>CM065598.1:20815154-22257654 GCA_033119425.1 Bufotes viridis | reverse complement strand
CTTTGGCTTTCTCCTCTATGCTTGGCCTGGATGTCACTGGAAACAGTCAACAAGCTTGTTGACAGACGGGCCCCTATTATCTTAGATGAGCTTAGCTGTAGTGAGTCGGTGAGTTTCCCCTACATCAGATGACACTACTGAGCCTGATATATAGGCAACACTTCCTAAAATGTAAATCACCAATGCAAGTTCCGAGCCAGCAAGGACTGCTGGGAGATTTCAGCTCTGAAGCTGAGCTCCCAGGATGTAAACTGTGCACAACCCCTTCAAAGCAACACAACTCTCAATACAACAGAAGTAAAGTTATGTAACTGTTTCACGTAGATTCCAGCCCTGTATCAGTTGCCGTGGAAGGTGAGTTTTTGACTTAATAGGTCAGGCATTTCCAAACTGCGGCCCTCCAGCTCCTGCTAAACTACAACTCCCAGCAGGCCTGGATAGCTTACAGCTATTAGGGCATGCTGGAAGTTGTAGTTTTGCAACAGCTGGAGGGCTGCAGTTTGGATATGCCTGTTATAGGTGAAGCCTATGCTTTACTTTCTTTCCAGTGACACCGGGGATATGTAAGCGGTCTTGTGGAATATGGCATCTGCGGTTTCCAGCGTCCGCCTGGTCTGCACCTGTTAGGTTTTATGCTGAATTCAAGCCTTGTTTGTAGGTTCCAGCTGGGCCTGCCAGTTGCTGCGGGGATTATATTACTTTAAATCTTTAGATGGCCATCCCGGGAAGACTGTGTCTTAAGAAACACTTAATCTAGTTTTCTAATCTCTTTCTATGTTTGCTTTATGTCGACAATGCGCAAATAATTTGGAGTCCTGGGTGAAGGGATTTTTGGGCTGTTGAGGAAAAAAAAGCAAAATGTCAATGTGAAAATTGCTTATCCCGCAGTGTAAATTGTGCAGGGAGGAAATGTTTAGAAGGATTGTTAAACCTAGTGCTTTATGTAGAGGCATGGGGTATTAACGTATTCAGGAAGAAGAAGCGGCTTAATAATATGGGGGAGACAATAATATGTCAGAATTAAAGGCCTTCTGTCACCCCCCAAAAGTCATTTTTTTGGGGGGGCTCACAAAAATGCTTATAGGGCGATTATTCTATATCTACTGTTTTTAACTTTTTCTGTAGGTTAATTTCGCTAACAAACGCAATTTTATAATATGTAAAGTACCTCGCTACCAGCAAGTAGGGCAGTTACTTGCTGGTAGCCGCTGCATTCTCCTTTCGAAAAAACGCCCCCTCCTCCTGTTGAGTGACAGGGCCAGCGAGCGCTCTCCTCCTCCGGTTGGCCCTGTCTCCGTTCAAAAACTCGCGCCTGCGCCGTACCGGTCTTCAGTCGGCACAGGTGCACTGAAAGTAAGACGCTCGCTCGGCCGCTCCTTCCTCAGTGCGCCTGTGCCGATGACACCCCCTTACCAGCGATGCCGGCGTCTTCTCTTCCAGGTGTAGCTGTGACGTCATCGGCGCAGGCGCACTGTGGAAGAAGCGGCCGAGCATCCTCCTCTCAGTGCGCCTGCGCCGACTGAAGACCGGTACGGCGCAGGCGCGAGATTTTGAACGGAAACAGGGCCAGCCGGAGGAGGAGAGCGCTCGCTCCTGTCACTCAACAGGAGGAGGGGGCATTTTTTCGAAAGGAGGATGCGGCGGCTACCAGCAAGTAACCGCCCTACTTGCTGGTAGCGAGGTAATTTACATATTATAAAATTGCGTTTTTTAGTGAAATTAACCTACAGAAAAAGTTAAAAACAGTAGATATAGAATAATTGCCCTATAAGCATTTTTGTGAGCCAAAAAAAAAAAAAAAAAAAGACTTTTGGGGGGTGAAAGAAGCCCTTTGTACCTATGACACTGGCTGACCTGTTACATGTGCACTTGGCAGCTGAAGGCCTCTGTGTTGGTCCCATGTTCATATGTGCCCACATTACTGAGAAAAATGAAGTTTTAATATATGCAAATGAGCCTCTAGGAGCAACGGGGGCGTTACCATTCCACCTAGAGGCTCTGCTCTCTCTACAACTGCTGTGCCCTCTGCACTTTGATTGACAGGACCAGCTGTGACAATGCTGCCAGGCCCTGTCAATCAAAGTGCAGAGGGCACAGCAGTTGCAGAGAGAGCAGAGCCTCTAGGTGTAATGGTAACGCCCCCGTTGCTCCTAGAGGCTCATTTGCATATATTAAAACGTCATTTTTCTCAGTAATGTGGGCACATATGAACATGGGACCAACACAGAGGCCTTCAGCTGCCAAGTGCACATGTAACAGGTCAGCCGGTGTCATAGGGACAAAACTGCTGACAGATGCCCTTTAAAAGTTGCTATTAATTGTTCTAATTAAAGGGGTCATCCAACCCCTATAATGCCCCCAAAAATGCCTGAGCACCTCATACAGGTTATACTTACCCCGCTCTCCGGCACCCGTGTCCTTTCTGATGCCCACACGACCGCTGTGCAGTTTGAAATATCCGCCGACGGGGGAACAGCCAATAGCAGACCGCAACAGAGACGACCCTCCCTAGCATCGTGGGTGACGGTAGGGAGGCTCATTGCCATGGCGGCCTGCTATTGGCTGCACGTCGCTGGATATTTTGATCTGCATGACGGGGAGATGCAGCGGTGGCCGTGCGGACATCAGGAGGGACCCGGTTGCCGGGGAGCGGGGTAAGTATAACCTGTATGAGGTGCTCAGGCATTTTGGATAACCCCTTTAATTAGCACAATTAATAGCAACTTTTAAAGAGTATCTTATTGATGGCCTATCTTTAGCATAGGTCATTAATATCTGATTGGTTGGAGCCCAACACTTGCCACCACCACAAATCAGGTGTTTGAAGAAGCCTTGAAAGAAGGCTGAAAACGAAAAATGTATGCCCCATGTGTATGTGCCCAGACCAGACTCCTCTAACAAATACAGGCCTGAGAACAGACCCCCAACCAGACCCATAAATAAATGCAAAAACCTAACCATATCCTCTAAATACAGACCCAGGTAAGACCCCCTAAATAAATACAGAACCTCAAACAAGATCCTCTAAATGAAAACCCCCATAAATATATACAGACCCCCAAACCCAATCCTCTAAACACAGGCCCAAATTAAATGCCCTAAAGACTCCCAAACAAGACCCTCTAAATGCACACCCTCTAACCATATTCCTTATATACAGTGCCCTAAATAAATAGAGTCCCAAATGAGACCCTATAAATACAGATCAAGACTAGACCCCCTAAATAAATGCAGAGCCCCCCAAACAAGACCCTCCAAATAAAGACCCAGTTTCTCTAAACTAATACAGACCCCAAACCAAACCCCCTAAATACAGACACAGACCAGAACCCCTAAGTAAACGCAGAACCCTCCAAACAAGACCTATTAAATGAAAGACCAAGACCCCCTAAATAGAGACCCCCCAAACTAGACCGCCTAATTACAGACCCAGGGCAAAACCTCAAAATAATTCAGACCCCCCCCTAATAACAGGCACCGGACTCCATACACTTCCAGCAGCTCCTCCTTGCTACTCTCTCCTATAGCTTGACGACCTTCTGAGGTCATCTGATCATTTGAAGGCCCTTCTGGTGGACCTCCAGAAGGCTGCGTGGACCTCCAGAAGGCTGCACAAAGCAGTTTTGTTGTGATTTTTTGCAATGATATGCAATTTGCATAAAGTATTTGTGTGGCTTTGGCCCCGCTAGAGCATTGGGCCCCAGGTGGCTGCCTAAATTGCCCATATAAAAATGTATCATTGGTCATATGTATGAGAAGAACCACAGCTGTAGATCCCCTTACAACAAAAAATGCATTGTCCTAGAAATGTAAGAGCACTTTGTTGACTTTGTGGAGGACTGGTGAAATGACAGAGACAAGCTTTAGGCTTAGGCTTGTTAACCTATGGCTTCCCATCTGTTGTTGGTCTTCAAATTCACCATGTCCTACCAGCCTGTAACATTCAGGCCACATGCGACCCCCACAGCTAGAGTCCTCATAATCATTCCCGTCTCCTCTAGAAGGAATGCGTTCTCACTTGGCACATGTTTTCAGACACAACAGCCCTTTTTGCAGATGCTACAGATGCCATACTGTCAGTCCAAGCCTTCACCCTTCTGCCAGGTCAGAGTTCAGCTTAGGACTAGAACAACATTAGGTGGGTGCCCCCATTCTTTTTAAAGGGGTTCTCCAGGCTACAGCCATTAATGACCTATACTTAGCATAGGTGACCAATGTCAGAATGAAGTGTGCTCACTTGAATGGGAGCTCACTTGAATTGGGGGGGGGGGGGTCATTTGAATGGGAGCTGAACTTTAGTACCCTGGCATGGCCACTACACAGCTTCCAGTGCCCAAAACAGCTGATTGTTCGGGATGCTGGGTGTCTGAACCCCACCAATCTGACATTCATGATCAATTCTGAGGATAGGTCATCAATGTCTTTAACTGTAACCCATTTAAGTGACCCTGGTGCCTGAAAGGACCCAAGCGCCCTTTTGCCACATGAGAAGACACCAGTATTATGAGTAGTAGATAGAGGCCATGTGCAGCGACCTAGGAGGAGCCAGAGTGGAGGATGGGAGTGGTAGTGGCTCTGACTGTCACAGTCAATTATGGCGGCTGTCCACACATTATTGCTCCCTAGGGCCATGCAGTGAAAGGAGGGACACCCTTTCTTCCCTCACGGCACACCTTGATTCTGGGGTTCCTTCCTGATGGTAGCTGGGGTGCTCTTGATATTAAGTTTTTGGGTGGGTGCATGGCAGGGCAAGTAGAGTGCTATGATCGGAGTATGGTGTAGGATTCAGGAAACCCGGCCAGAGGTAGAAGAATTTTACACAGCGCAATTCTCTCCCAGATAACAGTATATGGATCTGGGCAATGATAGGAGTTATGGCCCTCTTTGTATACTATCCTTCTAAAGTCTCTCTCAGTAGAATCTATGTCAATAGTACTCTTGAAATGATAGCTGTAATGTCCACTGCTGGATAAACGGTTTTTGAAGGCACATTTGGCCAGGATGTGTTCAAGTGTGGAGGGTGTGTTAATTGTGTCTCCCCACTGCAGCAAAGTCTGAATAGCTCATGTTGCAGATTACCTTGCTGACTCCTATGCTTGGCTATGCAGACTCTAAGTTCTCATTTATCTTCCTCTCCTTCTCTTTCTGTAGACTTTATAGAGATCTGTTAGTTAGGAGCATAAGGTGCAGCTTCCTTCCTCTAACAAACTCCAGAACTTTCTAACTGAACTGAGCTGGGGCATGATCTTGGTTCCCCACCCAACCTCCTGCAAATGGCTGAACCAAGAATTGTTAACCATGTCTGTGCCATCCATACATGGCTATGATGGGTGCAATACATAACATGACAATACAATACATTACATAACAAACCATTTGCTGACACCTCCTGCTCTGGGGGTACTGCACATCTTACAAAGTTTGCATTGGGGCTAAAAAGCTTCAAGTAATGGCTCTGATCAGAGGCCAGTTGAGGTCACCTATGTTATATTGCTTCCTGAAAAATTAGCAATGCAAAGTTTAGGATTTGCGCACCAGGGAATTATGGAATTGGGTCAAGTCCTGTATATGCCTACTGTGCGTACAGGTACGTCCTGGGAATGAATGGGCAAAGATAAATCCTTGTTCATACTCGTGATCAAGGGAAGCAAAGTTATGCCTTGAAAATCTCATTGTAAAATAGTAGCAGAGCGTAGAGATAGAGCACAGCGAGAGGAAAACGAAGAAAATTGCCTACACTGTGTAGTTCAATTCCATATCCAACAAGACGAGGATATAAAACCAAATCCCTGCCCTTCTTCACAGTGAATTAACAAGCGCACAATCTGAGCGTGAATGGATGTTGTAGGAACTAATTCGAGTAATAAGCCTAAAAGAGGATTAGACATATGTGCAAGCAAAGCAGCCGTCAATGACCGGAGCAATGTCTGTTCTGCTGGGACACTGACCACAATGGAATAGCATTCCTGATAAATCATATATAAGAAGTTCTGGCTCCAGGAATTACACTGTGCCCTCAGGGGGGTTATCATGAAGCCCCTGGGCCCAATGCATAATCTACAACAAGGCCTCCAACTAAGACAACTCACTTATAATATAGTGGAACCCAGGGGCGTAGATAAAGGATCATGGGCCCTGGTGCAAGTTCAGCTTGGGCCCCCGTTCCCTCAGTGCGTTGTGGACAGGGGCAGGGGAGCACATAGCCTTACTAATGGCCCCCCCATGCCTAATTCTTGACCTAACCCCTTCCCTCCAGCCAGAGGTGTAACTTGACCAGCATGCACTTTCTATAATACCGGTGTCTTCTTATGCGGCACAAGGGTCTTTGGGCCCCCTCAGGTTCCTGGGCCCTGTAGTGATTGCTACCTCTGCACCCCCTATAGCTACGCCCCTGGTGGGACGTATTGGACCGGTGTGCTACCTCCAATCCTTACACTCCTGCTTGATCATATACGTTTAGAAGCATTCAGGATCCTTACAGAGAACCCGTCCCCTCTCCTGACATGTCTGTTTTAGTAACTACTTGCATTCCCCACGTAGCAACCATTCTGCAGTCTCTATTCTTATAACTCTATGATGTGCCATTCCTTTATTATTCCTGCTAGAAGTTTATGAATTATTTGTTAGCAATTTGCAAAGAAGGGCCAGATGGGTGTTACCAGTTGGGGGGTGTCCCTGCACAGTCTGGTACTGGCAGCACTAATTGTATAGTGTCAGACCTTGCATGGACCCCCCCTTCCCCAACTGGTAACATCCATCTGGACATTTAGTGCAGACTGCTAGCAATTCATTCATAAACTTCTAGATGGAATAATTAAGGAATGGCACAACATAGTCATAAGAATAGAGGCTCCAATATTGTCATTAGTCAGTAGTCACTAAAACTACTGG
The DNA here is from genome assembly GCA_033119425.1 of Bufotes viridis. Taxonomy (NCBI): domain Eukaryota; kingdom Metazoa; phylum Chordata; class Amphibia; order Anura; family Bufonidae; genus Bufotes; species Bufotes viridis. The sequence goes on along the minus strand of CM065598.1, from coordinate 22,250,763 downwards.
AAAAAGCAGTGACGGTGACAGAGAAATGCCACTTACACAAAAAGTTTTTAGCAAGCGGCATTTAAAAAGTTGTAAACATGTAGAAAACTGGCTTGGGATGAGTGATAAGTTCCCCCGATTCTGTCTTGTTTGGCGATGCGGATGTGAACCCGGCCTAATCTCTCTGAAGAAAAAAAAAAAAGGAAGAACTATGGGATCTACTCTGTGATTATCAGGCATCCAGTGATATGAATTCACACGTAACAGTCACATGATGTCCTTTTTACTACCATTGTTTTCATATCTGTTAATTTAGTCCTTATTCACATCTGGTGTAAGTAGGATTGATGGCGGCTTTACTGAGGTCCTGTGATAGGGCCAGAATGTGCTGCTGTGAATATGGGGGAATACAGCAGTATTTTATTTCTGCAAACACTTGGAGTGCTGTGCAGCTGTCTATTTCGTATCTATCTATCTATCTATCTATCTATCTATCTATCTATCTATCTATCTATCTACTATCTATCTATCTATCTATATTATTCTATCATCTATCTACTCTATCTATCTATCTATCTATCTATCTATCTATCTCATATCTATTATCTATCTATATTATTCTATCTATCTATCTATCTATCTATCTATCTATCTATCTATCTATATTCTATCTATCTATCTATCTATCTATCTATCTATCTAATAATAATAGTATTTATTTATATATATAGCGTCACCATATTCCGCAGCACTTTACAAATTCAGAGGGTTCATGTACAAAACAAAAGATATCACAACCTAACTGGCTAATATACAACTGAAACACTAGGAGCCAGGGCCCTGCTCGCAAGAGATTACAATCTATGATCTATCTATCTATCTATCTATCTATCTATCTATCTATCTATCCATCCATCTCTCTATCTATCTATCTTCTATCTATCTATCTATCTATCTATCTATCCATCTCTCTATCTATCTATCTATCTATCTATCTATCTATCTATCTATCTATCTATCTATCTATCTATCTATCTATCTAGTTTATCTTTCTCTCTTTATATATGGGTTTTGGTTGGTTGCAGTAATGTAGCCATGATGTTTCCAGTATATGGAGGCACATTGGCACGGGCTGTGAAGTGTGGGTTGGCGCACGTACGTTGCATGCATATATAGATATCATTCGGAACGCCATGCCAGTCCCAGTCCTATTACTATATCCATGGCAACCAGATAAGGCCACCTCATAAACTGCGATCTCAACTCGACAAGCTCCACCTGAGCTCTTCCACTACATTGTATGGAACCGTAGATAGAAATATAAGGTCCTGATTTACGGTTTAGATGGTGGAACATATGTCACCTCCGTGTAGCCCTGCTGCTGATCGACTGCACGTTTGTCCAGGTGACTAGAAGAGGTGTCAGAAATGTCAAAGTGAAGACAACTGCGTAAACCCCAGGAGGTGCGAGGAGCATAAAAGACATAGTGATAGTCACTGTGACTAAACAGCGCAAACCAAAGCTTCATGCATCTACCTACCTAGTATATCCCCCACATCCTCTTATTTCATTAATTCCAACGTATTGTAACACTGTACACAAGTTATATCCGCTTGACCATTGAAGATAGTGTGGGATGATGGGCCACTGATCCAACAACAGATTAATGGGGCTAATTAGACTACCAGACCAAGTTTCCTACATCATTTTGTGTGGATTCCACATAATGAGGGGAAGTTTTAAAATCTGTGCCGAAAAAAACCCCATGTCTGTATGACCGGTGGATTCTCACTGGAAACTAAGGGATGCAGATTTGTCATTTTGTTCCCATGGATTTTGATGTGGAATATGTGCCAAAATGCATGTAAAATTTAAGCCATGTCACTAAGTCTATACCCTAATACTTCTCGAAGATGGTTCTAGATGAGATGGCACTACATACACAGACTATATGATGGCCAACGAAGAGCCTACTGCCAACCATCTAATATGTGTGAGGGCCTCCCCACTCTTTCCACAATGACAGCTGTGGGCGATAAGGATCAGGCTTTTGGAGATCAACATGGCCAATCCTTTTGTTTCCTGGGAGATAACACATGTATGTTCGGCTGAGTCAGTCGTGCATGTATATGGGGGTCAGGAGAGATAGCTTAGTCCTACAGATGTCTCAACTGTATGGCCAGCCTAATGCACTATGGACATTCTGTGCCCCAGCGCAAGGGGTATCTGCAAATGGTTTGTTATTTCATGTGATATATTTTTATCTTATGTATTGTACCCAGTATAGCTATGTATGGATGGTTCAGCCAGGGTTAAAAAACCTGGCTCAGCCCTTGCAGAAGGTTGGGTGAGGATTCAGGATCTGCCCCTAGCTTGGGGGAGTTGATAGAGTTTGTGGAGAGAGGAAGCTACTACCTCTTGCTCCCCCATCTTTGGCCCAGAAAGCTACAGAGACTCACGATCTCTGCATGACCTACAGAAGGTGACAAGGAGAAAGACAAAGAAGAGAACCTACAGTCTGCATGGCCGAGCACTGGAGCTAGTAAGGTAACCTGCTAGCAAAGGCTGTTAAGACTTTACTGCTGTGAGGGACACCGTCAAGACACCCTTCACACCTGGACACAACCTAGCCAGTCATATCTCCTGTATCCCTCAGTAGACATTATGGCCACCATTACAAGAGCACTATTGCCCACTATAGATTCTGCAGGTAGAGACTTCAGAAAGATAGAGAGGAAAGAGTATGATAATTTCCATCCTTGCTCAAATCCATACAAAACCATCTGAGGAGATTCACAGTGTATATTGTGGGAACTGGGTTTTTGCTATCGTTGAATGTACTACTTTGCACTTTAGTAAAGAGAGATGTTTATGTTGCTAGATCTGGTTTGGTTACTGACTTCTTTACCATATGGCGACCACTGCACTCTACACGCCCTGCCTTGCACCCATACAGACACTTAACATCATGCGCATCTTGACTACTATCAGACAGGAGCCCCACAATCAGGGTGTGACCCAAGGGAAGAAAGAGTGCCCCTCCATTCACTGCATGCCCCTAGGAAGTGACAGTTTAAGGACAGTCACTGTTAAAGCCAGAACAACTACCACTCCCATGCTCCGTTCCAGCTGCAGTCACACGGTCAGGTTTCCTAATGCAGTTTTAGAGACGTCATATATGTTCTTTATACTTTCTCCCCTTTTATGATCCATTCCTGGTTTGGGCTTCCAAAACTGCATCAGGAAACCTGACCGTGTGACCATACCCTAATATTTTATAGGTTTCTGACTGCTTACAGGTCTAAATTGCCCTCCTTTTCTAAGGCCCCTTTCACACAGGCGAGTTTTCCGCTCGGGTGCAATGCGTGACGTGAACGGGGGGTTATCATGAAGCCCCTGGGCCCAATGCATAATCTACAACAAGGCCTCCAACTAAGACAACTCACTTATAATATAGTGGAACCCAGACCAATTGGTCTGTGTACATGAGCATTTTATTTTTTCACGTATCAGTTCTGCGTTGCGTGAAAATCGCAGCATGTTCTATATTCTGCGTTTTTCACGCAGCTCTGGCCCCATAGAAGTGAATGGGGCTGCGTGAAAAACGCATTGCATCTGCAAGCAAGTCCGGGTGCGATGCGTTTTTCACTGATGATTGCTAGGATGTTTGTAAACCTTAAGTTTTTTATCACGTGCGTGAAAAACGCATCAAAACGTGCGGAAAAAACTGAACAACTGAGGGCAATCGCAGGCAAAACTGAATGGCACAGTTTTCACTGAACGCATCCGCAACGCATCCGGACCTAATCCGGACACGCTCGTGTGAAAGAGACCTAAGACTTCTCCAATTACTGAGCCTTTCTTTCTTGTACCTTTGTTTTCAGTTGTTGTTCTAATAGTAACAACAAAGTGCAACTAAATATAACATAATAAAATTATCTTGACATTCACTTAGAAGTCGCTCACCGCCTCTACTGCTTTACTAATTATCACCTGCAATTATTTTGCCTACAATTTGGCATTAAGAAATGTTTACAGAATTAAGGAAGAATGCCGCCCACGATTGGGCTTGACAAGAAGAGATTGCACCTGCTTGGAGATGTGAATCACATTATACAATCTTCATTCCTCTGGTTCTGCATTTAGATACCGCAGGTCAAAGCTTACTATGAAATAGCTGAATTGCACAAGAGGTCAGCTATTTATTTCTACCTAATCTCTAGACAGAGACGGGAATATCCAGCCAAGGCAGCCCCCATATCTCCTATCCTTGAGAACCTGTGGACTTTCATTACAGTTCTCACCTCAATGTACTGTTTTGGGTGTACCTTCTTAGATGTAAAAGTGTTTTCTGGAAGTAGAATATTGATGGCCAATCCTCAGAATAGGAAATCAATATCTGATCAGTGGGGTTCCGACACTCGGCATACCCAACGATCAGCTGATTGAAGAGGTCGCCGCCTTCTTGCAGCTTACCAAGCATGGCGCCAGGGGTGCACCACCAATGAGGCGAGGTGAGGCTATTGCCTCGGGCAGCACCAGGTAGGGCAATGGAAGGGGAATTATTATTTCTGCAGTATAGTATTGGGAAGCACAATGGGCACTGTATGTGTCGCTGCATTACCCTGTATTCTTTGTAGCTCTGTATGTAATGTTTTCCAAGTATGTCTTTAACAGTAGGGCTGGAGGAAAGGGTTAGGTTAAGAAATTGGCATTCGAGGGTTAGGGTGCCTTTCAGTTTTCGCCTCAGGCAGCAGAAAGGTTAGGTGCACTCCTGCATGGAGCTATACATTGTACAGCGGCTGTGCTTGGTATTGCAGCCCCAGCCCTTTCACGTGAATGGGACCGAGTTGCAACCGATGAACATGACATTAGGAACCTAGGAAGAGGCTGCATTGATCGGCAGGGAGTCGGACCCACGCTGATCAGATATTGATGACCTATCCTCAGGATAAACTGTCAATATCGATCTCCTGGGAAAAAAAAAACATTTAAAGGGGTTTTCCGTGATTTTAATATTGATGACCTCAGGATAGGTCATCAATATCAGATCGGCGAGGGTCCGACACCCCAGCCAATCAGCTAGTTGAAGAGAAGGCCGCGCTCTGTGCGAGTGAAGACTTCCTTCATTGCTTTCCTGCTCACTGTCGACATCCCAGCGTGTAATTACAAGCTTTCCTATCTGCGAGCAGGTAAACAATGAAGATATGGCTGCGCTTGCACGGAGCGCGGCCTTCTCTTCAACCAGCTAATTGAGGGGGGGGGGAGTACCAGGTGTCGGACACCTGCCGATCTGATATTGATGGCCTAGCCTGAGGATAGGTCATCAATATTAAAATCCCAGAAAAACCCTTTATGCAGGATATTCAGTGTTCATAAAAGCAGTGAACAAAGTAGTTTTGCAGGTAGACCGTGATCCAGATTTACTTTTGTGGCCTAAAACATCTGTTTTTACACACATTTTTGACATCAAGCATGTGTGGCAAAAGGAACCAATGTTTTCAGAACTTTTCAAGCATGTCTAAATAGGGGGTTATGATATAGACCAAACAGGGGGCGTGTGCAAAAAAAGGGAAAAAACATTGTGGCGCACAAATTTAGCATAAACTGCGCCAGATTTCGGCATGAGGTGTCACCCTTATGCCTTTGCTCTCTGGGGATCAGCGCAATCGAATGGTGGTTTTAAGAATCAGGCCAGAAGTAATGTATGAAAGTTTCTCTTTACTTAGTGCAAAATGTAACTTGTGGCACATCCAGCAGTATTAAGTACAGGAGGAGGTATGGTGGCTAGTTGCGTGGCAATTAAATGGCTCCCTCCCTCCTCGGCAGCAGAGTCTGTGAAGCTGTGATAACTCTGCTGATGAAGCATACTGCATACTGGAAGTAATCTTGACTCTGTGAATCTCTCTGGAGTAGTGGTCTCACAGGAGAAGTGTGTATGATCCCTTGAAGAAGGAGCTCTGGCATGTGCTTCCTTCCCTCACACTGTCTGAACTTGAACTCCCCCACCTGTCAGGAATCAGGACCAGCCCACTCCAACCAAGAGGAAAGGAACAGGGTGGTTAACCCTGTTCCTGACAACCATACCTCTTCTCCTGGAATGAATGGCATAACATAAAACATAAAACAATCAGGGGTATTGCAGGGGTGCCACCAATGAGACCAGGTGAGGTGACCAGGTGGGGCAAGAGGGGGGCAACGGAGGGGCCGTTTCAGTTTTCGCCTCAGGCAGCAGAAAGGCTAGGTGCACCCCTAAATACAGTACATATAAAACATTGCAGATACCCCCAGGTTTGGGGTCCTGCACATGTATATGGGGGGGGGGGGGGGGGTTAGAGGGCATGCAGAATTATTGTTTGCCCAGCAGGTTCAGTATCTAGAGCCTATGGTCAGCTAACATGCAAATTCTATTCTTTCACAAGCACCAGATTCCGGGCGCGACTGTAAGCAATGAACCCCAAGTGGTCAGGCCCCTGGAACATGGAAATTAGTTATATTTCTGGGATGAGACCTGGACAAAGCCTGAGCCGAAGGAATTCCAATTAAACCAACATTGAAGTCATTTTTGTTGCATGACTAATTAACTAGAATTCCGCATCATTGTCTTCTGACGTGAAGGAATTTTATTGTGCTGCCACTTCGGAATTTCAATACTTATCGCCGGTTATGCACTCGCCCTGTATTAACCATTACAGCGATTCGGACCAATACATTGTGAATTTTCACTGCCAGGAAGTTCTAAATGTCTCTTTTAAATCATAGACGAATTACCTCATCTTCATACAGGGATGAGAAAAATCTATGCAGAACTGGACATAAAGGAGGAAAGCTTTGTCATTTACTGTGATTTTAGTAAAGACAACTTCCGATTCCTTCCTGTAGCATCATTTTTATATTCTGTCTCATTTCAGACAATGGGGGCATATTGCTTGGATATGCCCCCATTGTCTGATAGGTGCGAGTCCCACCTTTGGGAACAGCATCTACACTAAGAATGGAGCCCCGAAAGTCATGGAGGGCGCACTGCGCATGCACAGCCGCCCTCCATTAATTTCTATGGGGCCGCTGAAAATAACCGAGCTATGGCTCAGCTAATTCCGTTGGCCTTATAGAACCGCGGTCCGCTCCCATTCACTACTACGGGGAGAGTGCTTGGTGGTGGCCCGGACCCTGGAAAACCCGGGGTCCTCTGGCCACCAGCTTCCCCGCTCCGTTCTCTGGATCTGCACCCATCAGACAATGGGTGCATATCCTAGCGATATGGCCCCATTGTCTGAGATGGAAATACCCCTTTAAAGGGGTCATTGTATTGATGACCTATCCTTGGAATAGGTCATCAATATCAAATCGGTGGGGGTTCGACACCTGGCGCCCCTGCCGATCAAAAGTTAGAATAGGTCGGCAGCTCCATGAGTGCCATGGCCATTTCCAAGGCATTGTGATGTCACCGTACATCAGTCACGTGGCCTAGTTGCAGCTCAGCCCCATAGAAGTGAATGGAGCTGGGCTGCAATACCAAGCACAGCCACTATACAATGTACGGCGCTATGGTTGGTAACCTGCTGAGAGTCCGGGGGGTGGGGTCGGGGGCGGGGGGATTGGCACCCCCGCCAATGTGATAATGATGATCTATGCTGAGGATAGATTATCAATCATTATCATTTCCTGGATAACCCCTTAAGAGTCTTTTTACACCGCATGAAGGTAAAAGTAAAATAGTATTATGAAGTTATCCTCTATCCACAGGATTGGGGGTTCTACTGCTGGGACTATGGGGATCTGTGGATTTAATCGTCAGAAACTGGTGAGAAATTATTTAGGGTTTTCCAAGACTGGGAACCTTCTTTGATATGGCCAGACCAAGTTCAGGGATTGAAAAAAAAAAAGACTCAGCTGTGACAGACGCTACGATTCCAGTGCCGAGCTCCATCCTCCTTCACTTCTGGTCCTCGCTGGACTGGAAGTATGGTGTACTGTCTACAAGCACCTCCTGCCTATCAAGGACCTCAGTGGTGCCTAAAGGCCCCCAAACACATTAACATTTCATCAGCTGAACCCATTGAAATGAGTTTTCGGCCAACATCTATTAGCATCTTATGGGCCTCCAAAATTATGTAACTATGACATAGGTACAAACATTAAAAAGTTATGAAAGGGGCTCGTTATCACCACTTTTTACAATATGTTTTAAGAAGGGCAGATTGGGGGTCAATTAATCCTGTAACCCAAGCGAAACAGTTTCTGGCAACAACTACAGTAAACTCTCTGTTGGGGTCCTTAAGGGGAACCCGTTCCAGACATAATGGAGGCACATCTATTGCTGTGGCTCTAAGGCCTCATGCACACGACCGCATGTATATTGCGGTCCGCAAAAATGGACCTGCCAAAAATACGGATGACGTCCGTGTGCATTCTGTATTTTGCAGAACGGAACAGCTGTCCCCTAATAGAACCGCTTGAACTCTGCCCCGCCCCCATTAAAGTCAATAGGGCCTGAGCGGTAGTCCGGGGGCACACGTTCACTAGCGGCAGGAGGGATCCGACAGGCTGTTCACCCGACGGAACAGCCTGCCGGAGGTCCGTGCCGCTAGTGTGAAAGTAGCCTTAAACATCTGCCTATTTAACTAATGTATTTGCAATGTATGTTATCTCCTATTATCAGGCTGGCCATGTCATTTCACCAATTCGCTCCTAGGTGGTGCTGGCACCACTTATTTATATAGCTTAGGGTGTGTAAGAGGGATTTGCAGTGTTAGAGCAGAGTGTAGAGGAGAGGAGTGTGGATGAAGGAGAGAAACAGGCCCAAACCAACATGTAGCTGTTTTCCTTTCCTCTGGGCTCTGATCAAGCCTGGAGAAGACCAATACTGCCACCGAGCACCAGACAGCGAGTCTATGTATAAATATGCAGTAAGCCTAGTGAGGATTAGAGCTGAACCCAGCCTATGGACTTCACCAGCACGTATGGATAATTAGTGCGCAGAATTGTCCTTTATCCACTACACAAGCCTTCCAGGACATAGTGGAAAACCTAGACCTTTTAGGGGAGCATCTTGCAAATAATGACGCAGAGAGTTTGCCTGCCACGAGGGAGATCGCCCTTATTGAATAGCTCAAGAGTAGTAGAGAACAGAATATTTAGTACCAGAGTGCTATAGTTTGGACTTAGAATAAGTATACAGGTCCGGCCTGTAAAGTGTCCACCTTAAAGTGAACTCCTCAACTGGTAATTGCCCAAACCTGATAAAAGGAATACAATTGAACCTATTTCTTAGTCATCACTTGTGCCATACAATTGAACTGTGTCTGTATTGACTGCCTGAAGACAAGTGATTTAGTAAATGTTCAACTGTTTGATAACAACTGACTCCTCATCATTTCTACTACTACAGTCATCATTTTTACGAACACAGGGGCCCAGTCACCGAAGCACCCTAAACATCAAATACCATCAAGGGCACCTCAACCAACATCTGGCTGGTGTTCCCAACAACAGAGAGTGCCCCGGAGGATTTAGTGCTGTCTTCCCATCCACCGCACTGCCAGACCAGGGAGGCTCTGCTAACCGTGAATAAATAAACTACTACTCTCACACGACCACCGTAAAACTCACTGTCCCCTGTGCCCTGGTCGTTGCATTAGTGCTCCCACACAGTAGTTTTGCCCCCTTAGTGCCTCCACACAGTAATGCCCCCTTAGTGCCCCCACACAGTAGTTCTGCCCCTATTACAGTAGTTCTGCCCCCTTACAATTCTTTTGCCCCTCAGTGTTAATAAAGTAATACTCCCCTTGCCCCGTTCTCCCAATGAACAGAGTACATGACATCATCACACCTGCTGGACTGAGCAGGAGAGTGTACAGGCTGTTGGTTCATCCTCGACTTGTGCGCTCTCCTGCACAGTTCAGCAAGCATGATGACGTCACCACATTGCGCCGACGGCTGGGGAATGCACAGGCCGGGGAATGGTGGAGCAGAGAGCTGACGGCTCCCTGCTCCACCATTGCGTTTGACTGTATCTACAATCTGGGGATGCAGATACGGTTGAAATTGGGACACACCTCAGCCGTCCCAGGACCGCGGGACAGACTGCTGGGAGGTACGCATACAGTTGAAGTTCATGGGGGGCAGTCTACAATGCCATACTTTTTTGACAGCTCTTCCGGATGTCTGAGAGATCTCCCCTTTTTCCGGAAGTCTCCTGGATGTTTAGGAAGAGTTGACAAGTATGGATGGGGGTAGCGCTCTATAGCATCATTTTGGCGCCAGCGTACTGGGTGTGATTAACCGCACCTGGGCGGAGCCTGGGTGTGGCTTAACAAAAAACGACCCGTGGCGTACACAAAGTGCCACTTAATGCATCCCTCTTTCCACGTAACAAACGTATTTTCTTTCCATGTCTGTTTTTTTTGCTGACCATATGCGCAACCATTTATTTGAATGGGTCTGCAAAAAAAAACGGAAGTTACTCCGTGTGCATTCCGTTTCCGTATGTCCGTTCCACAAAGAAATAGAACATGTCCTATTATTGTTCGCATTACGGACAAGGATAGGACTGTTCTATTAGGGCCCGGCTGTTCGGTTCGGCAAAATACGGAATGCACACGAACTTATAGTTATGTGGTATTACTATGGGAGCACGGTGACTGGTTACATTATTTTATGGGCCTTATTGGGTCACTATTACTGATTGGGGACGGTATCTGTAGATGACAAGTGTTTTTGTGTAGCAGTTTTTACTTGTTTAGGGTATGGCCCCATATAAATCATACAGGAGCCATTATAGGGACAGGGATAGGGCACCTACGCCCTACAAGCTCTGTAATATTAGTACCACGGCCATAACATTCCTCCTAAGGGTTAAAACCAATGACGTCACCGATGTAAACAACCTCTCATGGGTTGTCATGGAGACGTTCCTCGCCGTGGACGCCAGGTGGCGTCTCTCCACCCCCCCTCCCAGTCGGATTCACTCGACGATCGGCTGTTGCTGCCTGTTTCCCTCAGGCTGCCCGAGCGACATGTTAGTAGGGGAGCGGGCGGCGGCGGTGGTGTGTGCGCGGCGGGACCGAGCGAGACGAGGAGCCCGCGCTTACAGGACTAGTATGGGCTCTCGCTGAGGAGAAAGAAGCCACAGCACGGGGCCCAGCACCCAAGCCGCCGCGGGGCCGGTGAAAAGGACAGTGACGGAGCTCAGGGCCGGGACAAGATGGCAGCAGCGGCCGCAGCGAGCTGAGCATGCAGAGGGGCCCCGCTCACTGCCTGACATGTCCGGCACAGCCCTGCACGCTGCACCTCCTCCTGCTCTATGAAGGTAAAGGAGGGGAGAGGCGATCGGGGGGCTGACATGGGGGGAGAGGGGTCGGCTGTGTCCGGGGACTTAAAGGGGAACTCCACTTTCTTAGTAATTCGTAGAGGGGGCCCTGAGGTGGCACTATGCCTGGAGATGGGGGGCTGTGTCACCCAGCGAAGGGCCTGACCCCCCATATTGTGGTGGAGGTAGCTTCCTGCACCCAGAATGTATTTTTTGCAATGATTCCTAGGACCCTCCGAAGCTTTAGATTATGGAGGGTCTCCAGATGACTGTCCCCCCCCAGTTAATATGATAAAAACTAGATTGCATTTTTATTGGCTTGTAAAAACCACCTTGAATTTCGCTCATTTTTGGTGACATTTCTTTAATTTTATACTTTTTGTACATGTTTTTTTTCCAGTGCTATAAAAATCATACAAAAAACTGCCTGAAAAGACACTGTAGCTAAGATATAATAGAAAAAAACACCAGCCCCCCCCCCCCCCAAAAAAAAAACACCAAAAAGAGAACGTACTAAAAAAGGATGGTTTCATCGGTCGCCAACAACGTTTTTTTGGGGAAAAATTGCTGTGTTTGAATGCAACAAAAAACTAAAACGGACCGTGTTTCGTGTATAAGGGCGTTCGCTGTTAGGGTCCGGCTACACGGCGCCATGTATTGCGCGACTTATAGGGGTGTGGCTACATGGCGGACGTGTCACATGACATTTGATATGATGTGTTCCCCATGTATAGACCGAGACCATACATCTGAATGTAGCATGTCCCCCAGCGACACCATGGAAATTCATTACGTGAAATGTCGCGCTGGGTTTTTGTCGCACAGCACCTGCCACCGTGTAACCGGACCCCAGGGTTATTCTTTCGGCAAAATCTGCTACGGAATACTCTGCAGTGGAAATCGGAGGTTTGCTGTTGTCTACGCCACGGATCTGTACGTGGATGGAGCCCCAGCGGAACGGGGGTAAACCACGTGTGACCACCCGCAGCGGGTTCTGCGTAGAGTTCCAGTTTTTGTTCCCGCAGTGCGGTTTTTAAATTCGCAAACGGTAAAATAACCCCCCCCCCCCATAAATGACGGCACAGATTTCCATTTTAAGGGGCTTATGCACGCGACCGCGGTTTGGGTATGCATCCGATCCGCATTTTTTGCAGGTCAAATGTCGACCCGTTCACCATCCGTATTGTCCTCTTCCGTATTTCCGTTCCGTGCCATCCGCAAAATGATAGAGCATGTCCTGTTATAGCCCACATTACGGACAAGGATAGGACTGTTCTAGTAGGGCCCGCCTGCGCAGTTCCGCGGAATGTGGAGTGCACGCAGCCGGTATCCGTGTTTTGCGGTCGTGTGCATGAGCCCTAACTCAGTGGGGTAATTAATGCAGATTTTGTTACACGCAGCAATATTTATATTTAAAAAAACAAAACAAAAAAAAAAACGTGGCGTGAACATACACCGACGGTAGATTTCAGAAACACTTTTTTTTGGCGCAAAATACGCCAAAGTCGAATGTGACTAATAGAAAATACGATGCCCTATAAAAATAGGGGGTCATTAACTAAGATCACTACGCCAGTTTTTTGGCATAACGCCCATGCGACAATATTTTGTTAACCAGCAAATCCAGTAACAATCGCTCCTGGTTCCAGGCTTGAAATCTACGGCGCTCGGGGATGGGAGCAGGTCCCCAACTAGGAGCGCAGGCTGCTGGGGGACGCCCCCTAATGTAAAAAGAGGCGCACGCCCCATCATAAATTAGCCGCATCCCCGGGTAGTGCAGGGGCTATCGAAGACTGACGTAAAATGCTGGTCTTCGATAAATGATCCCCATTGTGTTTTTATTGAGACCGCAGCGTATTCGGGGTGTGTTTTTCCCATAGACTTGTATAGGAAAAAATAAACATTGCGCGACAAAAAAACACCCCAAAAAAGATTATAAAAAATTCATCAATTTCACAGCGTTTTTTTTTTTATTTCAAGCCTAAATTTTAGGGATTGCTGAAGGTGAGTTGGTTGGAGGAGGGGGCACGAGTTTAGAGGGGAGACTTTGGCCGAGCGTCGGGGGTTGATGTCCGTTGGGCCGTCCATTTCTCGTAGGGTTTGAATGAATAGGACGAGCGTCCACGTGACCCGTCTCCCGTATATCGCCAACGACATATTGAAAGTGTAAGAGAAGACTCTCGGCGGAAGAAGATTGGTGGGGGGGGGGGGGGGCTGCTCTTCTGCAATATTAGTAGAGAGCTTTGGGCTAGGCCGGCCAGAGCGGGTGGGGGAGGGGAATAGAGAGAGGAACGCGCTGGGGAGGGTAAATGGGAACTTTTTGGAAAGTAGGAGAGATAAGGAAGTGCCAGTTGTAGAAACAGGAATGAGCTTGGGGGTCTACGTGGGAACGAGGGGGGGGGGCTGTTTTTACATGGGACACCGTGTTCCCTTCTGCATCCATGCGTTCATGTAACAGCAGAGCTAGAATGTGAGGGCAGGCCGCTTTCACACGAGCGTATCGAAATCCGTCCGTGTCGTCATCAGCGTTGCTTCAGTGACTCATCCAGATTTACACGCATATTCCTTCCTGCACTTTTGATGCCCCCCCCCATAGACTCTAATGGGCGTGTTTGGCAGAAAATTTAGGACATGCTGCGTATTTCAAATGCTGATGGAAAATACTTGCCATTCGCGTTCGATACGGATTGCAGATGCGCTGGTGTGAAAGTGGCCGAACTGGGAGGATAAATAAGGGGCGAACGGTAGCGTGTCCTGAAGATGCGTCTACTAAGGAGGACTTGGTCTGTGTTCACACGCTGCGGGCGAAACTGGCAAAGGACAGGACGTCCGCTATGAGTGAATTTTGGGGGGTTGAGAAAGCGTACCGTGTCTTACTGATCTTCTAGATGGAAAAGCGAATGCGCGGGCGATACTGAATGTCGTAGTTCAGGGCTGCGCTGCTTTCACCTCTCCTCCAGGTTACGGTATGCGATGGGCTGCGTAATCATGTATCCGGTACATTTCAGGGAGCCTCGTGTTTGCTTTTCACGTTCCATCTGTCCGCACCTTGCCAAAAAACCCAGAATTGGATTCCTGCGGAAGTAAGAAAAGCATTTAAGTCCTACTTCTCCCTCCGGGGATCAGTTCCTGTTTTTCAGCGAGAAATAGGCAGATGGGACGTGGATCGTACGTACGGTTGTCACCCAAGGCTCTGTTCACAATGCAAAAAAAAAAAGTTCCAGAAAACTTCTGACATATCATAGTAACGTGTCAGAAGTTTTGATTGGTGTGTGTGGGGGTCCAGATGGGGAGACCCCCGCCTGATTGCTGAAATGAAGGCGCAGAAGCGCTTGGGCTACTTTCACACTCCCGCTGTGGCTTTCCGTTTCTGAGATCCGTTCAGGGCTCTCTCAAGCGGTCCAGAACGGATCAGTTTTGCCCCAATGCATTCTGAATGAAAAAGGATCCGCTCAGAATGCGTCAGTTTGCCTCCGATCAGTCTCCATTCCGCTCATGCCTGCAGCGTTTTGTTGTCCGCTAGTCGAAGCGAAGCCAAACCGATCCGTCTTCTCTGGCACAATAGAAAACGGATCCGTATCCTATTGACTTTCAATGGAGTTCATGACGGATCCGCCTTGGCTATCCTATACAAACGGATCCGTTCATGACGGTTGCATGCGGTGGTATTATTGTAACGGATCTGTTTTTGCATATCCATGACGGATCCGCCCAAAACGCGAGTGTGAAAGTAGCCTTAGCAGAGCGTTGCGGACCCTCCGCTGTGATCAATATACTAATAACTTTGCCTCGCAGAGGGTCACCCGACCGGGCACTTTGCTTAGTTGTTCTTTGCTGCCTTTTCATTTCAGCTCTCGGCAGTCGGACCACCACCAGGCGAGTCTCCTGCCTTGTTGCTGTGATATGTGTCAAGTTTTCTGAAACTTCAGAGAAACTTTCATGAGTCGCAGGAACTTTTCAAAGGGGTTTTCCAACACTTTTAGGCCCCTTGCACACGACCGTATGCCCTCCGAGACGTACGGTCCGTGAGTGGGCCATATGTCCCGGAGCGGTATACACACGGGAGTACACAGCGTCATAGGTTACTATAATGCTGTGCGCATTATAGACAATAGCCCCGCTGCGGCCCGATGCGCATCATTATAGTAACCTATGACGCTGTGCGCTCCCGCATGCACGATGTATACCGCTCCGGGACATATGGCCCACTCACGGACCGTACGTCTCGGAGGGCATACGGTCGTGTACAAGGGGTCTTACAGTGATCACCTATCCTCAGGATAGATCATTAATATCAGATTGGCGGGGGTCCGACACCTGGCACTCCGCCGTTCAGTTTTTTTATCCTAAAATCTTACCAAGCACAGCGCCGTCCATTGAATAGTGGCTGTGCTTGGTATCACAGCTCAGCCCATTCACGTGACTTTCCTGGCCTAGGGTATGCCTAGAGGAGGCTTCAGTGCTCCGTGGAGGGTCGTGGCCTCTGCAAGTAGCTGATCAGCGGGGTCCTGGGAGTCGGACCCCCACAGATCAGATACTGAAGACCTATCCTGAGGCCTCCTGCACATGCCCATATCCATTTTGTGGTCCACAAATTGTGGATCTGCAGAATACGGGCCCCATTGTAGAAGTGCCTATGTGTTACAACTTGTGGCTCAGCCGCACAGACATGGATGACATTCGTGGCCCCTTTTGCGGCCCCTTTAGAGATGAATAGGTGCGCATTAGATCGCATTAGATGGCTGTGTGCGTGACGGCTGAAGGAACTTCTATGGTACATGCACACGCTAGGGTTTTTCTGAGCGTTTTTTGTCCAGATTTTGCTGCATTCCCGCACCAAAATCCACTTGTGTTACTTGCGGATTTTGATGTAAATCTGTCCCAGAAAGGAGAGGAAGCAAGACGAGTTCAGTAGAAGTCTATGGGTTTGACGCGATTCAGTCTCCTGCTTCCCTCACCTCGTTTTCTGAACGCTGAGTGACCCTTTAATACAAACTACTGTTCCCCTTTTATCGTCCATGAAAGGCTGACTGTACCGACCGGGGACAGGAAGTCCAGAAGAATCCGCGACCTCTACTTTATCTCATGCGTCTCCCCTTCTGGGAAGTTCCAGAGACTTTTGCATGAGCGAGTGGTGATGTTAACCACAACTTTTATACGTTTCCCAATTTAGGTTGAAATTATTATAATTTTTTTTTATTTACAATTAAATTATAATCCAGACCAAGCGCGGCCGCTCCTGTCTGCGCCCCAGATAAAAGATGGCTAGGTCCCTGAATCCGGGTTGTGATGATGGCACGTTTTTAGATTTTGTGCACATCGCTGGAACTGTGTCAACATGTTGTGGGCCTGGTGCGTTCACGGAGGGTGGGGACAGAGAGGGCGTGATCGAGGTGTCAGCCCAGGACTGCTGAGCCCATCACATTCCACAAGCTTCCAGAGAGGATAGCAGACAGAGGAGCTGCCCCCATATAGACACGCACTCATCAGTTTTCCTGCAGCCCCCCCTCCATGGCATCCTGTTCTCCGTCACTTTGCATATCCCCCTTCTCATTGTGAGTCCTCGCTCTTCCTCTAAACACATCGCACCGTTTTCCTGTTGCAAAGAAAAAAAAAAGTTCTATGAATTTTTTGGGGTGTGCGGTTGCGTTTTATCCGCCGTTCCCCACCTTCTTTCTTTGCATCTTGCACACAGATTTTATCCTTTATACGTCTCATGTAAAAGTCCCACGCGCCATAAATCCGCCCGACACCTCACGTAAACACGCCGACGTATTACCAGCATTTCTGTAATGCCTCCCGAGATGAGAAGAGAGGATCTAACAGAAGGCAGAGGTTTTCCAGCTTGTCCGTTGGTTGGTTTACTTTGGATTTTTGTGGGGGCTTCGAAAGTTGTCAGAGGGTCAGTGGTAAGAGCACTTAAAGGGGTCGTCTCACTTCAGCTAATAGCATTTATCATGTAGAGATAGTGAATACCAGGCTCTTACTAATGTATTGTGATTGTCCATATTGCCTCCTTTGCTGGCTGGATTCGTTTTTGCATCACATTATACACGGCTCGTTTCCAGGGGTCAAGACCACCGCTGTAGTGGAGACACGAGGTGGTCGGGATGGAAGCTGCTGCGTATTTGTGCCTATGTGCGCTCGGGCACCAGAGAGGCTGGTACTTTTCTAAGTAGTCTGCAAGCACGACCACCGCTGCAGGGTGGCAGGGTGGTCGTAACCCCTGGAAATAAGCCATGTGATGGAAAAATGGCGATATGGTGGCTGAAGGAATCAAAGCTTGTTTTCTGTTATGATGCGTGGATGAAAGGCAATGTAGATTTATAAGTTTAAACTTACTTGAAAGGGGTTGTTCCATCCTGCTGTTTCCACGGGCCGAGCGCCCCGGCGCTCCACTGCTCCCGTGGCTGCCATTGGGAGTAGAAGAAGCGACGCTGCTTCCGTATCTCCTGTTTGCATTGGTCCCATTCACTACCATGGAAATTACAGAAAGAGTGCAGCGGCTGACTGCTCGGCTCTTTACGTAAGCCCGGCCACAAGGGGGCGGCCATTAGTCCCGTCTGGGCATAAAGATGGGACAACCCCTTTAAATGTGACTTATATAGCACTGAAAATAGAAACTCCAGCAAAAAGCGTGGGCATTTATTGGAAATGCGGCTGTATTATACAAGTGACGTTTCGGCCACACTCTGGCCTTTCTCAAACTGGCGCCGCTGTAGGGCGTTCAGAAGGTAAGCGCGATGGAGAGGGTGCCGCGGCACTGTAGGGGCGCCACGGCCGGCTCTGTAGGGGCGCCACGGCCGGCACTGTAGGGGCGCCACGGCCGGCACTGTAGGGGATGCGCTAACTGCAGAGTGCCACGAAGTTTTACTTATATAGCACTGTGAGCAATTTGGTAGACTAAAAAAAGAGCTTAATGGGTTTGTCCTGGTGAGTTAACGCTTTTAAAGGGGTTGTCCCACCATCAGAACGTATCCTTTAGGGTTCATGCACACACGTGTGCCGTCCATTCCGTGCATTGGGGACCACAATTTGCAGTCCCCAGTGCACGGGCAACAGCAGCGGCCGGGACGGATCCAGACCCATTCAACTTGAATGGGTCCGTGATCCGTCCGCACCGCAAAAAAATGTCCTATTTTTTTTTTCTGCATTCCGCACCGCTCCTTCTTGATTACGGGCCCATTTAAGTGAATGGGTCCGCATCCGTGATACGGTTTGCATGCGACCGGTGCTTGTATACTGCGGACCCGCTGTTTGTGGGCTGCAGTACGGGCATGGCCGGTCAGCAGCCACGTGCATGAGCCCTCATCCAGACGGCAGGGACCAGAGTGAACAGAGCGGCAGTCACACGTGCTGGCTGCTCCACTCAACTCTACGAGGTTGGTGGCAATGTGCACGTGGTGTGACCGCCACCGATCCCATGCCCTGTGGATAGGGGATAAGTTCTTATGATGGGACAACACCTTTACGTATTTGGAGATCATTCATATGTGGATCTTTGGTGCGTTTTATTACATTTTTCTAGTTAAAAGTCCAGGTAAGTTACCCAGCCAAACTATATCTGGAGTCGAAAAAACAATTCAGACCGCAGGGGTCCAGGCAGAGGAGTCAGCGACAGGTGAGGGGATGACGGTTGTAGTCCCGGCCCGGTCTCGCTTAGTCTCAGCCGCCTTTCAGGAATGTGCAGTGACAAATAGGAGGATATTGTGAAAGAAGGATGGGAGTGCCCCGAGTTCTCAATTACTGACTTAATTACAGTTACAATGAGCATTGTTTGGGTTTGTGTCAGTTCACGTACAAGCCGGGGCAGAGCGGGGAATGCAGTGTTTAGGTTGTCGGTAAAAACAAAAAAAAAGGGCACTTCCTCGGAAGTTTTAATAAGGAAGGGACAGATAATCGGCTGTCCCTATAGAATACGTGACATTATGTCCTTGGGGCCTCATTCAGAAAGCTGTAATGTGGCAATATTTCAGCGTCTGTATTATGGTCTCATGTCTCGGACTTGACCGCCGGTGACCGCCTGAATGAGGCCTTGGTTGTGTTTGATCTCTGGGAGTCGCTTCCTTGTCGTATATGGAAGAAGCTTCTGTCTGCACTTATCTGCTTCCGTATGTTTATAGCGATCCTGTTTTCCAGTATGGCGGAACTGACATCTCCCCTTTCATTTGATTGCGTTGGATGGATTTCTTTACTTGGGATTAATGAGGATTTTTAACTGATTTCTGTTGTGGGACATTAACATGGGCCACGTGGCGCACACTAATTCCTCATACGGAGGAGAGATTTACGAAGCCTGTAGATGCGGTAAACTTAAGGGTGCTTTCACACTTGCGTTGTCGTCGGGTCTCTACGCCGGAAAGATACTGATCAGGATGATCCCAATGCATTCTGAATGGAGAGAAATCTGTTCAGGATGCATCAGGATGTCTTCTGTTCAGTATTGTAACGTTTTTTTGGACGTTGACAAAACAGTCTCCATCCAAAAATCCTGAAGACTTGCCGTAACACCGGATCCGGAATTAATGCCCATTAAGGTGCATTAATTCGGATCCGAATCAAGCTAAACGTCGTTTCGGCACATCGCCGGATCCGACGTTCAGCTCTGCGCATGCGCAGCAGCAGTTCCGATCGGGGCCCTGGTGTGAGCTGGGGCTCCGATCGGTTACCATGGCAGCCAGGACGCTACTGACATGGTAAGTACTCCGCAGCAGTGTACTTGCCTGCACTGCGGCCCCCGGGTGCTCCGTCATGACGTCACAGGTCCGGGTGGCACATTGATATATGCGCCGCAGGGACCTGTGATGTCATGAAGGAGCGCTTGGCGGCCGCAGCGCATGTAAGTACACTGCTGCGGAGTACCATGGCAGCCAAGACTTTAGTAGCGTCCTGGCTGCCATGGTAACCTGAAAGCATTTCGAAGACTGATCAGGATCCTGATCAGTCTTCAAATGCTTTCAGGTGACTTGCGTTCTGACGGATCCGGTGGGCCGGAAGTGCCTGCCGGATCCTCAGAACGCAAGTGTGAAAGCACCGTAAGCCTGTATTACCCAGCTCGATGTGGCAGACGATTGTCGGGAGGCAAGCGTTCCCGCCCAGCAATCGCCTGCTCGCTAGCGGAGGCGACAGCTGCTATTACATGCAGTGATCTCCTCCACAGTATGGGGAGGAGCGATCGCTATGCCATCACTTGTCCCCATGCTGTATGGTAGTTTGCCAGCCGCAGATCGTTATTAGACACCACAATCTGCCAGCTGCAAATGATCATTTTTTTTAACAAGATTTGGATTTGCTCGTTCATCGGGCCATCGGCGGTGGTATTACACTGCAAGATGGTCACTAACGAGTGAGTACGAACGCTCGTTAGCCATCATCTGACGAAAAATCGGGCAGTGTAATGTGTTGGTTGCTTTACTTTGAGACCAAATGTGAAGCCAGAATTCTGGCGCAATTTTGCTTGCAAACTTTTTGCATCTGAGGCCACTCACCTCCCCCACTACATCCTTCCCCCTTTATGAGCACATCAACCAAATTGTGCCAATTTGTTCCACTTTTTTTGACTTATTAGACCAGAGATGAGTGAATTGATTCTGTTGAATTAAAATTCGACCCCAAGTTTTTTCATTTCTTCAAGAAAAATTCAGGCGAACTGAGATAGAGAGGCCTTGGTAAGGATCTGGGGGGAGATACTATTTCTCCTTATAGAGAGTGCTAATAGGCGTGAGGAGTCTTATAGGTCAGACAATGCTTCTCATGGTTTCTGGGAAAAAGAGATATGCAAATTAGCTTCCCTTCCAAAAGGAAAAGAAAGCTGAGGGTGTCTGCAAATGTGACAGGAAAATCTGCCCGAAAAAACTCAGTTGCAGAATTTTACAAAGATTCGGATTAGGACGCAGATTTCTTTGTGAATTTTGATGCAGATTTCTATGCTGACTGCATCTCCCCTTGAAATGAATGGAGACATTTTGCTTCAGTAAATCCGCAACGAACCATTATTTATGCTGCGTAGCGGAGTACATCTCGGGGACTGACAATTTTTAGCCCCTAGGATGGATAAAATGTTGTGGCCGGGCAACGCTCCTCTGGGTTTGTGGACAACCTATGTGCAAATTAGCTTTCCTTCCAAAAGGAAAAGAAAGCTAATTGTACTTTCACACTTGTCCTATTACTGTCCGCATAACGGACAAGGGCAGTACTGTTCTATTAGGGGCCAGCTGTTCCGTTCCCGAAAATACGGAATGCACACTGACGTCATCCGTATTTTTTGCGGACCGCAAAATACATACGGACTTGTGCAAGAGGCCTAAGCCTGAGATCCTCCCATCATTATGATGGACTTTGATGGCTCTCTTCAGGGTGTAGGCGACTTACATGACCAGTGAAACCACTTTTGAGGAATAAAGCCGTCTAGTAGCCACTGCCCTGTGTGGAGATGCGCGGAGTTACTGGCTGGCGACCATCAGTCAGGGTTTAGTGCTCTCCTTGTTCTGGTTTACAAAAGGCCACCTGCAAACCCGTTGTGTTGGGAGTGGTTGGAACGTGTTCAGTCAGCTCTGACTGTTATAAAAGGCCTGAAAATGGCTGCAGGTTTACTCAGAAGAGGAAGACGGCAGGGGTTTTATCAAAGTTTTAATGATAATCACGTTAATCGGTCTTAAAGGGGTTATCTGAAGTCTAAAAGCTCCCCCCAATGCCCAGACCCCTCGTATATATTATACTTACCTGCTCCCCGGCTCCCTTTACGGCTGCCTAGCTGCTAGGGGGATGCAGCACCGGTCATGCAGGGATCCAGCGCGACCCAAGTATAACGTATACGAGCAGCTAGGGCCGCATGGCGACACTGGTCGCGGCCAGGATCGCTGAGTAGCGGTGATCCCATAGACATGAAGGGGATCGCTGTGGAAGTCTCAAGAAATCCAACACGGCTGGATTTCTTGCAACAGCCGTGGCGATCCCATCCATTTCTATGGGATCATCGCTACTCAGCGATCCAGCCCGCGACCAGTGTCGCCCTAGCCTAAAGCGACCCGCATGTGGTGTAACTGAAATCCTGCACAAATTTCCGTGCTCATTTCTGTATTTTTCCCAGACCAACATCCGAAGTCGATTCGCATAATACTTCGTTTGAATACTGTGCGGAGCGAGCGCCCCGTACAGTATTAGAATCTATTGGCTCCTATGAGCCGAAGATATTACTTCACGAAGTCTCGCGAGACTTCGCATAATAACTTTGTAAATTAATTTCTACCGAGTTTGGGAAATGTTTTTTTACAGTAGAAATTAATTCATGAAGTTATTATGCGAAGTCTCACGAGACTTTGCGAAGTAATATCGTCCGAAGTCAATTCGCTCATCCCTAATTGTGAGCTTATCAAACACCACCCAAAAAGCAGGTAGTAAAAAATGCAGGATTGTTTATAAACCAAAGAAAAGGCCAGAAAAAAAAATCGTAGTATGGCAGCATCCTAAACGCCTAGGCCCCTGCTGTGTCTTACCAGTCACACAGTACTGAGGATTCTGGTAGTTGTAGTCCTGAAGCTGTATATGGGCTTTATCCACTGTGCACCTCTGACACATGGAGCGTTCGTCCTCCGGTTATTGGTTACACAGCATGCGTTAGAAAAGGCAAATGCTCACATTCTCTTCCCCTCCATACCGGTTTACCTGGTTGACGGCGGGGGCCTGCCCCTGTTTGACGGCGGGGGCCTGCCCCTGTTTGACGGCGGGGGCCTGCCCCTGTTTGACGGCGGGGGCCTGCCCCTGGTTGACGGCGGGGGCCTGCCCCTGGTTGACGGCGGGGGCCTGCCCCTGTTTGACGGCGGGGGCCTGCCCCTGTTTGACGGCGGGGGCCTGCCCGTCATCATAAATTGAGCTCATCTTTCAGCAGCGCAGCATATCAAAGACCGACGTAAAAATGACAGTCTGTGATAAATGACCCCCACTGTATTGTCATATACTGACCTAGTCCATTATAGCTGTAGTGTCATTTACATGGGTTTCCTGGATTTTCCAGCTATGCCCTCGTGGCAGTCGGCAATTATTACAATGATCGTTTGCTGGAGTAAACAATGGCAGTGTTTATTTTATGTTAATATGGATGTATTTATTTTATATTTATCTGTTTAGTTTTTTTTTATATTTTTATTTTTGCACCCACTGCGCTGAGCTGTAAAATGAGTAAACATCCTTGATGTCATTTCCCTTTTAGTCAGAAAACCGCACTGCCACAGCTTTCTGATCACTGGTTGCATGCAATCAGCTAAACCTTGTCACGTGCGCGATCTTCATCCACCCGCTGATGATATTGCTTTACTTAGGATTTTTTTTGCTTTGTATTTCCTATACTTGTATATCGTATGTGACCTAATGCAGCTGTGACAAGTTTCAGCAAACAACAACTTTTTGGAGAGTGGTATTGTAACTGGAAACTTTCCTCATAGCGAATTGCCGAGGAACGGGGGATGGGGAAATGTACAGGACAGGAAAAGCAATGGGAACTTTGTAAGACTTCATTTCTCTTGTCCTGGCTCTGCAGCGAACACATGCTGCTGGATTCTCACATGGCTGATTTGGGGTCCAAGAAGTGTACCCTGTGATCAATGATTATCCAAAACGGATATGTTAGGGACCAGTATTCCTGCTTAGTTCATTGACTGGCAGCACTATATGCCCATATACATGGTGACTGAGTGAACCATCACACTTTTGAAAATCGTTCCTGATCAGTAAGTCCAGTGATTAGCCAGCAAACAACTTGCTATTTTGGTGCTTGTTACTGCTAGGAAATCTGCAAGTGTAAATGTGCCTTTACTTGCCACAAGGAGGTTTAAAGTCTGAACAAAGACAAAATTACCAGAGCCTTTGTGGCCAAGTATTTTGTTGGTTTAGAGCTGTGTGACCATTAACCTGTGGTAGAACTACAACTCCTCAGCATGCCTAGACAGTCATGGCGAGTTGTAGTTTCCGCAGCATGCCTCGACAGCCGCAGGGAGTTGTAGTTTCTGCAGCATGCCTCGACAGCCGCAGGGAGTTGTAGTTTCTGCAGCATGCCTCGACAGCCGCAGGGAGTTGTAGTTTCTGCAGCATGCCTCGACAGCCGCAGGGAGTTGTAGTGTCCGCAGCATGCCTCGACAGCCGCAGGGAGTTGTAGTGTCCGCAGCATGCCTCGACAGCCGCAGGGAATTGTAGTGTCCGCAGCATGCCTCGACAGCCGCAGGGAATTGTAGTGTCCGCAGCATGCCTCGACAGCCGCAGGGAATTGTAGTGTCCGCAGCATGCCTCGACAGCCGCAGGGAGTTGTAGTGTCCGCAGCATGCCTCGACAGCCGCAGGGAATTGTAGTGTCCGCAGCATGCCTCGACAGCCGCAGGGAGTTGTAGTGTCCGCAGCATGCCTCGTCAGCCGCAGGGAGTTGTAGTGTCCGCAGCATGCCTCGACAGCCGCAGGGAGTTGTAGTGGCTGCAGCATGCCTCGACAGCCGCGGGGAGTTGTAGTGTCCGCAGCATGCCTCGTCAGCCGCAGGTAGTTGTAGTGTCCGCAGCATGCCTCGACAGCCGCAGGTAGTTGTAGTGTCCGCAGCATGCCTCGACAGCCGCAGGTAGTTGTAGTGTCCGCAGCATGCCTCGACAGCTGCAGGGAGTTGTAGTGGCTGCAGCATGCCTCGAGAGCCGCAGGGAGTTGTAGTGTCCGCAGCATGCCTCGTCAGCCGCAGGTAGTTGTAGTGTCCGCAGCATGCCTTGACAGCCGCAGGGAGTTGTAGTGGCTGCAGCATGCCTCGACAGCCGCAGGGAGTTGTAGTGTCCGCAGCATGCCTCGTCAGCCGCAGGGAGTTGTAGTGTCCGCAGCATGCCTCGACAGCCGCAGGGAGTTGTAGTGGCCGCAGCATGCCTCGTCAGCCGCAGGGAGTTGTAGTGTCCGCAGCATGCCTCTTCGGCCGCAGGGAGTGGTAGTTTTGCAAAAGCCGGTGAGCCGCTACCTTAAGGCTTCCTGCACACATTGCAGATTACCTGTGTTTTTTTCTGTGGGGATTCTCATGCGGAAAAACCGCAGCATAGTGCATACAGTACCAGCAAAGTGTAAGAGATTACACGTCTCATGTAGACTTTGCTTTTTTTCTTCTGTGCGGAAATTGCCCTACCATGTGGATTTTGAAATCTACCGCACGTCAGTTCTTGCTCTTCCTGCAATGCAAGGGTAAGATCTGCGGCAAAACCACATCGAATCCACGCTAAAAATCTAAAGTAACACATGCAGCTTTTGGTGTGGAAGTGCAAGGAAATCGTTGTGCATTTTCAGTCTGTAAACCCGTACCCGCGTAGCCTTAGAGCGTGAAATGCTGCGTAGTACATCAAGTCCTTTAATGGTGCCAGCCGTCATTGCGTCCCTATTTCTATTGTGAATGTTAGACGTGCGGCCTGGGATCCCCTCTCCGTATATCATGATGGATCGTTCATCTGATTCCTCACAGTGAACCGCTGTTGTCCGTCCTTCATGTGTGGGGAATCTGAAGTCTTCACATTGAGTTCTGTGGCTGGATCCATGATGTACGTGTTTATGATCTTGGAATGGGGCTGCGGTACGTGATACGGTTGGGTAGATTCTTGGGGTATGAGCTCATGATAAAACAAGTCACCCTGGGACGTGTCTATATGTAGGTCAGTATACATTCAGCAGCCTGAGCACACTCAACTGGTACTTACAGAAGAATTGTCACTGTGCCGCGGGCATGACTGATTCCGTCACGGGCGACTATAGATTGCTTTACCACATATTACGTTGCAAATTATGGTCTTACTCGGGTATGCGACATATCCAGGTAGGCAAGGTGCCTCAACCAATACTGCCGGGGTGACCCCTTAAAGGACATTTTATGTGAGGTCAGTGGTTGGATCCCCAGTCCCCTGGTGCTACATGTTATTTAAAAAAAAAACATGGTTCCCTAGACCCCCGGTGAGTGACGTCACATCATCAGCCCGCTGCCACCAGTCCTAGAGGGGACTGCGCTGACGTCTAATATCGGGTCAGCAGAGGCCAGGGATCCAGTCCCAACACGGACGCCATCCGTGTTTCACGGACCCTTTAGGCGTAATTCACACGTCCGTAGTGTGTTGCGGATCCGCAACACACCTTGCCACCAGCCCTATAGAGATGCCTATACTATAAGAATAGGACATGCTCTATATTGTTGCGGAGCCGCCAGCAGGAAGATCGACGGCGCGCTCCGCAAATGCAGATGCCGAGAGCACAGTGCGTGCTCTCCGCATTCATCACGTCCCCATACAAAATGAATGGGTCTGCACCCGTTCGACAGATTTGCGGAACGGGTGCGGACGAACATTGCGGACGTGTGAATAGGGCCTTATAAGAGATGCTCTGACAAATAATTTTAAGCTCTGCATTGTCCGTGCAACACTGATCAGACACGGAGAGCAAAAAACTGACCAGACACTGATACTTCATGGAAGTCCTCACGGATGAATCACTGACCATCTTGTCTCGGATTCCATCATGGATGTGTGAATAAGGCCTTAGGAGGAAGCAAGCGTTTGCCAGGTTTCGCTCACACTACTGAAATAACACATTTGACACTGCCATGTGCAGTTGCACGAATATCCTCCGTAGTTACCCTTTAAGGGTGTCATCCCTTTTATTTGCCCCTCCATCACGGTATAGTCATCAGCCCCTCCATATACTCCGCTATATTTGGTACACGTATAAGTGGTGTAAGAGCTATTATTGTCGAGCGGGCCTGCGTGCGCTGTACTGATAAGGTGTTTTGGCCGCAGTGACATTGAGGTTCCTGTGAAGACTCTGCTCGTTTGTCTCTGGTGGGTAGAACCACAGTATATCAGATATAGATTACAGTAATATTCCATCTCGCTATCTCAAACTTGTGCAGGCGGGGGACTGCCCTTATCCTCGGGGGACCCTTTTTTTTTATTTAAAGGAGTTGTCCCATCTTGCAAATTTATCCTCGCCAGCTGCGCTGTTCACTTCTTGTTTTCCTGCTTCTAAAGCCCTATTCACATGTCCGCAATTGTTCATCCGCACCCGATCCGCAAATCTGCGGAACGGGTGCGGACCCATTCATTTTGAATGGGGACGTGATGGATGCGGAGAGCACACTCTGCACTCCGCATCCGCATTTGCGGAGTGCGCCGCCGATCTTCCTGCCGGCGGCTCCGCAATAATATAGAGCATGTCCTATTTTTGGCCGCAATTGCGGACAAGTATAGGCATCTCTATGGGGCTGCCGGCAAGGTGTGTTGCGGATCCGCAACACTCTACGGACATGTGAATTAGGCCTAAGGCTGGACGGGCTTAGGGAGCTTGAGTGAAG
Organism: Bufotes viridis; assembly: GCA_033119425.1. Taxonomy (NCBI): domain Eukaryota; kingdom Metazoa; phylum Chordata; class Amphibia; order Anura; family Bufonidae; genus Bufotes; species Bufotes viridis. Next base: position 22,223,135 of record CM065598.1, on the reverse strand, counting down.
GCTTGCCCCGGCCGGGCCGCACTTCACTGTCTTGAACGCGCACGCCGCCGCGCATGTGCAATGGTGACTTCTTCCTGGCCGAGTATACTATGAGCCGCGCTGCATACAGAGCATGCGCGGCTTCGTGCTATACTCGGCCAGGAAGAAGTCTCCATTGCGCGTGCGCGTTCAAGACAAAGATGTGCGGCCCGGCCGGGAGAAGACTGTGTTCTGTGCAGGCGCGGCGGTGGCCGTATCTAGTGGATACCCGAAGACAACAGTGGGGTACGAGTGAACCAATTTTGACAAGGTAGGTAGGGATTTGATAAAGGAACATAATTAGAAAAATGATCACAGGCACTTCAATAACAAATTAAAACCTGATCAATGAGATGGGAATACCCCTTTAATTTTTAAAGGGGTTGCCCCACAAAAAAATATTCTACAGTTTTCAAACCAATACCTGGATCTGAATACTTTTGTATAGCCTCAGTCGTGTGCGTGTAGCCTAACCCATTTTTGGACCTATTCAACCTTAGGGGCTGGCATCAGAAACCTGATTTCAGCTGTCTGGAATGAGTGCATTTCTGCTAATGCAAGCACCGGCGTGTTTGCCTGCTTCCCTCCGCCTGTCCTGCGCATGCCCGGAGTGTTTGGCTGCTGGGAGTTGTTATTCCTAGCTAAATTACAGAATACGCGACTAGGGACGGTGCAGGCTGACCGACTCTTTGGGAGTCAGTGCGCAGGACTCTTTACGGTGGCAGGTGGCGCCCATGTATCGTGGTATGGTGTCCCGTGCAATTCGTGCTTTCCAGGGGGAAAAGGGCTACTTTTGCAGCATACGGCGGGGCACGCCCCCCCCCCCCCCTCCCCTGTGTTTTTTATTGAACTGCATTTGGTGTCCTTAGTGTCGTGTAGAACTTCTTTGCTATCAGGAGAATGCGGCGAGCTCGCTGTTATGTAAGTGAAAGGCTTTATTATCCTGCTAGGCCACAAGGCAGGTATGCCGGGGGTGGGGAGAGGCATAATAACATTTTATTCTAAGGGTACTTTCACACTAGCGTTGGTGCGGATCCGTCTGTTTATTTGCACAGACGGATCCGCACCTATAATGCAAATGTTTGTATCCGTTCAGAACGGATCCGTTTGCATTAGTTTTAAAGAAAAATGTCAAAGTCCAAAACGGATCCGTTTTGAATTACATTGAAAGTCAATAGGGAACGGATCCATTTTCAAATGCACCATATTGTGTCATTGACAACGGATCCGTCCCCATTGACTTACATTGTAATTCAAAACAGATCCATTAGGCTCCGCCTCTTCAGACGGACACCAAAATACAGCATGCTGCGTTTTGGTGTCCGCCTCCAAAACGTAATAGAGGCGGAACGGAGCCGAACTGATGCCTTGTGAGCTGATCCTTATCCATTCAGAATGCATTGGGGCTGAACTGATCCGTTTTGGACCGTTTGTGAGAGCCCTGAAACGGATCTCACAAACGGAATCCAAAACGCTAGTGTGAAAAATGTAAAAAATATAATTATTTTTAAAAATCAAACCCAACTGTAGTGTGTTAACAGCGCAGATCCCCCTGTGGGGGATGGAAGGTGCCCTTTACTCTCCAAAAAAGGGACACGATGTACGGCGGCCACGTGCGCTCTTAGAAACCATATGGTTTTGTGGCGGTAGCAGCCGAGGCTTCCAGGAAAGTCACAGTTAAGTTCAGTCCTCGTCAGTTCTGCGAAGCGCGGTGGAAAATATTCTGCCAGCGAGAGGAAACTCTTGGTTATAGTATAACTTTCAGTGTGCGCGCACATTGTCCTGACCTGTACAAACACTGCTGCGCTCCACATGAAGCGCCCTTTTACTACTAGCACTGGGTGCAGTCGACTCAATATTGACCCTCCACCCGACAAGAGCGCTGTTTACTGACAACCGTTTAACCTTTTGTATTGGGACAACGTTTTCGTAAATCTCTGGAGTTTCCCTTTTCTTCCAGTTTTGCTTTCCAGGGCTGCGACCTTCCCTGCGTGTTTTATTCCGTTAGCCTGTTAGGGTATACTATGGACACAATTTCAGTGTAAGGCTACATGCACACGACCGTATGTGTATTGCGGATCCGCAAAACGCGGACACCGCCCATGTGCACATGGCCTGCATGATAATAGAAAATTCCTATTCTTGTCCGCTATTGCGGACAAGAATAGGGCATGTTCTTTTTTTTTTTTTTGCAGAAACGGAAGTGCGGATCCGGGGATGCCATTCCGGCCCCATTGAAAATGAATGGGTCCGCACCCGTTCCGCAAAATTGCAGAACGGATGCGGACCCATTTTGCGGACGTGTGAATAAACCCTAACTCTGGTTCTCCAGCTTTTGTGAAACTACAACTCTCAGCATGGCCGTGACTGCATCATGCTGGCGGTTGTAGCTTTGTAATTGAGCAAGATCTTTTCTTGTGGCCGGTGGATGGAGAACGTTTTATTGAGGCTCTGTTCGCACTTTTTACGACTGGTTTCCAAGAAGGAAAGAACCAATAAGATGCATAACTTATAACAACCGGAGTAACCCTTTAAGATTATCTCCAGTCCCGTAGATAGGGGATAACGATTAGATTGGTGGGGGTCTTAACAGCTGAGCATGCATATATTAGGTGGGTTGAACAAGAAGAACGTCTTTCTTTGGAGACGCCTTTCCTCATTTTATATGGATTTTACAATGACTTAAAGGGGTTTTACGAGACGAAAATACTGATGCTAGGACATCAGTATCTTATTAGTGGGGGTCCGATCAGCCGTTTGAGAAGGCACCAGCGCTCGCAGTAGCACCCCAGCTTTCACTAGGCCGTGTGACATCACGTTCATCGCTCACGTGGCCTAGGCGCAGCTCAGCCCCATTGAAGTGAATGAGGCTGAGCTGTAATACCAACCATAGCCACTATACAATGTATGGCGCTGCGCTTAGTGAGCTCACAGGAGCGCCAGTGTCTTCTCAAAACAGCTGATCGGCGGGGGTCCCGGATGTCGGACCCCCACCTATCAGATACCGATGACCTGATGAGGATAGGTCATCAGTATTTAAATCTTGGAAAACCCTTTTAGAGATGTGACTGGAAACTCACAAACTGGGACCTTCCCTCTTGTGTGGGCTGTTTCACTACTGCAGTCCTGCGCATGTTTGTCACCTCAGACAGTAAGGTTTGAACTATTTTTGCCCCCATGTGCTATTTTTGCTGTTTCTCCGCTTTATCAGTCAGTGCTTTTTGAGCGTTGCTAACAGCTGAGCTTTTTCCAGTTAACTGCTCTGCAAATTGTTAAAGGGGGTTGTCTCGCTTCAGCACGTGGCATTTATCCTTTAGGTAAAGTGAATACAAGGCACTTACTAATGTATTGTGATTCTCCATATTGCCTCCTTTGCTGGCTAAATTCGTTTTTCCACCTCGTTACACACGGCTCGTTTCCAGGGGTTACGACCACCCTGCAATCCAGTAGCGGTGGTCGCGTCTGCACACTAGAGGAAAAAACGCTGGTCTATTCGGAATACTGCAGTTTCACACTAGCGGCAGGGGGAGTCCGTCCGGCGGGTGAACAGCCTGTTGGATCCGTCCGGCCTCTCACCGTGCTGCCGCCGGAACTCCGCCCGCGCCCCCATTATAGTCAATGGGGACGGAGCGGCAGTCCGGGGGCACACGTGAACTAGCGGCAGGACGGATCCGACAGGCTGTTCACTCGCCGGAACAGCTGAGCATGTTTGCATGCTAGGAGTTGTAGTTTCACAGCAGCTGGAGTGCTAAATGCTTTTCCCAATGGGAGGTGGAATACAAGTGGCTTCTCTGTGGATTTTGGTGACATCAGCCAAAATCCACATGGAAAGTCTGCCTTGGGGATATGGGTGTCAGAGAGGTGTTTCCCGGACCCCTCCGTGAGTCAGAGCGGAGTGCCGCCATATGAGAGCCTCTTCCACTCTGGCAGACACGCACCGCCATCCACCTGCTGTTTGCCAGGAGAATTTCACTAGAGGAACCTAACTTTTCCGGTTGTCTACTGAACAATCCAGATGGGCTCCAGGAGTGCTGGGACGCCCCTGGTCCGCCGCTTTCTTCTCTTGTCTTCCGGCTTCAGAGGTGCACGCATACAGCCATAGCCGCTAATAGATGATCTGTGTTTTTCTTTTTTTTTTTTTTCTCAAAACCTGCAAATAACGCTAAAATTACACGTACCGCCTTACTGTTTGCTGCTAAATATAGAGCTCGTCTAATTAGTCGCCAGCCATTCGATTTCAGGGCAAGTGTGAAGACGTGCGTTCTTCATCTACCTGCAAGTGAGGAGTTAACGGAGTCAGTCCTAAGTGGAGCCGTTCCCTTTAAACATCTCCTGCGAAGCGCGGCTGACGTCCGTCCATTCTGGTTTCCTCCCAATTAACATGCTTGTTTGACTCTGACGACAGAAATCTGGTGTCGCTGGGCAGCTCCGGTTAATGGCTAATCTCCCACAAATCCTCTGAAATGTCGCTTACCTGCCCTTTTTCAGTTTGCTTCTTGGGGTTAAAGGGACATTTCGGCTAGATTAAGTTATCCCCACCCACAGGATAGGGGATAACTATTACATAGGTGGGGGTCTCCCAACGAGAACGGGGTTCCCCGTACCCCCTGCAGCCCCCATGGGGCTATTTACTTCTCCATTCATTTCAGGGGGGCTGCAGGGGCCTCCATTCGCGTGATTGGTTGGTGTCTCAAAATAAGGACCCCCACCGATCTACTAGTTATCCCCTATCCTGTGCATTCTAATTGGAATACCCCTTTAACCCCAAGATGTGACCACTCATCAGTATCTGATCAGAAGACCCCCAGGACCCAGGACCCCCACCGATCAGCTGTTTGAGTAAGCACTATCACTCTCAGTAGCCCCGCGGCCTACTCACAGCTTTCTGTAGGCCAGAGATGGGGAAACTGCGGCTCTCCAGCAGTTGTAAAACTACAATTCCCACCATGCCTAGCTGTAGACAGTCTGGGCATGATGGGAGTTGTAGTTTTGCAACAGCTGGAGAGCCACAGTTTGCCCATCCCTGTTCTGGCCATGTGAAGTCATGTTCATCAGTCACGTGGCCCCGGCAGCACCATAGAAGTGAATGGGGCTGAGCTGCAATACCAAGCACAGCCTCTATACCAGTGATGGCTAACCTCCGGCACTCCAGCTGTGGTGAAACTACGACTCCCAGCATGCTCTATTAATTTCTATGGAGTTCTGAAAACAGCTAAGCAAGTGTGCATCTTGGGAGTTGTAGTTTTACCACAACTGGAGTGCCGGAGGTTAGCCATCACAGCTCTATACAATGTACAGCGCTGTGCTTGGTGAGCTGCAAGAAGGCCGTGGCACTACTGTGAGCATCAGTGCCTTCTTAAACGGCCCAGGTGTCGGACCCCCAACAATCAGATACTGATGACCTGATGAGGAAAGGATATTGGTTCCAAAACCTTGGAAAACCCTGTTAATTGACAATTGCCTAATCAAAGGGGTGTGTCCCTCCCTACACAGCACTGCACTGATCGGACATTGTAAGGCTGTGTAGGTAATACCCAATTGTCGATTTAGTCATGTTTACAGGAGGATTAATGGAGGAACAGCACAAGGCAGGGTTGCTCCACAGTGATTTCATGGGGAATTCAATTATTTCCCAAAACGGACATGTTAGGAGGGGCGACCGGTCCGGATCAGGCATATCTGGATGATATGAGATAGATGGAGGCATTTCTAGTGCTGGTGATTGGTTCAGCCGTCTACTGTGGTGATTTGAGTTGAATGCTTTTCTATAGTTTCTCTTGATGACTACCTGACGTATTAACGTTCTCTCTCTCTTTCTTTTTTTTCAGGTATGGCCTCACAAGTCTTGGTTTACCCACCATACGTTTATCAAACTCAGTCAAGTGCCTTTTGTAGTGTGAAGAAACTGAAAATCGAACCAAGTAGTTGTGTGTACAGCAAGAGGAGCTACCCCCGTACCGACCTGAATGCTAGACACGTTGGATTTGCACATCCATCCAACAAGAGTAGGGCTCCTTTCCAGACAAAGAATCCAATCGACAAACCTCGCCAGCAGCCCGCTGCATCCCAGACCAGTGCAGTTGCATCAAAACCCAACACAGGTGCTCCCGGGGACCCAGCAGCGCAGGCGCAGCCAGATCCGACAGAGGCACCCACAGTAGAGACACCGGATTGTGCATCAGATTGGCTGGAAACGCATCAGCGATGTGGATTGAAGCGTAAGAGCGAAGAGCTTGAAAACCAAGGCGGCGCCATGCAGATCGTCGATGAATTGTCTGTACTGCCTGCCATGCTGCCGGGCAACGCAGCGAACCCAGTAACTGTTGTGGCGACCACAGGTGCTTCGAAGCAGAACGGGGCCAGCGTGGACGGTGACTATCAGTTGGTACAGCATGAAGTGTTGTGCTCGGTTAAAAATACTTATGAAGTACTGGATTTTTTGGGTCGGGGAACCTTTGGACAGGTGGTGAAGTGCTGGAAAAGGGGGACAAATGAGGTGGTGGCGGTGAAAATCCTTAAAAACCATCCTTCGTACGCACGCCAAGGGCAGATTGAGGTGGGCATCCTTGCCAGGCTGAGCAGCGAGAACGCCGACGAGTTTAACTTTGTGCGTGCATACGAGTGCTTTCAGCATCGGAACCACACCTGCTTGGTCTTTGAAATGTTGGAACAGAATTTATATGACTTTTTAAAGCAAAATAAATTTAGCCCATTACCCCTGAAAGTTATCCGGGCCATCCTCCAGCAGGTGGCCACTGCACTGAAAAAGCTCAAGAGTCTTGGTTTAATTCACGCTGACCTCAAACCGGAGAACATCATGCTGGTGGATCCTGTACGGCAACCCTACAGGGTGAAAGTCATAGACTTTGGCTCTGCTAGCCATATATCAAAGACTGTTTGCTCAACATATTTGCAGTCTCGTTACTACAGGTAAAGCTTGATTTTTTTTTTTTTTTAGGTCTTTGTTCACTGAAATTGACCAAAAAGTACCGATGGGTTGAGTTTATTGGGGGAGATCTATCAAGATTGGCGTTCTTGAGATCTCCTGCACTGCCAGAGGATGCCCATTGTTGAAAGGGATTCTCCGCTTTTGCTATATTGGTGACCCATCCTCCTCACTGTAGGCTTGTGATGGCTAACCTCCGGCTGTGGTAAAACTACAACTGCCAAGGTGCACACTTGCTTGGCATGAATGCAACATGCTGGGAGTCGTAGTTTCAGCACAGCTGGAGTGCCGGCGGCCATCAATATCAGATCGGCGGAGGCTCGACTACCGTCACCCGCACCAATCTGCTGTTTGTAGAGGAGGCAAGTGTCGCGTTCTCCTCTCGGTATACCTACAGTGTAATTACACTAAATCTACACATTGGGGAACTTACAAAGTCTTTAATCTACGTTTTACGCAGTTATTATCGGCTGTTACGTTTTCAGTCGCTATCAGATTCGGTAGTTTCAGGCCCACGTGTTCTCGTCTACTGCTATGAGGGCTCAGAACAGATAAAGGAAGGAGAAAATGGTCGAGTTTAGGGTTTGGATGACGGTCTGGCGCCAATGTTGTCTAGTGATCGTTAAAGGAGAACGCCGCCGTAAGAACTGATTTATTTAATCTTGGCCATGATTGTAGGCCTCAGTGCGTTTCACTCAGTCCTGTGACCTGTATTCTGGATACTTTGTGATTGTCCACCTACGTCAAATTGAGTAGAAGTGTCCAATGGATGGTGCCGGACCTCGGGGCGGACTTGAAGGTTACTGAAATACCTGGTGAATGTTTGCAGTGCATTATAAATTCGTTATAAAATGTCTTATTGTTGAAGGGTCCCCCAGACATTTAGTCTAATTAGTGACTGGTGCTAAACTGTGGAGGGAAGTTCTCTTACATAGGACTGATCCACCCCCGATGCTGCCCTGCGGGTTCTTCCACCCCGCTGACGACTGGATGTGGCCGTTTCTTTTCCTGTTTGGCTGCATTGATTATAACGCAGCCGAACAGGAAAAAGAAGCGGCCACATCCAGTCGGGAGCCGGGCGGAGGAATCCGCAGAGGGCAGCGTCAGGGGAGCGAGGATCAGTCCTATGTAAAAGAGCTTCCCTCCACAGGTTGGCACCAGTCATAATTAGACTAAATGGCCAGAGAACCCCTTTAAAGTGGTTTTCCGGCTATCTCCATTAGTCTTATAAACTTTCAGTGGACAGCAGAGCTAATGCTTGACCACTCTGTTCAAATGTGGGCATGTGCCCCCTATTTTGGTGATCAGCGGTCGGACCCCCATCTATCTAGCAGTCATCTGCTTGGTTCTGTTTATCCCCGGAATGCCCCTTTAATGGTGGAGCTTACCTGTAAACACAAATATTTGTCACTAGACTAAGGCTACTTTAACACTAGCATTTTAGTTTTCCGGTATTGAGCTCCGTCATAGGGTCTCAGTACCGGAAAAAAAAGCCTCCATTTTGTCCCCATTCACTGTCAATAGTGACAAAACTGAACTGAACAGAACGAAATGCTCCAAAATTCATTCCGTTCCGTTTAGTTGCGTTCCCATACCGGAGAGCAAACTGCAACATGTTGTAGATTGCTTTCCATCCTGGGATGCGGAGCAAGACGGATTCGGCATGACCCCTAATGCAAGTCAATGGGGATGGATCCGTTTTCTCTGACACAATAGAAAACGGATCCGTCACCCGTTGACTTTCAGTGGAGTTCATGACGGATCCGTATTGGGTATGTTAAAGATAATACAACCGGATCCGTTCATAGCAGATGCCGATGGTTGTATTATCAGTAACGGAAGCGTTTTTGCTGAACCCTGCCGGATCCGATAAAAACGCTAGTGTGAAAGTAGCCTTCTAATCCAAAGTTTGCTGATTCAGCGCAGCCGTGTGCAGTGCGCCATACGGTGGCTAATAACTGCAATACAGCCTCCAATGTGAAATCTGATCGAATCCTCATTTTGAAATCGGAGGCATATACAAGTGCAGTAGGGCTCCATAATAGTCAGGGGGCGCCATAATGTGGCCCTGTATACCTCTGAGGTTTTCAGAGCTGTGCTCGAGGCCTAAATGTGCCGTGACATTGCAGTTAGAAGCCTGTCCGTAACCGGAAACATAGATTATTAATCTGATGGTATAAATGGGCGTCCTTTCGGTCGTAAAAAATTCTTAGCCGTTTGCAATCGCTTCATTGAAGCCTTTAAATTCCGAAATGGATTCCCAGTGCTAGAAGACTTCAGATCATCGCTGTTCTACAAGTCAGACTGTGATGTCTTCTTTCTATTTTTGCACTTTTTTATTTTTTTTTTATTTTTAGTGCCTAACGTCCGTCCTGAAAACAGGAGATCTCCTCCTGGGGCTCTTAAGTCCATTTTAAGGCAGAGGTGTTCCTGTGTTACTCATGTTACAGGTTGGAATATGAAGCGTCCCGTAAAAATGGTTAATTTTCTTTAAGCGACGTGAATCATCTTTGTAAGCGGGCGAAGAACAAGAGTCAGATTTCCTCAAATAACAGCTCCTCTAACCCACTGCTGAAAATAACACGTCTGCCCCCCCCCACGTCATGACCTCGGCTCGCCATCCACAGTTTAGTCACTGGCACAGAATATAGGAGTAATAAACAGGTCACTGCTGCACGGGACCTCCGTGTTCTGAACGGTGAGCGGCACGGCTTCCGTAATCCTGCCCTCCTCTCCTTTCACAATTGTCACTTGGACGGGGTTCAGGGGGTCCCCGGTTCTGAGGATAGGCGCAGGTCTCAGCGTTGGGTCCTGTGGATACGCCATCAATGTCTGGGATAAGCAAACAATTTTTACGGTATGAAAAGGATATTAAAGCAACCCTCCAGTTACAGGGGTTATCCAAACCCTATAATGACCCCCTCTCCCCCCAATGCCTGGGCCCCCGTATACATTATACTTACCTGCTACCCGACACCCATATTGCTTCTGATCCCTTCAAGGCATCTCTCACCAATGTCACCCACCCTGCTAGGGACGCTCGTCCCCGTCGCGGTCTGCTATTGGCAGCTCCCACCGTCGCCGGATGTTTTGATCTCCGCGACTGGGAGATGCAGCGGCGGCCGTGCGGGGATCAGAAGCGACGCGGGTCGTGGGGAGTGGGGTACGTATAACCTATATGAGGGGTCGGCAAGCACTCAGTCGTGTGCAGGAGCCCTAAAGCTGTGCTTATGCCCAATGTACTGACATTACAGCCACATTATGTATTAAAGGGGTTCTCGGGGAATTTGATATTGATGGCCATCAGTATGACTCCCAGGACCCCCACTGATCAGCTGTTTCAAGAGGCTACGGCTCTCACCAGATCGGTGCTTGATATTAACACTCGGTCCCGTTCATTTGAATAGGACTGAGATGTGCCTAGGCCGCGTGACCGATGACATCACTGGCCTGGGAAGAGGCCTAAGAGCTCAAGAAGGGCCAAGGCCTCTTTCCAATAGGTTGCCGGGTGTCAGACACCCGCTGATCTCCTATCCTGAGGATGAATATCAACTTCCCGAAGAACCCCTGTAAGTGTTGCGTGGCCGTAATGTCCTTTTCTGTACATCCAGTTTAATTGTACTGTATGTGAAGGAAGCATCTGGAAATTTATGTAATGTTGCATGGCAGATTTTTTTCTTTTGAAGGCCATCTACAAGCCTGGGTTCTGCTCTGGCATCGCACGGACAAATGTTATTCTATCACTCTGAACCGCAGATCACTGTAATGTAGCAGCTCTGCTTAAAATAGGCCCCCGAGCCTAGCCAAGGCCTGTTGACTACTATAGATGGTGAGGCTGTCTGACTGCGGAGTTGAAAAAAGACAGAAGAACGTCGCTAAGTGGTTTGTTTGCTCAAGGTCAGCATGATCTAAAGTGAGCGGCCGTAGTAGTAGGGGGCCAGCCTCCACGCGCTGCATGGGCTCCTAGAACCGGCATATATTGTAGAACTCTATCAGTAGGTCTTATTTGCATAATCGCTGCAAAATCGGAGTATTTTTTATAAAAATGGTGTGGTTTTTCATCCATTATAAAAACACACCTTTAGGAGTCCTCTCTGGCCCTGAAGATGCCCGCACATCCGCAGTAGCTGTTGGCCGAATGCTTGTTTGCCGACAGCCGTCTCTCATGAGCCCCCCACATTCGGCTCGGCCGAGTGTGCAGGTGGATTCAGTGAGGAGAGACGAGAGAGCTGCTGTCGCGCTTCTGGTGCTGCCTTTTCTCGATGGAGAACAAAAAGGATCGGGCATTGAAATTCAGAGTGCTCGATCCTTATCTCCATCGATATCATCTGTTAGGGGAGAGTAAAGGACCCTGAACAGGGGCCGAGAATACGCCAGATAATCGCTAACGACCGCTCATAGGAGAGCGATTATCTAGCGGTGTAAAAGAGCGAAATCCTGGATTATCGGGTAATTGGATCATTTGTGTAGACCCCTAAATTGTGGTTTACCGGCAGCAGATCGTAATTTTTTTTTAGCTATTCTCAGATAGATCATCAGCATCCGATCGGCGGGGGTCTAACACTCGGGACCCCTTCTGATCAGCTGTTTTAATGTGTGTATTCACACATTCGCGTTTTAGCGCGATATGCTGTTTTAGCACAGAAGCATGCTCTAGGTTGTCCGTCACGCCCATTATAGTTGATCGGTCCGTAAAAACCACGGATGCCATCCATGTTTCACGGATCTTTAGTTTGAGATGCTTTGAAAATTATTTTTCAGCTGCACAGTGTTCATAAGACGGAGAAAGGGATCCTTCACGGACGTCTTCACGGAGGCATCCCTGACAGGTTTGAGCACGGACGTGTGAACGGCGCTTTATGTCCCCAGGGCGGTGCATAGGTCCTGTGTTTTCTTGCATCACTTACAGTAAGGAAACCGTTTCTGATTGATTACCTGTGGGCGCCTCAGACGGCACATTTTCCAGCGATGCCATCACGCGTTTTTACTGTTTCCTTTGGCAGAACTTCCGAACATGGCAGTTAAGAAAAAATAGTCGGTTGCCTAATGTGTCCTGCAATGTGAGCCGCCTGTGTTGTAACAGATGAAGCTGGAGCATTTCTGTATATTGGTGTCTGGAGGAATGCCGGGAATGTGTTGTTGCCTGTAAATGGTCTGTACCTAAGATTCCTGCCGCAGCCGGAGATCGGCCAATTAACCTCTGAGCTCCTGGAAGCGTTCGAGATGGGCACCAGCAAATTGCTGATTACAGACGTGAGCCCAGATTTGTGTCCGCCGGCATAGCTTCGAATGTAAAGCCAAACGTTTACTGGGGCTTAAAGGGATTGTCCTGTTACAAGCAACTACCCTCTATTTGCTGGATGTCTGACTGCTGGAGCCCCCCACAGATCACCAGAAAGAAGGCCCCTCCATTCAGTGGAGCGCAGCGGTCACACAGATGGGCCGCTGCTCCCATTTAAAGCGGTTTTCCAGATTTTTTATATTGATGACCTATCTGAACCTAACCGGTTGGGATCCGACGCCCGTCACACCCGCTGATCAGCTGTATGAGGGGCCGCAGCGCTCCTCCTCTCAGCTTACCGAGCACGGCGCCATCGGTTGGATAGTACCTGTGCTTGCTATTGCAACTCATGTGAGAGGCGCCTAGGCCATGCGCCTAGGAAGAGACCGCGGCGCTCACCGTACGCAGCATCCTCTTTAAACAGCTGAGCGGCGACAATGTGGGGATCGGGACCCCACCGATCAGATTTTGATGGCCTGTCCTGAGCATAGATCATCAATACCCGTACAACCCCTTTAACTGTCTAGGACTGTTGGAGATGGCAATCTCTGCCAGTCCCATAGAGAATAAATGGAGCACCAAAACCTTGCTTCCACAGGTGCCCCTGTTCTCGTGATCGGTGGTGGTCCCAGCATATTGACCCCCATTGACCTAATAGTTATCCCTTATACTGTGCATATGGGATAGCTTCTTATAACCGGAATGCCCCTGTAAGGGTGCGGCCGCACGGCCAGGTTTCTGCGTGAGTTTTTGGAAGCCAAAACCAGGAGAGCATCATAAAAGGAGACAAAGTATAAAGGACGGATACGACTTTTCTTTTTGGAATTTGGGCCTCCAAAACTGCCCCAGGAAACCTGACTGTGTGGCCTTACCCTAATGAATTTTGTATCGTAATAAAGCGTCCTCGAGCCTCACGATCAAACGCCTAATTGCAGATTGGTTATCCTACGCTTGGTCGTCATCCCCTTTAAGCGCACGTCTGACACCCTGGGCCTTTTAGAACCAAACCCAGTTTCTTACATTCCAACTAAAACCCTTTTTTTGTTGTGGTGAGCGCTGCGGTAATCTCAAGGAAGTCGGGGATTTCATAGATTTCTCCCTCGTGGGTTTGACGTCATTAGGGCACTGGCTAACATTCTCATAAGTATGTTCTGGGCTGCTGTGTGGCTCAGTAGAAGTAGTTCTCAAGTGAAAAGAAAAACCTCAAAGTTTACGGAGGAGGCCAGAGTCACCGATAGAACTTCATACATATTGTGTGTGGTGTAAGGGGGCATTTATTAAAAGTGTATTTCTGCCGCTCTGTGGGACAGACACCCATGTCAGGGTCGGAGGTGCCCACCGCTGTCCTGGTGCTGACTGGCCGCCACATCCCGCTGTGTTCACGGCCACCTCTGCGCTCATTCACCAGCTGGTTGCAGAAGGGTCCAGGAACCTATGTATCTGAGGTAGATGAGGGTCCCAGAGGGACATCTCTCAGGCATTTGATGTCTGACTGTATCTAAGATAAGGAATTAAGCAACCTGGATGTTTGAACATATCTTGGGCGTCCTGCAGACGACGCGGATTACGCACGGATTCTCAGGGGGAAAAAATGGCAGCGTAATACAGTGCCAGCAACGTCTCCATGTCGTCAGGTCTTTGGGTGTTTCTTTCGTGTGGATTTCTCTCTTTTCGATGCAAGGGTGAGGTCCGTGGCAGAGCCACATCAAATGCCACAAGTGGCACATACTATTTGTGGTGCGGATTTTGTGAGGAAACGCACAGAAAACTGCACGGAAATTCACCCGTGTTCAGCTACTGGGCGGACCAATGTGTTTCCATGGTTACAGACTACAAACAAACCCTCTGTTGTCAGATCCTGCAGTCATAGTCCATACTCCCTATAATATGCCACAAATGTCCCATGGGTGCAGGTCCCACTTCTGCTAAATACATTTTAGGAAGGTCTTTATTCTAGGTACTGTGGGGGTGTAATACGGTATGATTCGCGAGAAACCACTTCTTCCACGGTGCGGCGACTTATAGTCTTGTCTAGACTGGCATTTCACACATGGGGCCACGTAAATGGCGTCGTCCATTCTGAAGCAGTCGATGCAATGTATAGCTATGCTTAAAGGGTTATTCCGGGGTAAAAGAACTTGTCCTGTAGGCACAGGATTAGAGGTACCTGTTAGATTCATTGGGGTGCATTTACCAACAGACTGGTGACTATTTAAGGTGTAAAATAATCGCAAGCCCTCTTTTTTTAATCGCCGGTGCGACAATATTTAGTCGCACGGCCGTTTTACCTTGTGTCCGCAGGGCGGGGTGTGTGTGTCGGGTAGGGCTGAAACGATTACTCGATTTAATCGAGTAATTCGACACAAAAAAATCCTCGATGCAATTTTTTTGCATCGAGGATTCGTTTGTGTCATGTGACCACGGAGCGGGAGGGCAGCACTTGCTATTACTCCCCGCTCCGTGGTCACCCGTCAGTTCATAGTGCACGTAAGCAGAGCAGAGCGGCTGGCAGCGGAGGAGGCGGGGCGCACAGGGGGAGAAGGAGTCGCTCTCTCCCTCCCCTGTGCTGTTCTGCCAGTGAGGAGAGACGGGGCACTGCGCCACCAATGACAGGACTTACATGGTCCGCCTTACTAATCTAGCAGCACGGCGCCGGATGTCCCTGCACTACAATTATCCCGGCGCCGCTCCGTCTCTCCACTGTGGGCCAGTTACAGTTTCGTGCTCCATGTGCACTCACTAATATCGGACCAATGGGGAGGAGACATCACCTTCTCTGTGGGCGTTTCTTCCCTGCGCTGTCCAATCGCAGCAGAGAACGTCACAGTGTGGGGAGAAGGAACGCCCACAGAACTGATGTCTCCTCCCTATTGCTCCGATATTAGTAATTAGCATATGGAGCAGGAGACTGTAACTGGCACACAGTGGGGAGAACCGAGCAGCGCCCAGGGATAACTGTAAGTGCGGGGACATCCTGGGCGCCGCTCCTTGTAGATGCTAGTTAGTAAGGCCGGACCATGAAAGGTCCTTTGTAATCTTTAATACAGGAGGCAGGGAGCTGCGATCAGCGGCAGCGCTGATCTGCTGCCTGCCGCCTGTATTAAAGGTTAATTTTCATTGGTGGCGCAGTGTGCCCTCCCCCCACCCCCCCAGTATTAAAATCGTTGGTGGCAGTGGCCACAGAGCAGAGTCCCCTTCCCCCCCTCATTGGTGGCAGTGGCCACAGAGCAGAGTCCCTTCCCCTCATTGGTGGCAGTGGCCACAGAGCAGAGTCCCTTCCCCTCATTGGTGGCAGTGGCCACAGAGCAGAGTCCCCTCCCCCCTCATTGGTGGAAGTTCTGATTGGAGCCCCAGCAGTGTTATAACTGGGCTCCTATCGGTTACCATGGCAACCAGGACGCTACTGAAGCCCTTGTTGCCATGGTAACATTCTTATTAGATTACTCGATTAATCGTAAAAAATAATCGATAGAATACTCGATTTCTAAAATAATCGTTTACTGCAGCCCTAGTGTCGGGGGACGTGGCAGGGTTGGGACTCCAGCCCCGGCAAAATTACCAACAGGCGAAAATGTTTTTCACGCCAGGCGTAAGGACTGCACGCCTCGTCCTCAATTGTCCGAAACTAACGGCTGTGCGGGAGGTGACTAAGTCCAGTGTATAGAAGCCAGCCTTGGTAAATGTGCCCCATTCTATGAGACTGCCGGGGATAGCGGAGTGCTGTACTGCACAAGTGTTGAGCGAACTTGTTTTTTAAGTTCTGCGTCCAAAGTTCGGGTTCGGGTTATCGAAGAATCCGTTATGGTCCGTGGTAGTGGAATCCATAACTGGATTCTTCAATAACCTGAACTTTGGACGCAGAAGTTAAAACACAAGTTCGCTCAACCCTACATAGTCCACCCGTCCCACCGACTGTGAACGGAGCGCCAGTGTGCATGCTTGACCAACGCCTCCATTCATTTGTAAGTTAATCTTGGTATTGGTGGAGGTCCCAGCGGTCACACCCTCACCGATCTAACGCGTATCCCCTATGCTCTGAATGTGCAAAATCCTACTGGGCGGCATACCCCTCTCGATCATGATGGCGATCACACGCCACTTGAACGTTATGAGTAATAAAAGGAACTTGTAAAAGAGACGTAAGATTGGGGAAAAGCGGGACACACCTAGCAGCGGACTGATGAAAGCGGAGCACGCGCTAGTCAGTTAATTGACATCCTCGTTAAGTAGGCCTCTGAGCTGACACTTCCTTCTGAGCGGCTGGTAATGGTAAACCTCGCTCTGCCATCTGACGTATCCTTCTATTCTCCGCATAGCAGAGATTAAAAATGCGTGATTCAGAGGTGATGCTTCCCGCAGTCCCCATCGAGAGTCACGTCCTCCTCCTGAGACCAGACAGGTCTGTTTTGCTGAGCAGCCGGGTCACAATCCAGGCCGATTGCTCTCGAAAAAACCCGTCGGCGTAACTTTTTGTACCGTACCATCTAGTGCTTTACAGGGCAGATTAAACGCTTTTGCAACTGGGATTGCCTCAGATTCCTGGACCGTGCAGGCCGGTGGTGTTGGCCATATTATTCCCTGCACTTCAGCATTTTCGTTTAGATATTGGCAGAGATTCGGGCTCCCATGATTCCATTAGCTGAACGAGTCTTTCAGGCACGCCTGGCCGCCTGCCAAGGCGTTGGTCAGTAAATAATTCAGATGGCAGCTGGGGTGTCTCGCTTCTATTACAGGGGCCGGGGCCGATAACATGTCTTATTTTGACAAGGATTTTCATAGGAGCCCCGTAGTTTGGATAATATTGTAGAGGTACATTACGCGTCTGGCGCTAGACTGCACGGGTCCGCAGCAAGACGCAGGAGAGGACGTGCCTGGTGTAGGGACCTGCAAAGCAATAATTAATTTACCTAATACACCATGCTTTATTTATTGGGGTTCTTAGATTACCTGGAAGGTAGGTCAGGTTCACACTCCGCATTTGCCATATGCAAAAAAAAACTAAAAATGAAGGTGACCGCCTAAAGCCTTTAAAGGGGTTGTGACATCTCACACTGAGCGCTGTTTTGGCTATTTCCGTCAGGCCCAATAGAAATGAATGGGAACGGGGGGCCGCGATGTGTGGTGCGCCCTCCGTGGCTTTCAAGGCTCCGTTTCCCAGATAGGCGTGGGACCCGCACCTATCAGACAATGGGGGCACATCCTAGCAATATGCCCCCATCGTCTCAGATGACACAACCCCTTTAAGAGATGTAATGTGCTGAGGGCGCTGTTTAGTAAGGCCTCTTACATACAAACGGTTTTTTTTCCATTTACGTTACGTTTTTTTCCGTTCTGTATACAGAACCATTCGTTTCAATGGATCCGCAAAAAAAAGGAAGGTACTACCGTACTCTGTAGGCCTTCCATTTTCGTTCCATTCAAAGATAGAACATGTCCTATTATTGTCCGTATAACGGACAAGGATAGCACTATTCTGTCAGGGGCCAGCACCTGGACGTCATCCGTATTTTTTTGCGGATCCGTTTTTTGCTGACGGCAAAATACTGAAAAAGCCATACAGTCATGTACAAGAGGCATAAAAAGAAGTAGTCACTTCATGGATCCCCTGTCTATTCGAGCTCTGACAGGGGCGTGTGACCACTGCTGCCAGCCACGTGCCATGTCATCGTTAGGCCAGGTATCAGAGAACCATGGGCTGCCGGGCAGTGTTTGTATGGTGGCGGCGGGTAAGGCTAGTTTCACACTAGCGCTAAAGTGTTCTCTGCCGGAACTGCCTGCTGGAGTTCATGGTATCGGGCATAGCCAGATACTACCTTTCTCCGCTGGAACCCCTTGACTGTAATGGGACCCTGGCAGGGATCCGGCCTGTTTCCGGCATTAGTGCCAGGGTTCAGCAGCAGTATTTGTCTGGCCAAATCAAAAATCAAAATAAATCAAACTGTTGCTCGACAAATGTTGCAGCCCTAGCCTAAGGCTAATTTCACACTAGCGTTTTAGTTTTCCGGTATTCAGATCCGTCATAGAGGCTCAATCCTGGAAAAAAACGCTTCAGTTTTGTCCCCATTCATTGTCAATAGGGACAAAACTGAACAGAACGGAGTCACCAAAATGCATTCCGTTCCGTTTAGTTTTGTTCCCAGACCGGAGAGCAAACCGCAACATGTTGTAGTTTGCTTTCCGTCCTGTAATGCGGAGCAAGATTTCTCTTCCACATTAGAAAACGGATCCGTCCCCTATTGACTTTCAATAGAGTTCATGACGGATCCGTCTTGGCTATGTTACAGATAATACAACCGGATCCGTCCATAAGGGATGCAGATGGTTGTATTATCAGTAACGGAAGCGTTTTTTCGGAAACCTGCCGGATCCAGTAAAAACGCTAGTGTGAAAGTCGCCTTAGTGTTTTCCCTTCAGCGTCTGTTGTGTTTTCTAGCACAAAAGTAAAACCGTTTACGTGTAATTTAGTGCTGTCCTCAGGCCAGAGCCCCTCTTCGCCTAGTTTTTCTGAATGTGCGTGTGTAACCGGTTTTGAATCGGATGAGGACAGAACGGCCCTGGGGTAAATTAGATTAGCCGCCTGGTCACAGGACGGAGGATTATTTCATGACACTCATGATTGTGTGTGTGACCCGTCCGCTTACTGCTAATGCACTTATGTAATGCTGCGGTACGGTACATCGCTGGTAAGTGATCGTACGAAGCCTGGGGCAGTGGGGGATACGTTGGGCATGTGCACTGACAGCTTTCCTGGTGCACATTCTGAGCGCGCAGTAAAACCAAAACGTGAACAAACCCTTTATGGCTGTGGACTTCGCCCTCTCCATTGCAAAGGGCGCGATCCGCAGCACAAATCGCCATGCTGCAGATTTAAAATTTTTCTTAAAGCGGTATTACAGATTATCCCCTATCCACAGGATAAGGCCTCAGGCACACGACCGTATTTTCTTTCCTTGTCCGTTCCGTTTTTTTTGCTGATAGGATGCGGACCCATTCATTTCAATTGGTCCGCACAAAATGTGGACAGCACACCATGTGCTGTCCGCATCAGTATGTCTGTTCCGTAGCCCCGCCAAAAAAATAGAGCATGTCCTATTTTTTTCTAATTTGCGGACAAGGATAGGCATTATTACAATGGATCCGCAAAAAAAAATGGATGCCATACGGAACGTCATCAGTTTTTTTTTTTTGCAGATCCACTATTTGCAAACGGTCGTGTGCATGAGGCCTTAGGCTACATTCACACAACCGTATGTGTTTTGCGGTCCGCAAAAAATATGGATGATGTCCTTTTGGCATCCGTATTGCATCCGTTTTTAAATTTTATTTTATTTTTTGCGGATCCATTGCAACAATCCCTATACTTGTCCGCAAAAGGGGCAAGAATAGGAGATGCTCTATATTTTTCGCGGGGCTACTGAACAGACGTATGGATGCGGACAGCAGGCGATGTGCTGTTTACGTTTTTTGCGGACCCATTGAAATAAATGGGTCCTCATCCAATGCGCAAAAAAAAACAAAAAACGGAACGGACACGGAAACAAAATACCTTCTGGGAATGTAGCCTAACTATTAGATGGGTGGGCGCCCTGCTGCTGAGAAGAACAGAGCGGCTGGGTCGCACGTGCGAGTGGCTGCTCCATTCATTTCTATAGGAGTTCCGGAGATGGCAAAGTACAGTGCTCGACCGACCAACCGACCGCTCCGTTCATTTCAGGGGGCTGCAGGAGGTATGGAGCCCCCGTTCTTGTGATTGGTGGGGGTCCCAGTGGTAGGACCTACTACAGCCATCTAGTAGTTGTCCACTATCCTGTGGATAGGGGGATAACCTCTAGCAACCAGGATACCCCTTTAAAATCCCGTCCGCTCTGCTGGTACTGTACAGCGCTGTGTCGGCATCTGCTATAAACGTGGGGGGTACGGGAGTGATATTGCAGTGCACTATTTTGCATGTACTTCACTCATTTCTATGCGAACGTTTGGGCAATAAATGAATTTCGTGGAGTGGTTGACCTGCGGCTAGGGGTCCCATCACATTTCTGACATCTGGGGTGACATCAGTGGTTTTATAGCGATCAGTGGGAACTCCCAGAGTAGTGAATAAGACCTTTGTGTACGTCCAGGCGTTAAACGTCTGACTGGCCACATATGGTCAATGCTTGATCAAAGGATTGGGTGAGGGGCGGCTCGCACATGAGTGATCAGGTTAAAGAGGATCCGCTCATTATCTCTTCACACACCACTGCATCACGTCTGCGTCAGCAGCTGATCGCGGCTCTGAAGGGCGCCATTGACTAACATCTTGTGGTCACGTTTTCGCATGCTGCCCTTATCAGATCGGGGGGGGGGGGGGGGCGAGCTTTTCAGCCCTTTTGGTGTAGACTGTTTGCACGAGAAGAGCCATCGTCATTGTCCATAAGGGTCTATTACATGGGCAGATTTTCTAGCCGATGGTTGCTAACGAACGTTCATCTTGCAGTGTAATACCGCCGCTGATTGCCCGATGAAGCACGCTGAAAGATCGGCATTTGCCGGCAGCAGATTGTGCTGTCTAATAGCGATCTGCCGCCGGCAAGCCACTGTACAGTATGGGGACGAGCGATGGCGTAGTGGTCGCTCCTTCCTTATGCTGCGGAGGAGATCGATGTATGTAATAGCGGTGGTCCCCTCCGCTAGCGAGCAGGCGATTGCCGGGAAGGAACGCTGCCCTCCTGACAATCGTCTGCCTGATCGGGCCGTCTAATACAGCCTTTACTCACTGTTATAAAGCTTAGATTAAGAGCTCGTTCACACGACTGTATGGTTTTGAGGTCAGTTTTTAACGGATCAGTTTTTGGTTCCAGTTGTGTTTCCGCTCCGCTTCCGTATAGTTTCAGTTTGTAATCCGTTTTTTGCAGATCGGAAACGGAAGCATGTTTTAACAGTAACTCCATTGAAAAATTGGGCTGGGCATAACATTTTCAATAAATGCTTCTGCAAAAACGGAACGGATACGGAAGACATACGGATGTATTCCGTTTTTTTTTTTTTTTTTTTACAGCCCCATTGACTTAAATGGAGCCACGGAACTTGATTTGCGGGCAATAATAGGACATGACTCAAAATGTAGCGAAACAGAATGCACACGGAGTACATTTCGTTTTTTTTTTGCGGACCCATTGAAATGAATGGTTCCGTATACGGACGGTATACTGAACGCAAACAGCCCGTATACGGAACGCAAAAACGTTTGTGTGAATGAGCCCTAAGGGTGTCACAGCATTGTAATGTCTTTGTTACCCTATGATGGGCTAGTTCTGTCCTAGGCAGAAGCCCCCCTAAACCATTAAAGGGGTTGTCCCACAAAAAATATTCTATAGTTTCCCAACCAGCACCTGCATCGGAATATTTTTGTAATTGCATGTAATTAAAAATATTTTATAGCTGCCGAGTTATTTAATGAAATCTATCTGTATAGCGCCACCTGCTGTTTGCTCTGTTTCCAGTTTCTCTGTCCTGCTCACATGCTCAGTTCCATCCTGCAACTGCCTCCAGCTGCAGCCAACAGGTCACGCCCCCCTATGCTGCCAGCTTGATATAAATCTAGCAGAGCAATGAATGGGGAGATCTATGGATCCATGGGAGGTACACGGCTGGTTCTAGCTTTGTTAGAAAGAGATTGTCATGTCCTATATGATGTCTGATTTTCATTTTTTACATTATTCATGGGAGAACCCCTTTTAAGTGAAGTCACTAGGGCTCATCTAGTCTAGGTGCGGTGTATTGGACCCTATAAAAGCATGTGGATGTCCAGTTTCCACATTTCACCCTTTTACCACCACCTTCCCTTAGGAACCATTGTTTGCAGATGTGTTTAAGGCCACATGCACACGAACGTATGTGTTTTGCAGTCCGCAAATTGCAAATCCGCAAAAAAAAAAAAAAAAAAAGGATGACGTCCGTATGCATCAATTTTTTTTTTGCGGATCCATTTTAATAATGCCTATCCTTGTCCGTAAAACGGACAGGAATAGCACACGCTCTGGGCTACGGAACGGACATACGGATGCGGATAGTACAAGGTGTCAGCATTTTTTGCAGACCCGTTGAAATGAATGGGTCCGCATCCTGTCCCCCCAAAAAAACGGAACGGACACGGAAGCAAAATACGCTTGTGTGCATGTAGCCTAAAGTAGCAGTTTTTGCCAGATTTTAAAGGAGTTATCGAACCCCTATAATGACCACCCAATGCCCGGGCACCTCATATAGGTCATACTTGCCCTGCTCCCCTGCACCCCAGGTGACACTTGGGAGGGAGCAGGAACGACGCAGGTGGCAGGCAGCGGGGGTAAGTATAACCTATATGAGGTGCCAGGCATTGGGCGGGTTATTGGACAACCCCTGTAAAGCCTAATGCACATGACCGTGTCTGTAACCCTCGGAGGCGAAGTATTCTGCAGATCCGTCGTGCTTCGAGGTTCTGATGCTCATAGAGATGGCTTCCCTCCCCGTGTATATCCGGCCGCCCGCTTCGCTCTCGCCCTCCGTCAGATTCGGGACACTTGGTTGTGTAGAGGAGAAAGTCCATTGCCAGGAACATTTCCTGACTCTGATGCAAAGGAATTTTCCATGACACAAATTTCTTGTGTTTTACATAGAAAGTTCCCGCTTTTCACACTGCTATTAGTCTGAGTAGAGGTAGCTGGCGGCGGGGGAATGGCGGCTCCCGGTCACATGCTTTCCGGGAAGTGTCACAAAGTGACCTGTTGTTTAAGTCAGGTTTTTATGTTTTTACATTTTTGATGTTTATTTAGAATTTCCATTGTCCAAACTGAGATGAATCCTAATATCCTGCAGTTTTGCACTGGCCACTAAGCCTAATAATGGGGGCCACTTTCTGGTCTGTAAAGATCACTTTTCAGCAGTCATCTCCTTATCATCACAGATGAGATAACAATGACAGATAATACCTGTGCGTTGGATCCACTATTCACAATACATAATTGTCACAGCTTACCTTACTCCCTCTCTGTACAATGACTCCTGTAAGGGTCACAGAGCATGCCTAGAAAACTCTCCCATAGAAGACCATGGGGGTAAACTCCTGACCATTGTGTTTATGGGCCATAGTGGCTGTCATAAATCACATCTCTGAGGGCACTTTCACACTTGCGGCATGACTATCCGGCAGGTGAATAGCCCGCCGGATCCGACACGCCGCAAGTACCCGTTTGCTGCCGCTCCGTCCCCATTGACTATAAAGGGGTGGGGGTGCAGCACGGCAGTGCACGGCCGGAGATCGCCGGACTAAAAGTACTGCAGGTCCGACTTTTTAGTCCGGCGATCAATGCCGTGCTGTATCTCCGTCCCCCCCCCACCCCATTATAGTCAATAGAGACGGAGCGGCAGCACACGGGTACATGTGGCATGGCGGATCCGGCAGGTTATCTACCCGTCGGAACAGCCTGCCGGATAGCTATGCCGCAAGTGTGAAAGTACCCTTAGTCGACAGGGGAACATGTGAACGCCACAGACAATCGCGGGCCGCAGCAGTGACCTGCTCTCTTTGCGTCACGTGACCAGTTGTCCTGTCCACACAGCGGTCTTGTCCATATACTGGCTGCTGATGGAGGGTCATGTGACCAGGCAAATCGCCGCCATGTGATGTCTCCTCCATTCCAGTTTAGTACAGGTGTAGTCTGTTTGCCCGGAGGAGGCTGAGTGATGTGTGGTCATATGACCCCTCCCCCCCCCCCCCCCCCCATCAGCGGCCATCTTATGGACATGACCTCTATGCGGGGACGCGGCTTATGAAATACAGCAAACTGTGCATAATGTCATCGATGTTAGTGTCACATCGTCACCTTATATACACATTGGTCAGTAGTAGCCAAAAAGTGGCAGACCCCTTTTGTTTACGCTGCGGATCTTCCCCGAGGATTTCACCCGTGGCATTGGAAAGGGTGAAATCCACGACCGTTTCCACAACCAAAACGGCATGCAAGACTACATTCACACGACCGTAAGTGTTTTGCGTATGTTTCGCGTTTTGCGGACAGACCATGACCGTCTCTATGATAGAAAATGCCTATTCTTGTGAATAGGACATGTTCTATCTTGATTTGCGGCGGCCGCAGAACGGAACTGCGGATGCGGACAGCTCCACATCTTTTGAAATGAATGGGTCCGCACAAAATTCACAGTGCGCTTTTCTGCTGTATTTTACATCCTGCCTGGCCTTGCATTACTCCTTGCAACCTTTTAAGGGATACTTAAAGGGGTCTTCCACTTTTGCAATAATGATGACCTGTCGTCCTGATAGACCATCATCAGTATCGGATCAATAGCGATCTGAGCCTTGGCACGCCCCCACCCCCCAGTCCGCTATTGAAGTAAATAGGGAGAAGCTGCAATGTCCTATGACGCTTCTACTACGTCACCAATGAAGAACATCACCGTCCCTGTAAACATCGGATCTGTGGCGGTGCCGCCGGGTGTCGGACCCCCCTCTCATCTGATATCACAGGCCTGTCCTGAGGGCAAAACATCAATATTCTGACTCTGGAAAACTTCTTCAAACCCAAATTACTTTGTTATGATCAGAAAAAGATTCCCATGGGAAAAAAAGACATATCGCTGTCTTTGTAGGGAACCGTTCCTGTGTGTCCATGGTTTACAGAAGAACATTCTGATATCTCATGTGAGATCTTGGCCGAGTCGTCATCCTCGGGGGGACGCCCCCCACCATCTTCACTTTTCAGTCTCTGGTAAAAATAGTTTGTTGTTCCCGTCAGGAATCGTTCTCTCCTATCTCTTACTGAAAGGATATTTCGGGAGAGGTCCCGCCACTGTTTTGGACATAATGCCAAGTTGGCGTACGTAAATCACATTTCTATTATCTTTACGTTTCAATCGACACAACAATGTAACGTCTCCTGTGAAGCTGATGGAGTCTCCGGGGCGGGCGTAATCTGTTCTCTCAGACAACATGTGCCGCTCCTCGTACCCGGGGCGGGCGGCCCAAAGCTTTATATACATTGCTCTATTCTTTCCTGTTGTCTCCCCCGTTGGCACCAAGAATAACCACGGCTGCGGAGCTCCGGCACCAGCAGGAATGCTGAGCGAGCGTCAGGCCTCGACCGTTTTCTCTTTTTCCTTTTTATCCTGATGGAATGCATGCAGCCCCCATGTCGTCCCCGAAATACACAGGCTGGATTCCTGCATCCGCTGTCGTCCACCGCATACATTTTTATCTCTTCCTGAATTCCTCAGATACGCACAAAGCCGTCAACTGAAATTCTCCGAATTCGGCTTCTATTTGGAATCGTCTAGCGTTACATGTACAGACACTCTTTTTTTTCCCAGTAGGCCTCATCCGTGCAGCCATGTGTATTTTGCAGCTCACAAAATACAGATGACATCCGCGTTGCATACGTTTTTTGTTTTTTTTGCGGCCTCAATGGGTCTGTGGACCACATTTTGCAGCCATTCTCTTATAGAATGGACATACGGATGCGGAAAACATATGGATGATCTGCGTGCGTGCGTCTGTTCTTGCAAAAAGAACATGTCCTCCTATACTTGGACCGCACAGACCCATTCAAGTCAACAAATCGCCAAAAATAAAAAAATAAAAATACAGATGCAACACGGACGCCACACAGACACTATCCGTATTTTGCGAATCTGATGTGCACGAGGCCTGATAATGTCCGTGTTTATGATTCTCCTTTAGGGTATGTTCACACAACAGATTTTGAAAATGCTGATAGAGCATGCTGCCTCTTATTGAAGTGAATGAGGCTCTTTAGAGGCGTTGTTTGGTGCGGAAAAGGGGGAAAAACCACCAAAAATGTGTGTGGGACGACCGTGTGTCAACCGTGCTCGTGCTGCAGACCGCAAATAGCAGCTCGCAATGCACAGGCACCGCCCACGTGCCTGCTGTCTGCGGACACATTCACTTGAATGGCGTCTGCACTGCAAGAAAAGTGGCGCATACACTATTTTTTTTGCGGCGCGGACAGAAAATCCATGGAGCTGTCCGTGGCCTTCTGATCCGTGCCTCTATTTTACACTGCACTGTATCTTCTAGATTGCGGACTCATTCAAGTGAACGAGTCCGCCTCCGCGGTACGGTGCGCACACGGCCGGAGCCATATATTGCGGGCCTCAATACGGGCACGGATCTGCTACCGCCGTGTGCATGACGCCTTGGGGTGGATTGACTATTTCTCTTTTATTTTTTATTTTTTAAAGCCAGAAGTAGATTTAAAAGGAATCGGAAATATGCTTGAAATCGCCCTCATGATGCTGGGTGCAGATTTTGGAATAGTCCAGATGCCGTGCCGCTCCTTCCCCACCCTCCCGTCATTCCGTAACCTCACACGCCATTGTATTTAATTGCAATATAGGGCAGCCACCGAGGTAGCGAGCATGATGGGCAGCCTGGAGCTAAAGCCTGGGATTACGTCGGATTCACGAGAGAAGATCAGTTGCAATCCTTAAAGAAGCTACAATTGAATTGTCTATTCCATGTAATTCAGTCGTTTCTGCCCTTGGGTTGACACTATATCGTTTTTTACCTTTTTTTCCCCAGTTTTATAAATGGCCAATAAATCCGATTCCTTCCCTCTAGGGGAGCGGCGTTTAGGCCGACAATTCTTTTAATCATTCTTTACTGCCGCAGTTCAGACAAATACATTTTATATATTAAAAAATTCCTTCAATATCTGGCACTTGATAATCCAGAAAGTCTGGCGCATGTTTCCCCGCACAGAACGCTAATAAAATGTGGAAATCTCACAAGACTAAAAGCGGAAAAAAGAGCGGAGAGGCGATTAGGAAATTCCTTAATTCAGTTAGAACATGAAGTTATAGTGTGACCGCTTGTAATCTTTAGTCTATTTCATGCTTCCTTTTTGAAGGATTTCGACTCCTACAAAGGAGTTTTATGTTCTTTTTTTCGATACTGTCTGATAATCCAGAATATCGGACCATCAGATCCCATTGATAAATGCATTGAGCGACTCTTGAATGCCTCCTCGAGGGCCTCAGTTCTGCACCACCGTCCCACTGGGGCAAATAGGATCTTACTATTTCTACTCCAGGTAGTGGCGAGCAGCTTTCATCTTGGAAGAAAGTGGAAGTGGTCTTTGGAGCATGCACTCTATTGTTGACCTATGGGAGCCGGGGCTGAGGACATAGGAAGAAGATGACCCCCTCCCTGGGGTGTGTGCCCAGGGAGTAACAGTCATTCACTATAGTTAGAAAAAACTGTCCGTTTTAGTAACTACTGGCATTTCCCCATGTAATTACAGTTGTGCCATTCCTCTTTTATTCCTGCTAGAAGTTTCGGCTTGCCTTTGCCAATTTGGTCCAGCAAATGTGCCAAGAAACGGCCGCACACAGCATTTTTTGTCCCGGCATTCTGTGCTGGAACCGCCTGCCGGCAGTGTGAAACAGGCCTTACGAATTAATTGCCAGCAGTCTGCAGTAAAGGTACTAGTTGTTACCTGTAGCAGGTGAGTCTGACTCTGTCCCATCCGTGCTGCTAGTGTCAAGCCTCATTCACACGTCAGTGTTTCACGGACGTGTGCTGTACGTGTTCTCCGCGGACAGCACACGTCCCCATTCATTTGAATGTGTGTATTCGGACATCAGTGTTTTAGCCCGGTCCGTGGGTCCGTGTTTTCAGCACGGATGCATGCTCTATTTTGTCCGTGTTCACGACCATTAAAGTCTATGGCTCCATGAAAAGCATGGATGCAACACGGATGTCATCCGTGTTGCATCAGTGTTTCACGGATCATTAGGAAGAGATGCTTTGAAAATTATTTTTCACCTGTTCAGTGATGCAACACGGACACCAAAAAACAGACACACGGACTCAACAGGGATCCTTCACGGACAGCTTCATGGATGCATCACTGACCACCTGCTCACGAATTTGAGCACGGACATGAGAATGACGCTTCAGACTGTGCAGGGACACACCCCCAACTGGTAACATCCATCTTTACCTTACTGCAAGTTGCTGGCAATCCATTCATGGCTTCTAGCAGGAATAATAAAGGAACTGCACAACATAGTCACAAGAACACATGCTCCAGAATTGCTACTACATGGGGATGCAAGTAGTTACTAAAACAGACATGTTATCCAAAGGTGCTGATTTCATGTATGGGGAGCTCCCGACACCCCTACCCCTCCACATGGCAGATGTTTGGGGCGGAGGGGGGACAGATTGGGCAGTTGATTAAACGTGCCCTATCATTTTGTCCTGAGGGAGATGAGCTTTCTCTAGAGTTCTCTGGCAGCAGCTTTCTCCCCTCTCCATTCAGAAAACATGCACACTCGGCGGAATGGAGTGTGCATGTAGGAGTTGGGGGAAAGAGCTGTTGGCCGAATGCCTGGCTGTCTAAAAGCCCCCATACACGGGTTGAGCTGACAGTCTAATGTGTGTGCGGAGCTCCTGACCATCCCGACAGCTGATGTCGCGGGAGAGAAGGACCGGGGGAAGTACGTATTTTTTCGCCCAATCCTTTAGTTCTCCCGGAGATAATCTTCCGCCAGAATTGCCTGGCAGCTGCCATCCTCCTATCCCCATTGAATACACATACACGTGTATGAGCCGAATGTGTGTCAGTCGGCTGACGGCTATTGAATGTGTATCACCGCCCTTAAAGGGGTTATCCAGATAAAGGCATTGATGACCTATCCTCAGGAGAAAGAGGTCATCATTATCACATGGCCGGGGCTCCGAGTCTCCGCACCCCTGCCGGTCAGCCATTTCAGGGAGCCGCGCCGTACATTGTATAGTGGCCGTGCTTGGTATTGCAACTCAGCCCCATTCACTTCTATGGGGCTGAGCTGCGCCTAGGCCACGTGAGCGATGAACGGTGGTGACCTGCCTAGAAGAGGCTGCAGTACTCGCAGAGCGCCAGCCTCTTCTAACAGCTGATCGGTGGGGGTCCCGGGTGTCCAGAGGATAGATCATCACTATAATTTACCAGGTAACCCCTTTAAACTGGGGGGGAAGAGGGGGTCTGTCTGGCAGTCGGATAACATGGCATGCACACAGCAGATCGCCGGAGCTTGGAAATGTCTGTAATTGAGTTTGGAGGAAGCCGTCCTATCTGATAAAATGTTCCATTGTAGGAGGAAATGGTGAAGTCTTGTGATATGAAGCCATGAGCTGCGCGCCGTTGCACATTTACGGATCCGCTTCATCCCCTGCCATGTTTTTCAGTGTAGACACCGGTCTATGCGCAGGACACCGCCTGCGCTTCCTTGCTGTGCTAGCCATTATTTTGAAGGTGCGTGTAATGAGGCGTGCTCTGGTAAATGACTTTTCACAATACCTGTTAAAATTAAAAATGTTTAAATGCCGTTGGTATCCCGCTAGTACGCAGAATTAAATCTGCTGACTTTCTTTGTACGGCGCAGTGTAATCAGGTTCTGAAAAGGTATGTAATACTATGTAAAGGGGTCTTCCATGACTTTTTCCTGCTGACCTATCCTCCGGATAGGTCATCAGTATCTGATCAGTTGTCGTCCGACACCCAGGACCTCTGCGATCAGCTGTTTGAGGGGCACTTCTCTCTGCTTTCCCTAGGCCAAGTGATGACACGTTCATTGGTCACGTGGCCTAGGAGCAGCTCAAGTGAATGGGGCTGAGCTGCAATACCGAGCACAGCCACTATACAATGTACGGTGCTGTGCTTGGAGCCACTGCCTTCTCAAAACAACTGATCGGTGGGGGTCCCGGGTGTCAGATCCCCACCGATCAGATACTGATGACCGATCCAGAGAATAGGCCACCCCATTTTAAAGTGCCTTACTTAAGGTTACCTAGCAAGCACTGAAGTGGTCAGTAGACGTTTCATCAACCATACAAGAGACTCCTTCTTCAGGCTGCAAAGACTTGTTTCGGTCAAGACAAATAAGACGTCATGCAGCTTCAGGACATTGGTTGATGTTGAGCCACGCCATGGCCCTCACCTTCACTGATCCTTCAAGCATCGGCTTCGAGGGCTCGTTCCATCTTAGATGCCGCAGGGTAAATGCGTCACTGGTTGAATTTTACTACTGAAAACCAGTTGTTGGTTTCTGGGGGTCCGACCTGTGGAGATCCGCTGTTTCCCAGACTCTCAGATTAAATGGATGAGACCTTTTTAAACCAAAAGATGATGCTCCTCACCCCAGCTCCCTGGACCCTCGTCCTGCAGGGTTAGGAATTCTTGGTGGTCTTCAGGACAGCGTGTAGATCCAGCGTAGTCCAGCCACATTCGCTTCAATGAGGCCGCAATGGATGCATCCATACTTCCGTTCCGCTGCCCCCCGCAAAAAAGATAACACTTTTCTTATCCTTGTTGCTTGTGCGCTTGGCAGCTGAAGACATCTGTGTTGGTCCCATGTTCCTATGTGCCCGCATGGCTGAGAAAAATGATGTTTTATTATATGCAAATGAGCCTCTAGGAGCAACGGGGGCGTTACCATTACACCTAGAGGCTCCGCTCTCTGACCAGGTCCACACTGTGCTCCTCTTCCTGTTCCTATCTCCACACCATAGGAAAGCATTGGCTTCAGCGTTGACCTGCCTCACCCACTGTCGAGACGTCCGCAGGAAGTAGAGAGCATCGGGCACCCGAGCGCGGGATCGGAGAGGGTACTAGGAGCGCTAACCGTATGATGGACTGCCCCCATATTTGTGTTTCTACTGGAATACCCCAACCTCTCCTCAGTAAAAACCCGTCGTCCCCTGAAGGGCTTTACCAGCAGATCGTATTCGTCACGGAGTCTGACGGGGCTTCCTACAATTACGATGGGGAGTTTCTTGCCTCTTTGGAGTGTCCCTTTAAATCGTTAATAAATTCCAGTGATAGGCTGCCTTATGGATGAAGGCAGATTACTGGTCCAGACTGGCTTTTCCTGGTTTACCAGGAGCTGCATGAACAGTTCAGAGACGTTCACAATAGGGATTGTGTGTCACCGAGTCTAACTAGGACAGATGGAGCGTAAACCTGTTCAGACAGGGCTCCGTTCTTATAGGCGCAGTGCGTGTTATGCAATTTCTGCTTGCTTTGTAATCACTATTTGGCGGTGACTAATAACTGCCAGTAAAGGGAGCACTACATGCTCCGATACATTTTCGTATTTGTTCTCTTTAAAAAAAAAAAAAAAATCCCAAAGAATGCGTTTTATTTCGGAACACGTCGTGAGGAGCTTTAAGAAATCGGATTGAGGCCAGGCTGAACAGCTGCGGAGCAGCCCCTACCTGTAACCTTATACCGCTAACCGCACATCCCAACCGTATTCTGTTCTCGAACCCTCCGCCCCGAGCACGCCGTGCTGGTCCACAGCGGAAAATGTCATTAACCGTTGCTATGCCTGGACCGAACCCTTAGGGAGGGCAGATCACATCGCTGCGGTTTCCATAAACGCTGACATCACTCTCAATCTTTTGGACGGATCCGATGGCGCTCACAGAAGTATTGAAGCCGTCGCTGGGCTGTCCGCGAGTTTACTGGCTGACAGTTGTTATTGCTCCAGCGTTCTGGCTCCGAGCGAAAAAAAAATAACCCCCCCTCCCTGTTTATACAGAGCAGAGGCCTTGACATGGTACAAAAACATATTTACGCCAGGTACACAGAGCACGAGCGTGCTGTGGCCTGGCCAGTGAGGGGTTAACGCGGGCTCGACCTCGTATTTAGCTTAAGCTACTTCACATTCTGTTCTAATTCCCCCCCGCGTAACAGCCACAGTTTAAAAATGTGCTCGCTTTTCCGTGGATAGAGCCTTTCAAGGAGATGCAGCCCAAGCCTCCGAGCGCCGTTTTTTCCCAGCCTGCGTTTTATTCTGTCGGCAGCCCTTTTATGTTCTCGTCCATACAGTAGCTTGTCTGGTTTGCGCTGTGGCTGTAAACGTTGCGCTGAATTTGCATGCTACATACTGGTATGTACTACGTATTTGCCGGGTTGCGGTTGAATCTCCACCGCACCCCATTATAGTCAATGGGGCCGGCAAGGACGGATCGCGCGCGCTGTTCCCGGCCTCCTCTGGAACACACTGCCAGAATTAAACGTGCAGATGTAAACCCAGGCTAAGGCTACTTTTACACCTGCGGGGTGAATTCCGGCAGGCTGTACCGGTAGAGAACATCTTGACGGAATTCTCCGGATCCGGCACTGCCGGTTGCAACTGGAATGCCTGATGGCATTAATTATAATGGGGTCCGGCAGAGATCCGGCCACATTCCGCCAAAAATGCGTAGAATCAGCTGGACACAAATTGCTGCATGCTGCGGTTTGTGTCCGGCTGATTCGTGCCATTGTCTGATTGTAGTGCCGTCGGTTTGAAAGTAGCCTCACGTTTTGTACCCATCTGCATCAGTCAGTGGAGTGCAACGGTCTTTATATTTATTTACCGTGGATTGCAGAATCCTTCCGCTACATCACCCACAAGTTCTTTTTACGTAGGTTTGCGGTACCGCTATATATCTTTTCTCAGTAGCAGCATAAAGGACATTATACAGCCGTACTGAGTAGTGTAGCTGTGAATCCAACACTAGGGTGGGATAGAAACCCTCCAAGAAGCATAGTCTGTGTCTTTATGTCAAAATACAGCTTCCTTCTCTTCCTCTATAGACTTCTATGGGCAGCAGCTGTAACTGGATCTCTCAGTGTATGGACTGCTGTGTACAGATGAGTAAAATCAGAGTGAGTAATCAGTGCAGATGGCCGGGGAGAGAAGTCTGATAAGTGGAGAAAGAAGCGTTTTTATGTGTTGTTTTTTAAACAATATCCCCTTTGCAGCCATTCTTTTTTTTGTTTCAGTGCCTCCAAAATAAAAAAATGAAGCAAGTTTGTAAATTGTTTTTCCTGAAAACTCTGACCGTTTTGTGTCCACAGCCCCTCTGCAGAGCTTTGTGTCTCCACAGTTACAGAATACATACCCGTCCTGCGCAGTCTGATCTTGCAGCCACACTCCTTCATCTGTCCCTCATTTCTTGCTAAATTTCTACCAAATGTATGTTACCAGTGTTAGAGCCTCATAGTTTTTGCTTTGCATCGTATAAACCCACATAGGAAAAATGTGCTCGGGCCTGAGGTTATGTAATCGTAAAGAGCCAACTCTGAAGAAACTATAGAGCCGCAGCCTCGAGCGCCAGACAGCTCTGCATCTAGAAACACATTCGTGTGTGAAAATCGTCCAAATCGATTCGTCTCATCAAGCAGAGTCCTGCACCTGCAACGGATGTCCCCAAAGTTCCTGCGGCACCACCCGGAAGTGTAGCAGCGCATGCGCAGTTACTGCACCGCTTTTGGAAGCAGAACCTCTGCTCTTGCGCCGCTACTGGAAGAAGTAGTAGTGCAGGTGCAGAGTTGTCAGGGCCGAGACGTCCGGCCGTGTCAGTCAGACAGCAGTTGGAGCATCCTCAGCTTCGGGGAAGCCGGTCACAGGACTGTTCAGAACTAATGAGGACACTAACTAGGGGGATGAGGTGGTTGTGGCTGGCTGGAGTTGGATCTCTGCACTTCAGTCATATTGTGCGAGATCTGGATAAGCATCGGCAGTGATGGCAAAATATACCGGCGGGGATACTAAAGCTATGGGCCAACCTAAAACGTGGGTAGAGCCTGGTACGGGGCAGTGGGTCTACAGGTTGCAGCTTGGTATATCGTGGACTGGGTCTCGGAGGATGTCCGCCCGAGTGCCTAGGGGTGCAGCTTGTCCGGGCCATCTGCCTGCATTTGCTGTACACTGAAAGAATAAAGACCATTGCATCTTTATCCTGCCTAGGTGATTAATACGACCCACAACCCTAGAATATCCGACTCCTGACACCCCAACCATCAACTGGAATTGGGCATCGGGACTACACGGCTCCGTCCACTGGTTACAGGAGCGCTGCCCCCGCAGGTAGTGGTGAGCGAACTTGTGTTTAAAGTTCTGCGTCCAAAGTTCGGGTTCAGGTTATCAAACGATTCCGTTATGGATTCCGCTACCACGTACCATACCGGAAATTGGAATCCATAACGGGATTCTTCCATAACCCGAACTTTGGACACAAAACAAGTTCGCTCCCGCACTTCCTGCAGGCCTGATACAGATGACCTGTCCTGGGGATAGTTCTTCGGTACTTCAGTTCCTGACAACCCTTTTAAGGTGTCATCGGGACATCCGAGCTTAAAGTGGTTCTGATTTTGTTAGACATGTCCCCCTGCGTTGAATTAATCACAGAACGCCCGTCTTTTCATCTACAATCAAAGGGAGAAGCGAGCTGCCCAGCTTTTAAAATCGACAAGGCGGACACACATTTCCATTTAAGCCATTTTTTCCTCTGTTGGCCGGCGTGTAAACACTGTGATCATGGTGCCGGTGTCGATAAGCCATTTGATTAGCCGTCAGTACGCCCGCCGGGCAGGCAGCACTGCATTTCCCCATCTCTATACATGTCAGATTAGCGCAGCCATTGATAAGTAAGTTCCATTAACGCTGGCCATTGTTTATCTCACAAATTCTAGAACAAGCTCATGAAAGCGTTTCTCTGCCAATCCGCCGGTCTGGGGGCGCTCGCCATTAGTGTATTCCAAAAAACTACATTAGCAGCTTTTTCTCGGCTGATTCAATGGGCGAGGTGATATGCCCAGTCAGCAAAATAGCAAAAAAAAAAATCCCTTTTAGGGCTCGTGCACACGAACGCGTTTCTTTTGTGGCCCATATGGGGAACCATTCACTTCAATGGGGCTTCAAAAAACAGAAACGAGACTGTGTGCATTCCATGTCCGCATAGACGTTTTGCAAAAAAAATAAAAAATATAGAACGCGTCCTATTACTGTCTGCATTATGGGCAAGGATAGGGCTGTTCTATTGGGGGCCGGCTGTTCCGTTCCACTGTATCTGTGTTTTGCGGACTGCAAAACATCCAACGGTTGTGTGCATGAGCCCTTTGGATGCCTACTGCCTTCACACGCTGCAGACTTTGTTGCAGAAATTTCCGTGACTGAAAATCAGTTCCGCTCATTTGAATTGGGACGGCAAGCACACGGATGTCTGCACGCTCCAGTCAAGTGGATGGAAGTGATTTTCATCTTAGGGCTCATTCACACGTCCGTCGTTCGGCTGTGCCCGTATTGTGGCCCGCATACAGTAGGTCCGCAGTATACAGGAATCGGCCGTGTACACCCTGCATCAGGGATACGGACCTATTCACTTGAGTGGGTCCGCAATCCAGAAGGTCGGTGAGGCACGGAATCACTATGGAGCGCTTCCGTGGGGTCTCTCCACAAGATATTTTTGCGGTGCGGACGGATCACGGACCCATTCAAGTTGAACGGGTCTGGATCCGTCGTGGCAGCAGCATGGATGGTGCCTGTGCTTTGGGGACTGCAAATTGCGCCCCCTCCAAATGCACAGAACGACCAAACAATGGCTGCGTGAATGAGCCCTTAGAGTATGTTGTCTCCTCAGGATGAAGAGCAAGAAAGTGATTAGAAATGCTGTGAAAGTATGATTTTTGGCACGGCTAGGAATGGGCAGCATGATCGATGGCCTCTCTCTGCCAGAAGTATTAACGGAACGCTAAACCTGAAATGATCGATCAAACTGCAGATAAAGTTGCTAAGATTACAGGATTTTCTGCACGTCCTAAAATGAAATCTGCAGAAAACACAATTTTCATATTTGTCAGGTAAGGCGAGTATAGTTTCATCATGTTTGGGGTCACCAGGGCGGTTTTCTAAGAACTCAGACAACCCCTTTAAAAGGGCTTTCTGAGATTTCCGTATAGATGACCTATCCTCATTACTGGCTATCAATACCCTATCGATGGCGCTCTGACTCCCGTTACCCGCGCCGATCAGCTGTTCTCAGAGATTGCGGCACTCTGGTGAACGCTGCAGCCCCTTCCTAGTCCAGTGACGTCATGGAGCGCTGCAGCCGCCTCAAACAGCTTCAGGCGGACCCCCGCCGCTCTGATATTGAAGACCTATCCTGAGGATAGGTCATCAGTACAAGCCTCATTCACATGTCCGTGCTTAAATCCGTGGATAGGTGGTCAGTGATGCCAACGTGAAGATGTCCGTGATAGATCCGTGTGTCCGGTTTTTTTTTGCTGTCCGCGTGTCATCCGTGCACGGCCCCATAGACTATAAAGGGCGTGATGGATCCCTGAACACGGACAAAATAGAGCATGCATCCCATCTAAAAACACGGACCGTGGTGATAAAAACTGATGTGTGGATACATACCCTAAAATGAATGGGTATGTGTGCTGTCCGCGGAGAACACGGCCGTGTGACTGAGACTTCAGGCCTCTTTTACAGGAGTGAGTTTTTGTGAGGGGGGGGATCCTACTGCAGTCAGTTATCTCACAGCCTGACACAGGAGTGTAAAGAGGAGGGTAGTGACTTGGACCCTGGGAAACATATAGAAGAACTCCGCTTATATTCATCAGTTTTGATGGCAAAATGAGACAAAGGCGTGAGACAAAGGCGTGGTTGCCTGGTTTAGTGTCCCTTAATTGCAGCTCCTGTTTTGGGTGTACCTCCATGTGCTGTACCCGTATGTGACTGTTCAGGGCCTCATCTGTAAATATTTTGGCGCTGGGATGAGACATCACAGGCCGCATACCACTGCTGATAACATCAGCTTTGTCCCGCCATCGGCCTGCGTCACAAGTGCTTTTCGTATAGGATCATGTGACGCGGGTGTATTTAAGTGACAGGATGAGCGTGTAAGCGAGTGTCATGACATGAGAATTTCTTAGTATTCACAACACAGTCAGTATTTGGACACAGAATCGTCTGGACTAAATATGGCTGATTTTTGCATATTCTCACCCGCTGAGGCTCTGCGTTAAATCCTGCTGCCTAAAGAGCCTCTCTGAGGTTTCTGTACTTAAAAGGGGCGTCCGAGGTTTTGATATCTCGTGGCCTCTTCTTAGGAGAGGTCACCAGTATGTGATCTGTGGGGGGTCCCCTGTGCTCTGGTGGGCACCGCGTCCTCTTCCTAGGCCAGTGACATCACGTTTGTCGGTCACATGACCTCAGATGAATGGGGCTGAGTGTTATACATAGGACGGAGCTGGGAAGAGGGCGATGCTCTTCCAACAGCTGGTTGGTACGGGTCCGACACCTGGCGACTCCTCCAGTCCGCTCCATCCTCAGAGACCTAACACTCGGAGAGCCCCTTTACTAAGTCCTGCTTTTTACTCCGGTCTCGGTTTCCCCCTTGCGCTGCCGTTAGAGTCGTGTGCCTTGTCATAAATTAGGCGCATCCATGGCGCTCCTTGTGGCTGGTGTAACGACGACGCCATCCCCTGGCTGGCATAGTGTTTCGCTGGCTGGCCCCTTAATCGAACAGTCCTATCCTTGTCCGTAATGCGGACAATAATGGGACCTGATCTATTTTATTTTTTTTTTTTTGGAACAGAAATACGGAATCCGGAAACGGAATGCACACGGAGTAACTTCCGTTTTTTTTTTTTTTTTTTTTGTAGACCCATTGAAATAAATGGTTTCGCATACTGCCCGCACAAAAAAAAAAAACGGAACGGTCACAGAAAGAAAATACGTTTGTGAGCATGAGCCCTTAGGTGTGTTTCTAGGTCCTTCTATACCTTAGGATGAGTAAGAGAGTGCGAGCTTCCTGGGGTGTGCCGCGCTGCGTACCTTCTCCCGCTCTCTAACTACTCCTTACCGCCGCTTATGCAGAATTCACGGCAGAGAAGGTGGAGACGCTTTTCGCTCTTACATTTGTCCTGACCTTGCTATGGCCCAGAACCCTCCCAGCCTTATCACAACTGGTTAACAAATAACCCTTTGCTGAGAAACCTGTTAACTCTTTGCATGACCTTAGCGCGCTCATCCCCCAAGCAGACGTATTTTTAGCCGGCAGAGATCAGAGACTCCCCTTCATCCGACCCCTTGTAAACAGTCTAAAATTAAATGGTGATCTTCACAGCGAGAACCTGGAGCGGCGGCCCGGTAAACAGCGATCAGGTTCTGCCATGAGAGGCGCAATCGAAGAGGAGCGGCGGCCCCTGTGCTCTGCGCTCGTGTAGACTTTTATCCGTTTTTAGACTTTTTTTTTTCTTTGGCTGCCAGTCACCCCTCAGCTGCGGCCTTGTATAACCCATTTGTCGTGGTGAATAAAAATCTAATTCTTGGCGATAAAGGGAATCTATCACGGGTTTTATGCAGCATAACGTACCAACAGCGACCCCCTCTTGTA
The DNA here is from genome assembly GCA_033119425.1 of Bufotes viridis. Taxonomy (NCBI): domain Eukaryota; kingdom Metazoa; phylum Chordata; class Amphibia; order Anura; family Bufonidae; genus Bufotes; species Bufotes viridis. The sequence continues at coordinate 22,184,678 of CM065598.1, read as the reverse complement.
GCATTTTTCTTAAAGGGGGTGTCCAAGTGTTCAATACCGATGACCTGTCCTCTGTATAGGTCATCAGTATCTGATCTGTGGAGATCTGACTCCCCGCACCCCCGCCGATTAGCCTTTTGTAGAGATCACGACACTCCGGTGAGCGCTGCGACCTCTTCCTAGGCCAGTGACGTCACGCAAATCGTTTACATGGTCAAGTGAATGGGGCTGAGGTGCAATACCAAGCATGGCCACTATCCAATGGATGGCGCTGTGCTTGGAAAGCTACGAGGAGGCCGGAGAACCACAGCCTCTTCAAATACCTGCTCGGCGGGGATGGCGGGAGGTCGTCAGTATTAAACACTCGTTATTTTGTCCGCGATAGGTACGCAACCAAACGGAACGGAATGTATTTTGGTGCGCTCCGTTTCGTTCAGTTCAGTTTTGTCCCCATTGACAATGAATGGGGACAAAACAGAAGCGTTTTCCTCCGGTATTGAGCCCCTATGACGGATCTCTAATGTGAAAGTAGCCTTAGTGATGGACTGCAGGAATCAGTGACTACTTTATACCCTCGTCAGATCCAGGAACTCATGGGAATAGCCCTGGAAGTAGGCGAATTTTGAGTGCAAGCCCAGATCAGCCATAGTATTTATCGTATTTGCTGACTTCTTCAGTGATTGGATGTTTCGTTCCTTATGTCAGGGGGTCCTCCTCGGAGATGAATGCGTGCTGCGCTCGATTGCTCTGGCCTGCGGTCGCTGACTGTGGACTTTGCATATGTAAGACAACACGCCAAGTCCTAGGAGTCAGATGTGTATGCAGAGAAAACACAACCTTTACGCCTGGAGAGGGTTGTGGAACACGTAAACAGCGACTGCACGTACAATTCAGCCCACACGGAAATGGGCAGCGCGCGAGAACATGTAATCAGCGCAGAAAAGACCCAAAACTAAATAGTACGTGGAAGGGCTATAACAGGAAACCTCTCCAGAGGATGGTTACCATCACCCCTCCTGGTCTGATACTCTCTCTCTGGTTATCTTGCCATGCACCATCTTTATTTAAGGGGTCGTCCACATTTGTTGTGCTTTTTTTTTTAGGTCCCCTCCCCCAGCATGGTCGGACCTGCGGTGGTTTACTTGTTCCACGCCGCTGGGTTCCGGCTCCGTCACTGCTGGTCCGTGATGCGGCCGCCGCCAGTGACTGTCACCCATGTATCACATGACCCAATGACGTTACACACGGGTAAGGCCTTAGGCCTCATGCACACGGCCGTTGTCTTGGTCCACGTCCGAGCCGCATATTTTACGCTTTTGGCGTCCTGTAGTCTGTGAATGGTACGCTTTTTATTGGGGTGTAATGGGCATCGCACCAGCCCCTCTAACATCTCGACTGGCAGAACAGAGTCCCCTGTTATCTGTAGTGTGATTTCACGGATGCCGTCCAGACTGAAAGGAATTGCTCCTGCCTGTGAAGGGAAAGCGATATGATGGGGAGTTGCATTACGAGCAATTGTCTCACATTTCTAAAAGTTCCTAAACCCGCTGATTTTTGTGGGATTGGTCCACCATCTTTTGTGCTCTCGCTCTGTGGCGGATGTTCGATTTGAACATGCCCGATCCTTTGTTGCTGCAGGAGATGATCCCCTTCTGGAGTTGTCTTGATGCACTTGTCTCTCTCACCTTGGACCCTCTGCTCCCGGGAATAGCTTTTCAGCCGGCAGCTGTCTTGACTATAGGAGAACCTTCCGTAGGTATCATATGAAGGATCTGGTGTCTCTAGAATAGCGCACTCCTTATGAGATCTCTCCGGGCACCTTATTGTTGACTCCAGTTGCTTGTGTTTTGCCACTTGCCGTCTCACTCGCACACGTGGGACATGTAGGCGGCGCGTTCTGCTTTATACGGGTCACACCGCAGCCTAAAACGGCAGGAGGGTCGGGCGGCACAGCTGTCTTCTCCGCTCACAACTGTCACAATACAGCTGTCACCGATCAGTCACTTTTGCTACGTTCAGCTGTCTCTCATGTGAGAGCTCCCTGTGGAGTCTACTCCCTGAAGAGATATCTACTTAAAAAAACAAAAAAACTCTGAATGTAAAAAACGAAGTTGACAGAAGTTAAGCTAATAAAAAAGCTGGGAATATCGTTTGCCATTGGCAAATACTACAGCTGGCTGTCCGCTGGCTGGGTGTCATTGATGTCACAGAACCAACTTTCACACTAGCGTTCGGGAGATCCGGCAGGGAACGGCCTTGCCAGAAGCTAATATAAATGAACAGCCTGCCGGATCTCCAGTGCGCTAGTGTGAAACTAGCCTAATGTGCACAGTGATGTTACAGAGCAGGGATAATGTGCACAGTGATGTTACAGAGCAGGGATAATGCGCACAGTGATGTCACAGAGCAGGGATAATGCGCACAGTGATGTCACAGAGCAGGGATAATGCGCACAGTGATGTCACAGAGCAGGGATAATGCGCACAGTGATGTCACAGAGCAGAGATATAATGCGCACAGTGATGTCACAGAGCAGAGATAAGACATCACACCACATGGAGAAAACATGTCACATGAAAGTGTAATGCAGGACAAACCCTTCAAGCCATAACTATAACCCTTAGGGCTCATTCACACTACCGTGGTTTGGTTCCGCATCCGAGCTGCATTTTCAATGGGGCCGCAAAAGATGCGGACAGCACACGGAGTTCCGTGGCCCCGCAAAAATTATATAAGTCATGTCCTATTCTTGTCCGTTTTACGCACAAGAATAGGCATTTCTATAAAGGGCGTCCGTTCCTTTCTGCAAATTGCGGAAGGCACACGGCGGCATCCGTATTTTGCGGACCCTAAAACACACGGCACATTCGTGGGAACAAGCTGTTAACGGAACGTTCCAGACTAAATGGTGTGTAATACCGCCATATACATTTGTGTATTGTCGGCTGAACCTAATGTGTGGGGGGCTCCCGACCGACCCCTTCAGATATTATATTTTCACCAGATCCTTTAGTTCTCCCCTTGACAACACAGGGGAGTGGGAAGAGATCGCTACTATTGAGTGTGCGGGGCCTGAGAGGAAGGCACATGACAGCGATTAAAACCCCCCCAAAAAACGGAGCCATCCCGTGTCATGCCCCGCCCCTGTCAGCACATTGTATCTGTTTTGCTTGGATCGTTCCTTTAGCCACTATGTGCCTGATGGGTTTAAGAAGAACACCGCAGTTACACTGTTTCTCTGCATTGTCTCTTCATTCCACAATAACCTTTTCTTACGTAAAACCGGAAAACCTTCTTAATCAAATAACCTGAAGCATCTCATCAGCTGAACAAAGAAGGACTTATCAGTTCTGACAACTTCTGGCCCTTGGCTGTAAGCCGACACCCCGAGCAGATGACTTGCATGTTACCGGGTCTGATACTGCGACGAAGGACGAAGCCTTCTCTGTGTTTTATTAATGATCTGGTAACATTACACAAACAGCGCGGCCTGCTATGGTTACAGAATCAGTCACTCCACGCCCCCGGCCTACCTGCGGCCGCCCGCTCCCTGCCCTCAGCGCCTTTCGCCTTCGTACATTAGCCTTTCGCCATGTCGCTGCTTGCACGCCCTGCCTTGGTCGGCTGCCTGCAAATTCCTGGTACTCCGGGCTTCCCAGAACTCCTATTGTAGAGCGGAAACAATGCTTCCAGCTCAGGAGCGTGCCTGTTGTGTGCTAATTCCGTGCCGCTTCCGTATGGCGGTAATGGGTTAAAATTGTAGCATTTCAGGTCATGCCTCGTGCACTTTTCATCTGTGCGCTGACCCATTTATTTCTATGGGGCCGTGCACACCCTTTTTTTTTTTTTGCAGATTGACGTGGCTGTTCCGCAGATTACACAACCGTATTTTTCATCCCATTACTTCTATGAGGTCATGCACATACCTTTTTTTCTTTTTTGCGGATTTGTGTTACTGTTCCGCAGATTATACAACATTTCCTGTTCTTCTCCATATTGCGGACAAGAATAACCCTCTCTGTTGATGAAACTAAAGTATAATATAAAGTCGCACATGGAAAGTATCCGTATTTAACGGATCCGTTGTTTGAATGTCTTTAAAAGGGTTTTCTGACATTTTTATACGGATGATGACCTCTCCTCGGGATTCGGCTAGGTCTACATGACATTTTGCCACACCAATATCGCGAGACAATTTTTATAATGATAGTCTATGGTGTCGCACGGCGACATACTGCGGCACAACAGTTGCAAAAATCCGTCCAAGATGGATTTTTCTGCGACTGTCACGTCGCAGTCGCAGCATGTCACCATAGACTATCATTATAAAAATTGTCACGTGACACATGTTGCAGTGTAGTTGTGCCCTATGTGTCGCGCGACACAACTACAATTATAATGAAATTATAATACCGCATACTCCATTATAATGAAATTATAATACCGCATACTCCATATCGTAATTACACCTCAAGAGTCGTCAGGGGTAAAGTTATGTCATTTCATGCCCCTCCGGGCTCAGTTGGCGTCACAGGCCAGGATACCAGTGATGGTCAGCACTCCAGTATCAGGTGATGCGTCCTAGAAGAATGTCCACAACTTTAGGCCTCATGCGCACTACTGCATTTTTGATTCTCATCTGATCCGCACAGAGTCGTGTCCGCATCCGTATTTCCATTCCGTGGGCCCACAAAAAAAGAAAGAACATGTCCTCTTCTTGTCCTATTTGCGGGGAAAGAATCGGCAATTGTAACATCGTGCAGGACCTGCAGAAGGAAAAAATGTGGGTTGCACACGCCCGGTATCCTCGATTTGCCGATACGGTTGGGTCCTTGAGGCCTTAAAGGGGTTGTCTCACTTCAGCAAGGGGCATTTATCATGTAGAGAAAGTTAATACAAGGCACTTACTAATGTATTGTGATTGTCAATATTGCCTCTTTTGCTGGCTGGATTCGTTTTCCCATCACATTATAGACTGCTCGTTTCCATGGTTACGACCACCCTGTAATCCAGCAGCGGTGGTCGTGCTTGAACACTATAGGAAAAAGCGCCGGCCTGTCTGGTGGCCGGGACAGTGGGAGCACATAGGCTGGGGCTTTTTCCTATAGTGTGCAAGCACGGCCACCACTGATGGATTGCACGGTGGTCGTAACTATGGAAACGAGCAATGTATAATGTGATAGAAAAATGAATCCAGCAGGAAAGGAGGCAATATGGACAATCACAATACATTAGTAAGTGCATTGTGTTAACTTTCTCTGGATGATAAATGCCATTTGCTTAAGTGAGACGACCCCTTTAAGTAGAAACCACAGCACACTTATAGATACACTTACCTTGATTACGGAGAGAGTAGGAATGGAGCAGCGGCAAATTGAAAAGTCGCCCTCGGGCCAGATCATGGGATGTTGACTGGAGCTCTATCGCCGCTGTCCGGTTTACCATCGCTCCATTCCTTCTCTGGCCGTGATCCAGGTCCGGGATGGACCCAAACGGTAGTGCCTGCCCTTAGATTCTACTTACCGGAGCACTGTAATAAAAGAATGGTTTGCCATCTACCTATAATAGCCCGGCCAGAGTACGTCATTCAGAGTCCGCTCCAGCGGATATGCAAATTTACCTGAGGTCACTGGATTCTGCTAAAACTGGCTTTGGTGACTTATCCCGCCTTTGGGACCTCAGTCGAGGGGTGTGGGACTTTGTGAGACTTTGCCCGAGGACTCTTGGGGGCGATTAGCACATTGCACGTGCGCACCCTGAACATGTATGAACAGACGTCTTCTCCTTAGTTGGGAATCGGATATTATTCCTGGGGAACAGAATTGCTTGGCCTCCGTGGGCCCTTTATTCTGGGGTCTCATATTGTTCGGGGTCTCTGCTGTTTGTAATTATCAGGAGGGAGACGCATAATTTATAGGATTAAATGGGTTATCCAACCTCTATAATGGCCCCCCAATGCCCGGGCCCCTCATATACATTTTACTTACCTGCCTTCCCGGGCCCCTCGTATACATTATACTTACCTGTGTCCCGGGCCCCTCCTATACCTCATACTTACCTGCGTGCCGGGCCCCTCGTATACCTTATACTTCCCGGGCCCCTCGTATACCTTATACTTCCCGGGCCCCTCGTATACATTATACTTACCTGCGTCCCGGGCCCCTCGTATACATTATACTTACCTGCTCCCTGGCACCCGCGTTGCTCCCGATCCCTGCACGGCCGCAGCTGCATCAAGAGCCTCTCTAGCGCAGATGTAGTGGTGGCCGCGCAGGGTCTCGGGGAGAAGGTAAGTATAACATATAGGAAGGGGCAGTGCTTTGGGAGGGGTCATTATAGGGGTTGGATAACCCCTTTAATATTATTATTTGACCTTGTATTGGGGGTGTCGATGCCCCTCTTTGGACGAGTATGTGTTTTACTGACCACTGTCTTTCTATTCTGTCTTCAGAGCTCCTGAGATCATTTTGGGGTTACCGTTCTGTGAAGCCATAGACATGTGGTCGCTGGGCTGCGTGATTGCGGAGCTGTTCCTAGGATGGCCGCTGTACCCAGGAGCGCTGGAGTATGACCAGGTAAGGAAAAACGTAGCCACTAGTAAGATCTGACTTGTATATATCCGGTGACAACCTGGCCACGAAGGTCTCCTTTTCATGCCTTACCATCTCATTCAGACGGCGCGATCTGCTGCCGGCAAACAGTGATCTTACCCGATGAACGAGCGTTTCTAACGTTCGTTAGTGACAATCTGCCTGATCATTGGGCAGTTTCTAAAGGCGCGGCTGCTTTGTGTCTTTGGCGAAGCCCGTCAGGCGATGTCTTCAGCGTTAATCCCCGAATAATGAGGCGAGTGCTCTATTTGTATACTTCGAGGTGCGTGGCCTCAGCAGGCCTGTTTGTGCACTATTTTGCATGACTATGTAATAAACAACCTGTAAATAGGACTCTCAAGAGAAGACGTCGCCCCCCCGGAGAGCTGGCAAACTTTCTGTACTAAATAAAGCCATAGGCAGCGCCTGCGCGCGCCTCAGTTACCAAATGTTTAAAGGGCAGAGATGACATGTAGTGTCACCAAGACAGAATTAAAGGGGCTGTCCCACTAAAAATATTTTACAGTTTTCAAACCAGCCGCTGGATCTGAATACTTTTGTAATTGCATGTAGTTAAAAATTCCGTATAGCCACTGAGTTATTCAATAAAATGTATAGCGCTACCTGCTGTTTGTTTTTTCTCTTTTTGCTTTGTCCGGCTCACTGAGAAGGCCCCACATGCTCTGTTTCATCCTTCAACTGCCTCCTGAGTTGATAGTGAGAGAGCTGCAGCAGAATGGACACGCCCCCTACGATGCAGCCGAAAGGACACACCCCTCAAACTGTCAGCTTGATATAAATCTAGCAGAACAGTGAATGGGGAGATCTCTGAATCCATGTGAGGTACAGGACTGGTTCTAGCTTTGTTAGAAAGAGAACTATATGAGGTCGGACTTTCATTTTTTACATTTTGTTTTACCGCCTGGACCCCAGCGATTTTGAGAACCCCATACCTCACGGAGCCCAACTGTAATGGACAGAGCGGCTGGTGGCAAATGCGCGCCACCGTTTTTTTTTTTTTTGGAGCACCGGAGATAGCTGAGTACAGAGCCCCTCTTTCTCCGGCACTACTATAGAAATGAATGGCGCAGACGCTCTGTCCATTTCAGGGGGCGGGGGCTTCACCGGGGTACGGGATCCCCGTTTTCATGATCGGTGGGGGTCCCAGTGGTAGAACCCCCACTGATCTAATAGTTATGGATAAGGGATGACTTTCTGTAACCGGAATACCCCTATAATTTTGAAAAGGTGCTTTCCAGTTTGGACATCCGCTTTTATCTGGGAGAAACCAGCCTGAAATGGTTGATTGCTGGGAACAATAGATGTCGCTCAGCTCCTCCGTAAGTGCAGCTTTCTCAGACTACGTTATGCAGAAGCTTCCTGACGGCTGACCAGCCCGCCACGTGACTGCACGCTCCACACCGCCACACTATTTGGAAAACGGCACAAATAAAACAGGCTTTCTCTGCCTTTTTCTCGCTGAGTCATGCCTTACAGGGGTTTTCAAAATATATATATATATATATTTTTTTTTTTATTTCACTAAACTCTCGGTAGTCCGTCAAAATAATAATCTTCCCATCCCACTCCGATCCACCGTCGCTGCTCCGTCCTTTTCCCCGGGCTGCAGCCAGTGACGTACTCTTATTTCTGGGCTGGTGCCGCTGCAGCCAGTCACTGTGTATGGAGTGCCACTGCCGAAGTCACACCAGTGGAGAGAATGGGGTGGTGTACGGGACGTCACTGGTGTAGCCACAACTCTTTTGTCCTCCATCTGATTAATTTTTGACCCCAAAAACGCAAATGCAAACCTAAGGTGAGGTCAGGCAACAAATCCAAGTAGGACGTCCCTAAACCACCAAGTGCCCTTTATCCAGGCTTACGCCAGGTTCTCGGTGATCTTCTCATTTCTGATAGGTGCGGCATCATGCGGAAATGGAAGCTTAGTGCTGTATTTCTATAGAATACCTTCAACAAGATAGGACAGCACTCGTTACTTTACTGCAATTAATGCAAGTTTGTTTAAAAATCTGCCACACCTTAAGTTTAGAATTCTGGTGAATTTTCAATCAAACTTCCTTTAGTTGCAGTGAAGTAACGAGTGCTGTTCTGTTTGAGCGTATTGTATACCGATATCCCGCTGCCCTGAATGGGCATCGGATGTGCCGTTGACACTGTACAAATAGCCCATGGCTGTATAGAGTCTGTATGAACTACTGCTCCCCCTTGTGGCGTCATTGATGTCCAATCTTCACAAGCCACATCCGGCGCATGCGCCGTGAAGCGAGAAGTGAACACCTCGGCCTACGCGGGATACCACCGGAGGCGTCTCGTGATCACGTATCCAACAATCCATGAGGGCAAGAGGAGAGGCTGCACCTGTGTGACTATATAGGCACCGGAAGGCAGTCTGTAAATGTCTTTCTGAGCGTGACGGGTTCCCTTCACATTCCCCATAAAACACAGAAGATCGACGTTTCGACTTCACTCTAAGGGCTCGTTCAGGCGACCGTATGAATGGGTCCAACACGTCCGTTCCGCAATTTGGTGCGCAATGGGTGCCCCACGGAAAAGATAGAGCAGGAATCGGCAACGTCCGGCACTCCAGCTGTTCTGAAACTACAACTCCCCGAATCCTAATTTCACTTCTATGGGAGTTACGAGAACAGCTGAGCAAGTGTACCTGCTGGGAGTTGTAGTTTCATAGCAGCTGGAGTGCCGTAGGTTGCTGACCGCTATCATAGGGCCGGCCATGTGCAGACTGTAAAACACTTCCGGCCATCTGAATGAGCACTAAGCCTTTTTCAGACCATATGGTAAGGACAGCTGTCACGTGTATTTGGCTTCAGAGGCTGCATACAAAGTAGCCTTATACCAATAGTAGAATATTAAGAAAATAGTGCATACGGTAAACCATTTCCGCATATGTTTGTGCATTTATCCAGCGCCGCAGTTTTTTTTGGGCGTCCTGTCCGTGAACGCAGCCTTCTTCTAGAATAATTGCACATTATGTGAAAAGCAGAAGTGGCGAACACATTTCCTGGTCACCTATAGTTCAGAAGAACCGCTGAAACTCTCGCTTCCTTTATTTCTCCGTCTACAGCCATGGTACAAAGCCTTGCAAGCGAGTCCTGGAGGTTTCGTAATGTAAAGCACCTGCTGTATGAAAGCCCAGGTCCACACTGAAGCTGTAATAAAGAATATATAGCCATACGCTGGAGATTTTCCACCATAGATTTGCGAGAGTGGAAAATCTGCATCATGTCCGTTTATGCCGCAGGTTTCCATCACGCATTTCACCCTTTGCAACGCAGACGGCAAAATTCCATGACGAGATCCACTTGTAACTTGTGCATTTTCTGCAAATTTATTGTGTTTTTTTGCTACTGCTGTAATTATTGCATTACAGAATCACTACGTAAAATGTCAAGGGTCCATTCACACGTTTGCAAAATGGGCCCGCATCCCTTCTGCAATTTTGTGGAACAGGTGCGGACCCATTCCTTTTTAACGGGGCCGGTAAAGATGCAGACAGCACGCAGTGTGCTGTCCGCATCCGCACTTTGGTACGCAGCCCCGCACATGTCCTATTCTTGTCCACAGACGCGGACAAGAAAAGGCATTTCTATCCGGTGTCCGTGTTTTGTGGACCGCAAAAGAGTTGCAGTTGTGAATGGACCCTAATGCAACCTCGCCAGCCTTCAGCTGTTGCTTAAGATCCTATGCTTGAGTTTGTAAGAACTCACGGATCCACTTTTTAAACGATACCTAACCCTCGAAGGGGCTGAAGCGCTGCTCAGAGCGTTTTGTACCATCGGCTTTTCCAGCATCTGGAATATTCTCGATGGATCCGTGTTCCACCCGCTGGAAAAGCGAAAGCCAGTAAAAGCCGAACGTTGAGTGACTCTTTAAGTGACTGACTGTTACCTGTCTTCTCTTTAGATCCGATACATTTCCCAAACTCAAGGGTTTCCTGGAGAACATCTGTTAAACGTGGGTACAAAGACATCCAGATTCTTCTGCCGCGACCCTGAATCCCAATACCCCAGTTGGAGGTTAAAAGTGAGTAATGATTTATATTATTTTTTTACATTTTGCCGTGACTCCTTTCATTAGAACGCTGTGAACTGCACATCATGTTCTGTTTGACGTAGATTAACGTACAGTTAATTTGTCTGATAATCCGAGCATCCATGGCAAGCAAATGGTCTTATATGGACTTACGGAAATATACAGTTTTTAGAACTAGGAAACAAAAGGTTTGACTTACTTTACTCTTAAAGGGCATCTGTCAGCAGATTTGGACCTATGACACTGGCTGACCTGTTACATGTGCACTTGGCAGTTGAAGGCATCTGTGTTGGTCCCATGTTCATATGTGCCCGCATTACTGAGAAAAACAATGTTTAAATATATGCAAATGAGCCTCTAGGAGCAACGAGGGCGTTACTATTACACCCAGAGGTTCTTCCCTCTCTGCAACTGCCACGTCCTCTGCACTTTGACAGGACCAGGCAGTAAAAACGTAATCACACTTAAAGTCAAAGTGCAGAGGGCACAGCAGTTGCAGAGAGAGCAGAGCCTCTAGGTGTAATGGTAACGCCCCCGTTGCTCTTAGAGGCTCAGTTACATATATTAAAACATCACTATTCTTAGCAATGCGGGCACATATGAACATGGGACCAACACAGATGCCTTCAGCTGCCAAGTGCACATGTAACAGGTCAGCCAGTGTCATCGGGACAGATCTGCTGACAGATGCCCTTTAAGGCTTCCGTAGCCATTCTTTAGCTGACGTCTATCTCTTCTGACTCGTGTATGTGTATTCAGCGAGGAGAGGGGAGAAAGCTGCTGCCAAACGGCTCAGGCGGTGGCCTATCTCCCAGGAGAACAAAAGGATCTGGCGAAAATATTCACTGCTACTGGGAGCAACCCACACACATTGGACTGTCGGCTGATCTTGGCGGGTTCGGCTGAGAATGCGCTTTACAGCTTAATGGGACGTATCAGGACTAGGTGGAGGGTTAAGTGGCCCGGGACCTTTATCACCTGGAGGCATCCAACAAGCTAATGTATATGGGGGTCTCCCTCTCCCATATTGAGTAGGGGTAGTAGCAGTCAGCATAAGTCCTCCTCTGCCATGCGGTCGACATATGTAGGCAAACGGTGGCGGGACAGGGCAGGACGAGGTCTGCGAGAACACGGGAAGAACACGATAAAAGAGAGTAATTAAAGGGACCAGCTGACATCCTGTCGCTCTCGCCGTCCTGGTGTTTATTCCAGCGCTGCCTGCTGAATGTAACGTGTCATGGGTTGTGTTCAATGTCTCTTTCCTTTCTCTTTGACAGACCTTGGAGGAGCACGAAGCTGAAACAGGAATGAAGTCTAAGGAAGCCAGGAAGTATATTTTCAACAGTTTGGATGATATAGTGCATGTAAGTAGCTGGAGACCCAATAACGGGATGCTCGGCCCTTGTGCTCCTGGTAGCTGCGCAGTAGTGACTGGCAGGACAGCGAGACGCTGAAGCAAAGAGAAACCGATTCTGGATATATTTACCATGATCTGCACCAGTCTAAAGCTCCCACACACACTGGGGCTGGTATAAGGCTTATGTTAAAGGGGGTGTTGAGGATTACGAAAACCGTTGCCGCTTTGTCCATAAACAGCAGTGCGCCTGTCCGTGGGTTGTGCCTGGTATTGCAGCTTGGCTCCATCGAAGCGAATGGGGTTGAGCTGCAGTACCACATAGAACCTGTGGACAGCTGTGGTGCTGTTTTGGGAAGAAAGAAGTCATGTTTTTCAAGTCCCGGACAACCCCTTTAAACACTGATGAGCTCTCCTGGTGTGGAGGTTTAACTCCTGGTCCCCCCTGCAGTCATCCGGCCCTCAAGTGAGCACTGCAGCCTATTTCTCGGCCTGCGACATCCATTTACGAATGGGTTAATCCAGACCTTCCGTAGATTAAAGGGAAGCATGTTGTGAAAATACAAGGAAAGCAACAAATGAAGGTGACAATTAATTGTCCCCATATCTGCCTGACAGTCACTTAAGGAACGTGGTCGGAATCTGTGTCAGTAGGAAGCATCAATTATCGCCTCATTAGCGGCCACAGCTTTGTACGTATTATAAAGTGACCTACATCGGCCCCGTACACGTAGATAAGTCTCAGACGTCACAATGTGGCACCTGCTTTACGAGTAGTAATTGATGCGGTTCCATTAGTTTCTTATTGGTTGTCCCTTATTCCTATAGAGCCAACATATTCTGCAGCGCCGCACTCGCTCACAGTGACCGCTGCAGCTTGCCGTCTAGCTTCTCTGTCTGGCACGCTTAGGAAGCCCATGTACCGAGCAGTATGTTTTTTTTGGCCTGAAGGAGGAAACCCACACAAACATGCGTGTGCCGTCTTACTATTTGTAGACTGTGACATTTTCAGCAGAGCGTCTTCCAGTGTGTATTAACCTTCCGGCGACTTTTTATGCTTCTGTTTTACCTTCTGCGATAGTAAGTAGGCGGCCGCTCTCTACTACACCGTCTACGTTTCTTACATTGCCCCGCTGTGTTTTCTATGTCCTATGAGACCTTTTTTTAAACATTTTTTTGGCTGCACATTGGAAAATCTACATTTATGTATCATTCGTGAATTAGAAGAAAGTTCTCTAAAGCACAAAGAAGTCATTGATGTGATTTTCTGAGAGTAGAAGAGAATAAAAGCAATTGAGAAAAGCCAAAAGGATATGTTCTGGCCGCCCGTGTGTCACCGCCAAGTATTTCCTTCTGCACAGCCGTCATATTACAGCATGCGTGTCACCTCGTCACGCCCTGTTTATTTGAACCCAGAAAATTGGGTCGCGTACAAGAGGCTAGACACGTTTTATGGATCTCTGTCCCACACTCTTCCTATTGGACAGTATTTAAAGGGGTTTCCCGAGAGTGCGATGTCCTAACCTCAAGACAGCTCATCAATATCTGATCAGTGAGGGTCCGACTCCCGGCACTCCCACCGATCATCTCTTTGCAGGGAGTCTGATCCCCACCTTTCTGATTTTGATCAATGATGGGTCATCAGTATTGTACCCCTTTTAATGGATCCATCGAACTCTGTTTGTCTTCATTTGTATGTTTATCTTCCCAGAACTGCCCCCATTGGCTCATGCACACGGCCGTATGTATTTGGCTGTCCGCACAAAACACGTATCTGCAAAGAATACGGATAACGTCCGTGTGACATCCATATTGCATTTGTTTTTGTTTTTTGCGGATGCATTGTGACTATGCCTGCTCTTGTCTGCAAAACGGACAAGAATAGGTCATGTTCTATCTCTTTGCGGAACGGACATACGGACACGGAATGCACACGGAGTCATTACCCTTTTTTTGCAGCCCCATTGAAAAGAATGGCTCCACATACGGGCCACAAAAAAAACGGACACAGACAAAAAATACGTACGTGTACACGAGCCCTAAATGTGTAGTTTCTTATGAATTTTCAGCCCATAGCTAGCAAATTTTTCTTTCTCTGTTCTTGTATGTCTTTCAACTCCTCCTTTATTCTAGTTTAGTAAAGGGGGGGCAGGTCTGAAATCAAATACTTCAATATATAATTTTTCGCCCCCAAGAAAATAACATGGGCAGATATTGGTGAATCCTAAGGCTGCCTGCACATGGATTTCTCTGTTTTTTCGTGCCAAATATACACGTGTGACTTGCAGAGTTTGATGCTGATTTGCCCCAATCTCACCTTTTGCATTGAAAATCCACACAAACAATTGCCATGCAGTGGATTTCAAAATCTGCACTGAAAAAAATACGCTCCTCTGTGCACCGAAGCCTTCACTTACATAAAGAAAAATGAAAAGCCGTATTTTAAATAAAAGTATATTTTCTTCGGAACGCCACAACTGATTTTCTTAAAGGGGTTGGCCCATGTCACACCTTGGTGGCATATTGCTAGGATATGCCTCTAGTGTTAGGTTCTAGTCCCACCTCTGGGACCTGCTGCTATGTGTAGAACAGAACCCCTTAGGCTCCATTCACATGTCCGCAATTCTGTTCCGCATTTTGCGGAACGGAATTGCGGAACCATTAATTTCAATGGGGACAGACGATGTCCCGCCCGGGTCCGCAATTGTGGATCCGCACTTCCGGGTCTGCAATCGCGTTTCCGAAAAAAAAAAAAAAAAAGAACATGTCCTATTCTTGTCACAATTGCAGACAAGAAAAGGCATTTTCTATATAGTGCCGGCGATGTGCGGTCCGGGTCTGGGACCTGCACCTATCTGACTAATGTGTGAAATGGGCCAACCCCTTTCACCAGCAGGATCAGCCCCACCAGTTGTTATACCTGGTTTGATAGGGTTGATCCTGCAGATGGGCACTCTTTAAATGCATGGCAACCTTTTTGTATATAGTGAAAGACACTAACGCCTTTTCTTCAATCCCAGGTGAACATGGTGATGGATCTGGATGGTAGTGACTTAGTGGCGGAGAAAGCAGATAGGAGAGAATTTGTGGGCCTGTTGAAGAAGATGTTGATGATCGATGCTGATGCGAGGATCAGTCCGGCTGACACCCTGAGCCACTCCTTTGTTACCATGAAGCACCTCCTCGATTTTCCCCACAGCAACCAGTAAGTCGCTACCCGGCACATCCCGCTTTGAGGGTCTGCAGGTTTGCTTTTCTGAGCTGCAGCGTAAATCTCGCCCAGGCCTGTGCCGCCCTTTATTGCTCGCACACACAGCGCCCTGTCCAACTAACCATTCACTGCTCCAGAAGACGTCGGAGCGCCACAGCCGGTGGACAGCACGCTCCGTGTAATGGTAATGGGATTTCTCTGTAAAGGTCTAATCTTCTGTCTTGTAGTATTAAAAGAGCCTCGCGCAGTCTTCCCACACAATGGGGATTTGTCCCGTGGCGTTCGGAGTGTGGCAGAGATTTAGAGGGCGATAGGGTTAGGCATTCAGCCCGATGTTTGGTGGAGACCCTGACGAGCCTGACCTGTTGCTTCAGCTCTCGTGCACTTGTATATTTTACATCTTTTAAAGAGTCCTTGCCTGAATGAACCTTTATCTCATGTCCCGGTGGATTTTTTTTTTTATTTGCTGTCTGATACTTTCTTGGGTTTTCATCTATATCCACCTATCAGCATGCAGTTTGCTTGGTTTTGCTTTTGTGGCAATGCCTTGTAGATTTTAAGAGTGCACAAAAAAAGCAAGTACATTTTATGTGGGTAGTTGACCAAGTCCCGCTTTCCAGAACTCTGGCTCCAAAAAATTGCGAAATAGGGATTATGCAACTTCGTGGGCTTATTTGACCATAACTTTTGTGACCTTAAATCACTCCAGTTGGCTTGCAAAGTGTTCTCGGTTCAGCTGATTTAAAGGCACACTTACTTCCGAACAGGGTATTTTATTTTTCAACTCCATTTACATAGAAAGGATTTTTTTTCATTTTGGCAGTACTGTGCCATAAAAAAGGAAATGCAGAATATTGTCCTCCTGTACCAGTCAGCATGGAGAGAGAAAACTGCGATATAGATAGGAGCCCATTGTTTAGTTTACTGCTGCTGCGAAGGAAATGTTATCTGCTTGTATAATAGTAGGTGTAGACTTTGGATGACGGCTCTATTGTTCCCTTGATAGGCCTAGATAAAGATGCCCACAGAAGATCACTGCATTGATCAGTGTAATGTCTGATGCTCTAGTTGAGTTACTTAACCCCTTCTCTGTCTCTGGCCACGGTGATGGTCTGACACAGAGAGTCAACCGAGTCTGTTTGCCTGAACTGAAGAGGAATTTAAAGGGATTATCCAAGATGTGCCGCAATCCTGTGTGGCCGCCACTTCCGGGTTAACATGCCGTACATTGGGCACGTGACCCCAGCCTGGTCTTACAACCTGCAGCGCATGGATAAGTCTAAATCTCTCACCAAACCCCAGACTGGAATCACTTGACGCTCCCCCCTCCCTTTCTTTCTTATTGTCCTGTGTCGGGCTGTAAGACAACTGGCTGCAGCAGGATCTTTCACCCTTATCGCCGCCCGCTTTCGGAAAGATAGTTATACCCCTCCCTTTTGCTAAGCCGTGCCCCTCATCCAGCAGCTGAAGTTGGAGCAGATCAGCAGGAGGTTAACCCATTTTCTTCTCTGCACGATTGTTCCAAGTCCATGTCCAGGATTGTACAGTACATGCAGCAGCAAGAACAGCTCTATTTCAGGTGTCCTAGGATCATTAATTTCTAGGCGTAGTGTTGGTTTAATATTGGAGACCTAGCTGCATTCCCATCTGCTGTATATACGAGTGATTATCGCAGGAAGAAAGCGCATGGGAGTAGTAGTTGAAGACTGGAAACTCGTGGTCATTGCTGCATTCGCCAAATCTCTTCTCTTTACGCTTTTCCCTCTGCTGTGAATTCCTCGACTAGAAAGAAAGCCAGTATTTACAGAATATGCCAGTTGGAGCATGCACCCACAGATAGGACATGGAAAATGTGACGGCAGGGAAATATTTACCAAAGGGTTGGCGCACGGAAGCATTCTTAAATAGTTCAAAACTGAACTATAGATTAAACCATCCACACAGATGGCAGCACTGATATGTATGCCGTGCGCTGCTACTGAACATGCCGAAATACCGTTCTGTACTATTATAATATTACACTGCCCAGTGCAGTGCACTCCCCGCACCCTGTTTACTGGTAGTGGATGTATAGGACTTATGGCACGTGACTGCCTCCAAAAATACTTGTCACAGTAAAATGGTGAAAGGGACATTTGAAAGCCCTATACATACGGCAATAACCATCATGCTGGGAGAAAGGAGTAAGGGTGGTGTGTGTTATATATAGATAGATAGATAGATAGATAGATAGATAGATTTTTTTTTTTTCTTCAACCAGTTGTTACATGTTGGCCAATGGGAAGGAGGATCTATCCTCAGCATAAGTTATGAGTTGGTGAACGATGGGGGTCCGACTCCCGGCACACACACAGATCAGCTGTTTGAAGAGGCCGCTTCTATGATCGCTGCATCCTCTTCTTCGGCCAGTGAAGTCACGTTTATCTGTCACGTGGCCTAGGCGCAGCTCAGTCCCATTCTAGCAACACCAATAACCACCAGGGGACCCGTATTATGCAATAAAAAACAATTTTATTAATTACATCCTAAAAACATATCACAAGTAACAAATACAAAATAATGGCGGTAGTGCGGCACAATACCAAAAGTAGCTCAGGCTAACCACCCATGACAAAAATCTTGCAAGCTATTGTATATTAAACAAGTGTACCCCTTCAAAAAAGTATGATATTTATATCAGGCAGATGAGTACAACATCCAAATTTACCATAACAATACATAAAAGGGGATACCTGTATAGAATAGATGCTAAACACAGCAAGATCCGGACATAGGGCGGCACCGAGACCCCGACGCGCGTTTCGCTCCCGCTTCCTCAAAGGGGCATCTAGTGAATGGCCCTGGGCTGCAATACCACACAGCTATTAGCCAGTGGATGGCGCTCTGCTTGGTATGCCGCGAGGAGCGCCGCTGCCTCTTCAAATAGCTTTTTGAACGGGGTACCAGTCTTCGGACCCCCACCGATCACGTACTGATGACCTATCGTGAGGCTAGGTCGTCAGTATTAAACACTTGAACGACCCCTTTATGACTGTTTCCTGACTATTTTATTTTTTATTTTACCCAGATGTTTTTGTCAGATTGCAGCATGCTCTAGGTTTGGTGTTTTTTTATTTTCCCATCCATTAGGATACTTCTACACTTGCAGCAGGATGGATCCGGCAGGCTATTCAGCCTGCCGGATCCGTCCTGTCGCAAGTGCCCGTGCACTGCCATGCTGTCGCTCCGTCACCATTAACTATAATGGGGCGGGGGGCGGAGCTACGGAGCAGCACGGCAACGATCGCCGGACTGAAAAATCAGACATGCAGGACTTTTAGTCCAGCGATCTCCGGCCGTGAACAGCCGTGCTGCTCCGTAGCTCCGCCCCCGCCCCATTATAGTCAATGGGGACAGCGCGGCAGCAGGGCACGGGCACTTGCGGCAGGATGGATCCGGCAGGCTGCCGCAAGTGTAAAAGTACCCTTTGGATTTCATTTTATTTGTTTTTTTACAAGCCAAAAAAAGGGAGTAGACAAATATGTAGTGTGAATCCATCTCTAACTGGGTTATTCAGTAATTAATGTTGATGACCTATCCTCAGGGTAGGTTGTCAATATCAGATCGGTGGGGGTCTGTCATCCAGGACATTGTTAGATAAATCCTATTTATCATAAAGACTAAATAAAATGTTGTTGTTCTTTTTTTTTTTTTTTTCTTTTTCAGTGTGAAGTCCTGTTTCCATATCATGGATGTTTGCAAGTCTCGTCCCAACCCATGCGACACAGCGAACCGCAATAAAACATCAGTCATGAGACCGGTTGCCTCAGGCAATGCAGCTAACCTCTCCGCTGGGTTCACCAAAATTGGCAATGTCAGGAGTCAGGTGTGTGGTAAATTTCTGCTTGAATATTAATTTTCTCTGCTCATTTATTAGCATATTTCTACTGGTGTATTCTGCTGGGAGCATGCTATTACGTGGAGTCTAGTCCCTTTTAGCGGAATGGCTAATGCAAGTGACAACACCGTTCTCTGTGGCTGTATCCTGGTGACGGGCTGCCTATACCTTGTAAAATGAAGCCATAGCTTGTTTTTTCTTGTTGGGCTCGAGACGTCATTTACTTTGTTGTCAACAGCAGTGCTTTTCTTAATCCACCCAGCAGGACGTATGAATGGTGCCATCTAGTGGTGGATTAGCACATTGCGTGCTCACTGTAATGTGACGGGGGTGTGTACACCTTGTTAGAGTACAGTAAGGTATCCCCTATACCAGTGTTGCAGAGGGGATATCATTTACTGCCAAATCACCAGGCATGATCTAATGAGATCTTCTCGAAACATGTCCTGTTGGGGATTCTCATAGAAAACCCGGCGCCTCTGTCCGTTTTTGTAGCTACTTGCATTTCACATGTAATAATAATTGTGGGGCATCTATTCCGGTGTTGTGCCATTCCTATTTTATTCCTACTAGTAGTTTATAAATTATCAGCAATCTGCAATAAAGACCCAAGTGGGTGTTTCCCTACACAGTCTGACATTAGCAACACTGATCGTACAGGGTCAAACTGTGCAGGGACAACCCCCCAGTTGGACCTTTATTCCAGAACGCTGGCAATTTATGCATTATCTAGCAGGAATAATAAAGGAATGGCACAGCATAGATTCCTACAGATAGATGGAGAATGCAAGTAGTAATGAACCAGACATGTCAGGAGAGGTGACGGCTCCTCTTCAAGACGTTTATTGCACAGCAGCCGGTCTGATAATCCGCTTTTCCCTATCGGGCAGCCTCTATAACCCCCAGCGTTCCGCTGTGTTGCGCTAGTTTCTCTTTTGTGTCGTGAGGTCCGGAAGGGGACAGGTTGCCGGGTCTCGCTGGATCCGGCAATGCGCCCAGCAGTTTTTGTCCGGCCGATTCTTGGCATGTTTGCCGGGTTGCAGCCGGATCTCCACGTGTCCCCTTTATAGTTTAATGGGGCTTCTGCAATATCTGCCCACTGAACACCTGTTTGACCACACCGTACGCATGCACGTCAACCATCCATGTATTCTGAGAGGGGACAGAGCTACTGCCAGACACCTGCTCATAGCTCATCTTCTTGAGAAGGAAAGGATTGTGCATGTTGATATCCAACAGCTCGATCCATGTCTCCCGCACCATCTGTGGGAAAGTCAGGACGGTCTTATACACATTAGATGGTCAGCCAGCCCCCCCCCCCCCCGATATACATCTCATGGGTATTGGTAGCTATGAAATAGGGTTAAATTAGCCCTCCCTCCTTCATCTGGCAGTCGTTATCTTATGGTTTGCATTTTAAATGAAATAAATTCAATATGTTCTGTGTTTCAGGCTTTAACAACTACGGGGCATACAGTTATACACCATGGGATCCCAGTGCAGGCAGGAACTGCTCCTTTTGGTTGTAATGATGCTTTTCAACAGACCCTGATACTTTGTCCCCCAACCCTACAAGGTACATTAACAGCTATTAATAAAGTGTTGAAATCAGCACGTAAATAATGTGTTGGATGTATGCCTAGCATTTAGATGAGTAAAGGGGTTGTCTGGTTTCCCATATTGATGACTTATCGCTGCCGATCAGCTGTTTGAAGTGACGCAGCACTCGTCGGAGCGCCTCCGCCTCTTCACTGTCTACCGGCTCTCCGCTGACAGTGTAATTCCAGTTCCGTCCCATTGAAGTATAACGTACAAGAGCTGCGGTCTCTTCAAACAGCTGATCGGCGGGGGGTGCCGGGAGTTGGACCCCCACCTATCCTGAGGAAAGATCATCAATATGGGAAACCGGACAACCCCTTTAACTGGTTTGACTGACTGTTTTGTAATAATGGAGTCATGCTATTCATTCTTGCAGGAATCCCACCAAATCATGGCAAGCCCACAGGTTACTCTGTGAGAGTAGATAACGCTTTACCCCTAGTTAGCCAGGCTCCGGCCATTCAGCCCCTACAGATACGACCAGGTGTCCTCTCACAGGTGAGTCTTTCTTTTAAAAAGCATAATAAATTATTATTATTTTTTATTTTTTTTGTACGCTTCTGAAAGTTTTTCTGCTTAAACTTTCATTAAAATCTATGTCCTTTACCTTTTCAGCACACATGGTCAAATGGAACACAACCAATATTGGTTCCCGCCTGGCAGCAGGTGACAACTGTGACGCCGACAACAACAACCTTTGCCTCCGATACCATGGCTGGACCACAGAGGCTGGGAGACTGGGGGTAGGTTGAAAACATGTTAAGCTGCCCACACCGTTACCAGTAATCTGAGATTTGTCTTTTAGCTTTTTTTAGTGTAGGTGATATGGGAGACTAGTCATGACCAACTTTTAGGTTGTGCCCATTCGTTTGTTTTTTTCGGTCACGTCTTCAGTGATTTGCCGACCTTTTATTAGGAACAAGAAGCCAATATAAATTGATGACATGTTCCTTACTTTGTAATCCAACCTGTGGGGCCATACTTGATCTTGAGTGGGACTGTGCTTAAGCCCCCCCTGTCCAGCAGGTGGCCAGGCATTGCGGTGCAGGGGAAGGGTGTTTCTGCAGCTCCACAGTGTGCAGAGGATAAACTGAACATTTAAGTGGGTTATGCAGAAATTGATAATGACGACCTTGTCTCAGGATAGGTCATCAGTATCACCTCGGTGGGAGTCCAAGTCGTTAAATCCCTGCCGATCAGCTGTTTCAGGGACACAAAAGGGGGGTCAGTCAGCACGTCCCTGTATGAAGGTGCTCGTAACTGTGGCACATATACATACAAATAAAAATAAAAAAAGCTGTTTCAGGGAGCCACCGGGCTCACTGGAGTTCTGGTAAGTGGTGCCAGCTCCCGGCAGCTTTACAAGCACAGCGCCGTACATTGTTATAGCGGCTGTGCTTGTTATTGCAGATCAGTGCCATTCATTTTTAATGGGGCTGAGCTGTAACTAGGCCATGCGACCAACTCACGGAGCACTGGCCTCAACTAGGCCATGCGATCAATGTACAGTGATGTCACAGGCCTAGGAAGAGGCCGCAGTTAATCGGCGGGGGCGTCCCAGTTTTCGGGAATATAAATTCCCACATCATTCCTTGAAATAGTTTTACAAAATATATTATTTGTTAAAGGATGACATTATTATTGGGTTTTACTGTTATTAAAGCCCTTTAGCGGTTGATGATCTGTAATCTGCCGGAGGGGCTACCTCAGCACCTGGAGACTTTCGTGGTATCCGGTGGCTCTTTTAAAACATCTAAATTACTAATACCCAATTTTCTTATGTTTCTCTCTCTTCCTTTATTTGTTTCAGGAAAATTATTCAGCACGGAAACCATTACAGTTCCATGATTCTTCAGCCTCTCCTAACCAACCAAATAGCGCTGTCAGCCCCTCAGCCTATCAGTTTAGGCATCGCACATGTGGTGTGGCCTCAGCCTGCTGCTACTAAACGAAATAAGATCTGTCAAAACAGGTATAACCTCCACCCATCTGAGGACAGCCATGTACCCTCTGATAGCCCGGTCTTTGATTATTTGCTCTGATAACCTCTTGGCTTGTCTTTGTAGGAGTAACACAATACAGGACGCCAGTGTCCACAGTAAAGCACTTACCTCTCCAAAGATATCAAACAGCGCAAAGACCGCAGAGTCTGAAAGTTGTGCATTACCACAGGACAATCAGAACCTGGAGGCGCAGGAGGGAGGATCTTGTAAGGCGTCTGAGGAGCCGGCCCCAGATGTGTCAAGTCAGCAGAGGCAAGAGATTGTCATAGCGGATTCCCCAAGCCCCACAGCCAGTGTCATTACGATTAGCAGCGACACGGATGAGGAGGATTCAGCACAGACTCACTCACTGAGAGAGTAAGTTTTTGAAAATAATTGGAATTAAAGATTAAAGGGCCTCTGTCAGCAGATTTGTACCTATGACACTGGCTGACCTGTTAAGCTAGATGCACACGTCCGTTAAACCCGGACGTGACCAGTTTGTGGTAACCAGGACTGGATTTCTTCTATACAGCAGGAGCGCACAGCGTCATTGGTTGCCATGACGCCGTGCGCTCCCTGTTGCCGCTGTGCAGTGCAGTAATACACTGGTATAGATCATGGCAACCAATGACGCCGTGTGCACGCCTGCTGGTTACCACGGACTGGTCACGTCCAGGTTTAACGGATGTGTGCATCTAGCCTTACATGTGCGCTTCTGCAACTGCCGCGCCCTCTACACTTTGATTGACAGGGCCAGGAGTGATGTCGATTATACCGCCTCGCCCTGTCAATCAAAGTGCAGATAGCTCAGCAGTTGCAGAGAGCAATCTGCACTTTAATTGACAGGGCCAGGCAGTGTAAATGACATTACACCTGGCTGGCCCTGTTAGATTGCAGAAGACACAGCAGTTGCAGAGAGAGAGCAGAGCCTCTAGGTGTAATGGTAACGCCCCCGTTGCTCCTAGAGGCTCATTTGCATATAATAAAACATCCTTTTTCTCAGCAATGCGGGCACATATGAGCATAGGACCAACACAGATGTCCTCAGCTGCCGAGTGCACATGTAACAGGCCTGCCAGTGTCATGGGTACAAATCTGCTGACAGATGCCCTTTAATGATTTTTTTTGTTGCTGTTGACACCTATCTGACTAGATCTATAGTCCAGTGGATTAAACGATTTCTGTTATTTATTACCTAGATGTAAAGGCAGCCTGGATTGTGAGGCATGTCAGAGTACTCTGAATATTGATCGGGTCTGTTCCTTGAGTAGTCCAGACAGCACCCTAAGCACCAGCTCCTCAGGGCAATCCAGCCCCTCTCCCTGCAAAAGACCCAACAGGTAAGCTATTAACCCTGCATCCAGTTACATATAAACGCCATATACACTGCTTGGAATGTGTGTTCAGTGGACAAGTCCTTACAGGAAACTTTCTGGTGACTCTGTGGTTAAACTAATGGGTCCTAACATCTCCACTTAGTTGGCATCGAGCTGAAAAGAAGATTTAAAGGAGCATTATGTATTTTAGTGAAGCAGCATTGCTTAGGGTCCAATGATCGGGGCAATTATTGGGAAGGAATGTTCCTAGGAATAGTCGTTCCCGATACTCGCCTTGTGTGAAGGTTGCCGCTGATCACCTGA
Source organism: Bufotes viridis (assembly GCA_033119425.1). Classification (NCBI taxonomy): domain Eukaryota; kingdom Metazoa; phylum Chordata; class Amphibia; order Anura; family Bufonidae; genus Bufotes; species Bufotes viridis. The sequence continues at coordinate 22,160,372 of CM065598.1, read as the reverse complement.
TGAATGAGCAAACGCTGGCTCCACTCATTCTGTTTCTAGGAGATGTATAGGTAGGGTAAGTTCAGGGATTGCTGCAGATGAAAACTGCACCAAATCTGCAAGTAAGTCTTTGACACAGTTCTTAGTTTGGAGATTTAATCTAATGACGATAATGGAAGAAATCCACAAACAATTCAGAAGATGAAAGGCATGGTGCAGATTCTGAAGTCTGATTCCTGTGAGCAAAAAAACTGCAGCATGTAGACTGTACGATACTGTGCTGTAGATATGCGGTGCAGAATGTGCACCACAAATCCACAAGAAATAGGCCAAGTGTGAACTTTACCTCAGAGCTCTTCACTTCGCTAGTTTAACCCTTTATAGTCAACTTGTTAGGTTCCCTCATTAAACAGTCTTTCTACATCAACTCCTATTTTTACTTTTATAGCCTCTCCAAAAGTAAGTTAGATGGGTGTCTGACTTTTTGAAGCCCCACCAACATTGTGGAGAAGGCAGTGTCTCTTATCTACCTTGTCTATATCCTTAAAGGGGTTATCCAACCCCAAATGCCCAGGCCCCGCACAAGGATTGTACTTACCTCGCTCCTTGGCACCCACGTTGCTTCTGATGCCACCACGGCCGCCGCTGCATCTCCCTGTCGCATGGATCAAAACATCCAGTGTCGGAGGAGGGTGGACGAGGATGGTAGGGGGGCAGCCAATAGCAGTCCGTGACGGGACCGAGCCTCCTTAGCATCACTGGTGACGCTAGTGAGGCTTGTTACTCTTGTGGCCTGTTATTGGCTTCCGTGCTCGCATCAGAAAAGACGCGAGTGGCATTTTTTGGGTTTGATAACCCCTTTAAGCTTGAATGGGGGCATCAAATGAATCCGAAATAGGTTTACAGATGCTGTCCCATGACTTAAGTATTATCGGCGTGTTTTTATACAATACATCATACTACACTGTATGCTCTCCCTTGTAAGGACGACGTATTACAGACCGGTCTTCTGAGCGCTCCTATCACGACAGATCCTCTTTAGCCCCTGGGCTGTAGTATAATATGATTCTGACTCTTGTATTTGCGTTTGCAGCATGTCAGATGATGAGCCCGAGAGTGGCTGTGATACTGTGGATGGATCCCCAAGCTCTGATTCATCTGGTCATGACAGCCCATTTGTCAAGAGCAGCTTTGTGACGGATACCAACCAGAATGCCGAAAAACGAACATCAGAGAAAACTGAAAGTAAACCAGCAGTGTGCACGTTAGTGGTCCCACCTATCCGGATTGAAAACCGCAAATTCAATTCCCATCGGGCTACCAACAAGGGTAAATATCTCCATCTCCTGACCTCAGGATTGAAAATTCAATATGACCATTTAATATTAGGTGGAGTTGGGTGCATGGAGCGTGTACCACAGCACACAGTCCCTCATAATGTGCATCCTTGTGGACCTGTGTTAAAGGGCATCGGACACCAGCGACCTCCCCATTAATCTGTTTTCATAGACACATGGCTGAGGTTCACCTGCTTAAAATGCTGATCTGAGGCTCTTTTTCCGAGTTACGATACTTTTTCTTAATATGAAAACTTTGGTGCAATGAGGGCTTCACCCTTGCTCTTGTTGCACCCAAGCTTTGCTCTTTTCTGTGTTCACCCCTTTCCTCACTGCTCTGCCACTAACTGACCCTGTCAATCAAAGCAGTCATGTTGGGGCTGGCCACAGAAATGAGTGGAGCGTGGGAGCAACAAGAGCAATGGGGACACACTCATTGCACCAAATGAAAATTTGCATATTAAGAAAAAAGTATCCTAACTCTGGAACGGAGCATCGGATCAACAAAAGAAAAACAGCGTTTTAATCAGGTGAATCACAGCTACAGTTGGACAGGAAGATTGCTGGTGATCTGAGGTATATAGCGGTAAAGTTTAGCCCCATAGACCTCTCTGAGGTTGTTCACAGCATTAAAGGGTCATTGCCATCTTATGATGTGATCTGTTTATAATTGGTGGAGGTCTGACACCTGGGATCACCACTCATTTTGAGACTGCATGGCCTAAATGATCCCTGCATAATGGTACCCCTGCCACCCATCCGTGTAGGGAAGTAGCAGTGTGGTCCCTTTCACTTGGTAGGAATTTGCAAATCTCTCTTCAGGCAAGTCCAACTGGGTCTGAACTTGATTCTTTTTTTCCCAGATCCGGTTTGCCATCCCTTAATAAAAGGACGTTCGGCTCCAGGAAGAAAAAACCATCCCGCAGGCCTTGGGAATCGCCAGCAGAAACTTACATCAGCATTCCAACAGCAGCCTCTGAGTTACAGTCAAGTGAGTTTGTCATGTCTTACAAATCGAGACGGTGTTTCTTTCCTACATTTTGTTTTAATTGCAGTTTCTTAAAGGGCCAGGACTAGAGTTCAGCGAACTTCTGTTTTAAGTTCGGCGTCCAAAGTTCGGGTTCGGGTTATCCAAGCATCCCGTTTGGGGATTCCTCAATGAACCCGAACCTTGGACAACACGGAGGACCCGAGGTGACGTCACAGTCATGTGATCAGTGCAGGGGGCGTGGCTCAGTACTGGATTAGATAAGAGGTGGTAGTTTACGACCTCTTATCCAATCCAGTACTGAGCCACGCCCCCTGCACTGATCACATGACAGTGATGTCACCCCAGGTCCTTCACCCCAGATTCCAAATGCCGTTATCGTCCGTGGTAGCAGAATCCATAACGGGATGCTTCGATAACCCGAACCCGAACTTTGGACGCCGAACTTAAAACAGAAGTTCGCTCAACTCTAGCCAGGACTTTTATTACTAAATTAGAAAGGGCAGGTTTTATGCTTTGGTTTCCTTTTACTTAAAAGTATTTTTTGAGATTTATTTACTGAAGACCTACCCTCTGGATAGGTCATCAGTATCTGATCAGTGGGGATCCGACACCCAGGACCCCCGCCAAGCAGCTCTTTTAGAAGGCCGCGGCCCTACTGCTTACCAAGCACAGCACTGTACCTTGTATCACAGCGCAGCGCTATTCACTTCAGGGGGCTGAGCTGCGTCTAGGCCATGTGACTGATGAACGTGTTGTCACTCTCCCTCGGGAAAGCTGTTAGAAGGCCTCAGCGCAACTGCGAGTGCCACTGCCTCCTCAAACAGATGATCGGTGGGGGTCCCGGGTGTTGGAGCCCCACGGATTTAAATACTGATGTCGTATCCTAGTCTCGGAAAACATTCCCTCTTTAAAAGGATTGTCTCATGAAGGCACCCCTGTCCACGTGACCTATGAGCAATCAGCTATTTGATGGGGACCTGAGGACGGCATTCTCAGTGGTCATTTTAAGGAGACAAACCCTTTAAAGTCTGGTTCGTTATTTCTGTACTCATTTAGTAGCAGAGATGTGTATTCATTAGGCACCTGTGCAAATTACCTAACAAAGTTTTAACCCCTGTATCCCCAGATGCAGCATTTTGGAACAGGACACCAAGAATGGAATGGAAACTATGGGCACAGGATACAGCAGGCGTTTATCGCACCAAATGTTGCCAGTCATCATTTCACCCTTCAACATGGAAGCCCAAATCACAGTGGCGTGCATGCTCATCTTGGCGGTCAGCACGCCATCCTTTCATATCCACCCTCCGCTCCGGTGACCACAGTAGCACCCGTGGCCCACCTCTTCGCGTCGCCGTGTACCTCAAGGCCGATTTTACAACACCCGGCCTACAATCTCTCTCATCCCAGCGGCATCGTTCATCAGGTGGCAGTGGGTATCAACCCCAGGCTTTTACCTTCTCCCACCATCCACCAGACTCAATACAAACCGATTTTCCCATCCCACTCCTACATTGCTGCCTCCCCGGCCTATACAGGATTTCCGATGAGCCCCACGAAACTCAACCAGTATCCGTACATGTGAGAACCCGCAAAGGAAGCTCAAAGATTCAAACACTTGGGTTTGAAGCGGAACGAAACATAAAAAAAAAACAACAAACATGGCTTTTTGATAATGGAAGAAAAAAAAAAAATCAAAAATAATTTGGCCATGGCACAAGAAAACAAAAAAAGATATTTTTTGAATCATGTAAGACTTGGGTGCAATTTAAAACAATCTTGAGCTTTAAGAAAAAAAAAATTGAAAAAGATAAAAATTCACTTTTAATGTGTCTTTTTGCACATTTGGTATAAAATCGTCTCTGGTCCTGTTCTCTTCTATAGTAACTCTTAGACAGGTGACTTACGGGAGCCAGAAGTTCACTTTCTCTCCTGCTATTTTTTTATACAATTGCCTTCTAACTAGTGCAAGACACGTCTTTGGGAAGCCATTCAGCATACAGGTTTAGCGCAACAAATGCACATAATGTCAGTAGTACGGTGTACGTCGTGTGCGTCGTTTCCGTTCTCGTATGTCTTGGTGTTTGTGTCGGGTCACATGGCTACTGAGTTTGATGTTCACACTGCATGTGTCTTTTGCATGGGCAGAAGAAGAAAAAAAAAAAAAAGTTGCCTAGACCTTGCTATTCAGTGTCGTCGTCCTAATAATCCGCTGCATTGTAAAACTGTTCCCACACATAGTGCCTTAAATATTTGAGGTTGTTAATGTTATTACTTAATATATTAATGTCAATTTCAGCACTTAATCTTCTAATCTGCTGATATATAAATATCTATTTTTTCGAATAACTTGAGTATTTGATCAGTCTAGGGGTTTGTTCATTTTGTTGGATCGTGTGCTCTGATTTTTAGGTTAAGGTGTTTGACTTACCAACAGAACAGCATGTATTTTTTCCCTTTTTTTTCCCTTTTTTTTTTTTTTAATCTGTGTTGCTGTAGATTTTACCGTTTTTTTGTTTTTTTTTTAAATAGTTTTTTTTGTTGTGGGTTGGGGTGGCGTAGATATTTAGCAAGCGTCGCATAACCTGTAGCGCTTTTTAAAGATTTAATTTTTGGTTTCTTAGATTTAAACGCTGACTGCACGTATTTTTTTCTGTGTTTTTTTTTTTTATTCCCGGTAATCACACCGTCGACGGAAACTGCAATATTGTCTACGAAGTGGATTTTTCACTTTTTATCGTCACGGCGTTTGTCCAACGGGCTGTAACTTTTTTTGTAGTCTCTATTTAGCGATGTGGTCAGGTTTATGGGAAGATAACATTTGTTAGGGGTTTTTTTGGACCTTTTCCGGGCTGGGCTGAAGCTGCAGCATCTTGCTGGGCAATGTCTTGCAGGCGCTTTCAGCACTGAAGGAGGTTAACACTACAGCACGTGACCCCGTTGGACAGACCGCACAGTATTCGAATATAGTGTATCAAGAAATATTTACTCTAAAGGTTTTGATGAGATGAGGTTTTTACGTTTTCTTTTTTTTTTTTTTTTTGCTCCTTCACGTGTGCAATTTTAGCTTTCCTTTTATGCATGTTGTTTTTTTTTCAAGTCTCATTTACATCATATTTTATTAGTATTATAATTATTCTTTTTTTTTTTTTTTCCTGAGTGGTGACTGCTTATTTAATACATTCCGTCAGGGACATGAAATGATGTGCGTATTTCAGCGATTTCTATTTTTATCAGTTTCTGCATCGTCCATATCAAGTTAATTTATCCAGCACCAAAGACTGAAAAAACAAAATCATCCATTTCTTAAAATGAAATGTTAAAAAAAAATCTATAATTTATATATATATATATATATATATATATATATATAATAAATGGTAGCTACATTATTTTTTTTTTTTTGCATAGACCTAAATTATACTGTAGTATAGTGGTGGGCTTTAAGAAAAATGGTATTAAGACTAATGTTTTTAGCTTTGAGCAAGTAATAATTCTATCATTTATCTTGAATGTATCATAGATAAGCTGCTATATATAACAGACGCCACTTTTGATAGCTGTGAACTCTAGCTTCATATCCCGTTTATACATAGTCGCCTTACTTCTGTTTTTGAGTCTAATTCTATATGAAAGTGTAGTGGGGTTTTCTGATTATTATTATTATTATTTTGTATTTCAATTTACTTTCATGTTTGGCGTGTCCTTTGTAACTACTGTATTGTAAATTATGGAATCCTAATGGCATATGTTATTATTATTATTATTATTTTTTTTTTTGGAGGGGAGGGTGTTTTATGCATCAGTATTTTATCTCCATAAATTTTAAGCTCATTACTGCATATAAAGTGGGGTGTATTAATGTAAGTTAATTATTATTATTTTTTTTAATGTTTTCATATTGCTGTTGTGTATACTTTTAAAGAAGAAAAAAAAATGACGTACCTTGCAGGCTTGATTTTAACTTTTTATAATCGATTTTATTTTTTCCTTTATTTTTTCTTTAAATCTGTATCTATAGAAAGATAATTAGCCAGTGACTGGAATCATGAAACGTTGCAGGCCGGAAGGCAGTTTGGATCTTTTCTAGCCTCTTATGCCGTGTAACCCATTAACACCACTATCTGTATACGGCACTTGCCCTGACTTGTCCGTAAGCTATCCTCGATCGCTCTCGACTCGGTTGCAGGTCTCCGCCAGTCCTGGGTGGTGTTAACACAAAGCAGTGTTTTATTTAATGAATGTTTCAGCAAAAAAAAAAAATGTGCCTATAAGAAAATTTTATAAAATAGCGAAAATATCATAAAAATACAGCAGTGTTAATAAGAAAATTCCCAAAAATGGGGTGAAGAACCAGTTTTACCTTTCTATACTGGACGTGTCTCCTCCAAAAAAGAAGACGCACTATGCATAATGGACTTCACTGTCGGATCCGGTAATTTTGGTACAGTTATCGCACCCATGTCTGTATTGTGACCTTACAGATGTTGCAAATATTGTGCATGAGTTAGGAGGGCCTCTCAGCACTGCAGTCAGGTCCATTTTAGTACTTGCTTGTTTCCCCATGAGTCTAGAATGCTTGCCTTTAAATCTGCCTTGTGCTGATGCTCTGTTATTCCCCCTGGAAGTGTATGAATTGACAGCTGGGTGTTAGCAATCTGCTTAGGATGTGTTCCTGCAGTCTGACTACGGTCAGTCAGTTGACGGTGTTAAGGCTCATGCACACAACCGCGTTGTGTTTTGCAGTCTGCAAATTGCGGAACGGGTCGCCCATAATAAAAATGCTGGACAAGAATAGGACATGTTCTATTTTTTATCTTTTTTTGTAGCCCCAGAAGGGAGCAACGGATGCAGACTGCACACAGAGTGCTGTCCTTATCTTTTGCGGCCCCATTGAAGTGAACAGATCCGCATCCGAGCCGAAAAAAACGCAGCTTGGATGCGGAACCAAACAACGTTTGTGTGCATGAGCCCTTAGACTACGTAGGGACACGCCCTCTATACAAAGGGAACGGTGTCATTAAAAGGGTTGTGTGGGATTTTCAAAACTTTGGCTAAGAGCAATGCAATCCCCTGTCGTTCCATAACGCGCCACCATACATGCAGATGACCACTGCAGCCAATCATCAGCTTCCGTAGTGATGCTTGTATGTACAGCAGGGGAGCACTGATTGGCTGTGGCGGTCATGTGCACATATGACATGCTCTGACTGGATGAAGGTTAACGGAAGTCCTCCGGAGCAGCAGACTAGATCGAACCCCTTTAAGATGATACCATTCCCTTTATTAGTAGGGGACTGTCCGCTGATTGGGCAGTATCAGACTTTGTATATCGTAGTGGAGTGTGAACATCATTTCCAGAAGGAGTAACAGAGGAGTGATACACAATGCAGAGTTCTAAGGAAAGATACTCCAGGGTTCTTTAGGGTGAGTACATGTCAGGAGAGGTGACATTGCTCATGGTCAGCATAGCTCTCTCGATTGTCACTCCCAATATCCTTTTAGGTTGATGCGTAATTGTATGTAAAGGGCTCCTGAACTATTCGCCATAGATGAGCTAATCACACAGAGAATTGTGTAAATCTTGGGATGTTCTTGGTCAGTGCCTCGTTAGTTCTTGGGATATTGTTGTTGTTTTGCTGACCAACCTCATTGAGCGTTTGAACTATGGGGTAGTGTCCCCCAGTGGGAGTAGTCCCTTCACCGGTTCTGGGAAATCGGGAAATTCTGTCTCTTGGGTAGATATGGAGGTGTTGTGTTAGTGGTTCATGTTGCAAGCCCCTTGGTTCCCCCTGCGAATAGGTGGTTTTGTCGGCACCCTTCAAGATGAAGTGTTCTCACTGTGGGAACCTCTCGAGAAGGGCTAGAGACTTGCATAGCGTCCATTCTGCAGCAGCCAGGTTTACATGCCCCGACTGCCACATGCGTCCGAAACGACTTTGAAGGTGGATGGACAGGGACTTGGTTGCTTGCGGCAACTAGAGCACGTGGATTCGGGCTAATAGAGGACATCTGCTATTACCACCATGTATTGCCCATTAATCAGTATGGACATATCCATCATGCAGCTCTACAGAAGGAAGAATAGAGGAATTTGGCTCAGGACAGATGCACATAATGTGTAGTTTGTCGTCCGATATGACAATATTTGCAACATCTGTAGTATTAGAAATACCCCAGAATAGTTGATGGTTGGGGGGGTTTGGGATTACCAGTTCAGTTGATTAACCTGGCACAAACAGTGGACCCCTAATTGCTGTCATTTGGTAGCCATGATACGTAAGGTTGTGCCGTTATTGGCAGTCTGTTGCGTTTGGTCGTCTGGCCGTTGACAACCAAGATTGGTCATGACAAGTTTACCTTGACTCCACAAAGTGTTTTCACGCAGGTTTTGAAGGAGTAATCTCTTGCTTGTGGAAGGGCCTGGTTTGCAGTTTCCCGTTGTCAGGCCCGTTAGGAGGTTTGATGAGGCGTCCGCAGCCCCGTAAAGTGACAGAGCCCACACATTGGGAGGCAAATAGGACCGCAGCATCTCGCCATGCCATGTGAGAATCTGATGGATGACGTCGGGTGTTACGGTTGTCGGCGCCATCTCTATTCTTGGCGCATTTAGGAATTCTGATATTGTATGAATTGTTGTAAAAGGGTTGATGTCAGAAGGGATCCGACCTGTGTGTGATAAAGAGGAACAGTCATGAAAAACTGAATTAAGGGGACACTAAACCTAAAGTCTATCCCATCGCCGTTTCTGGCTGGAGAGGTCAATGTACGTGCAGCTGAGTGTGTTTAGCGTCCCTTTAAGACATGCTGTGTAGCGCCCCCTGGCTGTAGCCGTGTGCTGTGTTAACACAACTGAACGAACTGCTGTGCTCCTATTTATGTTAAACAGGCTTCACCCCCCTGAGTTAATGTAACCCGACTAAAATGTATATATGTATTATGTGTATAATTTGTATAGCTCTGATCGTGTACACGGCACTTTACATGTTTAACGCAAAGCAGTTACAGCTTCTATTCGTAAGATTGTCACTAACAAAAGCTGAGCCAAGATACAGCACGTACTCTGTACCTCTTCATGGCTGCCTCCTCTTTGTGCACGGCATAGGTCGGGGAAGCCCCGAGGTCCCAATGATCGCGGTGTCATGTTGTACCTGCTCTTTCAGCCCGTTCATCCATGTTAATAACGACTTGGCAGAAACTTGATTTGCTCGATGGGTATCCACAGGTGGTGCCTGAGCAACGCTGATCTTTGCCGGTGCATGTATCTGGGGCCTATAGGAATCTTGTATCCGTTCTTGGACTGCAAAGGATTCTATGTCCTCTTCAAGTTCCTTTGCTATGCATCTGTTAAAGGGGTTGTGCTGTTTCAGGAGGAAATCTGACATGCAATACACCTGAAGTGAAGAATAGATCGTTACTTACCCAACAGATCTTGCACAGGTGCCTCTGGCAGAGCTCTGCAGCAGTGATGTCGCCTCAACCACAGGTAACCGCTGCAGCCATTCACTAACCACTTTGCAGCACTGCCGAGGCAAGTGATTGGCTGCAGCGTTCACATGATTTGGACTCTTGCAGCTGGGTAAACAGAGCCCTGCCAGAAGAAGCAGAACAGGGTAGGTGTCTGGTAAGTCATGATATATTCTGTGCTGCAGGTGGATCACACATGGTGTTCGGTTTCCTCCTAAAACTGGACAAGCCCTTTAAAGATAAGACCTTCGTTTGCTTGATAAGAATCTTTCTTTTTGGCTGGAGCGTGCCCATAGACCATGCACCCGGCATCAATCACACAACAAGCTCTGTGCACGCGTCTTACTGCTCCATGCAGAGGTCCTAGACGTAGTGCCAAGGATAGGCGTCTCATGGAAGGAGCTTGCTCCGTCCTTGGCTTGGAGTGAAGTAGACCTTTGCCGTTACCTGGGATCTCCCGGGGTAGACTTCATTTAGAGTGTCCTGCCATGACATAATGTCTTCGAATGGTTTTGTACTGGTCTCCCGAGGAGCCTACGTCTGTTGCATGGCTTCACCATCCTCTGGGTTTGGTGGTGGAATGAGTGTAGAAGAGAGTGACGTTGCTGTCCGACATTGCTTTAAGCCTCCTTCACACGTCCGTGCTCAAATCCGTGAGCAGGTGGTCAGTGATTCATCCGTGAATCTCCGCGTTGGCTCCGTGTGTCCGTTTTTTGCTGTCCGTGTTGCATCCGTGTTTCACGGACACTGAACAGCTGAAAAATAATTTTCAAACCTCTCTTCTTAATGATCCGTGGTTTTCACGGACCCATAGACTATAATGGACGTGATGGATCCTTGAACACAGACAAAATAGGGCATGCATCCGTGCTAAAAACACGGACCGTGCTAAAACACTGATGTCTGATTACACACATTAAAATGAATGGGGACATGTGCTGTCCGCGGAGAACACGTACAGCACATGTCCGTGAAACACTGACGTGTGAATAAGGCTTTATACTGAAGGGTATTTTACTTCGACCGCTGGTTCGTATGATCATTGTGATGCCATTATAGCACTCCAAGGGTGCCAGACCATGTAAAAAGAAGGTGAAGTCACTGAGGATCTTGTCCTAGACTGGGGCGGGCGTATAGGCGGTCCACTGGCGTTTTATCTTTCATTCTTTCTTCATTCTTCTCAAACGTGTGCTGACCATTTTGGCAATCAAAAAGCAAAAGGTGACAACAGGTCTGTGTGTGTGGCATCTGGTACGGTCTAGTCATTGCAGGGTCCCTTAGATCTACAGTTGGGTTTTGCCATCTCTTATGGAGTCCTGCCATATTGTCTCCTTTTGCAAAGGCAGATAAGAGATGGCAGATAAGCACTATTTTATATAGTCACATATATAGCATTCACCATACATAGATGATGGGGTCTGACCCCTTCAATCACGACAACTGGGTCCCATGCCCCCCATTCGAATAGTAGCATAGTATTGCGGCTTCAGCCGGTGGATTTTAATGGGATAAAGCTGCGACATCAACCATTTTTCACAATTCCATGTTAACATCTTCCTCCACCAGAGGGAGCTAATTATTTTTAATTATTATTTCATCGGTCAGGCGCCCCTTCTTTCCCTGGATAGCCATGCATTATTGTGATGCAAGGATTGGACATAGCTGTAGGTATTTGTATTCACACGGCTCGGATCGCCTACGTCATGCCCCATCTCTTCTATAAAATATTCAGCATAGTGTTCTGTATTGCTGTTAGGAGCCCCAGAACATGTGTATGTAATAAGCAATATGGAGGCCCCTCATGCCTTATAAATAGCGTACACATGTCAACTTGTGCTCAAATAAAAATACAATCAAAAACTTTGTTCCCTAAGGGTAATATCCATAGATCTCGCCACCGTTTTTTAATCTGAGTTAGAGAAGAGCCTCCCGCTCTCCCACAGATCAGTGGATTGTTGGTGGTCACTATTTTTTGGTTGCCATTGTGGTGCAGACAAATAAATCTGTCTAATCCACTTCCTATTCTGTCTCGCCCTGTCCATTTATTCCTTCTATCCAATCTGTCCATCTATTTATCTATTATTTATCATTCTGTCTAGCTAAGAGTGCATTCACATCACCGTTTAGCTTTCCGTTCTTCTGATCCGTCAGAAAAAAACAGGATCCTGTAAAAAAACAAAAACAAATAAGTCATTTCCATCTGAGATTCTTTTTTTTTGGACAGGAAAAAAAGTCCTGCATGGACTTTTCCCTGTCTAAAAAACAGATCTCAGACGGTCAATGGCTCAATTGGATGACAGCTGATGCCACAGGATCCGTTTTTTGTTTTGTTTTTTTCTCATCTTCTCACGGATCAGAAGAATGAAAAGCTAAACGGTGACGTGAATGCACCCTAATCCATCTTTCTACCCGTCTAATCGTTCTGTCTACTCATCTATCTAATCTGATTCATAATCTATCGTTATCCTACTATCTAATCCATATGTTTAATTTTTTTTCTAGCTGTCTAATCATCCTGCCTGTCTAATCAATTTATGTGATGTGGTTTGTCCATCTCACTCTCTCTAACTGTATCCAATCCATATATCTAATCTAGCTATCTAATCCATCTGTCTAACCTTTCTAACTGTATTCTAATCTCCCTCCTGTCTGTCTATTACATCTATCAAATGTATCTTTATGGAGGTCTAATCCTTTAATCTGATCTGTGTAATCTGCTTCCTTATCCTTCTGTCTAATCCATCTTTCTTCCTGTCTAATGTCTGCCTATTAAATCTGTGTCTATCTATCTGTCAACCTATCTAATCTATCTAATCAATTTATCCAATCTGCTTCATCTTTTTTATCCTTTCATCTAATCAGTCTAATCTATTTCTGGCTGTCTAATCCTTCTGCCTATCTCTCTCATATCTCTCTCTCTCATATCCATCTATCTCTCTCCTATCTCTCTCCTATCTCTCTCATATCCATCTGTTTTATATCTCTTTCTCATCTCTCTCTCATATATCTGTTTTACATATATATATCATATCTCTCTCTCTCATATATCCATCTCTCTTATCCATATCTTTCTCATATCCATCTGTTTCTCTCTTTTATATATTTGTTTCATAGTTATATATATCATATCCATATCTCTCATATTTCTTGCATATCCTTCTCTCTCTCTCATATCCATCTCTCTCTCTCTCTCTCTCTTATCCATCTCTCTCTCATATCCATCTCTCTCTCATATCCACCTCTCTCTCTCTCATCCATCTCTCTCTCTCTTATCCATCTCTCTCTCTCATATCCATCTCTCTCTCTCTCATATCCATCTCTCTCTCTCTCATATCCATCTCTCTCTCTCTCATATCCATCTCTCTCTCTCTCTCTCATATCCATCTCTCTCTCTCTCTCTCCCCTCTGACCTTTTTAAGTAAAACACTGCGTGGCCGCGGCGGTGCGTTCTCTCCACCACCAGTCTGCTGTTTCCTCTCTACAGGTTCATCCTACTTCGAGGATTGCTCATTCAGGGTGTTACTACCTTTGCTACTGTACTAACTGATTTGGTTTGGGTTTTGAATTAACTCCGTATTTACTGCTCTACTTGTGATTTTCTTAGGCTTGCGACAAGTAAAAGTTAACTCATTCTGCAAGTTGTAGGACTGTTTAGGAATCCAGCTTTAGCTTCCATTTGATTACAGACGTTTGATTTGTTCCTGTTTAACAGATGGTAGTTTTGTGACTTTGATTTCTTTTTATTGTTTATTTGTTTTCATTTCCTTTTGGGCTTTTTTGATTTCTATGCTACACTAGTTTGCCATGTAGCAGTTGCACTGTGCAATATTCTAATATGAGGACTGGGAAACATTTTTATGGATGTATGTCTTGTTACAGTTTGCGATAGTATTTCTCTCTAGTTCTCAGTGATTTTTCAATGTGACCAAGGCTTCTGTACTTTGTCACAAAAAGCGGGTTTTCCAGGTAACTATTTTGGTGAGTGTCAAAAATATGAATTTATGGTGTATTATTGTCTAAATTCACTTTGAATTAAAATATATATTGCAGCAATTCCAATCGTTCTCTGTGTCGGTTATTCTTCAGTCAGTATGATGATGATAATTTGCATTCGATGTGTGTGTAGATCTGGCCAGGAGCCGATATGTCGCTCGCCTCGGGCAATAATCCCTGGGGTACTTGGAGCCATCTTCTTGGCAGGAGCCACCCGGGCAGGTGACATACAGCAATGCCATCGCTTGCTTTGTATGGCGGGTGACATGCCAGATCTCCGTATACCGCTTTGACTATGTCAGCAGTTCATCAAGACTAGAGAACAAGTAGAACATCTTTGGACCTTGGTACAAGGAGGTCTCCATAATTAATATTTGCTTGGGAACTCACAAGTAGAACATGTTTGGACCTTGCTTAGTACAAGGAGGTCTCCATAATTAGTATTTGCTTGGGAACTCTGCTTGGGAATAAAGTTTCTTGATGCTTCATTCACTACATATCAGATCCACCATTCTGAGGTCGTTGCCTACAGGTATCAGCCTACAGCAGGGCATTGTGGGAGTTGTAGTTTTACAACAGCTGGAGGGCCGCAGTTTGAGGATGCCTGGTCTAGGGGGAATAAAATAGTCACTCATCCCAAGCACCAGAATGCCCTTTATGATGTGATTACATGGACTGTACCTCATAGGGTGTAGCGCCACACCACCTCCTATCATGGGCACAAAAGATAGGACAGATTCAGTACGCAGATCACGGCTCAGCCTCTCTGGCTCTATAGCCAAGTTCTCACCCTAGTCCTGACCAACAGCCAAAGATGGATGCAGTGGCTCATGCGGTGTTATATGAAGGCATCATGAAATTGGGGGCATAGCAAAGAGGAAGAAAAATCAGCGCAAAATCTACAAAGTCAAGATTTCCTCTGATCAGAAGCTGGACTACGGGGGAGTTGGCAGGAGTTTCTGCATGCTTCTGAGGGCTCTTTCACACTGGCGTTTTTCCTTTCCGTCCTAGAGTTCCGTCCTCGGGGCTCTAGGACAGAAAGATACTGATCAGGATTTCCCTAATGCATTCTGAATAGAGAGAAATCCGTTCAGGATGCATCAGGATGTCTTCTGTTCAGTATGTGAACATTTTTTGGACGTTGAAAAAACCGTAGCATGCTGCGCATTTGTCTCAGTTCAAAAATCCGGAAGACATGCCGTAACGCCGGATTCGGAATTAATGCCTATTGAAGTGCATTAATCCGGATCTGGCATTATAGCTAAATGTCGCTTTGGCGCATCGCCCGATCCGACGTAGCTTTTGTGAATGGTTACCATGGCAGCCAGGACGCTAAAGTCCCAGGCTGCCATAGTAAAGTGTAGTGGGGAGGCAGGGGAGCAGTATACTTACAGTCCGTGCGGCTCCCGAGTCCCGGGGCGCTCCACAATGACGTCAGAGCGCCCCATGAGCATGGATCACATGATCGCATGGATCACGTGATCCATGCGCGTGGGGCGCTCTGACGTCATTCAGGAGCGCCCCGGGAGCCGCACGGACGGTAAGTATCTGCTCCCCCGCTCCACACTACTTACTATGGCAACCAGGACTTTAGTAGCGTCCTCGCTGCCATAGTAACTGAAAGCATTTTGCAGACTGATCAGTCTTCAGATGCTTTCAGTTGTCTTGCGCTGTGATGGATCCGACGGGCATTTCCGGCGACGGACGTGCACGCCGGATCCTCACAACGCAAGTGTGAAAGAGGCCTGACATTGTCATTACCAACAGTAAATGAATGAGACAGTCTTGTAGAACTCTTGGTAAGAACACAAACGTTAATTTCCTCCCAATCCCTTATATTTTCAGGGGTGGGTGCAGACAATTGAGGGGGTTAATGCTTGGCCAAGGGGGCAGTGCCTGGAGCAGCAGGTCTACTATTGCAGCAGAGCAGTGGGGGAGAGCTCCTGCCATAGATGGTTGCCTCACAGACACAGGGCGGTGAAGAGGAGGGAGATAGCTGCTGCTCTCCTGAGACACATGGAAGAATTATTTACATATTTCTCAAATTAATTGTAACAAGAATCCAGATAGAATCAAAAGAGGTGACAATTTTTATCATTTTATTTTTATATATGATTAATGACTGTGTATAATTTGGGAAAAAAAATTAACATGACTTAGAGTTTACAAAACTATGATAACGGATATATGGAAAGGACAGAATAAAGTAAGTCACCAAAGCCGTGAACAACTGGTGTGGATGCGATTTTTCAGCTGGTTGCTACGTGATCGCTTTCTCAATGAAAAGACGTTTCCAAGCTGCGGTAACAGTTGCATCCCCAGAGCAACAGAAACACTGAATGACCACACCTCCAGCTGGCCGGAGCAGGTCCACCTGGGTCATCCTGTCACCAGATCCTGCACCTGGAGCACCCATGATGAGCACCTAGCACTGCACCAGCCGCCGAGCACCCAAGGGACCCCTTCCAGTGAGATGCACCAATGACATCTGGGGACCCAGGGGCTGATTGCTTCTCATGCATTTCGGATTCCTGCTCAACCCCTACTAATGTCTCCTGCTGAGAGGTGGCCTGGTGGAGCAGGTCAAGGCTGCTTCTCCATGGTGCCACAGCAATGGACTGTATGCAGAGTTAACAGTTTAAGTTTATAATGTAAAAAAGGGTGGACATTCTACAAACCTACCAATACTAACATTGAAACCACAGGTGATGTGAATGAGATTATCTCATGACAATGGCCGCTGTCAAGGAGTTAAGTATATTAGGCAACAAGTGAACAGTTAGTTCTTAAAGTTCAGTAATAAGGAAGTGTTAGCATTTCAGCGACTTTGTCAAGGGCCGAATTGTGGTAACTGAATGACCAGATAAGAGCGTCCCTAAAACTGTATGTCTTGTGAGATTTTCCAGGTACAGTCAGTGGTTAGCATATACCATGGAAGCACAACCAGTGATCCAGCAACAGGATCATGGATGCACATGGGGAGTGAAGGTCAGGCTGTCGGGTCCAATCCCGCAGAAAAGCTGTTGCAGCACTAACTGCTAATAAAATCAGTGCTGATAGAAAGGTGTCAGAACACAGAAGGCATCGCTGATGGGCAGGTCTGTGACTATACGAGTGCCCAGGCTGGTGGGCAGAACAGGACCATGCAGCAATGGAAGTAGGTGCCCTGGTCTGATGAAACATTGTTTTCTCATGGATGGCCATGTGTGTGTTCATCACTTAGGGTACTTTCACACTGGCGTTCTGGATTCCGTTTGTGAGATCCGTTTCAGGGCTCTCACAAACAGTCCAAAACGGATCAGTTCTGCCCCAATGCATTCTGAATGGATAAGGATCCGTTCAGAAGGCATCAGTTCGGCTCCGTTCCGCCTCTATTCTGTTTTGGAGGCGGACACCAAAATGCAGCATGCAGCATTTTGGTGTCCGTCTGAAAATGCGGAGCCGAACGATCCGTTTTGAATTACAATGTAAGTCAATGGGGATGGATTTGTTTTCAATTGCACAATATGGTGCATTGGAAAACGGATCCGTTCTCCTTTGACTTTCAATGTAATTCAAAACGGATCCGTTTTGACTTTGACATTTTTCTTTAAAACTAATGCAAATGGATCCGTTCTGAACGGATACAAATGTTTACATTCTAGGTGCAGATCCGTCTGTGCAAATAAACAGACGGATCCGCACCAACGCAAGTGTGAAAGTACCCTTATTCGGGGAAGAGAAAGCATTGGGATGCACCATGATGAGAATACAAGCCATAAGAGGCAGTGTGATGATGCCCCAAGCAATGTTCTGCTGGGAGACCTTGGGTCCTGACATTTATTTGGATGTCACACGTACCACCTACCCAAACATTATACGAACCAAGTACACCCCTTCATGGCAGCTGTATTCCCTAATATTTATGGATTCTTTCAGCAGGATAATGCTCCTGCCACACTGCAATAATTGTTCAGGAATGGTTTAAAGAACATGACAAAGATTTCAAAGTGGTGATTTGGCCTCTAAATTCAATCATGCATTTCTAGGATTTACTAGAAAAGAAGTTCTTTCAGGCTGGGAACACACCTTAGCGTTTTGCAGGCGTGCGTTTTTTCAAGCGTTTTTATGCGTGACAAACGCACGATTGTATGCTCGTTTTTGTCATTAATGAACGCACATTTTTCGCGCGTTTTTGTGATTGACAGGTGCAAGATCCACTAAAAATGCAGGCCTACCTATATGAAAGGTGTTGAATGTTTGCCAAATTGAGATTTTTATTGATTAGGTGTGTTTGAGAGTGTTGTACTGTTGGAGTTTGGTGTGGTTAATTTGGTGGATTTCTATGGAGTTTAGGAGACAAACGCAAGTGGCAGCAATGGTGTGTAGAGTGTTGCTTTTGCGGATGCGTCGTCGGAGAACGACCCGGTGACGTTTTTGGAACAGAAAACGCGCATTTCTTCATCTTTGCGCGTTCTAATACAATCCTATGGACGGAAACACGCGCAAAAACGCCTAAATGTGAACCATGCCCATAGGGAAGCATGGCTTTTCACATGTGCGTTTTACAGCGCATTTGAACGCGCTGTAAAACGCTTAGCTGTGTACCTAGGGTCAGGGTACTTTCACATTAGCGGCAGGGGAGTCCGTCAGGCTGTTCCGGCGGGTGAACAGCCTGTCTGATCCGTCCTGCCGCTAGTTCACGTGTGCCCCCGGACTGCTGCTCAGTCCCCATCGACTATAATGGGGGCGGGGGCAGAGTTCCGGCGGCAGCACGCCGCACTAAAAGTGCTGCATGTCGATTCGCTTATCCCTACATCCAATCTTTTTTTATTATAATTACAAGATTCCCAGTAAAACAGTCATATAAAATAGTCAGTCCTTTCATTAGCCCGACCCGGGTTTCGCTCTTGCTTCGTCAGGGGCATCTACATATTTGTAATTATAATAAAAAAAGATTGTATGGATTAAAGACTTGCGGTACTTTACTAGGTCGAGTTGTTCTCTCTACCACTTAGGAAGATAAGAACTTTGACTTATGTTAGAGCCCAGGTACCGTGTAATCCAGTGACCGATTGTATCAGAAAAAACTTGCTGTGTGCCTTCTGGGGCCTAATCTTCACTGCTGGGACCAGACCTGCGCGGTTTCATTTATATATTTTACGACTGAGTGTAAACAGAACCCCACTCACCAAGAACCAGCTGCGCTCAAAAGACATTCGCGGTTTGAGACTCTTTATTTTTTTTAAGGATTCGTTATGCTGCCCATAGACTTCTATTGTGACAGATCAAAACGGAATGCGTCTTAAAGGCTTCTGTGGTGCATTCCGTCATAGAAGTCCGTTATCTTCCGTGCTAACAGAGTCCACAACAGAATTCCTCCGCTGCCCGAACCTGAAAACATTGAGTTCACTCATCAGAATCTGATCGGTGGGGGTCTGACATCTGAGATCCCTGCAGATCAGCTGTTCGAGAAAGCACTTGCACTCTCGGTAGCGCCGCGGCCTTCTCTCACCGTTTCCTAGGCTAGTGACGTCACGTTCATCTGTCACATGGCCTAGGAGCAGCTCAGCCCCATAGAAGTGAATGGGTCTGAGCGCGTTACCAAGCACAGCCGCGATACAACGTACGGCACTGTGCTTAGTGATCAGCGAGAAGGCGGCAACGCTCACAGGACCGCAGGTGCCTTTTCAAACGGCTGATCAGCAGGGGTCCTAGGTGTTGGACCTCCACCAATCAGATACTGATGACCTATCCAATATTAAAGTCTTGGAAAACCCCTTTAAGTGTACCTCTTTGACTGCTCCGCAAAGTTGGGAGCTATGTCTATGGCTATTTGCAGTGCACAGCCTGACAGCCTGACATTGCAGATAGTATGTTATGTTCCAGTGCTGCCACTAGATGGCAGCAGCAGAAATATACAGGTCAATGGCTCTTCCCCTGTCTCCCAGCTTTTGGGTCCAAGTTTAGCCTGTAGATGTCATCTGCTCCGTTCTGTGTGATCTCCGCACTTCTCCGGTTTGGCCAGCAGAGGTCGCCAGGCTCCTGCAAGTGCCGGCTGGTGTGGATGCGATTTTTCAGCTGGTTGCTACGTGATCGCTTTCTCAATGAAAAGACGTTTCCAAGCTGCGGTAACAGTTGCATCCCCAGAGCAACAGAAACACTGAATGACCACACCTCCAGCTGGCCGGAGCAGGTCCACCTGGGTCATCCTGTCACCAGATCCTGCACCTGGAGCACCCATGATGAGCACCTAGCACTGCACCAGCCGCCGAGCACCCAAGGGACCCCTTCCAGTGAGATGCACCAATGACATCTGGGGACCCAGGGGCTGATTGCTTCTCATGCATTTCGGATTCCTGCTCAACCCCTACTAATGTCTCCTGCTGAGAGGTGGCCTGGTGGAGCAGGTCAAGGCTGCTTCTCCATGGTGGCACAGCAATGGACTGTATGCAGAAGCCAGCCTGGAGGAAGAACATGGACCAGATGTTCAGCCCTGCTGCTGCTAATGGTGGCCCTGATTTCAGCTCTGCAGCACCCAGTGCAAGGTAAGGAGGGAGGACACAGGGGTGCAGTCTGCTGCCAGTGCTAAAAGCCTAATAGCCAGGGCATACTGCACCATCCACCTGAGCCTATAGGAAGGGGCAGGCTGTGCCCTGTGTATATGGAGATTCCATCATTGTGGGGGTTACCTGGCTGTGCCCTGTGTATATGGAGATTCCATCATTGTGGGGGTTACCTGGCTGTGCCCCCCTGTATGCAGGTGATGGCAGCAGAGCATCCGCCTATTATAGTGCATCAGTCATTTGTGGGTCAGATACTGTTACACTGGGCTTCATGTTGGCCTAAATTCTCAAATGCAAGCTCTTCTCAGATTAAACTGATAGATTTTAGTTAGATAACATGAGATACATAGATATTAGATCTAGATAGATAGACGGATATTGGATAGATAGATCGATAGATATTGGATAGATGGATAGTGTGATATTGATACATTATATTGAATAGATAATATGAGATACATAGATGTTAGGTAGGTAGGTACATAGGCAGATGATGATATAGATAGGTATTAGATAATACTAGATAGATAATAAGATATGAAATAGGTAGATATATATTGGACTGATAAATATAAGATGTTTAGATGATATTGGATAGACAGATATGATATAGATAATATGATATAGATAAATATTATCTAATATCTATATACCGATCTATTTAAGAGATGGATTAGATAGACAGATAGACACGTATATATACCGATGATATTGGAGAGATGCACATCTGTATTTTTGGCTGAGTTGTGATTTGCACTGTTTGTATCATTGTTGCTCTGTGTACCATCTCCTCCACACGGCGCCGTATACGCGTTGTATACAGTCTGCTGCTCGGATCAGGTCCTCTGTGCTGCTGTGATGACCTGGGATTGGTAATAGGACAGTAACTGGTCACAGACACAAAGATAAACGATATATAATGATAAGAGATAGGCAATCAGCCATTGGGCCATTTTCTCTGTAAACCACATATATACTTTGCTACAGGGTGTATAGGATCAGAAAAACATCACTGCTTTCTTTCAAAAACAGCACCACATCTGTCCTCAGGTTGTGTCCGGTATTACAGCGCAACCCTGTCCACGTTAATGGAGCTGAGCTGCAATACCACTGGAAGAAAATAGCCGCGTATTATAAAATCCTGCGCAACCCCAAGGTATATTCACATGATAGGCAATAAGTATCTGATCGGTGAGGGTCTGACTGCTGGGACCCCCACAATCACTGGAATGTTGGTCCTGAGTTCTCCAACGACAGTTGAGCATGTCTGCTACCACTCCATTCATCCTCTATGGGACTGTCCGATATATGCAAGCGCAGTCCTCTGCTATCCCCAGCAGTCCCATAGAGAATGAATGGTGCGGCAGAGCTCTTGCGCAACTTCTGCTCTATTAACTCAGGGGCTCCCATTCTCATGATCGGCAGGGGTCCCAGCAGTCAGATCCCCACCGATCAGACACTTATCTTCTATCCTGTGGGTAAATGATAAGTTTATGCCCTTTAAATATGTATTTGAGCAGATGGAGCTATGTTATAAGTGGAACAGGTATAAGGGAGTCAATAAAGCTGAGCTTGATACAATGATTGGAGTGGCAGCAGTAGTTTAAAGGAGTTCTCCGGGCTTTTCAAGAACCTGATGCTTTTTTCAGCCCTGTGGAAAAAAGACCGCTTGGTCAATACTTACCCATCCCTCGGGCCGCCATCTCCGCTGCACTCATATGGGCTGTGGGCTCATCCACTCGGGTCCTGACTGGATGTGTGCCCTTCTCTTCCTGTTCAGCAGCATTTACTATTGAACTTCTGGTGGAGACCCGAATGGAAGAGTCTGCTGCCTGAGTGCAGCGTAAACGGCAGCCCGAGGGATGGGTAAGTATTAACCCAGCTGTCTTACTTCCACAGGGATGGAGAAAGCATTGGGTTCTTTAAAAGCCCGGAGAACCCCTTTAAGAAACACAGCGTAAACACAAGTGTAAAGATGCTAATATCCTCTTTACAAACCTGGGTCTGTCTTGGATTGTTATTGGCTACTTATCAATAGGTCAGATGAAAGTGATCAGTGGCGTACATAGAGAAGTAAGGGCCCCATAGCAAGGATCAAGCCAGGCCCACCCCACAGGACAGAAGGGTTTCTGCCTAAACCCCTTTCAATGATCCTTGGGCCATCTTTCCACTGCCTCATTTGCCTCAAGTTGTTCCTTTAGAGGGCAGAGTCCTGACAAGTTTTCACCTCCAGTAGAAGAGGAGATAAACCCAACTAAGACTGGGCCCCCTCTTGCCCTGGGCCCCATAGCAGTCGCATGGTCTGCCGCTATGGTAGTTAGGCCCCTGGACCTGAGCATATTCTACATTTTACAGATCTACTGCAGATGTCCTCCAAACCTCAGGTGAATGGGGCTGAGCTGCAGCACCGCTGACAACCCCTGGGCTAGAGTGGTGCCATATAAAGATTCCTATTCATTGCTAATCCCTGTCTCTGTTGGGACTTCTGTGTGTTCCTCTTGTCTCCCCTCCTTGCCCAAGGAAGTACAGAGTTCTCTGCCACCAGCATTGTCAGCTGGAAATTTTTGTTTGTAGCAATTTTTCCACAAAGACCATCTGGTATTGCACCATTTTGCTAGTCCTCTCCACCACAGGAATGAGAGATGAGACGTTCTCTGTGTAGCGGGGGTCGAGAAGGGTGAACAACCAGTAATCGGTGTTGGCCAAAATGCGTATAACCCGAGGGTCATGGGAAAGGCAACCTAACATAAAGTCAGCCATGTGTGCCAGAGTCCCAACAGACAAGACTTCTCTGTCCTTATCAGGAGGATGACTCTCAATCTCCTCATCCTGTTCCTCCTCTTCTACCCAGCCACACTGAGCATATGGAATAAACCTGCTATGGGTACTACCCTCTGTTGCGGAGGCAACCGTCTTCTGCTCCTCCTCCTTCTCCTTCTTATGATCCAATTCGGGCTGAGAAGACGAAATGAGGGTGGTCTGGCTATCACCCTGTGTACTGTCTTCCTCCATTTTCACCTCTTCCACATGCAAAGCATCCGCCTTCATTGTGACCAGCGAGCGTTTCAGTAGACACAGAAGTGGGATGGTTATGCTGATAATAGCGGCATCGCCGCTCACCATCTGTGATTCCTTAAAGTTGTGTAAAATCTCTCTGGACATCCATGCCCACTTGTTGCTTGTAAAGAGTGGAAGCTAACTGGAAAGGCGACGACCATGTTGCAGCTGGTATTCTACTACTGCCCTCTGCTTCTCACAAAGCCTGGCCAACATGTGAAACGTGGAGTTCCAGTGCGTGCTCGTGTCACACAGCAGTTGGTGAGCTGGCAATTGCAAGTGCTGCTGCAGCGTTGCCGGACCGGCTGAAGCTGTGGACGACTTTTGGAAATGGACACACACGAGGCGCGACTTCACCAGTAGCTCAGGCAAATTGGGGTAGGTTTTGAGAAACCGCTGAACCACTAAGTTGAACACATGGGCTAGGCATGGTATGTGTGTGAGCTTGCCGAGCTCCAAAGCTGCCATTGTCAGACACAACCATGCCTGGTTGTAGGTTGAGTGGCGAGAGCCACAGCTCAGTCTGGTCCCTTATACCCTGCCACAGCTCTGCGGTGGTGTGCTGTTTGTCACCTAAGCAAATACGTTTCAGCACGGCCTGCTGCCCCTTCTCCAGTGCAGTGCTACACCGCTTCCAGCTACTGATTGATGGCTGACTGGTGCTGCAAGATGAGAATTCTGAGGTGGAAGTGGAGGAGGAGATGGAGGAGGAGAAGGGGGAGTTGCAGCCACTAATGTAGGTGGTGGTGGAAATCCTGGTGGAAGTAGGGCCCGGAATCCTTGGCGTCGGTAGCACCTGTGCCATCCCAGGGTACAAATCGCTCCCGGCCGCCATCAGGCTGTGGAAAGCCTCAGTGTCCACAAGCTTAAATGGCAACATTTCCAGGGCCAGCAATTTGGAAAGGTGCGCATTTAGTGCTATGGCCTGTGGCCGGGTGGGTGGCTGGGTATTTGCGCTTTCATTCTAAGGCCTGGGGTATGGACATCTGTACACTGCGCTGGGACACAGAAATGGATGTTCTAGCTGATGGTGCTTTCAAAAGTCCAGGTGCAGGGCGGGAGGCATCCGGGCCTGTGTCTTGGACAGAGGATTGGCCAGCACGTAACACAGGGGAAGAGGAGGCAGTGGTGTGACCCGCAGACACTGATTGTGGACCCAGGCGTTCGGCCCACATATTAGGGTGCTTTGATGCCATGTGGCGGATCATGCTGGTGGTGGTGAGGTTTCTAGTGTTCACTGCTTATTTTGGTATGGCACAGGTTGCAAATGACAATTCTTTTATCGTCCACACTTTCATCAAAAAAGCGCATGACTGTGGAACACCAACCCCTTGGCAAGGGAGATTTCGGCAAGGGGGTGCTCCGGGGAACAATTGCGGGCCTGTTTGGTGTGGCCCGCCTTCTCCCTTTTGCCATCCCACTGCCTCTTCCAGCCTGTTGCGGTGCTGCGGATCTCTCCCCCTCTGTACCTCTGTTCTCGCTCAGTTGGCTACCTTCCCAGGTTGGGTCAGTGAATTCATCTTCCACCACCTCCTCTTCCACTTCCTCACTCTGGTCATCCTCCTGACTTGTTGACCTAACAACAACCTAACTTATTGACAACTGTGTCTCATCCTCATCATCAACCTCTTGAGAGACTAATTGCGGTTGACTTATTGGCAACTGTGTCTCATCATCATCATCCACCTTGTGAAACTGCAAATCGTGGCCCATAACAGGTAAGATTCAGCGTTAGGAGGATTTTATGTGGCTGTCATAGCCCATAACAGGTCAGATTTAGCGTTAGTATCACTCACGGGACAGCCTTGGCGTGGCGAGTGGCTTATTACCTTTTGATCAAAACGTACACCAATGTCCTTTTATAGCTTCTATCTTAGAGGCAGGGCAGAGTTCTGGTTGCAGAGTGCTGTTGCATTTTTTTGTTTGTATGTATATGTGCCATAGCTACGTGCACCTGCATACAGGGACGTGCTGACTGACCCCCCCTTGTGTTTTTGTGGATGCTCAAGAGTTTGGGAATCAGGGCACAAGATCTCCTCATGTCCCTCTTCAAGCAGGCTTAGCGAGAGGCCCAAATTAAGGAATGGCGATAAAAAGAGCTCCCCGGGCCACGGCCTCTGCGTGCTCCATCAGCAGCATGTTCACTTCCCCGTCCCTTACTGCTCGCCTTTATCATATTAAATGGTATATATGCTTTCAAGTATGTCACACGTACAGTAGCGCAGTTTTTTTAAGTGAATGTGCAAATAAATTACAGTCAATGTCACAGATATTTGGGATGCCGAAACGTTATACAGGAGATGTAGGGCAGGTAATGTCACTGTCCGCAGCGTTTACAGAAAAAGTTCACTGGATTTCACAGATATTTTTAGGATGCACAACCGTTACGCAGGAGATGTAGCGCAGGTAATGTAACTTTCCGCAGCGGACACCGTCTACGGAAAAATACACTGGATGTCAGATATTTTTAGTATGCGCACACGTTAAACAGGAGATATAGTGCAGATAATGTCACTGTCCGCAGCGTCTACCGAAAAAGTACAGTGGATGTCAGATATTTTTAGGATGTGCCAAACGTTATACAGGAGATGTAGCACAGGTGATCAGGTGATGTCACACCGCAGCGTCTATGGAAAAAGTACACTGGATGTTCAAGATATTTTTAGGCTGTGCACACGTTACACAGGAGATGTAGCGCAGATAATGTTGCTGTCTGCAGCTGCCAAAGAATTGCACAATATTTGGAGCAGGTTGCGCTAAAAATATATATTGCTGCCAGAGACAATAGTCCTTAAAAGGACTTTTGGGCCTCTACAATTGCACGCATTTTAGCGCAGGTTGCGCAAAACATATATATTGCTGCCAGACACAACAGTAGTCCTTAAAAGGACTTTTGGGTCTCTAACACTCCCTACACTGTCTGTCCCTTCTACAGCACAGCTCTCCCTGACTAAGACTGAGCTGAACACGTGTCATTGGGTGCTTTACAGCACCCGATGACGCGTTCTGGACAGCCAATCACTGTAATGCCAGTAACCAACAAGGCTACGGCATTACAAGTGGCAGTACTTATCTGCACGTTTATTGGCTGCATAGCAGCCAACAAACGTGTGGGGAGGAGACTCAAACTAGTGTTCGGCCGAGCATGCTCGCTCAACACTAATCATAATGTCAGCCATTGGATGAGTCACTGAGTTCCTGAGGAATACAAGGGTTGTATAGAAACCCCTACAAACTACCCTATGCAGGGGCGCACAAAAATCTCAAAGGGCCCCATAGCAAAATTTAGCATCTGCTCTAGTTTCCCAGTACATGTGCATCATACATTTCCAGCAACACAGAATATATAGCACGATGCCCCAGATTTCTGCCAAATTTACATTTGTTTTTTTTTTTATTGAGCAGAAGAAATTTTTATTAAAATTTCATTAAAAGAAGTTGCCTTTGGCTTCATCCATGTCATGTGACATCGGTGCCGGAAAAAATGGAGCAGGTGTTTCATAACTAACAGCATATTTCTCAATGTATTCACAGGGATGGCCTGCAGCCACCACTAGAGGGAGCTCTGTGCATTGGCATTTATACAGTTACTGTCATCCCTTTGCACGGAGCTCCCCTTAGTGGCACCTGCTAAAATTTCAGTGTTTTCATGTTGGGAACAAAGGAGAAATGTTAAGCTCCATGCCCCATCTCCCTCTGAGCCTTGCCTGCCTCCATTGAAGGTACACTATGGTAGCGTCTAAATCCCATGCACCATAAGGCCCTTGTGATGTCACAGGGTCACGTCGTGGCAAGCTAAAATCACAAGGCTTTGAAGCAGCCATGGGATATACCAGCAGGTTAAAGTCTATGTACACCTTCTGAGGCATTTCTTTTTGATTGTATTGTACTCATTTTGGGCTAAAACTAATTTTTTTACATAGTTTTTTTATTAAAAATATTGAGCCTTTCTGTCACAAAAGGTTAACTGTTTTTCTAGCTGTGTGATTGGTACTTTCACTTTGTGTCGGTCATCTAATAAACCTTATCTCTAAATTACCAATAGGTCATAAACACTTATTTAAAGGTTATATTACACTGCACAGTTGTCGGCCAGATCATCACTAACGAGTGTTCGGTTAGTGATGAGCTGGCAGTCTAATACTGCCGCCGATTAACCAATGAACAAGCTCGTTCATCAGGCAATTGGAATCTTTCAGCATACTTAAAAATTGTTTGTCATGGCAGATCGTGCTGTGTAATCAGGATCTACTGCAAACAATGATTCAGTATGGGGACAAGCGATGGCATTAGCAATCACTCCTCTTCATACTGTGGAGGAGATTGCTGCATGTAAATAAACAGGTCTCCTTCCCTGATGAGCATGCGATTGCTGGGAAGGAACGCTTCCTTCTCGACAATCGCCTACAAAATCTACACGTTTAATATAAGCATAAGCCAAGTTCTTATTAGTAAGATAAGAATTGAGCCATGATGAGTGTTTAGGAGGTCAAAGAGCCATCAACTGAGCTGTCTGACTGAACAGAGTTAAAATTCAGAGCCTGCTAGTAGAGAAACTAAAGTATGCACAGAGACAGGGGTTCAACATTTTTAATAAAGATCAATTGAAAAAAATGATTGTTAGCTCAAAATGAGTACAATGCAATAATAAAAAGATTGCTTCCAAAGGTGTACATACCCTTTGGGAGCTACATCCCATGCGCTGGGGTAATAAAGATTAGTAATATAATATAAGGATAATAATATGTAGCCCTAATGATGTTGTTTAGGGTGAGACGCATGGTAAGTTTGGGATTCAGGCATTGCATGTCACGTGACATTGTGCATGGGATTTGGACACAACCGTGACCCTATGGCTCCTGTGCAGAAAACCTGGAATATTAGACACAAGGAGACTGACAATTCTACATTGATTTACTGGTGGTCCCATAGCGAGAAGATTTGGGGGGTTCTTCTGGGCTGGTAATTCTAGCAGGCCTGTATTTTCAGTATCAAGGGCTTCCAGCATCATACAGAGTTGCCTTACTTTAGAAAGTGCTTGCTAAATAGTTTGGGCCATCTCAGAGCAATGTCTGAACACCGCTGTATTACACCTGGCTCTTGATGTCTTGCCGTGCACACATTTCTCATATAGCTTTACAGATTGAACACTTTTTTTCTCTCATCTACCTGGTGAGTGCTTTGGTGTTTAGCGGCTTTTGTTTAAAGGGGTGTTCCCACCTGGCCATTGCAGCATCTTGTGATAGTTAGAGGCTCTCTGGTTTCAAAATTATTATTTTTTTATCTGCTTAGAATACCCCAAAATACTGGATAGTCTTGCCCCATATACCTGTTTTTCCTGGCGCTTTAGAACAATGATTGTCTATGATAAGTGTCTTATATTTAAATTGAAGGGGTTCTCCAGTCTTAGAGTGATTTTTTTTTTATCTGCCCAGAGTTCGTGCATATTTGTGACCCATATATCTGTGCTTTCATGTTTTCTCTGCATCGCTACATCCTGGCAGGATGTTTACATGCAGAACTTCCTGTTCTATTCAGCTTCCTGTTGGGTTTTGTAACCAATCCCAGCATGCTTTGCCCTGTAAGGTTTCTGTAAGGCTTGCTCCACATAGCATATAGATGGGAGACGCAGGGGGAGTGACTACTGCAGAGAGCAGTATGGCAGGCGGGACAAGCTCTCATTACAGACCAAAGTACGATTGGATTGGTTATAAAACCCAACAGGAAGCTGAGAAAAACAGGAAGTTCTGGATGTAAACATCTTGTCAGGATGCAGTGATGCTGAGAACAGGGGAAGAAGAGTGCTGCCGTGAAAATGAGATATATGGGGCACAAATATGCGGCGTTTGGGGTACTCTGGGCAGATAAAAATGCTATTATGAAACCGGAGAAACCCTTTAGTCTAAATATTGTACTTATCAAATACAATTATTTTTCTAGAGTACCCCTTTTCCTGCTCTGGTTCCCTTGCCAATCTCCTTGTTTATAGCTCATTGTCCATCCAGCAGCATTGGATGCACTTACGCCATTTCCACTTCATGTTCTATATGTGTGGTGGGCGGCTTTCCAGGATCCCCGTCCAGCCACCTGTCGGCGGCTCTGCTCAGGTCTACAGTACAGTTCCAAGACATGCGCAGTAGCCATGGAGCTGTTCTATAGAGCTGTAGATGCACATAACATTGAAAGCACATGTAAGCTATCGATCAAGAACCTGAGCACCTCCCACAGGTCGGGCAGGGGAAGGAGGAGACCAATACAGTAGATGACACATTAGTTGAGAGCCCAATTACAGATTTGCATTGGGGCCCAGGCGCTTCCACTTACTCATGTATTTGGAAACCTATAACTTTATTTGTACCTGTCTGGAAATTCCCTTTAAATTTGGGCAGTGCTCTTCATTGTCAGTATAAGCGA
The DNA here is from genome assembly GCA_033119425.1 of Bufotes viridis. Lineage (NCBI taxonomy): Eukaryota > Metazoa > Chordata > Amphibia > Anura > Bufonidae > Bufotes > Bufotes viridis. Next base: position 22,130,589 of record CM065598.1, on the reverse strand, counting down.
TCTCTATGGCGCACAACATTTTGGCGTTGCATTCTTCGAGGGTTTTGTGCTCCGAGCATTGTGTCACTATACGGACAATGACATAGCGGCTCGTTCCTGGGGTCAGGCGGTGTTCATCAGGCGGGAGGGTAATATTTCAGTGAAACCCATCAAGCATGTGCTCCTCAGCAGAGATTGCCAAGAGGAGTAAATCAGTTTACTTAAAGTATGTAACCATAGCAACAGAACACGGTAAATTCTCCCATTGTCATTTACTGAGCACCCTCCCAGACAAGACACAGTGGAGTCTTATTGTCATCACTCATGTGCTGGGGACTGAGATTACTCAGATTACAGACTAGGCAGAGTTCAGTTTAAACTGAAGCTACAAAAAATTTGCAGTCTTAGCCCTAAAGAGAAAAATCCAGCTTCCATCCAATTGTTATCTTAAAGGGACACCACCATTGGAAAGGGGAATTTTGTTAAAGGGGTTATCCGGACATATATATTGATGACCTATCGTCAGGATAGGTCATCAATATCTGATTGGCGGGGGTCCGATACCCAGCAACTCCGTTTGACAAGAAGGAGGTGTTCCATAGGTACGCTGCGTCCTCGCCATTACGCGCATCATCTCGTCTGTATCAGCGGTGTAGCGTAATAACAAGTACTCGCTCTATTGTAGTGACAAAGGCGAAGTAGAGTGTAATGAGCACCTCTTCAAACAGCTGATCGGCGGGGGTGCCGGGTGTCGGAAACCCACCGATCTGATATTAATGACCTATCCTGACAATAGGTCATCACTATATATGCCCGGTCAACCCCTTTTAACTCAATTTTCATAGTTTTTTTTTTTAGAATTTTTGGGCCTTTTTTTTTTTCATTTTGACAGTTCTATGTCATTGAAAATTAAATACAAAATCTCATGCTCTCATCTAAGCCAGGGGTGCACAACCTGCGGCCCAGGGGCCACATGCGGCCCTTAATACCATTCTGTGCGGCCCCCAACCATCTGGTAACAAACGTGTATGTCTATGTCTTGTGGATGCTCACATGTATTTTTCATGTATTCTCCCATTAGATGGGAGACCTGGAAGTGTAACTGCACATTTATGGCATATACTGTATGTTCGATATGCCATAAATACAGTATTTTAGTTGTTAATACCCCTTTAAATTTAATTTTTGGCCCTTGACGTTGTTTCAGTCTGACAATGTGGCCCCACCCAGAAAACGTTGTTCCCCCCCTGCGAGATTAAGCAAATCAATTCCACACTCTGCATAAAAAATAATAATAATCTGCAGCATGTCAATTTATGTTGCAGATGTCCCCCACACACGGGCGTAGGAAGCGGGGGGGACAGGGGGGTCGGATCCCCCCCAGGAAATAATGCGGGGGGGGGGGGACAGTTATGCTAAAATCTCCCACAGCGGCAGCGGGACAATGTGTGCGGCGGTGGCGGGACACAGGGAGATGAACGCTTCCATTGTGGAAGCATTCATCTCCACAGTTATCTGTATCGCCGTCCTCAGGACAGCGATACAGATGGCTGTGCTGCGGAGCAGGAGAGGAAGAGGCGTCTCCCTTCCCTGCTCCTCTGATAGGCTGCCGGCACTAGGCCGGCAGCCTATCAGATGTTGGTACAGGCGGCGCGATGACGTAATCGCGCCGTCTGTGAGCCGTACAGCGCGGGACACAGGCCGGAAAAGGCCTGCATCGCATCGCTGTGACGGATGGAGGTAAGTATAGGTGTCTTGTTTTGTGTGTGTGTGTGTTTTTTTTTTTTTAAACCGGACCCACTGGCCCATGAGAGGGGGGGGGGGGAAGGCGGAGAGATATGTGGGTGTGGCTTGAGGGTGGGCGGGGACACATAGTCCCCAAAAGTGCTGTTCCCCCCAGATTTTTGGGGCTTCCTACGCCCATGCCCCCCAGATTTTACCCTTTGCAATGCACAATGTGAAATCCGAGTCAAATCTTCAAGAAAATTTCCACTATAGAAACTCTACCCTGTAGGTTTCGTCCACCATAAATCGGCAGCATTGTCCTTATAGTCCCTTATGTCGCATTATTTTTACTGAGCGTCACAGGAGTAATGGACGGTTGTCAGACGACGGTCGGCGCTATCCATTGTCTCTGATGTGTTTAAGTTATGTCAGTTGATGAGTGCACACAAGTCATGTGTCTTCATAACTATAGGGGCATATAGAGATGTCTGCAGAGTTTATGCTGTCTATGGCAACAAAAAAAAAAACAGACCCCCAACCATACGCCCAATCCCCCAAAGCTGGCCATACACATGAGAAAAAGGTCAGCCGAAATTGGCGCCTGTCATTGCTGCAGCCAAAAAGATGACATCATAGCTTCAGTGGCCGGAAGGATTGGAACGGCGGCACAGGAGCGAAGGGGGTTTGAACCGGTAAGTATAACTTGTTTTTTCTTATTTTATCTCTAGCGTTTTAGTGCGGACAACCCCTTTAAGTCAAATGCGATTTCTGTTAGGCTGAACATACACAGTAGATAGCAGTTGTCCAACACTTATTTGGCCAACAGCTATTTCCTTCGACACACTTATGCACCTACATGTTCGGCTGAGCATGCATGTATTCTCCAAAAAGACACCTAAGATGCCAGACACCTTTGTTGTTTAAAGGGTTGTCCAGGATTGGAAAAACATGGCTGCTTTTGGTTGTGTGTGGTATTGCAGTCCAGTCACATTCACTGCAGTAGAGAGAAGTTGCAATAGCAGGCACTTCTTGCCTTTCTGAGTGCCAGTTTCTCAATCCACTCCTCCCCCCATCCCCACTGTTGGATGGATATTACATACAGGGTAATACAGCTCCAGATATCTCTTACATCCAGTGACATCTCCTCTGATGTAGATGTTCCCTTTCCTCATCTTCTCCGTTTGGACCAGACCGCCATGATGATTTCTTTCAGCCATGTCTTGTCTCTTCAGAGTTTAACACAGAATCCTCACTTTTTGATCATTCTTCCCCCTCCTGGTATCCCAACATTGTCATCCTGCTTCTGCCCCCAATTATGTGCCCCCTGTGCTCCCCAATGCCCCCAAATACTATACTGCAGAAGTAACAGTGCCATACAGTTAGTCCTCCCATAGTAACAGTGCTCCCAGACTGCCCTCAATAGTAAGAGTTCCCCCACAGTACCCCCAATTGCTACCCCATCAGTAGTATTGCCCTCCATATTGTGCCCAATAATAATGCCCCCACAGTACCCACAGTATTAATAATGCCTCTATAGGGTCCCTAGTAGTATTAAAGTCGATCTCTAAGGCACCTCTTTAGAGCCCCCAGTAGTAATAAGGCCCCCTATAGTAGCCCCAGTATATATAAATCTCCGCTGCAGTGTCACCTGGTATAACGACCCCCTGTAGTGCCCCCAGTATTATAATGCTGTAAACTGCCACCACTCCCTCAGGCAGGTTGGCCGCCGCCTGAAGCAAGATGCTCATCTCGCCTCATGGCAGGAGCGGGTCTAGACACAACCCATGGATAGCCATGTTTTTCTAATCCCGGGCAACCACTTTAAGAACAAACACAAGGCAAGTGGAAATCCAGTTTCTCCATCGGCGTGTGCTGTCAAGGGACAGTCAGTCGACCCCCCTCCCCCCTCATACACATCAGATCAACAGCTTTGGTCACCACTGATCTACTGTTTATATCCAGCTTTGATCAGGCGATTTGAGTCTTCGGCAACAGTCATGCCTTGCCTATGGCCAGATTTAGCAATTTAGTGCTTGAAGGGATTTCCATTGAAGTGGGATTGATAAGCATCTTCTTTACAGGTGTGGACATGCACCGGAGGATAGGACACAAGCTTAGTGACAGGCCAGTGTCTTCCTGACGAGAGAGAACACATCAAACCAGTCCTACGGCATAGCTGAGACCGCAGGACAATACAAGAGGTCCAGCCCCTGCTGCCTGTACAGTGACAGCCGGATACCAACGGATGAGGGTTTAGCTTGTATTGGTCATGTGCCATGGTGACAAAGAGGTGCCCGGGGCCATAAAGTCTTGAGCGTACTTAAAGGGGTAGTCCAAAATAATCTGAAATTGTACAAAAAAAGAAAAATATACCCCCCTCTCTCTCCGGTAATGCAGAGAACAGTGATTGACTTCAGAGGTCATATACCGTATTCCTGCAACGATAAAAGGACTGGACCAGCGACGCAGAGAACAGCCCGGAAAAAGGGACAAGTATATAATTTCTTTTACAGCATTCGGGGGTATTGGCACAATTTTAATTTATCTGAGACAACCCCTTTAACTATGCCCAGAATGCACGAATACAGCCACGAGATCCCAGGACACCCCTGCTTTTTAAGAGAAGTTATGAAGGTTGGTAATTTGAAGCCCCATGTAGATGTTGTGCCCAAATTTTGTGGTACACATGGGCAGAGCCACTGGGAGACAGGTATAAATATTGCTGTGGGCAGAGGCGTACACACAATCCATGGGGCCCCTGTGCGAAACCGATCCATGCCCCCCCCCCCCGCCGCCGCCGCTGCGCCCAGCTGCAAGGGCCAGGGGTCCACAGGCGGCCGGGCCCCCTGGGGTGCCGGGCCTGGTTGCAACTGCGACCCCTGCGACCCCTATATGTACGCCACTGGCTGTGGGGCCCTGCAGCTAGGACCTATACTTCCACTTGGGGTGGGGGGGGGGTATACTGGGAGAATAAAAGGAGCAGTGGAAACTTGACTGCATATTACTGGGTGACCAAGGAAAGATGAAAGAGACGCATAGGACAGGAAGAAGACCTAAAGTGATGATGTTTTTTAATCTCTTGAACTCTCAGCTGACCGAGGTGAATTGGGGGTCCACTTTATGTTTAGTTATAGGGCCTCGAGGTTACATGCCCCTGATGGTACGCACATACAATATTAGAGTGCTTCCATACATCATTCCACGGTGTCATCATCAATAGTACTGGAGCGTCTCCATGAATAGTGCCTGAATGTCCTCATGAAAGGCACCGTGTTCCCATAAGTAGCATCAGAGTGTCCTCAGAAACACTACCAGAATGCCCCAAAATTAGTATCCACTGTCCACATGAACAGTACTAGTGTCCTTATAAATATATACATAAATACATAATGCTAGAGAGTCCTCAGAAACATTACCAGACTGTCCCCCTAAACAGTATCATGTTCCTCAAAACAGTACTGGAGTGGCTCCATAAACAGTGCCATAGTTTTCCCATAAATAGTACAAGAGTGGCCTAAAAAACAGTACCAGAGTACATCCCTACAAACAGTATCACAGTGCCTCCATAAATAGTACCAGAGCCTTCTCATGAAAAGTACCAGAGTATCCTCAAAAGTAATACCAGAGCAACCTGATTAAGAGTGCCGGAGAACCGCTTCTATAGATTGCACCTTTTAACAGTGCCATGGTGTCTCCATAAATGGTACCAGGTTCTCCTGGTATCATTTATGCAGACACATATTATATTACACTGAAAGAGTAGTTGGGCTTGAAACAAACTCCCATCAGAAGTGGTTGAGAAATCTACAGTAAGTGAATTTAAAGAGGTTATCCAAGACTAAACGTCTTCAGAGTGGTCCGTTAAAAAGTGCAGTCTTGGATAACTCCTTTAAACATGTCTGGGATAAACAGAATCCTGTCATAAGAGAAATAATATAGGGGCAGACAAGATAGACCATGTGGTTTTTTTCTGCTGCCAGTCTTCTATGTTAATACCAGAGTGCCCCCATAAATAGTACCAATGTGCATACATAACCAGCACTAGAGTGTGCGCATGGACAGTAACAGAGTGTCCCCAGGTTATAAAGGCCAAGAAGTGTGGCTATAAAAAGTAAGCACACCTAGAAATCTATAAACATTGACTCTGGATCAACTTGTAGGAAACAGGCCGAACTGGATGGACAAATGTCTTTTTTCGGTCTTATGTACTATGTTACTATAAGAGCATAACATTACAAACAAATGAATACTAAATATAAAGTACCATAAATTTAACATATAGCAGATCAAAATCCCCAAAAAGTCAACCAAAAGGCATAAGGAAACAACAAAATAAATAAGAAATATGGCCAGATAGAGGGTGGTGCGAGGTTGAGGTGTGGGTATCTTCATATTTCTAAATAATTTGGTTGTTTCCTTATGCCTTTTTTGGAATATGAGCTGCTATATGTTAAATTTATGGTACTTTATATTTAGTATTCATTTGTTTGTAATTTTATGCTCTTGCTTGTATAAGCTCACCATGACATGTTTATAGATTTCTAGGTGTGCTTACTTTTTATAGCCACACTTCTTGGCCTTAACCTGGCATTAACTATGGGGACACTCTGTTACTGTCCATGCGCACTTTATATTTAGTATTCATTTATTGTTTTTGCTGTTGTGTACTTGCTCACCACCTTTGTTGACTTGGAAATATACTGATTTATTGCAAGGGGGAATTTTTGTTAAGAGTGTGCTTATCAGGGCACCCCTTTAGTGTGCTTCACTTGTTTGTAATGTTACGTTCTTCTTTGTATACGGTCACCATGTAACAAAGCTTTTATTTTTTATAGATTTCTAGGCGTGCTTACACTTTATAGCCACACTCCTTGGTCTTTATACTCCTTGTGTATGCTTGGTTTGGCTGCCGAGCCATTCTTTATATGCATGATGCCAGGTCATCCCATAATAAAGGTCAGATGAACCCCATTAATAAAATCGGACAGCTGAGCCAAGTTCCCCCCTAACAGTGTGATCTGATTAACACATCCAGAGTGCCTTTGTTAACAAATCGAGAGTGCCCCTAAAATGATGAATGCAATGGTGAAGAAAGGAAGTTCCTCCTTGCTGTCACCTCTGACCTATGGAATGTGGATAGGCAGAGAACTAGACAGTGCTGCCCCAGTATGTGTCCTGTGTGTTGTGTACGTCAACCCAATGAAAAATCTGACTGTTATACTCAATTTATGCATGATGCAATAATAATAATAAAGAATAATAATTGCATTTAGTTAATAATTTAGCTTTGAAATATATATACTGGCCAGACCCAGGCACGAAAAATACATTGCAGGACCTGGGCGTGCAGCATGATAAAGGAACCCTGGTTGTTCCTGTAGTGATGAAGAGATGCTGTGTGCAGCTGAGAGGGATGCAATGAATGTTCCTGGCATCTGTGTGTAGAGCCCCTTCCCTCTTTACCGCACTGCAGTGAGGTCACGTAACACCTTGCATTGTGATTGGTAATGAAGCCCGCCTCTGGGGACATCAGGAATGTGGTGCACAAGTTACTGTTGTTTGCAAGACAGAGATTTTCTTCCCACTGATAGCACAATCTCAGGCTGCTGGAGTGATAAGGATTCCCATCCGCATGGTTAATGTTCCCACTGTGTGCACTGCACCATGCAACAAACATAACCATGTATCCCGCTGTAATGTGCCGAGAATGTTCCAGTGGGAAGGAGCTGTCACTTTAGATTTACTCCTGGATTGCATCACATATCTCGCATTAATTGTGTAGGAAGAAATTGCAGCCTTTGAAGAATCCAGATGAGATAATCTTGAACCCTGGTCCCTGGTAGATGTATATTAGATGTCGTGCAAACTCCATGCTTATTGAGTGGGCCCTTACTGGTATGATGGAAGAACTGTGCTGTGTTCTCTGCAGCTGCATTCCCCTCCTCCCCTCGTCTGTGACTACTTCTTACTGGTGGACACTAAAGAGATATTTTATAGACTTAGGAGATTTTGGAACATTTACAGAGAGCTTGAAGATAAAAAATCGTACTTCAGGTTTCTGGAACGTGAGGGGGATGTTGACTTCTCCACTAAGATATATTACAAAGTTTCATATAGTCATATATATATAAATATGTACTAATGATTTCTGAAAAACATACAGGAATGGCATCACATATATCACATTAATTTTGTAGGAAAAAATCACACCTTTTTAGAATCCCGATGAGATAATCTTGAACCCTAGTCCCTCCTAAGGCAGCTGTAGATGTGCATTAGAGGTCATGCAGCTGGAAGTGTTGTGTGCAAACCTACATGCGTTTCCTCCATCCACACTTATTGAGTGGGCATGCTCTTCCTGGTATAATGTTAGAACTGCTGCGTTCTCTGCAGCTGCATCCCCCTCCTCCCCTCTTCTTTGTCTACTAGTTAGGCTACTTTTACATTAGCGGCAGCCTTCTCTGGCGGGTGAACAGCTGATGCCGCTAGTGCACGCATTCTGCTGGAAGTCCGTTCTGGCCCCATTCACTATATATGGGAGTTGAGGAAGATGCTGACTTCCCCACTAAGATATATTACAAAGTTTCATATAGTCATATAGATAAATATGTACTAATGATTTCTGCAAAACGTACAGGAATGGTGTGGTTTTGTAATCATGTTCATGTAATGTTTGTCTCAAAATAGAGAAAATCCTTATTGAAATTAGGGATTAAAGTAATAGGTAGATAAACCAAGAAAGCCCGTGTCCGCCCTGTATAGAAAGTCAGATTACCATGCAAAATGGCTGCCAGGTAGAGCGCTGTGACCCAGCCGTGTGTCTATACATTGTCATGTATGGCGGGATATTTAACCCTCATCTACGATCGTGGCACCTCTATCTGTTATTCTCAAACTTGATACCATAGTGGAAGGAGGTTTCTCTTTTCCTGGAGGATACAGCACTTCTGTGCATTACATGGGCTGTCTTCATTTCCATTGACAGAGCTGTGTAATATTTCATTTCTCCTATGGTGGAACGGCAGAAAAATATAACTTATGTTTTCAAAGTCTCTCACAGATTGCAGCTGATTTCTAGATGGTCTCAGTAGCAGGATATCCCATAATCAGCTTATCATCTGGGAATCCTTCTAGTAAAAATGTCTTGTCCAAAGTGGACAACCCCTCAGAACATCTTCATTTACTCCAGGGATGACCAACCTGCGGCCCTCCAGCTGTTGCAAAACTACAATCCCCAGCATGCCTGGACAGCCTACGGCTATTAAGGCATGCTGGGAATTGTAGTTTTGCAACAGCTGGAGGGCCAGAGGTTGAGCATCTTACATCAACGTGTGCTTTCTTTCTGTGTTCACCCAGTATACTTATCCAGACAAAGCAGATACACATCAGGATCCCTTGTAACCACAGTGGCCTCTTCATGGCGGAATATATTACAATAGACAGAGAGAACCCAAATCATAGATCTTATAAAGCAGCAAGAAGTGACTGGGTGAAGTTCTTCGGCATAGAGAAATCACAGCTCAACGTGTAAATCTGAAGGGCGGTGGAGTGTTACACATTGCGTAACCATGGTTTAAAATAAGTCGTGTCTACAAGAAGGCGAAGATATACACCAGGAGCAAAGAGCGTAGTTAAATGGAAATATAAATCAGTTATATAAAGCAGTCCTTTATTGATATACTGTATATATTTTTTTGACCATTTAAAGCTGACCCAGTGAGTGAATTTTTATCTATCTGTAAGCTATCAACAAGCTGCCAATGACAGATCTATTATCCTTATTGTCATGGCGGTGCTCGGTGCCCACTACCGTGTCACTATCCAAGGTGGGCACGGCAGCCTGGCTGCAAGGCCTCGTCCCCTGTATGTATTAGAGAGATTTTTCCTGCAACACTAGAAGGGTTAATTCCTGTTTCTGATCCTGTGCTCAGTTGCTTGATTAATGAGTAGAGATGAGCAAACTTTAAAAAAAAGTTCGGCGTTCGGGTTGTGGTAATCGCCGCATCCCGTTATGGATTCCACTATAGCGGCATATGGAATCCATAAGGGGCGGCTTCCACCAACCCGAACTGTTGAACAGCCGAAGGTGACCATGAGGTGAGCGTCACCAGTCACGTGATCAATCCAGGGCGTGAGCTCACGCCCTGCATTGAATCACATGACGGTGACGCCACGCCCAGGTCCTCTCAGCTAGTTCAACAGTTCGGGCTGGTGGAAGCCACCCTTATGGATTCCATATGCTGCGATAGTCCGCGGTAGTGGAATCCATAACGGGATGCGGCGATTACCACAACCCGAACGCCGAACTTTTTTTTAAAGTTCACTCATCTCTATTAATGAGCTAATCAGCTCTACTATATATGTTAGGCTGTTTGCTCTATGCCTTGCTCGCTAAATCTTGTTAAAGAGCTTTAACCTGTTTGTCTGCCTGTGTACTGACTGCTGCCTGATTTCCAGACTCTGACTCTCTGCTGTCTGACCTGACCCATGCCAGTTCTCCATTCTGACCCTGTTTTGCTTGTCCTGACCCTTGGACTGAGTTTCAGATTCACACCAACTATGTCTGCTCTGACCTCAGTCTACCACTGACTACAAGCCTTCCCTGATCCCTCAGTGTTTTGCACCAATGACTCTGACCCCTCTGTGTCAGCAGCGTACCACATCGGTTGGTTGGCACAGTGCATCCACTGTCCGTAACTTATTATCTGTTTTTATGTAATATTTTAACATCATGCATAATGATCTAATTTGCAAAAAAATATCTCAGCCCTTCCTGCTTTCCTTTTATCCTGTTTCAGAATAGATCTTCTGTGTGTGCTCAGCCATGTCTATCCTCCTCCTTCTCACTGTTATGTGTCTGGCAGTAGGACAACTGGTTGGAGTAGAGCCCCCTTTCTAAGATCCACCAGCAGGAGATTAAGGGGGTTCTCCAAGAGTATAAAATATCGCCTCATGTGCTGGGCATCGTGGGTGACGCTAGGGAGGCTCGTCTTCATCCCCGCCTGCCATTGCCACTGTGCGTCCTCTGCACAGCATGCCAAGCCTTTGATTGTATAGTGGTGGTGCTTGGTATTGCAGCCCAGGCCCATGCACTTAAATGGGTCTGAGACGCGCATAGGCTGGGTGACCAATGAACATGAAGTCAGTGGCCTAAGAAAGGACCTCTTCAAACAGCCGATTGGCAGGAGTGCTGGGAGTCAGAACCCCATTTATCAAATATTGATGACCTATACGGTCAATGTTGAACTTCCGTAAAAACCCCTTTAATGGCTTCACACATTGAACAGTTAAAAAAAAAACTTTACATGCACACAGTGACATTTTGCCGTCAGATTTGTTATTTCCCTCCACAGCAGGGAAGAAATGACCCAGCGGAGCCGTCAGCTGTGTTTAGCGGTGGACAGCTCTATTATTATATGGCCTAAAATGTATCTATAAAAAGCATGACTTTCCTACTGCAGTTTAGAAGTCGCCCTCGCCATCCACGCTCGTCCTGCACATCCACTTTATAAACGGATTTGGGATTCCATTTGCTTACCGAGAAGAATGCTTCCTTTTTACTCCATTTTTTGCTACCTGGAAACAGTCAAAAGGTAGCGAAGTTGCTTCTGATGGATCTCAGTATGATTTTACTTTTAATCTCATTATGGCTTGTATAAATATTCATGGCAGAAAATTAATTATATGAAATTAACATATCAATGCATCATCCTATTCATGTGCTGAACACCAGGGTCGGACTTGGGTTACGTTGACCCACCAGAGGAACTTATTCTCGGGGCCCGACACCCATATAATCAATAATGTCTAATAGGCTTTGAATCCAAGAAATAGACCCTAGTGGCAAATGATTGGCTACAGAGAAAGCTCTAAATGCTTCACCCGTACCTGCTGAGGATCTGCAATTTGCAGCAGAACACTACGCAGTTTGCAAGCAGCATACTACCTCCCTGCGGACGCTACGTGGACGTTCAGCCTTAGGCTTGTTTCATACCTGTGCTGTGAATTCTTGCAGGCTGTTCTAGCAGACAATGCTGGCAATTGGCCGGCCACAGACTGCGGCGTGCAAAGGTTTGTGTCCAGACGATTCTCCGCATTGTCTGCCGGAATGTGGACGGATCTCTACCCGACCCGATTATACTTAGTGGTGCCGCCGGGCATGCTGTCAGTGAAATGTCTGCCGGAACAGCCTGCTGGAATTCACATCGCAGGTGTGAAACTAGCCTTAGACTCAAAACTTGTCCACACCCGAGATTCGTTGCACTCAAAACAACTGATCCACTAACAGCAGCTTCTTGACAGAAGACCTGATGAAGGCACCAGTTCAATGCCAAAACGTGTCCAATGAACTTTCAAAAATAATCTATTTCTGATTGTACTTCATGCAATCTATTATTGCACTTAAATGGCTTGTGCTATCTAGACAACTTCTTTCTATATGTCCTGTCAGGGCCTATGAATATCATAGATAAGGAAAATAAAAGGGATCTTAAAGAGGACCCATAACCTCTCCTGACATGTCAGTTTAAGTAGCTACTTGTATTCCCCATGTAATTACAATTCTGGAGCCTCTGTTCTTATAACTCTATGTTGGGCCATTCCTTTATTATTCCTGCTAGAAGTTAAGAATGAATTTCTAGCAGTTTGCAATGAAGGTCCAGATGGGTGGTACCAGTTGGGGATGTGTCCCTGCACAGTGTGACACCATCCAATCAGTGTCGACAGTGTCAGACTGTGTTTTGCCCCCCCCCAACTGGTAACACCGATCTGGACCTTCATTGCAAACTGCTAGCAATTAATTTATAACTTCCAACAGGAATAATAAAGGACTGGCACAACATAGGCTCATAGGAATAGATGCCCCAGATATGGTTATTACATGTGGAATGCAAGTAGTTCCTAAAACTGACATGTCAGGAGAGGTGACAGCTCCTCTTTAAGGCAGGCATACACAGTCTATAGCTGTCAACCAAATTATTGTTCGGCCGACAGCTATCTCTCTGGACTCCCTTCCCGACCCTCACATACAAAAGTGACTTTTTTTTCTTTATTTTTCTCTGCAGGCAACAATTAATTTTAGGTTGGGGGTCGGATGACCCCTTTAAGGGCTTATATTTGCTGGGTTTTTTACTAGATACTCTCCATTAGTTTAGTGGGTTAATGTGTATTTATAATGTCAATACTTCTTTTTCACAAACCCAAGATTGGCAATTCAGGGAACTCCAACCTGGAGTATTTCATAATCTGATATTGACCCAAGGAGAATTAGTCGGAATGACTAAGACTGTGATTTACATATCATTATCACCATTCTTTTCACGCTAAGACTTTCAAAGTGGCAGCACTGGAAAAAAGAGAGACTTATGTAAAAAAGCTGGTTATATTCACGTCTTATAGTGGAAAATCCTTATTATCCCTGCAGAATTTTATCATGGGGTTTATGAGGAACTATGGGCAAGGATGATGATGATGAAGGGGGGGGAGCTGTTTTTTCACTTCTCATCTAAGGATTTCGTTTGCGGTCCGTATGCGGAACCATTAATTTCAATAGTTACGGGAAAAAAACGGAATGTACTCCGTATGCATTCCGTTTCCATATTTCCGTATATCCGTTCTGCTGAAAGATAGAACTTGTCCTATTATTGCCCGCAAATAAGGATCCGTGGCTCCATTCAAGTCAATGGGTCCGCAAAAAATACGGTATGCATATGGAACACATCCATATGTCTTCCGTTTTTTGCAGATCCATGCCCACTTTGCCCATGTGTTTACTGTTAAAAAACATTCCTGTACATTACATTAATGATTTAAAAAACAAAAAAACGGATCGCATACCGAAGCCATACGGAGATTTTTTGCGGAACTAGGGAACGGAAACAAAATGGAAACGCAACGGAAACAAAAAAAAAAGGAAAGTGGTTACAGGTACCAAAGGTCCTACAAAACCACTAACAAATGCTCCAAAATTAATAAATTCAATAAAAAAATCACGCACATATGCATTTTTAACTTAATTTTATTGTTTTATATTACACAGCTCAAATAGAAACTATTTTACAAAAAAGCAAATACAAAATCTTTTTATATGATTGTAATAACTGCTCATACAAGTGAAAAAAAACTGTGGGTGTATCCAAAATGTAAATGCCACCCCCAGATGCATTTTTTTTGGCGGTTTTTCACACTATATAGGCCCCTTTCACACGGGCGAGTTTTCCGCGCGGGTGCAATGCGTGAGGAGGACGCATTGCACCCGCACTGAATCCGGACCCATTCATTTCTATGGGGCTGTGCACATGAGCGGTGATTTTCACGCATCACTTCTGCGTTGCGTGAAAATCGCAGCATGTTCTATATTCTGCGTTTTTCACGCAACGCAGGCCCCATAGGAGTGAATGGGGACGCGGGAAAATCGCAAGCATCCGCAACCAAGTGCGGATGCGTTGCGATTTTCCCGCATTGTTGCTTAGCAACGGGACCCAATCTCTATTATTTCCCATTATAACATGGTTATAAGGGGAAATAATAGCATTCTTAATAAAGAATCCATTGTTAAATGATGAGGAAGGGGTTAAAAATAATAAAAGTTAACTTACCTTAGCCACTTGATCGCGTGAGTCGCGATCTGTCCTCTCTTTCCCTGCAGCATCGATGATCTAAAGGACCTGTGATGACGTCACATCACATGGCCCAATCACCTGCTCCATCACTATGGTGATGGAGCATGTGATTGGTCCATGTGACCATGTGACATCATCCAAGGTCCTAATCACTATCCTCAGGCTGTGGATAGTGCTTAGGACCTTGGATGATGTCACGTGGTCACATGGACCAATCACATGCTCCATCACCATAGTGATGGAGCAGGTGATTGGGCCATGTGATGCTGTGACATCATTACAGGTCCTTTACATCTTTCAAGCTAACGGAGAGGAGGCCGGGCTTCGCGATCAAATGGACCAGGTAAGTTAAGATTAGTTTATTATTTTTAACCCATTCTGCACCGGGTTCAACATTAGGGAGATGGCCAAGGGTATTATTTTACATTATAACTATGTTATAATGTGAAATAATACCAGCGGGACAATTTCTGACCCAAACATGCACTTCTGTGAAGAAGTGCAGGTTCGGGTCTGGGTACCAAAAGTGCCGATTTTTCTCCCGCGCGTGCAAAACGCATGACAGCGCTTTGCACTCGCAGGGAAAAATCGCGGCAATTCCCGCAACGTACCCGCACTGTTTGACGGAGTGCACCCGCAACGCCCGTCTGAAAGAGGCCATATACCTTTGAAATACTTCATGTCTGTAGCCAACAGTTTAACCAGATGAAGGGGATCTTAATTCCCCGAAACGCGTTGTTTTTACCAAATTATTTTTATTGGAATAAAAAAAGAAATCTGAAATTTAAGATTGCCGTGTCCGGGTTTTGGAGCGCCAAAAAGCAGACTCTTCTTTCTTCTTCATGCAACGACCAGTGAGGGGGGACTGGACATCCTTCCGCATTGGAACCTAAACCTGTGGCTGCACACCCGAAGGTGATCATTTCTTCACTTGACATACCTATAATAGGGTTGTGCCTATTCTAGCACAACCTAACAAGGTGAGCCTTTAATTTTAAAGCATCTCAATCCTATATACTATCAAGGACATACTACCCTATTGTGCGCTATTCTCTTGAGCCCTAGGCACGTCCACTCTAAATCACACTCAGAGGACTCTCTGTCCATTTCTCTGTCCTCTGGTCAAAGGGCAGGTGACCCAGGGTCTGTGGCTGAGCATCCCCATCTCAGTGTCTTCTTCTGGTTACTCGTACAGTCTCTTCTACTAAACACTGGCCCCATAATTGCAATTAGTGGCTCTAGCTACTCATATACAGTTTCTTACTGAACTAGAATCTTCTAGTGGTAGGAGTGGAGTGGAGAAGCACAACCTAAACAGAAACAAATGTAGCGAGGATAATAGGTGGCACTGTCCCGCACCTGACTTTGATGCAGGGGCTTCAATCCAAGCCTCTCAGACCTCCAAGGACCGGGGTGCCGACACGGAAACAGGTAAACGAACATCCAAGTAAGTAGAAAAGATCCACGGCACTCACCATCCAATGCTGCTAAAGTCCCTTTATTGCAGAGCATCAGGGGCAAGACTCATATGGAAAGACATGTAAACAGCGACGGCCGTTTCGCGGGGTAACCGCTTCTTCCGGCTGTTCAAACAGTGTTTGAACAGCCGGAGAACGGTTACCCAGCAACGGCCGCGCTGCTTACATGTCTTCCATATGAGTCTTGCCCCTGATGCTCTGCAATAAAGGACTTTGCAGCATTGGATGGTGAGTGCCGTGATCTTTCTACTAGCTGACTAAACAGAAACAATGTTGCAATATTAGTCTGTCATAGAGTATATATAGCAGGGATGCTCAACCTGCGGCCCTCCAGATGTTGCAAAACTACAACTCCCAGCATGCCCTGACAGCCTACAGGTATCAGCCTACAGCAGGGCATGGTGGGAGTTGTAGTTTTACAACAGCTGGAGGGCCGCAGGTTGAGCATCACTGATATATAGGGTTTCAATACAGGTCTATGTGAATGACTAAGCAGTTTTTCTAGACATAAACAAGTCTTCACATGTAAACAACAGAGCTAAACCAGACAGTCAAAAGTTCAGTGTGTCTGTCTGTCTCCAAAACTTTTCATAGCCCCCTTACAGTGACTGTGCATAGACAGAAAGCCCCCAAATTCAGAATCTCTGTTTTAGCTGGCTGTGCATTAACCCTTTCCATAGTGTAAATACAGTGCAGTAACAGTGCAGAATGTAGTTCAACAATATGAAACAGTATAATTGTAAACAATGGCATACATCATAGTGCAATTTAACCCTTCCAAGTGCACTAAAGTAGGGAGTTGATAGCTTAGCATAGTAGCAATAGGGAAAGATGTCCATAAATGTCCATAATCCAAAGTACCCGTGCTCCTGGGAACTACATAGGCTTCCTTTTACATTTTTTGCCAATGAAGGTCCAACTGCCCTAACCCAGTCCTGCTGGGCCCGTCCTCATCTGACATCTCTGTATCTCATAATGGGAGACAGCCTTCAGTCATTGGTTGAATACAAACAACTGTAAAAGGCACCTGTATTCTACTGATACTGTCTGCAGGCTCTAAAGGGCTTTTCTTGGAGTACAATATTGAAAACCTATTTTCAGGATAGGTCTTCAATATCTGATCGTGGCAGTCTGACACCCAGAATCCCCCACCGATCAGCTGTTTGAAGAGGCAATGGTGCTTGTGGAAGTGCTGCGGCCTCCTCACAGCGTACCAAGCACAGCGCCGTACCTTGTATAGTGGCTGGGCTTGGTATTGGCAGGATTTCCGAGATTTGGACCCCCACCAATCAGGTACTGATGACCTGCCCTGAGGATAGATCATCGATATTCTATTCCCATAAAACCCCTTTAAGGTTGGGATTCTGAATTTTCCCAAACTTTTAAAGCGATCAATCAGTTCATATGATAACATTATATTACAGCCGATTGGTTGGAACTTCACTTTAATAATTGATGCTCATTTTGCACCCTGATCCTTGACGTTCTGTTAGAAACGAGACTCGGGCTTCTCGTCTACTAGCTTGCAAAATGTTTTTAATTATCATCCTGGCAATCAAGGAGGGAAATCAAGGCTGCCTCTGGTTAAGCTGAGACATCAAGAAGATCATTTGCATATCTTAATAACATAACTGGCTGAAGTAGGTGGTAAAAAGAAATCCATCAAGTGAAGGATCACAAGGGGTTAATTAACGATGGCCGCTGGAGTGTCTGTGATGGATGGCATAGGATCTGGTGGTGCAGGGCTTCATTCTTTACCTTTCTTGGGGCTCTATGACTTCTACATATCTCCCAATTTTTGGGATGGTGAAAGTGGGAGACTTATGGTTGATTGTGGAGGGCAGACGACCATCTCAATTGTAGGGGGCATCATGACATACTTGACGGCAGATTCAGGAGAAAATAAGTATTGAGCTCTTGGATTCCAACATGGTGCATCGTTTTGTTCTGTAGGAGATAACCACCGATACAGGTTTCCGGTACCAGCATATCCCCCATTTAGAATACATGCATGCTTGGCTTAGCAGAGCAATTGGACACTGCATAACCTCTGCTTATCAGTCCATGGATTTTAGAGAAGCACCTCTTCGTCACCTCTTGTCACATGTTTGTTATGGTAAATCTTTGTGTTCCACAAAAAGGGAATATAATTTACATCTGGGTGTTGATTGGATGTGTCTACACCGACTGATCCGTCAGTGATGCTTGGACACAGTCCACTCCTTTGAGAAGGATATTGCTAACCCGCAATTGTCACTGCCACCGTAACAGGGCGGCAGTGGTTGACCATAATCCACCACTGATGTCACCCTTTTCCCCTAGTGTGGATGCGAAGGGGACCTTGGGCAAGAGTCAGCTCCTCCATATTTGTTTGACGACACACAGTTTTGCTGTCATTTTATGTCTACACGATCACCAAGCTGACATATCATTAGACACTTCTTGGACTCGTCCTGATTTCCATCACTAAATAACCGAATTATGCCAAGATGCCGAGAGGATTCCAGCTCTGACACCTGTTCGGAATATCTCTCTGTCCAAATCAGTTAGGATAAAATCAGCACAGGAGAGATTGGATGAGTGATACAATGTATTTAGCTTATTTACTGGTTTGGGGATGGAAACCGTTCATTTACATAAATGTGTTATTTTAGTTCCGCTAAATGCAGTGTAGTCCTGCCATGAAAATCAGAACACGAGAGCCGACGGAGAGTGAAATCAGCCTGAAATTAACAGGAAATGATATTTTCTAGGCATCAGGGAAATAACTATATTAAAGTATTTAGAAGCTGTTCACCAGGTAGCCATCAGCGGTTTAGTTACTTGGACTCATATTGCGGTGGACCCTTTCTAAGTAGGCAGGGTCAGCATTTCCATAGTTCAGTACAAAATACAGCCCCAGCAGAACCAAATACCACAGTGCAGCACAAAATACCATCCCAGCAGAACCAAATACCACAGAGCAGCACAAAATACTGCCCCAGCAGAACCAAATACCACAGTGAAGGACAAAATACAGTCTCAGCAGAACCAAAAATCACAGTGCAGCACAAAATACTGTCCTAACAGAACCAAATACCACAGTGCAGCACAAAATACTGTCCTAGAAGAACCAAATACCACAGGGAAGGACAAAATACTACCTCAGCCGAACCAAATACCACAGTGAATCGCTGTGACCCGCACCTACAATGAGAACGGAGCAGGCATGCGCAGCCGCCCTTTATTCATTTCTATGGGGGCGCCGAAAATAACTGAGCGCTGGCTCGGCTATTTCCATCTGCCCCATAGAAATGAATGGGAGCATGGGCCACGCATGCGCGGTGCGCTCCCATTCACTTCTATGGCAGCAGCGGGGAGCAGCGCTTGGTGGTGGACGGACCCTGGGAAATCTGGGGTTCTCCAGCCACAGCGCTCAGTGCTTTGTTCTCGTTGTAGGTGCGGGTCCCAGCGGTGGTACCCGCAACTATCAGACAATGGGGGCATATCCTAGTAATATGCCCCCATTGTCTGAGATGGGAATACCCCTTTAATCTTTCATGAAGAATCCAGTGGGAGGGAGACACAGGGCAGACAGCAGCAGAGCAGTGCGGGGGGACGTGGCCAGCACAGTGATGTCTGGTGCACAGACACAGACCTGCTCTCTCAGGTTTGTGTATGAAACATCATCAGAGCAGGGAGAGAAGCTGACATCACAGGTCATGTGACCCTCAGTGAAATCTAAGAAAGGAGCCACTGCAGATGAAGTAAGTGAATTGTAAAGCCCTTACATTTTATTAGATAGAAACTTACAAAGTACAAACTAATAACTCGGAAAACCTCTCTAAGTACATTGGCTGTATGTTTGGGGTCATTGCCCTGCTGCAGAATAAATTTGCAGCCAATCAGGCTACTCCCTGATGAGACTTCATGATGGATACTGTTTGGGGTCCTCATCCTGCTGCAGAATACATTTACATTTAAACTATTAACTGTTCTATTTTTGAAAGCATTCTTACTTACTTTGTAGCATTTTTCCCATATCTGCTAAAAATTTTAGCATATTTGTACTGTGTTCTTTGTATATATTGTACTCGTTAGTAAATAGATGCTATGCTCATGACTCATCTTTTTCATTGCTTGTTGTTTTCCCCCTGACTGCCGTCAATATGTCATCTGGAGTGACAGAAGGCACTGGCAGATATGAGCAGAATTACACATAATTGTAGATGTAAAAGTACAGGAATATACCACGACACAAAGGAAGATAGTGCAACAAAATAAATGATAAATTATGTATACACAGTGAAGTTGGTAGTTCAGTTCAGTGAAGCAATATCACCTGTAGGCGTCTTCTTATGAGGACGTATTGCTGTGTGCATGCAGCCTGGGCTCAGAGACTTTGCATTGGCATGAATACTCACACCAACGTATAAATTAGGGCATACGTATTTATTTAGACTGGAGGAAATAACAGACTTCTAATAGACCCCACCAAATATAGAACAACCTGCACATATAGTCAAAAAGGATTAGATCTTTATTTAATACACAAGATAAAAGGCAAATACATAAAATAGCAGCAAGTAGAGACCCAAGAGAGGACAAGGAGGAAAATGCAGAGTCAACCAGCCATCATAGGCAAGTAGAAAATCCATAAAGTAATAAATCCATAATGCCTGAAAAACAATCAGAAGAACCCAGGGCAGCATAAAAGCCAATGAAAGGTAATGACCAAAAAATATATATAGTGGGCAAAAAGTAGGAAAATAACAATACCAGTGATAGCACGTCAACTCTGCAGCCACCTCCACCCAACGCCGTTTCGCCACACAGACTTCTTCCCCTATTGACTTTCAATGTATTTATTGATGGATCCGTTTCTTTCCGTTTTGATTTCACACAACCGCATCCTAGCAGAACGGATGCATCCTGATGTGCAAAATCAAAACGGATTTGTTTGAGATCCGGCAGAGGTTCTCAATACCGGAATTAACAACGCAAGTGTGAAAGTAGCCTTAGATGAATCCATTATCTCAGTCCTGGGCGATCGATGATTTGTTAGCCCTCCTGTGCAATAATGTAGGTTTTGGAGATGGTAGGTAACTATAGATGGATAGCATGAGGTTCTCGATGCTTGGGGAAGTTTACTATGATAATTTTAGGGGTTCAGTGATTCTATTACTTTGTTGCCCACCTGACATGATAAAGAGAGGTACCTAAACCTGTGGCTTTTTTTTCCGGTATAAATTGCGCACATTTCCTATCCGACAGACTTTGATGAATATGCGTTGCTGCTGTCTGGAATAAATTGGCACAAGATCCATCTGTAAATTACCGGGATGATTATAAAGAACAGATGGCAAAAAAGCACCTAGTCAAGAAACAATCATTTACTGCATACATCAGCCTCAAATAATCCAGAAATTGAAAATACACGTCTATTTCAGATTGTTTTCTCTGCTGTGACTTGTAGATGGTGCAAATTAGAAAACGTGTGTCGCTTATCTATGGTGTGACCTGTGGTTTATGAACAGTCTCTATTTCCAATGCTAGATGCAGACATGGGCCTATACAGAGGAAAAACTTCAAGAAAAAAAAAAAACACTGATGGTAGAGAAGTTTATGTTCTCTGTTCAGAAATTTACAATTCATATAATATCAGCGCGTTTCAGGATGAGCCAAACCCCTTATCAGAGGATTTTGTCCAGCGCGGTTGAAAGATATTGGACGTGACGCAGACAATGGAATGTCGTCATACAGGTTACATAGATTATGCTGCTATACTGAGCACATAACTGTATGAAATAATTTCCTAATATATTCTGGGGATCAGAGATCTGTTTTCTGATGCTGCGCCCCCGTTTCCATTCTTCTTTTCGTGCAGGGATGGAGTTCACCAAATTCTTTGCCTTCTATAATTGGGTTGTCGCCTATCCACAGGAGAGGGTATAATCAATCATTGGGAGTTCAGCCACTAGAACCCCACCGAGGATGAGAACAGGGGTCCTGAGCCCACACCTCCTTGTTTGAATGGAGTCATCTTTGGTGGATAGAGATGAACTGAATGGAAGTGTGTATGCTCGACCACCTCTGCATACATATGGGTACACAGGCACCCATTCTCATGATCAGTGGTCAGACCCCCACCGACATATCCCCTTTCCTGTAGGGATCATTTTAAATCTTGGGACAACCCCTTTAAGTTTTCCTTTGTGGTGTCTGAACAGAGAAAGGCCATATCAGAGGTCATCAATGAGTAAGCCGACCATGCACATTAGATAGCTGTTGGCCAAATGCTCTCTTGGCCGTCAGCTACTGTATCTCTCCTGACCCCCATACACGTGCACGCTGAGCACACCTCTGGCAGTGGCTTATCTCTTCTGAGATCAAAAGAATCGGGCATGTTGAAATCCAACAGCCTGATCCTTCTTTATCTGCCATAATGGCTGACTCAAGAGGCCCCCCTATACACATCAGATGAGTTAGGAGAGGAAGGGTTGACCTTGTTACCCCCCACCATACATATACCCCTGACTTGACCTCTGCATCCCCCTTCTCCTTCAGAATTGGTGCCGCATGCACTTTTTTGGATGCACCTGTGAGGGCTCCAGCTCACGTCTAGATGATCTATCAGAATAGAACTAAAAGAATATGATATTTTCTATTTCAATCGCCAAGTAGGACATTACAAGGAATCGTCTGCATCCTGACGGTTATAATATAAACCGCCTATTGTCTGATTTGTGGCTTTTGAGGGATATCGCTCCTCATTTCCATGACAACTGGTGAATAATGACTCTTTTGGCTGAGCCCTCGATAAATGAACACAATTGAAGCCGCCTGTCTATGACTCAAAGAAGCGTCAAGTTTACAAACTACAGCAGAGCTAGCGCTCTATGACTCACCGAAGCAATGGAAATACGGTTATTGATGTGCATTGAGAGTGGCGGGTTTTATTATTTTTGCTGCCTGCAGGTCAAGAACCTAATTTATCACAGAGCACCCTCCATCTGGATATAACATCTCTGTTATCCTGTGGACCCCTTGCAATTGTGATATTCATGTTCAGGCTAACAGAGGTGTATGAATCATTGTAAAAAAAAACGTATATAGATATACAGCATATGATAATATACACTCAGCTGGGATTATTGCCACCCCACCAAAGAAACTGAGCAGAATAAAGATCAGGCCTCTTAAAGGATGGCTGTAGGTGGAAACCACGTCTGATCCCGGTTTATCTGCCATTCAATGAGGATGTGTCCTTCCTGCTGCTGCTCTCTCCCTATTACAGCTCAGGGGATGTATCCTTTCTGCTGCAGCTCTCTCCCAGTCACAGCTCAGGGCTCAGGGGTGTATCCTTTCTGATGCAGCAGTCATCCTATCACAGCTTAAGGGTTTTGTCCTTTCTGCTGCAGCTCTCTCCCTGTCACAGCTCAGGGGGTGTATCCTTTCTGATGCAGCAGTCATCCTATCACAGCTTAAGGGTTTTGTCTTTCTGCTGCAGCTCTCTTCTACCATTAGATCCATCTGGTGGCAGCTAAAGGGTGGGCCTGAGCATGTGCATCCTGCATATTCAGCTCTGTAGCAGAACAAGCAAGTTATTATATAGACTGAACACCATGGGCCGCCATTATAATGAAGTAAATGGAATATTTCACAACTGGATCATTTCTTGTAAGACAAAGTAAATTACAAAAGTAACTAGTTTGTCATACTGAATTTTACATGTATAAAAATAACAGTTAATGTTTGGCCAACCCCTTTAAATGTGAAGGCCTAGATTTCATTGTAAATGTTCTAGTTGTGCATCAACTGAAGATGTTATGGAAAGGCCTTTAGACCTATGTCATAATTGCTTTCCTGATCCCCATTGACTCTCCGCTGCTCTTAACCGATTCATATATAATGGTTGACAGTTTAATGTACAATTGGCAAAATATGCCAGCTCACATAACGATTTGGGTCTGTTGTTTCAGGTTTTTTAACAGTTCAGCCAGATGCAAGCATCTCAGTAGGTGAATCATGGCCCCCTGAAGAATTATCGTCTTCTGCAGCCAGTGAAATTCTTGCTTTATATGGCCAAGAAAAGACAGAAAATACTACTTTATTTTCCAGTACCACCCTCACCAGCAAGAAACTCAATGATACAGGCCCTAACCCCTCTATTCAAGACATGTTGAATGTGCAACTTGAAGACCTCAGCCCTTCTGACTCTCCAATCACATCTCCATTCCAGCCTACAAACCAAGGTCTAAGTGATACCAGCATATTGCCTTTATTGACTCTGCATCCATATAACCAAGATGGTTTTATTTCTTCATCATTGCCTTCACCTTCATCTTCATTACCATCATCATCATTGCCACAACTTTACCAGACTTCCTCGGCTGTAGCTTCCTCTACCACTGTGCCTTACTTTGATGAAGTTACTGAGGGGGAAGTGTTAATTCAGCACACAGCTACAGATGTCGTAAATTCTAGTTCTAAGGTAACTATTCATTTCACCAGTTCATTGGAGAGAGCTGAAAATAGCACCACTGATTTGGTAAAAGGTACTCAATCACCATGGCATACAGACTCGGCTGTAGATACAACAATCGGAAACTCCTTAGGACAAACCAAGAATGAAACAGAATCTTTAACTGTAGCCGTTAAGTCATCTTTATCATCAGAAACATCTGCCCTACAAACAATCTCTACACTCCCATATGAAAGCACTGTCATCTCAACAACCTCCTACACTGACTCTTTTTCCACATCATACAAGCCATCCACTCCATTTGGCACAACATTTACAATACTCTTAGACACAGTAGACGTTAGCAGTTTAGAATCACGTCAGGTAGAGACCCATACAACAATGGAAAGTGGCAGTCATTTTAACACATCTCCATTTGTCCCTGTGACACAAGAAGAAAGTGCATCTCGCTCAACATTGTCAACAGAGCAGCCATCAACTGGATTCATAGAGTCCAGCTCCGTTCACTTCATGGGCACTTCAACAATACCAAGTTCAGAAGAGACATCTGTGAACGCAACTTCATCTGAATTAAGTTTATCTCCTAATACCATGATGTCCACCATGTCTGTTACCACATCAGCTCCACTTAACCCATCAACAGCATTCATTTCTGTTCGACCTACTGACTATACCCATGCTGAACATACAATAGGATCTTCTTTGTCTGCTGATTTGTCCACCATCAACACTGATACAAGCACTGATGTCACAGTTTCCAGTCTTACAGATCTCTCGACCAGTACTTTACGGGCTCAAAATGTGACTGAAATAGACACCAGTTTTAATCTAACACAGTCTACCTCATATTCTGAGGAAATGACTTCTCATCTTACTAAAGGTGTAGTAGAAAGTACCAATAGAGCATCAACCTTTACAGAAGAAAAACATACTCAAAGTATAAATGATGGCATGACCTCATGGACTTCAATGGCTCCTTCAGAAACTCCAACAGAAGTTTCTCTCTCTTCTGAACCATCCACTATAACATCTAGTACTAGTATAATGACAGAAACGCGGAAGACAGATCATATTGTAGGCACTAGTCAAGTCTCCACAGACCACCCAAGTGAGGAGAATAATATTTCATCTACTAGCAGTACATTCTCAACTGTTGAGTACTCAACCTCTGATCATGCTGTAAGCATGGAATCAAGCACCAGAGAAGTAGCATCATCAGTGAAGACCACAACATTGCCTATATCACTAGACAAAACAAGTGAAATGCTGTTATGGACTTCTAATGAAATTGAGATTAGTACATCCCCAGTGGAAACAAGCACGTCTATGATGTCCTATTCACATTCAGGTGCAACATTAGCTTCTGAAACAACAACGGAAATCTCCACGATAATTGACACCAGCGCAAACACTGATACCCAACAGACACACTCCACAAGAGAAACCACCCATATAGCCACAAGCGGTCAAGAAGATTCAAATTTTACGTCAACAGTACCAGAACCGCTAACTTCAACCACTCTTAAATCAACGTCCAACTTTGGTGTTAGAGGAGTGACAACCCAGACTGTTACTGATAATAGCTCTTCTCTGTTCGATATCACATCACAACCTGAAGGCAACACATCTGTAGCAACAGTTCCTTCCCTGTCAGTGGTCACAACTGGATCTGAAACCCTTACATTTAGCTGGGTTTCCTCCGCTTTGCAAGAAATCAGTTCAAGTACAAATAGCATGGATGTTAATTCTACTTCATATTCCAGTTATAAAACAAGTGCATTTGATGACACAACACTGTCCAGGCCAACAGAACTCGAGTCTTCAAATATGTATCAATCCTCTTCATTCCCCACATCTAATTTTGATAAGTTGAGCACTGATTCCAAGACTAACAGTGGACAAAGTACATCGAACATAGGTGTAGTTTCAGAAGTGACGTCACCACTGGAGTCAACAACAGGATCTCCAGTAATGACCCCTTCCCATGCAGTTACCCCATGGACCATTACTGATAATACTAATGAAGAATCAACTGATACATTTCCAGTTACGTTAGGCATATCCACAACATTATTGTTTTCACTGTCCACAAATATTGACACTAAAACAGAAAGTTTGCAGAAGTCTACTACTTTGGACATCTCAAGGCATCAGCCTCTATCGAGTAGTGTAACAACACTATCCTTTTCCACGTTAACACAACCTAGTGCCAGTGCTATGGACAGTATGATCTCTACCACAGAAATTACTACTGCTTCAGACAATACCAGAAGTGATGGTACCATAACGTTATCAAGTGGTCCTCAGCCTACATCAAGTGGGGTAACAACACCATTCCTTTCCATATTAACACAAACTACTTTTAATGCAACAAATAATATGACCTCTACCACAGATGTTATCACTGCTTCAGAGAATACCAGAAGTGATGGTACCATAATGACATCAAGTGGTCCTCAGCCTCTATCGAGTGGAATAACAACGACATTCCTTTCCATATTAACACAACCTATAGTTAGTGCTACCAACAATATGATCTCTACCACAGAGATTACCACTGCCTCAGACAATACCAGAAGTCATAGTACCATAGTGTCATCAAGTGGTCCTCAGCCTCTATCGAGTGGTGTAACAACACCATTCCTTTCCACATTAATACTATCTAGTGACAGAGCTACGGACATGACCCCTGCCACAGAGATTACCACTGCTTCAGACAATACCAGAAGTCATAGTACCATAGTGTCATCAAGTGGTCCTCAGCCTCTATCAAGTGGAGTAACAACGCCATTCCTTTCCATATTAACACAACCTATGGTTAGTGCTACCAACAATATGATCTCTACCACAGAGATTATCACTGCTTCAGACAATACCAGAAGTCATAGTACCATAGTGTCATCAAGTGGTCCTCAGCCTCTATCGAGTGGAGTAACAACACAATTCCCTTCCACATTAATACTATCTAGTGACAGAGCTACAGACATGACCCCTGCCACAGAAATTACCACTGCTTCAGACAATACCAGAAGTGATGGCACTATAACATTATCAAGTGGCCCTCAGCCTCTATCGAGTGGTGTAACAACACAATTCCCTTCCACATTAATACAACCTACTGTTAATGCAACGAATAATATGACCTCTAGCACAGATGTTACCACTGCTTCAGACAATACCAGAAGTCATAGTACCATAATGATATCAAGTGCTCCTCAGCCTCTATCTAGTGCATTAACAACCCCATTCCTTTCCTCATTAACGCAACCTACAGTTAGAGCTACCGACAATATAAACTCTACCACAGAGATTACCACTGCTTCAGATAATACTGGAAGTCATAGTACCATAGTGTCATCAAGTGCTCCTCAGTCTTTATTGAGTGGTGAAACAACACTACTCTCTTCCACAATAATACAACCTAGTGACGGTGCTACGGGCAATATGATCTCTACTACAGAGATGATCACTGATTCAGACAATATCAGAAGTCATAGTACCATAATGTTATCAAGTGGTCAGTCTACTGTTTCTTCAGTGCCATCCACAGTGCAATCATCGAGCAGAAATTTTGAAAATCAGACAAGTTCAGAGAGTCTTCAAAGCCCCTCTCCCTTTAGTCCTTCTACAGTCACATCTTCACTATCTCAGCTGACAACACAAAATGAATCCTTAGCTGCCAGCACTGTAGATATGGTAAATTCTAGTAAAAGTACCACTCACAGACAGGACACCACAATGGCCATGCTTCACACTACATCCCATGTGTCATCCACAACCATAACATCTATTCATCCCTCATCTTTCTCACCTCTCACAACTACAAACTTTCCAACAAGCATATCTGATTCTCTCTCTACAGTCTCTTCTATGGTATCTCCTGATGAACTGTCAACTGTTCCAGCTACTGGAAATGCAACACAAAACTTTACTACTCCAGAAAGGCCATCTCCTTCTTCTTCTTCTGTGACTCTCACAACCCCGACAACTCATGTGTCCCCATCTATTATCTATACATTGTTGTCCACTCACTTCACCAGGAGTGCTCCGACACCAACATTAGGCGTCATTACTACAGGTAGTACATATCTTACGCCAACAAACCACACCACACATACACCTACCACAGTAGTTCTTCCAACCGGATTACAAACAATGACCCTGACATCAACCCCTTCAAGTACTACTAATACACCTACAACAGATACAGTCACAACAGTGTCAGATACCACCAAAGTGTCAACTGTTCTTCCTCACACCATTCCTTCATCAACCGTGGCATCTACAACAACATCCCTGAGGACACCTGTAGCTTCTGTGACAACAGCGACAAGTACAACTGTTCTTAATCACACAACTCTGGCGACCATGCAGAGTACATCCACCATGCCTTCTATATTCGAGTGCAAGCTATCCACCAAAACCATGGTGAAAACCGGTAAGTTCCTTGTTTTTGAACGTTTTTGCTCATTTGTTTGGGAAGTATTTTCTACACCAATATTGCATGGTCAAAAAAGATGGAACGAGAATATTTACAACAGTTGATGGTACATGCCTGAGCAGCCAAGTTGTTAATGAGCTTGCACTGTATTGCTGCTCTCCATCACTGATGAGATGGTTCCTCTTCATGGACCAGGTCTGCTGTTTTGATCTTATTAATAACAGGATAGGATTCTGACTTGTGCTCTGGCGGACTTTGAAATTTCATGAAAATGTTAAAAGTCTAGGTCTACTTCTAAAAACAAACAGGTTGTGAAGTTTCTTTGGCATGTAAAATACATGAACAAGTAATCATGCCTCTCGGCTATAGAAAGACTGCAATGCAAAGTTTGCTTTCAGCCTAAGGCTACTTGCATTTTTAATGTGGTTATTCTATAAGAACTCTGCTGCCAGGCTACAGAGTCTTCATCAGCATATAGACAACAGCTTCTGACATTGTTATATTTCTTCAAGGAACACCAAACCTAGAAGTGATTGATAAAAGTAAACAGAAGACAATTTTGCCCCCACAGCCTCTGGCAGAGGATCAGACTATCTGAGTTTACCGTATCCAGCATAGCCGGACAGTGCTGCTCATTGACTATAATGGGATCCAACGGGTTTCCGGCATAAATGCCGCAGCTGTATTTGTCCGTCTGTATTTAGCCAATGGGGATCCGGCCATGCTGGATATGGTGAACTCCAGTAGTCTGTTCCTCTGCAGGAACAGACTACTTGAGTTCATGTGGCATGTGTGAACCTACCCTAACAGTCTTGCAGAGAACATAGGAGTTCATTTCCTGCTGATTCTTTCCATAGACAGGCAGCTTTGGGTAGGTTCTGGCTCTTCTTGTCTCTCTTTGAAGAGATCAATTGTGTATAGAGACTTAGTGGCAATGCTCCATGGGAAAATAATATGCAAAAAAGAATCTTCTAGTGAAGGAGATCCCTCTCATTACTGCCACCTATTGGAAGTGGCTCCTTAAGAGTCAAATGCTTTTTAACAAGTCACAAAACATGACAACGAAAATTAGTCATGTGGATGGATGGGTGGCCTAGCTGTTTTCATATGTTTGTTGAAAAGTCAATCATTGGCTTATAGGGACCCACCTCCAATAAGTGGACCAAGTCGGCTGCTAGTGAGATGGTTCTCCATCACTGAGAGGTACCTCTTTACATTTACAGACAGACAGCTGAAGGCAGGCCAGAGGGGGGAGAGGCTCCTGCTGCAGCCAGTTGCTATACAGCTAGACAAGTTTGTGAGATGGAAGAGGGGGAAATGTCTCCACCTGGGGAATCTAAGCTTCTCTGAAACTGAAACCTGTTATACTGTGATTGAATGAAAGGTCCCAAATGATAACCTGTGAAAAGTTAAAATATGCTGGTGAAATTCTGCAGCACCACCATGGGAAAATGAAGAATTGCATGATGTTCATTGAAGATGCCTGTGTGGTGGGTGGAATTTGTATGTCCTCCAGAGACAGAGAAGATACTCTTTGATGTGACTATCTGCTTTGGCTTATTGATAGAGGTCCTATCTGAGATCAATGGGTTTTCCAAACCAGAGAATCCCTTTAAAACCACTGTGTCAAGGTTTTATGGCAAAAGATTAACAAGAGGCCTTCAAGGAGTAGTTCAGGATTTTAGGTGGTACAGATGAAACTGGGAGCAAAGTTGCTCAACAGGATGATGTAAAGATCAACCACCATATCCCTACCAACAAGTCCTATGGTGATGTTTATTCTTGTATTCTTTGAATCTAATATCATTGTTGTGGTTGGTTCAACATTATTTGCTGATTAATATCTTAATATATCTATGTAGAGGTCAGAGTATCATTTTTTGTGACACAGAGCTCTAATCCCCTACAAAGATGTAGCGTTGTATTCCTATAGTATTAGCTTGCTGAATACTGTATTACTATAGAGGTCAATGTGTAAGCGGTATTTTGTAAGCTTGTTAGCTCCATCTAGTGCTGGCTGCAGACAGCTAGTGTTTTATCTTTTAAATCTTTGTCAATGAAGGGATTTGGAGCTCTACAACAAAAACAGAATTCTTACTGTTATAAAAATGCATTAAGAATATTTAACTAATTTAGATAAAAAATATTAAACTAAGGCTTGATTGGTGGCCCTTTAAAGGCCCATGCAGACTGATGATTTCTGGGTGCTTTCCAAGTGTACAATGGACAGCACTAGAAATAAAAACTAACCTGTTACAGTAAATGGGTCATTTCACTAGGCCTACGACAAGATAAAATTGCAGCTTGCACTGTCCAGCTCCAATTTTCCAAAAGTTAATTGGATCTGCAAGAAAAACTGATAGCACATGGACACATCAGTGTTTACCGGCCAGAACACAGATGACTTTCATATCCTTCCTCTGATGAAGCCCTTTATATTCAATAGTGATTTATTTTATTTTGGTGAGAATTTCGTTTTTCTAAGTTTATGTTATTTATAACATATATGACCTTAACTGTTGATTGTATCTTGTTTTTAGTTCTTACCTTGAGTAATCAGTCTCTTACCGCATCAAAAGAGGCCATTGTGCAGAAATTTGAAGAGTTTCTCAATCTCACCCTCAACCAAGCTGTAAACCAGTCCATCCAAATATTTGTAAATAGAACTTCAGTAAATGTAAGTATGGAATATCCCATGTATTATCACTTCTGACAGGATATCATAACTAGCAGGGTTGTATGGGATTGGAGGAGAGGGTCTGTTTCATTCCTGTGCCCCTCTTGTACCATGGGCTCAGTCTGATATTGCACCTTCTTCATGCATAGCCATAAACCCCACATTATCTGTGTACAATGGTCTGTTCCAGACAGGCTGGGTGAGATACTCTGTATGTTTTTTTGAACAGGCTGCTGGGCACAGATAATGGGGGTGAAGCAGGGGCGTAGCTAGCGGCTCACGGGCCCTAGTGCAAGAGTTAGGCTTGGGTCCCCCTTTCCTCAGTGCTTTGTGTTTTCTTATGCGGCACAAGGGTCTTTGGGCCCCTTCAGGCTCCTGGGCCCGGTAGCAACTTCTACCTCTGCACCCCCATAGCTACGCCTATGGGGTGAAGGTGTTTCACTTATAGTACCAATAGTGGAATAATATGGCTGATGTATTTTTCCCCCTGTTTTTGCTGTTGGGTACAAAACAATACAAGAAAACTATAGAAACATAAAATATTAAATGTAAAGACTCATAATAATTTTACTAGAAATTATTGCAATTTTATTACAAAAAGCTTTTATTCCACCTTTCTGTATACAGTACTTGCCAGTCTTATAAATTCAACATTTTCTTTTTCTTTTGTTACATATGAAGTATTTTATTGTCTGTATGTTTTTCCCCACACATTGTTTCTGTGGCAACCTATAATCTGTTCATAAATTGATTCTGATATAAGTCATCTTTTTACAGTTGGCGAGCCAGCCGGGTAATGTGACAGTGGGATATTCGGTGGCAGTCAATGCTTCAGTGTACATCCCATCAGCCATTGTGGAGGTTCTTACAGGCAAAGACGTCTTCAGCATTTCTGAGCTCAAGGTTCTTATTCCAGTCCTGCAGTCTGTGCCGATAATAGCTGAAACTTGGGAACCTGAACCTGATATCAGCTACAGGGTAAAAACAGGTGAGATCATTTATGCAGATGTATAGATTCAAAGTTGAATGTTTTATATAGTCATTTTTGGAATAGT
Organism: Bufotes viridis; assembly: GCA_033119425.1. Taxonomy (NCBI): domain Eukaryota; kingdom Metazoa; phylum Chordata; class Amphibia; order Anura; family Bufonidae; genus Bufotes; species Bufotes viridis. Next base: position 22,098,150 of record CM065598.1, on the reverse strand, counting down.
ATAGTTTTGAATATGTTAAAGGAACACTAAACCCAGACAGTGGTAAGATATTGCAGCCAGTTACCTCACAGCCAGAGATGAGCCTGATCTCTTTGGAGAGTGGAAAAATGGCTAATTTTAATAATGTAGAAGAAATTCTCACAGATAACATTGCAATATTAAATGGAATAGATCAAAGTGTAGAGGTTAAGGGAGGAACTGCTGGGATTTTTGTGTTCATTTTGTCCTTGTAATGTGACATCACTGTGTTTATTACTCCTGTAATGTAACACGTCTGTGTGCATTATCCCTGTACTGTGACGTTCAAGTGTGTATTGTTCCACCGTATCACGTAAACAGTGATTTCACTACTGTAGCATTGATGTGTGCATGATTCTCGTGACTCTATTATGTCCATTATTGTCAATCGTTTTGCTGTGACACTGCTGTGTGGATCATTTTTATGCTGCCACATCACTGTGTACTATGACATGCCTGTGTATGTTGTCCCTATACTGTGACATAACAGTGTTCATTATGTATGTATTGTTACACTTCTTTGTGAATTATCCCTGTGTATTTGGAAGCATGAACTTGCTACTGAAGACAGTCATTAATAACCTATATCAGTGATGAAATGATTAGTAATGTATTGTTATTAGATGATCTGTGCCCTGTAATCTATAGATTAGGCTAAAGCTGACGTGTCAATTCAATTAGCAGAGAATGTCTGGGCTCTGGCTTCGCCTTCTCTTCTTTTCTCATTTGGCAGGCGGCCAGGATTACCATTTATGTTGTTGATGTTTCTGCTTCTTCAAATACTTTACTGCAGATTTTTGCACAGCATCTTCGGACTAGAACCGCGCAGGCGACAATGCCAAGTGCTGCCAGGCTGGCAGGTGCACAATGGTGCTGGAGTGCTGGGAACACCTGCCATTGTTTTGGGTTGCTTTGGATCTGGCCCAGTTAAGACGCTGGGTACAATGAGGGATCTTGAGCCTATGTTTTCTTGTAGTGCTTTGAAACCAGCTTCTTGCTGTCTACAAGTTCTTTGCATAAGTTGTAGAGAAATATGGAAAATCTCAACTGCATCAACCAGGAGACAATAACTGCTGCGGTGAAATGATTGTGTGCCATTGTCATGAGGTGCTACATGACAAGCAGAGCCAGCACAGGGGGCAGGCAGAGTAGGCTGTCAGATAGGGCGCTATTTGTAGGGAGGCATAACGTTTGGGTGAACATGCTCAACAGAGCCAAATGTGCAACCGACCGGGGCAAATAATTACCAATAGCTGTCAAATGAACGTTGTCTATCTGTTCTTTATGGTCAACCTCCCTGCCTCCCAAAAATGGGCCCATATCCCTTTTTTTCTAGCAAACTTTTCGTTTATTGGTTTCTTTACTGGAAAGGCATGTGCAATGCCAGCTATCAGCATAAAAATGTAATCCCCCTGTACTTTTGTTCTGTGTTACAGTGGGTTACAGTATAATGTAGGTGTCATTAATATCATCCAACATAGTGGCCCTTTTAGTATCATCTGAGTTTGGGGACCTATTCACTTGGAAGATCGTGGCTCCTCCCCCTCCCCCAGCCTGATAGCATTGCTGTTGTACAACTTTAAAAAGACATGGCCGCTTTCTCCAAAAACAGCGCCCTTCCCATCCAAAGTGGGCGTGTGGTGTTGGAGCTCAGTCTCATTGACTCTAACGGAGCTGAGCTGTAATACTAGATGTGCAGTATCCCAGACCTGGGGATATCTGCAAAGTTATGTCTGTTATATATTGTTTGTAATGTTAATACTGTGTACTACACACTCAGCTGTCCAGCATAAGCCAGGCAAGGCCACAGTTAACAATCCTGGCCCAGCCCTCTCTGGAGCTCAGGGTATAGGTTAGCTCAACACTCTAGTTTTCCAGAATAATCTAGGAGAGTAGCTGTAGAGACGGAGGAAGAAGAAACAATCTCCATGTACTCCTCTCCCATATACTCTAGCTGTAAGTCCTGTAGCCTTGGTCGCCTCCACAAGCTTCAGGAGATGCAAGCAACAACTAAAGGAGCAGGATTTGCATGGCTACAGTGAGAGAGAGAGACATCAAGGTAACCCAGACCCTGCTGCTGCAGAGGGATAATAAGTTAAGACACCCTATGCACCATTGCATCTCCTAGATGTGCCCTGCCTTGCACCCACATGGAAATTAATACCATGGGCATCCCCAAACTACCATCAGGCAGGGGGCCCTCAGCTACATGGAGTGCCCCTAAGAAACACAGGGTGCCCCTCCTTCACTGACCTCAGGGAGCTACAGCCTGAGGGGGTACACCATGACATATCATCATCAGGGCCACTACCAATCCGATTCTCTGCTGTAGCTCCTCAGAGGCTTGCTGCAGTTCCAACCCATGGACAGGCAAGGAACTGTTTCTGGAAGAAAGTAGCCATATTTTTCCAATCGTGGAAACACCTTTTATACTGTAATAGACTCTTGTTTCCTTTGGCTTTCCAATATTTTTGACAATAGCACAGACTGCACCTGCTATCAACATTTCCAGAACCCAGCGCAAACCCTTTGAGTTCAATGGGATCTGACAGGATTTGCCAGTCGTCATGGCTATGTTGTACACTTGTATAGGTAGTGCTTTGGAAACGTTCCACATGGTAATTTTCACTGTTCAATTTCCTTCTGTTTGGACAGTACTGAAGCTGATGGGAACAGGCCCCAATGTCCATACCTGCGTGTATGTCCAAAACATGGAACAAAGGCTGCAGACGGCGTATGAGAGGGCAGAACTGACCAGTACTGGAGTGAGCAGGAGCAACCTGTCAGTTCAGGTAAGAAACCAGTCATCACTGTCCATTTATTAGGTACCTGTTTGTGATTTTACGGCCATGTGCACACATGGCAGACACACTGCAGATTTTCGACTGGGAATTGCATGTGGAAAATTGGTGTGTTACAGTACCAGTAAATCTCATCCATGCAGGTTTTTCATTTGGACAGCTTATCAGAGTATCATGCTAAGATTATCTGTATTTACATGGAACTGCAGGTAAACATACTGCTAAAAATTGACCTCACTTCCCTTTTTGAACCTTATTTTGGGTTGTGGGATTTCCTGTCGCTGCCTTAAAGAGCTTCTGTCACCCCCCCAAACAGCAATTTTCAGTATTAGACTTAATATATACCGCTCCTACCTCTGACTGTGCTTTAAATTCTTTAAAAATAGTACTTTTGTGATCTGCAAATTTCTTCACTACCAGCAAGTTAGGCGGCTTACTTGCTGGTAGCCACATCCTCGGTCTAAAAACACGCCCCCTCCTCCACTTGATTGACAGTGCCAGCGAGCGCTCTCCTCCTCCCGCTGGCCCTGTCTGCAGCTGAAATCCCGCGCCTGCGCCGTACCGGTCCTCATTCGGCGCAGGCACTCTGAGAGAAGGATGCTCGCTTAGCTGCTCCTTCTCTCAGAGCGCCTGCGCCGAATGATGGCTGAGATGACTGGCACTGACTGGTGTCTGAGACTGCTGTGACTGGTGGCTGAGATGGCTGGCACTGACTGGTGGTGCTGAGACTGTGGCTGAGACTGCTGACTGCGGCTGGTGGCTCAGACTGCTGGCACTGACTGGTGGCTGTGGCTGAGCCTGCTGACACTGAGTGCTGGCTGCAGCTGAGAATGGTGGCACTGACTGGTGGCTGTGGCTAGTGGCTGAGACTGCTGGCATTGACTGGTGGCTGTGGCTGAGACTGCTGGCACTGACTAGTGGCTGAGACTGGTGGCTGTGGCTGGTGGCCGAGACAGACTGGTGGTGCTGAGACTGCGGCTGTGGCTGAGACTGATGACTGCGGCTGGTGGCTGAGACTGCTGGCACTGACTGGTGGCTGTGGCTGAGACTGCTGACACTGAGTGCTGGCTGCAGCTGAGAATAGTTGCACTGACTGGTGGCTGAGACTGGTGGCTGTGGCTAGTGGCTAAGACTGGTGGCTATGGCTGAGACTGCTGTCACTGACTGATGGCTGTGGCTGCTGGCACTGTGACTGGTGGCTGAGACTGCTGGCACTGTGACTGGTGGAACTGACTGATGGCTGAGATGACGGGCACTGACTGGTGTCTGAGACTGCTGGCACTGTGACTGGTGGCTGAGACGGCTGGCACTGACTGGTGGTGCTGAGACTGCGGCTGTGGCTGAGACTGCTGACTGCGGCTGGTGGCTCAGACTGCTGGCACTGACTGGTGGCTGTGGCTGAGACTGCTGGCTGCGGCTTGTGGCTGAGACTGCTGACACTGAGTGCTGGCTGCAACTGAGAATGGTGGCACTGACTGGTGGCTGTGGCTGAGACTGGTGGCTATGGCTGAGACTGCTGGCACTGACTGGTGGCTATGGCTGAAACTGCTGGCACTGACTAGTGGCTGAGACTGGTGGCTGTGGCTGGTGGCCGAGACAGTTGGCTGTGGCTGAGACTGCTGGCACTGTGACTGGTGGCTGTGGCTGGTGGCACTGACTGATGGCTGAGACGGCTGGCACTGACTGGTGGCTGAGACTGCTGGCACTGTGGCTGGTGGCACTGACTGATGGCTGAGACGGCTGGCACTAACTGGTGGCTGAAACTGCTGGCACTGTGACTGGTTGCTGTGTGCTGGTGGCACTGACTGGTGATGCTGAGACCACTGTCAGCAACTGGTGGCTAATACTGCTGGCAACAGCTGCTGTGTGTGTCTGACAGTACTGGAATTTGTGCGACTCTGTGATGCACGTAATGGCGGCGCACCGATTGAGAGAGCACACCATAGGAGACGATGACTGGCCAGTGCGCTTGTGGTTTGCTGTGTGTTGATTGGCCGGCGCTCCGCGCATGCGCACTTCAATCATCGGCACACACGCACGGACACCAGCCCTGAGCACACACACAGGGCTTTTATTAGTATAGATGGAAAAGTGCTGTATATTACATGTGTTCTGCCGGCTTTTCTGCCCTGGCTGCATATACTGGAAAATCAGAGTACACCTTGGCACAATATTCCACATACAGCGGTAGGGTTTTGGCACAAAGCTAGTCACGGCAGTGCTGCACCTGTCAGAACGCGTGTTACTATTCATGATTATACCATGCGCAGGTGCACGGCCCGGCAGGACATTCTGCTCTGTAATATCTACAGAAATTGCCCACTTAACCCTTTGCTTGCCAATTTTCAGCTTCAACCATGAATGTTTTGTTGAATAAGTCATTTGCATTAATAACGTTTCTATATAATAAAATTCCTTGACTACAGTGCTGGATTATCAAATATTCTAAAGTATCAAGTGGTCATAGAGAAGGACACTATGGATGGGTTCACACCAAATCTTACAGGATCCCATAGCAAAGCTTAATATGGGCCCTCCACCAGTATGTCTGCATCAAGCACTCCCAGGCAATGCAAAACGCAAGGTGTGACTTCCCAGGGTGACAGAACTTTTTAATAAAATAATAAAATTTTAAAAAAAATCGCAATCCACCTCACCCTTTTTATCCAACTTCTACGAAGGAAAAAGTGGAACTGGTGCATTTGAAATATGAGGCTTACAGTATTATGAACACCATGTTTCTCAATGTATTTACGCCATATACATTAATAAAGCTCCTGCCTCCCTCTACACAGCATATTGTAACACTGTCTGCCAGCAGCCACCACTAGGGGGAGCTCAGTGTACAGGAATTTATACAGTTGCCATTGACTTGAATGGAAGCTATACATTTCTTTGTACTGAGCTCCCCTAGTGACTGGGGCTTTCCTTCCCTAGAGCCCCTAAGAACCATGAAATCTGCTTCCACCCCTGGTTCACACATTGTGGCTAAATAAAAAAAACTGCAAATTCAGAGCACCAAAGCTGGAACATCTGTCCATCCAGTTCAGCCTGTTATCCTGCAAGTTGATCCAGAGGAAGGCAAAAAAATCCCTATGCAACAAGGGTGCAACAAGAGCAATGGTGATGCCCTCATTGCACCAAAGGCTTAATTTGCATATTCTGTATTTCAATAGATTTTGAGAACATCCAAAGATACCCACAGTCTGACCCTGATCTATGTCGTGAAGAATAATAGTGTTCCATTAAATGGTACAACGGCCAGCAGCCTGCTCAATATCCTGTCCGGAGAAGTGGTCGGATACTATCTGGGAGACCCTCCCTCCATTATTGCAGAACGTAAGTAGTGCACACCCTAGTCTTATGGGCTTCCCTCAGTAGCTGTGTATTGATTACAATGGACTCCTCCTTCATGCTTAAACATGAGCATTAGGGTCCTGAGCGATGGAAATTCTGAGCCTTTGGGAAATCTAGGTTCATCCGTTTTTTGCCAGGAACACTAAGGCTCCATTAAGACGTCCGCACTTTAGGTCCAGATCCGTTCCTCAATCATGCGAAACGGGTGTGGACCTATTCATTTTCAATGGGGACAGAAAAGATGCGGACAGCACACAGTGTGCTGTCCACATCTGCATTTCCAGTCCGCGGCCCTGAACTTCCGGTCCGTGGCTCCGCAAAAAATAGAACATGTCCTATAGGCATTTCTATTGGGGTGCCGGCCCGGTGTTTTGCGGATCTGCAATTTGCGGATCCGCAAAACACTGCGGACGTGTGAATGGAGCCTTAAAGGGGTTCTACAGGACTTAACAATTGATGACCTTAGCACAGGCCATCAATCAGGACTGGTCATAGAGCCCACAGGGAAACTTCCCGATGGGCCGAGGCCTCTTCATGTCCACCAGTCATGGTAAGTAGGGATGAGCGAACCCGAACTGCAAAGTTCTGGGTTCGTACAGAACTTTGCCAGTTCAGGTACCCAGACCTGCATATCGCAGGTCTTGTTCAGTGAAGATAGAAGAAGCTGCTGCAGCGCGATCAAGTGGATGAGGGGAGTTGTTTTTTTTTTAACCCCTAAATAGCCATATTGTTTTGCATTTGGTCTTAAGAATGCTATTATTTTCCGATATAACAACCTTACAACGGAAAAAAATAAAGTGAAGTTTGGGTCCCCATTAAGTTTAATAGAATTCGGGGTCAAGTTTGGGTTCCGAACTCGAACTTTGACCTAAAGTTTAGCCAAATCCGGCGAACCCGAACTTCCATGGGTTCACTCATGCCTAATGGTAAGTAATGATCTGACGCCCCTCCCCTGACTCCTGAATTTAACTGTATTGCCGTCCTGAGGCAACTGCAGTAGGAAGACAGAACTAGGCAGCTGGGGCTGGCCACCACAGAGGGGCAGTTTTTGGGGAGGTATTTTGTGCTGCTGGCGCAGTATTTTGTGCTCCACTGGGGTATTTGTGTCACAAGTACCTGCTGGGGTGGTATAATGTACTGCTATATGTTAATGCTGGCTCTGTCTACTTGTGTTGACCCTGCCTTCTGTCAATTTTGGCCCCTCTACAAAATAGGGCCACTTTAGTTGTTTTCCAGTTCCCAATCCACGCCTGCCATCAATATCAGATCGACGGGTGTCTGACACCCCACACCCCGCCAATAGGATCTGTTTGGGAGTAGCTCAGGAGCTGCACAGCTTTGCGCATTGTGTAATGACAGGTCCGGTTACAGCAGCGCTCTAGTGTGTAGAAACCAGTTCTGTCTACTGCACAATGGACGGCTGGTCGGTGGGAGTGCGGTGTGCCAGGCTCCTGCCAGTCTGATATTAATGACCTATCCTAGGAATTAAATCCCACTGAGCCCCTTTAAATGGGTAACAACATGGCTGTTCGGCTGTTTCTGTACTTTCATAGACGTGAAGGGAGAGAACAGTGCATGTGTGCAGCCACCTCTCCATTTATACATGCCTGGTGGCTTCCTCACTCTCTTCCTTTGTGACTAAGGTGTGTCCCTATATAGTATAAAGCTAACAGTTCTGATTAGACAGTGTCGGACTATGCAGGCAATGGTAACATCCAGTACTCAATTTTATACATACATTTCCAGAAGAAATAAAAGAGGAACAGCACATATCCATATTCTAAGAATGATATTCCAGAATTGTTATTTCATGAAGGATACAAGTATTTACTAAAACAGACAGGAGAGGCGGCAGGATCCGAGTCCTAGTTCAGCATTGCGGTTTAAAGCGACAAACACAACTGTATAATGCAATAAATTAAAATGAGGACATTTTCTCTTTGTTTCTGTTTATTTTTTAGCTCTGTACTATCCAAACATTGACACGTCTGGTGCCACGATGAACTTCTGGGTGTACACAGGTAACTTGACTGATGCATTTCGTAGCATTCATAGTAGGATTATTACTAGATTCCTTTCCTGTCAACACCTTTGAATTGTTTTCTTTGTTCACACCTACATGAAAGGCTCTGTACAGATTCTGTCAAAGTGACGGAGACCTCGGCGGAACCCATCAGGCCCTGTTATAAGTCAGCAGGGCCTGTTGGGCAAAGCTGGTGCCCATCATGCGGCAGATGCGGCAGAGCTGTGGCTTCCAATATATACAGTAGCCACGATGTCGATGGGAGCGGAGCTCATAGATTATACTGTATTATATTACATTTTTGTAGAAAAAATATGTTATTGAAAATCCACAAAACTCAGACAATTACTCCAACAAGTACCGTATTTTTATTCATTTATATAGCACTAACATTCTGCAGCTGAGATGGTCATCGCTCACAGATGTCCCCATTGGGGCTCACTGTCTAAACTCCAGATTAACCTATCTGTTCTGTATGTTTTTTGGAGAAAACTCCCACAAAAGTCGGGAGAATATACAAACTCCAGATGCAGACCCATTCAACTTGAATGGGTTGGCGATCCGTCCACACTGCAATAAAATATATCATGTTCTCTTTTTTCGCGGTCTGGAGGCACGGACGGAAATGCCACGGAAGCACTTCATAGTGCTTCTGTTGTCTTCCGCTCCGTGCGTCCGCTTCATATCTTCTGGATTGCAGACCCATTCAAGTGAATGGTTCCGCATCCGTGATATACAGTGCACACATGGTTGGTGCCTGTAAATTGTGAACCTGCTGTTTGTGGACCACAACACGGGCACGGCTGGCACACGTTTGTGTGCATGAGCCCTTAAAGGGAGTTTGTCAGCAGTTTTGGCCATGCTGACATCAGTAGGTAGGGGCTGGGGAGAAAAATGCAAGCATACCTTTTGTGCTGGTTTTATTATCAGGAGTAGCAAGAGTATGAACTTTTATTCTTCAAGATTCTGCTCCTGCAAGTGCCCTGGAGACGGAGTCTCACAATGCTCTGTGCATTGAGTTGCTTCACAGCCCCTCCCTCTGCTTTTCAGTGACAGCTGTAGCATCCAACCAGGAGATCGTTACAGCTGTCACTCAGAGCAGAGGGAAGGAGCTGTGAAGGACCTCAATGCAGAAAGCAGCTATCACTTTCTAGTGAAGCTTCTCCTCCATTGCACTTGAGGAGCAGAATTTGGCAGAATAAAAGTCCATATTCTCACTGCTCTTGGGGATAAAAGCATCACAAAAGGCATGTTTCTACTGCTCTCCCTAGCTTCTCCTTGGTACTGTCAGCAGTATGGACAAAACTGCTGACTGACTCCCTTTAAGCTGGTCGTACACATCAGAGAAAAGTCAGTCAATGATTTGAAGTGCTCGGGGGCCTCTGAACTGTCCCTATATGGCAGATATTTGTTCATGGTGTTGAAAGATCTATGTCGGCCAAATGCATGTGTAGGCTAAATCTAAAAATTCTTCATTGATTACAGTAAATTGTTGATGCAGCTTTTATCTTTTAGATAAGACTCCAAAACTACTATATAGATTATATGTATTTTTTTCCCCAGGACCTACATATTACTGACCTATCTTCAGGATGGTGGAAGGAGCAGCAGTGCTTGAATAAGTGCTGTGGACTTTTCCTTGGCCTGTGACGTCATGTCCGTCGGTCACATGCCCTTTGCACTGCTCAGTCCCATTTAAGTGAATGGAACTGAGCTGCAATACCATGGACAGCTACTATGTACGGCGCTGTGCTTGGTATGGTATGAAGAGGCTGCAGCACTGGTCCAAGCACCAAGATCCCCCACCACCGATCAAATGTTAATGACCTGGGAGTTTATTGTGTACTGGTTTATTATTGAGGTCAGTGCAAGTAATTAGCTCCCTCTAGTGGTGGCTGCAGGCAGACAGAATTTAATAGTCTTGCAGTATTGGTGGCACTTTTTTTTTGTACATATAGAGGAAATAGAAATGTATTCATTATACTGTTAAACCCGACTGAAATCATAGATTAACTGCTCCCTTAACATGAAGCAAAACTGACAACGAGCAATAAGTGTGTTTGTCTCTTGTGCCTCCTGGTATACGAGTATAATACCTAAGTCACTATACAGGAGGCCTAAACAAACAGCAATCACATGAAAGACCTTGGCCCCTACCTGCAAACATTCCTGCCCGTACTGAAGAATCTCTCCACACGTTACAAGAGGAAACATATTTCAAAATGCCCTGGAACAATGTCAGCACTATGATTACGTTCTGTTGTCTTGGGGACCAAAGGATGACTAATGGCTAACGAGAGGTTAACTTGTAGCTGTAGACAATAGGCACTCTAACATCAAGACCTCAGTTGGAGGCACTGTTCATAATACACATATTATTACACAAGTAGGGGGTTTGTATCATCGAGGTCCCTTTTTCATTGCACCATTTGGGGTATCTAGGCCTTTGTTAGACCCATGGTGTTGCCTCCTGGACATACTGATGGAGAGCTCCTTTCCTCTGTCACACCGCTTGGGTGCTTTGGTCACTTTTGACTGCAGCACTCATGGAGTTAAAAGGCTTGGATCTGAGTTGTTTCCAGTACGGACCATTGCATCCTAATATTTGCTGTCACTTACTGCTGATGAAGTGGACACGGTGCCTGTCATGTCTGATCGGATACAGATGCCTGCGCGCAGGAAAAAGGTTAAAAGGTCCGGATAATTAGCGCCAACATATTCTGCAGCACGGTACAGAGATTGTCATCGCTCATATTGGTTCCTGCCCCCATTAGGGCTATAACAATCTAAATTCCAAATTGTTTTTTTTTAGGATGAGGAAGGAAACCAGAGTATCCCCAGGCAAACAGAGAAACTCTGTACAGAGTCTATCCTTCTTCAGATCTGAACCCAGGACCCCAAAAGAGCCGCCATGCTACCCACAAGCAAGCCCTAAAGGGGGGTCTGCAAAGTTCATTTATTGTATGATGAACAGTTAGGCTAGGGCTACACGATGACATTGGTCACGTGACATTTTGTCTCACCAATGTCGCGCTACAATTTTTATAATGATAGTCTATGGTGTCGCACTGGGACATGCGACATGCTGCGACTGCGACACAACAGTCGCCATAAACAAATCCAAAATGGTCGCAGTCGCAGCATGTCGCAGTGCGACACCATAGATTACCACTATAAAAATTGTCACGCGACATTGGTGCGACAAATGTCATAATGTAGTTGTCCCGCGACACATGTCACCGTGTAGCCCTAGCCTTATTCTGTTATCTATTATACAGTATTTTGCTGATCGTTTTGAAGACCTCTGCTTGCTGTCATGGGAGCATGCAGGGTTGGCCAGACGAGGCAGATTTTCCATTGCAGATTTTGCCACAATTTGTCGCCGTTTGCAGCAGATTTTATAAAATCTCATCCACTTTGCAGCTGTAAATTGTTGCCGATTTTCTGCAACATTTGCACCACCAGTGGCCATATACTTATTGTTTCCTTTAGGGCTCTTGCATACGAGCGTATGTATTTTGCTGTCCGCAAAACACGAATCCACAAAAAATATGGATGACATCCGTGTGCATTCCGTATTTCGTGGAATGGAACGGCCGGCCCCTAATAGAACAGGCCTATCTTTCTCTGTAATGCGGACAATAATCAGACATGTTCTTTTTTTTTACGGAACGGAAATGCGGACATACAGAAGTGAAATGCACACGAAGTAACTTGCGTTATTTTGCGGAGCGATTGAGATGAATTGTCCCGCATATGGTCCACAGAAAAAACTGAACGGACATAGAAAGAAAATACATTTGTGTGCATGAGCCCTTAGGCTTATTTGACATGAGCAATACAGAATAAGGGCTCATGCACACGACCGTTTGCCGGCCGTGGTCGTATTGCGGCCTGCATACAGCGGGTCCGCAATACACGGGCACTGGCCGTGTGCATCCCTTATCATGAATGGAATCATTTCACTTGAATGGGTCCACAATCCGGGAGATGCGGTGCGGAATGATGGAGCAGAACCTCATGGAAGCACTACAAAGTGCTTCCGTGGTGTTTCTGGCCGTGCCTCCGCACCGCAAAAAAGTAGTGCATGAACTGCTTTTTTGCGGACTGGACGGATCAAAGACCCATTCAAGCTGAATGGGTCTGGCTCCGTCTGCGGCAGCCGCACAGATATTGCCCGTGCATTGGGGACTGCATTGGTGCGCTTAGTCGTGGTCTGTTCAGGGAAGGCACCTTCAATCAGTTTTTTATGTATTCAGTGTTTCAGTTTTTTCTGCACTGATGCAATCAGTTTTTGATGTGTTTTTCACGCATGTGAAGGATAACACGCAACATCTTCTTGCAACCATCCAAGAAAAACTCTGTTTTGCATGAAAGCCCCATTCATTCCATGGGACCAGGGCAGTGTGAAAAACGCACAATATAGAACATTCTGCAATTTTTCCCTAACTCAGAGATGATCAATGAAAAACTCGTGTGCACAGAGTCATTGAAATGAATGGATCATGTTATTCGTTCCATCTGTGCAATGCATCCGGATGGAAAACTTGCTCGTGTGACAAAGGCCTTAGAGAATGAAAACCCGTCCTGGTCACTTGATGGATACACAGGTTCTTTTTTTAATTCTTTCACCTCTAAATGTAAACAATGAAGATTTCCATTCAATGACTGCAAGTAGAAATCCTGCAAACTGTAAGGAATTGATACTGAAAATATATTGGAAAAATTGTCCATTTCATCGTATAATAAGTAATCTTTATTTGCTGAAACTAGAATACTCCAGTAAAGGGAACAATACTTTGTTACAAGTGAAGCTAAAATGTTACAAATGCATCAAATCATTAAAATATATTGGCAACATATAATATAAAATGTACACATAGAATGAATTTCGATATTGGACACTATGCTTTTTTCTCCAGTGATACAAGGGGTTGACAGCCAGTTATTGGGAGCCAACAACCAAAGCTTTGCACAGCAGATGGAAGGGAGATTGGCCACATTGTTTCAGATCTCCAGCCAACAATCGAGGAGATTTAGAAGGGCGACCACGGTGGGAAGCTACACAGTTCAGGTGCGTAAAACTATTCGCATCCAAAATCACCCACCCAAGTGTAATTTGGTCATTCAGTTGAAAAATAAAAAAGGGGCTGCTCTTCTTTTCTCTGCCTCAGAAACAGCACCACCATTGCCCGTAGGCTTTATCTGGTATTGCAACTTAGACCCATTGACCCATAGACCAGAGGAGAACATCTGCAGACCCTTTTTGTAGTTTCATACACCACCTTTAAATGTCAGGAGTCTGACTGCACCATTATAAATTCAGATTTTACGTCCCGTGTCACTGTTTGTATGACTTGTGTTACAGATGGTGAAGATGCAGCGTTTGGATGGTCCTAATAACCTGGCAGAACTGACTTACTATGCTTTGAAAGACGGGCAGCCACTACTGGGCACAGTTTCTGCCAAACAACTGAGTACCATCGACTCCCAGACCATGGCCCTGACCCTTGGATATATCGTTAGAGTACAAGCCAATTGTAAGCAGATTTTACTTTAATCAGTGGTATTCCGGTCCAAGGACTTAAATTACATATTCTTAGAAAAACATTAATCTATTGGTTGAGTAAAAGTCCTTTAAAGGGTTTCTGTCACCAGGATTACACATTATAAGCTGTCTGGCATTAGCTATGTGCTAATGTCAGATCAGCTTGATAATGTGCTTTATATGTATTTCTGATGTATATTTAAGCTAAAAAACATCTTTTTATAATATGTAAATTAGCCTCTAGGAGCAGGGGGGGCGTTGCCTCTGCTCCTAGAGGCTCCATGCGCCAACCTGCTGCCACGCCCCTTCTTTCTTTGATTGACAGTGCCGGGCAGCGATCCTCTCCTGCCTCCGGCACTGTCTCTCTGCTAAATCCTGCGCCGCCGTTCTGTATTCGGCACAGGGGCGGTGAGCTGAGAACGCTGGTGCCTGCTGTCCTCAGCTCACCGCGCCTGCGCCGAATACAGAGCGGCGGCACAGGCACGGGATTTAGCAGGGAGACAGTGCCGGAGGCAGGAAAGGATCGCTGCCCGGCACTGTCAATCAAAGAAAGAAGGGGCGTGGCAGCAGGTTGGTGCACGGAGCCTCTAGGAGCAGGGGCAACGCCCCTCCTGCTCCTAGAGGCTAATTTACATATTATAAAAAGACGTTTTTTAGCCTAAATATACATCAGAAATACATATAAAGCACATTATCAAGCTGATCTGACATTAGCACATAGCTAATGTCAGACAGCTTATAATGTGTAATCCTGGTGACAGAAACCCTTTAAAGCGGAATCAATGGGATCCTAAAACTACTTTTAATTTATTGTAAAACTGAAGAGGCTCTGAAAACATGCACTTTGCAATTTTAAAGTATTTTTTCTTTCTAAAGATGTATTTTTTGTAATTAAAATACCCTATTATGGAATTCTAAGGAGAGGACTCTCCCTTTAAGACTCTTATAGATCAGCCAGCAGAGCATAGAGTGGTTACAAAGAGTGTCTCTCACTCCGGAGGACCAAGCATGTTCGTGGATTACCAGGGCTGTACATTGTTTTCAGTGGGCAGTGTGTAATACTTGATTTCAACTGCGGTGGTGCTGCAGGGAAATGTACACTTTCCCATATTCTCTCCTAGATGACAGCTGGACCTAGCAGCAGGTTACTCTGTGAACATGGAGGTCATTTCTTAAATGGCTTACCCAATGCAGAACATACCTTCCACCTGAATGATTATGGGAGAAATTTGCAAAAGAAAAGTGGAGCAGTTCTCCAGAGCAACCAGTCAGGTTGCTGCTTTTCTTTATCTATATAGTTTGGGTGAAGCTACCTGGAAGACTACTTGTTTGGTCCTAGACTTCTTATTATGTATGTGTTCTTCTCTTCCATTACTTAGCTGTTGTGCAAAAACCACCAAACAATCTGTGGATAATTGCGGCAGTCTTGGCTCCTATAGCCGTAGTCACGGTCATCATTATTATCATCACCGCTGTCCTCTGCCGAAAGAACAAAAGTGACTTCAAGTCAGACAACATCAGCAACCTCCCTCCCAGGACCAAGGTACAGTAAATTGTGTTGCCTCCTTAAAGGCTATGGACACCTTTAAGACAATTATTTAGAATTGAATTTTTTCATTTTGGGCTAAAAATCATTTAATTCCATAGGGCTTTACTGCCGTTTCTGAAATACAGAGTTCCAATCAATCTGTTTGCAGGCTGTGTGTTTTCTTTGAATGCCATCATCTGACAGCTCATGTGTAGCTCTTATCCCATCTCTTATCTCTTGACCTCCTGTACAGAGCCTTTAAATAATTTATTTTTAATAATAATTTTATTTGGCTCCCAAAACTGATTATATTTGTAGAAATATACATTTTTAAACCAGAAACTTCCTGAAACCAGCCTGAACTTTGTAGGAGCCCTGCAGGAGGTTTTCTAGGAATACAGCGTCATGGCTTTGACCCCCAGACTTCCACAGTCAGAATGAAGAGAATGAAGAGAGCATAACCCCACGAGTCACACCACACATTGATGGCCTTTCCTATTTTCTCGGTAGCCTACATGACATATGACTACTCAATGTGTAAGGCCCTATTCACACATCCGCAATGTAGTCCGCAATTTTGCGGAATACATGCGGACCCATTGACTGTGAATGGGGCCGGGAACGATGCGGAGAGCACACACTGTGCTCTCCGCATCCGATTTTGCGGAGCGCGCCGCCGATCTTCCGGTCCGTGGCTCCGCAAAAAAATAGAGCATGTCCTATTCTTGTCCGCAATTGCGGACAAGAAGAGGCATTTTCTATGGAGTTCGGGCAATGTGCGGTCCGCAAAAATGCGGAATGCACATTGCCGGTGTGTCCGTGTTTTGCGGATCCGCGGCTCCGTGGATCCGCAAAACACTTGCGGATGTGTGAATAGGGCCTAAATCAGAAGTTTGAGCAGTCGCCAGCATGTGGCAACTATGTCTCTTCTACTGGACCATATTACTCTATCGGGCTATTAGAAACTGAAAATGCAAAAGTGTGAACACATGAAATAGTATTTCCATGTGATTTCATGCAATTCTATAGGTCACCTCAAAGGGGTATTCTGGTAGGTAAAAGTTATCCCCTTTGCACAGGATAGGGGATAACTATCAGATTGGTGGGGTTCTACTGCTGGGACCTCCACCAATCATGAGAATGGGGGCCCTGTACCCCCTGCAGGCCTGCACATATGCATGACCGCTCCCTTAATTTCTATAGGAGTCCCGGAGATAGTCGAGTACAGAACTCTACTATCTCAAGAACCCCTATAGAAATGAATGGAGTTGCCATGTGCATGTGCAAGCGGCCTGCAGGGGTATAGGGCCCACGTTCTCATGTCTTACCACTGGGACCCCCACCGATCTGATAGTTATCCCTTATCCTGTGGATAGTGGATCATTTTTACCTACCGGAATACCCCTTTATATGGCAATAATGTTTGATACAGCACTAAATCTGGAGCTATTGCTTGAGGAGTAACATTAGGGATCCACAATGACATTTGGTCACCCTTGATATCCTGTAAAATCTCGAAATTACTGCAACCTGGGCACGCAACTAGCTGAAACACATGGTCTACATGGGCAAAATTGTGAATGGGAAACAATTAGGCTGTGAATAAGTCACTGAAATTCCATGATTTATACCTCAAGTCATATCTCTATGAAGCCCTAGCCTGACAATCATTGGGGAGGTCACCACAGTAAGCTTTAAAATGTCCTACATGGTAGATGATGTATCTCAGGTATCAGGGGTCCCAATAGAGTAGATCTACTTTTCTCAATCTGCTATTGTGTTTAGATATGGTCAATTATACGTTTTTGCTGCCATGTAAAGCTTGCATGGAGATTTGGTTGCAGGGTTAGATTGGCTCTCTAGGATACCAGGTGGTTCCCCGATAGGCTCTTAAAGATCCAGGAGAAGACAACTCTATTTGGAGCTGACTCGGAAACAATCACTTGTTACTAGGTCAATTTCTAATGGGATAATTCACAAGTAACTTTAGTCCTGTGTGTCCAATGAATACGATGTAATTAAAAGTGGACATCTCATATATGGATGGTAAACCTCAGAATCATGGTCTTTGGTGGACACAAGGAGCCACAGCTTTGCTTAAACCCAATGAAGGATAGACATCCTTGTATTATTTGAAATATTGGTCAATTCTGTGCAACAAAGCACATGCTGAAGAGCAGAGGATAACTCCACGGGGCGGCCATCTGTCGTCTGATAATGTTTTGGTTGCCTCATTTCGGCCAGTGAATGTTCTGAGCTTTAACATTATGTTTGCGACATTGACTTCAAGATTATATTACAACATCCCGCAATTCATTTTCATAACGCATTCAGGGATCTTTGATTTGGCAGAGTTCAATGTTTCTTTCCTCTCAAGTGAAGCTTTGACCGTCTCTTGTTTACAGATCTGCAGAGCTTATTAATGGAATGGAATTTGACAGAATGTTATTGTTGGGTTATGGACTATTACTGCCAAAAAGGCTTGATTTCTTTCCAAGCGTCTTCTCAGACCTGATATACGGATGCAGAATTAGAATTGATCTATTTTATAATACATTTTATAATAAATAATAAATTGCCATTCTCCATAAAGGTGTTTGTCCATTTCTCAGTAGAGTAGAGTCCACCACAAGGAAGCCTCATGGCTGAGTGAAACGTATTTTTGAGGACTTAACCCATTAGTGACCACCCATACGTTTTTACGGCGGTCACTAAGGGGCCTTAGGCTGGGGCGCCGCTTTTTTACGGCGGCCCAGTCTAAGCGCTGCACGGGTCCCCCGTGCAGCGGGGAGCGGGAACCCGGCTCTCACATGAGACCTGCGGCCCTGCTCTAACATTCTGGATCAAACAAGCCCTCAGAAAGCTATATAGACGGAAAAATAAAAAAGTTATACCTCTTGGAAAATAGCGATCACTCCTCCTCATGCTGCGGAGGAAGTCGCTACATGTAATAGCAGAAGTCTCCTCTACTAGCGACCATCGATTGCCGGGAAGGAACGATTCCCTCCCGACAATCGCTTGCTCAATCGGCCTATGTAATACAGGCTTTACATGTCTAATCATATTAGCAGACTGCTGAGTGCGGTCTACTAGAGGCCAGTGACAGCTCTGGTGGGCGTTTCCCCCACCGCAGCCATGAGCAGAAGCTATAACTGTTAGTCTGCCAAGATGGGGCTCACCCGCTGCCTTATTGGGATCGCCCCCATTAACATATGTATCCCACGAGTGAAGTCATTGCCATTACTTATGCACAGAGTTCAGAAATGTCACATTTCCTTTTACAGCCGGTACAAGGTTTTGATTACGCAAAGCAGCATCTTGGACAGCAAGGAGGAGATGAGGAGATGCTCCCCGTTACCCAAGAGACTGTGGTGCCATCACTCAACTTGTCCCAAGAAAGAGACAGCACAAAGGACGGCAGCACGGAGAAGATGCTCAAGTCTTCAGATAACAGAAAGAGGTGTGACCCCAAAAGTCATTGTATAGTATTTAGTATGTGTGTACCTTCCCTTCCCTCCCCACGGTAGGTCGGATTTCTCTCGAGTCGCCCTTTCTGTCATTTCTTAATTATAGTCTGTGTCTAGGAAAGCTGGGTGACAAGTCAAAATGGCACATAGAGTATGGCAAATCTATCTAGTCACACAGTCATACCTCTCCCGCTCCTGTATCATTGCCATTCAGGACCCCTTTGAATGAGGCGCCACCACTGGACGGTGTTTTGGGAAATGTACTTTTAATTGTCAATGTAGGGCAGTGCTGATAACGCATCTTGATTTCACAAATCACTTGTGTCAAATGATAAACTCATACTGCTGACTAGATTATAAAGATAAGGGCCCATTCACACGAGCGCATTTTTCTTTCAAAATTGCGGACAGGATGTAGACCCATTCATTTCAATGGGGCCGTAAAAGATACGGACAGCACGTGCACTTTCCGCATCCGTATGTCTGTTCTGCAGCCCCCGCGGACTGGAATAGGCATTTCTATCAGGGAGACGAATGTTGCACACAGCCGGTATACGCGTTTTTTGTCCGCAAAAACGGATACGGTCGTGTGAATGAGCCCTTTATTATGTTTCATTGTGCACCAGGCACAGGTGAGCTATAAAAGATGTAGATTGGTCATTTAGCTCTAGAACTCTCTAGGGTAGGTTTATCAACCCCCTACGCCAAAAAAATGTAAAAAAATCACAAACAGCGACTTTTTACATGCCAGTTATGAAAAAATGTACGAGCAAATAGCATTTTTACATTGTCCTTGCCACTTTCTGAAAAAGAAGTATGGCATGGGCATGGTGTGGGCGGATTTCTCAACATCTACGGCAGTCTTCTGGCGTAAGTGATAACTGAAATCAACGCCTGGCGTAGATTTCATTGTATGCACACAGTGTACTGGAAGATGCACAGGGGGGAGGGGGATGGTTTTTGTACTCCAGTCGATAAATTGATCAATCTGGCGTAGCATAGCTAACCACGGCCATTTCCAAAGTAGAGCGAGCAATCACCAAAAATTGCAACATTTTTGGGCATTTTACCAAAATTGTATTGATTTACGCCAGTTCTGCGCCATTAAAAAAAGTTAAAAATCATGGAGCACGCCCCATTTCTGCAAAAAATTTAAACTTTTTACAAAAGTGGGCAGTGTTTTACGTCAGAGCCACCCACACGCCACCAGAAAACTGTGAAAATTAGGATGCAAATCTGCGCCTGCTCATAAAGGCATACATTTGCGTTTCTGGTGCACAAACAGCCAAAATATGCACCAAATTTATTAATCTGGCGCATTTTGGATTAACGGGGTATAAAATGTCAGTCTTAATAAATCTTAATAAATAAACAAACAAACCCCTTGAAGTAATGTTGACTAACTCGGCTCTGCTGCATGTACGGAAAGGAAACCTCACCTCTACAATAGGAAAGACACAGCATGGTCACAGAAGCCCCCGCTCCTCCCAAAAGCTCTTGACATTTTCATTATGTGAGTTGCAGAAATGACGCCTAACACTTGTCTCTGTTGCCATGGTAACCCGCAGCCTGTCGCCTTGTGAGAATGGTTCCGTCATCAGCAACGAATCGGAGGAGGCCAGTTCAGACAGGAGCACGCCGCAGAAAGTAATGGCTCAGCACAGAGTGACAAAGGACGAGGCTTGCAAGCGGAACGGTGAGGAGGGCGCTAATACCTCTGTAGCCCGCGCTGTACATCATCCGCGGGGCCACGCACGCGCCATGAAGGGAAAAATTTCATTACAGTTATATTATTACGCCCGTGTCTAAATTTTCTGGATAACCAATCAGATATTGCCTCTTTTTTAACGATTTTTGTAGCATTTTTATTTTTCGTCATGCATCCCCCTGCACGTGTTCCTTTGTCTTGCAGGAGGCTGGCACAGAAATAGTTACAGACCCCCCTCTGCTGCGTTCTGTGGCGTCGATAAAATTTACACTGCACATGTCTTAAAAGGGCCATAAAATTGAATGTGATTTTTTCTTTCTTTCTGGAAATGATGTGAAGGGGTGATGCAGGAGGAGAAAAAACGCCACAGGCCTCATTACTCAAAGCTCTCTAGCAGCGAGGCTGGCTTGGTTGCCCCTGGCAACCAATCAGAGCTCATCTTTCATGGCTTGGCCTGTCCTGGAAAAATGAAAGCTGACATCTAATTGGTTGCTATGGGCAACAGTGGCAACCTTGCTGCTGGAAAGCTTTGATAAAGGAGGCCCATGGTTTCTTTCTTCAAGATATAGCGCCACACCTGTTCATGGGTTGTGTCTGGTGTTGCAGCTCAGTTCCACTGAAGTGAATACGACTGAAAGGCAATACCACACACAAGCTGTGGACACGAGCTGTATTTTTGGAAGAAGACAGCCATGTTTTTCTAATCCTGGTCATCAATATCAGATCGGCAGGGGTTCACCACCTGGGACCCACAGATCAGCTGTTAGAAGAGGCCGGTGCTCCGTGAGCTCCACGGCTTCTTCCTAGGCCAGTGATGTCACTGTACATGGGACACATGGCCTAGTTACATCTCAGCTCCATTGGAGTCAATGGAGCTGAGCTGCAATACCAAGCACAGCCACTATACAGTGTACGGCGCTGTGCTTGGTTAGCTGTGGGGTGTCTGCTATGCTCACCAAGGCTCTGCTGAGCAATGGCTCCCTCAAAAGCTGATCAGCCACAGTGCCCGGACTCGCACCCCGCCAATGTGATAGCCTCATCATTATCAATTCATGGATTCCTTTAAAGAAGTTGTAGAAGACAGAAGCCATATTTTATTCCACCTTTTTGTTCTTATGGCAAGGTTGAAGCTGAATGTCATTGGTTTCTATGATCTACTCTGATAAGCGGTGCCTAAAGACCCCTATGCCACATAAGAAGACACCAGTATTACAAATGGCACTTGATAGGTGGGGGGCCCCGTTACATGTTCATACTTACCAACGTTTAGGTTGGTAACATCAGGGCATCCAAACCCTCGCCCCTGGGAACACCCCGACTCCATCCAGAAACAACAACTTATGGGAGAGGTTATCTATCATTAGCCCTGCTCATTTTCGACCCACGACTGCCCGAATTTGCCGGGACTGGTTGTGAAAATCAGGGACAGTCCCTGCAAATTCCGGTCAGTTAGCAACTATTCATTCATGTTTTGCATTTGGGGCCCAGGACTCTCAGGTTACAGGGAAGCTGGGGTCCCCAGCTTTGCATTCCATCTGTACACATATTACTTTATATTATATAACATTGTTTTATTTTCCAGCACAATTTAGTATTAAGGCTTTTTTTTTATTTCAATTTCTTTAATATTTAGGTGTACCTAAACAAAAAAGAAACAAAAAAATTGGTAAGATCTTCCATGTACTGATCTCCTGTCACTAACATATTAAAAGGCTTTCTAATTCTTTGGAGAGATCTGTGACTTCACTGAGAAGAGGAGGACCTGTCCCCTCTTCTAAAATGCATGTTTTAGTAACTTCTTGAATTCCCCATGTAATATCAATTCTGGAGCATCTATTCTTATGACTCTGTGTTGTTCTATTCCTTTATTATTCCTGCTAGAAGTCAGTTTTTAATGAAAGCCCAGACGGAAGTTACCAGTTGTGGGAGTTTATCTGCACATTCTCACGCTGGATAGTGTCAGACTGTGTAGGGACACATCCCCAACTAGTAACATCCAGTTGGACCTTTATTGCAAACTGCTAGTAATTCATTCATAAATTCTAGCAGGAATAATGGTGCAACACAGATAGATGCTCCACAATTGTTAGTACATTGGGAATGCAACTACTTGCTAAGACAGACATGTCAAGACATGTGACAGACCCTCTTTAAAGGGGTATGCACATCTCAAAAATGGCATATTGCAATATCAATTAATCATTTTTGGGGGTCTGACCTCTGTGACCACTGATGAGGGGCTGCAGTGCTGGTGTAGTTCTGCAACCTTTTCACTGTTTTCCCTGCCCTGTATGTGGCAGGAATCACTGAAATCAGATTGCCAGAGTACGACCCCCACCGATTATAAAGTGATAGAATATTCTAGAGATATGCCATAAATTTATACAATGGGAATACCCCTTTAAGACATGGTTAAGGCCATCTCCAGAATCAGCTCTTTATGTTCCATAACCTAGCACCAAATCCCCTGCTAGGGGTCCGTAACATGTGCCGATGCGTGGCCATAATGGTCACTGATTGACTACTGGATTGCTGCTCATTTAAAGGGTCCATGCAAATTGCATTTGCATATTGTTGGCAGCGTTGATTATTTTTGGCTGCATTATAGATCTGATCAGCAAACAATCGCGCGGTTGGCTCGTCTATTGGTGGGGTGTTTAGACAAACCAATGATGAGCCGAATGAATGTTTTTGGCCAATTTGATATTCTGGCTGCTTTCAGCAACTGATAGGACGAGCATAGACCCCCATACTGCTTTATTATCGCGTTCAGTTTGTTACCATTATACAGGATACTATCATTGATCTCTATGTCTTTGCAGGGAATTTGGAGCTTTTTATTAGCTGTGACTACTATAAAAATATATATATAGAGAGAGATCAATCTATGCAGAAATAAAACGGTGTTCTAGGGTGACCCAAGCCACACAGCAACTGGTGCATTTAGTTCCCAATGCATAGGCATTACATAGCGCATGGTAATCCAATTGGGCAACTTTTTTCTTGCAGTCCTTTTGATGAAACTGTTGCGCAACCATTCACAAAGGCTTCGTTCACATCTCCATTAGGAGATCCAGCAGGCTGTTCCGGCACAGAGCAGCCTGCTGGATCTTACAAGATCCAGCATTGCCAGATCCTCTACTTCACCGCCGGATCCCCATTGACTGCATAAATG
Source organism: Bufotes viridis (assembly GCA_033119425.1). Lineage (NCBI taxonomy): Eukaryota > Metazoa > Chordata > Amphibia > Anura > Bufonidae > Bufotes > Bufotes viridis. The sequence goes on along the minus strand of CM065598.1, from coordinate 22,074,525 downwards.
CCAGGTTTCGGACAGACAAAAACTGTGGCATGCAAAAATGTTTTGCCCTGCAGACAGCCGCCAGTTGCGCTGGATCAGGCAGCCGGATCTCCGAAATGGAGATGTGAACGCAGCCTAATAAATCATGTTAGATTTAGATTGACTACAAAGGTATAACACCAAATAAAAGTTGAACGCAATTGTACTTCACTGGTCCAAACACACTCGATAGATTCCTCTCTTCACCATGAAGATTTCATGGCAACAACATTTTCAGATCCTATCTATTTTCAGATCCTATCCTATTATGTCTGAAAATACCACAGAGTCCCAAGACTAGACCTTAGTGTGACTGTGAGCTCCAGGGATTCTTCCCTACAAAAGTGGACATCTGGGGACAATAGGCGACCTTCTCCATATACTTCCAGTGGAACTCTATGCTGATTTATTGGCCATGCAGACCTATAAATGTCAGTTATAAAGTGTTACTATCGAACTTTTCAACAAACTTTCCGTTAATCAATAGTACAGTGCGTGTACATGAGGAATAACACTATTTCTGGCCACTATATGACTTGTAACAGACATTTTTTAGCAGTTTTCCTTTGTTTATGCTGAATGTCTAGTTGACAGTTCTATCAGAGATGGTGGAGTCTTGCTGCCATCCACTGCACACACAGAAAGTAGAGGAGAATCTCCTTCCTAACCTTCTTTTACTCATTCAGATCCAGCTACAGGATCATGGAGAGTATTACAGAAAAGTACTGAACTGTAGGACTCTGAATTTAGCACTTGTGCTGAGATAGAAACTTGCTATGTAGCTGTGCAGTCTCTTTGTCTCACTGCTTCTGCTGTTCACTCCTCCCCCCGCCCCTCTGCATAGACTTGTATTGACATGGTTATATGATACTTAAGCAGAGCTGGTCCATCTAAGACAGAGTAAAAGCTTTTTAGGGCTGTATTCACAAGCGCTAGGTTCAGTTTTTAACAGTGTCAGTATTATAGAGAACATGGTACAAAATCAGATATTTAGGTGGGAGTATGTCACTTACCCATTTGTTAGGACCATGCAATGGATTCTATTTGACTCCAAGTAGAAACCTTTCGAGGATTTGAGTCTTCGATTTCCTCTAAATGAAATGCAGATAGTAGTATCATAGGATGGTAATGGCTGAAATTAAGGAGTTCCTTGGAAATATAGGTTGAAACCCAAGAGAGCGCAAGTCAGAAGAGGAAAATGTCCTAATACGCGTTGGGTCAGTACCTGCACCTTTTGAGTGCATTATTGGCTTTGGACTACAATAACTAAGATTTTATCAGTCTGTTGGCAGCAATTGTGCACAGTTTATTGGCAGTGAAGCAGTTCAGATTATGAGCTATAACCTGCTTTAGGCTGTCAAGGTTAGTGAGAAAATACGATCGTAGCTTCGAGAAAGGACTTGGCCTTCAACAGTAGCAGTAAATAATCATGCCGCATGTGCAGAGGAGTTTGACTTGACTAATGCGGTAAAGCAGGGAATTTGTTCACTTACAGTAGATTACCATCTTCATTGGTTTAGAGAATGAATATGAATATACAGTAGTATTAGGTGTGCTAGATACTTTATGTATGTACATGCTAAATACACCTATATCGCCATAGGAGGCATATTACACCTATGGCCCACTGCATCTTTAGTCACCGATGTGCAAGAGAATACATTTATATAAGAGACTATAATTTACTCAAGAAACTGGGAATGTTCACTCTTGGACCACATTTAAAATTTTTTTTAGTAGGCTTCAAATCCCTATCATAGACATAGAGTTAGGCCTCATGCACACGACCGCTGTGCGGCTGTTCCCCAATGCACGGCAACATCCGTGCGGATTCTGCATTCCCATTCAACTTGAATGGGTCCATGATCCTTCCACACCGCCCCAAAAAAAATAAAACATGTGAATGGGTCCACATCCGTGATGCGGCGAGCGCACGGCTGGTGCCCGCATACTGCCTGGTACTACCTGTTTGTGGGCTTCAGTACGAGCACGGCCGAGCAATGGCCATGGGCATGAGGCCCTAAAGAGGAGCCGTCATGTCTCCTGACATGTCTGTTTTAGTATCTACTTGCATTCCCCATGTAATAACAATTCTGGAGCCTCTATTCTTATGACTCTATGTTGTTCCGTTCCTCTGTTATTCTTGTTAGAAGTCCATGAATGAATTGTCAGTAGCCTGCCCTGCACTAAACGTCCAGCTGGGTGGTACCAGTTGGGAGGTGTCCTTGCACAGTCTGAGACTGACAGCATCATGTGAATAGTGTTATACAATGCAGGGGCACACTCTCAACTGGTAACACTCATCCGGACCTTCATTGCAAACTGCTAGTAATTAATTCATAACTTCTAGTAGGGATAATAGATAAAAAGCACACCATACAGTCATAAGAAAATATGCTGCAGAACTGATATTATATGGGGAATGCAATACATTATTAAGACATGTCAGGAAAGGTGACAGATCCACTTTAAGGGAGTATTCTGCTTACAACAAGTTACACCCTATACACTGAATAAGGGATAATTCATGGATCAGTGGGAATCTGGTCTCTGGGACCTTCACCAATTATGAGAAGGGGGTCCCTTGTTCCCTGTGTGGATGGAGTGGTGGTTAAGCATACATGCTGTCACTTCATCCAATATGCTGTAGATGTAGGATGTACTTGCTATCTCCCGAAGTCACATCAAGATGAGTGGAGCGTCATACTTAGCCTTTGTTCCACTGATATGGGGGTGACACAAGACCCCTGTTATCATGATCACTTGTGGTCTCAGTTGTCAGACCCCCACCGATCTGACAGTCAACCCCTTATCTTACTGGAGTATCTCTTCAAATGATACAATTCTGGATGCCCACAGCCACCACTAGGAGGAGCTTCAGAGCCAACTACATGCTGTATACATTGAACTCAGTAATAAGTTCCTAAGCTCCCCCTAGTGGTGGCTACAGGCAGTCAGAATCTTATGGCTTTGAATGCTACAAATATATATAAGAAATGAATCAGCTCAGCTCTGATCATGCTGATGACATATTCCAGAAATCTTAGTCCTCCTTTGGTCTAGTGCCCAAAATTAGAGCATCACTTAGAGCATCACTTTAATGGTCTTTTGCAATTTGTTTTCCTGTCCTCCGGTCTTCGCAAAGGGTACCTTGCTTTTCTTAGTGGACAATGAATAGACCGATGACTTAAATATCACCTCCACAAGTAAGAGAGGGACGGTGCCACATAGAATTACAGTTATTAAATTGCCATGACCTTTGATAGGAACCAGCAGACTGAGGATGGAGATGGCTTGGCCTAGCGCTGCACCACTGCTGTGCCATATTGTGTTCTGCTCTTTCTTCTCTGCCTATTAAAAATACTCACACTGACTCTCTCTATATAACATTTCCTTTACATATACATCTTTCTAAAAGGTTAGTTTCTTTCTACTTCCAATTTTTTAAAAATATTTATAGCATTTTGCAGCTGGGGAATCGGAGAGTGATGGGTCTTATGATCTCACAAATCCCGAAAAACCTCAGACTGGTCACAGGGCATCATTTAGCGATACATTGTGGCTGCGTTGGATTTTTGGATGAAGCGATTACTAATTTGGAATCATTGTTCCCTAGTGCCTATAAGCGGTGAAGAGGAGGGGAACATTCACTATGACAAAAATAAAATATCCGACCCGTTTGACTCATCTTCTGGCTCTGTGCAACTTATTGCAATAAAACCAGTATCTCTCCCGCGCGCTCTTACCTTATCGGAACGAAATCAGGAGATGTCCATCATTAATGGAGAGGTAAGAAATATTTTTACAGATTATTATACACTTTTTCCCCCTCTGTTGTGGCCATGGCTGAGGACATCATGGAGAGTGCTGTCCAGCTCTACAAAGTCTATAGGAAATTGGGCCAGAAATACTGTGGGTTCACTTCTACAGGGGTCTGCCTTCACGGTTACCCATTAATTGATTAAGTCCTGGTAACAGGTGCCCCTCATGACCCATCTAGGCAGCATGGGGGCTCAGTGGTTAGCACGGGTGCCTTGTAGCGCTGGGGTCCTAGGTTTGAATCCATCCAAGGACAACATCTGCATGGAGTTTGTATGGTTTCCTCCCACACTCCAAATACATACTGATAGGGAACTTAGATTGTGAGCCCCATTGGGGACAGTTTGATGCTACTGTCTGTAAAGCAATATATAAGTGCATAAAAGAAATAAGATTGCCACCATATGGTGTGTTGTAAGTTATCGTATTTCACAGCATTGTATGTATGCCTCCATATGAAATTTGGGGTCAGTAGGGTCCCTTAGAAGTGTACGGGATTTGAGAACTGGCTGTACAGAGCCATATTATGGCCATCCGCCCTTATGCTATTTATTATAGTCATTTATATGGCGCTTACGTGTTCCGCAGCACTGTACAGAGTTGTCATTACACACATCAGTCCCTGTCCCCAAACCTATGCTTCAGAAGATGTCACAGCCAGCAGACATATAGTTTTCACCCCTGCAGCAAATACAGATTGTGGGTACGGTTTGCTTCATGCTTGTATATTGCCCATGTCTACCCAACAACAAGCAGCATGCCAGCGCTGCCCGACTCTCTAATTAGTGGAGTAATCCTTATAATAGCTCATTACGCATTGTGCGGCAGATGTCTCCTTCTAACACTGTCATGAAAGGAAAAAACACTGCATGTGTATTTCTTATCCATTATATAAAGTATATATATATACACACCAAAATGCTGGATATCAGTGTGGCGCTATAAGGCTCTGATCTCTGACCTTTAGGAATGGGCTGGACCAAGCAAGGTGGAGGCCGCTGCTCCAAATAAAAAAAAAGGTGGCAACATTATATATGTCGTGACTAACTTTTGGGAAGAGATGGAGGAAACTGGGTGGTGGAGGACCTAGGGCAATTCCGCTTTTACCATTCTATAATCCCGCCCTGTTTAAAGGGAATGTGTCACCAGAAAATGACCTTACTATGTTAAACATATATTTTCATATATTTTTGTACATTTTTGGCTATTTTTTTCAATTTCTCATGTCCCTATCTATATTTCAAAATAATCCTAAAATCCTGCAATCTTCACACGGGCCACTAGTTCTAAAATATGTCAGGACTTCCTGTTCTTTCCCTAGACTCAATGGATAGGAGGGGACCTCATTGTCTTCTATGGTAGACTCTTCTAGGCATGCTCTGTGACCTGTGCAGAGGTCATTGTACAGAGAGGGAGCAGATAAGCTGTGACATCACTTATAATGTTGAATGGTGGATCCTGTCTTATCTGTACAGAGGTGATAACTAGGGGTGAGCAAATCAAGCTTCGGATCCAAGATGCAAAGTCGATTAGTTCCAAAACTTAGTTTTAATGCCGTACCAAAGCCAATTTCCTGTTTTAAGATGTTTTTAAAGCCATTGAATCGAAGCCTGAAGTTATTCACTGAAGTCTCGTGTGACTTTGGACTTAACTAATTTTTCCTCTGCGAAGCACATACATTTTAATGCTCTACGTAGACACATCATCGGACAGCATTAAAATGAAGGTTTAGAACAAATTGACTTTGGATCTTGGATGATAACTGTCCTTGTAATTAGGCGCAACCTCCAGAAGCGTACAGAGATATCATAGACTCACGTAAAACGCTGGTCTATGATAAATTCCCCTCAATATGTCTTGGTGGAGAATATACAAGTTGGCATACGCATTCGATTTTATCAGGCTGAATGTGCATATTGACATGTTAAGTATTGGGTTGTTGAGTGTCAACCATGTGATCCTTTTGTTCTTTAGAGATAAGACGCCATCAGTAATGTCTGGCAGTGATTTCCTCGCTTTTCCCCATTCCGGACACATGTATGGGGAGGGGGTTGAGATAGATTACTGTTACTATATAAGGGTACTTTCACACTGGCGTTTTGGATTCCGTTTGTGAGATCCGTTTCAGGGCTCTAACAAACGGTCCAAAACGGATCAGTTCAGCCCCAATGGATTCTGAATGGATAAGGATCCGTTTAGAATGCATCAGTTCGGCTCCGTTCCGCTTCTATACTGTTTTGGAGGCGGATACCAAAACGCAGCTTGCTGCATTTTGGTGTCCGTCTGAAGAGGCGGAGCCTAACGGATCCGTTTTGAATTACAATGTAAGTTAATGGGGACGGATCCGTTTTCAATGACACAATATGGTGCATTTGAAAATGGATCCGTTCCCCATTGTCTTTTAATGTAATTCAAAACGGATCTGTTTTGGACTTTGTCATTTTTCTTTAAAACTAATGCAAACGGATCCGTTCTGAATGGATACAAACGTTTGCATTATAGGTGCGGATCCGTCTGTGCAAATAAACAGACGGATCCACACCAACGCAAGTGTGAAAGTACCCTAACACATATGGCCAGCTTTACTTTAATGGGTCAGAAGGATATTAAGCGATAACTGTTTAGTGATGCTCGTTATAAGGGTCCATTCACATGTCCGGAACTGTGCGTTCCACATTTTGCGGACCGCTCATGGCTGGCACTATAATAGAAATGCCTTTTCTTGTCCGTGGCTGCCGTCAAGAATAGGACATGTTCTATTTTTTTGCGTTGAAAATGTATGCGGACCCATTTTGAGGACTTGTGAATAGACCCTAAGGGTGGGGCTCTGAGAACTTGCCAACTTCCTAATTAGGCCGGATTCAGATCACTGTTCCGTTTTCTGTTCTTCTGATCCATCAGGAGAACAGAAAAAACAAAACAAAAAAAATAAACTGATTCATTATTTTGATCATCCGTTATGCTCAGCTATGCTCACTTTGTATCGGTTTTTCTCAGTTCTGTTACAGATCCGTTATTTTAGATGGGGGAAAACGTCCTCCTCAATGGAATTTATCTTCCATGTAAAATACGCATCTCAGACGGAAATGACCAAAACAAATGCAAAATAAACATAACTAAGCATAACGAATGCTCAAAATACAGGATCCATTTATTTTTTTCTGTTCTTCTGACGGATCAGAAGAATGGAAAACCAAATGATGATGTGCTGTATCTCCTAAAGAAACAACCTTCTTAAAGTTACTTGTCTCTCACCAGGTTAATAAAGCACTTAAACAGAAATCGGACATCGAACACTATCGCAACAAACTACGTCTAAAAGCGAAGCGGAAGGGCTACTATGATTTCCCTCCTGTAGAAAGCAAGTCACTCAATGACAGGAAGCGGAAGGTCTATGAAAAAACTCAGATGGAGATCGAGAACGTGCTGGATGCCGGAACAGATACCTCCTCTCCGTTTGCGGAGCCTAAGAACAGGTAAGACATCTGACAATGACAATTCATGGCTTATATCAGGGGTACCAAGGGAAGCGGCTGTTACGGGGCCCACGAGGAGGGCAAAGTAATTTATTTTCAGAGCCCAGAGAGCATGATGCTCCTAGCACTGGTATTACTCACTGATCCCTGGTCTTCTTCTCTGAGCGTGTATGTCGGAACACACCACGACCTGATGCTGTGCGGCATCAGGTCACAGTGCTACATGAAGAGTGGAGGCACCCATAGGAGGAGGTGTGCGGTCTGCATTAAGGGGATCATCGGGGGCACCTTTCAAAAATTTGCTGTGGGACCCAGTCACTTCTAGTTACACTACTGGCTTATATCATGTATTTTAGCCATGTCACCTCTCCTGAGACCACTCATTGGACCATTTCTCAAAAATACTGGTTTAGTGGACCATATGGCTGCTTTCATAATATCTTAGGGCTCATGCACATGACCGCATGTATTTTGCTGTCCACAAAACACGGATCTGCAAAAAATACGGATGACGTCCATGTGACATCCATACTGCATCCCTTTTTTTTGCAGATCCAGTGTAACAATGCCTATCCTTGTCCTCAAAACGGAAAAGAATAGGGCAAGTTCTATCTTTTCTGTGGAACAACCATGCAGACATACGGAAACGGAATGTGCATGAAGTGAATGGGGCTGCAAAAAAAAAAAAAGAATGGACACGGGACAAAAAAATCTGTTTATGTGCATGAGCCCTTAGTGAAATTTCTTTGGGACGAAAGGTTTGAGATTCTGCACATTTCCAGGCAGATATGCGATTGAATGGCGGGGCAGAAAATGATTTACTGGGACACATAACTTCTTGTAAACTCCCACTCTTTTTGGCATGACCCCTTTAAGAGAAAGCAGACAGGAATAGTTTATACATTAGGCCCTATTCACACGTCCGCAATGTCGTCCGCATGTATTCCGCAATTCTGCAGAATACATGCGGACCCATTGACTGTGAATGGGGCACGGAACGATGCGGAGAGCACACACTGTGCTCTCCGCATCAGTTTTTGCGGAGCGCGCCGCCGATCTTACGGCCGCAGCTCCGCAAAAAAGTACAGCATGTCCTATTCTTGTGCGCAATTGCGGACAAGAATAGACATTTCTATGGGGCTGCCGGCCGGGTGTGTTTATGGATCCGAAATTTGCGGATCCATAAACACAACGGACGTGTGAATAGGGCCTTATTGTATTACGAATGGGAAGGCATTACAGGGCAAAAATTATAAAAATGCACCAATGTCCTGATAAGCCCTAATATTCCTCTGGTACATTGAAACAAATCATCTCCGCGCCAGTGTGTACAGTATTAAGTACTGTATGTCACAGGCAATAAAAGGAGTTAAAAGCTGGTGGTTATTTAATGGTACGTAAACACATTTTCTCTGGGTTGACCGATGACTAAGAATTAGAGGCAGTGGCAGAACAGAATGTGTAATGAATTAGCAGAATACTTCTACTCCGGATGGAATTGTATTATTCACCCACTGCGGCTCTGCAGCCACTATGGAAGCTAATGAGAAGCTATTAAAACGTGTGAATTACTCAATGCGAGTAGCAGGGTTAGTGAAATGTGTATGAAAGGGATGGGAAAGATGAAAAGGCAAGTGGCACAGTTATTTCATGGTGCATCTTATCCCTTGGGTCTATAGAACTTTATATCTTCATTCAGAATCTTGCACAAAGCCCGGCGAGTAACTGTGTAACTGGGCTAATGAGAAACCTCCTAGAGATAGCGATGGAAGTTGCGTTACTTCGTTTTTTAGTCATTTGCAATTAGGTCAGCGATGAACACAGGGGACTGCTAAATAGTATTGGATTGTCCATGTTATCATGCAGCTTACATCAAAGCATTTCGGATAAAGGTACGATTAATTATGCAAGTCATTTCTTATTTCTAGGCTGACATTAAGCTTGGTTTATGTCATGAATTATTTGTTTAAAGGGCGCATATCAGCAGATTTGTCCCTATGACACTGGCTGACCTGTTACATGTACACTTGGCAGCTGAAGACATCTGTGTTGGTCCCATGTTCATATGTGCCTGCATTGCTGAGAAAAATTACGTTTTATTATATGCAAATGAGCCTCTAGGAGCAACGGGGGCGTTGCCATTACACCCAGAGGCTCTGCTCTCTCTGCAACTGCCACTTTGATTGACAGGATAAGGCATGATGACTTTTCAGCTGTTTGAAAGATAGGCTAGCACGCTCGCTCAGCTGTTTTCAGGAGTCCCATAGCAGTGAATGGAAAGGACGCAGTGCCTGCTCTTCTACACTTTGGAGGCCCCATTCTGGATATGTGAGCGGGCTCCAGAGGTGAGACCTGGACATATCTGACAATGTGGTATATCCCTGCTATATGACACAAATCCTAAGATGGAAAAACCCCTTCGAGGAGCTATATTTCCCATTTATAAGTCAATAGAGACAGAAATGTTGGAATATAGATCTACATTTCTTCATCTGTCTTCATATATGTAGCAGATATGGCTTCATAGCAGACAATACTCCCATCAAAGAAATAACAATAAGGCAGTTTCACTCGTCTCTGGTACCATTGTTTTGTTCTCCTTGTTGCCTCCTGTCTGACTTCATTGCTTTCCTCCCACCATTACATTGTCCCCCTCATATCTATTATGGCACAAACAAAGGAGATTTCTGAGGACCTTAGAAGAAGAGTTGTTGATGCTCATCAGGATGGAAAAGGTTATAAAACCATCTGTAAAGAGTTTGGACTCCACTAATCCACCCTCAGACAGACTGTGTGTGGTCGACCAACAAAGATCACAACAAGAACCAGGAATATAATAGACCGCAAGGTCACAAAAGAACCCATGGTAATGTTCAAGAGTCCATCACAGAAGAAGAAAAATAGTCGCGGCACTCACCCGAGTTCTCTTCAATGCTTAGGCTTTATTGTCGTACCTTACACAAGGTTACAGACACACGGGGCCTCATCATGCCGATACCTGCGTAGTAGGTAATGTTCAAGAGTCCACCATCAGGAAGACACTGAACAAAAATGGTGTGTGTGGCAGGGTTGCAAGGAGAAAGCTGCTACTCTCCAAAAAGAATATTGTCTTGTCAGCAAAATGCCAACAATGCAAATGAGGAACATCACTGCAAGGTGCCTTCGTGTTATTTTTAGGATTTCTTTTCTGCCAGAGATGTAAAACTATACAGTAAATTCCATAAGTTGAACAATAGCTTAATATTTCAGGGTTGTCTACAGGTAGGCGCATGTTCCTTACACTAATGGGTTCTCTCCTTTGTTGTTCCCTATACTGTTGCACTTTCCATTGTCCAGATTTCAGTTAATTTAACAAAAGGCAGGCGGCTGTCTGAGAGCTATATAGCTGCCAGTGTAGAGTGAAATATAGCTAACTAACCTGTCAATAGGAATTAACATACTCACACAGAGAGAGAACAATGTGATGCTGTTTCGAAACTGCAGTGAGGTTATGTAAAGGCGTAATGGCTTGGTTACCTAACATGTCAAGAAGATTAAAATGTATAGAATCAATACTTTATAGACTATACATGGATGCATGGATCATGCTTACCCCGCTCGCCGGCACTCACATCATGTGGCTGCAGCACCCGCACGACCCGTATCAGACCAGATGTTGGCGCGGGGAGGCCAGCAATCTGTAGAGGCAGCCAGAGAGTGAAGGAACTCGAACCGAGCAGCTGGCATTAGGTAAGTATTATTCCCTTTGCAGGTCCTGCCACACTGGGGGGTCTGCCAGATAGGCCCCTGGGGGTGAACAAACCTTTTAAAGGGGTTATCCTATAGTCCAGGCATCCTCAAACTGCGGCCCTCCAGCTGTTGTAAAACTACAACTCCCACAATGCCCTGCTGTAGGCTGATAACCTGTAGGCTGTTCGGACATGATGGGAGTTGTAGTTTTGCAACAGCTGGAGGGCCGCAGTTTGAGGATGCCTGCTATAGTCTCTATTTTTTAAACCAGCAGCTGGATCTCTTGTAATTGCATGTAATTAAGGATTTAGTATGGCCACTTTTCTGCCAAATATGAAGGAAAATGTGATAGAGCCTCCAAGCAACTGATGTTATAGTTGAAAGAAATGGGTATTTAGCTTTGGGATTTTATGGTTGACTGCTATGGACCTTTGTATAAAACAGGCATGCTCAACCTCCGGCCCTCCAGCTGTTGCAAAACTACAACTCCCAGCATGCCCGAACAGCTTACAGCTATTAGCCTACAGCAGGGCATGGTGGGAGTTGTAGTTTTACAACAGCTGGAGGGCCGCAGGTTGAGCATCCCTGGTATAAAACAATCCTATAATGGACGGTTTTCCTACATACCGGATGTGTGCTGTGTCTATCTGAATTGTACTTCTGTGACACAGTTTACCATTATTTTTACAGGCAAACCTCCATGAAGAACCATCCATATAGAAGTCGACAATCTCTTAATAGCCCAAGCCCAGGAGAAACTGAAATGGATCTTCTTGTGACTCGGGAAAGACCAAGACGTGGAATAAGGAACAGTGGTTATGATGTGAGTATAAGACTGAAGATCTTTTCTCCCATTAAGTAAATATAGTTTATTAAATATATCTACACTAAAAAATGAAGCAACTTTGCAAACAGACTTGATAAAAACGTACTTTTTTGTCTTCAGTTCTTATACAAATGCATGTGTTTCCATGGTTACAGACTACCAAAAAACCATGTGTAGTCTGGACCTGCTGTCATCTACTTCTTGCTACCATTTAGTTTGACTGCATTATCAGACTACACAGGGTTTGTTTGTAGTCCGTAACTTGGAGAAGCTTAGATCTGCATAGGAGCTGTAGACACAAAAGAGGATATTTTAAATTAAGACTATATGCTTATTTGCTTCCATTTTTTTACATTTTAGATGCATTGGTGCAATAAAAATGGTTGCTAATGTATACAAGCCTTTTATGTATCTTTTGTATAATTATTGGCATCTAAATATAGAAAGGTAGACGGCAGTTTTTTGTCATTCATATCAAGGAATTTTTAAAAAATTTACATACCACAGATGCTGGATTTACAAAGGTGACAACTAACAATAATGTTATTGTGTCCCTATAGGTTGTCACTGAGCTTTCCACAGTCCCTGATTGGCATATGCAGTATATTACATTCTATAACAATGGAGACTCATCTGTCCTTTAGGGATTGTGGAAACCTGTGGGATTAATCTGTGGGCACTAATGACTGTGACGAATGGCGGTCCGCCAGAACTTGTTCCCTCTGAGGAGCGGTTCTCATTGAAGAGACCCCATCTGGTATATGGAGACTTACTTACAGGCAGTGCTCCATGGGAAAAAAGTATGCAAATTAGCTCTCCTCCAAAAGGAAGAAACAGACAATCCAAAGAATCCTTCAAAAGGAATATGGGTGTCTCTTCTTTTTGAAGGAGTCTCTGGTTTGGCTGATATGAGATTTTCTTTCTTTTGTAGGAGAAAAAGTTAAAAGGGGTTGTTCAGGACTAGAAAAAAGATGGCTTCTTTCTCCCCAAAAATAGCACCACCCCTGTCCACAGGTTGTTTGTGGTATTGCAGTTCATCCCCATCCACTTCATTCATTCATTCATTATTTTATGGCCCTTCCTATTTCCATTCTTAGATCCTCTGAGGGGTCAGTAGGTCCCTCTGCCCCATATGAGGAGACCAGTGCTATAAATGGCGTGTGAGGCTACGTTCACACTTGCGTCGTTAATTCTGGTATCAAGATCCGGCGAGGATCTCAATCTCGGAATTAAACTGATCTGTTTTGATTTTGCACATCAGGACTAATCCGTTCCGTTAAGATGCGATTGTGTGAAATCAAAAGCGAAAAAAACGGGTCACTAAATACATTGAAAGTCAATGGGTGACGGATCCAGTTTTTTAAAAATGGATCTGTTACCATTGACTTACATTGTTTTCAGTGCCGGATCCGTTTTCTTCTGTTTTTATGAGCGGACACAAAACTGCAGCTTGCAAAACGGATTGCTGCCGGATCAGAAGACGTCCTGAAGCATCCTGAACGGATCTCTTTCCATTCAGAATGCATGAGTACTAAACGGAAACATTTTTTGCTGGATCTCAATACCGGAAAACAGCAACGCAAGTGCGAAAGTAGCCTGATAATTAGGGCTTCCTGTGGCAGACTTTGAGTTGGGCCCAAGAGCATCAAAAATTGTAAGTAAGCCCTACATATCCCATATAACAGCCCAGTATCCAGCCATTCACTACATGGACGACTAGAGACTCATTTAGCATCACAGGGGTTACTGCGCTCTCCAATACACTCATTGTAGCCGATGGGGGGACGTATGCAGACATCAGCTCCTTTCATGATGATAATGTGTCTCTATTATCTGTATTTTATGCTCTATGCAAAAAATCAATAGAGGCAGGGGTTTAACTTCTCCCCACCATGGATGAGACTAGAAGAACAAGATTTACACATGTTAATGGCTGCAGACCAGAGCTGACATTTTTATTCTTATGGATGTGAGGAAGGGAGGAAAATAGCCTCAGATTAGTGACGCATACAAGATAATTGGGATCTATGTTGTATGAAATGATGGTCAAAAGCCATACTGTGCAACAGAAGACATTACAGTACTCCACCTCACAACATTATATCAGAGATTCAGAATACGTGACATCAGATGTACCCATACAGCGGCTATACTATGTAGAGACATTTGGTATTTTAATTGATTCTTCTTATTTAAAGGGTTTCTCCAGCCTCATTTCATCTGCCCAGACACTGTTTATATTTTCCCCATAGACCTGATTTACATGTCAGCCCTTTCCTTCCCCTGTTCTCAGCATCAGTGCATTCTGGCAGGATGTTTACATGCAGAACTTCCTGTTTTCATCAACTTCCTGCTGAGTTTTCTAACCAGACCCTGTAATGTTTTACAGGGTGCTGCATCCTCTGCATTCACTTTGGGGCCCCTTTCTTGAGTTGGGAGTAGGTACCAGAGGTGGGACCCGCAGCTATTGGGCATACATGGCATATCCTAAAGATTCGCCATACATGTCCCAGATGGGAATACCCATTTAATGTTGGGATTACTAAGAAATCGCTTGCAATTTCACAAAAACAATTTCTTACTGTGCAGCACCAATGACTTCAGAAAACTGTCCAGAAAAACAGGCATCCCTAAGGACAGTAATAACATTTATCAAAAATGTGCCCCATTTGGTGGTGAATATTATTGATATACAGGTACGACAACAGTGAGGTGGTATAAGGAACATGCCAAGTGAGAGCTATCCTAGGAAATTTTTTAAAAACATCTCCCGAATGAATACTACACGCATAACAGACAATTGCTCCAACAGCAGATATTTAAAGGTAGTTCTTTGGACACACATCCGTATATGCGCCAGCTATTATCAGGATGCCCTTACCATTGCTTTATCTATCTTCATACTTTGGTCCTCTGAAGAACCATCTATACCAAATATCGAGGAAACGCGTCAGAACTGTTTTTTTTTAAACAAAGTTTATGAAGTTGATCAGGGCCTTACTGGTGACATAGAGGGTTTAGCCACCTAGAAATGGGGTCGCTCCTTTCGGGGTGGGTGCTACGTATTTAGGCAGGTGTAGCCACAGGGTTAGGGCCGGACTGGGAACTTAAAGTGGCCCTGGAAAAAATACTAAAAGTGGCCCCGTTTTTCAATCGGTTCCAAATTAATAGAAGGCAGGGTCCACACAAGTAGGCGGGGGCCAGCGATGCCATATTGTGACTCATTATACCACCCCAACAGAGCCAAATAGCACAGTCTATCACAAAATATTGCCACCGGCAGCAAAAAATACATGCCCAAAAACTTCCACCGGCCGGCCGTGAGGAGGACTCAGGGGGTCCCCTGGGCATCGGCCCACTGGGAAATTTCCCTGTAAGGTCTATGGCCAATCCGTCCCTGCACAGGGGTAAAGTAGGGACAGATCCATCTGCCGACCCCATCTTCAAGGTGGCTTCTCTTCAGTTGATATCCGGTACAACTGAACCATGAGTAAATAAGGTTACCCAACCGGCCAGATTTATGCTGCACGTTATGAGATGTGCCAAGATGTACCAGAACTGATATGGCTGCTGGATATGCTTGTAATTTATCTTTTGGTTCCCACATATGTATGTGGGCATGATTTATTATTTTTATCTGATGATTAATCAATTTAGCTTTGTTTTTTGCGAATCCTTGGATATTTTATTTTAACTGCATGATGTG
This sequence comes from Bufotes viridis, assembly GCA_033119425.1. Classification (NCBI taxonomy): domain Eukaryota; kingdom Metazoa; phylum Chordata; class Amphibia; order Anura; family Bufonidae; genus Bufotes; species Bufotes viridis. Next base: position 22,058,951 of record CM065598.1, on the reverse strand, counting down.
ATACATGGGGGACACATTACCGCTGCAGCTAGTCTTTGGTTGCAGCGTCCATCTGACCTACATCAAACTGAATGTTGACGCAGGGAGACCTGAGAGCTGCCATGGCACTGCCGAAAAACAGGAGCTGGAACACAGCCACGGGGATCAAGTCAGTATGATTCTATCTGCAGGTGCAGCCACACTAGGGAGAGGGGGGTCTGCCTGAAAGGCTCCCAGGGGCGAACAAACCCATTAAGCATTTATGAGTGCTAGTAAAGTTACTGCTGCTGGTGGGTGCTGTCCCTGCCCTAACTCCCTATACCAGCTAAAGCAAATGCTACAGCAACTGACATCTCCTAGCTCAGATACTACCAGTGGCTCTAAGGTCTGGTAAACTTTAGGCAATGGGCCCCATAGCAAATGGTGCTAGGGCTTCCACTACAGGGTGCATTCTTAATGCTTTCATATAGTTGTCCAATAATTCATCACATTGTGAATTTTTCACTTCTTTCCGGTTGTGCGTGGTTCCAGCCATTTACACTTCACCTTCCACAGGAACTAGGTCAGGCCAATGCTTATTAATCTTAGAAACCCGGGAACTGCAGAAATGGGAGAATTTATATGTTGGAGATGCAGGCAGTAAACAACATCGATCTTGTATCATTAAACCGTCTCCTGCGCTATGCAGTATATCTCCAGGTTATTTATCTACCTGTGCGCCGTTCTCACATTATATTGTGTCTGTATTAGACCCCACTGCTCCTTCTAATGATTTACATAAGAAATAACTGTAAATGATGGCTATTCCATCTAAAATAGGGACAAAAATAGAGTATTAAGTCTCTCTCCCTATCTATCTATCTATCTATCTATCTATCTATCTATCTATCTATCTATCTATCTATCTATCCCTTCCTCCTTATCTATCTGTCTATATCTATCTACCTACCCAGGGGCGTAACTATAGGGGAAGCAGGGGAAGCGGCTGCTTTGGGGCCCTGACCAAGAAGGGGCCCATCCAAGAGGAGGAGGAGAAGTACTAAAAAAAATTTTCAGGGCCCCTCAACAGTATTATACAATGAAATTATATACAGTGACAGTATAGACAGTGTAGAAAACAGATGGAACAGCTGCCGGGCCTGGTCTGAGAGAGCGATCTTTACTAGCCACAGGAAAGGGGGCGGCATGAAAGGAAGGGGTTGTGAAATAATTACTGGGGGAGGGGGCCCCATTCAAAAATTTGCTGTGGGGCTCAGTCATTTCTAGTTACGCCACTGTACCTACCTATCAGACATGTTTTCCCTTCTGTAGCACAGTAGATGTAGGTGCTCAGTAATCTGATGTTTCCTCTGGGATCACTTATGGTAATGCGGTCCTTTGTATTGCCGCGGTCACTGGTGAGAGTCTGCAGAACAGTAAATCCTCCTAGGAAGCTGGGACTGTTTAAATGGACACTTAATAATTTCCCTGTGGGCAAAAAAAAAAAAAATCAATATGTGGCTGAGAAAAAGCCGCAGAGAACTTGGAAAGGAAAAACGTTTAACTCGTTAACTGCAGTCTGGTACCAGTCTGGTAACGTAATGTTTTCTTTGCACCTTGTGGGTAGTGGTGCAGAACTGAGCTGCACCACTACCACACCTAAAAAGCGATGTGGAAATTCTTTTCTCAATACAGCGCCATTTGGGAGACATCATTTTACCACTTCTCACTTTTTTTCTAATAGAAATGGCAGGTGTATGGGCTGATAATAAAAAAATGCTAAATAATGTGTGTTTTGCTGTATAATAAATGGCATACATTTTCATACTGTTGCCACATCTTGACGCTACTCCTGACACATACAGCTCTGCAAAGGACAGGGCTCTGGCTCTCACATATCCGCATACTCATCTGAACCTGCTTCCATGGACCAATGGTTATCATTTTTGATTGCCGGGAGCATCCCTAGTATCTTATCATGATCACGATGAGTACATTCTGATGATCTGACTGATCCTGATGGACTACTTTCCAGTAATTTATATTACATCCTTGTGCTACAGGAAAGTAGGGTCTGCTTTCAATTAAACCTCCTTTGAATGGCTCCCATGCTTGATCTCTCCAATTTCCCTAATCCCACAGTCTGATGAAGAACTACTGGACAAAAAAGATTTCTGTGATGTTTGGAGCTCCACTCATTTTAGATATTTATGGCTGTAGTTGACTCTAGAAATGGCTTGATCGCATCTCCTCTTCTAAGATCAGGAAATTTCTGTAACATAAAAAAAAATCAAGTGGTTTTCTAGAATTAGGAAAACATGGCTGCTTTCTTCTACAAACAGCACCATCCCACCTGTCCACAGACTATGTGTGGTACAGTGGCCTAACCCCCTTTATTTTAATAGAGCTCAACTGGAATACCAGACATGATTGATGGACGTGTGGAATTGTGGCAATGTTTTTGGCAAAAAACAGCCTTGCCTTTTGAATCCTGGACAACCCCTTTAAGCCTGATGGTGCTTGGAATAATTAAAATGTTGCACTTTTACCCAGGTAGGGTCACTGGTATATGGGAAGAGCAAAGAAAGAGGTTATATGGGAAAATGAACAGATTAACCATGAGACGAACCAAGCCTTTAGCATTGTGTCAAGTTGCCATCTGGAAGGAAACTTTCACATAGTTCTAGGTGGCCATCAACAGGCAAGTTCATGGATGTCTAAGCTTTGAGTTGATGGCTATTGAAGTCACATGAAGAGAAATTGATGCCTTCAAAAAAAAAATGGCTAGTATGGGTGTTCCCTTCATGTCTCATTGGGTGGAAAGCCAAAGGACACAAGATGATGAAGGGCAATCAGCCAAAGACAATCCAACTCTTGTGATTCCGTTTTCAGCAAATATGTGTTTGGTGTTGAACTTGAGAATGTGTGGTCCTCCAAAAAGTTCAAATTTCACCTGAAATTTGTCCACAACTTGTGAAGTTCATCTCTTGACATCTATGAGGAGCTTCATTCTCTTACATTTCTAATGTTATATTGAATTTTTTAATGACGTACGTATTGAGTATTGAACATTGTAATATGTATTACATATTACGCTTTTTGATTCTTTTCTCTTAGACGGAACCTGAAGTCATTGAAGAAACAAATGTCGATCGGGTAAAACAAGCAAGAACGTATATAAAAGCTCGTCAAGCTAAAGGCCACTCGGAGACATCCACCCTGAGCTCCCAACCATCTATTGATGAAGTGCGGCAGCAGATGCACATGTTGCTGGAGGAAGCTTTTAGCTTGGCATCCGCAGGGCATGGTGGACCCAAACGGCAAGCAGATCCGTATGCCTCCGTTCAGCATATGCCATATTCAGAAGTTGTCACCAGTGCCCCTGGCACAATGTCACGACCTCGCATGCAGTGGGTACCAACTTATGGGCCAGAGGTATATCAGTACAGTCTGCCCAGACCGGTAAGTTTTTTTCAACTTACAGTTCTGTAATGTAATATGTTATAAAAAATATCAAAAAGGAGCTAAAACATCAAACTATAGAAGACAGTTCACCATATCCAGCCAACTTTTACTTTTTTACTGGGTTGTCAATGGTTAAAGTAACCACTGGTACAAGGGTTGTCACCCAACTCTCAGACTCTTGAATGGCAGATCTGCTAAGCTATTGAGTGAGGCACCCCCCACCTACACAGTGTTATACTCCAGTGCTGAATTCACAATTCTGCAGCCTCAGAGCTGAAATCTCTTAGCATTCCTTGCCTGCTCAGTGCATGCATAGAACTTGCTTTATTTATATATATTCTGGGAGCTTTCACCTTTACCCAAGAATGTAGCAAACACTCAGGGCCGGTTCTAGGTGAAATGGGGCCCGGGGGCGAAAAACAATAAGGGGCCCCCCTCCATGTCACGTCATCAATCACCCCCTTCACGTCACATTATTTCTCCCCCTCTCTATGGCAGCATACAGAAATACAGCGCCCCATACCTCTTACATCCAGTGACATCTCCTTTAATGTAGATGTTCTTTGACCCCGTCTTCTCCTTTCAGACCAGACCGCCATTTTCCATCTCTGCAGTTTGACAACAAAAAAAAAAATCTTAGTTTACTACTTTTCCATCATCCTCCCATCTTCTGGACGAATCATCCTACTACCCCCAATACTGTGCCGCTGTGCTCCCCAATACTATACTGCAGAAACAGATAATACCCCTGATAATACTAGTACCACACAGAGCCCTCCATATAAAATACCCCTTCTTTGTGGCCTCAGTAGAAGCCCCCATAGTGCCCCCAATAATGTGCCAGTAAAAAGTGCCCAATAATGTGCCAGTAAGAAGTGCCTCCATAGATGCCCCTCAATCATGTGCCAGTAAGAAATGACCCCAATAATGTGCCAGTAAAAAGTGCTGCTTCCAATGATGCCCCCCAGCCTCCATGTCACATTTCTCCCCCTCAATGTCACATTTAACCTCCTCAATGTCACCCCCCCCCCAGCTCCATCCATGTCACGTCATCACCTTCTCCTTTTTACATCACCCCCTTCATGTCACATTATTTCTTCCCACCCCCTCCATAGCAGCATACTCCCCCCTCGAATGGCACATTTCTCCCCCTGTATGGGTCAGTGGCAGCAGCACATCACCCCCCCATGGAACATTTCTCCCACTCCAATCCTTGCGCCATTGGGCTGGCAGCAGCACATCTCTCCTTCCCCCCCCCCCCCGTCCCATGGCACATCTCTCCCCCCCATGGCACATCTCTCCCCCCCAGCTCCCATGGCACATTTCTCCCCTCCATGTGCCATGGCCACATGGCAGCAACACATCTCCCCCCCCCCCCATGGCCCTCATGGCACATTTCTCCCCTCCCTCCATCCCCTCCCCATCTCTCCTTCTGTGGCCCCCACCCCCAATGGCACATTTCTCCCTCCATGGCATGGGCCAGTGACACATGGCAGCAGCAGCACATCTCCTCCCCCCATGGCCCTCATGGCACATTTCTCCCCTCCCTCCATCCCCTCCCCATCTCTCCTTCTGTGGCCCCCACCCCCAATGGCACATTTCTCCCCTCCATGGCATGGCATGGGCCAGTGACACATGGCAGCAGCACACCCCCCCATCCCCCCATGGCCCTCATGGCATAAATACCGGCGGTACTTCTCTAGTCCTCTGAAGTTCTGGGAGACTGGGACTGCGAGGGAGACGGACTGCGCACGCAGCGGAGCTCAGAGCAGCCGCAGGCCCCGCCCCCTTCTCGCTCGTTCAGGCCGGGAGGCGGGCCCGGCCTTCATAGTCTCTGAGTCTGCACTCTGCAGACTGCTGCTGCCTGCGCCGCCGCTGCGCAAAGCCTGCCGAGTGCCGAGTCGACAGCTAAGTGTAATGTGTTGTGCGGCGGCCGGGGCGGGGGCCCCTAAGGACTCGGGGGCCTGGGGGCAATTGCCCCCCTTGCCCCTATGGTAGCGCCGGCCCTGCAAACACTAACTGTCCCACTGTATATAAGAGCTCAGCGGAGACGATAGAGGTGTGTATTCATTCCAGCCTGAAGGTCCAGGGGTTGGAGACCCCAATTCTCAAGATATCAAACATTTATGGAATAATCATTCAAGATTATGGGGGTCATTTATTAAGACTCGCTTTTCGACACCGGTCGATCTTATCAACCCCTGAGCTGGCAGTGGATCCACTGAAGTTGGGTACAGGCGCCGACTTCTACATAACTTCAGCGCATCCACAGCCAATCTCAATCGATGCCAGTTTCCTTGCTGGTGTACATTTAGAACATTTTCTACGCCTAAAACAGGCGTAGAATATGATAAATGAGACAGTCCTGGCGGCCTGTTCCCTTCACCACCCACGCCGCGACCTCTTTTTTTTAGACCTGGCGTGAGCAGGAAAAAGTCCCAGATTGCAGCGCAAACACTGTACGGATTATAGGTTGTGTGCGTAACTTTATATAGCAATACAAGCTGAACTTATATATAAAATGACTGCGAGGAACACAGAAACAGACACTGATATAATAGATAATATGAATATAGGTAAAATATATCATGAAGAGTATATTCTGTGGTGATGATTGGACCCTTCATATCTGTTTATTCAGCATCCAGGGATATAAATCGCTTATGAAAAGAGAATAAATGAATGATGACAGAATAAGATGATTGCGGAGATGCTATGAGAGTCATAGAATGGGTGACAAGCGGCTTATAGCCCAGAGCTAATTACAGGCGTTTCAGTAAGCTTGTCTGGATACGTTACAGAAATTGCCCAACCTGCTGTATTCTTGCATATAATCTATATTGCAAACTGCTGTGTTTTAGGTATATAGGTCTGCATATTGAAATGCACAGAAAAAAAACCCACTTCCACATAACCCCTTACTGCTTTGTACAATGTATGATAATGTAACATTTTTGTACAGAAGATTTTCTCCTAAATCAAAAAATTCATCTTTTCTTTGAAATGGTTAAAGATCACATTCAGACAATTGGTCGATGTAATGGGCCTGCTGTGTTATTTACCCCCATCAGAATACCCCTTTTGATATTTCTTAGCACTACAATGTTCCAAGGTCACATAATAACCAGAAAACTTGATAGATAGCATGCCTAAGTGCACAACACTGGATATGTTGCTAGTGGGCAGCTGAACTGTAATCAACAAATATCTACATAAGTAATTCAAAAGGTTAGCAAATTAGGAGAAATCATATAAGAATGAAAGGCTTTATCAGGAGGCAGCTAGGGATTAGAGAGGAGCAGTACTTATCTACAGTAGTTGAACGGCCCATGCCACAATGGATGTAGACCACTCCGGATTATTCATGTGAAGCCTAAGAGATGGGTCGTTGATCCAGGGAGTTATTCTGATTGCCTGATCGGAGTCGGAAAGGAATTTTTTTCCTCTAAAGTGAGGAAAATTGTCTTCTACCTTACGTTTTTTTTTGCCTTCCTCTGGATCAACTTGCAGGATAACAGGCTGAACTGGACGGACAGATGTCTTTTTTCAGTCGTTTAAACTATGGTACTACATTACTAGACCAGTGACAATGGTGCTGTAGATTATGTGCATTGCAGTAATGGTTGTCAACTCCAACCCCCCCGCCCCCCCTCTTCCTTTTTTTTTTTATAAGGACTTCACAGCCACAGCCTGAGCCATGTCTATGATTTTTATGTAGAACTATGTTGGTAACAATGGGAAATTTTTCCTTGGTATCTACCCAGGGCCGCATTTACAACAAGGCATACAAGGGCATGTGCCTAGGGTGTCAGGAAGGATGATGGCAGCACTTCACAGAGAAAACTAATGATTTATGTTGATTCTCTCACCTTAGTGATGCTGCTTCTGGTCTCCTTATCACTAATTTTTGTTTATTGTAGCGACATATTAGGGGAGTTAACCCTTTCATTGTTTAACTTAAGCTAATGTAACAGTAAACTCTTCAAGAAGGCAGTTTTAGGGTTAAGTCCCCTGATGTGTTGCTGCTGTTAACAAAAGTAAGTGATAAGGAGACATTAGAGCAGTCAGATAAGGAGAAAGGTGAAGCCAGTATATGACCCATATGTACATTGCTACCCGGTAGAGAGAATTTTGATCACACAGCAGACCATTCCACGATCCACACACTGACACCAAAGTAGTAAAGCTGCTCAGTATAACAAAAAAAAAACAACAAAAAAAAAAAAAACAGAAGCTTTCCTTTATTTAGGGCAAATATTCATTTTGCTGCCCTAGCTAAATAAGCCATGAAGCACATTATCACGCCATACCACACAATGCACATGCTCTGCTAGCCCTTCCTGACACCTTTATATGTACACCCTTGTACAGAACTTAAAAAATAAATATATAAATAAAGCTTGCTACAATTGTATTAAATCTAGGAAATCCTCCTTAAACGAAACAGCATATTGTTAAAATTATACATTTTACTAGCACTGATACATTGTAGCAATCTATCAGGATGGGAGAGAGATTTATATACTACTGTTTCATGTTCACCTATCTTGCAAATGATTGATCAAAATAAACTGGCCTATAATCGTTTCCCCGGTCATCAAAATTTCTGCCATAAGATGCAATGTACTCAGAATTTACCTTTGCAAAAGGAGGTTTTTGACTGTTTTTAACTGATGATCTCTCCTCTGCATAGGTCATCAGTATCTGATCGGTGGGGATCAGACACCTGGGACCCCCACCAATCGGCTGCCTGAGGAAGGCCACCGCGCCCTCGTCGCAGCTTGCCAAGCACAACGCCGTACATTGTATGGTGGCTGTACTTGGTATCGCAGCTCACACCCATTCACTTGAATGGGGCTGAGCTGCGTCTGGGCCATGTGACCGATGAAAGCTATGTCACTGGCCTAGGGAAAGATTCAAGATGGCTGCTGCACTCCTGTGAGGGCCGTGGCCTTTTCAAATAGCTGATTGGCAGTGGTCCTGGGTGTCTGACTAACTCCGATCAGTATAAAAAAAAGTTGAAAAATCCCCTTTAATTTTTTTCCATTCATGTACAAAATGTTCTGTTCATTAGTGTTGGTTTGATCAGAGAAACACTCGACGTATGTTAACCCATTTCCTAAATATTTTTCTTCTCCAACAGAATTACAGATTTTCTCAACTACCTGAAATGGTTGTAGGTTCTCCGCCACCACCGGTACCCCCCCGGACAGGTCCTGTTGCTGTCCCCTCTCTAAGGAGGTAAAGCCAATTTTCTGTTCTATATCTACATTAAAGGGGGTTATCACACTGGAATTATTCATCACTTATCCACTGGAACACCTCACCATCCTTAAAACGGGGAGTGGTTGTGCGTGCGTTGGTCCACCACTCCATTCACTTTAGTGAAACTGAAGGACCGCTGTCTACTGACCGACATGTGCACTACTGCTCCATTCAGAGAGGGGACTAGGGAAGCCCTCTTTCTCAAGATTGAGCGATGTTCCAGTGGTTAAACCCTCCACAAGCCATTATGTATAACCTATGCTGTGGATACCTTTCGGGGGGGGGGGGGGGGGGGGTTTGCAATTAAATGTCCGTCTTTTCCAGTACCCTTTCTGTATTGATTCCTTATGGTTTTCACGATCTTTGCTTGCTGTGATTTAATAGGAAACATGATACAGATCCATTCTGGTCAGTTGCATGGCTTTATGCATTTACAGTATGGTTATCAATGCTGTATTTGATAACTAGCTGATACAGAAACTGTATTGGGAAATTGTAGAATTTTTCGTTATACAGAAATAATGGGGACTACTCCTTTAATAACTACTCAATTAAATGGTTTGCTCTGCTGTAGTAAATGCTGGCATAATTGCTTTATCACAAGGACTCATCTATAAGTTACTCATCAGTGACTGTTATATTTTAGGGACTCATTACAGGACATCTTCTTAAGTCCTGATTTGTTTTGCTTATTTTAGGTATTAAAAGGGCATTTCCATTCAAAACTCCACCGTGAATGTAATATCGGCTGATATTTCTGTTTCCCGCTGTGTTCTTTCTTGGAGACTACATTTGCCAATGTCAGAGAGCAGCGTAGAAAGCTTATTAGTTGTGCAAAAATTGCCAGCTGCTTTCTGTTCATTCATTGCCCAGCAGGCAGCGGTATTAAAAATCTCCATTTGGAAAACCTTATCGTTTTTCATACAGGTAGAACTGGTAACCCTTTAATGTGACAAAGACAAACCCTACAACATGGGCAAGCAGTGTATGCAGTATCCCCAATGCTTACCATGTACCTGTCTAGTACTTTTACTATTGCCAACCACAGGGCTGCTCCCATTAGTTTTTGTTTTTCTTTAAACAACTTGGACAAAGATAGTAGAAATCCAGCAAAAAGGAAGCATAAGGGACTGGCTGTGCCGGCTGTGGCCTGCATTTCTATGTAAGGTCCCCTTGGTCTGTTCCTGGGGTGCAGGCACTCTCTTCTGCTCATAAATGGCCAGAACACACGCATCCTTGTCTCATCCAGACAAAGATTGGTCACTTCTGGGTATATAAGGCACCTTCCCCTCCTGCAGTGATGGTGAACCTATAGAACGGCTGCCAGAGGTGGCACTCAGAGGCCTCTCTGTAGGCACCCGCACCCTGGAAAAAGTCTATGGTGTACCAATATGCCTTAGACTTTTCCCGAAATTCATCAATGCACTATGAACAGCACAGGCAGTGCTTGAATGTAGGCAGGTTATTATAGCTAAATGATAAAGTACGTGGCAGATATACTATATTGGACTGTAGTATTCAGGTTAAATTACCCTGTTGGCACTTTGCGATAAATAAGTGGGTTTTGGGTTGCAGTTTGGGCTCTCGGTCTCTAAAAGGTTCGCCATCACTGCCCTAGGGGAAGGTGCCTGAACTTTCAGTTCTTTACCTTGTGAAGTATGTGCAGTTCTGTCTATCTGCCCATGTACCAACTTCTGCCTGTTTACCGATTTTGACCTTTCAACTAGCCTATTTACTGTATTGACCCTTTTCTGCTTGCCCTGACCTCGGATTAGTTTTGTGGATTGGCACCAATTCTGCCACCCCTGACCTCTGCCTGTTCTCCTGACTAAGAGTATTGCCTATGCACTGGCGTCCCTAACTCTTGTGGGTCAGCAGCCAAAGACATCTGGACTATTCCAAGAGATAGTGTCCTGGTGGGTCCCCTGCAGCAAATTTAATATCCCTGCATACAAGTTAAAAGGTGAATTCCAAGGAACTCCTCCTGGGTCTAGCCCCAAGTCAAACCAGTTGGTTGGTGCAGTGATTCCACACCCTCGGCCAGTAACAGTACCAATAGAATAGTGCCACTCACTCGGTTCAGCTGAGCATGCATGTGTCCTGAATGGGGAAAGAAAAGAAAGATGCTGCCAGGTACCCCTGGCAGTGGATATCTCCCCAAAAACAAAAAGATTGAGCACGACTCTTATCTTCCTCAACATCTGCTGTGAGGGAAGACTTGAATGATGCCCACACACAATAGATGGTCAACTAATCTGCCCCGCAATGAGTGATCACTACACGTTCATAAGGATTATTTTAATAAATTATTTAGCATGCCTTCTTACTTTGTGATTTTGTCTCATTTTCCACTCTTTTCTATGGGTCAAAAAGGAGGCATACACAGTGGTTAGTGCAATGTCCTATAGAGGCTACTGGGAACATTTCCTAGAGCTTCTTCCTCCAGAAATCTCAGTAAGGCCCCTTTCACATCTGCGTTTTTGCTTTCCGTCCTAGAGTTCCGTCGTCGGGGCTAATCCTAATGCATTCTGAATGGAGAGAAATCCGTTCAGGATGCATCAGGATGTCTTCCGTTCAGTATGTGAACGTTTTTTGGACGTTGACAAAACCACAGCATGCTGTGGATTTGTCTCCGTCCAAAGATCCAAGAGACATTCCGTAATGCCAGATCCGGAATTAATGCCCATTGAAGTGCATTAATCCGGATCTGGAATTAAGCTAAACGTCGTTTCAGCGCAACGCCGGATCTGACGTTTAGCTCTGCGCATGCGCAGCAGCAGTTCCGATCGGGGCGCCAGTGTAAGCTGGGCCTCCGTTCAGTTACCATGGCAGCCAGGACACTACTAAAGTCCTGGCTGCCATGATAAGTACTGCGCAGCAGTGTACTTACCTGCGCTGCGGCCTCCGGCGCTCCTTCATGGCGTCACAGGTCCAGGCGGCGCATTGATCTATGCGCCGCAGGGACCTGCGACATCATGAAGGAGCGCCCGGCGGCCGCAGCGCAGGTAAGTACACTGCTGCAAGGTACCATGGCAGCCAGGACTTTAGTAGCGTCCTGGCTGCCATGGTAACCTGAAAGCATTTCGAAGACTGATCAGGATCCTGATCAGTCTTCAAATGCTTTCAGGCGACTTGCTGTCTGACGGATCCGGCGGGACGGAAATGCCCGCTGGATCCTCAGAACGCAAGTGGGAAAGAGGCCTAATGCAGCAGTGAAACACCAAATGTATGTCCTTGCGGCTTTTGCTATGTTTTTTAATGTAATGGTGTGGCCTCCTGCACTGCTCCTGTCATTTGAGAACCGTATACAAGTAAAGAAGGCTCTATAGATCATCTAAAACCCATCCCAAAATTAGGATAATTCTCCATACGTTTCCTGGTGCTGCAGAATGTGAAAATTATTTTTTAATGACCTCCAAATGACTTGACCGAGATATTATCACGTACCATACATTAGACAGGGAAAACCTGCTTTAGTTGCTGTGCGATTCGAACAAAATCACTGCAGTAAGGGCTCGTTCACACAAACGTTTTTTGCATTCCGTATGCAGGCCGTTTTTTGAATTCAGTATACCATCTGTATACGGAATCATTAATTTCAACGGGTCCGCCAAAAAACGGCGGACTCCGTTTGCATTCTGTTTCCGTATTTCTGTTTTTTCCGTTCTGCTACATTTTGAGTCATGTCCTATTATTGCGGAAACGGAAAAACAGATCCATTAAAAACCAAAACCATACGGTCGCGTGAACGATCCCTAATAGTGATAGTGGGTTTCTGCATTTTAATCAACTGTTCCGCCAGCTGCAAGTCAATACCTGGTAAATCCTGCCACCTAGTGGTTGATGGGCTTACTATCAGTTTGCTTTTTTTCTAGCCCATAAGAAGTGGAACATAGCTGAACAGTCATATGTGATGTCTATAAAAAACCTGGGAGCTGCCAAATGTGGAAAAGAGGGACAGGCAAAACAAATTCCAACATGGCCAGCCAACATTTGTCCTGGGAATGAGCAGCTAATATGCATTGATAGTGTCCAAAGACATCAGATCATTAGCAGATCCCAATGGGATCCTCCATATTTTGGTTGAACAGCAATGGCCATATTTCTTTTATTACTGAAATCCCAGAATTTTTTTCAAATATTTTTGACTACACGGGCTGTAAGCCTCTTTTGGCCTGCAGCCAGCATAGATGCACATAATGAAAGCAGTAAACTGTACAGCCTGTATCAATCTGGGCCCAGTATGGCTTCTATCTGGGTATTCCACTATTAATCTGGGCCCAGGATGGCTTCTATCTGGGTATTCCACTATTAATCTGGGCCCAGGATGGCTTCTATCTGGGTATTCCACTATTAATAAGGGCCCAGGATGGCTTCTATCTGTGTATTCCACTATTAATCTGGGCCCAGGATGGCTTCTATCTGGGTATTCCACTATTAATCTGGGCCCAGGATGGCTTCTATCTGGGTATTCCACTATTAATCTGGGCCCAGGATGGCTTCTATCTGGGTATTCCACTATTAATCTGGGCCCAGAATGGCTTCTATATGTGTATTCCACTATTAATCTGGGCCCAGTATGGCTTCTATCTGGGTATCCCACTATTAATCTGGGCATAGTATGGCTTCTATCTGGGTATTGCCCTATTGATTTGGACATTGTATGGCTTTCATCTGGGTATTGTATTGCACTATCAATTTGGACATTGTATGACTTCTATTTGGGTATTGTATTGCATTATTGATCTGCAAACTATAAAGCTTCTATCTGCATATTGTAGTAGACTATTGCTTTGGGCATTGTATGGCCTCTATCTGGGTAATGTATTGCACTATTGATCGAGACATTGTATGGCTTTTATCTGGGTATTGCACTATTAAGCTGGGCATTGTATGGCCTTTATATGGGTATTGTATTGCACTGTTGATCTGGACATTGTATGACTTCTATCAGGGTATTGCACTATTAAGCTGGGCATTGTATGGCCTTTATATGGGTATTGCACTATTGCTTTGGGCATTGTATGGCTTCTATCTGGGTATTGTATTGTACTATTGATCTGGACACAGTATGGCTTCAAGTGAGAAGTTTTTTTTCTAGTTATATGTCACTGTTGTTCTTGTACAGTATAACGAACACTGGCACAATTGTGTTTCTATTGCAGGAGTAATTATGTTTAGAGGGGTATGTAGTTAGAATAAAAAAACTTTTTCAGCATAACCTACACCTATATATTATTATTGACTCATTGCATCAACAGAAAATGCTTTGTTGCATAGTAGAAATGACCCAGTTAGTATAAAAAAATATTGTAGTATCTAATATAGCGACACCTAGTGGCTGTCAGTGACATTGCATGTTAAAAATGTAAAGGTCTTCATAATGCACAAAAATGTAATGAGATATTTTTAGAATTGCATTAATAATGTTTTTATTAATTTGGTAGCTATGTGATCCTATGCAGTAACCAGTGTTGTGTTATCTCATATAGGTCTACATCAGATATGGCAAACAAGAACAGGGTGCCAGAGCCTGGTGGAAATGACCATGGTCCAGGTGAGCATGTGAGGTTTCCAGCTGTTTCAAGGGTGCCTGTCCCTGTGGCCCAAACAAATCAGTCCGTATCAAATTATTCAGGTGAGGCCACGTCACCATGAATATGTGCTAAGATACTAAATCCATGGGCAGCCAGTTACTGAAGTGTTATCACCTGTTATACTGCTTTATTATAACATTCATCATTACCATTAGAATTCATTAACAACCATGTGGGAGGCTTATGGGCCATGAGTCTGCTCAGGTTTTGTGGAATGCCTATGGCAATACGGTGATAGACTGTTTCTAAAACGGCTCTACGGCTTAATATGCATAGATAGCAAATAATGTATTATAAACCACCTCTTTGAGAAGGCAACCTCCTCATCCAGACCAGAATTCCTATGACAGATATTCAGTTCTACCATACTGGCCATCTGTTTTTTTGCAGAAGAAGAATCCTTATCGATTCAATTTTGGGTGGTCTTCTTAAAAAGGTTTCATTGTATGCCTGCAGTGATGGGCACTGACAACAGAAAGTCCTTGGTCAAGAGCAGTATACTAGAGGACAGCAGGATGCTAGCCATAGAGCTCCGAGTCCTTATTCATGGCTCTCCAGAAAACAACTCACTGGTGTGCCAGTCTAGACAGTAATTGTCCTGAACATGTAGTGCAATCTAATAAGATTTAGGGTCCATTCACACGTCCGCAACTGTTTTGTGGTCCGCAAATTGCAGATCCGCAAAACGCGGACACCGGCCATGTGCGTTTTGCATTTTGGGTACCGCACATGGCCGGCACTATGATAGAAATGCCTTTTATTGTCTGTGGCTGCGGACAAAAATAGGACATGTTCTATTTTTTTGCGGGGCTGCGGAACGGTAGTGCGGATGCGGACAGCACACAGTGTGCTGTACGCATCTTTTGCGTCCCCATTAAAAATGAATGGAACTGCACCCGTTCCGCAATTTTGCAGACGTGTGAATGGACCCTAAGGATCCATTCACACGTCCTGAAGTGTTTTGCAGACCGCACATCGCCGGCCCTATCATAGAAAAGCCTATTTTTGTCCACGGTTGCGGGCATGAATAGGACATGTTCTATCTTTTTTGCGGGGCCGCGGAACGGAACTACGGATGAGGACAGCACATGGTGTGCTGTGCGCATCGTTTGCGGCCCCATTGAAATGAAAGGGTCTGCACCCGTTCTGCAAAATTGAACTAGGGACATGTGAATGCACCCTTATAGCATTAGTTTTCTAAAGTAGCAACAGAGGCCTGTTTTTGCAGTGCTCCTGTGCATCTACACACGTTGCACATATGATATGTCCACCCCGAGCCACCTGTATGAATTAGCAGCATGGGCTCAAAATGATCCCAATAGCCTAAAGCTATAGACATCTCCAAGCTCTTGACAACCTACGACTTGGTTTTGGGATTTTCACGAGTTACCGTAGAGTGGTGGGCAATCACTACTATGATCAGATACAGTTATTAGCTAACTTCATGTACCCACATGTCCAAGGTTACCTTTGCTAGAAGTTTTCAGCCCTAAAGTACTAACATTTTCATTGAATGAAGCCAGCAACATTGTCAAGAGCATGGGACCTTCCATCCATTTGTAGTACACGTGCACTTTTAAGGTCACCTTGGACATATTTAACCTGTTGCAACTTATATCATTTGAATACATGCACACTGTATCAGGCGGATAAGTGTATTGTACTGAGACCTCTAAGGCATGCCTGTTATGGTAATTTTATGTTTGTACTGTTCCCATGTTTCCTCCCCAAGAGATGTGTTCACATTCTGCTCTATTCCTCTCTCCACAAGAGACAGCCGCTCATTAGCTGTGTTAGAATTTGTAGCAGATGATAATCGTAACGTACATGACACAATTACGGCGTGACCCATATGCCACAATGTCGTGTTTATCCATAAATAAAGCCACAGTCAACTGTGTGTAACCGAGGGCAATCCATTGCTAAAAATCTGCAGTGTGCAGAATCTGATGTTTTCTATATACCCAATAATCACATATACTTGGCAGCAGTGATTACCAAAAATCTGATTACTAGCGCTGATTAAGACATGTTCTCCTAGTAGGATATGTCGAACTAACCTCTCAATTTTAACATCAGTGTGAGGGTTTAGTTTTGCCGCAGAGTGCACCTGCCTTTGCTATGGTTATGTTTTAGCGCAGATTAGGTAAGAGATGGGGAGATTAAGATGTTGGCAGCACTGTGGCTCAGTGGGTAGCACTGGGGTCCTAGGTTTAAATCTGACCAAGGACAACATCTGTATGGAGTTTGTATGTTCTTCCAGTGTTTGCGTGGGTTTTCTCCCACACTCCAAAGACATACCATATTATGGCTACATATTACCCTTAACCATAGCATATAGCAGTCTATGGGGCCATTCTATACCCCTATAGGCCTCCAATTTTATATGGAGGTATGCATAGGTTTTTTGATGTGCGTTTCATATATGGTATGCTCCATCAGACTCTTATTACAGAATTGCTCATCTAGGGGAGAATATCTTTGTAATATGGCATCACACAGGAGATATTGAGGATTGGTTATGAATATTGAACTCCCAGAAACCCCATTAATGGCATGTAGTAGCTAGTGACAACTCATTGTCTCAGTAGATCCATTTGTCACTGTAATTTTATGGTGGTTCCAGGACATACTCTATCTCAATCAATGCATTACTTTGTCAGGTAACTCATTGCCTGCTGTATTCGCCATACCGGGGAACAGGGCTGGATACTCCAGTTATTACATTCCACAACCACCAGCTTCCTACCGGAACCAGGCCTGGATGTCGTACTCAGGAGAGAATGATTTGCCGGGACAGTGGGCAGACTCGGTAAGTCTTTTCTTTTATTACTCTTGGGGCCACAGAAGCTATAGTTGGGTCATAACACTGCATGGCAAGGTCCATACATTCAGATTATAATCCGACCACCCCCACCTATGTTGAAAAATTTGATTTTCAATTTTGGACACATGACAAGAACATCTACTATAACTAGTGAGTAAAAAGACTCCAACACTAACCTAACCCACCCCACCTTGCTGGTTGTTGTGTGGTCGGTAGCGTCTGGTAACACTCAAGTGAAAAAATTATGGTGAAATCTAAGTCTTACTGATCTTTTCTATTAGATCCATACTCTGTCCCACACCCAACAGAAGGTTAGGGTCTAAGGTATAGATATTTCTTTCTTCTACTAAAGAATAATATAATCATTTTCAAGTTGAGATGTGAATTTGGGCAGACAGTGTTCTTAAGGTCAGGAGATCAGAGAGAAGAGCTACACATGAGCCATCAGATGATGAAATTCAAAGAAAACAGACTGGTTTTTAACTCTTGTATCTCAGAAACGGCAGAACGTTTTTAATAAAGACCAATTGAAAAAAATAGTTTTAGCCCAAAAAGAGTAAAATTTTATTATTAAAAACTTGCCATGAAAATGTCCATAGTCTTTAAAGTTACTCTTAAAAATGCTAACTATCTAGATATTTCTTGTTACTGTAGGTACCACTCCCAGGATACATTGAAGCGTATCCCAGGTCAAGATACCCACAGAACTCTCCTTCTCGACTTCCCAGGCAGTTTGGCCAGCCAGTGAATTTACATCCAAGCCTAGACCATGCTACTGGACCATCCATTGGAGCCTCTCAACAAAGTCTAGCAGACACTGACACTCCGGACGCCTCCATCACAAATCTATCCACAGCCGCACTGGTTAAAGCCATAAGGGAAGAAGTTGCTAAACTGGCCAAAAAACAGACAGACATGTTTGAGTTCCAGGTGTGAAGACGCCATGACTTCATCTCATGTGCTTCATTGCACCCAATGCTTTGCTGTTAAGTTATGGTAACAGTGCCTAAATGAATAAGAACCTTCACGGGATTTTATGATATTTTTATTCAAATGGGTGAAGCTGAATGACGTTTGGTTACTAAGACTTTGATTTTTATTTATATATGTAAATTATTAAATCATTTTTCTATTGACCTCAAGACCAAACTGATGAATTACTTTTTGTTATGTTGGTAAAATATATCAGTATTACTTGTAATCAAACCTTCGGCCATGTCAGTGTGGATTAGTCAAGACAGGAAGGGCAACTGTGTGGTTGGCTACAGATGTGTTGCCCCCATTGTTTACATTTCTGAGCAACCCATTGTGGGCCGGACTGTATTCCAGTAATGGTGACTGACAGCTCTGCTCTAAAGATCCTGTTGTGCCACAGTCCTCCCATGTCTTAACAGTCCCCGCTGATGATGGTGTTTCTTGTTCTGTTGCCGATGCATCATTGATAGACGCACGGTTCTACAGTGCTGATGTGTAGTTATCTCCCGACACATATAGCAATGAATATACTATAATATAAAGCAACTATAAAACAATCTCAAATATCTTCTATCTGTCCAGTGATGTTTACCGAATCCATGAATGCCATGGATGCGTATCTGGATAATGTACATTATTACTTTTTTATCTTTATGATTGCTGTCCATTAAAAATTATTGACTTGCACCCTGAGGACCATTTTTAACACAGATGCCATCATTTTTATTAATACCACATGCCTACACTTGTAGTATTACTTTTATGAACAATACAGAAAGTTTAATGGGTCATCTGGTGGAATACATTTTTGTAGATATGGAGCAGAATGGGTTAAAAAAAATAAGAGGCCCGATTCCCCATCACTGCCGTTCTGATGCTTAGCAGGTCCCAACTGGTCTCCATTTCCTGGTCCAGGCTGAACACTTATGAAGTGGCAGGAGATGCCACAGTCAAGCACCGAGGGGAGACCAGTTAATGTCAGAACGGCAGTGGCGGAGAACCAGTGAGGTGAGTAATGCTTCTTTTATTTTATAAGCACATTCTGCCCCTTATCTAAACAATATTATTCCTTTTAAAGGAGTCATCTTATGACCACCACTGGTCTGACTTCATCTGAATCCCCTGGTGAATGGCTGATATCACCTAGGCAGTCTGGCCTACAGCTTCAAATTAATGGCCAACCATTGAATACATGGATGAACCAGGTTCACCAGAGTAAGAGCAGCTCTATGTTAGCAGCTGTAATCTTACATAGCCAACTGGGATTCACATCCCCACCTATCCCTTGGTTGAATTTGATAGACTTATGTCTTTTTTTAACCGTATTATTTATGTAAAACTCCATCACATTTAACTCCTTCATGAGGATCCACGCAAGGGTCAGGAGACCCCCATTCTGCTTATCTATGGGAGACCCAGAGGCATATACACAGTGCTGCATTGCCATTACATGCTACTTCTGTCTAACACAGCAAATACATGTGAACAGCCACCAAGACAGAGACAAACATATCTGTCACTAGATGGTTGGTGCTAGAAGTACAGAGGTTATATAAGGCTGTAAGCAAGAAAAAAAACTATCCAACACTCCCTCAAAATATACAGTATAATACATACATTGCAATGTAATCCTAACTTGAGGTCTAGTTGGTGAAAAGTTTCATTGAGCGAGCACTCATTCCTCTCAACATTGAAAGGTTTCTCAGGCTGGCACTAGTCCGAAGCAGGTAAACTGAGAACCTTGAGTAAATTTGGCTTAGAATGCGATCTCTGGCCCGCTATACAAACAAGTCTCTGTCTGCTTGAGATTTCTATTATTTAGTAAGAAATAATGCTAAGCCATGAAACAGAGAGCCAAAGAGCCCCTGAAACTAATGAACGTCTACTTTCTAGCCTAGGAATGCTTGGAGATAGAATCCTATAAAAGCTTTGAGTTTTAATTTAGGATGCACATACAGTAAGGACTTTTTAAAGAACCCCTTTGGTTATGCAAAACAGCTATTATTCAATCCTGATACGTTATATGCAATAAAATATGATATTGTGGTTTGTATAAATGATCATTTCACGGTTCAGCCTCCATAAGATGTGCCACATATATATGGTCCGATGCTAATACCTTCTAAAACCGGATTTATGGCTTATTTTCCATTCCTAGATTCTATGGCTACTATGTGTTCTTGTATATCTACCTAGTATTTCTAGGGTTGGCATGTCTATCACAGATATATCTATCTGATAGTAACACTGAAGCCGTATTTGCTACCAGGACTGGTAACCTACTGAGGTCCCCATTTATCACACTTCATTTTTAGCGCTGGGCTCCTTATATAGGACTTCCTGGGTTTGACCACAACCTCTGCACCCCATATAGTTACTGTCCGAATGACTCAACCCTTATTTTTCTAAGAACTTGAGAACCATGGAAGAACATATATGTTTCCTAAGATAAAAGCCATAAATACAGTTTGTAATCTTAACTCTTTGTTTTTGAAATGTTGCCATTTTTTGTTATAAAAGGGAATCTTTTTTTTAAACTCTTACAAAAATTCGGAGTCCCTTGATACAGAGAACTTGGAATTTCTTTTAGGTCTGGGGCACAATACAGTGGCTCAAGGAGTTACTTGGGTCTATATTGCAGACCTGTAGGCACTGGGGGAATACATTTATTTTACAGGAGCTTTCTTCTGTAATAGGTAATACAATGGTGCAGTCTGCAAAAAATTATTTCATTAGAAAGTGTACTGTCATGTTAAATCCAAGGCACATGGAGGTACAGCATGAGCTCATAGCAGTCTAGGCGTGCCATATTACAGAGTTGTATCTCATGGGTCCATATGGTCATACACCATCCATAGCATGATACCCACATTGACTGCACATCTGTATAAAATCCTTAAATTGACCCACTGGTTCAAGCCAAACAAAAATTTACACTGACTGGAGAGGAACACTTACCTGGTGACCTCCTATTCATCTTTTCAACTGAAGATCCTTCAATTTGAGGCTCCTATTTTGTCATCCAAGATGATCGCAACTGTGCATCTGTACATCAGTAGTCCAAGACGCTTCCTGTTTTTCCAGCCCTGTGCATAGGTTGGCCTGCACTGCTCACCTGAGTGGAGCTTGCCAATCAGAGAGCAGCAGGAAGTGTCTTGGACGGCCGAGTGCAGAGTATGCACCAGGTAGTCTAAGAAGCAGTGCAGCCATCTTGGATGACAGAAAAGGTGATGGGAAATTGGTGCATCTACAGCTTAGAAAATGAAAAGGAGGACACCAGGTAAGTGTTCTGTTTGCTTCCCAGTCAATGTGAATAATTTTTCTTGAACCAGAGGGACGCTTTACCATGTGTTTTTCTATCTGCAATGCTACAGTTTGTACTACTGACATAAAATGATATTATTTTGCTCCTTCCAGTCTGTTTTCAGTCTAGAGAGTTTCCAACTTGCAACAATGTAAATTTTAGTCTGACGCAATATTACCAAATGACTACAAACAGAATTTGGGGTATCAATGATTTGAAATGTTTCTTCTTGGTCTCGTCAGGATGAATTTTCATTTTCTTTTATGACATATTTGGTCATGTAAACAAGTCTTATATATGTACATACCTGAAATGTATTTTTGTAATCCTTGTAAATATCTATACAGTATATATTGTACATATATTACAGATATATGCAAACTGTCAGGCTGCAATGGATTGATCCAATGATTAACTTGAATGAAGAGCCGTTCTGGGCAAAGAATAGAAACTACAAGGACAATTACCTTGAAGTTACCCCAAGAGGATGAATGTCCACCCACAATATGAGGATGCTTTCTGTATTAGTTGCCTTGATACATTAGTAATAATTGTTTTCTTTTATTTGTCATGCTGCGTTGCTTGTGATAATGATCTGATTTATCTATATATTAAAACAATTATTGTGTATACATTTTTCAAACCCATTCAGATGTTTTTAATGCAATGATCATGGACTACAGTACATCTATCTGTCTATCTATCTATCTATCTATCTATCTATCTATCTATCTATCTATTTATCTATCTATTATCTATCTATCTCATATCTATCTATCTATCTATCTATCTATCCACTATCTATCTATCTATCTATCTATCTATCTATCTATCTATCTTATTCTATCTATCTATCTATCTATCTATCTATCTATCTATCTATCTATCTATCGATCTATCTATCTATCTTATTCTATCTATCTATCTATCTATCTATCTATCTATCTTATTCTATCTATCTATCTAATTTTTTCTATCTATCTATCTATCTCTCCAGGAGATGTGGGGTATGGAAAGCCCCTCTTGGCACTGGACCAACATTTCCTCCAAAATTGTAAGAGAGAGGAGCATCATGACCCTTGGGCTGATTCCTCTTCCCTCCTTTAGTAATAGTCCTGTGAAGTTGGAGAGCTGTATACTTGTTTTGCCTACAGGGAGGAATCTAATGGATCAATGGATGCCCTGAGTGCTCTGCTGTTTCCTTCTGCCCTGTAGAAACTGAATGGACCTCCGTTTAAACTGGTCCTCTCCAAAGTTGTATAGTGAGCATGAGCAGGGGGCATGGGAGCCCCATTCTAGTGATTGGTGGGGCCTAGAGATGGTCCTGTTCCTCTATCTGAATAGAGCATTTGGCGATTGGTGTGCTTCCCATTGGTCGGACCCCCACTCATTTAACAGTTATGCCTTATCCGTAGATAGGCAATAGCTTGTTCTAACCAGAATTAAGGATGGGCAATAGCTTGTTCTAACCAGAAATACAATTTTTTGGTCCAGAGTTCCAAATACCCTGCATAGACGTACATTTAAATGATACAATTCTGCCTGCTTGCAGCCACCACTAGGGGGAGCATAGAATCTTACAGAATACTGTTTTATTATTGTATGCAGTAAGCTCCTAAGCTCCCCCTAGTGGTGGCTGCAAGACAGAACTCTTTCATTTATCTCTGTCTCTGTGCAAGAGATCTGGAGCTTTGTAGCATGTAAATTAAGCAAGTGCAGAAGACTAATCTGAATCACATTTGCATTTATTTATGAGCCCCCTCCCAGATAGTATTCAGATTTAGGAATTTAGTGTAAGGTAACGTCAACTAACACTAAAATGTTTTCCTTATGGGAATTCTGTAATAGAGTGAGCCAGCCTTATGTATGGTATGCTGTGATTCAGGTTATGGAAATGAAGGCGAGGAACTGTACATACCCATAAACCAGTATGTAGTGCTAGTGGCCACTATGGTATTGTATGATATGATTCACTGACTGGTCAGTACACGTGACACATGATGCTATAGACTAACAATTAATGGGATTAGATGGGATAAAAATGCTGCTGTGTCTTCTTATGCACCCGGTGGTATAATTAGATGAAGTGACCTCCGGCTTTGATAAGATTTAATTGCCTGAACCCTCCAGACTTTACTATTTATTACAGCAATTGCTGTTCTCGGGCTCATTGCTGAAACACAATTAAAACTTGATTTATGATAACATAAAATCAGGGTGGTTGCTACAGTGGAATACCTCTGAGATTAAGTGATATTTTTTCGGTATTACAGATACATATCCAGTGTAGAGATGAGCAAATCGATTCCTTACAAAAATCGAAATTCAACCCAAATTTAAAGAAAAATTCAGATCTGAATTTTTCCAGTGACAGAGACAGAGAACGAGAGAGGATTTTTCCACCTCTCTATCTCGTTCTCAGCCATTAAAAGTATTTTAGATTCGGGTAGTATCAATTAATACCCAAATCGGATTTCTTTATTCGAACTAATCTGAATAAAACAAATTTAAAGAAATTCACTCAAGATTAGGAAGTGTCATTTAAATATATACTGTATTTATTATTGTCCTCCTTTTCTAAAGCCTAAATCGATTGAAGTCATACTCAAATTGCGGAACGCACCGGTATCCGTGTTTTACGGATCTGCAATTTGCAGATCGCAAAGCACTATGGCCGTCTAAATGAGCCCTTAGGCCTCTTTCACACGAGCGTGTCCAGATTTGGTCCGGATGCGTTTCGGATGCGTTCAGTGAAAACTGTGCGATTTTGCCTGTGATTGCATTCAGTTATTCAGTTTTTTCTACGGGGTGCAATGCGTTTTTTTGATGCGTTTTTTTCACGAGCGTGATAAAAAACTGAAGGTTTAAAAACAACTCCTAGCAACCACCAGTGAAAAATGCATCACACCCGCACTTGCTTGCGGATGCAATGCGTGAAAAATGCAGAATATAGAACGTGCTGCGATTTTCACGCAACGTAGAAGTGATACGTGGAAAACAATGCTCAAGTACACAGACCCATTGAAATGAATGGGTCAGGAGTTCACGTCACGCATTGCACCTGCGCGGAAAACTCGCTAATGTGAAAGGGGCCTTAGGCTGAGTTCACACCACCGCTAGTTATTTCCGTTGTTCTGCTCTGCTAGAGGAGCAGAACAATGAAAATAATGGAAGTGCCGGATTTAGCACATAAATGAGATGACTGGAGCTGAACAGGACCCCCATTGACTACAGTTTGGAAACCTGTTTTTCTACTGGGCAAAAAAGTCCTGCGACGGAATCTGCGACGGAGGCCCTGAACAAAGCCTCCAATACAAATGTAGCACTGACATGAATGGAAAAAGATTGCAATTGGTAAATGTTTTTATCTAAATAAACAATGGCCAACTTGCAATATCTCAGCTTACTGAATCCTAACAAATTTGATTTAGGGGATCTAAGTCAGAAGTGTAGCTGGTGATGTGGGGGGAGTCAGAAAATGCATTTTGGTGGGGATGTGGAGGGGAACACAAGATTAGGGTGTCTGGAGATCCTGTCTGGTGAGGGACAGAAGAAGAGGGAAGGAGTCCGCAGAGTGGCTCTGTCTTCTGCCCAGCACAGCTCCATCTCCACTGCTGAAATGTAAGTGTAGTGTGTGACTGTATGTGTGTATAATGGGTACATGTGTGTGTAATTTGTATATAAGGAGGGATCAACCCTTTCTGCATCAGTGTGGGAAGCAAGACTTTCAGCAACAGATTTGCTGCTGGTTGTCATGGAGACCTTTGTTGTTCAGTTCACAGCATGCTACACTGTTTCCTTGCCACTTGCTCAGCATAGCCAGGAGGGATGGGGACAATCCTGCACAGTGGCATCATACTGCCTGTTCAGACAAGACAAGTAGTAGGCTCCAGGTCATATAAGACAAGGGGGAGAGAGCAGTGTATGTTGGTGCACATGTGAGACAGAGGGAGAGTATTAAGGATAAATCCTAATCTGGCAGAGCACTCTAAGTACTGTATAGCGGGGCTAGGAAAGTAGCCCTTAGCATTGGTACTTTTCCGAGTGTTTTGTACCCCAAAGTCAGGGGTCTCCAAACTTTTTTAGAGGAGTGCCAGATTTGATGCATGTGCGAGGGTCAACCATTTTGCCTGACATTCTTTAAAACCATTAAAATTATATGCATTTTCATGCAAAGTTTATTGAAAGCTGCATACTTTTCATTTTGTGTTTTGGATGACAAACCTAAACAGGTGTTATGGAAGCTGAAATATCTCAGGAACATTGTAAAGTACATTACACAAAGTAATAAAGGTTGTCTGTCAACTTTTACTTTTACTCTTACCATGGTGATGGACCATGTGATTGGACCATGTGATGTGACGTCATCACAGGTCCTTTAGATCTTAGCTGATGCAGGGAAAGAGAGGAGAGATCGCGACTACGCGATCAAGTGGCTAAGGTAAGTTAACTTTTATTATTTTTAACCCCTTCCACTTCATTTTACAATGCATTCTTTATTAAGAATGCTATTATTTCCCCTTATAACCATGTTATAAGGGAAAATAATTTATTCTCCAGAAGACCCGAAACCGGACTTCAGTGATGAAGTCCGGCTTCGGGTTGGGTACCAAACATGGCGATTTTTCTCACGCGTGTGCAAAACGCGTTACAAACGTTTGCACCCGCGCGGGAAAAACGCGCATATTCCCGCAACGCACCCGCCTCTTATCCGGGCGTCAAACATGACGCCCGTGTGAAAGAGGCCTTAAGTTCAGAAAATGTGAACAGGAACATAACACCAAGTATACCAGTTATAAATATATTTGAACACATGTATACTTGGTGTTATGTTCCTGTTCCCATTTTTTGAGTGCACAGCCTTGCCTGTCAGTGTGTTTTTTTTTTTGTTCTTCTTCAATAGGCTCAATAGCCCTTAATGGTCGCCCTTGTGGCTGTGTGTGGAGGCGCAGGGAGAAGGAAAGCCCAAATATAGATCTAACAGCCCCCCCAGTGAGTCCCCGAGCACCGCTTAGGACACCTGGGATCTCTCGATGACTTGGCATCATCAGCCGGCGCAGGAAGAAGGAAAGCCCAAATCTCGCGACGTCCGAGATCTCATGAGTTTTGGGCTTTACTTTTCCCTGAACCGGCTGATGACGTCAAGTCCCACAGCGAGAGATCTTAGGACTGGAGTCCTGAGTGGCGCTCTGGCACTCACTGGGGCAGGCCATAAGATCTATATTTAGGCAACTTATCTGTGGGGCCTTATCAGTCTGGAACGCAGACCGCAATTGGCCTGCGGGTTGGACATTGGACATGCCTGCCCTAAGTGGAAGGAGTGCAAGCTGCATGTACCTGCAAAAAATTGAGACAGCAAGTCTGTACAGTGAATTAGACTGTGAAGTGGAATGTGTCTGCAGACACTGACCATTGCTGTACCATTTTGCAAAAGTTGTGGGAGCAGTCCATAAGAGGTTAATATCTGGTTATAGAGATGGACTATTTGTGTTACCCCTAGGGCTCAATACACGATGGTTTTGTACACTAAGGAAATCCGAGAATTGCTGCAAAAGGTTTGTAACTTCTGTGTTTGTAATGTATATACTGTACATGTGTGTAATGTGTGTGTGTGTGTGTGTAATATGGCATTTCTATGTATGTGTGTTGAATAGCAGTACTATGAATTTGTGTGGTATGGTGGTACTATGTGTGTGTGTTATAGCTGCATGGTTAACAAATTATTAGGCATCCCATTCAGTATTGATTAAAGGGAATGTGTCATCAGAAAATGTCCTGTTGTTTAAACATGTTTTAAAGGATTTTTCATGATGCTATTTTTCATTTTCCATGTCTATATCTATATTTATACAGAACCCATAAAATCATGCAATTTTCTCTCTGGCCACTAAGCCTACTAACAGGCACCACTTCTTGGTCTGTATAGATTACTTTACTTCAGTTACCTGCATATCTGTCATTCTAATCCTGCCTGTAATGATATCACCTCTATGTATAGATAAGACATGTTTCACCACTGACAATAGGTGATTGTCAAATCTTATCTATTCCTTCCTGGTACAATGACCTCTGCACAGCTCACAGAGCATGCCCAGAAAACTCTCCCATAGAAGTCAATGAGGTCTCCTCTTCATCATTGTGTCTATGGACCATGTGGCTGCCGTAAAGCAATTTTCTTAATGTTTTCTTAATTCTGAGGCAAGATGGCCGTCCCCATAATCATGTTCAGGAAATAGAATAACTAAATCTGTAATCAGAAAATAAAAACTGATTAGAAAAAAAGGAGATGAGTCGCCCTCTGGTTTTAACTGGCAGATAACATTTTGGTGACACGTTTCCTTTAAGCCAATTGAGCAAACTGTAGAAATTTGTCCTAGCTTTTCAGTCTTTTTCTACATATTTTATTAAATTGCTTTTATACAAGTCATATTCCAGGCACATTGATTTTTTTTTAAATTACTGTATTTTTCAGACTATAAGATGCATTTAGAATTTAGAGGAGGAAAATAAGAAAACAATATTTTTCATCAAAAACTCAGATCAGACCTCCAGCCTTCATCAGCTTCAGATCAGACCCCCATCGGCCTCAGTTCAGACCTCCTTTACCCTAAGATCGGACCCCTCTATCAGCCTCAGATTGGACCCCCCTCAGACCTCAGCTCAGACCCCTCTATCAGCTTCAGACCCCCACCAGGGAGGATGAGTACAGCCAGCACAGCACTTCCCTCGTCAATCCCAGTGCCTTCTGCATGCTAATAGAAACGGTCATTAGCATTCTGACCATAAGACGCACTGCCACTTTCCCCTTACTTTTGGCTGAAAAAAGTCTTATAGTCCGAAAGATACAGTGTATTATTATTATTATTCAAATGCAATACTTTAATAAATCCAAAGTGTGGTTGGTACAAAAGAAGCAGAACTCATTGACTTTTTATCCATGGCATGAAAATTGCACATTTTTCCCTCGATTTCTAGAGATGTAATATAGTATAAAAAAAAAAAAAGGAAAAACAACCATGGAGGGCCTGCACTGTTTCACACTGGCATATTTATACTTAATCAGTGATAATTAAGGTGCTTATTTTATGTGTTCCACTCTCCGAAAGAAATGTCAACGGTCATGACACATCGGTAGTAATCCTATCAGATGAGTAACAAAAGGTTAGTAACCTGCCTGGAAATCTATTTCTTCTGTGTAGTGTTGCCTGGTAACCAACTGGAACACAATGCATGTCGGCAACAAAGTTTAGCGAAATTATCTATTTTAAATTGTGTCCGTGTTCTTTTTTTTTCAAATATAGAGAAACAAAATGAAGACGGCAGATGGCAAAATCTGAGCGCTGATCAAAGATTCATTCCTGCAAAAAAAAAAAAAAATAAGGAACTTTGCAAAACCTGCTGAATGTATATTCAAGGATTAGGGGACAGATGCAAGAGAATGTGAATGCAGGATCCGACTACATAGGGTAAATTTGTAGTGTAACCACGGAGACCCATAGGTCTGTATAGGAGCTGTACACACAAAACAGTATATTGTTAAAGATGTGTAACGCCCCAGAGTGGCATTACCCCTACTGCACCCCGCTTCTCTCTCCTATGGTTAACATAATGTCACCCTACGTATTGATTTCCAGGTCCTGGATAATGTGCATATCTCTTTTCATGCAACTGTTAGGTTCATGTGTAATATGCCTGGTTCACCAGCAGGTGGCAGCATAAATGGCAGAGATACAGGTACATAGAATGGAGCTTTCCATTCCATTCTGACCCCCCTCTGTGGTGTGGTGTTTCCCACTTGCTCCAGGGAGGGTGGAGTTCTAGTTAGAGGTCAGTGGGGAGTACACCTACGTGGGTACCATCCACAGTATCACTAAAAGGGGCCCTGTGCCCTTGTTGCTTCATTGCAACTGGCGTCACGAATAACAAGTACTTTTTTCCACTTAAAGGGCCATGGGGGGAGGGGCCCGCTGCAGATGCATCAGGGCAACAAAGAGTATGGGAGAGATTTATCAAGGTGGTGTAAAGGAACACTGACTTTGTTGCTCATAGCAACCAATCAGATTCCATCTTTGAAAAATGAAAGGTGGAATCTAATTGGTTGCTATGGGTAACTAAGTCAGTTTTCCTAAACTGCACTAGAAATGAACAATATAAAATCTCATTCAAAACTGCTTTTTTTGACATTACAATCATAGGAGGTCACATTTACTGTTTATAACTTTTCACGTGGAAATGTGCTATGACGAGTTCTGGAATATACTGCCAGTACAGGTACCTGTCTAGTGGTTACATCTATGGACCTTTTGTCACCAAATATGCAAAACACTCATTTCCCCAACTATTTATGCAGTCAGACTTTTGGCACACATTCAATAATTTTTTAAGTTTATTATGATAGTACAACATTTATTATCCCAGTACTGTGAAATCACTGTGTTTATTATCTCTGTACTGTGACATCACTGTGTTTATTATCCCTGTACTGTGACATCACTGTGTGTATTATCCCTGTACTGTGACATCACTGTGTTTATTATTCCTGTACTGTGACATCACTGTGTTTATTATCCCTGTACTGTGACATCATTGTGTTTATTATCCCTGTACTGTGACGTCACTGTGTTTATTATCCCTGTACTGTGACATCACTGTGTTTATTTTCCCTGTACTGTGACATCACTGTGTTTATTATCCCTGTACTGTGACATAACCGTGTTTATTATTCCTGTACTGTGACATCACTGTGTTTATTATCCCTGTACTGTGACATCACTGTGTTTATTATCCCTGTAGTGTGACATCACTGTGTGTATTATCCCTGTACTGTGACATCACTGTGTCACTAACCCTGTACTGTGACATCACTGTGTTTATTATCTCTGCACTGTGACATCACTGTGTTATTATCCCTGTACTGTGACATCACTGTGTTTATTATTCCTGTACTGTGACATCACTGTGTTTATTATCCCTGTACTGTGACATCACTGTGTTTATTATCTCTGTACTGTGACATCACTGTGTTTATTATCCCTGTACTGTGACATCACTGTGTTTATTATCCCTGTACTGTGACATCACTGTGTTTATTATCCCTGTACTGTGACATCACTGTGTTTATTATCCCTGTACTGTGACATCACTGTGTTTATTATCCCTGTACTGTGACATCACTGTGTTTATTATCCCTGTACTGTGACATCACTGTGTTTATTATCCCTGTACTGTGACATCACTGTGTTTATTATCCCTGTACTGTGACATCACTGTGTTTATTATCCCTGTACTGTGACATCACTGTGTTTATTATCCCTGTACTGTGACATCACTGTGTTTATTATCCCTGTACTGTGACATCACTGTGTTTATTATCTCTGTACTGTGACATCACTGTGTTTATTATCCCTGTACTGTGACATCACTGTGTTTATTATCCCTGTACTGTGACATCACTGTGTTTATTATCCCTGTACTGTGACATCACTGTGTTTATTATCCCTGTACTGTGACATCACTGTGTTTATTATCCCTGTACTGTGACATCACTGTGTTTATTATCCCTGTACTGTGACATCACTGTGTTTATTATCCCTGTACTGTGACATCACTGTGTTTATTATCCCTGTACTGTGACATCACTGTGTTTATTATCCCTGTACTGTGACATCACTGTGTTTATTATCCCTGTACTGTGACATCACTGTGTTTATTATCCTTGTACTGTGACATCACTGTGTTTATTATCCATGTACTGTGACATCACTGTGTTTATTATCCCTGTACTGTGACATCACTGTGTTTATTATCCCTGTACTGTGACATCACTGTGTTTATTATCCCTGTACTGTGACATCACTGTGTTTATTATCCCTGTACTGTGACATCACTGTGTTTATTATCCCTGTACTGTGACATCACTGTGTTTATTATCTCTGTACTGTGACATCACTGTGTTTATTATCCCTGTACTGTGACATCACTGTGTTTATTATCCCTGTACTGTGACATCACTGTGTTTATTATCCCTGTACTGTGACATCACTGTGTTTATTATCCCTGTACTGTGACATCACTGTGTTTATTATCCCTGTACTGTGACATCACTGTGTTTATTATCCCTGTACTGTGACATCACTGTGTTTATTATCCCTGTACTGTGACATCACTGTGTTTATTATCCCTGTACTGTGACATCACTGTGTTTATTATCTCTGTACTGTGACATCACTGTGTTTATTATCCCTGTACTGTGACATCACTGTGTTTATTATCCCTGTACTGTGACATCACTGTGTTTATTATCCCTGTACTGTGACATCACTGTGTTTATTATCCCTGTACTGTGACATCACTGTGTTTATTATTCCTGTACTGTGACATCACTGTGTTTATTATCCCTGTACTGTGACATCACTGTGTTTATTATCCCTGTACTGTGACATCACTGTGTTTATTTTCCCTGTACTGTGACATCACTGTGTTTATTATCCCTGTACTGTGACATCACTGTGTTTATTATTCCCTGTACTGTGACATCACTGTGTTTATTATCCCTGTACTGTGACATCACTGTGTTTATTATTCCTGTACTGTGACATCACTGTGTTTATTATCCCTGTACTGTGACATCACTGTGTTTATTATTCCTGTACTGTGACATCACTGTGTTTATTATTCCTGTACTGTGACATCACTGTGTTTATTATTCCTGTACTGTGACATCACTGTGTTTATTATTCCTGTACTGTGACATCACTGTGTTTATTTTCCTGTACTGTGACATCACTGTGTTTATTATTCCTGTACTGTGACATCACTGTGTTTATTATCCCTGCACTGTGACATCACTGTGTCTATTATCCTTGTACTGTGACATCACTGTGTTTATTTTCCCTGTACTGTGACATCACTGTGTTTATTTTCCCTGTACTGTGACATCACTGTGTTTATTTTCCCTGTACTGTGACATCACTGTGTTTATTATCCCTGTACTGTGACATCACCGTGTTTATTATTCCTGTACTGTGACATCACTGTGTTTATTATCTCTGTACTGTGACATCACTGTGTTTATTATCCCTGTACTGTGACATCACTGTGTTTATTATCTCTGTACTGTTACATCACTGTGTTTATTATCCCTGTACTGTGACATCACTGTGTTTATTATCTCTGTACTGTTACATCACTGTGTTTATTATCCCTGTACTGTGACATCACTGTGTATATTTTTCCTGTACTGTGACATCACTGTGTTTATTATCCCTGAACTGTGACATCACTGTGTTTATTATCCCTGTACTGTGACATCACTGTGTTTATTATCCCTGTACTATGACATCACAGTAGTTATCATCCATGGTACATAGTATAGATGGATCACTGCTGCGATGTTACAGTAGAACTATGTAACAAAAAGAATGATGTCAGACAGACATACTGGCAATCACAAGGTGAAAAATAAACAAACATAGATCTTTAGAATATTAATGACAGACTTCTTATATGTTTAATATTACTGATGAGGGTCAAGAACCCCAAAACATAGGCCAACAGATGTGTCTCTCTTTTGGAGGAGCATTGTTTGCAAATACTGTAAGTTTCCATACATCTGTTTATTTTATTATTTATTTTATGCAATTTTATAGCACTACTATATTCCGCAGAGCTTTACAGACATTAGCATCAAGCTGTCCCCAATGGGGCTCACAATCTGGGTTCCCTATCAGTATTATCTTTGGAGTGTGGGAGGAAACCCATGCAAATACGGGGAGAACATACAAACTCCATGCAGATGTCCATGGTCGGATTTGAACCTAGGACCTCAGCGCCACAAGTGGATGCTGCAGAGGACGTAGCATCATATACTGATAATTTAAATGAATGGCAATCCATGTACTATAATATTTGAATTTGTCTTAGCAGGGACATGAGTCAAACAATGACAGCAGATGTATAGCATTGGCTAGGCTTTCCTTCACCTGGAGAAAAGATTCTAATCCTGTATCCAAATGATCGGGCCGAGACAGAGCGGCTTGTTGGTGCCCCCTTGTCTGCCCAGCACCTGGGGTGCATTCTGTACCAGCTCACCTCTAGCTGTACCCTTGACAAATAACACAGATAAGACTCAGAGCCCGCTCTGTTAGTTCGGCACATACTCTCCTTTTCACCTCTGCAAAATATTTGTAGCTAATAAATTGCATAGAGATTAAACGGTTGTCTTTCCAAGTTGTATTTCTCAGCGTGCCATGATCAAGGAACCTTAGCGATGCCTAAGTGCATTTTCTATCATCAGTCCTTTTGTTAATCAAAGCTGGGATTGTTTGGAAGGATTGCCTCTCTGTTCCCAACTCCACCACGTGGACTGTGCGGAGTCCAAATCCCAGAGCACTGCCCGGACATCTGTGTATAAACATCTGAACTTTTAATGAGATCTAGATCCCCTTTTCACAAGGACGCTGGGACGTGGCTTTGTGTTGTATATTGTATAAAGTCTGGAAGGAATGCTGTGGTCAGGCATTATCAGGGCATATTATCTGCTATCTTCTTGCAGCCTGATCCAGTACTTTATTAAGACAATTTCAAAAGAGATTGCTATGCTATTAAAAGTGCTTAGATACAAGTAGAAGGAAGACAATTGCTCAACCGGACAGTGCATTTCTGGACCACAAATCTATTACTGGCATCAGATGTAAAGGAGAAACGGGAGATGAGAGGCTGCCGCATCTGTGAGGCTCGGTGAACTATGCCATGTCAGTCTTTGATCTATTAAACTGAATAAGCAACTACCAGAGGGTGTCTGGCAACAACTTATTGTACACCTCTTTTAGGCTACTTTCACACTTGCGGTAGCAGGGTCTGGCAGGGGAGCATCCTGCCGGATCCATGCTAACGCTAGCCCAACGTGCCGCCAGAAGTCCACTCCAGCCCCATTAACTGTGCTGTAGTTTTTGTCCGGCCGGCTCTCGGCATGTTTACCGTGCTGCTGCTGGACCTCTGGCCCACCCCCATAATAGTGAATAAGACCAGAGCGGACTTCCGGCGGCACGATGGGTCAGCATTAGCACAGATCCGGCAGGCTGTTCTCCCGCTGGAGCCTGCCGGACCCTGCTGCCGCAAGTGTAAAAGAAGCCTTACAACACATTCATACCCAGTCATGTATGTATGTGTATGAGGGTGGAATAACTTTCAGCGTTCATCTGACAGCTATTGAAGGTGTATGGGCACTGGGATTTTAAAATATAGTGGTTCATAAAGGAATATCTTTTGTAATGAAAATGGCTTCAAATTGCAAATTACCCCCCCCCCCCCCCTGTGTCACAGGGTTCAACCGGAGTACCCAGGCACTGATACCCAAATGGGCTCCAAAGAACCAGGAAAATAAATACATTTGGTTGCCTCTGGAGCCAATCACTCACCATTGGGCTGGTTTCACACGAGTGAGTGTCGTGCCCAGACCCATCCTGCTGTCAGTGTTATCCAATACATTCCAGAACTGTAAGAGTTACATAGCTTCATAACTCAATATAATGCTATGCGACCCTGGCAGTGCTGGAAGCTCAGGACGGAAGCTGCTCTGTAAGTCCGGAGCGTGACACTTGCTTGTGTGAAACCAGCCTTAGGGTCTATTTCAGTGGCTCAAAACCTATTAAACATTATTGATGATATCAGGGTTGGGCCTCAAGAATAATTTCCTCTGTTGTGTCGTGGGCAAGTGACCTTCACACTGCCTTCATCCTACTCATTACAAATATACAGTGGGTTGATAAAGGAAAATGTAACTCAATAAATGTGGACGTCAATATATTCAGCTTTATTTCACAATCTACAAACAGAACATGTAAAAATATAAAATATATTAAAAAAGTTTTCTTCTTAAAGAAGCCTGTTTAAATTTCCCCTGAGCCTCCATGGCCTTTATATCCTGGATCATCTTCTCCTTTACAGCCCTCAGAAAGTGATCTGAAAAAATAAAATAGAAATTGTCCTTTTGGTACAAAGGCCTTGTTATGTCATTTAGCAAATTATACCTCAATTGCTTAATCTTCCTGTAACTACTGCCCATTGTACAATGTAATATGCTGGGCCAGATACTCGGAAATCCTTCTTGATGTGTCCAGAGATCATCTTTCTTCTGAGACAAAGACTACTTGTTAACCCAGTTTCTCCATGGTGGATAAGACGACATTAGAGGGAACTAAAGAAATGTAAGTATGTTTCCATTTTTTTTTCTTATCTAGCAGAGCATTTTAAAACCGGAGACCAATTTTCCATCTAATTTTTCCATCGAAGGTTTACAAAAAAGCTGCCAGCAATTTTTTTAGGCTGCAAGATCAGAATATACAGCCTGATACATGACATTGCTTACCATGGACAGCAGTAGTTCCCGACATTTCTATTATAGTGGAACCCCTGGACAGCAACTACCTCATCCCTACTGTAAAAGTGACAACTCTTCGGGTTCCTGTCTTCTGGGGAACCCTTAGGCTCCATTTTGCGGAACGAATTGCGGACCCATTAATTTCAATGGGGACAGACGATGTCCCGCCCGGGTCCGCAATTGCGGATCCGCACTTCCGGGTCCGCAATTGCGGATCCGCACTTCCGGGTCCGCAATTGCGGATCCGCACTTCCGGGTCCGCAATTGCGGATCCGCACTTCCAGGTCCGCAATCGCGTTCCCGAAAAAAAATAGAACATGTCCTATTCTTGTCCGCAGTTGCTGACAAGAAAAGGCATTTTCTATATAGTGCCGGCAATGTGCGGTCCGCAAATTGCGGAACACACATCGCCAATGTCCGTGCTTTGCGGATCTGCGGATCCGTGGATCCGCAAAACACTTGGGGACGTGTGAATGGAGCCTTAGTCAAGTTCCATGGAAACCTGGGTGAGATTTTTCTCTATTCTAATAACATACAGCATCCGCCATGGTTTCTGTTTATAACCACAACGCAGTGCTGGATCTTTCATATGACGGATGCCAGTGTTACCTGATGGACCCTTTGACTTATAGTTAAATTCTCAATCAAAATTATACACAGCCCCAATTTGCCATAAAATGGAAATAATTCCTTTCTGACCCCATGCTGGCAGGATAACACACACAAAAAGATCACCATGTACACCAAAATCAGAGCATAGGAAAAACACATAGGGGCACATTTATTAAGACTGGCATTTTAGACACCGATATTAATAACGCCCTAAGCTAGCGGCTGCCTAGCCATAACTTCGGTGAATCCAGCGCCAGTTCTAAATGTAAGACAGCTTCTGAGCTGTCATACATTTACACCTTTTTCTACGCCTAAAACAGGCGTAGAAAATGGTGAATGAGATGGGCCTGCTGTCCCGTCACCTTTCCCACCCACGACACGCCTACAATTTTAGAACTGGCGTGAGCGGGTCTATCTGCCCCGGAAATACGCTTGATTTAGGTGTAGTAAGTGATCCCCATAATGATGCCACATGGAGGCATTGGCAGACTTTACCACTGTGCAAACCTACCCAATGTTTGGGGCCCTAGAGATCAGAGGGCCTCCTTGCTGGCCACAAACAGTTGGCTGAAAAAAACGGACTAACAGGTGGTAGAAATACCGCCTGTGAAGTTGCTTTAGCGGTACTGCAGTAGCAAAAGTGCCCAGGCTGCACTGCTAAGCTGAGAGTTAGGGCTCATGCACATGACCGTATTTTGTTTCCTTGTCCGTTCCGTTTTTTTTTGCTGATAGGATGCGGACCCATTTATTTTAATGTGTTTGCAAAAAATGTTGACAGCACACCATGTACTATCCAAATCAGTATGTCCGTTCCGTAGCCCCGCAAAAAAAATAGAGCATGCCCTATTCTTGTCCATTTTGTGGACAAGAATAGGCATTATTACAATGGATCCGCTAAAAATCGCATGCCATACGGACATTATTGTTGTTGTTTTTTATGGACCGCAAAACACATACGTTCATGTGCATGTAGCCTTAGACTGACAGGGGTGGGGCTTATTATGCAACCAGGGTGGAGTTAAGTGGTACAGCGGGTGGAGCTTGTCAGTGTGACTGGGTGGTGCCCCTAAACATAACTTTGCATGCTGCCCCAGAAATGCCAAATCTGCCTCTGCATGGAGATATAATGCACATGTGATATCACTGCATAGCACACAATATACAAAGGGGGTTGTCTCACTTCAGTAAGTGGCATTTATCATGTAGAGAAGGTTAATACAAGGCAATTACTAATGTATTATGATTGTTCATATTGCTTCCTTTTCACATTATACACGGCTCATTTCCAGGGGTTACGACCACCCTGCAATCCAGCAGCGGTGGTTGTGCTTGCACACTATAGAAAAAGCACCGACCTGTCTGGTGGTTGGTTAGGACTGTGGGAGCGCACATAGGCACGCATGCGCAGCAGATCCCGTCCTGACCACCTCGTTTCGCTCTGCAACGTTGGCCGTAACCCTTTGATACGAGCAGTGTGTAATGTGATGGAAAAATGTATGAAGCCAGCAAAGGAGGCAACACGGACAATCACAATACATTAGCAAGTGCCTTTACATGATAAATGCCATTTGCTGAGGTGAGAGAACCCTTTTAACCATGGGGCTTTACAGTAAAACTAAGAATGGAGTCGCAATTACTTTTTCATGCTTCCTTCCTTCCTTGGTTTACTAACTGCCCCTTGTGCCTGATTGGGCCTCTTCAGTTATTGCGCTCCCATAGCAGCTGATACTCGCTCTGCCCCGGTAGTTATGTCCATGATATAGAAGAATAGTAAAGCCCAATGGACCTGGGAGCCCTATTACAGGCTATGTGCACGAGGCATTAAGAAAGAGCAATTTAGTTCCAATTCTACCAAAATATATAAAGTAGCAAGTTGGACATTATCCTAAAACTAAGTTATTAAGATATAATCATCTGATTTGGACCAATATCTGTTAGTGTAAACCCCGCATTGAAGTGAACTGCCACCAACATACTGTAGCTCAGAGGTACAAGAACCAAAACCAAAACGGTGGTCCTTTTTGGAGCCATTAGACCCTCCGAGATGGCATCTTCTGACAACTCTCATATATAAATGTAAAATGATATAAAGGTATATTTTCAGGTTTATACTTACGACTGGAAATGCTCCAACTGACAAGTCTCCACCCGACCAATAACTGCCAGCGGGTAAAAATTAATCCCGGGGATTTAAAGGTACAGAGCGCAGGTACGTTTTACGGTAAAAATACTCCATACCAATACAAAGGATTAATCATTACAATTACTCTTACCCCCTATGGGCTTCAAGCAGTAATTTAGAACGGGTAATCCAAGCACTGCAATAAGGAGTCAGATAACCGGCAATGGTCCTATATGCAGAACACCCCTTAAAATGGTACCGCTTAAAGAAGCGCCCCCTAAAATTAGACACCCCCTGAGGATTACTCACATTTTTGAACATCAAACCAATCTCCTGTTATAACAAGGAGCTCTATCTCCTTGATTTGGATCTCCAGCTCACATAGCTTGTCCGAGAGGCTCGTCTTGGGTCTTAGGTCTTCCTGGAAAGACGTTGAGAAGAACCAGATTGGGATATAGCTAAGATCTGCTAATCCAGGGGGCCAGCGGGAGACCTCTCCTCTGTGGCTAGGATCTTCAGTCAAGTGGATCCCAAATTTCTTCCAGATGTTAAAACAACTCTCTGAAGAATCAAATACGTTCTTATCATACAAGGAAGGGAAGTAAACCGGCGTAGCCATGGCCATTTTTATACGTGGTCTAGTGTGAACAAGGCTGTAGAGAACTGCCAGTGTAACAGAACCAGCTGCCAGTGCAGGAGACGTGATGTCATATCCTCACGGCCACTGCTATCACTCTCACTGGTACCATAGGCAGCTGCCTATTTTGCCTATACATTTAGTTCAAGCAATAATGTATTCCATTGCTCTCTGCCGGGTGTAATCATTGAGGGTTAATCTCCT
Source organism: Bufotes viridis (assembly GCA_033119425.1). Classification (NCBI taxonomy): domain Eukaryota; kingdom Metazoa; phylum Chordata; class Amphibia; order Anura; family Bufonidae; genus Bufotes; species Bufotes viridis. The sequence continues at coordinate 22,019,605 of CM065598.1, read as the reverse complement.
GGATCTTATTTCTTTTTAAGTTTTATGTATCCTCACAAACTTATTTTTCCAAAAACCATCTCAAGAAAGAACATTTCGGTTTATGAGCGTCGCTGACAGAAGACGGGTTTTCATCTCCTCCTCAGCTCTGTGTTTCATTAAAACCTGCTGAGCTACAAACACTGCACTGCCTGTATCTCTTACAGGTAATAATCTCTTCAATCCTCCGGCCTTTTGTGTCAAACCTCACTATTTTTGTGGATTGAATCACCCTGGCACATACACTAGCGATGGCTCTGAGCTGAAACCTTAGCACCTAGTCAGAAACCTAGTCAGACATTGACTAGATCTACACGTAAAACACACATATAATGTCCAAAAATGTATAACAAAAATGCTTGCAACAGCTGGAGAGCCTCAGGTTGGCCATCCCTGCAATAGTCCTAGACCCTTTAAGAAGCCTTTACCATGACTATATAGGTTAACCGAGGTGGTGAACTGTAATAGTCACAATTGAAGTTGGTATCAATGAGATAGGCTCCATAGAAACAGTCCTTACAGTCACTCTATTTCTTTGGTGAAGTTGACACCATTCTCTTTCCCTAGTCCTTAACTTAGAAAAAGGATTGGGAAGAGGAAGGCAGCTGGCGGGCATGACCACCTGCTACAGTGGCGGCTACTGCTGTCATAACGTGCTCTGGGTGCCTCCTCCCTCTCTCCGCTCCTTCATGGCGGATCCAGCCACTGGGGTAGGTATTTTCTCTATGCAGATGGCAGCCTGCTTACCGGCTAAGCCTCTCTTGTTGCGCTCCCTCTGACTCTTAAAGAGCCATATGTAATGACCCAGAGTGCCATTACTACCTCCTTTTGTATCCCCACTATCTGTATTGTGTGATCTTGTGTCATCTCTCATATTTATTGCCATTTTCTGTAATGTGTGTATGTATTTCCTTATAAACTGCTGTTTGCATGTAATGTGCCTGGTTCACCAGCAGGTGGCAGCAAGTCTGTGCAGAGCTAGTTTCTCTGGAGAGGAACCTTTTAGTTCCACTCCAGCCCTCTCTAGAGAGTGAGGAGTTAGTTAGTCAAGGGCAGTCTAGTCTACCCTCCTCAGGGAGAGGTTGTGTGTCGGCCAGCAGAGCTCTGTCTGCTCCGCTAGGCCTGCAGACCCTGCCTGCAAAAGTCCTTTATGATTGCTTGTCCCCTCCTGGGCTTGCATTGCCTCCCAAGCTAAGAGAGCTTGATACCAGGAAGAAGTTCCTAGGATTAAAGTAAGAGACAGACTACAGACAGCTAAGTTCCAGCAGAAGAGGAAAAGTTCCTATTTAAGCCAGCCAGCATAGCAGAGCTGAGAGAGCTACCACATAGCAAAGCTCAGATTGTTGCAGAAGTGTCTGCCTGCCAGAGTTAAGCCACTACCTGCTGATGACCAAGATAAGGTTTGGAAACTGTTTGGATTACCATGTATGCGAAGTAAAGCAGTGTTCAACGTTACTACAAAGTCTAGACTCCATTTACTCTACTTATTCATCACCCAATTTCAACAACCCCTTTTTGCACTTGCTTCAGACTACACCACGTCAGGGATCCAAGGATATCCAGGTAGGAGCACCATGACACATGCATACAACATCTACATTGTAGGCCACTCTGCGCCACTCTGTGAATCCCACCCCTGGGTACCAACACTACCATCTACAAAGGGGACTCCAAGTCCTCCTTGCGTAACTGCAACCTGCGTCACTGCTACTTGATCTAACAGAGGGACATATAATCATAAATACCTCTTAAGGGGCAAGGAATCCCTAGGCGCTGGCAATTGCCGCTGCACATGTGTGCACCCTAATCTTCACCAGCAAATGGCTGGCCACCTTGAGTTACTTAAGACACCTTTCCCTATGAGAAGGTGCCTGAGCAATAGGTTTGAGTCAGATATCCTGAGTGTGTACTGACTTCTGCCTGTTTCCTGGACTTGACCCTTTACTATCTGACCTGAACTCTGCCTGATCTCTGTAATTACCCGGTGCCTCAACCTTGGACTGTTTATTGGATTGCATGTACTCAGCCTGCCCTGACCTCGGCCTGCCCCTGACTATGGTTTTGCCTTATCCCTCTGTGCTCTGCTGTGAACCATTCAGGAGGTAGTGGGCTGTTGGCTCCCTGCAATGATGTCCAGATCCCTGTATAGGGATTAAAGGGTGAATACCAGAGGACTGTCAGGATAATGCACTTGGTAGTAGCCAAAAGACAAATCTGTTCAGTTGACACAGTGGTTCCACATAACACCATCTTTTCTGGTATAAGAAGTGACCCAGTGCTAGTCTTCATACCTGTATTAATAACTAAAAGGGGAATGCCCTTGCAGCTAGGGAACTGTATGAATAATAATTTCAGATAATTATAGTATTATCAGAATTACTATCGACTATAATAGTATTTTGCTAATAACTAGTAATGGGTTGTAGGGCATCCCTAGGGTTGTTCTACAGACCTGTTTCTACTTTAGATATTTATGGCATCCTCAAGGGTTACTTGATCCCCTTTTGTTAAACTGAAGTGACCATCATCACAGAAAAATCCCATTAGTATGGCAGCCAAGGTGACCAGATTATCACAAGTCCAGCTCCAGTAACTACACGGGAATAGTAGCACTACTTACTGTACATGTGATGGGTTTTCCCATCTCAGACAATGGGGGCATATCGCTAGGATATGCCGCCATTGTCTGATGGGTTCAAGTCCCACCTCTTGGACCCGCACCCATAGCAAGAACGGAGCCCTGAAACTGGTGGAGGGCCCACTGCGCATGCGCAGCCACCCTCTATTCATTTTTATGAGGTCGCCAAAAATAGCTGAGCGCTGGCTCTGTAATTTCCGTCTTGCCCATACAAGTGAATGGGAGCGGTGGCCATGCATACATGGTGCGCTCCCATTCACTTCAATGGGGAGAGCTCTTGGTGGTGGCCGGGGTCCTTCAGCCACCACTTTTTCCGACCAGTTCTTGATATAGGTGCAAGTCCTAGTGGTGGGACCCCCACCTATGAGACAATGGGGACATATCCTAGCGATATGCCCCCATTGTTTCAGATGGGAATACCCCTTTAAAAATTTATGAACAAAATGGTTTATCTCGTAACTTGTAACAATCCTGCTTTTAACTTTGGCTAGTTTGTATGATTCTCACTCTATTTGGCAATTTACCATCATATTTTAAACATAAAGGTGCCCTAAGCACTATGTAGTACATACTGTAAAGTCTATACGCCTTATATAACATAATACATGGAGGTACAGTACATACACACAATCTCCGTGCATCATATGTCCTGGGGGATGTAACACTGGGAGGGTCACTTATAGAGAAGGATTTGGGTGTCCATGTAGATGGTAGATTAAATAACAGCATACAATGTCAATCAGCTGCTTCTAAGGATACCAGGATATTGTCATGCATTAGAAGATGCATGGACTCGTGGGGCAGGGATGTAATATTACCACTTTACAAAGCGTTGGTGCGGCCTCATCTGGAATATACAGTTCAATTCTGGGCACCCGTCCATAGAAAGTACGCTCTGCAGCTGGAAAAAGTACAGAGAACAGCGACTAAACTGATAAGGGGCCTGGAGGGTCTTAGTTATGAAGAAAGATTAAAATAATTGAATTTCTTTAGTCTTGAGAAGAGACGTCTTAAGGGGGGACATGATTAACCTATACAAATATATAAATCGGCCATACAAAAAATACGGTGAAAAACTGCTCCATGTAAAATGCCCTCAAAAGACAAGGGGGCAATGCCTCTGACTGGAGAAGAAAAAGTTCAGTCTGCAGAAGCGTCAAAACTTCTTTACTTTCCTCAGGACGTGGTCACAGCAGGAACAGTGGACAGTTTTAAAAAGGGTTTAGATGAATTCTTAAAAGTAAATGACATTAATGCTTATGAAAACGTGTAGAAATCTGAGTCTCCCTTCCTTCTGGTATTCGCCTCCCCACCTATACCTTGGTTGAACTTGATGAACTTATGTCTTTTTTCAACCGTATTAACTATGTAACTATGTAACACATACAATTGTTACAATCTTTTGTAACAAATGTTGTCAAATGGCGCCACCTACTGCTTCTTTCCTATACTGCATACTGTGTTGTGTCGAGCTGCTGCTTGACTATTTTTGGAACTCCCATAGTGGCGAATAGAGGGTAGCATTCTTGGCTGTTCTCTCTTCACTTTGGGGTCCCGTTCTGGAGATAGGGACTAATCCCAGAGTTAGGACCTGCATCTATCCTAGCGATATACCACAAATGTTGAGGTGGGACAACCCTTTTTCTAAATACAAACTGGCAGGTTGTGAGTGCATATGTATTCAACCCCTTGCTATGAAACCCCTAAATAAGGTCTGGTCCAACCAAATAACTTCTGAAGTCACATAACTAGTTCAATAAGGCCCCCTTGTGTGTGATCAAAGCATCTCATGATCTGCCACATGGTGTGAACACAGATACACTTCTCAATTCAGGACAGACAGGGCATGGAGTACATTAAAGGGGTTGGCTCATCGCATACTTCATATCACTAGAATATCATGTAGGTATGGGTCCCTCTGGGACTGGCTCCGATTTCCAGAATGAGACCCCTAAAATGAAGGAGAGCACACCATGTATTTGCAGGTGCTCTCCATTCTCTGCTATGTGACTGCTGAAAATAGCGAAGCCAGTACTCGGCTATACTGTGGTGTATGGGGGCTTGCAGCGCTTGCACAGTGCACTTTCCTTCATTTTGTTGCCCCATTCTGGAGATAGGAGCAGGTCGCAGAGGTGGATGCCACACCTGTCGGACATTGATGGCATATCCTAGCTATATGCCATCAATGTCTGAGATGGAACAACCCCTTTAATCAGAGATTTGATAGTGACACCAATGATAACACTATGTATATCTGCCCATAGGACGATACTCTCCAAAGTGGGGTTTCATGGAATAGTGGCCAGGAAAAAAAAACATTGGGGGGAAAGGGGGGGGGGGGGCATTACATACCATATGTATTTCTGGGGCTGTCAGGGACTTTTTTCTATGTAGGTGATAAAGGGGTTAACAATAACAAGAGCTAATTGCAGTGCTTTCTGGGAGATGTAGGTGCTTGCTGAGCTGCTGCCCACGCTCAGGAAGGGAAGAAAGTCCTCCAGGTAAGTGAGTAAAAAAGTTTTCAATTTGTGGGATGACCCCTTTAACTTTTTCAGACTTACTGCTCCCAATATAAAAATAGAGCGAACCTCACTCTGGAGTAATCTAAAGGAATGAGCGAACCCGTGGATGTTCGGGTTCGTCGGGTTTGACCAAGCTTCAGGTCAAAGTTTGGGTTCGGGATCCGAACTTGACCCCGGACCCGGACCCCATTAAAGTCAATGGGGACCCGAACTTCACTTTATTATTTTCCATTATAACATAGTTATAACGGAAAATAATAGCATTCTTAAGACAGAATGCTAAATAAAATGGCCATTGAGGGGTTAAAAATAATAAAAAAACTCACGTCATCCACTTGATCGTGCAGCCGGTATCCTCTTCTTTATTCTTTCTGCAGGACCTGCAAAAGGACCTGCGATGACATCACTGCAGGTCCTTCTTGCTTAATTCAGCAGGACCTCCGGTGACATCACCTCGCTCACCACGTGGTAAGCGCGGTGACGTCATCGCAGGTCCTTTTGCAGGTCCTGCAGAAAGAAGAAAGAAGAGGATACCGGCTGTGCGATCAAGTGCATGAGGTGAGTTTTTTTTAAAATTATTTTTAACCCCTCAATGGCCATTTTATTTAGCATTCTGTCTTAAGAATGCTAATTATTTCTGTTATAACCACGTTATGATGGAAAATAATAAAATCTGCAGTTCGGGTTCGCTCAACCCTAGTAATCTAGTCTCAACCTATTCCACTTTGTTACTTTCAATTCCTTTTTAAATTATTTATCTGAGTGGTAAATTTGTTTCAATATATTTCACCTTTATTTATTTAAAAAAATCTAAAATTTACCAAAATTGTTTTACTTTTTTGCGGATTTCTCTACTTTTAAGACAGATAGTAATACATCATAAAATAGTTATCAATCAAAATTCCCCATATGCCTGATTTATGTTGGCATCATTTTGTAAATGTCATTTTATTTTTTAGAGCGTTAGAAGGCTTATAATTTTAGAACCAATTTTTTAGAAAATTTCCAAAACTATTTTTTAACCACCAATTCGGTTATAAAGTGATTTTGAGGGGCTTACATAATGGAAACCACCCCTCAAATTTTTCAAAACTGATGTTACAAACGTTGCTAACCCTTGCGGTGTACCACAAGATACAAAGAAAAACGTCTCCGGTTGTCTTACGGTGATTCCTCGGTGCTGCAAGCTGCAATAGGTGACGTGGGTATCTGTCACTATCGAACGTTCAAATAGGTAAAAGAGGCTGCGCTGCCAGGAAAATGTCTCTTTTTTTCTCTTTTATCTTCCTCACAAACTTCTCTCCTCGAACTTCAAGGAAAATCTGGGTTTTCACCTGATTTGCAAGATGCAACAAAATCCTCCTTGGAATCTATAAGTACCTGCAGAGTGCAAATAGAAACACCGTATGGTGAAGTACTGCCACCGTGTTTGACAACCGCAGGGAGATAATATACTCACAAAATTCCATTCACAGTGTGCGTATTCAATACCACTCGTGTCTCCGCACTTCCATAGGATTCAAAAACACCTTCTCCGGTATTCTTTGATTTTCTGATAGATCCCTGTTTTCTCATGGACCAGAAAAAACGCTTCTTCAGGAGCTCTAGAAGAAGCGTTGTGGCGAAACCCGGGTTGGGCGTCTGTGCAGGCTGATTTGGATGTTTGTTATACCTGGGGTGCTTCACTATCCTCCGCGTTTTTTCTGGTCCATGAGAAAACAGGGATCTATCAGAAAATCAAAGAATACCGGAAAAGGTGTTTTTGAATCCTATGGAAGTGCGGAGACACGAGTGATATTGAATAACCACACTGTGAATGGAATTTTGTGAGTATATTATCTCCCTGCGGTTGTCAAACACGGTGGCAGTACTTCACCATACGGTGTTTCTATTTGCACTCTGCAGGTACTTATAGATTCCAAGGAGGATTTTGTTGCATCTTGCGAATCAGGTAAAAACCCAGATGTTCCTTGAAGTTCGAGGAGAAAAGTTTGTGAAGAAGAAAAGAGAAAAAAAGAGACATTTTCCTGGCAGCGCAGCCTCTTTTACCTATTTGGTGTACAACAAGAATTAAAGGAAAAAGGAGGTGAAATTTCAAAATTCAATTTTGTTTGCAGATTTTTTATGTTAATCATTTTGTTCTTGCAACACAGCAAGCGCTAACAGCAAAATAAACTTCAATATGCATTACTCTGATTCTGCAGTTTACAGAAATACCCCCATATGTAGTAGTAAACTGCTGTAGGGGCAGATGGCAGTGGGCAGAAGGAAAAGAGCGCCATATGGTTTTTGGAAGCAGATTTAAGTTTTTTGTAGTTTAAGAGACCCTGACGTACCCCTACAGTGGAAACCCTCAAAAAGTGACAAACTACAGTGAAAACTACACCCCTAAAAGAATTTATTAAGGGGGGTACTGAGCACTTTGACCCCATAAGTGTTTTACGGACTTTAGAAACACTTGGCTGTGAAAATGAAAAGTTTCATTTCTTTCAAAAAATGTTGCTTTAGCCCCAAATTTTTCATTTTCAAGAGAAATAACAGGAGAAAAAGCACCCCATAATTTGCTACCCATTTTCTCCTGAATACAGCACTATCCCATATGTGGTGGTAAATTGCTGTAGGGGCACATGGCAGGATTCAGAAGAGAATGAGCGCCATATGGCTTTTGCAGCACAGATTTTGATGAACTGGTTTACAGGCGTCATTGGTTTTTATTTTTTGAGCGATTGTCTTATGTGGGGACTCATTTTTTGTGGGAAGCGGTGACATTTTCATTGGTACCATTTTGGGGTATATTTGACTTTTTGATCGCTCGATATTACTCATTTTGTAAAGCGAGGTGACGAAAAATGACTGTTCTGTCACAGTTTGTATTTATTTATTTTTACAGTGTTCACCTGAAGGGGTATATCATGTGATATTTTTATAATGCCGGTTCTTACGGGTGCGGCGATACCTAATATGTCTATTTTATTTATTTTTGTTAAGTTTTACACAGTAAAAGCATTTTTGAAAAGAATAATATCTTCTTTTGTGTTGCCATTTACTGAAAGCCATATATTTTTCAAATTTCTTGAGCGATTGTCTTAGGTTGGGGTTCATTTTTTGTGAGATGAGATGATGGTTTGATTGGGACCATTTTGAGGTACATACAACTTTTTGATAACTTGGTATTACACTTTTTGTGAGGCAAGGTGACAAAAAATGGCTGTTTTGGCACAGTTTTTCTTTTATTTTTTACAGTGTTCACCGGATGGGGTGGATCATGTGATATTTTTATAGAGCCAGTCGATACGGACGCGGGCTGCCTTCCCAGTCATCGGGCTTAAATCTATTCCCGCAGCCCGTACATGTAAAGCAGCGTTCAGAAAGGGGTTAATAAATGACCCCCATTATTTCTATCCTGTGACCGCTATCTTTATTATTTCTTTATTATTTCTTTATTCTTTCTTCTATAATATCACTAAAATGTATTTTATTGGGGTTTTCAAAATGTTTAATAAATTCAAATCTGGAAAGTGTGGAGTGCATTTATATTAAGCTCCCCTGAGCCAATACTTTGTAGGACCATCTTTTGCTACAATTATAGCTGCAAGTATCTTGTGGCATGTCTCTACCATTTTTGCCCATTTTTTTCAAAATTGCTCAAGCTCAGTCAGACTGGATGGAAAGCATGAATAATAGTTTTCAAGTTTGCAAGTCTTGTCACTTTTTCTCAATAAGATTTAGGTCTGGCCTTTGACTGGGCCATTCTAACACATGCTTTGATCTAAACCATTCCGTTGTAGCTCTGGCTGTACATTTAGGGTTGTTGTCCTGCTGGAAGGTAAACCTTTGCCCCAGTCTCAAGTCTTTTGCAGCCTCTACCAGGTTTTCCTCCAAGATTGTCCTGTATGTAGCTCCATCCATCTTCCCATCAACTCTGACCAGTTTCCCTGTCCCTGCTGCAGAAAAGCAATCCTACAACATGATGCTGCAACCACCATGGTACACAGAGGTTGATGTGCAGGGTTAGTTTTCAGCCACACATAGCATTTTATATTTAGGCGAAAAAAGTTTAAATTTGGTCTCATTTGACCAGAGCACCTTCTTCCACATGTTTGCTATGTCCCTTATAAGGTATGTGACAAACAGGACTTCTTGTGGCTTGCTTTTAAAATTGTCTTTCTTCTTGCCACTCTTCCATAAAGGCCAGATTTGTGGCGTGCACTACTAATAGTTGTCCTGTGGACAGATTCTCCCACCTGAGCTGTCGATCTCTGCAGCTCCTCCAGAATAACCATGAGCCTCTTGGGTGCTTCTCTAATTAGTGCTCTCCTTGCCTGGCCTGTCAGTTTAGGTGGACGACCATGTCTTGGTAGGTTGGCAGTTGTGCCATTTCCAGATGATGGATTGAACAGTGCTCCGTGAGATATTTAGAACTTAGGATATTTTTTTTTATCATCTAACCCTACTTTACATTTCTCTACAACTTTCTCCATGACCTGTCTGACTTGGTCCTTTGTTTTCATGATGTTGTTTGATTACTAATGTTCTCTAACAAACCTCTAAGGCCTTCACAGAACAGCTGTTGTTATACTGAGAATACATTACGCCCAGGCGGACTCTATGTACTAATTAGGTGACTTCTGAAGACAATTGGTCAAATTGGATTTTATTTAGGGGTATCAGAGTACAGGAGGCTGAGTACTAATGCACATCACAATTTTCAGAATTTTTTTTATTAAAAATTTTGAAAATCATGGATAATTTTCTTTTCACTTCACACATACTTCCTACTTTGGTCTATTACATAAAACCCCAACAAAATACATCTAAGTTTGTGGGTGTAACGTGAAATTATGTGGGAAGTTGAAGGGGTGTGAATACTTTTTCAAGCCACTGTATGTGCATTTTCTCTATTCTCTGACATCACTGTGTGCATTTTTCCCTGTTGTGTAGGCAGTTACTGTGACATTACTGTGAATATTATCTCTATATTGTGACATTGCTGTGTGAATAATGCTGTGCATTAGGGAGATATGCAGAATCATCTCAATAAATTAGAATATCAATGAAAAGATAATTTATTTCAGTAATTAAATTCAAAGAGTGAACCTAATATTTTCTATAGATTCATTCTACACAGAGTGATCTATTCCAAGTGTTTCATTCTTTTAATGTTTATGATTATGGCATACTGCTAATGAAACCCCAAGTCGGGATCTCAGAAAATTAGAATATTATGTAAAATCAATTAAAAAAATTATTTTTAATACAGAAATGTTGCCCTACTGAGATGTCTGTCCAGTATATGCAGTCAATCCTTGGTCGGGACTCCTTTTACATGAATTACTGCATCAATGCAGCGAGGCATGGAGGTGATCAGCCTGTGGCACTGCTGAGGTGTTATGGAAGCCCAGGTTGCTTTGATAGTGGCCTTCAGCTCGTCTGCATTGTTGGGTCTGGTGTCTCTCATCTTTCTATAGATCCTCTATGGGGTTTAGGTCAGGAGAGTTTGCTAAACAATCAAGCACAGTGACACTGTGGTTATTACACCAGGTATTGGCACTTTTGGCAGTGTGGGCAGGTGCCAAGTCCTGCTGAAAAATGAAATCAGCATCTCCATAAAGCTTGTCAGCAAAGGGAAGCATGAAGAGCTCTAAAATATCCTGGTCGGTGGCTGCGCTGACTTTGGACTTGATGTAACACAGAGGACCAACACCGGCAGATGACATGGCTCCTCAAACCATCACTGACTGTGGAAACTTCACACTGGATCTCAAACTTCTTGGATTGTGTGCCTCTCCACTCTTCCTCCAGACTCTGGGACCTTAGTTTCCAAATTAAATGCAAAGTTTACCTTCATCTGTAAACAGGACTTTGGACCATTGAGCAACAGTCCAGTCCTTCTTCTCCTTAGCCCAGATATAATTTTTCTGACGTTGTCTCTGGGTCATGAGTGGCTTGACACAAGGAACGTAACAGTTGTAAACCAAGTCCTGGATACATCTGTGTTTGGTGACTCCTGAAGCACTCCAGTTGCTGTACACACATTGTGAATCTCCACCAAGTTCTTGAATGGCCTTTTCTTGACAATCTTTTAAAGACTACATCCTTGTGGTCTGTGCACCTTTTTCTACCACACTTTTTACTTCCATTCAACTTTCCATCAATATGCTTGGATACAGCACTCTGTGAACAGACAGCTTCTTTAGCAATGGCCTTTTGTGGCTTCTCCTCCTTTTGGAGGGTGTCAATGACTGTCTTCTGGACAACTATCAAGTCAGCAGTCTTCCCCATGATTGTGTAGCCTACCGAACCACACTAAGGCACCATTTAAAGGCTTAGGATACCTTTGTAGGTGTTTTGTGTTGATTAGCTGATTAGAGTGTGATACAATGAGCCTACAATATTGACCTTTTTTACAATATTCTAGGTTTCTGAGATACTGACTTTTGGGTTTTTCATTAGCTGTAAGCTATAATCATCAACATTAAAAGAAAACATGCTTGAAATAGATCACTCTGTGTGGAATGAGTCTATAGAATATAGGAGTTTTACTTTTTTACTGGAATAAGTTCACTTTTTGATGATATTCTAATTTATTGAGATGCACCTGTACCTGACGCAGAGACTATAGACTATAATAAGTCATGCACTTTTCATGTTCTGGACTCTATTTTGAAGATGTCGGGGTTGAGTAAGGCAGCAAATGTTGGAATCTTTCGTCTGAGTCATACATCAGAAAATCCCGCCAACCTATACTTTCCAACTAAAGGCTACAAGAAATAGCATTTTGTATGCTTTTTATCCTTCAATGTAATAGTTCCAACTGTATCTGTGAAAGCCAAATTACACTAAATATAGGCTATGTTACAGCTTTCATAGGAACTGCTGCTTTGCTTTACTATGCCTTTGTCACCAAATTCCCTGTCCGGGATCCAGCGCTGTGTTCTGGTGATAGGGCATGGTTGTGCCGTGTCAGACGTACTGCCGGGCTGCTCCCCTGTGACACATTGCCTAACCACACCCCTAGTGAAGTGAACGCTTCCATGACAACAGAGAGCTCACCCACCTCCCCCCGCAGCACATGCAATACTAGTGTTCTGGTCCAATTGGCGCCAAGTTCTGGTGATGTGAACGCTTCCATGACAACGGAGAGCTCACTCACCTCCTTCTCGCAGCACACAAAATACTAGTGTTCTGGTCCAATGGGCACCAAGTCCGTGGACCTATAAGGTTCTGATCCAGGGACTCAATGCCCTATTTACATCCCCTGCTGGCAATACACCTGTGCCAGTTATAGTTTTACTCCCTTGCTGTGCTCCCGATTCTGTCTGTGAGTATTGGATTATTTGTTATGTTGACCTTGACTTACCTCTGACCTCCCTATGTCTAGAGATTCTATACTGTGTTACTGTCTGGTTCTGACTTTGGCTTGGCTATTTTGACTACCCTCCATCCTCTGATTTTGTACTGCATTGTTCTCCTGGTTTTTAACCTATTTCTGTACGACCCATCTCTGTGTGGTTGCGTCTCTGTGTCTGTGTATCTGGCACTTAGCAGTATAGGGATCGTCGACCAGTTGCGGTCTTGCTGCTTAGGGCTTGCATTGCAAGTAGGCAGGGAAAGCGTGTTGGGTTCAGTTTGGGCTCACTGTGTGTGTGTTTTCCTCCCTACTGTGTTGACAGCCTGGGTATGCAGTGACACATCCCTGGCCTTATATTGCTGCATAACTGGTTGTTGTTAAGCTTCAAGACTCTAGGAATCTTATAACTTCTATATAACTTCTAATATGAGCAGCAATCACAACTATGTGAGCTTCAGGGCTCATCTCTCCCAGTGACCCCTGCTTGTTTAGTCTTTTCCAAGGCTTGCTGTAGCAATGTGCATCATGGGAAGTCTGTGCCAGACACACTATTATAACTGATCTAAACCTAGCTAACTTCAGCAATGTGTTGCAATAGAGGAGTATATTAGGGTACCGCCACAGCATCAGGTCCTTTGAGTCAATTTTTGCAGCTAGTTGCAGATTTATGCAACCATCACTAGAGGGAGCCTGGGAGCTTAGTAAATGCAATTTTATGAGAGGATTCAATTAGTGTTGATCGAATCTTTGTGGACTTCAATACGAATTTCAGCGAAAACTAGATTTGTCGAGGTGCTTCGTGGTAGCGAATAGATCTTCCCCGAATGGTGGTAAAATTTTTAAAAAAATCATACTTACCTCATCAATTTGATCACGACGAGCCGACTTCTGCCATCTTGATTGAAGATCTCGCATGAAATCCCGTGCGCGGTGACGTATGATGTCATCACAACCCCAGCGAGATTTCGCGCTAGATCTTCAATCAAGATGGTGGCGGCCGACTCATTGCTTTCAAATTGATGAGGTAAGTATGATTTTCTTAAATTTTTTAAAATTTGACACCGTGTTATTACTGTCAAATGCCGCTATCAGCTTTGAACGCTGCATCTGAAGTGTACAATGATGGGTGATTGCGCCTCTCCTTGTCATTGCACTCACTACTTACAAAGAAATGCGCTTTATGACAAAGTAATTTGTCACAAAGCGAATTATTTTGTAAAATTCCATGAAGCAGTCAAACAGAATTTTACAAAACTTGGCTCTCACTAGATTCATAACCATTGCCATAACCTCCTTATGCTCCCTCTAGTGGTGGAAAAAAGAAGAACACTGATTTATGTACCTACTTTTTGGATAGTGGAAAAAAACAAAAACACTGATTTATGTACTTACTTTGTGGATCAACATAGAGATCAGATATCTAATATTGGATTAATCTTGATGGAGCATACATCTGGAGCTAATTTAGAAGCCGATTGGATGAGAATATGGATCTAAACTTGACGAAGATGTTTCATCGGCCAGATCAAAATCTATGACCATAGACACCGTGCCAGGGGTACTGTCATTAGCGTTCTCTGCAGAAGATATTCTATATGTGCTCACCTCCATAGTGATTTGGAAGTTGCCAGGGAACAGAATAGGTCCATCTGTATATCATTTTATGAAGTGCTCAAGTATAATTCATTTCTGCACCATTAGGAAATCATTAATGCAAATAAAAATGGAGTTTGGTTTCAGAAAAGCCGATATCTGCAAAATCTCATTTACAGTACTTTAATTAGTAGAATCAATATCATTATAACCAGCAATACAATGTTTAAATGGACGTATGCCATTAACTTAATTACTTGTCCATAATAAGGAAATAAAAGGAATTTTGATTGCTACATTTTAAATGTGACATATGGTTTAACTACTGCAGTGATATGCATCCATCCAAAGATAGTAGTGATAATCTATGGCCCAAACTGCAGCAAGAATTAAAGGGGTTGTCTCATCTGGACGGCTTATGGAGGCAGCACTCCCCTTTTTCTGATCCAGAGAGGGGAGATGCTAACAAATATTCATCTGAACGTCCGCCATGTAATACTGCATTTCCTCTCTAGTGGCCACTGCAAGATAAACGCATCAATGGCCACAATTTATGTGGCTCCTATATGAAAGGGAATGTTCGTCACAGTACAACCCCCGTAAATGCAATTTTCATTATGTTCTGGAGGAAAAGATTCGGGGATTGGATGGGAAAAAGTGCAGGAAAAGTTCCATTCACATAGCATATGTGAGTGTTCTGTAGTATAAATACTTTCACTGTTACTGTATGGTTTCTATATTGTAGCAGCTTGTGGCTGTTAATCCTAAAATATTTTTTTTTTCCATGCCAGGGCTTAACCTCCTCTGTTGGCTCTGGTTTTCCACTTTCACTGTTCTGGTGCCTGAGCTCTGGCTCTGAGTAAGCTAAACACGTGTGCACACACTGGAGCAGTACTCCTGCCCAGGCTGAATGTCCTTCTCTAGCCATTCTAACCAAAGATCTGCTGCCCTCTGCTGGAGTTAGATTTTACAGCAGTGTCTCTCTGTGTTACAACTCCCCAAGGACATCTATCAGCAGATTTGTACGTGTTGCATGTCCGCTTGGCAGCTGAAGGCATCTGTGTTAGTCCCATGTTCATATGTGCCCACATTGCTGAGAAAAATGATGTTTTAATAGATGCAAATGAGCCTCTAGGAGCAATGGGGGTGTTGCTGTTACACCTAGAGGCTCTACTCTCTCTGCAAATGCCGTGCACTTTCATTGACAGGGCCAGGCAGTGTAAACATCATCATGTTCAGCCCTGTCAATCAAAGTGGAGAGGGCGCACAGTTGCAGAAAGAGCAGAACCTCTAGGTGTAATGGCAACGCCCCCGTTGCTCCTAGAGGCTCATTTGCATATATTAAAACATCATTTTTCTCAGCAATGAGGGCACATATGAACATGGGACCAACACAGACGCCTTCAGCTACCAAGCGCACATGTAACAGGTCAGCCAGCGTCATAGGTACAAATCTGCTGACAGATGCCCTTTAAGAGTCTTCTACTGGAAAATGTACCGGTTCCTGTTGCAACCAATGTGTAATAGTCATCAGATACTTTAACTGAGCGCTCCTACCGAGTTTTGTCTGTGAGTTTCTGAGTGTTTATATCGGTGCCCGTATGCATGGGTGGATGTGCTTATAAGCAAACCGTTGTATGTGTGCACATGCCCCTACAGGACAAATGTGGCACTACATGGCGACCCTTCATATGAATGGGCAACCTGGTCATGTTGAGTCCTCCAGGACCGAAGCAACTCTATGCAGCAACTCTCTAGGGCATTGTCCAAGTAACCCTTGTGCTAACTGCCTTTCATCTGATGCATATATGAATACAAGCTGTGCCTTTTTTGTCTACCCCATGTATAAATATCCCACGGCCAAGTCATCATTTACAGCTCCTGAACAGCATCCGTCACTGAGCGATCCCATATGTTCTTTGTTAGTAGCAGGATGGGATGCTGGGGGCTGTAGTAGATCCAATGACACAGCTGTTCTCACTTTATTAAATAAGCGTCTCTCACTGTCAGGACACAACAGTCCTACCACCCAGGGGTTAAATAAGAGGACAAATTCAGAAATTTCCTGTAATATACAGTATATCAGCAGATCTGTAGACATTGTATAAAGTAATGAAAGTGTCAAATACCAAGGTGCACCATTCACAATGCATGGGGACTTGGCTGTTTTGCAAGGCCCCTGTTTACTAGCGAGCCTCCGAGGGCAAGAATCTTTGAATAAAAGTAAAACCACCCAAGTGTATAGCACTATTATTTGGGAATTGAATTGTAGTGCAGCGGCCTATTGCCAGTGTCTGGGGGATCCCTTGCCCCTTAAGAGGTATTTACGATTATATGTCTCTCTGTATGAGCAAGTAGTCGTGACCCTAGTTGCAGTTACACATCGAGGACTTGGAGTCCCCTTTGTAGATGGTATTGATGGAACCCAAGGTAGGAATGCTAGAGTGGTGTAGGGCGGCCTACAATGTCTCTGTAGATGTTGTATGCACGTGTCACGGTGCTCTTACCTGGATATCCTTGGATCCCAGACGAGGTGTAGTCTAAAGCAAGTGTAAAAAGGGGTTGTTGAATTTGAGTGATGAATAAGTAGAATAAATGGAGTCCAAACTTTGTGGTAACAGTGAACACAGCTTTACTTGGCATAAACGGTAATCCAAAGAGTTTCCAAGCAACGATTGACATAGATACATTGATAAATTCTCCAGCTTCACTTCACATATTACAAAGCTGGCTACCTACAGCTACCACGAGGGGGAGCTCAGCGCATAGGATTTTATACAGAGTAATGGAAGCTATTATAATATCTTTGCACTGAGCTCCCCCTAGGGACAGCTGCCAGAAAATGCAGTTTTTTTCACCTGTGAACAGAAGAAGCAGAGGAGATGTGCCCCAGGGTCCACTCCCAGGCCCTGTAGCAGCCACCTTGTCTGCCATTAATGAAGATACATCACTAATGGTAGTGTTATTTTGGAACTATATGGTATTTTCTTTCATTGTGCAGCTAATAGCCCTATGTCTATAAAAATGGCCCTAGCTATTGAGCTGGTAGATACAGGTTCCCCTTTGGACTTGGTCAGATTTCGGGTAAAGCATGTCCTTGCTATTGTTGTGCTTCTGTTTCACAATTTAAAGGGTGGTAAGTATGGGAGGCCTAGGGGTTGGTTTGGCAGATTCAGTACGCCCACAAGTAGGATGACGTAGTATGACCTTTCTTATTTGGCTTTCCTCTCCTAGCATTGTCCCACCAATATATCCAATAAGTTTTTTTTTTTTTCATTGAGATGCTGTTAAAAATGATAGTATAGCGCCATCTGGTGCTCGACGTTTAAAGCAATGTTCCTGTCCACCTCATAAGCTGAGTGCCGGTGGACACATAATCAGACGCTATCTTCACAACTCTTCATAGCGATCCTTTTTCACTATAGAGAAGTCACTAGAAATAGCTTTCTGCCCTGCTTACCTGCTTGATTTTATCAGGGAGTGCACACAGTATAATATACTGCCAGCTGCCAGAGGGGGAAGGAGACTGATTCTGTCTAACAGCAGCACAGATTAGCATCAGCAGCGCTAAGAGGGACACATAGAAGCTAAAAACCTGGAGAAGGGTAATTTTGTATGTTAGAAGGACTTCAAATTACTACTTATAGGATTTCTGAACTTTTGGTATGAAACTCACTTGTGGAATACCAGGAATACAGTGGTTTCAACTAGTGTAGTAAAGATATCCAGGTTTTCCAAGCCATTGGCTTCAATGGGTTCGAAGAGTGACAAGTTTGGAGAACTTGCTACTGGCTTCTGAACATCATCCTTTTTCAAGTTGCAATAAATTGCTAAATAGATGTATACCATTCCCCGAAATCTCTACTAAGAAACCAATTTTAATTTTTTTTTCAATTCATTTTGGCACAAGGTGTATTTAGAGCATGTGTCCAGCAGAGGTCACTGGTGCACATCTTATCACCACCAGCTCCCTCCATGGCAGAGCAAAGCTTTTTCCATGTCTTATTTTCTTGCTGGATCACTGGACAGTCGAAACAATGACTTAAATACTGAAAAAGTAGTTAGAAATGTCACCTTAAGCCGGTTAATTCTGAAGTGGATCAATAGAAGCACATGAATGCACATGAGAGCCTAGATCAGTATCATTCAACTTCCCTTCCCATGGACCTGCAGACTTAGTAATTATAAAAGCAGTCAATGAACCTTAATCAAAATAAAGTAGAATAATCTTGGTTTTCTGTTTCCCCAAGAGCGTATCCTGTAATAAGACCAGCTGGAGAAAATTGCTTAGATCTATTACTGGGTGGGGTGAAATCTTTAAATGATATTTTAGGCCTGAGAAGTTTGCTGTTTATGTAAGCAAACAAGATAAAAATCTTGGGAATATTATTTATTATATGTTTATATATAAGATAACAAAATCCTTTGCATGATTTCAATAAATGAATATTTTCCAGCTTTTCATTAATATTGTACCTATGAATATATACAGTGCCTTGATAAAGAATTCATACTCTTTAAACTTTTCCACATTTTTTCACATTACACTCCCAAACTTAACTGTATTTTATTGGGATTCTATGTGATAGACCAACAAAAAGCAGCAAGTATGTGTGAAGCGAAAAGAAAATGATACATTGTTTTCAATTATTTCTTTTTTTATAAAAATGGGGTGTGCATTTGTATTCAGCACCCCCCCCACCCGAGTCAATACTTTGTAGGACCACCTTTTGCTGCAGTTTAAGCTGCAAGTCTTTTGGGGTATGTCTTTACCAGATTTGCACATCTAGAGGCTGAGATTTTTGCCCATTCTTGTTTGCAAAATACCTCAAGCTCAGTCAGATTGGATGCAGAGCGTCTGTGAACAGCAATTTTCAAGTCTTGCCCCAGATTCTCAATAGGATTTAGATCTGGACTGTGAGTGGGCCATTAATATGCTTTGATCTAAACCATTCCATTGTAGCTATGGCTGGATGTTGTCGTTGTCCAGCTGGAAGGTAAACCTCCGCCCCAGTCTCAAGTCTTTTGCATCCTCTACCAGGTTTTTCTTCCAGGATTGCCCTGTATTTGGCTTCATCTATCTTCCCATCAACCCTAACCAACTTCCTTGTTCCTGTTGAATAAAAGCATTCCCACAGCCATGTCTTGGTAGGTTTGCAGTTGTGCTATATTCCTTCCATTTTTGGATGACGGATTGAACAGTGCTCCGTGAGAGCTTGGGATATTTTTTCAATAATCTTGCTTTGCACTTCTCTTACAACTTTATCCCTGACCTGTCTGGTGTGTTCCTTGGTTTCCATTAAGCTGTGTGATCAGTAGTGTTCCCTAACAAACTTCTGAGGCCTTCACAGAATAGTTGTAGTTATACTGAGAATAAATGACACACAGGTGGTTTCTATGTACTAATGAAGTGACTTCAGATGGCAATTGGTCACACTGGATTGTATTTAAGGGTACAGGGGGGCTGAATACAAATGCACGCCACACTTTTCAGATTTTTATTTATTAAATTTTTTAAAACCGTGTATCATTTTCTTTTCATGTCACACATACTTGCTACTTTGTGTTGGTCTATCATATAAAATCCAAATAAAATAGATTTAAGTTTGTGGGTGTAACGTGAAATAATGTGGAAAAGTTTAAGGGGTGTGAATACTTTTTAAGCCACTGTACTTTCTTCTACTACATTTTTATACTCCCGCATACATCTAAAATTAGGACAAGTCCTAACTTTTAGACTCATCGTTCTTGGCAAAATACTGGTTTAAAACATCTCAGGTATCTAGGTTTTCAGTACGGCTGTAATATGGCTGCATTATAGCATCTTTATTACAGTCCATTATAATTTCTTTCAGGGGTTACTATTTCTCCTCATAGAGAGTGCCAGAGCTGGGGTATGGAGTCTTAGGTAAGGCCAGGCAATGCTCCCTGGGAAAGGGATATGTAGATAAGCTCTCTTTCATGAGAAAGAAAACTGTGGGCTCGGCATACATGTTGGTACCTGCATTCCCTGAATTCAATGGAGGTCATTTTGGCACCAAAAGTTACATAAATTAAGGTGGGCCCGCATGCATTTGGAACCTACACTTCATGAATTTTATGCTAGCCGTCATGGCACATAACAGGTAGAATTTAGTGTTAGGTTCCCGTCTTACAGAGATCGCCTTGATGTGTGGCAGACAGGCCCAAATAAATTTGTAAAAAATGTATTTGCCAAGCATCTCATTTACAATATAAGCATAGCATTAGCATTAGAATACTTTCTTGTACTTTATCTGGTTTGCAGAGTGCTGTTGCATTGTATGTATTGCCTTGTGTTTTCAGCCATAGTAACGTGCACCTCGTCATTGGGATGTGCTGACTGACCCCCTTTTTTTCTTTGCAGAAAACTGTCTCTGTAGCTCCACCTGGTGGAGGTAGCTACCATACAACCTGTGTCTTATTTCAAGGACTGTTAATGGGTTGGACATTGACTGTGAAGTAGATACCCCCACTTTCTTTCTCCTGGGAGAGAGCAGCTAATCTGCATACAATAATAATAATAATAGCTTTTCACAGATATAGCTCCAAATCTCCAGTGTACCTTCATGCAGTAATAGTTGTATTATTCTGGCTGTCACCACTAGGGGGACCTCAATATACATAGATTTATACAGCTTGTATTCACCTCAATGAAACCTGTGAAAATTTTGCATGTAATGAACTCCCCGTAGTGGCAGCTGCTGGCAAACACTATGATTGTATGACAGGAAGCATGGAAAGACGCTCAGTGCCCCCTCTCATCAAGACCTCCATAGCAGTGGCACAGTCTGCCATAATGTTTGAGATTATAGGGATACAAGATGCAACAGATTCACCATTAGTATTGAGAACCAGCTCCTTCTATGATTACTTGACCCTTTGCTGCAATGTACAATGTGTTCCTAAACGTCCAAAGAAAATTTACTATTATGGCTTGAGCTTAAATTACCTTATGTTAGAACACAACCTTCTCATCAATTAACTGCAATGTTTAATGAAGCGAGACGACCAGGAGCAGAGAGGACTCTGTAATGGGAATGGTCACATTATCGGGTCAACACTAAACAACTTTTGAAATACAATTTGAACATTTAGTAATGTCGAGAAATTGTAAAGATGAACCTTTAAAGTACAATTTTAAAATATATAATTTATCTGATATTTTTTAAGTTTAGTTTCATAAATCCTTATGGGCAAGTAATAGGGAAGGTAGTTGTCCCTTCATGTGACCCATGCTCTGTGGATAGGTTCACGAAGGTGATGGAACCACAATGGGCACTGTCCGATCAGTATGGTAAGGCAATGTGACGCATGTATGTGATGTCACAGTCTCAAAGAAAGAACGACAGGAGACTACAGGATCATATGACCCACCAGAGGCTCAAAGCCCAAATCCAAAAGTACAGTTAGAGATAGGGAGTCTGCTGTGGTAGTGAAACAATACTGTAAGTCAGTATGACATGCAGATGACAGGCGTCGCTCTTAGAATCACTGCACACTTCACTTATTTGGGCAGTCAAGGGGCCAAAACTGACAAAATAACTCAAGTGTGAACTCAGCCTTACAGGTCGATTTTAGCGTCAAGAAGAAGCGCACTCCTTTCACACCGTCGTCAGCTGATTCCACATAGATGTCTACAGAACCTGTTCTATTGACCGCTTATACAAGTAGAGCACCCCGACAGAGTGGAGAGGGTGTCAGCAGTAAGTCGGTGTTGATGTCACTGATTATTTTGCCCTTCTTCTGATCCGTCAGAACAATAACCCCCAAAAAACGGATCCTGTCTGTTGAGCATCCGCCTTCACTCGGTCAGCATTTGGTCAGTAATCCATCAGTATTGCTAATGCCCCAAAAAACAGGAGTGGATTCAAAATAGACATGACATATGAATGGAATATTTGCATGTTTTCTGTGTTTTGTACCCACTCCTGCTTTTGGCTACCAAATCATAAGCCAATTCTGATGAGACCATACAGGCCTTACAGCTGATACACAGACAGGATCCATTGTGCGTCTCATTTTTCCTTCCTTCTGACAGATTAAAAGAAGGGTCAAATAAATGGGGATGTCAACCAGGCCAAAAAGACAAAATAGTGGCCCAGTCATGAAGTGGGGAGGGTGGGAACAGCATGAGAAGTTCACAGAGTGGCCCAATGACATAGTGGTGAGGTGGCAGCAGCATGAGGGGACCACAGAGTCGCCCAGTGACATAGTGTTGAGTTAGCAGCAGCATGAGGAGGACACAGAGCGGCACAGTGACAGTGTGTGGAGGTGGCAGCAGCATGAGGAGGCTACAGAGTGGCACAATGACAGAGTGTGTAGGTGGCAGCAGCAGCATGAGGAGACCACAGAGTGGCAAGTTGACAGTGTGGAGCTAGCAACAGCATGAGGAGGACACAGAGTGGCAAAATGACAGAGTGTGGAGGTGGCAGCAGCATGAGTGGACCACAGAGTGGCCCAGTGACATAGTGTTGAGTGAGCAGCAGCAGCATGAGGAGGCCACAGAGTGGCACAGTGACAGAGTGTAGAGTTGGCAGCGGCATGAGGAGGCCACAGAGTGGCACAGTGACAGAGTTTGGAGGTGGCAGCAGCAGCATGAGGAGACCACAGATTAGCAAGGTCACATAGTGTGGAGGTGGCAGCAGCAGTAGCATCAGGAGACCACAGAGTGACCCGGTGACAGAGTAGGGAGGTGGGTGGCAATAACAGTACCTGCTGATGATGGTGGGTGTAAGACGGAGCACTTGGCATCAGATGTGTGGCATCAGGTGGGGGGGCAGCATCAGAATAGTAGCTGAGGCTGGTAGCCAGAAGAAACCGGTCTCTTTTGTCAAGGTTTGGGTGAGGCAGCGTGGATGATCTATTCTGATGCATCAGGCATTGGTGCGTGGAAATCCTGGCTGATCCACTCCTGAATCAACTTGACAAAGGTCAGTCTCTCCATTGACAGGCGAGTTCTCCTTGGGGTAACTATGGCCCCCGCCGCACTAAACACCCACACTGATGCCACACTACTGGCCGGGCAGGATAGCATTTCCAGGGCAAACTCGACTAGTTGCAGCCACAAATCCAGTTTGGCTGCTCAGTAGTCCAGCGGATCTTCAATGATGGGTGGCAGGGTGCACTCCAAGTATGCCACCACCTGCTGGTTCAGGTTCTGCTCCAGGTCTAGCTGCTGGTGAGTAGTTTCTTCACTAGGCGGATGAAGAAAGCTGCTCATCAGCGACTCTAGACTCAGGCTGCTGCTGATGGAGATGCTCCTGCCACCCCCCCTCCCCCATCGGGCCCCCCCGGTCAGACCTGCGAAAGGATAGACGATAGCGCAGAAAGGTAGTGGCCAACTGACTACATAGGATGTCTCAATAGTAGTTCAGTTTGTCCTCCCTCTCAGCGGGTGTAAAAAAGGATCCCATTTTGGACCAGTAGCGAGGGTCTAACATGGTGGAGAGACAAAAGTTATCGCTCTGCCGACTACGCAAGCAAGTGAGCATGCATCGGGCCATTTGTGCAAGTGACTCGGAGGGACTCCCTGCCTCCATCTCCACTGCATACTTCCACTGTGTGCCTGGGTCATCTCCTCATCTCTCTTTTGCTCCTCCAGCTGTTCCTGCTCCTCCATTCCTGTCACCTGTATAGAAAAACCACCCATTTCATTACACATTGCTTGTGCTCCATTGTCCTTCTCCTCCTCCTCCAGTTCAGCCCCCACAGGGCTCATGTGGCCGTGAGATGTAGGTGCCACGTCTCCAGTCCCCTGACCAGCCAGATTTACCAGCATCTTTTCCAGGATATGAAGCAGTGAAATGACGTTGTTTATCCCGTAGTCCTGGTGACTGACAAATAAAGTGGCCTTCTTAAAGGGCACGAGCAAACGACAGATGTCACGCATTAGCTGCCACTGGCTAACATCTAAGTTACACAGGGGAGTACTCCTATCCGCTTGCATCATCAAGAAATCGTTTATGGCCTTTCTCTGTTCGTATAGTTGGTCCAACATATGGAGGGTGGAATTCCAACGGGTGGAAACGTTGCATATCAGCCTATGTTGGGGGATGCTGCTCTGCCGCTGCAGCTCAAGGAGGGTGTGCTTGGCGGTGTACAAGTTACTGAAGTGCATGCAAAGTTTCCGGGCCCTACTTGACGCAGAGCAAACACAATGTTATTCTCGTTGTCGGTCACAATGGTACCGATTTTGATTTGTTGAGGAGAAAGCCAGGATTCGATTTCTTGATGAAGGAGTTCCTCCGCTCTGTGACTCTGTCCGCCCACGCACAAGTGGTATGCTGCTGGGGTACTGTGAATCCCTGCAGTGGAGGCTGAGGACATGTTGGAGGATAAGGAGGCAGAGGCGGACATTGTCGCAGGACCAACGGCGTGAAAACGTGGAGGCTGAAGCGACGTCACCTGGCCAAGATGCTGGTGTGGCTGGGCAGGAACCACGTTTACCCAGTGGGCTGTAAAGGACATATATTGTCCTTAGCCGTTGTTACAGCTCCACACATAGGCGCTGCCATGTACTTTGGCAGACACTGATAGTCTCAAGGACTGGCCCACCTTCTGTTCTACATATGTGTGCAGGGCTGGTACTGCCTTTTTGGTAAAGAAATGATGGCTTGGGACTCTCCCCCTCGGCTCGGCACAACCCATCAGTTCTCTGAAAGGTGCACACAAACTGTTGTCTCCTGGCAATCGCTTCAGTGATCGATTGCTGATGGAATGACTGACGAGGAGTAGGAGGGCGAGGAGAAGGAGCATCAGGACCAGCAGATGATGGGAAGGACAGACAGCTCCCTTCGACTGAGGTTGTGGAGCCTTGACTGACTGAAATGGGGCTGGGGGTGTCTGATGTCACTTGAAGTGGACGAAGTGGATGACCGAGTCAACAATTCAAACACCGCTGGGTTGCTGGTCAAGACACGACAGCTAGATGACACCGGGAGCTCAGGCCTCTCGCTGCGACTCCTGCTACCACCACCCTTCTTCTGCTGCCTGCTACAGAAACATTTTGGCCACTGCCTGTCCCATTTTAAGGGCCTGTCACCTGTCTGTCTAACATACTGTATAATAAAAGAATTAAATTCAAATTGCAACAATACACTCAAAACAGGCTGTCCCCAAACAAATTTCACCACTGAATGGCTAATCGATGAATTTTTAGTCCCTACAGAAGATACTCAACAATCACCCATCAATTTTACCCAAAAAGGCTGTATTACAAAAAAAATTCACCTCTGAATGGCTAATCGACGCAATTACTTAGTCCCTACAGAAGAAAATCTACATTTACCGACCAATTTTCCCAAAGAAGGCTGTATGACAAAAACATGTCACCACTTATTGACAATGTAAATTCACTGCAGAACGGCTAATAAGAAGTACTTATTTTTTCTATTAATAAACACCAACAATGCCTGTATGATAATGTAAATTCACCGCAGAACGGCTGATAACACGTACTTATTTTTCCTATTAATACACCACAACAATGGCTGTATAACAATGTCGCTTCACTGCAGACCGGCTAATAAGACGTATTCTTTTTCCTATTAATAGAAAAAAATAAAATAAATAGCAATCACAATTCACTGCAGAACTGCTAATAGGATGTACGTATCTATCCTATTAATACACCCCGTAAATGGCTGTAGTACAATGGAACTTCACCATTGAACGGCAAATAATATTTTTTTTTTTGCCAAAAAGGGCTGTAATTTTCTCACTTCACCACACAACGGCTAATAAGGCTTTTTTTTCCACTTATACACACCAAAAAAACATATAACTGTTTTAAACTGCTGAATGGCCAGAAAAGCTTTAGAACATATAACTGCACCTCTGAACGACAAATAATATATTTTTTTGCCACTTATACACACCAAAAAAAGGCTTTAGAACATATAACTGCACCACTGAATGGCAAATAAGCTCTTTTTTTCCACTAATACACAGCAAAAAAGGCTTTACAACATATAACTGCACTGCAGAAAGGCAAATAATATACATTTTTTGCCACTAATACACGCCAAAAAGGGCTTTAGAACATAAAACTGCACTGCTGAACGGCAAATATATTTTTTTGCCACTAATACATGCCAAAAAAGGCTGTAATTTCTCACTTCACCACACAATGGAAAATTCTTTTTTTTGTGCCACTAATATACCCCAAACATATAACTGCACCGCTGAAGGCAAATAATATATATATTTTTTTCCACTAATACACTCCAAAAAGGGCTGTCATTTTCTCTCTTCACCACACAACGGCTAATAAGCCCTTTTTTCCACTAATAAAAGCAAAAAGTGCTTTACCCGCATAAGGGTAAATAAGACATATAAATATTTCCTTGTAATAAACCCTGTTAATGGCTGTATCAAACAGCACTTGAACCCCAATAGCAATAACGGTTTGGTGGAATTACAGAGCTGTATAATGGCAATTTGGATCCGCAGTTAGTGCAGCAAGGTGTAATAGGATTGTTCCTATTACCCAGACTGTAAACATCCCTACTGAACCCTGTTCTGCTTCAATACTGTGGAATGATTCCTCCCTATCCTTTCCCTGAACTTCTATACAGCAAAATAAAAGTCTTTCCTAGCACTGTCCCTAGCACCTGCTCTCTCCCTGCACTAAGTACACTGGAAAATGGCTGAATCCAAGATGGCTAAGGCTATTTATAGGGCTGTGACATCACAGGTTTGGCTGGCTACGGATTGGCTGCATGCATGGCATTGTAGGTGATCCCTTATTCCCATAGTTCCTTGCTCCATGTCCTATCACATGCAGCAGCCATTTTAGGTAAAAATGTGAGTCACTACAACGAAGTGTGAGGAAATTCGGATTCGGTGCAAATCTAATTTTTCCTGAAATTCAGATTCAATTCGCTCATCTCTAGATACAGTACCCCCCAAAAATAAGTGTGAATGAATAGACTCCATTTGAGTTCATAGCCTCCAGATTTTATATAAAAGCTTATTTTTCTAAAAGTTTTTAAAAGTAGTTTTCTGTAACAGGAGTAGGAATAGAAGATGTTCTAGAGATATCTGTGGTTTGACTAAGAAGACAGTCTGAGTATCGAACCAAGACCTATACTTTATTTGGCATAGAGCCATCAAGTGAGCTGTGTTATAAAAATTCTGCTCCTGCTGCAATTGAATGGGTGACAGATGCGTTTTTTTAGGCTCCTAAAAAAACGGAACCGTCACCATTGACTTACATTGTTTTCAATGACAGATTCATTTTTTTTCTGTTTCTGACGGGACACAAAACGGAAACGGAATGTTGCCTGAATGGAAGACATCCTGATGCATCCTGAATGGATCTCTTTCCATTCAGAATGCATGAGGACAAAACGGTAATGTTTTTTTTGTAGTATTGAGATCATTTGTCCGATTTCAATACCGGAAAACAACAACGCGAGTGTGAAGGTAGCCTAATACAGCCTTAAGATGCCACATCTGTGTCTGCGTCTTGCTTGGCTCCCTGAGTTGCTTGTCATTTGCATAGAATTCGGAA
Organism: Bufotes viridis; assembly: GCA_033119425.1. NCBI lineage: Eukaryota > Metazoa > Chordata > Amphibia > Anura > Bufonidae > Bufotes > Bufotes viridis. The sequence continues at coordinate 21,991,949 of CM065598.1, read as the reverse complement.
CCAAGAGGCGTATTTCGCCCACGAAAGCAAAATAATAATAATAATAAAAAAAAACTTGAAGAGGCACTTGTCAGGGAGCAATAGGAAAATTTGCCCCTCCTTCCCACCAGCCAATCCAGAGAAATTTAGGTATTTTGACTTTAGTTCGATTTAAAGGGGTTTTCCAATATTTAACACTGAAAGATAGACTACTTTCTTTCATCCAAGCTTTTTTTCATCTGCAGGTAAAAAAAGAAAAATTGTATCTAGTTGTATCAGTTCATATTTCTGAGATCTGGACAGGAAAAAAATATATAAATTCTCTGAAGTGTGAGAATAAATGTATCTCATATTTCATAAGTAGAAACTGTAGCCAAAATGTTGATGATGGATTAGTCAATTTACATACTCAGGTAAAATACAATAACAATAAAAGAGATATTACATGAAAGAAATATGAGAGAGCAATCACCAGTGTGGCGCTATCATTCACCTTGGGAAACTGATAAAATGTTTGCCGAAGCTGTTGATGCAATTACTATGGCGGTATAAATCACACCTGCCTATCTATAGAATAGCGAGAATAGACACAATTCACTGATATCATCCCAGTAAACCCATGATAGGGACTAGAAGCCATTTGGAAATTGATATGATAATAATGTTCAATGTACAGAGCGTGTCAAAGCCGAGTTCTGGACACTATATAGAGGTATACTATAGAGCTGTGCCTCCATATGGTGCACCATCTAGAGCACCATACGTATAAAAATCTGTACTCGTTAGTATTTCAAAATGCACTTGTACCCAACCCAACCTCCCTTATTTAAGCAAGTTTAGTTTTTCCTCATGTGATTTTGATCCACGTTTCAAACTGTTGTGTAAGTTGGAAGAACTAAACAAGCCTGTGTGGCATCGATAGTCAATCTCATATATAGCAGAACGGACGTCTTGTAACTACTCACTACATCTAACTACTTTGATCATCCAGACCGGATAATAAGGGATTGGTAGGCTTTATAGAGTATGCAAACTGCAGAATGGACCAAAGGGGAAACAAAAAAAACGGAAACGGGTTTAGTGTTAAGAGACAACTTCTCATTGCTAAAATTTTCCAGTAAAAATAAAAATTGAGGTAGCAGGGAGAGGGAAGAGGTTGGGCATGGCAGATTAGCGTTGAGAGGTGGGAAGCACCCAAGGAAGGCAACTCACACAGGCTGTAGATTGGGAGGAATGGACCCACAAAGCACTTTGCAGGGGGAAGACAGTAGTATCCTAGACACACAGATCCAACATGTATTATTGGGAGTAACACACCATGAGAAAAGTCAGAAAGTAAGAGCAGGTTGTAAACTGAATTTCAACAGTATCTAAAAATGAATGAAGGAATGAAGACTACAGACTAAAACTGAGTACTTTGGCCAGAGGGGCCATAAGAGACTTTTGCCTCTTAAGAAGACTTCGTCTTATAAATGACACATGGTAGTTGGGAGACACTGATACCCGGATAATCTTTGCACCTCTATAGTTTGTGGCCTTTTGGTAGAACTGGGTGAAATGAGACTTACACATTTTACCATGTAATATTGGCAACACAGACCTCAGTGTTGGACTGGGGTACACTGGGCCTACTAGAATATTTTTTCAAAATTAAACAAAAAGTATTTGAACGCCCTGCAAGTGATTTTCTCTGATTTTCCTATTAGGGTATGACCACAGTGTGCGGTTGTAAGCCAATTGGGTTATGGTCGGCTACGGGCCAGAACCGCATGGCCAATTATTCTACAGCTGCCTTTTATTTAACTAACAAAGACCGCACTGTATACGGGCCATGTAGTTTTGAACCATGAAGACCAACTATACAGTGCGGTCTTAATTTATTGGCCACGCAGTTCTTGACTGCAGCCAGGACGGCTCACAACCGACTAGGGTGGTCGTACCCTTATTGTGTCAAAACCTGGACCTACTGAAGGAACCACCTGTGGTCCAATCCAACCCTATTCATACCTAATCCTTGATGATGGTGATGATTAAAAATAATCATAAATATAAATATCGTCCAGAATAATTAGGGAAAAAAATAGCAATGTATCAGTGAAAGAGCATCCATGATTAGAAATGACCCGGTCTCTGGTAGGTTTTTGTCAATCACAGTAAACAATGAAAGCATCGTCAAGGAAATGTAGTTACAATGTTACTATACATATTCATGGTTTCCATGACAACTGATTAGGTCAATTAGATCTATTCTAAAACCAGACACCATTAGTCTCAAATTAAAAAGGCTTTTGTGAGCGTTCCTTTATGTTGGATCCCTCCTGTTGGGCCTTATTTGTAATTGGCATGAGAACCATTGTATGTCGCCTCGCGAAATGAATGGAGAACCTGGGAAACTAAACTTTCCAAAGGAAATGTTTGCTTTCTTTTTCAGTTACTAGTATTCTCCTGGGGTTATGGGGTGAAGGTGACTTTTTTTTCTCTTGGACAAAACCTTTGACCTTATGGCAGAAGGTACAGAAATCGACAAAGGACATAGTCTCATTATTCACCGCTCAAGAGACAAACATTGTATCTCGAGAAAGGTTCCTGAGTGCACTGGGATGCATGCATTATTCACGAAAGCAATCTCATAAAAAAGCTACCTAATTCTTACAGAATGTCACTAAATTATAAGAAAAGGAAATGTTTGTGTGTTAAAACTGATGAGTGATTTTCCCAAGCATGGCAAGACATAAATCAGTGATGTAGTTGGGAGCGTTATACCGGCAGAGGATGGATCGTTCTGTTTTGTACGGGAACATCAAGAATATTTATTATTTAGGAATGAGTTGGGCATAAGTTCTGAATAGCAAAAACAGGGAGGCTCCTTCTTATGTGCAGAATTCTCATTTGCATCCAGAACCAGTCAGACGTTTGGACACACCTGACCGGCTTAGGCTTAAAGACATCTCATAAAGACAACCTCAGTCGCCGATCGCTACGTGTCTGGGTTCTCTCAACCCTGCCGACCAACTTCTATCGCCAACAGTAGGACGTGGTCAGCTACACTTTGCAGGTGCAGGCAAAAGTGGAATTACATGTTGACCATTTAAATGAATGGCTTGTCTTTTAGGCCTCATTTAAATGTCTTTGATGAGATCCATGACTAGATGGTCAGTGGTTCATCCATGAAGATGTAAAACGGTCCGGTCCGTGCCCTCTGTGTCATCTATATTCCACGGAATAGGCTTAAATTAGTTTCCAGGGCATCTCCTACCAATGGTCCACAAAAATCACTGACAGAACACAGATGGCATCCATATTGTATCCGTGGTTCTCATGGACTCAAAGACTGTAATGCGCGTGAGGGTTACGTAATCACGGATAAAATGGGGCATGCCCTTTTGGAAATCCCCTTGATGTGTGAATACACATGTTAATAAAGTCAATAGATGAATTAGAGGCTCATGGAGACCACAGACAACACACATCCATTATTCACTGACATGTGAAAGAAGCCTTATGCCTCATTCACATGTCTGTGTTCCATGGACTTGCGCCATACGTGTTCTCCACGGACAGCACACGTCCCCATTCATTTTATTGTGCATTCACACATCAGTGTTTTAGCACAGTCCGGGGGTCAGTTTTTTTTAGCATGGATGCATGCTGTTTTGTCCATCATCGGTCATCACGGTTCCATCATCCCATCCCATTATAGTCTATGGGTCTGTGAAAACCATGGATGCAAAACGGATGCCATCCATGTTTCACGGATCATTAGAAAGAAATGCTTTTAAAAAATGTTTTCAGCTGTTCAGTGTCAGTGAAACACGGATGACACACGAAGAGCAAAAAATGGACACAGGGACCCAACATGAACATCTTTTCATGGATTTAAGCACTGACACGGACATGTGAATGAGGCTTTACAGGGAGACTCTTCATTTAGGCACCTTAAGGGGTTTTGCCATCACAATGGGGGCATATTGCTAGGATATGCCCCCATTGTCTGATAACAGAGGTGGGACCCTCACCTACACGGAGAACGGAGCGGGCAAAGTAGTGGAGGGCGCACTGCACATGCGCAGCCACCCTCCATTCCTTTCTATAGGGCTGCTGAAAATAGCCGATTGTTCGTTCGGCTATTTCCGTCGGCCCCATAGAAATGAATGGGAGCGGGGGCCGTGCATTAGCGCATTCACTTGAATGGGAGCAGCGGTAAGCAGCACTTGGTGGTGGCCGGACCCCAGGAAACCCGGAGACCTCCAGCCTCAACTCTTCCCGTTCCATTCTCATTGTAGGTGCAGGTCCCAGAGATAGGACCCGCACCTATCAGACAATGGAGGCATATCCAAGCGATATGCCCCCATTGTCTGTGATGGGAATACCCCTTTAAGGAGTATCCAAATTCCAAATTTTTTCCAGTTTTTTCCGATTCTTGCCCAACTAATTTATTACATTTTGAATTTCAGAGAAATTTAGAGGTGGAGAATGGTAACCCCCATTGATTAAACCATTATTAAACATACAATGGGGGAGATTTATCAAACTGGTGTAAAGTGGAACTGGCTTAGTTGCCCATAGCAACCAATCAGATGTCACCTTTCATTTTTAACAGCTCCTTTGGAAAATGAAAGGAGGAATCTGATTGGTTGTTTTGAGTAACTAAGCCAGTTCTACTGTACACCAGTATGATAAATCTCGTCCAATGTTTCTAAAATGGCAAGATAATAATTGATATAGCAAAATATTAAAAATAGCAAAAAGTATGCCCAAACTTCTGGAAAGTATTATATTAATTTTCCTGTTCTCCCCATACAGATTGGGGTCATTTGCGGCCCCCTTTGTCATTTAAATGCATACTTGTTTGCCTAAAAAAGCAAGTTTGTAAAAGGGTTAAAAATGTTGCACTATTTGGCAAATTGCGGACCACAAAACACGGCGCAGTCGTGTGAATGTGCCCTAAAACTCAGTACCAGTACAGTATATAATGCAATATACTTCTAAAGTTAAAGGCAATCTATATGTATAGCTGAACATATACTTAAAGGCTATGTACACCTTCGGAGGCAATTTTTTTTTATGATTGCAAGATTTTAGCTAAAAATATTTTTTTCAGTTAGTCTTTATTAAAAATATTGAGCTGTTCTGTCACAACGGGTTAGCAGTTTTTCTAGCTGTGTGACTGGTACTTTCACTTTGTACCGGGTCATCTAATAAACCTCATCTCTAAACTACTGAGGGGTTATAAACACTTATTTAAGCCACACTCTTATCAGTAAGATAGGAACTGAGCTATAAACAGTATTTAGGAGGTCAGAGAGCAGAGATAAGGAGTCAGTCTACTCCTAGTCTGACGGAAAATACATACAATCCAAAGGGTGCTACTAGAGCATCTCACCTCTGTACAGAGAAAAGGGCTCCATATTTTTAATAAACCAATTAACAAATTAAAAAATATATTTTTAGCTCAAAATGAGTATAATGCAATTATATAAAAAAACAATGCCCCCAAAGGTGTGCATAGCCTTTAAATTGCACTGACACAGTATAGTTTTATAGTGGCTCACAATACAGCACCTTAAAGGGAGTTAAAAAAACACAATGCCTTTTACATTAAATGTAATGATTCCTTTCACTTAGTGATCGGTCACTGTATTTTGGAAGAAAAGTACCGCATTTTTCATGCTGTAAGATGCACCTTGGTTTTAGAGGAGGAAAATAAAAAAAAATATTTTTCATAAGACCTCAGATCAGACCCCGAATGTTAATCAGATCTCAGATCAGAATCCTCCCAATGTAACTAAGACCCCCAATGAGGCCGCAGATGAGACCCCCAATGTTAATAGGACACCCAATCAGTCCTCAGATCAGACCACCATGATAATCAGACCTCAGATCAGACAAAAAATAAATAAATCAACTTACCTCTTCTGTTCCGGAAACCAATCCTGTCGCTCCTGTGATCCAGCATGAGGTCACAGAACCCGCTGACAAAGACCAGGAAGAGTGACGTGCAGAACCCTCGCAAAGAGCACTGCATTAACCACTCCCCGTTCCTCCTGTGTTATTGAGCACTTCATTTTGTGTCTCTTTGACAGGACTCTGCAGATGCAGTAGCGCTTCAAAATGGATCTGACTTTCACTTGGGCTGATTCCTTTGAAGTGTTTCCCAGCTGCTTCATGGTTGCAGTTGGAGCCTTAAATTGGGACCCCTTAAAAAAGCATTGATTAGTTTTGCTCCTGATGCTGATTTATGCATTGATTCTTATAAATCCAAACTATTTTTCACAAAAAGTTTCCCTTCCAGAGCTCATTACGTCAAGTGGAGTAAAACTTGATATCTTACCCGAAAAAAAAAAACACTTAGATCAACAGGTCCACATGAAAACCTAGATTAAATTTCTAAACAGTGGCTACAGTGATAAGAATCGTGCAACGCCCCGGTGAAAAGTAGAAAGGACTTAAGTATTTCAAAGCATGAAACAGCCAAAATGAAATTCTCTTTGGGGAACCTGCCAAAAAATAGCAGTGAAAACAGAAGCAAATTATAATCTCTTCTGAATGATTTAGGCCAGGGAAGAAGTCTTGTTTAAGTTTTGTAAATATTTCATGCTGTCAGATGCCTCATTTTATCAAGTCCTTTATAATCCTCTCCTTGTTAGGCACACGTCCTTTTAATGTTTTCTTCCATAAGTTCTCAGCAAAACTTGAAATGTCAAAGAATTTTAAGATTTCTTCGTATTCCTTTTTAAGCATGCCACAGTTTCTAAACATAGATATTCCCCAAGCGCTCCCGACAGTATTGGAAGCAGATGGTGGAGCTTGTAAAGTCTTCTCTGATATGTTTGATAGCAACTTAGTTAAATGAGTCTGGGTGAATAAATGTCCCTCATCTGTACTGACTGCTTAGTGATAAGACGCAACACCCATTCAAAAAGTTCCCGAGATAATTTTTTCTCTAACTGATTGTAACCAAAAGTGTGAAAGTGCGAGAAGAACTTTAATTTCTTATGGTTTTTCTACAGGAAACAGATGGGTATTATTAGATTGATGGAGTCCCTTCAAGGAATAAAAAGAACCCACCGGATGCTTATGGAACATCTGTCATAATTCCTAGTAGCGTTGATCCTAATGAGTAAAACTATACCTTATTTATGTGTCTCCATTGTGCTGTTCCTGTGATAAATCACTTTTCAGTGATATGCAAATTAGTTTTTTGGGTTCACCTAGAGACGGGCACAAGCCTCTTGGAGTACCAACGCTCCTCCACCACCTCCTTGCCAATCCCCCATCCCCTTGATTGACAGATCCATGTATCTCTTATGGTCCTTAAAAATCTCAGGCTGAGGCCATGCTGTTACGGAACGCATGCGGGCACAAGTGGAGTTGTATGACAACTTTGTTACATAGTAACAATGTTTGTAAGGCTGAAAAAAGACATCTGTCGATCCAGTTTAGCCTGTTATCCTGCAAGTTGATCCAGAGGAAGGCAAAAAAAAAAAACTGTAAGGTAGAAGCCAATCATTTTAGGGGAAAAAATTCCTTCCCGACTCAAATCAGGCATCAGAATAACTCCCTGGATCAACAACCCCTCTCTAGTAGCTATAGCCTGTAATATTATTACACTCCGGAAATACATCCAGGCCCCTCTTGGACTCTTTTAGTGAATTCACCATCACCACCTCCTCAGGCAGAGAGTTCCATAGTCTCACTGCTCTTCCCGTAAAGAATCCTCTTCTATGTTTGTGTACAAACCTTCTTTCCTCCAGACGCAGAGGATGTCCTCTCGTCACAGTCGTCACAGTCACAATCTTGGGGATAAATAGATGATGGGAGAGATCTCTGTACTGACCCCTGATATATTTATACATAGTTATTTGATCTACCCTTAGTCGTCTTTTTTCTAAACTGAATAACCCCAATTTTGATAATCTTTCTGGATCCTGTAGTCTACTCAATCCAGTTATTACTTTAGATCACTTTCTCTGAAGTTCTTTTCCATATCAGTGTTACCTAGTGTTTTACCATTTAGTATGTACAGGTGACTTGCATTATTCCTTCCCATGTGCATAATCTTACATATGTCAGTGTTAAACCTCATCTGCCCTTTTTCTAGTACCCCCTAGTAACAGCGACCCAATCTGAGTGTGTACCATTAATAACCACCCTCTGTTTTCTTGACTGAGCCAGTTACTTATCCACATACAGAAATTTTCTGCCAGTCCAAGGATTCTCATTTTATATACTAACCTTTTATGTGGTACAGTATCAAATGCTTTGGAGAAGTCAATAAGTCAAGTCTAGAACTTACCTCCTCATAGAAACTGGTTAAATTATTTTGACATGACCGATCCCTAATGAAGCCATGCTGATCCAGCGTTATTAACTTATTTTCATTGAGGTACTCTAAGATAGTATCTCTTAGAAAAACGTCAAACCATTTACCCACGATAGATGTTAAACTTACTGGCCCACAGTTTCTGGCTCTGTTTTTGACCCCTTTTTGAATATTGGAACCAAATTTGCTAAGCGCCAATCCTGTGGAATGCTCCCTGTAAATATAGAGTCCTTAAATATCAGAAATAAGGGTCTGCTTATGACATTATTTAATTCCTTTGAGATATGGGGGGTGTATGCCATCTGGTCCCGGCGATTTGTCTATTTGCTGCTGCACGTCTTCCTGGGTCAGACAGGGCACTTTTAATGGGGAATTTACTTTTACATTCTGCATTTCTTCTGACAGCTTATTTTCCTCAGTGAATACAGTGGAGAAAAAAACTAATATATTTAATAGCTTTGATTTCTCCTCATTGCTTTCTGCAACTCCACCCCTTATCATTTTGTAAAGGGACGACACCTTCAGATTTATACTTTACCATTTATAAAATTGAAGAACATTTTAGGGTTAGTTTTTTGTCACGGACATTCCCGTGACAGGTGGCAGAAGATCGGTGAGATTGGCAACACGTGGTTTGATCTGACATGTTTTCCGTTTGGATCAAATGATGTCTGTGTTGTTTCTGGTGCTTGCCGCACCTTCTTTCCCGAGGTGTGGCTTTAGGGTCATTTAACCTTCTCTATTTATAGTTGCTTCTCCCACAATGCTGTGCGGTTTATAGCTTCTGTTTGGACCTGTGGATAGATTGTGGTTGGATCTCAGCTGAGTTCCTGGTGCTTCCATTGCTCCTTTGAAGTTAAGTCTTTACTTTCCCTTTTGTATTTTGTTTGGGGTCTATTCATACTGGTAGTCAGTCAGGATTTTGATTAGGGTTTTCACTAGGAGGTGTCCATCTTCCTTCCCTAGTTCTCAGGCCTGATTCCCTGTTCCTCCCTTCCCTCCTATGCTCGGTGTGGTATTTCCCTCTAACACCGAAGCGTGACATTATAAACTGACAAAACCGTCATTTTTTGTTTGTTTGTGTGCATCCATGGATCCTATTGCTCCACTGGCAGGTCAGCTACAAGGGCTGTCTTTGGAGGTAGCTGACCTCTGCACGACCGTCTCGCAGATGCAGCGATCACAGGCTGTTGGTCCTGGTGGTAGCAATGGAGACCAGGTCTATATGGAGCCTAAAGTTGCCCTCCCGGGCAGATTTTCTGGGGGACATGATAATTTCATTTTGTTTAAGGAGGTGTGCAAAATGTATTTTAGGCTACGTCCACACTCACCTGGAGATGAGAAACAGCGAGTCGGTGTGGTTATCTCCTTGCTTAAGGGGGATATACAGTCATGGGCTTTTTCTCTGCTGAGCGGATCGCAGTCTCTCCGGTCGGTAGATTAATTGTTCGATGCTTTGGGTCTTATCTATGATGATCTGGATCGGACCTCTCTAGCTAAAACCAAGCTGCGCGGCCTTCGTCAGGGTGATCGCTCGACTGAGATCTGAGTTTAATAGGTGGGCTACGGATATGGAGTGGAACGATCCTGCCCTCCGTAGCCAGTTTTGTCAAGGGTTATCAGAGAGGCTGAAGGATGCTTTGGCCTTTCATGAAACCCTAGTGTCTCTGGAGGCTGCTATGTCTCTTGCTATACGCATTGATAGACGCCTGAGAGAGAGATCTAGGGGCCCCCACTCTCATGATGTACTATCACATGTTGTGGAGGTGGACACGTCCGAGGTGGGTGTAGGAGCAGTTTTATCATAGGGCCCGTCACCTGGTAAATGGCATCCATGTGCCTTTTTCTTTAAAAAACTTTCTTCTGCAGAGAGAAATTATGATGTGGGGAACAGAGAGTTACTGGCCATTAAGTTGGCTTATGAGGAAGGGCGTTATTGGTTGGAAGGGGAAATTCATCTGATCACAGTCTTCAAAGATCACAAAAATCTGGCTTACCTGGAGTTTTACTAAAAGACTGAACCAGATTCAATTTCACTGTCACCTGTCATCCTGGGGTTAAGAACCTCAAGGCAGATGCCTTGTCATGTAGTTTTCCTGGAGGTGGTGATTTTAAAAATCCGAGTCCTATACTGTCGGAAAGGGGTGGTGATATCCGTTCTTTACCCTGACCTAGAGGTGAAGGTGTTAGAGGCCCAGGGAGATGCACCAGATTCTTGTCCCTCTGGGAAACTGTTTGTGCCACGGAATTGCGTCACAAGGTGTTTGAGAAACATCACGGTACGGTTCTTATGGGACACCCTGGGAGCAGATCCACTGCTGACCTCATCTCTCGTAGATTCTGGTAGCCGGGGTTGCGTAAGTTTGTTGAGGTCTATGTGTCAGCCTGTAGTACCTGTGCATGCGCTAAGGTGACACATACTCTGCCTTCCGGATCTCTACTTTCATTGCTCATCCCGTCCAGACCATGGACTCACTTATCCATAGATTTTATCACTGATCCACCTAATTCTTCAGGAAAGACAGTTATTCTAGTGGAAGTTGATCGCTTTAGTAAAATGGTGCACTTTATAGCGTTTCCGGTCCTACCTAATGCAAAAACACTTGCACAAGTGTTTGTTGACAACATTGTAAAACTCCATGGCATTCCCTCTAACGTGGTCTCAGATCGTGGGACTCAGTTTGTTTCCAGATTCTGGAAAGCGTTCTGTACTCGACTGGGGGTACAACTGTCCTTTTCTTCAGCTTTTCATCCTCAGTCGAACGGACAGACAGAGCGCACTAATCAGAGTCTGGAGACTTGCTTGAGATGTTTTGTCTTTGAGACACAGGAGGAGTGGTATTCGTTTTTTGTCTTTGGCAGATTTTGCTATAAATAATAGTAGACAAGAATCCACTGGGAAGTCGCCATTTTTGGGGGCATATGGGTTTCACCCACAGTTTGGCACATTTTCTGGTTCAGATACTTCTGGTATCCCTGAGGAGGAATGTTTTTCGGCATCATTGTCATCTATAGGGTGGAAAATTCAAGATAACTTGATGAATATGGGCAACAAGTATAAACGTGTGGCTGACAGGAAACGTATGAAAGGTCCAGACCTAAGAGTGGGTGATTCTGTGTGGCTGTCCACAAGAAACATTAAGTTGAAGGTACCTTCTTGGAAGTTAGGTCCAAAATGTATTGGTCCATATAAGATCACTGCCATTACTAATCCTGTAGCTTTTCGTCTTGAACTCCCTCAGGCCCTGAAAATTCATAATGTGTTAAATCTTTGTTGAAGAGATATGTTGAACCTTTGGAGCCGTCTTACTTGCCACCCGCTCCTGTCATGGTGGACGGTAGTTTGGAATTTCAGATCGCCAAGATAATTGACTCTCGAGTTCTCCGCAGATCTCTTCAGCATCTTGTTCACTAGAAGGGCTATGGACCAGAGGAGAGGATGTGGGTGTGGGATCTGATGTGAATGCCAATCGTTTGGTGAAAGCTCTTCACAGCTCTCACCCGGATATGGTCGGTCCTGGGTGACCGCGACAGGTGGCAGGAGATCGGTGAGACTGGCAACACTTGGTTTGATCTAACATGTTTTCGGTTTGGATTAAATGATGTCTGTCTTGTTTCTGGTGCTTGCCACACCTTCTTTCCCCAGGTGTGGCTATTATGTTAATTTAACCTTCTCTATTTATAGTTGCTTTTCCCACAATGCTGTGCGGTTTATAGCTTCTGTTTGGACCTTGGGATAGGTTGTGGTTGGATCAAGGCTGAGTTCCTGGTGCTTCCATTGCTCCTTTGAAGTTAAGTCTTTCCTTTCCCTTTTGTATTTTGTTTGGGTTCTGTGTGTTGCATTTCCCTATTGTTTGTATTAGGCCTGAAGGAGACTCCTGTTCGTCCTTGCTTTTGAAGGAACAGGTAGTCTTGTCCCTGCCATTAGTACAAGGGTCCTATAGGGCTAGATAGGACTCTAGGTATTCCTGCGTATGAACTCACCTACCTTCTCACCTACCTTCATACTGGTAGTCAGTCAGGATTTTTGTTAGGGTTTTCATTATGAGGTGTCCATCTTCCTTCCCTAGTTCTCAGGCCTTATTTCCTGTTCCCCCTTCCCACCTATGCTTGGTGTGGTGTTTCCCTTCCACACCGAAGCATGACAGTTTTACTCTCTTTAGCAATTAATCCTTCTGTCTCTAGTTTGGCTGCTTTTATTTGTCTTTTACATATTCTGCTTGTTCCTTATAGTTTTTCAATGCTGGTCAAATTGAGCTTTTTTTGAAGCTTGGTATTTTTGTCCCTCCCTGAAGAAACACTCTTTTGAATAACAATTGGAAGGTTATTACTTTATGGTCACTATTTCCCAGGTTTCCCCTGACCTTCACATCGGTTGTTCTGTCAGGTCTATTGGTTAGTACTAGGTCCAGTATGGCCGTCCCTCTAGTCGGGTCCTGAACCTGTTGGGAAAGACAGTTGTTTTTAGTTATTGCCAAGAACCTGTTTCCTTTATGAGACATACAGGTTTCAGTTTCCCAGTCTATATCTGGATATTTGAAGTCCCCCATAATAATGACCTCATGATTTGCCTCCTTATCTTTTTCCCTTAGTAGTAGATTTTCTGTGGACTCTGGTATATTAGGTGGTATATTACAAACTCCTATTAGTATTTTTTATTGTTTTTGCCTCCATGTATTTCTACCCACAGTGACTCCACATGTTCATGTCCCTCACTTATATCTTCCCGAACTGTGGGCTTTAGACAGGACTTTACATAAAGGCAGACCTCTCCCCCTCTCCGGTTTTGATGATCCTTTCTAAACAGACTGTAACCGTGTACATTAACCACCCCGTCATAGCTGTTATCAAGCCATGTCTCAGTTATTCCCACCATCACTAATTCCAGTTCCCCAGTTTTATTAGTCAGGCTTCTGGCATTAGTATACATACAATTAAGAGGTTTTTGCATATTTTTAACTCTACAGCTTTCCTTCTGAACTGTTCTCGTTCCTCCTTTCATTCCTCCCCCAGTCCCACTACCTCTCCCCAGGTCTTTATCTGCACTATCTTCGCCTCCTATCATGTAATCCCCCCCCCCCCCAAGTCCCTAGTTTAAACACTCCTCCAACCTTCTAGCCATCTTCTCCCCCAAAACAGCTGCACCTTTTCCATTGTGGTGCAGCCCATCCCTACGATGAAACCTGTAGTAGACAGAGAAGTTGGCCCAGTTCTCCAGGAACCCAAACCCCTCCTTTCATAACCAGTTCTTGAGCCACTTGTTAATCTCCATAATCTTCCATGATAAAACAAGACCCAGAGATAGCTAGATATAGTCTGGATCTTGGATCACCCTCGTTCTATAACAGAGAACGGGCACTGTTCACTGTCAACTGCTGATTCGGATTCTTGCAGTTTGACTAGGCTACTGGTGAGCCAGTGATCTGTTAAAAGATCGCATCTTCCTAAACACCTTCTTAGTCTGTATCGAGGGGATCAGGTCTAGTGCAGTCCTGTGGAGGGCCCTAGAGGATGTTGAGGAGTTGCAACGGGAGTAACCCATCTGCCAAAGCAGCTGGTGCCATCTCAACTAGGTTGGTCTGTTGGAGTCGCATGGCCTGTGCCCGATTACTGACAGTACTCTTGCCTATTGACCCCTCACTAGGCCAGAGACATTAGTTGACTCAGAACCATTGATCCCTGGTTTGTTGGATCCTCCATCAACCACCATTGGTACCGGCAACAAAGGTTGAAAACATATCCAAAGAATAAAACAATAGATAAAGTATATGAAAAGATTGAGGGATAATTATAATTAGGCCTTATTTACACGCCCCCGTGTTCTTCACAGACGGCACATGGATCAATTGAATTCAATGGGTATATTCAGACGATCTGCAATAGAAAAAAAAAAAGAAGGACATGCATTACTATGGTCCATAGTTGCTAGGAGATACTCTGGAAATTCAATACAGAAAATTAGGACGAGCACTCCTTACATTGGTCCATATGGAGAACAAAAAATGATATATTTTTTGAAAAATGATAAAAAAAAATTCAAAAAATTGATACACTTTATTATCCCATATTTATACAACAATAAATTAAAAAATATACAATAAAAAATATACAATAAAAATTTAAAATTAATATTCTGGCTGGTGTGGCGTTTAATGATGACCGTAAATCCCTAGTCCATCATTTCACCACATCATATCAGAACACTATTGAAGTAAACCACTTTAAATATACTGCACAGTTATATGTTATGTTGAATGCTGATTGGTACGGTAATTTAATGGTGACCGTATTGACCTAGTCCACCATTCCACCCTTCCATATCAGAGCATATAAACACATTGAGTCCACTGTTTAACGTGAAGATCCTCAGTTCTTCCCAGTGTACTGTGCGGCTATAGGTCTGAATTATCTCCAATATGATTAGTTGATATTCAAGTTCGTAGTTAATCCTTTAGGTCAGGTCCCAATAATTCAGTTTGTGTGACCAAATTCATCAGTATTTACGCCGCTATTTCATACTTGAATTGGATTTGAAATATTACTATATGCCCATAATATCTGCGGTGCTCCGGTTTAGTTATGTTGTATAGTAACACTGCAGTGTAATGTCCTTTTTAATTAAGTTCTCAATACTGTATTGTATAGTAAATTATACTTTCATTCATTTCGGTACCTTATCTTCTTGAGGTTGCCGGCAGCCGCTGCATCCACTGGCGTCCCACGTGGTGTCAGCGCGCGGACTGTCTTACCTCATGTAGTGTAGCTGTACAGGCTTGCGGTGTGCCGGAGGATAGCTGTGCGGGCTTGCGATGTGCCAGAGGGTAACACCACTTACTGGAAGATTATCAATGTTCCTTCGGAGCGCTCCTTAATGTGATTTGCGGGGTCTTCTTACCAAACGCGTTTCGGGACTAACATGTCCCTTCCTCAGTGGTGAAGATCCCCGCATATTCTCAACTACTATATAGGTTCCGTTTCCATCTTGCGGTGGTAAGAAAGAAATCCTGGATTGGATCATATATCATATATTGTCCCGCACATCATATGCATGTATTCTCTCATAAGTGACAAGCTAAATACTCATAATAAACATGAGTGTATCATAATAAGTCCAATATAGTACAATAGGAATAAAAAAATGGTAAAAGATGGATAAAAAAGTGAATAAAAGATAAAAAATAAAAAATAAAATATAAACAATAAAGATATACATATGGAATTCCTCATTTTATATTCAATATTGGCCGAAAATACACAGCAATTACTTGCAGAATCATTTTAATGCCTTCAGACATCTTATTTAATAGTGGTACTGAGGTGGAAGTGTCTCACTAAGAAGCAACCCAGCAAATTAAAAAAGCTGGGTTAGCCTGTCAGTAGGGCACATCCACCCCTCACAGAAAACCAAATATTTCATATTCTGCATTCAAACCATTAGGTACCACACAGTCAAAATCATAGATTCTCCTTGATTCCAACCGTGACATTCTACTGACATGGTCTCCCCCCCTCCAATGTCTCTCCACTCGTTCCAATGCTACAAATGTCAACCCTGTCGGATCCTTATTGTGTATTTGTTTGAAATGTTGGGATAGGGTGTGTTTTTCATATCCTTTCTTAATATTGGTAATGTGTTCGGAGATTCTCTTTTTTAAGGTCCTCTTTGTCCTTCCAACGTATTGTTTGTTGCACGGACAATTTATGAGGTATATTACGTTAGTAGAATTGCACGATAAGTGCTCTCTTATTTCATGTTTATATGTACTAATGGAGGATTTAACAGTTATGGTTTTCTTTGGGAAATTAGTTTGTTTACAGTTTGTACATCTCCCACACCGATAAAATCCTTTGATACCCATCCACCTGTCTAAACTATTACTGGATCTAACCGTATTTTTTACTGTTGGGGCTATTTTGAGACTTAGGTTGGATGCTTTTGTGAATGTGATGAGGGGGGTAATGGGTAACAGTGTGCCTATAGTCTTGTCTTTTAAGATCAGGTGCCAATGTTTCTGTAAAACCTTCTGGACTTGTTTGTATTTGGTATTGTATGGTAGAATGACCCTAATCTGATTCTCCTCTTCCTTTTTTGTTACTTTCGTTATTGGTTTATCCTCAAAAAAATTCTCCCTATTTAAATTTCTTATTTTTTCTAGGGCTTCATCAACAATTTTGGTAGGGTACTGTTTTTCCAAAAATTGAGTACGCATCTTGTCTGCCTCCACTTCAAAATCGGAATTTCTAGTACAGTTGCATTTTATCCTCCTAAATTGTCCTAGAGGGATATTCAACAGCCATTTTGGTAAATGGCAACTTTCATAATGTATATAGCTATTTTTATTAACTAGCTTCTGAAAGGTGTTACATATTAAATTCACCCCTCTATCCTTATTAGGAGGTCCAGGAACTCGACTTCCCTCTTGCTAATAGTCGATGAAAAACATAGATTCCTGTTGTTGTTATTAATCTCAGATAAGAAGGATTCTAGTGTTTCTTCTCCCCCTGCCCAAATGAACAATATATCGTCGATATATCTGTGCCAGAGCACCAGACTCGCCCCGAGCTTTGGTGTGATGACTTCTTGCTCCCAATCCGCCATAAACAGATTGGCGTAACTCAGGGCGAATCTGGTGCCCATAGCGGTCCCCCGAGTCTGTAAATAATAATCAGAATCGTAATAAAAATAGTTGTGTGAGAGGATAAATGTTACCAATTCTTTCAAATATTCTATTTGGTCTTGTCTCATATCACTATTCACTTGCAGTTTTCTGGCCATTGATTCAACACCCACCTTGTGGTCTATTACTGTGTATAAGGACTGTACATCTAAAGTACCTATTATCCAGTCCTATCCCATTTTTAAATTCTCAACTATTTTTATTATTTGGGTCGTGTCTTTAATATAGGATCTTATTTTTTTCACTGTAGGCTGTAATATTCGATCTATATACTGTGACAGATTGGAAGTTATAGATCCTATTCCCGAAATAATTGGGCGTCCTGGAGGGTTTAGGGGGTCTTTGTGTACTTTAGGTAACTGATAAAATACTGGTATTCTCTTTGGGGTGTTTGTAATAAAAGAGAACTCTTCTTTCGTAAGTATATCCATTTCTAAGCCTCTTGTGCTCATTTGTATTAAATTGTCGTTGAATTCATCTGTCGGGTCTGTAGATAGTTTTTTATATGTTGTAATGTCCTGTAATTGCCTCAAACTCTCTTTATTATATTGTTCAGTGTTCAATATCACTATAGCGCCCCCCTTGTCTGCTGGGCGTATAGTGATATTTTCTTGTCCCTGTAGTTCTTTAATAGCTTTAATTTCTCCCCTTGTTATGTTGCATCTTCTCGATGATTCACTCATCTTCCTTATGTCACTCTCAACGCTTTTCTTAAATGCTGCAATTTCATAACTTATTTCTTTCCTCAAGTAATTTTTTGATTTCTTCTTCAAATCTGTATGTGCATAGACATTACTATTGTTCTGTGTATTTATTGTTACTGGATTTTTTATAAAATATTTCTTTAGGCACAGTTTTCTTATAAATTTTTCTACTCCAATTAAAGTATCAAATTTACTTAATTGCTGGGTAGGGGCGTATTTTAATCCCTTATTTAGTAGATTTTCTTGATCTTTAGTGAGTACCACATTGCTTAAGTTAATAATTGGATTGTGTTTCATCTCCTCGTGTGTTGGTGCTCGTGTTTTCTCCTTATTTCTCCTTCCTCTTCGTGTGCGTTTCTTTCCATGTTCCTGTTTGTGGTGTATCTCTGTCGTTCTTGATAGTGCTGATTGTGTTGTTTCTGTGGATATGTTCTGTGATAGGTGTTCTGATGTGACTGTGTCCTGGAATTCCATTCCCATGATTTGTTCCTGTGTCTCAAATTGTATGTGTGTTGTGGTGAAACTTGTGTCCGGTCCGGTTCTCTTGGGGGTGGTGTCCTGTGCCTCGTCCTGTGGTGCGGTGGGGTTCTGTCTAAAAAACGTTGTTCATTCAGTACTTCAAATCTATTACTCACTGGTATTGAAAATCTCTGATTTGAATCTTGGGTCTGATTCTGTGGTCTGTCCTCATTATTCCCTCTATTAATCCCTCCCTGTTCCTTCTGTGTGTTATTTTCTCTTATGGGGATTGTCTCTCTTTCTTTTTCTCTAGAGTTTATAGTAATGTATTTTTTAGTTTTTCTGGTCATTATTTCTTTCTCTACTCTGTCTAAATTACTGCAGATCCTCTGTACCCAGAGGTCATAGTCCTCATCTTTCTGGACTGTGTCCAGCTTAATTTTCAGGGACTCTACTTGTGCGCTAATCTCCTCTAGGATTCAACATAACATATAACTGTGCAGTATATTTAAAGTGGTTTACTTCAATAGTGTTCTGATATGATGTGGTGAAATGATGGACTAGGGATTTACGGTCATCATTAAACGCCACACCAGCCAGAATATTAATTTTTAATTTTTATTGTATATTTTTTATTGTATATTTTTTAATTTATTGTTGTATAAATATGGGATAATAAAGTGTATCAATTTTTTGATTTTTTTTTTTATCATTTTTCAAAAAAAAAAAATATATAATTTTTTGTTCTCCATATGGACCAACGTAAGGAGTGCTCGTCCTAATTTTCTGTATTGAATACCTATTATCCAAAAGGGTTGGGTGAGACCCAATAGGACTAGTAGCACCCGTCATTAATTCACCCTAAGTGAGCCACCCAAATACAAGCACACAATACTCTGGAAATTGTCTTTTCAGTGGGATGGGCCAAAATGGACTACCACTTTCCTTTTTTCATGTAAGTGAAAAAAGGCTGACAAACTGATTTTTGCATGGATGAAAAACAGGCACAGATGTGTGAATAAGCCTTTAATCCAAGACCAGGATATTCATAATTTGGAAAGTATTTCCTATTAAGATGTGCCTTTTTCAGCTCTTACACGAGAACACAAGGTTGTGGCCTGTACATTTTTAGTGGATCTGCAGAAATTAGCACTATAGACCAAACGTCTGTATCTGTCAAAGTTCTTGCTGAATGAGAAGTCTCAAAGCACTCCCTGCAGTGACGGCTCCAAGGGAAAAATCTCCAGTCTTTGAAAGGGATGTCAAAACCAAGCCTGCATGAACAATAACCTGAAGCAAGCGCATAGACAAGTTCCAGGAAAAGTTAGTTCTTTGCACATGGCATTCCCATACTGATGCTGTTTATTATGCAGTTAGAATATTAATTAATATTAAAGAAAAAAACACATGAAAAACTTCAATCTTATGTGACATCTGCTGTTTCTGCTGGCAGTCTGGTGGTACCATATTGTCCAGTGGCCTAGAGTAAAACCCGTTGGTTCATGGTGCCTCACAATTGACAGGATGCTCTATGGAGTGACTGGTGTTATATATGTGATACTAGTATACAGATATTTCCATGGACATTAACTGTATATAAATAATATATATGTCAGAGAAACACATTTATTAAAGCCGAACTGCAGGAGAGCATGTGCATGGGCATAGCCTTGACTTGAGGTAATGACTAGTGTGGAGCAAAGCATCCCAAGTGGAATTTGGCCTATAGTTTAGGAAAACTTCGATTCTGAACAAATTTGAATTTCCTCGCGCTTTGTGGTAATAAATCAGCTTTCCTAAAATTCCAGCTGCGTGTGTTAGAAAATGAAACTAAGGAATGCAAGATCACCCATAATGTTGTGCTGCCAGCCAATCCGAAAAGCAATGGAGCGGGGCGCAGCCGTAGCGAAATGCGGCTTGACTTAGGTGGAAGGAAGTGGCGATAGGGTTAACTATTATAGGAGAGGAGTGTCTGGTAGGAGAAAAGGAAGGGGTGGATCGGGTTATGGGCTGGGGGTTTAGAGGATATAGGGGAGGAGCTTGGTCAAAGCAGAAAGCGCGGGTAGAAGTTGCCCACCCACCCTCCCTTATGTGTTGCTTCCTTGTCGCAGCGGGAAGTAAAGAAGTGGATCCTGGGAGGAAATAATTTGGTATAGGTGCATGGCTTTATCTTTTACGGCGTGCATCTGTGAGGTTTTGGTGGTAAATGAAAAACTGAGGGACCCTGATGCGGCTAATAGTCTTGCAGGGGTATAAGTTGTGGATTTGGGGCCCTTGGGTCGGAGAGTGCTGCCGAGGGTAAAAAGGTGATTTAAAATATGGATCGGATGCTCAAATTGCCTTCTAGGATCCCTCGGTGTCTTATTAAGGTTAAAGTGGTTAAAATAAATGTTTAACAGTATGGTATTTATTTATGGTTGTTTAATAAATTGACGCTACGGCCTTTACACCAAGTCCGGTTGTTGTGTTTTTATTGGTCATGGGGTAAAAGGGTTAGAGGGATAGGAGCCAGAATCTCTTCCATCCCATGAAGTCAACAGAAGCCATCCCCGATAATGTCACAGTCCTATAAAACCCTCATCCTGCGCGGTCTCCACCATTGTCCTGTGAGCTGAGCATAGGGAGAGACGTGGCAAGCCCTCATGCGCTAGGGACAGTGTTGCTGAAAATTATTAATAGATTAGTATAGGAGAGTGCAGGGAGACTGTAGGGAAACTTTTACTTATTCCTACATCAGCGTAAACTATGGTATGCGATTCAATACCAATAAAATGGAAGCCTTTATCATTCCGGTCCCAGCGTGCCAACCAATACCATCCAGTCTGCACCCCTTAAGGGGACCATAATGATAACTATTCTCACCTTTTGCTGGCTTTACTTCCTTCAAATCATCCTTCAAAGTCTCCATGTCCTAAAAAAGAGAGAGAGGAGCTGGATGTTCCTGATGACATATTCTCATCAATATTAGATGATGTGGGAAAGGAGGAAAAGCAGATGGCAGAAGAAGGGCTCCCACCTGTGGGGCAGGAGAGCGCTGGGGTTGGAGAAGTGGTTATGCCACAGCTGATTAATATTCTGTGTTTACTGTCAGATAACCTGCAGGAGATTGCAGGCCAGAACAGCAATAATATGCATATTGTCGCCCCACCTAACCAGCCAAACCCAAAACCAGCAACAGCCCCAGCAAAGGCCCATTAAAGATCCTGTGCTACTCTGGTTGGCCATTCCATCCCTGCTGGCCCTACACATTGGTGAGACATCTTACCAAAGAACTTCCAGCTGACGTAAGTTTGAAGCAGGGCCGGACTGGGGATAAAAACCAGCCCTGGAAAAAGTTGCATACCAGCCCCACAGCACTGCATCGTTATTTACTTGTTTATAAAACTCATGTATTTTTAAAACACGTGTGTAAACGCGAATATGAACTTTGCCCCACAATAGCTCTTTTTTAGAACCCCCATTGTTCATATTATCACAGTAGGCCAACTTTTCCCAACCAGGATGCCTCCAGCCGTTGCAAAACTACAACTCTCAGCATGCCCAGACAGCGTTTGGCTGTCAGGGCATGCTGGGAGATGTAGTTTTGCAACAGCTGGAGGTATCCTGGTAGGGAACACAGTAGAGTGCGGATGACGCACTGTTATGGGGGCACTGTGGATGACACTGTTATGGGAGCACTGTGGATGACACACTGTTATGGGGGATCTGTGGATGAGACTGTTATGGGGGATCTGTGGATGACACTATTATGGGGGCACTGTGGATGACACTGTTATGGGGGCACTGTGGATGACACTGTTATAGGGGATCTTTGGATAACACTGTTATGGGGGGATCTGTGGATGATGCACTGTTATGGGGGATCTGTGGATGACACTATTATGGAGGATCTGTGGATGACACTGTTATGGAGGATCTCTGGGTGACACACTGTTATAAGGGCTCTGTGGATGACACTATTATGGAGATCTGTGGATGGCACTGTTATGGGGGATCTGTGGATGACACTGTTATGGAGATCTGTGGATGACACTGTTATGGAGATCTGTGGATGACACTGTTATGAAGGATCTGTGGATGACACTGTTCTGGAGATCTGTGGATGACACTGTTATGGAGATCTGTGGATGACACTGTTATGAAGGATCTGTGGATGACACTGTTCTGGAGATCTGTGGATGACACTGTTATGAGGATCTGTGGATGACACTGTTATGGGGATCTGTGGATGACACTGTTATGGGGATCTGTGGATGACACTGTTATGGAGATCTGTGGATGACACTGTTATGAAGGATCTGTGGATGACACTGTTCTGGAGATCTGTGGATGACACTGTTATGGGGGATCTGTGGATGACACTGTTATGGGGGATCTGTGGATGACACTGTTATGGAGGATCTCTGGGTGACACACTGTTATAGGGGCACTGTGGATGACACTATTATGGAGATCTGTGGATGACACTGTTATGGGGGATCTGTGGATGACACTGTTATGGAGATCTGTGGATGACACTGTTATGGAGATCTGTGGATGACACTGTTATGAAGGATCTGTGGATGACACTGTTCTGGAGATCTGTGGATGACACTGTTATGGAGATCTGTGGATGACACTGTTATGAAGGATCTGTGGATGACACTGTTCTGGAGATCTGTGGATGACACTGTTATGAGGATCTGTGGATGACACTGTTATGGGGATCTGTGGATGACACTGTTATGGGGATCTGTGGATGACACTGTTATGGGGGATCTGTGGATGACACTGTTATGGGGATCTGTGGATGACACTGTTATGGGGATCTGTGGATGACACTGTTATGGGGATCTGTGGATGACACTGTTATGGGGATCTGTGGATGACACACTGTTATGGGGTAATTTCACACCTGCAGCATGGCTATCCGGCCTATCCGGGCTGTTCACCGCCGGATCCGCCATGCCGCTAGTACCGCATGCACTGCCGTGCTGCCACTCTGTCCCTATTGACTATAATAGGCGCAGGGGATGGAGCTATGGCCAGCACGGCAGTGCACGGCAGAGATCACTGGACTAAAAAGTTGGACATGCAGTACTTTTTAGTCCGACGATCTCTGCCGTGCTGCGCCGTAGCTACATCCCCTGCCCCTATTATAGTCAATGGGGACAGAGTGGCAGCACGGCAGTGCACGGGTACTTGCGGCATGGCGGATCCGGCGGGTGAACAGCCCGGATAGGCCGGATAGCCATGCTGCAGGTGTGAAATTACCCCATAACAGTGCGTCATCCACAGATCCCCATAACAGTGCGTCATTTGAACTTATCACATTTTTGAATTGTATAAGGAAGCCTGCCTTATGCTATTTGTGAGGCAGGATGGAATCAAGGCAGCGACAGTCACTTACTTGAGGATTGGTGAAGAATAAATAATTCTTCTTCTAGTTTTCTTCACTGATCAGGGGCTGGGGCAGGGGCCAGTAGATACAGGGCCTCAGCACACCACCTCACACCAGCGCGGGGCACATCACGTGACGTCCTGTGCAGTGCCGCACAGCCCCTGACCTGTCTGTGCCTCCACCAGGTCCGACTCACTCTGGTGACCGGTCTGGGACGCCGAGCGCACGAGCGCCTCCCCCATGTGAATTAAGACGTCCGTGGTCTGCTCTGCAGCGGCCGCCGTGCCCCTAGCGCCTGCAGCCACCAGCCAGGTGGTACTGTATTACTGCACGGCCACCGCCGGGCACGGCCAGGGCAGCAGTAAGTAAGGGGCCAGCCACAGCCGGAAGCCGGAAATCACAGGGGGGAGCAGAGCGGTCCGGGGACCGGAGCGCACACTGCAGGCGCAGCAGGCATCAGACAGCCTCCTCATAGGTCGTCCGGCCCTGCGCCTGAGTCACGCCAGCAGCGCACTGTGACTGCGGGCGGCCTTGCGGCAGTCAGGGCTACCGGCCTACCGGGAATTTTCCCGGTATCCCGGTAGGCCAGTCCGGCCCTGGTTTGAAGGCATCAATAATTACATGTTCATATAATGTTGAACTATTTCCATGACTACTCATGAAATTAATAAAATCAAAAAATCACATGATATATTAAAATAACCCAAAGACAATTTACAATTCTAATAATTTGCTTTTCTGTATATAAAAAAATTATTGACATCAACTTTCTAAAACTCCAAAATGAATAAAATTAGCATGAGTGATGTGTGCAATAAACGGATAACAGTCGGTCTAACAAGTCCGTGGAGCATTTGACTGAAGCAGCGGGATATTACAATAAACTAAACTGAAAGAAATAAATCCTACTATCTCATTATGCAAACACTTCATTACTTTTAATTACTCTTACGTTCAGGAAATAAAATGTTAAAAGGATTATCGGCATTGTTACAGCCCCATCAAAGGCAAGGACAGTTCTTGAATGTCTTGTAACTCTTAGACCAGGTAGGACTGCGGTGTAACCTTAAAGGGAACCTGTCATCAATGTTATGCTGACCTCACTGAGCGCAGCATAAAATAGTGACAGAAATGCTGATTTCAGCGGTGTGTCACTTATGAGCTAAAAGTAAGTGGTTGCCGAGAACCAGCATCATAATCATTGCAGCCCTGGCCTGGAAAAGAGTCAAATCTACCTGAGAAGAGTCCTGGTTATTATAATCTCCTGCTCTCTCGCCCATCTGCTGATGATTGGCAGTTCTCTCCTAGAGAGAAAGGGAGAAATCTAGGTAGAAGCCGGTCAGTCGTCAGCCGGTGGGCAGGAGATCAGGAATTCATGAATAACCAGGACTCTCCTCAGGTGGCCGGGACTCTTTTCCAGGCCCAGTCTGCAATGATTGTGATGTTGGTTCTCGGCAACCACTTACTTTTAACTTTTAAATGACAGACCGCTGAAATCAACTCACCTGTCTCTACTTTATTCTGCCTTTAGTGTCCATTCACACATCCGCAAAATGGGTCCGGATCTGGTCCGGACTCATTCATTTTCAATGGGGCCGCAAAAGATGCGGACAGCACACAGTCACGGACAAGAAAAGACGTTTCTATTAAAGTACCGGCCATGTGCAGTCCGCAAAATGTGGAACGCACATGGCCGGTGTCCATGTTTTGCGGATCCGCAATTTGCGGACGTGTGAATGGAGCCTTAGTATGGGCAGCATAAAGTTAATGACAGTTTCCCTTTAACCTTTTCTTGTAACGTTGTTTGTTTCTTGTGTTAGTTAACAATAAAAAGTAGATTTATTCCCGCTGTCTATTGTAATGACGACCAGAAGGAACGGGTGACTGATTCCTTATCTTCAGCGGTGGCTGAGTGCCCTCTACACAATGATAAATGAGCCGATTCAGGAGTGTTCAAAAGCGGTGTGGTTCTTGTCTTCTAGTACAATAGTAACATTGCAATAATATTAAATACACAGTGAAACAGAAAAGATATCACATCCTGTCAGCCCCTTAAAGCGGTTATTCCATGATGGATGTAAAAAATGAATATCAGACATCATACATTACATGACAATCTCTTTCTAACAAAGCTAGAACCAGCCCTGCACCTCACATAGATCCAGAGATCTCCCCATTCATTGTGTAGCATCCCCAAGTCAGGGCAATGTATGGAACTAACCTGGGGAATGCCAGTGATGGAGAGGCCGGCACGCTGTTCCTCTGGGGCACTCTCTGGGTTCTTGCGGGACACAGCCAGGTGGAATGTGAGGTGCCCTTGGTGTTGTAGTTTAACGTGCCTATGGCTGGGTCCCTGAGGTGTCGTGACGCCAGTGCCAGTAAACGGTGGCACACCGTATTTATAGTAGGAATAACAGAGGTGCAGACTTGTAACTTGAAAACAGAATTCCAACTTTACTGAAAACAGTGATGATACAGTAAGCAGTCTTTCCAACAGTTCCTTTTGCAGACAATCACAATTGCAGTGGTCTTACATCCAGCAAGGTAAAACAGAGGGTGATAATACAGGACTTGGAATTGCAGGTGAACCTTACTTTCTTCCTGACTCGTCCTGACTGGAATTGATGCTTCAAGGCCCCAATGCCCTACTTCTGGCTTATATCCTTGAATCTCCAGTTTATAATGTACCTCCTCTTGACATTTAGTACCTCTTGCTCTAGGGATTGCCTCCAGGTTGACTTCTGCTGAACTCGCCTAGGCCTGAGACATGTGGCCTTCACAGACTCCAGGGTCTGCACTCCTTCTCCTAGGGCACCATCTTCCTAGGGTGGATTCCTCACAGGCCATAAGGCCTGGGTTTGGCCTTCACAGGCACATGGCCTGCACTTGTCTAAGGCATACTCTAGACTGCCTTCCCTTCCCCTGACTGGGCCTTATATAGACTAAGGGCAACCTAGCTCCCTCTAGTGAACTAGAGCTGGAATTACATCCCTAGCCGGCCTGCACATAGCACATTTCACAGTAACAGGGGAATCAAATACCATAAATTACATTGATTTACATTGCATGGTACAAATAGGACCTTTACCAGCCTCCTCCTAAATGAGAGGAGCGACAGCAGCCAAGTGACCCTTCCGTAGTGACGGGCAGTACAACTCCCGTACACTACATACCCCGCTGCTTTAAGCTGAGTACGCCTCGTACTCTACCAGGGTACCGCCCTACTGGAATTTCCACCTGAAAGAGACAAAAGAAAAACATGCAAGAATACATACATATCAGTACTCAATTCTATCTGCATCGACAATTGTCATCAGGTCCAGCTGACTGACGGAGAAGTGCGGTGACAAGGGGCGCGCTCTCTTCTTCAGGATAAAGAGTGGAACTGGGGCGCTGACCTGGCACAGCGGATGTTAGGGAATACCAGGATAGTCCATGACAATGAGTGAGTCCATAAAGCATATCACAGAGACTCGCACACAGGGAGTCCATCTCTGGGCACATAGACTTAGATAAAATATGTTTTAGCAATAATACGGTCAGCAGCACATACATAAAATCACAATACAGGACTCTGACAACACCAGGGTAACATCTTCCTGGCAAGTCCTGCGTATATTTAAAGTGCTGACATAAAAGAACCCTTTTCAACCTGAAATGGGGGTTAAAAAGGGATAAGGTGCAAATAAAAGCAACTTGGAAGTATTAAAGTACTTAACGCCACAATGTTAGCAGCAGGCAGGATGTCCCGGAACAGAAAGAGGCAGGCTGGGAGCAGTGGTTCCACAGTGGCAACTTATTTGTCAAACATGCCACCGGCCGTGGGGAACTGGCAGCAAGCTCCACCAGCCTGGCAAACTTAAAGGAACAGTTCCTGCAACATGTATGATGTCCCTGTGAGGATGAGCAAAATGGCCTAGCAGGCCTGCTCACAGGTAGGTGTCAAATGAGCCCCGTCTCGTCGGAGGTAGTGCAGCCCTGTGCTGCAGGTAGTCTGGGCCATGCACCAGGGCCACTTGGAGGGGGTGCCCACCACAAAGAATGGGCTGGAAACATCACCGGTATTGGGCCTACCCACCTCATTGGCCCGCTGGGCTGCGGACACACAGGAGCTGCTGGTCTCGGGACACGGGCCGGCGCTGGGGTAGACACTTCCTCTGGCCGGGACATAACGCTCCCGTCACGGCGGACTCGGCTCCTGGCATAAGTCAATTTATCCGCTGTTACACGGACCTTGGGTGGCTCAGCGTTAGCGGTAGGACCTTGACTACGGGTTCGGGTGGTACAGGGGTCACAGGTAACTCACCACCGCTGGACTGCTGCGCTGTCTTCTTAGAATCTGCCACTTGCCGCAGGCCATCCAGGTAAGCCTGTAAGGAAGCGATCCGCTCCTCCAGGGCGGAGATCTCACTGCTGGATTCCGGCACACTTGCAGCAGGCTCAGATGAGGTTCTATCCTGGCGGTTCTTCCGCAGGTCATCCATGGCTTCACTGAACTGGGCCATCCGCGCCCAATCAGCGGCTGTCTTCTCTCGCCGCGGCAGCTCTGGAGAGGGGTAAGGACTGGGAGGCTTGTCCAGGATCGCCGGCTGCCAGAAAATGTTCGGGCCGAGAAAGGAACTCTTCTCCTGGTACGTATTCCGGATGGGTCCCGGCGGGTCCTCTGCCTCCACCGGATCTTCTGCTTCTTCCCAGTCCTCCGGTACCGGTCCGGGACGGGTCACCGCAGTGGCATATGGGCCTCGCAGGCCCTCTGCGGGAGTGAACTCCACTTTCTCTCCGACCGCTAGATTATGCAGTCGCCCGGGAGATAGCTGCGCTTGACGGACCGGCGATTCACGTAGTAGTCCCGGTTGGTGCCGGTTTCTTGATGAAGCCAAATCCTCTGACCTTATCAAACTCGAGCACGACTCCGGTGCGGCGTTCAAGCTGGGGCTTACTGTCCCTGGAGTCCTCATAAATCCGCTTGGTGACTTCCTCAAGTACTTCTTCTGAGTGGTAGTTTTTAAAGTTGCCGCCACTGATCTCGGCCATCAGGGCCGACTCACGCGGGTTCCGCGGGAGGAAGCCTTCTCTGCGGGTGAAAACGGCAGGGCTCGGCTTGTGGCCATGGACAGGTTTGGGCCATGTCGCTGGGAGTATACGCTGGGGCGCAGGGCGCTCCTTAGTTGCTCCTGGGGTCGCCTCCATTGCACCAACTACGGCCCGGATCCCTCCGATTCAGGTAGGAAACCTCGTAGCAGGGTGAGCCACTGTTCCAGCAGGCTCCACCCCGTCGATTCTTGCACGCCCCTAGGTATTCCAGTATAGGGTAGGCGGTGTCCATATTATAATCCTCAAGGGAAGGCGTTACCTCCAGGTCGCCTCCTCCTCCTTCTTGGAGGGTTTTGGCGCCAAATTTTCGCGCCACTGAGGACAGTGATGGCGCAAGAAGAAGTCCAATACGCCGGCGGCCATCTTGGACGCCATGATGCATCAATTCAATGACAGCAAGCAGTGGTAGTAAAACAGCATAAAAGTCCACAAAAATGCACTTTGAAGTGGCGATTTTCTTCCTCTTGATAGCGCAACACTGCACAGCGCTTTCTGGAGGTTTTTGGGACACTTTTCTGTACGCTTTAGGTCCGCAAAGTTTACTTCAAATAAACAGGCGTTTTGTCACTTGGCAAACTGGTTAAGGCACAAAGTTCACGTTTTGCTCACAGTCCGTAAAACGTGCGTATCCTGTTCGTGACGCCAAAATGTAGCATCCCCAAGTCAGGGCAATGTATGGAACTAACCTGGGGAATGCCAGTGATGGAGAGGCCGGCACGCTGTTCCTCTGGGGCACTCTCTGGGTTCTTGAGGGACACAGCCAGGTGGAATGTGAGGTGCCCTTGGTGTTGTAGTTTAACGTGCCTATGGCTGGGTCCCTGAGGTGTCGTGACGCCAGTGCCAGTAAACGGTGGCACACCGTATTTATAGTAGGAATAACAGAGGTGCAGACTTGTAACTTGAAAACAGAATTCCAACTTTACTGAAAACAGTGATGATACAGTAAGCAGTCTTTCCAACAGTTCCTTTTTGCAGACAATCACAATTGCAGTGGTCTTACATCCAGCAAGGTAAAACAGAGGGTGATAATACAGGACTTGGAATTGCAGGTGAACCTTACTTTCTTCCTGACTCGTCCTGACTGGAATTGATGCTTCAAGGCCCCAATGCCCTACTTCTGGCTTATATCCTTGAATCTCCAGTTTATAATGTACCTCCTCTTGACATTTAGTACCTCTTGCTCTAGGGATTGCCTCCAGGTTGACTTCTGCTGAACTCGCCTAGGCCTGAGACATGTGGCCTTCACAGACTCCAGGGTCTGCACTCCTTCTCCTAGGGCACCATCTTCCTAGGGTGGATTCCTCACAGGCCATAAGGCCTGGGTTTGGCCTTCACAGGCACATGGCCTGCACTTGTCTAAGGCATACTCTAGACTGCCTTCCCTTCCCCTGACTGGGCCTTATATAGACTAGGGCAACCTAGCTCCCTCTAGTGAACAGAGCTGGAATTACATCCCTAGCCGGCCTGCACATAGCACATTTCACAGTAACAGGGGAATCAAATACCATAAATTACATTGATTTACATTGCATGGTACAAATAGGACCTTTACCAGCCTCCTCCTAAATGAGAGGAGCGACAGCAGCCAAGTGACCCTTCCGTAGTGACGGGCAGTACAACTCCCGTACACTACAATTGCTCCTCTAGATTCTCTTCAGGCTGGCAGCTTGGGGTGTATCCTTTCTGCTTCAGCTCTCTCCCTATCACAGCTCAGGGGGTATGTACTTTCTGCTGCAGTTCTCTCCCTATCACAGTTCAGGGGGTATATCTTTTCTGCTGAAGCTCTCTCCCAATCACAGTTCCCGGGGAGTTTCCATTCTGCTGCAGTTCTCTCCCTATCACAGTTCCGGGGGAGTGTCCATTCTGCTGCAGCTCTCTCTCTATCACAGTTCAGGGGGAGTGTCCATTCTGCTGCAGCTCTCTCTCTATCATAGCTCAGGGTGTGTATCCTTTCTCCTGTACCTCTCACTATCACAGCTCGGGGAGTGCCCTTTTTTCTGCAGATCCCTCCTTATCACAGTTCAGGGAAAGTATCCTTTATGCTGCAGTTCTTTCCTTGTAACAGCTCATGGGGCATGTCCTTTCTGCAGCAGCTCTAATTCTACCACAATTTCAGGAGCAGTGTCCTTTTTGCTGCCGCCCTCTCCCTGTAACAGCTAATGGGGATATGTCCTTGCTGTTACAGTTCTCTTCCTATCACAGATCGGGGGACTGTCCTTGAAGGTCCAGATTTTGAAGGTCCGAATTGGAAGCTTGTCCCTGCACAGTTTGACATTATCCAATCAGTGCTGCAAGAGTCAGACTGTGCAGGGACACCCCCCCAACTGGTAACATCCATGTGGACCTTCATCGTAAATGGCTGTCTATTCTTTTATTGACTTCTAGCAGAAATAACAAAGGAATGGTACAACATAGAGTCAAAAGAATAGATGCTTCAGAACTACAAAGGCATCCAGTAGTTACTAAGAGGGACACGTCAGGAGAGGTGATGGGTGCTCTCTTATTACTTATGTATTAGAACATTCCTTGGGTGGCAATTTCCTAATATCATAAAAGTATTTTTCTACTGAAGCTGCATTCATAATATTGCCTGAGCAGCTGTGAGACACTTTATACCCCTTGATATAAAGCTACATGGCAGTGACTTTATTTAAAGAGGACTTTCACCGCTCCTGACATTCCTGGTTTAATAGCTTCATGCATTCCCCATGTAACAACAATTCTGGAGCATCTATTCTTATGTCTGTATGTGGTGCTGTTCCTTTATTATTTCTACTAGAAGTTCTGAATGAATTGTTAGCAGTCTGCAGTAAGGGTACAGAGGGGTGGTAACCAGTAGGGGGTGCTGCCATTTTCAGACTGTGCAGATACACCCCCCCAACCCGTTATCACCCTTCGGTACCCTTACTGCAGACTGCTAGCAATTCAATCAGAACTTCTAGTAGAAATAATAAAGGAATGACACAACATAGAGCCATAAGAAAAGATGCTCCAGAATTTTTATTACCTGGGGAATACATGAAGCTATGAAAACAGGCATGTCAGGAGCGGGGACAGGTCCTCTTTAAGACCAGTTCCATATGCCTTAGGCTACATTCACACGACCGTATGAATGGCTCCGCTGACCTATTCATTTCAGTGGGGCCGCAAAAGATGCGGACAGCACACAGTGTGCTGTCCGCATCCGTAGATCCGATCCGCGGCCCCACAAAAAAGATAGAGCATGTCCTATACTTGTCCGCGATCGCGGACAAGTATAGGCATTTCTATCATAGGGCCGGCTACATTCACACGGCCAGTATCTGTGTTTTGCGGGTCCGCAATTTGCGTACCGCAAAACCCATACGGTCGTGTGAATGTAGCCTTAGATGTTATCCTGCTGGTAAATTTCTGTATAGTGATTATTTGGACACACCCAGAAGGTTCACCCCGCAAGAAAGGAAACCAGTCCACTCTCCTGACATGTCCGTTTTAGTAGACAGTACTTGTATTCCCTATAACCTAACAATTGTGAAGCATCTGTTCTTAGAACCCAAGTGTTATGCTATTGCTCTGTTATTCCTGTAGGAAATGTATGAATACACTAAAACACTGGCTATTGCCATTTCCCTTGCCAATCGTTTTGGCATGCTTGATCGGTGCTGACAACCTCAGGCTGTCTGGGGACACATGAGACTGGTAACATCCACTTGTCACTTTATTTATTCATTTTGTTGTTTTAAAGGGAATGGAAGCATTTACTAAATCAGACCACCCCTCTCCTGACACCTCTGTTTAACAACTATTTGCAATCTTAACTTTGTTAGAAAGAGTTTGCCATGTGCTATATGATGTCTGAGTTCCATTTTTTTTTACATTTTTCATGGGATAACCCCTTTAAAGTGGAGCTGTCACCTCTCCCGATATGTCTGTGTTAGTAACCATGTAATAACAGTTCTGCAGCATCTATTCTTATCACTCTGTGTTGTGCCATTCCTATTGTTATTCCTGCTAGAAGTTCTGAATAAATTGCTAGCAGCTTGCAGTAATGACCCAAAAGGGTGTTACCAGTTGGAGATGTGTCCCTGCCCTGTGACAAGGGCAGCACTGATTGTATAGAGTCAGACTGTGCACCTCCCAAGCAGGACCTACATTGCAAACTGCTAGCAATTCATTTATAATTTCTAGCAGGAATAATATGGGAATGGCACAACATACAGTCCTAAGAATAGATCCAGAATGGTTTTTACTTGGGGAATACAAAGAGTTACTAAAACAGACATGTCAGGAGAGGTGAGAGCTCCTCTTTAAGATGCATTTGACTAAGGAATGAGGAAAGATGACACATTCATGCAAGTACTATTTGCAGGCACCGAAGGTTTTTAGGAAACGTTTACAGCTCGTACACCGGCTGTCCCTGAGCATGATGGCACTCCGCTTCTCCACCGCCCCATCAAAGAGGCTGAGCATGACGCCACCTATTGCACTATATCTTATACTGAGAGGATCTCACAAATTGCAGCAGACAGGTGAATTTCTTTCAGTTTATTTTTATGGACGGCGCTGATGTCCTGAATTATGTTCTGCTCGGTAATAGTTTGGTTTTATTTTACAGCTCACTATCAATAACGTGTTGGCATTTCTTCTTTCCCTAGGATTTCAGTACTTTAGAGCAGGGATGCCCAACCTGCGGCCCTCCAGCTGTTGCAAAACTACAACTCCCAACATGCCCTGATAGCTATAGGCTGATAGCTGTGGGTGGTCCAGGCATGCTGGGAGTCGTAGTGTTGCAAGAGCTGGAGGGCCTGCTTTAGTGGGTTACAAGACTATGACATAGTAATATAATATCTTTACATGATCACACGCTAAGGGACTATGTATGGGACCATGTATGTGGTGGGGGGAAGTGAGTACTGCCGAAGTCAGAAGTGTTTGTTATCACACATAGATTATACATGGTGAAGATAGTTCTCACCAGGGTTGCCAACCAGAATTTTTTTTTGTCGGGACAACTTATCCCAAAACCAAAAACAGCCAACATTTTCTAAGGACAAATTGGAAAACCATAACGAATGATAAAGATTTTAAGTAATGCATGTCTATAGCTCAATATACTGATATGTAGGGGCGTAGCTAAAGACTCACGGGTCCTGGTGCAAGAGCTCAGTTTTGGCCCCCCTTCCCTCAGTGCTTTGTGGCAAGGGGCAGGGGTGCACCTAGCCTTTCTGCTGCCTGAGGTAACAATAGAAACGCCCTCTACCCCATGCCAAATTGTCAACCTAACCCCATACCTCCAGTCCTACTGTTAAAGGGGTTGTCCTCTTTTACTATTCATGACCTATCCTCTGGACACCCTATCCTGCCAGCCCCAAAACTGTGCCCACTGTGATCCCCATACTATCCTGCAGAAATAGTCCCCCTGAAAATACTAGTACCACACAGGCATTGTCCCCTTCAATAATTATTGTCACATAGTGCCCTAAAAATAACTGCACCCAGCAAATAGTGTCCCTGACACTAATAGTATAGACATAATGTCCCCCAAAAATAATTAACAGTGCCCCCAATAGTAACAAAGTCCCCATAGTGCCCATACTAGTAATCATGTTCCACATAGTCCCCCAGTACTGATACTTCTCCTTATAATGTGTGCCAGTAGAACAATACCCCCTAATGTGTGCCAGTTCAAAAATAGCCCCTTTTAATGTGTGCCAGTACAAAAACTACCTCTTATAATGTGCGCCAGTATGAAAAATGAACCCCTTATATTGTGCACCAGTACAAAAAATACCACCTTACCTTTCAGATCAGACCCCCATATCAGACCTCAGATCAGACCACCATATCAGATCCTCGAATTGACCCCCATATCAGACCTCAGATGAGACACCCCTATCAGATATTCATTTTGGACCCCCCATATCAGACCTCAGATCAGACCCTCTTTACACCTCTATGTCAGACCCCATATTAGACCTCAGGACCTCAGATCAGACCCCCATTGGACCTCCATGTCAGACCCTCCCACCATTATCAGACCCCAGATCTGACCCCGATTAGACCTCCATGTCAGACCCCCCCACCATTATCAGACCCCAGATCAGATCCCCTTTAGACCTCCATGTCAGACCCTCCAAGTATCAGACCTTTAGATCAGGACTCCATATTAGACCACCCATGTATCAATTCTCAGATCAGTTTTTAAAATAAATAAATTAGCTTACATCTCCTGCTCCGCCGCTCCTCTCCAGGTCGGGTGGTCTCCCCTGCATTCCTTGCTCGCTGATCTTCTCTGGGCCTGCGCTGCACTGTCACTTGACTGCCTGCAGTGTCAGGTTGGCATGCGCACTATGTCCTGACACTGTACGCTGTCAGGTGAGTGTAGCGTGGCGCTCGGAGAAGAGCAAACAGGGAGAGGTGAGTGCTGAGAGCGCCTCACTCCCCCGCCTCCTACATATTCGTTAATACTTTCATAATGGAAACGCTCACTAGTATTTAATAAGATTTACTGCGTCTTATAAAGGGACAAGATCCAACGCCTCTGGCAAGGTCAGGTCGCAGCTGCGAACCCTTATAGCTACGTCACTGCTGATAAGAACTAATCACCAGCATGTACTGTGAGCTGTAAAATGATGATAATTACCACCGAAATAATCTAATCAAGTACCACCAGCTGTAAAAAAAAAAACAAAGACATTTCTATTGTCACAGGATATAAAACATCTATTTTTACGGACTGTCCAGAAATGTCTGGACGATTGGCAACCCTGATCTAGACACCCACGTTAGTATTGTGTAATGTTTTCAGCTAGATATTAAAACTGGAGAACTTCTTTTAGGTTTTTGTGTAGTGCGTGAATTCTAGTTACCAAAACACATCAAACAGTTGTGTCCCTTTCTATTCATTAATGTGCACTTCCGCCTGTGAAGCTGCACCTCTTCTCCGAGTGACTTCTCCACCTCACGTCATTATTTAATGAAGCGTCACTACTAGGACACAAACGCTTTCAGAACCAGATTTCATACATTATCTTTTCAAAATGTATCGAATTAGCATATACCCCTTGCACTTTATGTTCCAAACAAACTTAATGATGTGTCGAAACTTTACATACCCGGATACACTTAGACTAATAGGGTTATTCATCACAACGAGCGGTGGGCAATGCTAACTGCCATCAAGATAATTCATGGGGACCTTATTCACCGCACATATCTTACTATATTCATGCAAAAACAATAAGAGGAAGGGAAATTATATTAAAGGAGTTTTCTGGGCAGAAACATTTGCTTTTAAAGAGGTAGAATGGCTTAAAGGGGTTGTCTGGGTTCTGAGCTGAACTTGGACATATCCCTTTCTTCCCCCACTCAGCCCCTCTGACATGAGCATCGGAGCATTTCATGAATCGTGCAGGGCAAGAGCTTTATCAGCAGATGTCATGTAACGGGTCTCACTATAGGAATGCTAGGCGGAGGCATCCACCTAGCAGTGAGCCTGGTGACAGCATCGGCACTAATGGGCGGGCTTTAGCGCTGCCCATTAGTGCCGGTGACGTCACCAGGAATGCTGCTAGGTGGTTTGTCCAAACCATTATTATGTGATATCAGTGGACATTACAAGGAGGTGGCATAAGGGGAGACAATTACAAGTCCCAGCATTTCCCTGGCTCTTACATTGAATCCATGCTACATCACTTTCTTCTCCTCCACACAAAGCTCGAATCCCCTCATGTAACATGACATCATCACAGGTCGTTCATGACCTCTTCTGCTAAGCTCTGCCCCCTCTGCACTGATCACATGATGGTGATGTCATCATGGGTCCTTTATCACCACTTCTCTTCACTAGTGAGCTCCACTCCCTCTGCACTGATGACATGATGGTGATGTCATCATGGGTCCTTCATCACCACATCTCTCTACTGCTGAGCTCTGTCCCCTTTTTCCCTGATCACATGATGGTGATGTCATCATGGGTCCTTCATCACCACTTCTCTCCACTGCTGAGCTCTGCACCCCTCTGCCCTGATCACATGATGGTGATGTCATTATGGGTCCTTCATCACCACTTCTCTCCACTGCTGAGATCTGCCCCCCTGCACTGATCACATGATGGTGATGTCATTATGGGTCCTTCATCACCACTTATCTCCCCTAGTGAGCTCCACTCCCTCTGCACTGATCACATGATGGTGATGTCATCATGGGTCCTTCATCACCACTTCTCTCCACTGCTGAGCTCTGCCCCCCTCTGCCCTGATCAAATGATGGTGATGTCATCATAGGTCCTTCATCACCACTTCTCTCCACTGTTGAGCTCCGCTCCCTCTGCCCTGATCACATGATGGTGATGTCATCATGGGTCCTTCATCACCACTTCTCTCCACTGTTGAGATCTGCCCCCCTCTGCCCTGATCACATGATGGTGATGTCATCATGGGTCCTTCATCACCACTTCTCTCCACTGCTGAGCTCTGCCCCCCTCCACCCTGATCATATGATGGTGATGTCATCATGGGTCCTTCATCACCATTTCTCTCTACTGCTGAGCTCTGCCCCCTCTGCCCGGATCACATGCCATCAGTGTCTGAAATGGGCCAACCCTTTTAAACTAAACATGTATTAAAAATGCACCAAAACCTGCCTGTGGTCCAAAAGAGCATAAATGTTGAGTGAAGTTTCTCCAGTACTTTGAGTGACAAGACCAAAAGTTATAAAAGATAGAAATTATAATTCTTGGTACAATGCCTGTACCATTGGTAATATACACATCTCACTCGGGATCTGCAGTTCATCCATCAATCATTTTGCATTCTATTGTGGCACTAATACAGAATAACTTCCCTCTGCTTTCCTCCGAGGCACCTCCGCTGCCTACCTACCATGTCAGAGGACACAAACTGCCTTGTAATTGCCATCCACACGTTGCCCATATTCCTTCTTCGCGTGGCAATCAAAGCTGCTTCACTTGGTTAATGAAGACTTTAGAGACTAGGAGGAATAATTAAGGCAGGTGTTTAGAATCGCTACTATCTAATTACTTCCTCAAATGATACTGTGATGAAAAAGCCTCAGAAAACCGAGTCTTCGACCGTTCAAACAGGGAAAGAAAAAAATCAAACGAAAAAGAAATGCAAACAAAAATAAATTTGTTTTCTACTGTGTTTTTATGAAAAGACAGGTGCTTTTTATTATGCCAAGGAGCGTGGGTTCAATAAATCTCCTCGAAAATATAAAGAAAAAATAATGAAGCTTTGTGGAAACTCAAATGCAGGCAGAGCCGTTCTGATTCACTGTGGCGAGTTTAACGGATAAATATTAGGCTCAAAAGACTTATGCCGGTTTACTGAGCTACAGCTACAATTTTTTTTTAAGGTTTGAAAAATGGAAGCTGATTATGATCAGCTAAAAATATCAACATTCTTGGATAGGATCGAGATTTATATTGTTGCTAAAATTACATTTTTTTCATTAGGAATTATCAAGATATTTCAAACAGGAAAAAAGGAATAGAATATATGAAATACAACATAGCAGCTATAAGTTGTATATCTCTACCTATCTGTCTATCTATCAAAAAAAAGCAAAAAGACAAAGAGCGACATGCAAAGGTATTGAAAAATTATCAAAGAACTTTATTAGTCATATGTTAAAAAGTTACAAATCATAGAAGGAGGTGACAGGAAAACACAGACGCCACCCTGGACCCTATACCAAGATGTACAAAACATATCTAGCACTCCTGAGATGGTGTTACAAAAAAGGCCTATCGCATGAATGTCAATGTAGTGTATCTGGGCCTTACTGAGGCCTGTCAAATATCCACAAATAACGACATATTAAGTACCAGTGTCTCTATGTATTCACCATGCGGATATTGCAGGACAACAGAAATAACGCTAGCAATGCTAACACAACACCCAAGATGGGACTCACCAGCAATTAGATGGAAGTAAAGGGACCAGTGTGGCGTCAGCCCCGACGCGCGCTTCGGCGAACCTTCGTCCGTCGGGGATGACGCCATCCTGGTCCCTTTACTTCCATCTACTTGCTGGTGATAATGTTGAACTGCATTCTATCTGTTTATTGTAATATATCATGTTCATTTGCACTGCTATTTCCCTATATCTGAACAGCATTGTAAGAGGGTTAATGCACAAGCAGCTAATACTAGGAGACTTTCTAACTTTCTATCTATGCACTGAGACGTTAGAAATCTTCCACAGTTACTATAAGGGACTATAAAAAGTTTTGGATGGAAATAAAATAGACACATTGACCTTATGACTGCCTGGTTTAGCTCTGTTGCTTAAATCTGAAATAGTTTTTATGTCTGGAAAAACTGCTTAGTCATTCCCATAGACTTGTATTAAAACTGTATACATGTCTAAAACAGACTAAAATTGCAACATTGTTTCTGTTTAGGCTGTGTTTCTCCACCCCACCTCTCCCACTAGAAGGCTCTACTAGAAACTGTATATACACTAACAAGCAAAAGGTTAACAATGTTTTGAACTTCTGACTTTCAGGCTCCATGTCTCACCATCCACTACACCAGGCATCCTCAAACTGTGGCCCTCCAGCTGTTGCAAAACTACAACTCCCAGCATGCCCAAACAGCCTACAGGTATCCGCCTACAGCAGGGCATTGTGGGAGTTGTAGTTTTACAACAGCTGGAGGGCCGCAGTTTGAGGATGCCTGCTCTACACCTTCAAACATAAGACTCCCATCATTTTATAGACAAACATCTTGGCTATCTCATACATAAATTGGACTCACAACTATTTAGCATATGATTAGTTATGCAGATTCTTGTCATGTAACTGCATTGTCACTGTTTTGCTCTTGGTGGTGGAACAATCTTTTTCTTCTTGTATACTACAAATTACAACCTGTTCTCACCTTCCCTAATAGCCCAGTGTGTTATTAGGTTGGTTCCCATACGAAAGGTCACTGGTTTGAATTGAGGAGCAGCCATGAAGAATATTTCAGAAGAAAAGAGAAACAGCATCATCCTGCTCATCGATAGCGGTATCTCGCCCAAGAAAATTGCCATACTGCATTATGTGAGAGCCATGACAATTAAAAGAATACAAAATGAAGTCCGTCCATCCTTTCCAAAGCCAAAAGGTGGATGTCCACACAAAATATCAGAGTCAAGAAGTCGGCTCACCACAAGGTCTATCTGTTCTGGGGCGACAAACACGGCAATGGAGGTGGCTCATATGCTTGGTAATAGTGAGATCACAGACGTCCGTGCAAGCACTGTGCAACACACATTATACAACTCTGGAATGGTGGCCCGAAAAAAGGTGAAGAAGCCTCGACTTCAATATCGTTATAAGAAGCAATTTTGCAAAAAAAGTACAAACTGTGGACAGTAGAAGATTGGAAACTGGTGATTTCGAGTGGGGAGAGGAAAGGTAATAGACTGGGCTCTGATGGGTGCAAACGGGTCTGAAAGAAACAAGAGAAAAGGCGGCTAAAGGATCGAGAAATTGAAGAAACTGTCAAGTTCGATGGAGAAAGCCTGATGATATGGGGTTGTTTCACAAGGCGTTGTATACTTGACCAGGATTGATTTTGGTCTCAGTGCTGAGCTCTATATGAGTATCCTACAAGATTAGTTCAATGACAATGATGTAGAGGTGCTGGATTGGCCCCCCAGTGCCCAGACCTCAACCCAATCGAACATTTGTGGGTAGAGTTGAAGAAAAAGCTGTATTTGTACCTAAGTGAGTCGACTAGTATGCACCAACATTGGGAACATGTAGAAGAAACCTGGGAAGTCCAATTTATGTATGCGATAACCAAGCAGATTGTCTATAAAATGATGGGAGTCTCACATTCAAAGCTGTAGTGGATGGTGAGATATGGAACATGAAAGTCAAAAGTTCAAAACATTGTTACCCTTTTGCTCGTCAGTGTAAAGCGAGATTTTAGATCCCATAATTTTCTGCAGATAGGGACCAGTGTTTAGTAGAAGCGACTCAACCAGACTGCACAGGTGATCAGAAGAATATTCTGAGATGGGAGTATTCTGCCACAGACCCTGGGTCTTTCCTCAGCACAGAACTATCTTCTGCCAATGGGAGACAGGAGAAGCAAGCCCAGGGCCTTGTCTGTATTGTTTTGCACTTGAGTTCCTCCAGTGAAGAATCAAATTAGTTTACTGCAGAGGCAGGGAATGGTTAGTCCTGTTCTCTGACTCTCTGGGCTTATTTCCCATTGTGATGTACCACACCTTTCCATCCCCTACAGAGAACAGCAACACGAGAACAGGACTACCCCTTTCCCTGCCTCTGCAATCGTGAGATGAAATGATGGTACCTCAAAAAATGCAGTGATGGTGCACCAAAAAATACAATCACAGTGCCCAATAAAATGTAGTCAGAGTGCCTAGAAAGTTTAGTGCTGATACCCCATATAGTGCAGTCAGTCATGGAGCCTATAGAATTCTGTGATGGTACCCCATATAATGTGATGACGGTACCCCATAAAATACCATCAAAGTGCCCTTTTCTTGGACATTAGGGACATATTGGTAGGATAGGCCCCCGATGTCTGATAGGTGCGGGTCCCACTTCTGGACAGCTATTTGCAGGCTCCAGGCTCAGTATAGGTGCCAGTCACATAGATAGCACCCACATCTATTAGACATTGGAAGCATATCCTAGCGATATGCCACCAATGTCCAAGATGGGATATACGTCTTTAAGTCAAGGTGGTCCATAAAACATATTATTTGTGTCCCATACAATACATCCATATTGCACTATAGTATTATACAGCCTATCATGCCCCATACATTGCAGCCATCATGCCCTACAAAAATGAAGTTAAAAGTCACCTGAAGTTGTGAAAAACTGTTCGCTGCATCTTGATCATCACCTTTAGCATTCTCCTTCCTGTTATATCAGACAATTATTCACTTCAAGATCGGAAACTTTCACAGGTTTGGGTAATGAGGAAAAGTCATTTCTGTAATCTTCTAAATAAAATATTTGCTTCTGTATTCATCTTCAGAATATTACCTGAGCTCATAAT
This sequence comes from Bufotes viridis, assembly GCA_033119425.1. Classification (NCBI taxonomy): domain Eukaryota; kingdom Metazoa; phylum Chordata; class Amphibia; order Anura; family Bufonidae; genus Bufotes; species Bufotes viridis. Next base: position 21,950,305 of record CM065598.1, on the reverse strand, counting down.
ATGTGTGAAGAATAAATATAAGGTGTTATACTGGATCCACATTAATGTGAAAATAAACCTTGATCAAACAATAAGTTTAATCAATTTTAAAATTCATTTATTTTTGTATTTGCAACTATTCCTGATGCCCGCACGGCCGCCGCTGCATCTCCCCGTCGCTCGGATCAAAACATCCAGCAAAGGGGGAAGTGGGGGTGGGGGCAGCCAATAGCAGGCCGTGATGGACGGGGGACGAGCCTCCCGAGCATCACCTGTGATACTAGGGAGGCTCGTCCCTGTTTTGGCCTGCTATTGGCTGCTGCCCCCATCGCCGGAATGTTTGATCTCTGTGACAAGGAGATTCAGCGGTGGCCGTGTGGGGAGCGGGGTAATTTATAATCTATATGAGGGGCCCGGGCATTAGGGGGAACATTATAGGGGTTAGATAATAGGTAATAGGAGGGGGCTGGGTGAAGTATTATTTGTTTTGCTAAGTTCATGGATGTTGGATAAGCGTGACCAAGACAAACTATGGACAGTACTGTTCATACAGACAAGTCGTAGGTATGCCTTAAAAATTCAGAATAGTTACATCATCAAATCATATGAGGTTTTATTCTAAAATACATTTTCAATACTGACGGTGACCAGCCTCCCTAGCATCATGGGTGACGTCAGCCGTAATGCAAGGGGGCTGGTCACCATCACAGCCTGCTATTGGCTGCCTCCTGTCGCCGGATGTTTTGATCCACATGACGGGCAGCGGCGGCCGTGCAGGGATCCGGAGTGATCTATAGGACGGGTCCGGGCATTGTGGGGAGAATTTTTAGAATTAGATAACCCCTTTAAGTTTACTTGTCAGCTTTGCCATGTTGACGGGAACAGGATCAGCAGAGCCAACTCATTAACATTAGATGAAAGGGGATTTAATGCAACTGTATTGTATTGCTGGAAGGAGAATCATTTTACTATATACACAAATCTTTATGCAGCACTCCTGTTATTCCCTGGACTCATGGAGGTGTCCCAGGTGCTGGTTGCCATGTGGGAGGGGTATTTTTATGTGCCAGGGTCTTTAAATTAACGCTTAGAGCCGTGCACTGGGACTCTGCCTGAATGAAGTAAGGACTAGCAAAGATTCTAGAGAAATTGTTATAGTCTATGGACACTCTGTCTATTGACCCCCATTCATTATGACTGCGGTAGAACACGTATGTCCTGCTGTGCTGTCTATATAGATAATCCTACCATTGATTCCTAGGGCTGCCATGGGCATCTTAGCAAAACTGAGAAATATCTGCCACAGTTCCAAATCAGAGATGCATTTTGTGCATTAAATACCTGTGGGATAAGTCAAGAATGAATAGAATGAAATGACTTGTAGATGCGTTAGAATTAGAAACCTTCCTATGTGATTCCTCCACATGATATTCGTCATTTCAATCTGTTAGAGGAAGGCAGGCAGCAATGACTAGAATGTGATAAATGAGTTTTAAACTGGGCAAGTGTACAGAGGGTTAATGAGTTAAACTTTGAGACAGATGCAATTGTCACACATGATTTATCTCTATCCAGTAAAGACAGCCAAAGTCATCAATGGGACTGACAGATAATGGTGCTGCTGACTGTTTTTCATCCTGGAGGGGTTATCTTTGAACTAAGCAGAGACTGTCTGATCCTGTCCTATCTGCTGCTGCCTATTCACCTATAAACGTTCACATTCTATTCTCCAGAGTCCAGACCCATCATTTGGATTAGAAAATCCAAAGCATCCAGACCAAAATGCATCCGGTAATGATATCCTGCAGGTGCTGCTACAGTATACGTCTCAAGCACTGGAAATTGGAGGAAATGGATCCCTAGATAAAGGCATAATTTGAAGCTCCTGAATCACCACTGCAGAATCTCTAATAGGGCCCCCAATAGAGATGTGGGAACTTCTGGAAATTTGTTTCATGATTCGGTAAAGAATTAATTCCGATGCCCGAATCAATTCTGAAAATTGGTATATGACACTCAGAGGTCTCCTAAGACTCCTAAGAATTTTTTTAAATATCTTTTCATTATAGCTTTTTATTGTTTTTTACAGTTTTTTGCTCTCTCCCCTCTTCTTGTTAAGTTCTTTGACGCAATCTGCATCTGTTAATTTCCGCATGGACAGGGTCATGTGTACTGCTACAGCCAATGACTGGCCTTAGTGGTGACTTCTTCAAACGGTATGTCCCTGCTTAATCACTTGCCGCTTAGGGACCTGTCAACTTTGAGGCTAGTCATTTATTGCAGCAGCACACATGACCCCATCCAAGAGGAGGTGGTCAGATGAGGACTGGAAATCCAGTGAAGTAGGGAAATTGAACATTTGCTGATCAGCTTCTCATTGGAGGATCATTATATTGAAACAGGGTAGTGCAAAATGGACAGCTCCTTTTATCTTGATAAAATAAAATACACCAAAAATTTAAAGAATTTTTAAATGGAGGGAACATTGCAGAGTATATTATGGTATGTTTTGTACATACACAGTATAAATGAATGTGTTCTGCACAATGACAATATTTTTCTACTGATATAAAGGTCAAACATCTGTCACATGTGCCGCCTGATAATGCAGAACGTAGCACAGTCAGAGATTCTCCTGTAGAGCATCAGGTTGTGTATCGTTATTATAATGAAGTGTGTATAGGTTAAGGACTTGCCTCTGAGACATATGTTGTCATAAGGTGACCCCTAGAATATGGAATTTGTGCCAGATTGTGCCATATGTTCCACTCCATCTATATTATTAAAGTTTTGCTGAAGGAGGCTCTTGATTCAGGCCCATTTTCTATTTTGCCATGTATTCCAGAAATTACCGTACAGGAGAAATACAGTTTTAACATTACATTAGTTGTATGTACTTAAGGTAACTTTGGACAATTCCTTTTGGTAAGAAGAGTGCCCCCAAGATGAGATGGTCACAATATTTCCTGCTACTGGGATCCCAGTGACCAGCTGTAATCTGTGTGGATACTTGGCAGCATGTTTTCAGTTTCCCTGTAGTGCCTCCATAGGGGAAATGAGGAATTACACACTTCTCACTGAAATCAATTGCAACTCATTGGAAGTGGAACCACTGTGCCAACCAATGGATTTCACTTTAAGTGAAACCTAAGGGAATTACTCTAGCAATTCCCTGGTTTTCACCCAGGGATCTGGACCTTGCTGCAGGGAATGCGCCAGGGTACTACCTTTGGGAGTAGTCTCTGTGTGAGCTGGCCTTTTAAGAAGCAAAGGGAGTGTGTGCGTGCCATACGGGCGCAGGAGGGAGCAACTCTGAACCAGTCAGAACACACAGGAGATCTCTGATGGCCAGGACTGCTGGAAGCTGCCTGTTCTGGAGATAGGAGCTGGTCCCAAAAGTGAGACCCACACCTATCTGACACTGATGGCATATCCTAGTGATATGTCATCAATGTCTGAGATGAGAATGCTCCTTTAATTCCGGATTCTCAGAAAGAGTATTTGCAATTGGGTTTTATGATCTAGAAAATCATTTTAGGTAACTCTTAATGCTCAGAACAGTCTGGAGTGTATATGGCATCCACCAAATAAGACATGGAGACTAGAGATGAGCGAACGTCAAAAATTAGTTTGGCGTTTCATGTTGGGGTAATCGCCGCATCCCGTTATGGATTCCACTACCGCTGACTATCCCGGCATATGGAATCCATAAGGGGCGGCTTCCACGAACCCGAACTTTGGAAAATCCAAATCCAGTGCTGAGCCACACCCCTGCACTGATCACATGATGGTGACGTCACCCCAGGTCCTTCGGCTTTTCCAAAGTTCGGGTTCGTGGAAGCCGTCCCTTATGGATTCCATATGCCGGGATAGTCCACGGTAGTGGAATCCATAACGGGATGCGGCGATTACCCCAACCCGAACGCCGAACTAATTTTTGAAGTTCGCTCATCTCTAATGGAGACTAATTAAATATTAAGGTCCAGTTAAAATAATATTTCAGTAATGCACTTTTATTTAATGTTTAGTTAATGTATTTCCTTTTTTACTTGTCTTGCTCCTATCTTCCATTCTGGGCAGTGGTCACATGACCATGTCCATGCAGTTCTTTCTTATTTCCTATGATCTTATGTCCAGCAGCAAACAGGGCAGTGATAGGGGAGTGTCTGTGTAATAGGCTGGGTAGGAGGAGCTATAAACTAGCTTGGAGTTGTTAGGGGTGGGGCTGGAGCTGTGGCAGAGGAAGGAGAAGTGCATCATGGGTTTGGTTGGACACAGCAACAGGAAGTGCTACATACAGGGTTTGTTTACATGGTGAAAATTGGTTAGGAGAGCCCAAATCTTTACAGCTACTGGCTCTGATTGCCTAGCATCCAAAACATGCACCCTATAATTTTTGCCCCAACTTATGGCAAGGGATTCATACAGAATGCACATTGGTTCTCTACCTTATTGTTTGGGTGATATTATTTGTACACTATACAACTGTATTATTTGGGCACTCTATGGTACACCATAGGGAGAGTCAATAGAAGCTATTGCACAGGGCACTATCCATCCTATGATTATAGATCCTTGATTATCATCCACTGACTGTCTACGATTCTCACACAGAGGAGTAGATTCTATAACACTGCAGAAATTCAATAAAACGATAAAGGTGCCTTGGCATATTTTAAAACAGCAGATAAGACAGTAGTTGAGTCATATCTAATTATAAATGAGCAGATTGGGAGCAGATTGTGAATCTGTCAAAGGGAAGCAACCTGCAAATATAAGCGTTACTTATCTGGAAGGAAAACCCAGCCTTCTGTTGTATTATATGTGACGGCTTCCTTGTCACATTCACAGAAGATTCTTTATATCAAGAAATTATAATTTGTTGCACCCAGTATAAATGTGTCAATTTTTCCACTAGGAACAATAATGAAAATAGCATTTGTGTTTTATACCACAACTGTAAATTCAAACCACACGACAATGGCTATGGGTTCTGCTAGCTAAAATGCCTGCAGAGGCTCAATATTACCGGCAGTATGGCAAATCCAGATGTCCAATTCTGTTTGTAGTAATAATTGGAATAAAGAATAGATAATTTTTTGTAGTAGAACTGCTATGATGGTGCTTAGTTGGGCCCTGGAAACAGCCATCTTTGGACAGGGAGGGACCTAAAATTTTTGAACACTTTAGATTTTAGTCTTGTTCAGGGTGGAAACAGTACAGAGGAGTGCTGAAGATATACAATGCATACAGTGATGTCACAGTACAGAGATAATAAACACAGTGATGTAACACAGGGGCGTCACTAAGGCTTTTTATCCGGGGCCCCGAACCTCGCCAGGGCTGTCTTTAATGCAGGGCAAAAGGGGCAGCTGCCCCGGGCCCAGTTGCTCCTGGAGAGCCCAAGGCAGCTGCCTCTTGAGCCCTGCTGGCCACTGCCCACAAATTCAATGAGGACCGGGAAGCCATGAAAGCTCTATACTCGCCGCTTCCTGGGCCTCGGCTCTCCACTGTGAAGGCTGCGTTGTGCGCACCAGTTTACAGCACAGACTGAAAAGGAGGAAGACCAAGCGCGAGCAGTGAGGAGTGGCGGCGTCCGGAGCAGGAAAGGTAAATGATTTTTTTTAATTTTACTTATGAGGCTCATGGAGGAACTGGGGGCTGATGGAGGCACTGGGGTCTGATGGAGGCACTGGGGGCTGAAGAGAGGAATATGGGGGCTGATGGAGGCACTGTGGGCTGAAGAGAGGCATATGGTGGCTGAAGAGAGGCATATCTGGGCTGAAGAGAGGAATATGGGGGCTGATGGAGGCACTGGGGGCTGATGGAGGCACTGTGGGCTGAAGAGAGGCATATGGTGGCTGAAGAGAGGCATATCTGGGCTGATAGAGGCATATGGGGGTTGATAGAGGCACTGGGGGCTGATGAGAGGCATGTGGGGGCTGATGGAGGCATATGGGGGCTGATGGAGGCATATGGGGGTTGATGGAGGCACTGGGGGCTGATGAGAGGCATGTGGGGGCTGATGGAGGCATATGGGGGCTGAAGAAAGGCACTGGGGGCTGATGTTAATTCTTATTAGGCAAATTTCAACACAGTAGGCCTGTGCCCAAGATGTTTTCAGACCCTAGCAAGGCCCCTGATGTCACAGTACAGTGATAATAAACACAATGATGTCACAGTACAGGGATAATAAGCACAGTGATGTAACAGTACAGGGATAATAAACACAGTGATGTCATAGTCCAGGGATTATACACACAGTGATGTCACAGTACAGAGATAATAAACAGTGATGTCAGAGTACAGGGATAATAAACACTGTGATGTCACAGTACAGGGATAATAAACACAGTGATGTAACAGTACAGGGATAATAAACACAGTGATGTCATAGTCCAGGGATTATATACACAGTGATGTCACAGTACAGAGATAATAAACACAGTGATGTCACAGTGCAGGGATAATAAACACAGTGATGTCACAGTACAGAGATAATAAACACAGTGATGTCACAGTACAGGGATAATAAACACAGTGATGTCACAGTACAGAGATAATAAACACAGTGATGTCACAGTACAGAGATAATAAACACAGTGATGTCACAGTACAGGGATAATAAACACAGTGATGTCACAATACTTGGATAATAAACACAGTGATGTCACAGTACATGGATAATAAACACAGTGATGTCACAGTACAGGAATAGTAAACTAAATTATGTCACAGTACAGAGATAATAAACACAGTGATGTCACAGTACAGGGATAATAAATACAGTGATGTCACAGTACAAAATTCTAAACACAGTGATGTCACAAGACAGAGATAATAAGCACAGTGATGTCACAGTACAGAAATAATAATAAGCACAGCAATGTCACAGTACAGAGATAATAAACACAGTGATGTCACAGTACAGGGATAATATAAACAGTGATGTCACAGTACAGAGATAATAAACACAGTGATGTCACAGTACAGAGATAATAAACACAGTGATGTCACAGTACAGGGATAATATAAACAGTGATGTCACAGTACAGAGATAATAAACACAGTGATGTCACAGTACAGGGATAATAAACACAGTGATGTCACAGTACAGGGATAATAAACACAGTGATGTCACTTTACAAGGATAACAAACACAGTGATGTCACAGTACAGGGATAATAAACACAGTGATGTCACAGTACAGGGATAATAAACAGTGAATACATGCCCATATACTGCAAAAGTGCCGCAGCCAATCACTTTCCTCCATGGTATATGGCACGACACCCCTGAATGGCTGCAGCGGTAATGTGCTGCATGCGGACATGGACTGTCATGAAAACAAAAGCATTAAACTCACAGGCAAACACAACCCTGCCATATCTTTCTCTCACTCTGTTGTACTGACAAGCTAGCTTGGTGTATTTTCCTCTTTATGCTGCACCTCACTCTTGTAGTCGGACCTATGTTCAGCCAAAAAGTAGGTTAGAATCCTGGCAGCTCCAACATGGAGTCTCAACCAGAACAAACTAGAACTGCAACACCTTCTTCTGGTAGGAAGCAGGACTAGCCAACTTCTGCCCAAAAGGGGGAAAATAGAATGGAAAGTTCCCTTCTTTCTAAGGATAGCTCTGCCATTTATGCTGCCACCTGCTGGTGAACCAGGCACATTACATTACATGTAATAAACAGTTACATAACAATATTATGAATGCACATTGTCTAGGATCTAGAAAGACATACATACGATGACATTATATTAGCCCATTAGAAATAGTAGCAGGGTGCAGTATTGGTAGCACCACTCTGGGGTGTTACACTTTGGGATGGGAATATACCTTTTATTTGTATTGTTATAATACCTTCACAGCCTTTAAAAAACATTAATCCTGACAATCCCTTTAATTAAAACTTCACTGAAAGAGTAGTTGAATTTGATGGATTTTTATCTTTTTCTATTCCGAGCTGCTTTGCATCCCGTGTTGTAGAGTGAGCAATACCTTTTTTCATTCAACGACCACACTGTGTCACAGACATTTCCACAACAGGTGGCAAGAGATCGGTGAGACTGCCAACACGTAGTTTGATCTGACAGGTTTCCTTGTGGATCAATAGGCATCTGTGTTGTTTCTGGTAATAGCCACACCCCTTGCCTCAGGTGTTGCTTATGTGGTCATTTAAGCTTCCTTATTTATAGTTGCTTCTTCTACTATGCTGTGTGGTTTATAGCTTTAGCTTCAGTTGTGAATTGCTGTTGATCTCGGCGGAATTCCTGGTGCTTCCATTGCTCCTTTGAAGTTAAGTCTTTCCTTTCCTTCTTTGTATTTTGTTTGAGTTCTGTGTGTTGCATTACCCTGTCATTTGTATAAAGACCTGAGGGAGACTCCTGTTTGTTCTTCCTTTTGGAGGAACAGGTTGTCTCAGTCCTGAAATTAGTACCAGGGTCCTATAGTGTGAGTTAGGACATTCCTGTGTATGAACTCTCCTACTTCTGGGGTCTGTTCATACTAGTAATTAGTCAGAACTTTGATAATGGTTTTACTAGGAGTCCTTATTCCCTCACTTCTTTCTCTCCTATGTTCGGTGTGGTGTTTACCTCCCACACCCAAACGTGATACACTGTGAAATCAATACACGCTTCCAGTGTGATGTATTCGGGTAATTTGGCAAAAACAAAAAGTAGACTGCAGAGTACAAGAAGAAAATGAAATGGAACTTGAAATTAAATTTATTGGATGGGTTCTCTTCCTTCACTGAATGTTCTGCAGACCTTGTACAGACAGAGCCCGAGACCCCCCACCGGCAGCAAGCTTTTATGTCTGGCATTTCTCTACACAGTGGAGGTGCCCACCATTCGTTAGCATTTTGTTTATTCAAGCCAAAGTGATTTGGAGTTTGTTCACACACAAGGGATTACATCATTAGCGTTGCCAATGTCATCCCGGCAGCTGAGGTTCGTGCCCTTTTCGCCCGTGAATGACAAGAGGATACTGTCAGTCAAACAAAGGCTGGTCCCATCAGAATGCGTAATTAAGATTCTCATTTGTATTTGGTTCAATTCCGTTCTCAACAAAAATAAAAAAAGCAGGGTCTTAGTTTAACTTTATTTACTTAACCAATGGTTGGGGCAGCATTCCTTTAAATTAATTTCACATTTCCATAAATTAACATGAGAACTGGCAAGTTGCTTTCTTGGCTGAATTTAAATAGACTATTATTTGTGCTAATTGGGTCTTTTTTTGAGTTTCTATGTTCCATCCATGTTTTTGTAGGCTTTCTGTGATTACTCTGCCTTCCATCTATACTCCCAAAACACATTGATGGCTTAAAGGGAATGTCTCCTTTTTTCTCATTTGTTTGTTTTCTGATTGTAATTTTGTTTTAAATTCTAATTCCTGAACATGATTATGGGGAGGCCATCTTGCCTGAGCAGTTCTTAACAGCATTTAGAAAGCATTTAAAGAATTGCTTTACGTCAGCCACCATGGGTCGTAGACACAATGGCCAGGAGGGGACCTCATTGACTTCTATTGGAGAGTTTTCTAGGCATGCTCTGTGGGTTGTGCAGAGTTAAGAAGAGAGTAGATAAGCTAAGCTATGATACCACCTATTGTGAATGCAGGATCCCCTGTTATATATGACGCTGAGAACATGCACTCAACTTCTTTGGTCGATCATGGGGAGGCCTGAAACCGTTGTATTGTCTTGACCCCAATTCTGCAGTCACCTCTATATATTAACAATAAAGGAACTATCTATAACTACCTGAGGTCGTCTCTTTTCACCAAGAAGTATCGAAAAACGTGGACCACAATTACTCCACACCCCTGTATTGTCTCTTCATCGCTCCTCTGGAGGACTGGCAACCCTACAAACGAGAAGCGAACGATACTGGCAGCACTGACCATTTTCTAACCACACGCCTACACTAGTGTTGTGCCTATGCTTGCACAACACAAAAAGGTGAGCATAACTTATTTTTCCTGTCAACCATTTACCCCAAAAACTATTACCATATGAGCGCCTCTCCCCTTTCTGCCACAATTGCTGTAATGATAAGCAGATAACTACAATAAAGTGATATGTAAAGATCAAGAAGTGGCTTCTTTTAGGCCTAGAGACTAGTGTGAAAACTGCAGGGTTTCATGGTTCTTGTTTAAATATAGATATTGACATAACAAATTAAAAAGAACATTACCAAAAATTCTTCAAAAATGTGTTTAATTTAAAAGTTTGATTTAAGCAATAGGTCATTTTCTGATGGCACACTCTCTTTAAAGGGATTTCTGGGAGTTAGGTTTATCCCCAGGATAGGACATCAATATCTGGTTGGAGGTGTTAGACTCCTGGCACTCACTGGAGTGCTGCTGACTCTTTAAATAGCTGCTCGGCGTAGAAGTCGGACCACCACCAATCAGATGTTGATGACCTATACTATATAATATAGGACCTCACAATATGATTGCTTTATATAAAAGGGTAAAATAAATAAATAAATAAATAAATACACTTAGTAAATATAAACAGTAATCCAAATAAAATTCTTCTTTCCATTCTAACCCTCTCTCTAAGGAAGGAGGGGACTAGTTAGTTAAGTCAGTTGCAGTTTCCCCCTGCTAGGGGAATGAATCAGGTACAAGTCCCTGTTGGACGTGCCTTGCGTAAGCCAGCCAGAACACCTTCAGCACTGCTGGATGTGGAGGCTACAGCTTAGAGCCTCTGAAGCCAGGAGCAGAGTTCCCTGGACAAATCTAGAGTCAGGCTACAAAAAGAGAAGTTGCAGCATACAGCTAAAGCAAAGTTATTCAGTCAGCCTGTCAGCACAGCAGAGCCAGAGAGCAACAGATGTAGCAGAGTTGAGTTTGTTTGCCTACCAGAGTTAATGCTAAAGCCTGCTGGGAAGACAAAGCCTGAAACTGTTGGAGAAACATTTATGCAAAGTAAATCTGCTATTGAACTTCATCACAAGGTCTGGATTTCTTCAAATCCCTCAATTATTCACTCTATTTGCTCTGCTTTGGACGACAAAGCCTGGGATCCAGCATATCCAGGTAGAAGCACCGTGACATGTGCACTAAACATTAGGGGCATTATGGGCTACCCTACACTACTCTGGCATTCCTACAGCTGGGTACCATCTACCACAGTATCACTAAAAAGGGGCCCTGTGCCCTTGTTGCTTCACTACAAATGGCATTACAAAAAACATTTACTTTAAGGGACCCCTGGCCGTTGTCGTGCGTCGCTGGAGCTAGAGCTGCTCTCCATTCCAACTCATAGAGGAGGTCCTGAGTAGAGAACCCCTAGCAGCATCCAATATAAATTTACTTACATTACACAGAAAGTTATAATAGCCATTGAAAGTAATTTTGGAAATCATAATGAAGTGACTGGCCTAGCGCTTTGTCTTCCCAGAACAAGTGGACAAGAATAAGTGCTTCCTGCTATCAATATTCCTGACAGGCTATACTTTTTATGCTATTGCTCTTAGGCTTCCATGAATAAGGGCTTGATAAAAAATTGCCCTACTTAAGAGAGAGAGAGACATTGTCATTGCAGACCTGTCGTGAAGAGAAGCAATGACTCAGATCCTCCTAAAGGGAACAAGACAATAGACTATCAAAATGTTACCGAGTCCCCCACAAAAATAGTCATGTCAGCCTCCTCACTCACTTTAGTTTTAGTTACACCAGCAATTTTAGCTAGCTTTCTGTAACTCAGATAGCAGAGAACTTTAAAAAAAAAAATGATATTTAAAAGGCAGGTCCTAAAAGCATTGCCTTATGGCATAAGCTGAAGCCCCTTTATGAAATCACAGTTCCTAGAAATGTGGATTTTTCAGATTCTCTAAACTCATTCTCTGGTAATATGTCAAGACTTTGTGTTGCTGGCCCCAATTTTTAGGCAGTAGTGCTCTGAATTGAATTTTAAATTAGATGTCCTGGCTGACTTGGTTTTTAGCCCTAAGCAAAAGTACTGTACTTAATCTTAAAATATATATTACAGATCAGGTTACAAATTCACTGTAACTGGTGAAATGCAAATGATAGTTTTTGATTTTTTAGAGGTATCACAAGAATGACTGCACAGTGAGAATGACCAGGTGTCACTCCAGGTCATTCTCATGCAGTGTAATTGTAAGGGTGGCTGAAGAGTGATAAAGGCCACATCTCATTCTCATGTAGGATATTTGCAAGGGTGGCTGCATGGTAGAAATTAACAAGTGTCTCGTCTGACATTTGTCAGGTAAGGTAACTGTAAGAGTGGCTGCAGAGTGAGAATGACCAAGTAATCATTCTCATGTAAGTAACTGTAAGGGTGGCTGCAGAGTGAGTATGACCCATCGTCACTTAATGTCATTCTAATGTGGATTAAATTGTAAGGATGACTGTAGATTGGGAATGACCACATGTCATTATCATGTATATTTGTTGTAAAAGTGGCCGCAGAGTATGAATGATCAAGTGTTTCACCAGATCATTTTCATGTAGAAAAATTGTAAGGGTGGCTACATAGTGAGAATGACCAAGTGTCTCTCCAGATCATTCTTACGTGCAGAGTGAGAATGACCAAGTGTCATTCTCATGTTACTTAATTGTAATGGTAGCTGCAGAGTGAGAATAACCAATTGTCATTTCATGTCATTCTAATGTAGGGTAATTGCAAGGATGACTGTAGATTGGGAATTACCACATGTCATTCTCCTGTAGGGTAGTTGTAAGAGTAGCCACAGAGTATAAATGACCAAGTGTTCCATCAGATCATTCTCATGTGTCTCAACTCTCAAGTGTCACTCCGGATCATTTTCTTGTATGGTAACTGTAAGGGTGGCTGCACAGTGAGCATGGGGAAGTGTCACTTCAGGCCATTGGAAATACTTAGGCAGGGCAAGAGAGTCGATAGGGTGCTAAAAGCATAGAATTTAATTCTAAACTTTTAATGTCTCTGCTGCATCATTTTAGCTTTCCTTTTTTTTTACATTTCTTGCTATCTTAGGAAAGACTTAGCTGTATGTACTTGACAAACGAATGGAAGAGATAATTACCATTCATCAGACACAATTACTAGTCTGGAGATATTTGTGTCATGGAAATAGCAAACGCTTAATACTCCAATGTTTAAAAAAGGCAGTAACTGCAAAGCACAAAGGTTTTACAAGATTTATCAGGTCACTACTAGTGAGGGACAATATTTGAATTCTCGAAATTTCGCGAATATTCATCATAAATTCGAGAATTTGCGATTATTTTCTTGATTGCGAAAATCGGCAATGCAGTATGCGTGTATTGCACGCGCAATACAGGTGTGGGTCACAATTGCTACCTTTTTCAAGCTGCTAGAAGTTTCCTTAGACTGGAGAAAAAGGTTGGCACGGCAGAACATTACAATTGCTTTATATGCAGATAGAGTGCTCCAATATATTTACAATTGCGCAAATCAGCAATTAATGATACGCATACTTTTGCACAATACGCCCAACTTCACAGTTTAGCAGGTCTGACTACAAATTAGTGATTGGTGCACTAAGTATTGTTGTGAACTTGCCTGTAGCATGTATGTATGGACAGCAGAACCTATCACACTACCTAACACCCTGCACTGGAACCTATCAGCTACACTATATCACTATCTAACCTACACTGACTGACCCACTAACTATCTGTATTATATATATGAGCTAACTAACTAACTAACTAACTAACTAACTAACTAACTAACTAACTATGTAATTTAATATGACACAATAAAGCACAGAGCACAGCAATGACACTGCTGTCTCTCTTAGAACTGAAAAAAATGTAGAAAATGGCTTCTGGGGAGGTTCTTATATAGTAAGGGGTATTTAATTTTCCTATTGGTTGCTAGGGATGTTGCTAAGCTCAGACAAAGACATTGCTGCCTTCTCATTGGCCCATAAGCAAGAAGCAGGGAGGGATCATGAGTTCAGATGGAAAAAAATCTAGAATATTCGTGAATATGAATATATAGCACTATATTCTAAATCTTCACGAATTCTCCAAGTGGCGATATTTGCGATTAAAATTCGCAATTCGAATATTCACGCCCAAAACTAGTCACTACCACCAAAGTACAGACAGGTCCATTGCTGAGAAAGTCAGGCAGGTCTGTAGTGATGATACAGATGAGTCGGTCAGATAGTGATTAGTCAACTATAAGAAGATGCATCAATGCCCAAAATAAGTATCAGGGAGATGCTTTAAGCAACAGAGGTCTTACTGTTGCTTCAAGTTCACCTTGTTGATGGATATATAGTTTGGTTTTAGGATTATTTAATACATTTCTTTTTATTATATTTTTTTTATCTGTCTGTCTCTCTCTTTCTCTCACTCCCCCTCTCCATACAGGGTAGGATTGGTCTGTGGATTTTTGTGGGTAAATATAACTATATTTGTATATTATTCATTCTGTATTATTTTGATATTAAGAAAAAAAGTTCACTAAATTACTAACTTTGTTTCGGAAGTTGGTATGCAACTACCTTACATGTAAATTTACCTGGTTGATCAGGGTGGAGTGTTGATAGTGAGTCTATTTTTTCAATCCTCAGTTCAGTCTGATTACCAGCAATGCAGTTTTCTGTGGGTGTTTCTTCACAGAGTCTGTTTCTCTGATCTTTTTCTAGTTTAGTGTGTATTCTGGTATTTGTAGATCCACATAGTCTAGTGTGTTTTCTGTATATTCTAGGGTCTGGTTTTATACAGTTTAATGAGTTGCTGTGTTTGGGTCTTGTATTTTGCTGCCTTTGTCTTGTCCTTGTGTGAATTTAGATAGGATCAGTTCAGTATTGCTCCATTTCTGTTCACTGATATTCATACACCATCTCCTAGTGTTCCATACATCTGCCCTCCACTTCATTGCAGGGTCATTCCCTACTTCTGGAACCCCCAGCATTCGGTTTCTGTCATCCACTGGTCAAACCACAATGGTTTTGCAACTGTCTGGTTGCTGTGCAGTTCAATTTTACTGTAGGAGCTGGGGTTATCTGAGTGCCATGAGCCATGGTCATGGGAAAGGCATCTGCTAAAGGTAAAATCCAGTTCAACAGTCTTGGGCACCGGTGTCACTACAGGAGACATAGCCAAGGTCAATATCAGACAGCCTAGCAAAAAAGGCATCAAGCATAAAATGATGATAAGACATAGAAAAGATTCTTAATCAGGTCTCATGCACATGACCATTGTTTGGGTTCATGTCCAATCTGCAATTTTGTGGATTGTACACGGGCCCGTTCATTTTTATAGCACCGCAAAAAAGAGGACAGTGCATGGATTTCACCCATGTGCTGTTCTCATCTGTGCGGCCGTTCCGCAAATTATAGAACGTGTCCTATTCTTGTCTGTTTTGCAGGCAAGAATAATCATTTCTACTATTGGGCCATAACATGGCTGTTATCCATATTATGCGAATCCACTGTTTTGTGGACTGCAAAATAAATATAGTCATGTGGATGCAGCCTCAGGAACAGGCAAGCAGACATGACCACGAATGGAGAGAAGAGAGACACAGGCAGAAGACTGGAAAGCAGCACCGAACTGTGCTAAGATGAGGAACACTGAGAAACTTGTTCACATTTTGTTTGTCGTGTCTGTTCTGTAAGGTCCAGGTCCATGTGCTGAACACATCCATAGGGACACATGGACCTGATGGTTAAAATAGAAGTCTATGTATGCTACTGTATACATATAAATAAACTCAATGTATCCGAAGGATCAAAACATGGTGTGGAAACCTTGGGATGCAGCTGTGTATAATCCAGAATGACCCACAAAGCACCAGATGCAGTAGAAGAAGATTGTTCACCACATGCCTTGAGCTATCAAGGATCAAGAATATTGCCTTATATAAGTGAGATAATAGGCTTAAAGAGGTTGTCCAACTTTCAACATTTTTCGGGCAGCTCCCCCCTCCATCCCCGCTGGACGTGTGGACCGAAGCATACTTACCTGGTCACTGCTCTCTGGTCTCTGCTTTTTAACTTCTTGAGTGGATGAAGGTCACATTTACTGCTACAGGCAATGAGTGGCTGCCTGTGGGACATGTCACTTCTGTGGACAGTCATTGGCTGTGGTGGTACACGGGACCCTTGTTCACCTGGACATGGACAACCAGGGAATGGCAAACCGAAGGAGCTGGAACCGAGCGGCAAGCAGCAGGTAGGAATGCTTCCCATCGCAGTTCTAGTGGTAAGGAGGGGGCTGCCAAAAAATGTTTGAAAGCTAGACAGCCCATTTAATCAGGTTTTAACAAAAGGGAATTCAGCTGAAGCACAAACCGTACACGGCCTATTAGTTCAGCATTTGTTGTTATTTCGTTTTAGCTTTTTTTCTCCAGCCTCAAGTATCAAGGGGTTTATTTGTAGAGTTTAGAACAAAAATAATCCAATATGAGCAATATTTTAAAAACCTCAGCTTTGGTGGAGAAGAATAACAATATTTGTTGTTCTACAGAATAGGGAATTTGAAAAGAGACACCTTTTTCCCTTATGTATCCAGAAACGTAGTCCTGCACTTTCTTCTAGAAACTTGATTGACTTTTCTCAGTTTAAAATGTCAATGATGTAAAATACCTTTCTTCTTTTTTATACTGCCGTTTAAGGGTGTAAACATGAAGTTTCTGCTAGATGCTACAAAATGTGCATTCACAGCACATGTATCTTCAAGTTTATATAAAGTATCTTCTAATTGGGGGGGGGGGGGAGGTAATTGTAAGGCAGAAAGCCACACCATCATAGGAGCACTAAAACTACCGCAAAAGCACATGTAACTGCAAACGTTTTTTTCAAGTATGTTGCCATAAAAGAACAGGTCCAAAGAAACAATACACACAACTAGTGATCACTTCTGACTTGTCTTTTTTAGTAGATGCTTGGATTCTTCAGGAAAAAACATTTCTGGAGCATCATTTCCTAGGACTCTGTGTTGTGCCATTTTTCTGTTATTTCTCCTAGAAAGTTAAGAATAAATTGAGGGAGGTGTTACAAGCAACAGAGGTCTGCCTGTTGCTTCATGTTCACCTAGTTGATGGATATATGATCTGGTTTTAGGATTATTCAGGATTCATTTTTATTTTCTATATCTCTCTCTCTCACCCCTCTCCCTAAAGGGTGGGATTGATTTGTGGGATTTGTATATTATTGATTTTGTCTTATTTTGATATACGTTCACCTGTGTTCACCTAGTTACTAACTTTATTTTGGAAGTTGCTATTAATCTTGGTTTGGTTATTATATAAGCCTACCTGGCTGATTAGGGTGGAGTGCAGATAGTTAGTCTATTTATTTCCAAGCCTTTCTTCAATCTGGTAATCAGGAATACTGTTTGCTATGTTCATTCCCTCACAGATACGGTTAAACTGATCTTTTAGGGTCCTCTTTGAAGGAGTTATATTATATAATATAAAAATGGCTCTTTGCTTCAAGAAACAGCACCACTCCTTTTAGTGGGCCATGTGCCACTGAAGTAGATGGGGCAGAACTACAGTACCACAACCAACTCACAAGACTGATGCTGTTTCTTAAAGAATATGGCCATGTTTTTCTCATATCATACAATCCCTAAAAGGGATTGTCCAACTAAAAATATTCTATATGCATTTTTCAAACCAGCACCTGAATCTGAATACATTTGTATTTGCAAGTAACTAAAATTTTTGAATAGCCACTGATTTATTCTCTTAAATCTATCTGTATATGGCCACATGCTGTCTGCCCTTTTTCTAAATTCTCTGCCCAGCTCACTTAAGTGGACATACAGCCACCAGCTGCAGCAGAGAGGACCCCCCCCCCAGAATGGACACACTCCAAGAGTAGCAGAGTAATTGCAGCAATGAATGGGGAGATCTTAGGTTCCAAGTGAGGTATGGAGCTGGTTCCGAGTTTGTCATGTACTATGTGATGTCTGATGTTAATTTTTTACATTGCTCATGGGAAAACCCCTTTAAGCAGGACTCTACATGATAGTGATCCTACTCTGCAGGGTAATGTACATAAAACATTTTAATAACTATCGAGACCAAACTGTTGATTCATTTCTGTCCAATTATAGATATGATTTAATCCATTAAAGAAGAAGTAGCAGCTGCCAAAAAAAACTCTTCCAATTCGCTTACCTGCAGAGCGCGGCTTATCAGCAGAGCAATCAGGGTCATTTGGAGGAGCCTAATGGGCTCCCATGGGACTGATTGCACATTCACATGGCAAAGCCTATTGATTTCTCACAGAAGGATAGCTTTCCTTAAGCATACAGCCTAATGTTAGGGAGGGTAATGGGGCAAAGTAAAAAGGAGTAGTTTTTCTAATAGGATTTCAAAGAGCAACAGCCTCTGGCCAAGCCGTATAATTAAGAAACGCAATATTATGTGTTAGACCGCAATGATAAGTAATTGTGAACAATGTCAGCATCCGGCAGAGACAAGCACCACGCTCAGAATTGCTGGTTTATTGCCCATGTGCTTCTCATGTGCAGATGTATATAGGTGCAGTAAAAAAAATTATCTTCTAAATGTCCCGGAATTGAAACTTTTTATCTGTTCATTCGAAAACATTTTATTCTAAAATCTGAAGTCGCTCTTTAGATCATTAAGCAATTTTCATTTTCTTTCTATTAACCCCTTTTTAAGACCCAGGGATTTTCCATTTTTGCATTTCCATTTGTTACTCCCTGTGATATGTATACTTATATTAAAGGGGTATTCCAGTAGGTAAAAGTTATCAACTATCCACGGGAAAGAGGATCCCTACCACTGGGACCCCCACTGATCATTAGTACGGGATCCCATACCCCCTTCAGGCCCCTTGCTGCTCCCCTAAAATGACATGCGCACGGCCGCTCCATTCATTTCTATGGGAGTTCCGAAGATTTTTGAGCGCTGTACTTTGCTATCTCCGGAACTCCCATAGAAATGAATGGAGCAGCTGCATGCATGTGTGACTGACTGCTTTGGTCAATTTAGGGGAGCAGCAAGGGGCCTGCCTGGGGTTAGGGGTCCCCTTTGTCATGATCAATGGGGGTCCAAGTGGTAGGACCCCCAGCGATCTGATAATTATCCCCTAGTTATCCTGTGGATAGGGGCAGGCGTGCACCTAACCTTTCTGCTGCCTGAGGCGAAAACTGCAACAGGGCCCCCCCCCCCCTTGCCAATTTCTTAATGTAACCCCTTTACCACAATGAAAATTCTGATTGCCCATGGCCCTTCCGCTGCCCCCCGTCTTGCCCCTACCTGGTACTGCCTGAGGCGATCGCCTCACCTGGCCTCATTGGTGGTGAACCCCCTGGATAGGGGATAACTTGAACCCACCGTAATACCCCTTTAAGTCCATTGTCCTATGGGACATTCTGTACATTCCTATAAGAACTATTGCTGTGGAAGCCATGGTTTCTTCAAAGGGATGACGCTACCAGAAGGAATGAACGGCTCCCACAATTGTAGTGCTGTGGAGCCGCTTGGGTCTGGGACACAGTGGGGACATTGTTACTGTAGGGGCACTATTACTACTACGTGTTGTCTGGTAGATTATTATTTCTATTGGTGGGACTTTGGGGAGCACTGTTATTTTGGTGGGCACCCTGGCACGGTATCAGCTTAGCACGATTATTTTTGGGGAACATTATGTTTACACTATTACTGTCAGGGACACGGTTTCCTGGGCGCAGTTATTTTTTAGGA
Organism: Bufotes viridis; assembly: GCA_033119425.1. NCBI lineage: Eukaryota > Metazoa > Chordata > Amphibia > Anura > Bufonidae > Bufotes > Bufotes viridis. The sequence goes on along the minus strand of CM065598.1, from coordinate 21,930,634 downwards.
CACTGTGTGCCAATAATTATTGAAGGGGAACTATCTGTGTGTAACTAGTATAGGGAGCACAGCGGGCACAATATTAGAGGGGGCAAGATGATGGAAAACTAGGAAACTAAGATGTCTGTCTTTCAAACTCTGAGAGAAGAGATGGCTGAAAGAAATCATCATGGTGGTCTGGTCTGAATGGAGAAGATGAGGACAGAAAATATCTATATCAAAGGAGACATCACTGGATGTAAGAGGTATGTGGACCTGTATTAGGCTATCTTCACATCTGAGTTAGTGATTCTGGAAGGCTCTTCCAGGAGAGAACAGCCTGCCGGAACGCTCCAGCACTGCTGGATGCAGACAGAATGCCCGTCGGCCCCTTTAACTCTAATGGGGTCTGGCAGAGATCCGGCCACAATCTGGCAAAAATGCAGAGAATCAGCAGGAAACAAACCGCTGCATGCCTGAGTGTGTGTCTGGCCAATTCCTTGCATCCTCTGCCGGATCAGGAGGCCGGAGCGTATGGCCGCAGGTGTGAAAATTGCCTTACCCTGTATGTTTTGTATTGTTATAAGAAATATTAGGACGGAATAGGTTATGTTGAGAATTTGGCTTTGGGGGTGGGGGGCCAGGCACATTCTTTGCACAGGGGCCCTCTGCTCTCTGTGCCCGTCTCTGCTCATTTGCATATATTAATACATCCTTTTTCTCAGCAATGCAGGCACATATGAACATGGGACCAACACAGATGTCTTCAGCTGCCAAGAGCACATGTAACAGGTCAGCCGGTGTCATAGGTACAAATCTGCTGACAGATGCCCTTTAAAGCATATTCATGGTTTTCTTAGCCCTGACATTTACTCACCTATCTTGTACAGGTTTGTCTAGTCAGGTAAAATAAATTATTTATATTCTCTCATACATTCTTCTAGTAATTGTTTTGCGCATGGAACAAGATCTCCAGTAACCACAGAAGTGCCTTTCTATTACTAGAAGCTTGCCTGAAGCTTGCACGGAGATGATGTCTGGGGAGAAGGCAGGATTATGACAAGTGATTCTCTGTGTCTTTGATGAACTTGTACAGGCACTTGGCATCTGGTGGTTTCTGTGTAAATAATGTGCTGCTAACATTCATTTTAAGATGGCATCGCCAGCTACGAAGCAGCGTCTAATAGATCACGGGTAACCAAGGGACACACACCAAATACATCAGAAGGAAGGAACAGAAGCAATAACTGGAGAAAAGGAACATGTCGGAACATACAGTCCAGCTATAATTGAAACGTAGAGATGATAGATATGGAATGGCCAATATGTATCATTATGAAGAATAGTTTTAGTGTAATGGGAACAGTATGTGCAATGGTAGCTGCTAAAATAAAGACTAAACAAGATGTTAGATATTTTATTAAAGGCAATCTTTTAAATTACCCTATCAGATTTTCCAAGACTCTGATGTTAATAACTAAGGATGTAACTATAATTCATAGGGCCCTATAGCAAAATAAGATGGGGCCCCCTACCGCCTAGTGTAAGAAGATTAAAACAGTGGCATAAGTAGCAATAATTATGGTTCAAAAACTTTTTATTAAGAATTTAGGTATAAGGACATATCATCATAAGACCATGAAAAAATGCAGGACACAGCAGATATTGCATATAAAGAAGAGAAATTGGAGGTTCGCAGACCTCAATAAATGGGCCCATAAGGCAACAAAGCTACAAAAGTAATCAAACAAAGCAAGGTTGCCAAGATGCAATACAGTCAGACATAAACTGGTCCAGCTTAAACAAATACTTTCAGCAAAAACAAACCGACAAAGACAAGGGAAGGACAAAGACAGAAACAGAAGGGAGGGGGGAGAGGGGGGGGGGGGGTAATCAATAATTAAAGGTATGTATAATAGCACCTTTCATAAGAAAAGCCACATTATGGCAAAAAGCCACCATTTTGTTATTCCCCACAAAAAGGTACAATGTTCTTGAACCTAACTGCCCCCCCCCAACCTATGGGCCCTACAGCAAGTACTATGGCTGCTCCCCTGTTGATAACCTACCTTCAAGATAGGCTATCAATATCAGATCGGCTGGGGTCCAACACCTAGCACCCCCACCCATCAGAGGTTTGAGAAGGCAGTGGCCTCTTAGTATCCCCCACCCATCAACAGTTTGACAAGGACTCAGCACTCCGGTGAGTGCTTTGGCCTCCTCGCAGCATATTAAGCACAATGCTATTGGATAGTAGATGTGCTTAATATTGAAGCATTGAAGCTCTGCCCCATTCACTTGAATAGAACTGAGCTGTGCTTAGGCCACATGACCAATGAAGGTGATGTCATTGGCCTAGGAAGAGTCTGCTACGCCCACTAGAGTGCCGCTTCATCTTCAAACAGTGGATAGGCTGGGGTCCCGGGTGTTGCACCCCCACCAATCTGTCAGTGGCTTCATGTTCAAGAGTTAGATCAGAATTTCCCAACTTTTGTCCCATATTAAACTTGGGTAGTTGGTCAAAAGCCATATTTAGGCAGAACACATAGAGGAGAGACATATTCAATAACAGGAAATAAAATTGAAAATATTTGCAGATTTTTTAAATTAAAGATTTCGCACACTGGTATTATTTCATTCAAGATGGCATTGTTCAGGGGTCAGTGCTGTAAGTGTGGAGGTCCTATATTGAACAAGTGCATAGGGCCATACTAATACCGTGCATGGCCGCTTTACCTCTAGGGCTAATGGTGCTGCAGCACTGGGCTCCTCTGGCAGTGGCACTACTATCAACTATTTTGGCATCTTCTGGATGCAGATACATTTGAATTTTACAAGTGGAAGGAACTCATCCCATGACCACCTTGTCCCTCAGAGCGGCTCCCACTCCTCCCACAGGTAGCGTCACCAAGCATCTATCAATGCGCCTGGACCCCTACAGGTCAGGGGGAAAGCTTCTTTTTACCCTTATATGCCAAGTGCTAAAGTCATGATAGGCAGTGCTACACAATGCATGGGACAATGGAGCACTCTTTTCTGGTTGAAACCAAAGTACAAGTTGAAAATAAATCAGCACCCTTGCAACAAAGTCCAGAACCCTTTACAGGGCTTAAAGGTTGAATATCAGTGGACTGTCAGGATAGCACCCTTAGGATTAGCCCAAAGTCATATTTGTTGGTTGACACAGTGGTTCTACACCCACTGCCATAAACAGGGAGTAATGTTCCTCAGGTTAAGGGCTTATTCAGATGTACAGTTGAACTTGGGCACATTTTCTAATTTAAGGAGCACTACTGGTTGAGTGCTACATGTGGCACCCAAACCATTTGTTAAAGACCACTGTTCGAGATAATTCCAAAGGTCAAGTCCTCATCATGACTACTCTCATGTCTGCTTCTTCTTAACTACCTCTGTCTTCTCCCCCTCCTCACTCCAAAAACTTTCATTGCTCTCACAACACATCTCCCGGCATTTATTAAAACACTTGAAGGAAGCGATCTTGCAGAGCTGCAGATTATTTTCCTTATGTAGGTTTCATTTAAAACCTGAGTTTGTATGTGACACCAGCAAACAGTAGAGCATTATTGTGAATCCAATAAAGTAAGACAGATTTTCAGTCTTTCAGCCGTCTAGTTTTTGGCATTGATATTGTATTTTATTCTGTTTTTGACTTCTTACCTGTTGGAATGATGCTTTGCCGGCTGATGGATTTATTACAAGACTTTAAACATATACCGTTTTTCCTCTTTTCATTGTTCTGAGCTATGGAAGAGTTTATAATTAAGAAAAGAAAATTTTTCTTCACTTTAAAAATTACAGTCTAAATCACAGCTCCTTGTCACTATTTTTCCCTTGCTTTGATTTCTTTTCACACTGTGAAGAATGATTCAGATAGAAGACAATAGCAAGACATGGGTTGACCGATAGGTAGAAATTGGAGGAACCGTGGAAGTTCTCACACCTCGGTGGAGCTGCTGCTGGGATCTCAGCAGGGAATGAATAGCTGAAGTTCTGCAAATCACTGCTTCATTTTTTATTTTTTATTTTGGAATCGGAAGTCGTGAGAATGCAAACAGAGAGAATGAATAGAGCGAGATGATAAACAAAATTTAGCCACGAAGTCGAAACTGGTAAGACAAGTTCAATGTATATTTTATTTCATATTTGGAATATTTTTACGAGGCATAAACATCTGTATTAGAGATGAACGAACTTCCTAAGATTATTTTTGATCTGATTTATCGGAATAAGCCAAGTAATTTTAATTGGGTGCCAATCGATTCTGCCCAAATAAAAAGTGCATTAAATGCTTGAAAAATCTCGCTACTCTCTCTCTACAAAAATTCTACCCAAACGAATGTAAAAAATTTTTTTCAAAAATTCAGCTCGAATTTTGATTCCAATGAATAGATTCCCTCATCTGTATTTTCAACTACCTTGGATGTAAGGCTTTGTTTATATTGACAATTAGTGTTGAGCGCGAATATTCGAAAAGCGAATTTTTTTAGCGAATATCGGCACTTCGCTAATTCGCGAATATTTCGAATATAGCGCTATAAATTCGCTATTTCGAATATTCGTTTTTTTTTTTTTAGTTATATTTTTTTCTTTCCCACTTCCCAAAAGTAGTTCTTACCTGTCATGAGGATTCCTGGCTTCCTGGCTGCTCCAGTCAGTGCCCGTTGCCGCTTCTGCCGACTTCCGTGCTCATGGAGCGTCCCCTTCCATGGGAAAATCTCTATATACTAAAATGTACTGTCGGATTTGAGGAATTACGTTGAAATCGCAATGCGATTAATTCAAGTTATATTAATCGCATTGCGATTACAACTTAACACTGCTATCTTACATAGGCTAGAATTAACGAATATGGAATATATGGCTATGCACTAGCAGTGCTAAGTTGAAATCGCAATGCGAATACTTTAAGTTAAATTAATCGCATTGCGATTTCAACTTAGCACTGCTGCTATATTCCATATTCGTTAACCGTTAATTCTAGCAAGCTGACCCATTATAAACCCAGCTCTAAGTTGAAATCGCAATGCGATTAATATAACTTGAATTAATCGCATTGCGATTTCAGCGTAATTCCTCAAATCCGACAGTACATTTTAGTATATGGAGCGTTCCCATGGTGATGGGGACGCTCCATGAGCACAGAAGTTATGGTTGGCTTGGTAGAATTAGCGAGGATGACGAATATGACGAATGTATTCGTCATATTCCTCAAAACGAAGATAACGAGTATTCTACATCTTCGTTTTAGCAACCTATTCGTCAACCTCGCTAATTCTAGCAATCAAATAGGAAGGTTGACTTACCAGACAGCTGTGTTAAATTCGCTATGCGATTTTTTTTTTTTTAATAAATAGAATACTTATAATAATATTATCATATCAAGTAATATAATTATTGTATTAAAAAAAAAAATCGCATACAATTTAACACAGCTATCTCTATAGTCAACCTTCCTATTTGATTGCTAGAATTAGCGAGGTTGACGAATAGGTTGCTAAAACGAAGATGTAGAATACTAGTTATCTTGTTTTGAGCGTATGACGTACATTCGTCATATTCGTCATCCTCGCTAATTCTAGATATGAAACCAATAGGAAAGTAGCCTTAAGTACAAATCGCAATATGCGATTATTTAAATCGCATTTTAATCGCGATAACTAGAAAAAATGACGAATATTCGATTTCGACGAATACGAAACGAATATTCATTCGAATATTCGCGAATTTCGTCGAAATCGAATATGGCACCTGCCGCTCATCACTATTGACAATGTGTTTCATATACATTCTTATTGATTTGTGCTCTTCGAAAAGTTGATCACATATTGTACATTAATAAAGACCCACAAAAACATGTCCAACCAAAACCAGAATGGTGGAAAAGTTGAAAGAGTGTCCACACCCGGATTTTCTGTCTTGTTGTATCCATTTACAGGGGTGTAAACATAAATTGAAGCTGCTTCACCTACCATGTACCTTCATATATGCAGGTTTGGACTGGCCCGACCGGGGGAGCCAGTGAATCCCCCTGTGGGCCTCTGAACCAAAAAGTGAACCTTCTTATTCAGTAGCTTACTTCACAAATGGGCACCCTCAACCTGGCCATTCACATCAGACACATGTTTGGACAACAGCTATGTCTCTTGACCCCTCCATGCACATGAAAGTTTGGCGTGGGTCCTGAACAAGACGATTGGAGAAAGCTGCTGCCAGACTCCTCAGGTGGTGGCCTATCTTCTGATAATAAAACCATTGAGCACTAGAAATCCAACTGCCCAATTTTAATCAACCAATATCTGCTATGTGGAGAGAGTTTGAAGACCTCCATTTACATTAGATAGTTGGCTGGTTTGGACAACAATTATCTATTGTGTATAGACAGCTTAAGGCACCAGAGTGCAGGTGCAAGTACTTCCGGACTCTATGTGGTTATATCTTTTGGAACTTGACCCCTGAATAATAGCCGGAGACATACTAATCAGGTATTGAATAAATCCTTCTATGGGTTATCTACTATGCTTGAAATAGTATGTACGGCCAGGTAAAGGTATACTTATGGTGGACATGGTTTGACTGGAAATATGATCCTTATGGGAGACAATTGGTAGCATGCAGCATCCGAACACAGTCATCATCAGATTACAACCCCCATTTACAACTCAAAGATAAAACACTCTGTGCTGGAACCTCTAGAGATAGGCAAATTGATTCTACTAATTTGGAATTCGGTCAGAATTTCCCCCAAAAAATAAGATTCTAATGAAACTGAAATTATTGTGATCTGTTTGGGGCAAATCACAGAGACCCACGCGTAATACTGCACTGGAAATGAGATGTGAAATCCACTTCTAATTCTAAAAGAATTTGGAATCACAGTATTGGCTTTTCAGAATGAGATGTGAAAAACAGTTTTCCTTCCAAAAGAACAAGAGTACTAAGTATCTTACAAGATAATTGCCTTGGTTAACTGAGTGGCCTTGGGGCTATTGTTAGGGGTACTGCTTCTCATTTTGGAGACCAACAAGTATGCATGAGGATTATTTTAGTCCAGCCAAAGCTGCTTTGCCTTTCTGGGAAACATATCTCTAAATTTACATCTGCTGACATCTCTAAACCTTACATCTGCTGACATAAGATAGTCTTAGTGTCCTTTTCTTTTTTTAAGAAAAGATTGTTTAAATATCTTACCCAGAAACCGAAAGGTATACAAATTAGCTTTCTTTTCCAAAAGAAAAGAACATGAAGACTATCTGTTGCGAGCAGATGTAAGATATTAAAAGAAATATGATATTGGGACACCTAGTATGTCTTATTTCCAGTGGAGTATTACGTGTAAGTCTCTCTTCTTCTGGACCCATATCTGAATTATTTCAGAAAAAAACATGAGGTTGGAGACCAGAGACTGGTATGTACTGATTTTAAGAGCAATTGGGTTATATTTGATTCAGATAGAATCAACTGTTTTACAAAAAAAATTGCAGAATCGAACACAAAATAACTTTCAAGAAATCTACTCTCTAATCCCAACGTTTGGTTTACCACTATGTGATCTTTTTTGGACGTCAAAAATATAATTTTTTTAGCAGATAGAAGCAATACTGGCTTACAAAGCAAGATGAAATTATCAAAGCATTAAATGTTCTCATTTCCACAAACAAGAGAGAGGCAGGATAGAGACTTTGCTCAGTGTATTAAACACCAGCATGAGGTGTTATTACAGAAAAGAGGATTAGCTGTGTGATCCAAACAATGGCTGCTTTGTTCTAAATAACCAGGTTGTTCATGGGAATACAAAAGAACCAATATCACAGATTTTTTCTCTGTTTTCTTGTATGTTATCATGAAAACCACCATAAACGCATCATACATACGTTACTGTACACAACTATTTTATATCTCAGCTCTCCCTTAATATTTTGGGTCAATTGAAAGGACATCAGACCAATGGCACCCATGTAGAAATATGTTTAGGGTGGCCTGCTGGTAATTTTTAAATAGTTAAGGACCCTAAAAAATTTGTCAAAATGGCTTCAAAGAGCATCTTTCGCTCTGGAAAGTGTGAGCAGCATTAATATGGTGAGTATGATCCATATTACTACAAATGTATGCTTATGGAGATTGTGTGAGACCACCTTTAACCCTATAAAGGAGTTATCCAAGAGTCAGACAGACCTCTAAGAGTGGCCAACCTGCAGTGAAGATAATACTTAACTGGTCCCCATCGCTGGGTTCGGTGTTTAATGATCCCGGGCCGGCTCTTCCTCTCTCTGCCGTGCTGAGAAGATCAACATCCATTGATGGGGGGATGCTTGACTGCTGCAGCCAACCACAGGCTGCAGTAGTGACCTGCTCCCCTAGCATTATGTGACCAGCCTGTGATTGGCTACAGCGCCACATGTCCACCTATCAAGATATGTTGATCTCAGCACAGCATAGAGATGAAGAGCCTGCCAGGGAGCATTAGACTGACCTGGTTCGCTGCCTGTGAGACCACCTTTAACCACTTAAAGGGGTTATCCAAGAGTCAAAATGACCTCCCAGAGTGGCCAACCTGCAGTGGAGACAATACTTAACTGGCACCCATCGCTGGGTTCAGTGGGTTAGGTAAGTATGATCTCCACCATGGGTCAGACACTTTTAGAGGTCTGTCTGACTGGTTAAAGGACCAGGACAATTTTTGTTTTTGCCTTTTTGTTTTTTTCCTTTTTACATTACAAAAGCCACAACTTTTTAAAGGGGTTGTCAAGGTTCAGGGCTGAACCCGGACTTAAGCTCCCCTTCGCTCCTTTAGCATGTAGGATTGGAGCATAGGAGCATTTGCTAGCTTGTTTGTTGTGAGCCAGTTACGTATTGGGCTTCACAACACTATGCTAGGTGGAGACTTCCTCCTAGCAGGGAACCCAGTGACCTCACCGTCTCAAGTGGGCGGTGTATAGTGCTGTTCTGGGTGGTTTTAGAGGCAGGTGACATCAGACATCCAAAGTCTCTGCCTAGCATAGTGTTATGAAGCCCGGTATGTCATTGGCTCACAATAAACAGGCAGTGCCCTGCGCCGCATCAGAGCAAGGAAATGCTCCAATGCTCCTATCCTATATGCTAAAGGAGTGAAGGGGAGCTTATGTCCAGGTTCATCCCTGAACCCGGAAAACCCCTTTAAATTTTTTGTTCACAAAGCCATACGAGGGCATATTTTTTGTGTAAGAAATTGCATTTTTTTAATGGCACCCATTACCTTAGTTTGTACTTCAAAATGAGAAAACATTCTTTGTGGGGTGAAATTAGGAAGTGTTTTTGCAAGACGAACTGTAGTTTGTATTGGTATCATTTTGGAGTACGTACAACTTTTTGACCGCTTTTTGTTAATTTTTTTTGTTGGGGAGGGAGACTAAGTGACCAAAAAAATGGCAAATTGTAGATTTTAATTTCATTTTCATTTAAGACGTTCGTCGTGCAAGAAAATGATTTTTTAATTCTAATAATTGGTCATTTTCAGACACGAGGATACCTGTTATGTTTATATTTTTGGAAAGAAAAAAAGGTAATGCTCTCTAGGCAATAAATGCCCTCAATGTAAAATATTTGTAAATATATTTAATAGGTTAGATAGTCCACAAACATCATACAGAAAATAATCAATCAAGTGGTAATCGGTTTGTATAAAAAATGTAAGTATATGGAATAAAATAACATAATCGAATGCTTGCCTAAAACCATTTTGGGTAAATAAATAAAATCTCATTTACCATTTTCTACTCCTGCTTTATCTGGCTTACATTTAGAACTGGGGCTGGATGCGGCAAAATTATGGAAAAGCCGGCGCCTCTTCATAACCCCGGCGGACCCACCGCCAGGTATAGGGATTTATTAAGACCGGCGTTTTAGACAATAAATGTGCTCCAAAATTCCCACTACTAGTGGGCTCACCACAAGGGAAAATGAAACTAACTTCGTGCATGCGCTGTTGGAATCCCATCCTGTGGTTCCACGGGTTCTCGGCTGAGTACCATTTAAGCTCCGAACTAATGGTAGTGCCCCCTCGATTTAGCCCACTCTTCAGTAGTCAAAGTTTTTCTTCAAAGGCTTAATTTTCTTAAAAGAGGTACAACAAATTAAAATCTATACAAATTTGCTGTTGCAGTACTTGTACAGACTCTCCGAATATGACCTCATGTCACTTTTAGAGCATACTGAATGCTGTAATATCAAAACCGCAAAAATCTTGGCAGAATTGTGTTTTTTTTTTTCGATTTCACAAGACAAATTTTTTTTTTCTATTACCAATACAAGATATGGTAAATTAAATGGTGCCATTAAAAAATACAACCTGTCCTGCCAAAAATTAAGCCTTCATATGGCTATGTGAACAACAAATATGAAAAGGCATGACTTTTGGTACAAAGAAAAAAATGAAAACGCAAAAATAAACATTGGGCTGGTAAGGGGTTAATTGTTGATGTAATATCACTGGAAAACTCTCTGTGTCTTTTCTGTACCGTTGCTTTCAAGGAACATAAAATGGACTTTTGCAGGAAAAGAAACACATTAATGACTTTTACTAAACCCATCAAAGGGGCACAAATCACAGCTGGAAATATGCAGCTCGGCAGTAATATATAAAAAGCTATTCCTGGGAACCAGGGCAGTTATAGCCATTTTAATGCAGACTGAGGCAGGTCAATTCAACTCTGTGCGCCCGAGGCACCAAAATGTAAACTATATGCTCTTAAAATGTATTGTGTCTGTAAATTATATATCCTATCCCTTTCCACTCCATTACTATAACAAAAATAGTGGTCAGCAGGTCACGTGGAGAGATTCTGCTGTAGTGTACCCGGCCTTCAAAGGTCAACATTAATGGTACAGAATGTCGATATGGGATAAGTATATTAAAACCTGCAAGAAATTAATATGATTAAAAAAAGAAATGAAGGAATAATAGAGGTAAAAGAATACTGGTTGCAATGGAAATCAACAACTGAACTGTCTTTTTAAGAGGGTGATCTTTCAGGAGTTTTCCCAATAGGGCAATATGTGATTGGCGGGGGTCTGACTCCCAGCAGCACCCCCGCTGATCATCTGTTTGACGAGGCCTCGGCGCCCCTGTGAGCTCTGCAGCCTCTCACAGCATACAGCGCCGATCATTGTATAGTGGCTGTACTCGGTATTGTAGCCCAGGCCCATTCAGTTGAATGAGAATGAGATGCACATAGGCCATGTGACTGAGTAAGGTGACATCACCGGTGCTCTTCAAACAGCTATGCAGGTTGTTCCTGAGGATAGGTTATTAATATTTTACTCACAGAAAACCCTTTTAAGAAAAAAAACCCAAAACTAATATATGTTTTATTGGGCAGTGGTTTTCTGATACCAAGATCCATGTGGACGTGTCCATCCTAGCAATAGATGCTGGATGTGAGTCCTGTGGCTCCAGGATGCTGCTGTCTTCACTAGTTGTCATGTATCAGCACAGCTTCGTTCCTTGACCGATTTTCTCTTATACAGCTCATGAGGGATCTCCTGTCACTTGTATTGACAGTCATCCGGCGCAGGCGCTACAGTTCAGCAGAGACATAGATACAATTGTTGCAAAGCTAAATACATCAATAGAACCTTCATAAATCTTTGGTAGTTTGCTACAGTATATCAGACTGGAGTGATTGTTGTTTATTAACAGGATATTTAATAATTCTTCCCAGTAGAGTTCCCCAGTTTCTCTCCAGAGTAGAAGGATTGTGCCAGTAGCTTCATTCATATAAGGCTCCACTGCGGTTAAGGAAGGCAACAAAATTAGCAATCAGCCTCACCCCTTTATCCCAGTATACCCTTAGGCATTGATGACTGAGTAAGAACTGTAGACATTCATGGATTATGCTATTTCAAGTTGAGACCCTTAGGTGCCGTGCCGTGACCTTTGGTCGGCTGCCAAGTCTGCCGCCTGCTAGTACCAGCCACGCTCTGTCCAAGGGGTCGTCTCACTTCATCAAATAGCATTTATCATGTAGAGCATCCATATTGTACATTATCCATATTGCCTCCTTTCTCTACAAAATGATAAAGGGAGACAACCCCTTTAAATGAGACTATATTTACATTAAGATGGAGAACGTAGTCCCTTCATCAGCTCATTTGTTAGAGGAAAAAGTTGAAAGAAAGAGACGTTTTAGCATCAGGAAGCCGGTGCTGACATTTACAAAAGGTTCAGTCTGGATATCAGTCAACCTTGATGGCGAAAGAAAAAAAATGCTGAAAGATCCAAAAGATCCATTATTTTTGAGCGAGTATTTGAAACGTGCATGAAAGTGCAAATTTGAAGTTTCAGCCTCTTCATTTCTCGAAGTGTCAGATTGTATTTTCTCCCTACAGTAGAGTAGGACACATGCCGCGTGCCTAACATAATGTCGTGCAGGTGCAGTTAACTCTCTCACGGCTATCCTTCTGGCTTGTATCCTCAGGGTAGGTCTTCGATATTCGATCTCCCGGCACCACTGCTGATCAGCCGCTTGGAAGGACAGCGATGATCAGACAAGCACAGCGCTGTACATTCTATAGTGGCTATGCTTGGTATTGCACCCCAGTGACCGAAGAATATGCCGTTGCTTGCCTAGGAAGAGGGTGTGGCACTCACTGGAGCACCACGTCCTCTTCAATGGGCTGATCTCGGAAGGTGGCGGGAGTCAGAACCCCACTGATCTGATATTGATGATCTATCCTGAGACTACATCCATAAAATCAAATAAGTTTATGTGTTTCATAAAAAAAAAAGAATTCTAGCAGCGCAGGCAATTAAAGAGCACCACTCAGCAGGATCAACCTTCTAAAACCAGGTATGTTGCCTGGTAGGGTTGATCCTGCCAATTAAAATGATACCTGTCTTGTAAAAATCGGTTGTCACATTTCCTAGAAGAAAAGCTTTTATTTTTTCAGCAAATCCAGACTTCAGCTCCTTAGCTTTCCAGTGCTAAAGCCCTCACTTATGCAAGGAATTTCTCTTAGGAGCACTGCAACCGATGTTCACAAGACAGGTATCATTTTAGCATTTTATATCAGCGGGGTCAACCCTAACCATGCAATGGGTTTGACCCTGCTGAAAATGCCCTTTAAAATAGTAGTACCATTAATGTATCGGGTTTAACTGCCCAGGACAGAAGGCAGCTGTTTATCCCTTCACAAACCTAATCTGAAATGTTTGGCCAATTTCCTTACCCTTTCCTGCCCCTAACAATGCAGTTCCTCTGGAAAATGGACTCCTTTGTCAGTTCCCACCGCTCAGGAGTCACGTCAGTGGGAATAACCACAGCTAGACACTTGTTTCCAACAGTACCATCCCTTCTCAAGATTGACCAAGGAATGAGAAGACCAAATTGGGATGAGGGTAGTTTCCCGGTTGTATTATCGGGAGATCTGAGATTCCGAAAATTGACTTAACACGACTTATGTGCGTAAAGGGTTTACTAGACTATGATAAAAGATATACATATAAAGATAACATACAGAGTAAGGTAAGTAACAGTCACCAAAGTCGTGAACAAATGAGCGAGCTCCACATTCACCAGTGCCCAACACTCATATGATACAAAAAGAGGTAATGGTAGCAAGATACATCTTACCCTGATCATGTCCTCAACGGAGCTAAGTTCTTTGTTACCTAGCTAGATGGTTTCTAGACTCCTGACCCCTTCAAAAAGTATTTAGTGTGCAGTATGCATGTTCAGTTATTTTATACTTCAGGAATGTGGCCAGGTATCAGGCATCACTAACCAACTACATTACAAGGAATTAAAAGGAAAGGAACCACTAAAACTCTGTTATAGACCAGTTTCCTTTACTATTCTAATATCCATGTATATAGCACTGTCACGAACCAGCGCTTTTAGCAGGCGGAGTCATAACCAGGAGCAACAGTGTAGGACCGAAGGATGAGGCAGAGGCAATAGGTCAGGGCAGACGGCACAGGTACAGGTCAGGCAATCCGGGTCGGCAACAGGAGAGTCAAGGCAAGCAGACAGGGATCTAACAGGTATCAGATTCCAGAAACACAAGTACGAGTCAGGAACACAAGTAGATATCAGGAACCTTAGCAGGACACAAGGACCGTGACACTGAGGCATCTGGGAAGGGTGCTAAGCCACTTATATATGTGCAGGAGGGCTAGGATTGGTCAGCGAGGTCACATGATCCAACCCAAAAAGCACAGCAAGTGACGCGCGCCAACCCTTAAGGAAATGCTGAAGTAAACAAGCAGAAAGCATGCTGTGGCCGGTGCTGAAAGGAAACACTGGCAGCAGATCATCGCTGAACGCGGCGCACGGCGGTAAGCAGGGGAACAGCGGCGCACAGCAGCTGCTGTTACAAGCATTATATATTATTTTCTATGCCTATGCTCTTTTACTTCCAGTATGGTTCATCCACAGGTTATTTTTATGCCTAGCTGCTTTCATCATCCGGAAGCATGTGCTGAGCGCTTCTACATCACATTACTGGGAGGTATCAGTGCGACATCCCATGATTTATGTTTTTGAAGGTTGTGTGAGTGTTTCTCTGTGCCTCGATGGCTTGTATAATAAAAGTGGGTGCGCCTAACAATACATTTATTTTTCGAGGCATCCAGCCCGCAAATTAAAATCTATATCATGACCTTCAATGACAGATCAAACGTGAAATTAGAGACCCGGACAGGAGATAGCGGATTGTCGCCTTCCTTGTTTTGCTATTCCGCGCAGCACCCGTCTGCTTTTTCCATTCTGTGTAGAGCTTCAAAAACGATTTCTGTATCTCTTGATAAGAGCGAGGAAGCCAGAGGAGCTTCATGTGCAAAGTGCTTGAGCAAACAAAAAATTTCCTGTCTTCCATAGCCATAGAAAGTATTATATTAAGACTTGAAAGCCTACTGTTCTTTATTGTTCTTTTCTACAGCTGAGAAATCTCTTGGTTTCAGAGCCGTTTTTGACACAAATGCCAACTGCTTAAAGGGAACTTGTCAGCAGTATCAACCCTAGTAAACCACATATACTGCCTGGTAGGGTTGATCATGCTGAATACAAGGACCCTTTTCTTGAAGCAATCCAAAGTGCCTCTACTGAAACATTTCGACTTTTATTTTTATGCTAATAAGGGGCTCTGAGCTCTGCGTCACCTCCCCCTTTCTCCCACTGATTGACAGGACCCGGCATCATCACCGTTCCGATGTCTGACTTGACTTAGAAATCCGGTGCATAACCGGGAGTTCAGCTCTCAGGAGCGTGGACAGCTTAATAAGATCTACTGAGCATGTGTCAATTTAACCCTTACTGGCACATGTCATCAGAACAGTAAGGTGGAGGTGAAGTGGTGCTCCCAGTGGTTAGTCCCACCCCTCTGGGCTACCAGCACCTCATTAGTGTGAAATGAGGTTTAATAGGGCTGATCATGCTGACATATGCTCTTTAAGCTAAATATCTTAGGCTAGTTTCATATTAGCGGTAAATTCTTCTAGCAGAAGAACAGCCTGTCAGAAGATATCATATCCGGCATACCCGGAAAATCCCGAAGCATCACCAGGCCCCATTGGTTATAATAGGACTTGATGGGGATCCGGCCTGTTTCTGGCAGTAGTGCCGGGATTTGGATGGACAAATACTGCTGCTTGCAGTCCCATTATAGTCAATAGCCCCCGGCGGGGTCAAGTAGTATCTGTCTATGCCAGATATGATGTCTCCCGGCAGACTGTTCCTCTGCCAGAATATTTTACCGCTAGTGTGACTAGCCTTATGCTGTTTTACAGGCTAGGGCAGCACTAAATCCCTCCCATTAATGCCGGTGACATCACCAAGCTCACTGGTAGGTGGAAGCCTCTGCCTAGCATTCCCATTTAGAGACCCGGTAGGTCACCGAAAAATGAAATACTCTGATGCTCATATCAGAGGGGCTGCCTGGGTGAAAAAGACAATATACAGGTTCAGCTCTAAACCCAGATAGCCCCTTTAAGGGCTCATGCACGTGGCTGTGTCTGTATTTTGTTCCGCAAATGACAGATCTGCAAAATACAGATACCTTCCATTGCTTTCAGCATTTTTCTCATTCCTATTCTTGTCTGCAATACAGACAGGAGTAGGACATGTTCTACATACCTCCCAACTTTAGAAAAAAAGAAAGAGGGACTCTATGTGCGACATGCAAAGCACTAGGCCACACCTTTACCTCCGCCCAAAACATAGCTAAACACCTAATCCCACCCTGTCCCCTAAATGCCCCCACATAGTAATTATTCCCCCTTTGTGCCATCATAAAGTAGTAGCATTGTGCCCCTTCACAGATTATGCCCAGATATGTGCCCCCTCACAGTAGTTATGGCCAGATATATGCCTTCTTCATGGTACCGATGCCCAGATATGTTTCCTCTCACAGTATCGATGCTCAGATATGTGCCCCCTTACAGTAGTTATGTCCAGATATGTGCCCCCTCACAGTAGCGATGCCCAGATATATCCCCCCTCACAGTAATATGCCCAGGATTGTTCCCCCTCACAGTAGTTATGCCCAGATATGTACCCCCTCACAGTAGCGATGCCCAGATATATGTCCCCACACAGAAGTGTGCCCAGTATGCGCAGTTGTGCCCCACTCACAGGAATATGCCCAGCTGTGCCTCTTCACAGTAATATGCCAAGGATTGTGACACCCTCACAGTAATATGCCCAGTAAAGAGCCCCCTTCACAGGCAATCAAAAAAAAAAAAAAAACTCCACATACTCACCTTGTTCCTCAGCAGCAGCAGCAGGATGATACATGGAGCTCCTGGCTGGCCCTGCCCCCTGCCCAGACCTGCAGTGTGGAGCGCAGACAGAGGGCAGGAATGATGGAGCAGGGAACCGACGGACAGCTCTTGCTTCGTCATTACAGGCAACTGTCTATGCTTTCTATGGAAGCCGGGACAGCTGCCAGAGAGCGGGACGTGCCTCCCCCATACCGGGACCATGGGACAGCCACTGAAATCTGGGACTGTCCCACCAGATCCGGGACGGTTGGGAGGTATGGTTCCATAACTTGCGGAATAGGCACACTGATTTGTAAAAAAACACCCATGGCCTCGGAGAAATGAATGGGTCAGCGTGCTATCTGCATAAAGTGGTCCTGTGCATGAGGCGCATTAGGTTTTTTGTGCACTACAGTCTGGTGTGAACAGAGCCCGGAAGTGTAAAAAATCAGTGGAGAATTAAATCCAATTGCAAGGACTGATATTAAAATAAAAGGTTATCAAAACTCTAGTTTATTCTTCAAGGAGTTGTCCAGGGTTTGCACATTGATGTTCTATACTCAGGATAGGTCATCAACATGACAATTTAGATAAAAGAAATTCACAGTAGATTTTTTTAAAAGGATCAGTCAATGTTTTTCTGATGTTTTTCCATTTTTGTTCAGAATGTGTCAGTCAGTGACAGTAACACAAATATTTTTGCTCGGTGTTGGTCTGACAGTCCAGACTTATTTTTGATCACCATGAAGAGGTCCTGACCTCTCAGGAACTGGCGGTTCTCTGCCCACATCCATTTTCCATGTAATGTCAACAGGTTTTGTCCTAAATATTTTCAGAGCAAACACGGCGTGCCTGGCCACGGATCTTGTTCTGTGTCACAGATGAGTATATTTGTCTTCCTTTTCCCCTTCTGTTCCTCCCGTCGTCCGTTCTGTAGCTGCAGCTGTTTGTGGTTTAGAATAAATATTACATGAATTTTATCTTCCACATTCATATCCGCAGACTCTGACTGCTCCATTCCTGACACGGGGTCTATTCAGAGCCTGTATTCTGGGGCCCATTGCTGATCTGTGTGAACCAGGAGGGTCTCGATTCTTGCTCTTTTTTTTCCTCCTATGTACATCGTTTTCTCTAAATGCTATAAGTCAGAGTTCCCAACCAATCAATGTATGTGACAATTAAAGGGGTTTTACGAGACTTTTGTAGTGATGACCTATTCTCTGGATAGGTAATCAGTATCTGATCGGTGGGGGTCCGACACATGGGACCAGGGGCGGGCTGGGAACTTAAAGTGGCCCTGGAAAAAATTCTAAAAGTGGCCCTGTTTTGTAGTTGGATCCAAATTGATGGAAGGGAGGGCCAGCAATACCATATTGTGGCACATTATACCATTGCAACAGAGCCAATTACCACAGTCCATGTGCCAGCAGCACAAAATACAGCCTCAAAAACTTCCACTGGCCGGCCGCGAAGAGGGCCCAGGTGGTTCCCTGGGCATCGGCCCACCGGGAAATTTCCTTGTAAGGTCTATGGCCAATCTGCCCCTGCCCGGGACCCCCGCCAATCAGCTGTTTGAGAAGGCACCAGCACTCGCAGTAGCACCACGGCCTTCTCGCAGCTTCTCCTAGGCCAGTGATGACTCGTTCATCGGCCTAGATGCAACTCAGCGCCATTGAAGTGAATGGGGCTGAGCTGTAATACTAAGCACAGCCGCTATACAATGTACGGCGCAGTGCTTGGTAAGCTGAGAGAAGGCCGCAAGCCCCAATGCCTCCTCAAAGAGCTGATTAGTGGGGGTCCCCCCACCAATCAGATATGTCATCAGTCGTGATGAGCGAAGTTTACAAAAATTCGACTTGGCTACTTCCCGGAATTTCACAAAGAAAATCGCTTTGTGACAAATTGGTTTGCCACAAAGCGCATTTTTTGGTAAGTAGCAGGAGCAATGGCAGGGAACGATGATTGCACCGCCCCCTCCCCCATCATTGAACCCCTCAGATGCTGTGTTCATCGCAGCATCTGAGAATAATAGTGCAGGCTTTCAGGGGTGAAACCTTTGAAAAAAAAATACTCACCTTAACCATTTGAGTGCAAAGAGGCCGCTGCGGCCATCTTAATTGAAGATGCTGCGTGAAATCTTGTGTGGCACATTATGACATCATCACGTCACCGGGCACAAGATTTCGCACAGGATCTGTAATCAAGATGGCTGCTGCGGCCTCTTCGCATTCAAATGGATAAGGTGAGTATTTTTTTTTCCAGCGTTTTAACCCCTGAATCGAATTTTCCCTAAAATTCGGATCAAAGTCCACTTTGGATACTTCGATTTGCTCAATCCTACTCATCAGTATTAAAGTCTTGGAAAACCCCTTTAATTATGAGTTTGTCGGTTGATTGTGTGCTGACATATCAACAGGTTGAAAAAAAAAAAGGTAGACTCATCTTGCTGATAACCCACCGCTCACGTTCTGAGGATGTCCGATTTCCTGTTACTGTTGACTTCCTGGTCTTATCAACACAGGGACATGTTACCATTGCAGCCAATGAGGAGAGTTAATTTTATATAACAGCTTTCAGAGCATATTTCTAAATAGTTTTTTAAGGGGAGGCTGTAAAACCCCTTTTAACAGTATGCAACAAGCTCCTAAGCTCCCCCTAGTGGAGGGGATTTCAGGCAGCCAGGACATTATCAGGTATCCGGTTTTAGTTAAAGAGGTTCTCTGGGCTACAGATATTAATAACCCAGCTCTTTAATATCATCTCAGTAGGGGTCCGATACCCGACACCCCCACCAATCAGCTGCTCAGGGCAGCCGCAACACCAGAAATCCAGACGTGAGCTGCACTATCCTGACACAGCCACTAAATAGTGGTGGAACCTTCTGCATCTGCAACGGGCGCCTCCTCCCAGGGCCTCTATATTGCGTCCCAGAAGTAGTAGTAATGCTGAGTGGTGTAGTGTGGTCTAAATGTCTCTTTATGTGTCACGGTGCTCCTACCTGGATACTGCTGGACCCCAGGCTATGGCTCCAAAGCAACTAAACGGGGAATGATTGAGGGAGTGGAAAGAATAACTTGAGTCCAGATCTTGAGATGAAGTTCAATGGCAGCTTTACTTTGAATAAATGTTTCTTCAAACAGTTTACAGGCGTTGTCTTGGTTCCAGCAGGCTTTAGCGATAAACTGGCAGGCAAACTCAATTTTGCTATATCTTTCTCTCACTCTGCTGTACTGACAAGCTGACTGGATAACTTGGCTTCTTATTTACGCTGCACTTCATTTTTTAGTCGGACTTATGTTCAGCCAAGGAATAGGTTAGAATCCTGGAAGCTCCAACATGGAGTCTCAACCAGCACAAACCAGAACTGCCCTACTACCTTCTGGTAACAAGCAGGACTGGCCCACTTCTGACTAAAAGGGGAGGGGGGGGGGGAATGGAATGGTGAGTTCCATTCTATCTAACTATAGCTCTGCTGTGATTGCTGCCACCTGCTGGGGAACCAGGCGCATTACATATGAACAATTGCATAACAAGATTAGGTATGCACATTGTGGATACATAAGATGACCCTGTGTTAGCCCATTAAAGACAGTAGCAGGGTACAAACCACTCTGGGGTGTTACACATCCAGCTCCGTATACTGTATAGTTTTCGTGACTGCTCGAAACGACTAAACGCTTGGGGATGCTGAATGTCCCCCCTCCCCTCACCAACTCCCCCTCCTTCTCTCAAGAGGTGAGGGTCTTGGAGGTGGCCCACATACACTAGACATCCCCTCCTTATCTCAAGAGGCGATGGTCTTAGAGGTGGCCCCCATACACCAGGCACCCCATGCCTCTCCCAAAAGATGAGGGTCTCAGAGGTGGCATCCATACCTACCAGGCATTGGTGGTATATCTAGGATATTCCATAAAAATCTAAGCTGGGAACACTCCTTTAAAAAGCAGACCGTGCACATTATTTCAGAATGACCTGTAAATGCTGCTCAAAAATCCTCCTCGATGATAGTATATGCATCAAAATGACAGACAAGAGCCATACAAATATTGCAGCGATGAAAGATATTAGCGCACGCTGACGATTTAGAGGAGTAGAGCTGACGAGCGCTGATTGTTTGGCGAGTGAAGTATTTTCTACTGTCAGATCTGTTTTTCTTTTATTTGTGCTCCAATAATTGAGTTTCACTGTTGTGGCCAGCTTCAGTCTATGAGAATTCAAGGGGTAATAACTGAGAGATTTACGGACTCCATTAAACCAATACTGAGTCAGATATTCTCAGTACAATAAAGGAGTGAAAAGATTACGCAGGTTCTGATATCATTATATGAAGCCATCATGAATACCGCTGTCCATATACTCTATTATAGGACCTAGGGACGTCATAGGAGAGGGGATCCCTCGGCACAATACAAAGTGGAGATCAGCTCTGTTCTTGCTCTGGCCTGTCCAGGTTGAATGGCAATCATCTAATGATAGAATTCCCTTGTGGCAAGAAGTAATTCCCCCCTACCAATGACCTATGGAGGGGGTAGAGGCATCAGACATGCAACTTTAATCTAACACAGAGCTATCTGTCTAAAATCGTGCTTAAAAATTCTAATAAGTACATTAAGAAAGTTTAAGATTTATTTCTTTATCATTTATTATTTGCTAATATTTATAAATAGTCATCATAACCCCATATTCCATTCACAAGAATTTCTGTTCCCATTGGGTAAGTGACGGGTAGTCAGGAATAGATCATAAAAATAAACCGTCCCTATTCTTAAGTATACTTTGCGTCTGATGTTGCATTTCAGCTCCATTCCCATTCCCATGCAGTGCTAGACTCTGCCTATAGACTAAAGTGGCGCTGTTCCTGAACAAACAGACATATTTGTCAATCATAAAGAACCAGGAGGTCGTTGGGAAGATACAGAGCGAGGTGCACAAATAGACTGCAGGTGAATCTGTGCAGACCCGACCGCACACTGCTCCATCTCACACTTGCAGAGTATTTTTGCACCTCGTTTCCGTTCCTTCCCAGTGGTGGGCCAGTTTCTCAGCAACCAATAAAGGAGGCTGCTCACAATATATTTTCAAGAGCCTTATTATTAGAGATGAGCGAAGCATTAAAAAATTAGATTCGGGAGCTTCGCCGAATTTAACAAACAAATCCGCTTTGTGGCATCTGATATTAATAACACAGTGTAAAATGAAAAAAGAAATAAAAATAACAATATTACCTTATCCATTTGCTTGCGTAATCACGCTGACCGACAACATTTTTTTTCTTTTTACACTATTTCAGTTTAAATCGATTCGCTACAGCGAAGCACAAGGAAATTCGGCTTCACGGCGAATCCAATTTATCGCGAAATTGAGATCGAAGTCCATTACTTATTATTAATAGTTTCTGATCATCTACCTGCTTTTTTCTTTATGTTTGACAATCTAGTTGGGTTGTTACTCATTGATTCTTAAAGGAGTTCCTCGCAAAATAATAAAATAAAATTACTGAAAATACCTAAATATTATTTACCATAAACACTTTCTCAAATAGCTTTTATTGGCTTGTTTTCTTTAGGGTGCAATCATCAGGGGACAATATAGCAATAACAAATGACAAAACAGGTGCACACTGCGGTCTTACTAAGCCCTCAAACTGATGTTAAAATTGAGAGGTTAGTCAACATGTCCTACAGTGGAGGACATGTCTTAAGCCCGAGCACCACGCCAAGGTCTCTCAAGTAGCTCGGGACCTAACACTCACCTACCTGTGCCATATGGGCAATACCAGGGGCCAGTGGGCAAAATTACAGGATTGTATTAGGCCGACTTGCAGCAGACTCCTCAGTTACCTCCAGCATGTAACCATGCCTGCAATGGGAGGAGGGAGAAGGCTGTTAGCCCCACCCAAGACTGGCTGATATGGCCCAGGCCTCACAGGTGCACCTAAATATGGCCTGTGGATGGAAAACAGGCTACATTTACATGGGAGTTTATACACCTCCAAACAATTATATATACACAAACCAACTGAAAGGTGGCATGAAGCAGGATGTGCTCAACCCAAAAATGCAGTTGTGCATATATATACAGGGGAGCAGATCCTGCCCTTGTGGCCCGTTGCTAATGGCGATCCCCAGCAAAAATGCATACGGTGGAGGATGCCCGCAGCGGACCACAAGTACCACAATAGACATCCTACACAAAATGGCAATAGTGTGGATGTGATAAATAATATAACAATATAGCAATAACAAATGACAAAACAGGTGCACACTGCGGTCTTACTAAGCCCTCAAACTGATGTTAAAATTGAGAGGTTAGTCAACATGTCCTACAGTGGAGGACATGTCTTAAGCCCGAGCATCAGGGGAAATAAAATGGTGGCTGCTCTACTAGCACACACAAAGCCCATCCTAATAACACAGCTGGGACGGGATACTGTACTTCAAACCTTCAATGCAGTTAGCTAAAGAGCTCTCTCAGCCCTCCTAGCCACTCTTGCTGTCATCAAACGGGCGGTCCCATGAAAAATATTCTACAGTTTTTAAACCAGCACCTGGATCTAAATACTTTTGTAATTACATGTAATTAAAAATATAGTATAGCCACTGAGTTAGTCAATAAAATGTATCTGTATAGCGCCACCTGCTGTTTTTTTGTCTATTTCTTTGACCTGCTCACTTACATGGTCGCACATGCTCAGTTTCATCCTTCAACTGCCTCCTGAGCTGTGATAGGGAGAGTATGGACACGCCCCCGAGCTGCAGCAGAACAGACACTCCCCTTGAGCTGCAGCAGAACAGACACTCCGCTTGAGCTGTCAGCTTGATATAAATCTAGAAGAGCAATGAATGGTGAGATCTCTGGATCCATGTGAGGTACAGGGCTGGTTCTAGCATTGTTAGAAAGAGATTGTAATGTACTATATGATGTCTAATTTAAATATTTTACATTATTCATTGGAGAACCCCTTGAATTACAATCTCAGTTGTGTGTAGTAATTGGAGCGAAGTGGAAGTACAGAGAGGAGAACGAATGGGTCGGGCTGAGGCTAATGAGCAGTAGCGCTTTTATGCAGTCTGCTATATTTCCACAGTCTCACAACAGACTGTCTTGTCCGTCCTTTCTGTACTTTTACATTGCTCCCTTACCACACACAATTGATATCTTATCTGCTATATGTAAGCTTTGAAGTATCCCATCCCGGGTATCTTATTAGGACGGATTTTGTGTGTGCTAGTTGAGCAGCGGCCATTTTATTTCCCCTGATGATTGTGTAGTGTACGGGAGTTGTAGTACCCGTCACTACAGAAGGGTCACTTGGATGCTGTCGTTCCTCTCATTTATGGGGAGGCTGGTAAAAGTCCTATTTGTAAAATGTAATGCAATTTATGGTATTTAATTCCCTGTTACTGTGAAATGTGCCATGTGCAGGCCGGCTAGGGATGTAATTCCAGCTCTAGTCACTAGAGGGAGCTAGGTAGCCCTAGTCTATATAAGGCCCAGTCAGGGAAGGAAGTCAGTTGAGCTCAGTTCAGTCTACTCCAGGCCATGAGCCTGTGAAGTCTACACCAGGCCCTGGGCCTGGGAAGGAGTGCAGACCCTGGAGTCTGTGAAGGCCACATGTCACAGGCCTAAGCAAGTCAGCAGAAGTCAAGCAGAGGCAATCCCTAGAGCAAGAGGTACTGAAATGTCAAGAGGAGGTACACTGTCTACTGGAGATTCAAGGATATAAGCCAGAAGTAGGGCATTGGGGCCTTGAAGAATAATTGCCAGTCAGGACAAGTCAGGAAGAAAGTAAGGTTCACCTGCATTTCAAAGTCCTGTTATTTTACCCTCTACTTTACCTTGCTGGATGTAAGCCTGCTGTAACTGCGACTGTATAAAAGTCTATTGTCTGCAACAAGAACTGTTGTAAGAGGTTGCCTGCTGTATTTCCACTGTTTCCAGTAAAGTTGGAATTCTGTTTTCAAGCTACAAGTCTGCACCTCTATTATTCCTACTATAAATACGGTGTGCCACCGTTTATTGGCACTGGCGTCACGAGACATCAGGGACTTAGCCATAGGCACGTTAAACTACAACACCAAGGGCACCTCACATTCCACCTGGCTGTGTCCCTTCAAGAACCCAGAGAGTGCCCCAGAGGAACAGCGTGCCGGCCTCTCCATCACTGGCATTCCCCAGGTTAGTCCCACACATTGCTCTGACTTGGGGATGCTACATTTTGGCGTCACGAACAGGATACGCACGTTTTACGGACTGTGAGCAGAAACGTGAACTTTGTGCCTTAACCAGTTTGCCAAGTGACAAAACGCCTGTTTATTTGAAGTAAACTTTGCGGACTTAAAACGTACAGAAAAGTGTCCCAAAAGCCTCTAGAAAGCGCTGTGCAGTGTTGCGCTATCAAGAGGAAGAAAATCGCCACTTCCAAGTGTGTTTTTGTGGACTTTTTACAATCCTGCTTGCTGTCATTGAATTGATGCATCATGGCGCCCAAGATGACCGCCGGCGCCATTGGACTTCTTCTTGCGCCATCCCTGACCTCAGTGGCGCGAAAATTTGGCGCCAAAACCCTCCAAGAGGGAGGAGAAGACGACCTGGAGGTAACGCCTTCCTTTGAGGATTATAATATGGACACCGCCTACCCTATACTGAAATACCTAGGGGCGTGCAAGAAACGACGGGGTGGAGCCTGCAGGAACAGTGGCTCACCCTGCTACGGGGTTTCCTACCTGAATCAGAGGGATCCGGAGCCGTAGTTGGAGCAATGGAGGCGACCCCAGGAGCAACTAAGGAGCGCCCTGCGCCCCCAGCGTATACTCCCAGCGACATGGCCCAGACCTGTCCATGGCCACAAGCCGAGCCCTGCCGTTTCCACCCGCAGCGAGAAGGCTTCCTCCCGCAGAACCCCGCGTGGTCGGCCCTGATGGCCGAGATCCGAGTGGCGGCAACTTTAAAAACTACCACTCAGAAAAAGTATTTCGAGGAAGTCACCAAGCGGATCTATGAGGACTCCAGGGACAGCAAGCCCCAGCTCGAACGCCGCACCGGAGTCGTGCTCGAGTTTGACAAGGTCAGAGGATTTGGATTCATCCAAGAAACCGGCACCAACCGGGACTATTATGTGAATCGCCGGTCCGTCAAGCGCAGCTATCTCCCAGGGCGACTGCATAATCTAGCGGTCGGAGAGAGAGTAGAGTTTACTCCCGCGGAGGGCCTGCGAGGCCCATATGCCACTGCGGTGACCCGTCCAGGACCGGTACCGGAGGACTGGGAAGAAACAGAAGATCCGGTGGAGGCAGAGGACCCGCCGGGACCCATCCGGAATACGTACCAGGAGAAGAGTTCCTTTCTCGGCCCGAACATCTTCTGGCAGCCGACGATCCTGGACAAGCCTCCCAGTCCTTATCCCTCTCCAGAGCTGCCGCGACGAGAGAAGACAGCCGCCGATTGGGCGCGGATGGCCCAGTTCAGTGAAGCGATGGATGACCTGCGGAGGAACCGCCATGAAAGAACCTCGTCTGAGCCTGCTGCAAGTGTGCCGGAATCCAGCAGTGAGATCTCCGCCCTGGAGGAGCGGATCGCTTCCTTACAGGCTTACCTGGATGGCCTGCGGCAAGTGACAGATGCTAAGAAGACAGCGCAGCAGTCCAGCGGTGGTGAGTTACCTGTGACCCCTGTGCATCCTGAACCCGTAGTACCAAGGTCCTACCGCTAACGCTGAGCCACCCAAGGTCCGTGTAAAAGCGGATAAATTGACATATGCCAGGAGCCGAGTCCGCCTTGACGGGAGCGTTATGTCCCGGCCAGAGGAAGTGTCTACCCCAGCGCCGGCCCGTGTCCCGAGACCAGCAGCTCCTATGTGTCCGCAACCCAGCGGGCCAGTGAGGTGGGTAGGCCCAATACCTGTGATGTTTCCAGCCCATTCTCTTTGGTGGGCACCCCTCCAAGTGGCCCTGGTGCATGGCCCAGACTACCGGCAGCACAGGGCTGCACTACCTCTGATGAACAGGGATCCTTTGATACATACCTGTGAGCAGGCCTGCTAGGCCATTTTTGCTCATCCTCACAGGGACATCATACATGTTGCAGGAACTGTTCCTTTAAGTTTGCCAGGCTGGTGGAGCTTGCTGCCAGTTCCCCACGGCCGGTGGCATGTTTGTGAAGATAAGTTGCCACTGTGGAACCACTGCTCCCAGCCTGCCTCTTTCTGTTCCGGGACATCCTGCCTGCTGCTACCATTTTGGTGTCAACTACTTTAATAATTCCAAGTTGTGCTTTTATTTGCACTTTATCCCCTTTTTAACCCCCATTTTAGGTTGAAGAGGGTTCTTTTATGTCAGCACTTTAAAAAAAATACGCAGGACTTGCCAGGAAGGTGTTACCCTGGTATTGTCAGAGTCCTGTATTGTGATTTTATGTATGTGCTGCTGACCGTATTTATTACTTTAAAACTTTTATCCAAGTCTTTGTGCCCAGATATGGACTCCCTATGTGCGAGCCTCTGAGATATCGCTTTTATTATGGACTCATTCATTGTCATGGACTATCCTGGTATTCCCTAACATCCGCTGTGCCAGGTCAGCGCCCCAGTTCCACTCTTTATCCTGAAGAAAGAGAACGACGCCCCTTGTCACCGCACTTCTCCGTTAGCCAGCTGGACCTGATAATAATTGTCAATGCAGATGGAATTGATTACTGATATGTATGTATGCCTGCATGTTTTTCTTGTCTCTTTCAGGTGAAAATTCCAGTCGGGCGGTACCCTGTTAGAGTACGAGGTCGTACTCAGCTTAAAGCAGCGGGGTATGTAGTGTACGGGAGTTGTAGTACCCGTCACTACAGAAGGGTCACTTGGATGCTGTCGTTCCTCTCATTTATGGGGAGGCTGGTAAAAGTCCTATTTGTAAAATGTAATGCAATTTATGGTATTTAATTCCCTGTTACTGTGAAATGTGCCATGTGCAGGCCAGCTAGGGATGTAATTCCAGCTCTAGTCACTAGAGGGAGCTAGGTAGCCCTAGTCTATATAAGGCCCAGTCAGGGAAGGAAGTCAGTTGAGCTCAGTTCAGTCTACTCCAGGCCATGAGCCTGTGAAGTCTACACCAGGCCCTGGGCCTGGGAAGGAGTGCAGACCCTGGAGTCTGTGAAGCCACATGTCACAGGCCTAAGCAAGTCAGCAGAAGTCAAGCAGAGGCAATCCCTAGAGCAAGAGGTACTGAAATGTCAAGAGGAGGTACACTGTCTACTGGAGATTCAAGGATATAAGCCAGAAGTAGGGCATTGGGGCCTTGAAGAATAATTGCCAGTCAGGACAAGTCAGGAAGAAAGTAAGGTTCACCTGCATTTCAAAGTCCTGTTATTTTACCCTCTACTTTACCTTGCTGGATGTAAGCCTGCTGTAACTGCGACTGTATAAAAGTCTATTGTCTGCAACAAGAACTGTTGTAAGAGGTTGCCTGCTGTATTTCCACTGTTTCCAGTAAAGTTGGAATTCTGTTTTCAAGCTACAAGTCTGCACCTCTATTATTCCTACTATAAATACGGTGTGCCACCGTTTATTGGCACTGGCGTCACGAGACATCAGGGACTTAGCCATAGGCACGTTAAACTACAACACCAAGGGCACCTCACATTGCACCTGGCTGTGTCCCTTCAAGAACCCAGAGAGTGCCCCAGAGGAACAGCGTGCCGGCCTCTCCATCACTGGCATTCCCCAGGTTAGTCCCACACATTGCTCTGACTTGGGGATGCTACAATTGCCCCCTAGCGAAAACAAGCCATAGTAAATAATAAAAGCTATCTGGGTTAATAATAAAGTAATATTTAGGTATTTTAAGTAATTTTATTTTATTAATTCCTAGAGAACCCCTTTAAAGTGACAAGGTTTACTATGAAGTCATGGGCGCTCCTCAGGAGGTACGGATTCCTGCTAGTTTCTCCACACAGTTTGGGTATTTAAAGGGAATGTGTCATCACAAAATGACCTGCTGTTTAAATCACTTTTTTATGTTTACAGTAGCATATTTTTGAGGAATCTATGATGATATTTTTCAGAAATTTTCCATGTATTCTGTATATTTAAACAAGAACCATAAAGCAGCAGTTTTCGCACTGGCTACTATTTCTAATAATTGGCACCACTTCTTGGTTTGTACAGATCACTTTACTGCAGTTAACTAATTCTAATCCTGCCTGTAATGATATCACCTCTGTGTATAGATAAGACAGGATCCACCATTCACAATAAGCTATTATCACAGCTTGTCTTCTCCCACCCTGTACAACGAACTCTGCACAGGTCACAGAACATGTCTAGAAGACTCTTCCATAGAAGTTAATGAGGTCTGCTCCTGACCATGATGTCTATGGCCCATGGGGCTGCCGTAAAGCAATTTTCTTAAAGCTGTTAAGATCAGCTCGGGAAGATGGCATCACTATAATCATGTCTAGCCAGAGAGAAGGAGGCACCCCCTGTCTTTTTCAAACAGAGAGTGAGCAGCTAGGGCTGCTCACTCTCTGTTTGAAAAAGACACCTGTGAGTGTCGAAACGCGCGTCACCTTAACATGAGTGACCAATAAATCCTTTCGAGCAAAGAAAATGAGAGTGCCGATTTTTCTTCGCTGTGCAGACTACGGGATTACATCCGCATAACCGAGCACCCACCGACCAACACGCAGTGCCGCCTGACCTCACCAAATAACTGTATGTATACGTCCATTTTTGTATCTGAAGAAGGGAAGTTCCTGGATCACTTTTGGTCGGCGCTAAAGTCATTTTTTTTCTGAAGCTTTATTCCAGCCTTCCAACTTCTGTCAAGTTTCGACGTTCAGATTGGATTCTGGTAAGACTCAACGACACAAGGTGAGAGTCCTATCATAAACATCTTTATGTACACCTTCAGGGACATTTTTTATGATTGAATTTTACACATTTTGGACTAAAAATAATTTTCAATTGGCCTTTATTAAAAATATTAAGCCGTTTCTGAGTACAAGGTTAAAAATCAGTCTGTTTGCAGCCTCTCAGTTTCTGTTTTCTTTGTATCCCATCAGGGGCGTAACTATAGGGGAAGCAGGGGAAGCGGCTGCTTTGGGGCCCTGACCCAAAAGGGGCCCATCCAAGAGGAGGAGGAGAAGTACTGAAAGATTTTGTCAGGTCCCCTCAACATTATTACACAATGGAATGATATAGAGTGGCAGTATAGACAGTGTAGAAAACGGATGGAACAGCTGCTGGGCCTGGTCTGAGAGAGCGATCTTTACTAGCCACAGGAAAGGGGGCGGCATGAAAGGAAGGGGTTATGAAAAAATTACTGGGGGAGGGAGCCCCATTCAAAAACTTGCTGTGGGGCCCAGTCATTTCTAGTTACGCCACTGTATCCCATGTAGTAGATCTTATCTCTGATCTCCTGACCTCATAAACACTTACTTAATCCACATTCTTATCATTTTAATAAGAATTGATAATGAGTGTTTATAAGATCAGAAGATTAGAGATAAGAGCCACACATGAATTTTTAACCCTGTAGCTTAGAAAAGTCTGAACATTTTAAATAAAGACCTATTGAAAAAAATAATTTTTAGCCCAAAATGAGTAAAAAAAAAGGGAATGTTCGATAAGGATTGAGCTATATTGAGTGTTTATGAAGTTAGGAGATCAGAGATAAGAGCCACAATTGAACGATGATGGCATTCCAGAATAATCCTGCAAACAGACTGATTTTTAACCCTGTAATTCAGAACTTTCTGAACATTTTAAATAAAGACCTATTAAAAAAAAAAATATTTTAGCCCAAAATTAATAAAAGGTAATCATAAAAAAAATCCCTGTCCATTCCGACAATACTACTCAATGCGGCGCTTGGCATTGTGTTTTTATCTTTTTATTTTTCACCTCAGTGGAGGAACAGGGGGCAGTAGGAAAATAAAAAATAGTGATTTTTAGTGAACTTCGTATCTGCAGTACCACTCATGTATTATGGCAGATAATAGTCCAAGATCATGGTGACAGATTCCCTTTAAATATGTCCATAAAAGCGCTTAGACGCTATGATTGTTGCCTTTACTTGTGGTCTCCAGGAGTAGAATACGTTCCTATAAATGAATTTGAACTAAGTGATATTCACGGCATAGAATGCATGAATAATTCTGAAATTCAAGTTCTTAAAACTGAGTGTGCGTTGGAGGATATTTGCCGTGGTACTCACTTGTTAAAGAGACTGGATTAAATAAAATCTAAAGTAAGAGGATTATCCCCGGCTTGTGCTGTGAAGGTTTTAAAAGGATCCCATTCAATTAACCTGTCAGGTCTTAACGTTTTTAATTATTTGCACAGTTAAGTGTAGAAGGCGTCCGTCTACAGCGTAATGTACAAAGATCGGCTCTGCTATAAATCCCATTAACGGGAGGTTGGGTAAATCAGTTTGATGAGTTACGAGGCTCTGTGATCTGGGTCTCAGTCTAGCTTTGTCTAACAGATCAATGAAGAATTAAGGCCAGTAGATAATGGAGTTTGATCCCACAGTCATAATAAGCTAGTAATGTAATAATAAACCATCACACAGTACTAGCGTTTAGTGACTTTGTAAACGCAATGCATTCTGGATGAGTTACAGCTTGATGGTTGTCACTGGACACAGTCAACAAGCTTGTTGTCAGATACACCCCTGACAGCTTGCATGGTCTCCTGTAAGGCAGTGGGGCAGGTAGTTTTCCTTTTTACAGTAAATGGCTGTATGCCTAAGGCCTCATGCACACGGCCGTTGCCCAGCCGTGCCCGTATTGTGGTCCCCAAACAGCGGGTCCGCAATATGCGGGCACCGGTCATGTGCTTACCACATCACGGATGAATAGGTCCGCAATCCGGAAGGTCCGGTGCGGAACGGAGGCACGGAACCCTACGGAAGCACTACGGAGCGCTTCCGTGGGGTTTCTCTCCCTGCGGCAAAAATAGCGGTGCGGACGGATCAAGGACCCATTCAACTGATTTGAGTCTGGATCCCTCGTGGCAGCTGCACGCATAGTGCCAGTGGATTCTTATTCCGGTCCCCAATGCACGGATCCACCGAGCAATGGCCATGTTCATGAGGCCTAAAGATAAGAATAGGAAGAATGCCAAGCCTCTGTGTAGGGATTGGATAAGCATAGAGTTTTGGTAAATTTCGTCCCTGTAGCCTGTCGACCTGTATCTACATTTTTGGACTAAGGCTGTAAATCAGAATAAACAAGGACTCACAGGACCACACTGGTTTAGAAACAGTACCACATGGGTCTACTGGCTGTATCTGGCATTGAGGCTCTGTTCCAATTAAATTTAAACCAGAGCCTAGATATGAATATTTTTGTAATTGCATGTAATAAAACATTTAGTATAACCACTAAGATATTAGGTAAAATCAATCCATATAGCGCCACCTGCTGTCATTGTCCGTATTTCTCTGTCCACCTCACTGAGGTGGACGCACATGCTCAGTTCCATCCTTTGACTGCCACCAGTCCTATCTACTGTTAGTAGCTGTGACAATCACAGGGAGACAGCTGTGGCAGAAAAAACAAACCCCCTGAGCTGTAATAGGGGGAGAGCTATAGGAAAAAGGACACACCTCCTGAGAAAGGACATGCCCATGAGCTGTGTGAGGGAGAGAGCTACAGCAGAAAAGACACACCTTCTGAGAAAGGACATGCCCTTAAGATGTGAGAGAGACATAGCTTCAGCAGAAAAGACACATTCCCTGAGAAAGGACACACCCCCTGAGCCGCCAGCCTGAGGAAAATCTAGCAGAGCAATAAATGGGAAGATCTTTAAATTTATATGAGGTACAGGGCTGGTTCTAGACGGAGATTGTCATGTCCTATATGATGTCTGATTTTCATTTTTTACGTCAGCCATGGGATAACCTCTTTAATAGTGACAGGCTTTAATACCATAAGAGTTCAGACTCTAAGCAGATATGCATCTACACTCACAAGTGCATAGCCATAAGGCAAACATGGTTGGTTAAAAGATGGCTGCACAATACATCATAAACTGATAGCAAAAAATAGGAAAAGAGGCTCATTCCAAAAAAAAAAAAAATGGAATGAAGGAAGCACTTAGCGCACATTTTTGATCAAAAGTATGTCGGGCCCAAGTACCACGTCACGGTGGCTTCCGCACAAGGGTCCCTAACATTACAGATACTGCCTCTCATGGACTTACCAGTCTCCTTTTATTCAGGGCACTGCAGGAACCAGCTAAATTGCTTTTGTGCTGAGAAGTCCCAGGTACTTGGGCGTTGCTCAGTCCAAAAGAGGCGCCACCCTTAATTTATACTATAAGACAGAGTTCAGACTAAGCAGATATGCATCTACACTCACAAGTGCATAGCCATAAGGCAAACATGGTTGGTTAAAAGATGGCTGCACAATACATCATAAACTGATAACAAAAAATAGGAAAAGGGGCTCATTCCCAAAAAATAAAATGGAATGAAGGAAGCACTTAGCACACATTTTTGATCAAAAGTATGTCGGGCCCAAGTACCATGTCACGGTGGCTTCCTCACAAGGGTCCCTAACATTACAGATACTGCCTTTCATGGACTTACCAGTCTTGTTTTATTCAGGGCACTACAGGAACCAGCTAAATTGCTTTTGTGCTGAGAAGTCCCAGGTACTTGGGCTTTGCTCAGTCCAAAAGAGGTGCCACCCTCAATATATACTATAAGACAGAGTTCAGACTAAGCAGACTAATGCTTCCTTGATTCCATTTATTTTTATTATTTGGAATGACCCCCTTTTCCTATTTTTTGCTATCAGTTTATGATGTATTGTGCAGCCATATTTTAACCAACCAGGCTTTAATACCATACACAGCTCAAAAGGGGTGCTGTTTTAGGAAAGAAAGACCTTTTTTCACTTCCTACCTTTGTAGTTAATGTCCAATTTAATAGTATTTCAAAATTTATTTGTCTCCTCTTTTATTAATATCAGGACAAATGTAGTCAGTCGTGTTGTTAAACCAGAAATTGGAGCAGCCAGAAAATGTTCATTTCTGTCACAGCTGCCTCCCCGCTGCACCTCGCTAAAAACTGGGGGCCACCCCACTGATGGGCCTGCCTCACAGTTTGAGGAGCGCAGCCCTAGAGTGAATTTCATCGGAAGCCAATTATAGTAACCATATGGGACGATCGGACATGCACAAGGAGAAAACGAAAAAAAAAAAAAAAAAAACAACACTCAAACTGGCAATTTTAAGAAATAAAAACCATAGAAAACAACACGATAACATATTTGTAACATGTTATTTATTTATTAGTATTTTTTAATGAAACCCTTCTATTTCTGGTGAGTTCTTCTCGGGTGTCATCGGCTGCAATATAAATAAATAAGAAGAAAATAAAACCGAGCCGTTTTTTATTTATTAGATGCCTTGACTGGGTAATTATGGCTGACTACCTGTGGATAAAATGTGTCTCATCTATAGCAGAGAAAAGCACTTAAATTTTATCATCTGTTATTCTAGGGGAAGGTTTATTGTTATGCATGAGTGAATTCAAGTGCACTGTACTAATGGTGATTTACAGAGGCTACAATAACAGCTTTTCCAGACCAAGATGGGATTTAACACAGGCAAGAGTGAAAAACATAAAAAAACAGGAAACTAATAAAAGTTTCACAAAGTTCACCTGACATGGAACTTTAGAAAAATCACATAATACAGCTGCTTAAAGGGGTTGTCCAGTTTTTTTAAAAACTTTTTAAAATTGAGTGGAAAACCCATATACGCACCTATTCCCTCCAAAGTAGCTCCTTTCAATGGTCTTCTGCCCCCCATCCTATAAACTTCTAGATGGACAAGATCACCTGTAGTCAATGACTGGCCTCAGCGGTGAAGTGTCCTCAGGTGGCACCTGACCCAGCAGTGATATGATTCTAGGAGAAAGTTAGGTTTGATTGGGTCAAAGATCCACTATTTTCTCCTCTAAAGTGGTGACACCAAAGTTTAAAGCCATTACATAGCGAGGTCCTATATCGTAGGAAGTTATTTTCCAGTATGGTCAATTGATTGGTCTTCTGAAAAGAAAACAATGCAAACCCAATGGGGAACATGCAAACTAGGTGTAGGTGGTGTCCTGGTCGGACAATCCCATCATCTCAAGATGGACCACTAAGCAAAAATGGTGTAGTATTACCCATGATGTGTAGCAAATGGATGCTCCACTAGATATATATCTGTGTATATCTGGCTTTAAAGGAGATTTCTGGTTTAGAAAACCCATTTCCAATTACCAAATTAGGGAATTCTTTACTAATGGAGGAGGATTTTCACATTCAGAACTCACATTTATTAGCAAGTGGAGAGCAAGTGAAAAGATCATCTGTCACTCTGGAGACCCTAGCCCTTCGATGGCTAACCTCTGGCCCTCCAGCTGTGGTAAAACTACAACTCCTAAGATGCACAATTGCTTGGCTGTTCTCAGAACTCCGTAGAAATGAATGGAACGTGCTGGGAGTGCCGGCGGTTAGCCATCACTGTGCCTAGCCTGTCAATGCATTACACAGACCATCCACTGATTTGACTATGTAATGCTACATTTCCCCTGTGGGGGCACTGCAGGAATACTAAGCGCTTTCTGTCACGCTTTCCCAAGGATTTTGGCTGCAAGCCAACTTGTGTTCAATTTTTTCCCCAGAAGACCCTTCTAAGTAAAAGGCATTCTAGCAATGTTTATAGTTTCTCCCGCATAGAAAAATCCTGTTTTTCTCTCATCATCTGCATGCTCCTTACAGCGCGTACGCCTAGAGTTATAATTTTGTCGACATTTTGAACATGACTTAATTACGGTTTTCGTATATTGTTTTTATAACACGTGTCAGGGGAATCTACATATTTGTCTGCGGTAATGACACTTAGACGTTTTCTGTATAGAGGGAGGAAGGCAAGTTAGTGCCTCTGCCACGATCTGACAGGACTTTCATTTGCAGGAAGGTTCGAGCTGCCGGCGTTGCCCTGTGTCGCACAATACACAATAAAACTAAAGCAGTATTTGCATTCTGTGTTCAAAAGATTATGAAGTAAAGAAAAACTGAGATTATAGAGCGGCAACGTTACAGCACGGAATATTAAATGTCTGCCGTGATAAAGCAAAAATCACTATGTCGGCAGTCTTCGAAAGAAATAAAAGAAACACTAAGGGACCGTTCATATGGAGTTTTTTGGCTCTGATTTTGGAGCGTTCCTGCCTCAAAATCAGCTAAAAACAGCCTCTCATTCATTTCAATGGGAAGCAGCACTTTACATGTGTAAAAAAGAAGCATGTCCTGTCTTGGGGCAGAATCAGTGCTGAATCTCACACTGAAATGTGAATAGGAAGCTGAAAAAAACAGCTCCATGTAAGTCTTAAGAAGAAAATTCAGCTTTCAACTGAAGCGAACACCCATTGGTTAAAACAGACACTTCAAAAAACATATAAAAAAACTACGTGAAAAAAGTATTTTTTTTTGTGCTGAAAAAAAAAACCCGCAGATTCCGTGCTGATTTTTTAAGTGCGTTTTTCAAAATCAGTCTTGTGAACTGGCCCTTAGGTAGACTTTGTATGTAGTGCCCGAAGCAAGGATACTTTTAAACTATGGACATTTAAAATTGTAAACATTTGACCTTCTTGCTACTATGCAATCATCTCCCTACTTTATTGCACTTAGAAGGGTAAACTTGCACTGTGATTTATGCTGTTGTGTGCACTTACACTATTTCATATTGTTGAACTGCATTTATACCATTTGCACTGTTACTGAAACTTTATGTGCACTGCACTGTGGAAAGGGTTAATGCACAGCGAGCTAATACTGAAAGACTTTAATACTTTCTATCTATGCAAAGTATTGGAGGAAAAAAACAGACACACTGACCTTTTGACTGTCTGGTTTAGCTTTGTTGTTTATGTCTGAGGACTTCTTTATGTCTGGAAAAACAGCTTATTCATTCCCATGGATTTGCATTGAAGCTCTTTACAAGTCTATGATAGACTAAAATTGGAATAATGTTTCTGTTTAGGCTGTGCTTCTCCAATCCACCCCTCACGACTAGAAGGTTTTAGTTTAGTTGGAAACTGAATATGAGGAGAGCAGTCAGAGCCACTAGTTGTCTGCAAATAGAGAGCAGTGTTTGGTAGGAGAGACAAGATGAAGAAGATGCTAAGATGGGAATGCTGACCCACAGACCCCTGGTTACCAGCCTGCTGACCAGGGCTCCAGACGGAGGACTGAGCCACATACCCTGGCCCAACAGCCCTTTAGCCAAGGTACCAGCCTTCAGAAAGAGAAAGGGACAACTAGCTCAGGCATTTCCTCAACACAACGCCTTCTTCTGCTCCGTAGTAGACTGGAGAGGCCAGCTCAGTGGCTTGCCTGAATTGTTTTTCACTGAATTTCTAGTAAGGAAGCACACTGGTTTACTGCTGACCCTGTCTCTCTGGACGTATTTCCCATTAAGGTGCACCACGCCTTACCATTGTTCCCAGAAAGCAGCAACATGTGGTGACACCACGACAGTGTCCGGGGCCCAGGGTAGCATTGGGACCACGTTAACCGGGCCACTGCATGGTCACTACAACAATACCACCTATAGCCTATAATTGAAGGCATGGGATCAAAATGTAGGGCGGTTTTCCAGTTTCAACAAATAAGGGTTAAATTAAAATTATGCAGTAGAGCTAACACGTGTATCCCTTCCACCTGCTTTCTAGAAACGTCCCCACACATAATCTCCGATCCTCACAGGACCTCCTCCTCTGTTCTCCTCTCATCTGTTCTTCACACAGTTGTCCACAAGATTTCTCACGTGCCTCTCCCATCATGGACCGCGCGAGATTTCATGCTATATCTTCAATCAAGATCGCGACGGACGGCTCTTTGCGAGCACATGGATGAAGTAAGTATGATTAAATTTTTTTTTTTAATTTTACACTGTGTTATTACTGTCAGATGCCGCGATTAGCTATGAACGCGGCATCTGAGGCGCAAAATCGACGCTCCAAAGTAATTTGTCACAAAGCAAATTTTCTTTGTAAAATTCGGTGAAGGAGCTGAATTGAATTTTTGAATACTTCGCTCATCTCTACTGATAGTTTGTTATGTGACAGAGGTGCCTTTAGGACCCCTTAGGCACCAGCAGTGCTGACCACAACTGCTTCCCCTAGGACAAGACCTGGCTTTGAGCAGTGGGAATCCAAAGATTAGCTTGTCAGCTCTAAAAGCCCCTTTATAATGGCTGATGCACCAGGCAATTACAGGGAATGGATTGTTTATTCCTGATAACTGCCTGCTCGTCAGAGGAAGCAGACAGCAATCATCTTCTCTATATGGGGACTAACAATCTCCCCTGTGATCACTCATCCCCCTAGAGGATCACTTTTTCTAGGCAGCAGATCCCTGTTTACCTAGTTCGATTCACTGCCCAGGTCTAGGAGTCTGCATCAACAATGCTTCCACCCGACGAATAAACTTATTAATTGGGTGA
This sequence comes from Bufotes viridis, assembly GCA_033119425.1. Classification (NCBI taxonomy): domain Eukaryota; kingdom Metazoa; phylum Chordata; class Amphibia; order Anura; family Bufonidae; genus Bufotes; species Bufotes viridis. Next base: position 21,892,415 of record CM065598.1, on the reverse strand, counting down.
CCAGGGAACCTATGCCCTGGGCAATTATTGGGAATGGGTATTCCTAGGAATGATCCTTTGTGATAATAGCCCTGATCATTGACCACTGCAAAGGGGCCTTGGAGCATATACACAAACAAAAATAGGGCACGCTTCTGTGGAATAGCCTTGGGCTCCCGCATGGTAGTAAATCACGGATGTGTGAATGTGCTGTCTGTGGAGAACACGTACAGCACACGTCTGTGATTCACTGATGTCTGAATAGGCCCTTGCCCTGCCGTCTATAATGGCAGTCGCAGGATTGGGATTTTGGCATAACATGTTTACATTATATTAAAGGAACTCAAGATTTTGATACTGATGACCCATCCTCAGGATAGGTCATCAGTATCTGGTGGGGGTCCGAATCCCGGGACCCCTGCCGATCAGCTGATGGCGAGTGCAGTGCCACATTGCAACATTGTATCCAATGATTGTCAAGGTGGCCACATTGTGGCATTTAAAGGGTTTTTCTGAGATTTTGACCTATCCTCAGCGCTGTGTTTAGTAAGTCAACTTTTAGGTTAACGGTCGGCTCACAAGGAGTCAAAACACCTTATTTATTACCATCAATACAACACAATTATAACAATAATACCCAAAAACAATAATGATAAAAAAATCTAAAAAATTAATTGATAAAATTCAGTCAGGGTCCCTCATACAATGTGAGTTGCGGAGCTCACGCAACTCACAATTTTGTGATACAGCTGCTAATCCTATATTCCAATCCTATTCAGGATAAGAAACAGACGTGTCTTGCGTTATTTGTGCCAATATTACATATATTTATGCTGTGTATAATGGACCTTTTTGCCCTGTTTATGGATTTTGTTATTGCGTCCTGCACTGTTGTACTCGGTAGCAGGATTCAAATAAAGGCGTCCTGTGCACTTGCGCTTTTTTATCAATGCGGCTGTATATAAAAGATAAGGGCATATATAAAGTGAGGTGCACACAGCTTTTGAGGTAATCAGATTAGTTGAGGCAGTTCGATACTCCAATCTTGATCGATACAATGTGTGTGTTCAATCACCTTGTTGCACGCTCTCATATAGTGTCAAAAAACCTGTTCTCACCAATGTTGTGCACTATTGGGCTTCTTACCGGTCCCCGATGTTACCGTCTGTAGGATAGTGCTTATACAGGCAAGAGATCTGTACCGCTCACTGTTTGCTTGCTTGCGGTCTTCCCGGTGATTCCTCGTTAGTGCCGGCACTTCGTGCATGCGTGGTAGAGGTTTCCAAACGCCACAGTGTAACTCTTCGTTTACTTTGCAACGCTCTGTAGTACAGCAAGACAGTCTTTAAAAATTGCAGCTGTTTTTTGTTCCATATAATATCGCCAGGCGCGTTTTCGAAACCATAGGGTTCCTTCCTCAGTGGCAGTAGATATATAAAAAAGAGGGACAATTCGCTCCTTATATAGAGCTGGTGATAAAAATAAAACCTGGACCGGACCGTGACTTTTAGCACTATATCATTTGCTATTAGCCACTCATTCACATTATGTGATGTTATATTTGTAATTAATGTAGTGTTTTATGCTAATACATAATAAGTAATGATCAATAGAAAACATAAAATGAAATTACAGTAAATAAACAGAAAAAAAAACCACTTGTTGCAATACTTTTGTTGTTGCGAAGACACCGGTAACAAAATCCATAAATAGGGCAAAAAGTTGCATTATACACAGCATAAAAATATGTAATATTGGCACAAATAACGCAAGACACGTCTGTTATTTGTCCTGAATAAGATTGGAATATAGGATTAGCATAGCAGCTGTATCACAAAATTGTGAGTTGCACGAGCTCCGCAACTCGGACCGTGATTGAATGTTATCAATTAATTTTTTAGATTTTTTATCATTATTGTTTTTGGGTATTATTGTTGTATTTGTGTTGTATTGATGGTAATAAATAAGGTGTTTTGACTCCTTTTGAGCCGACCGTTAGTATTTGCATCAAGTTATATTAGCTATTGGATGGTAGCGGGTCGTGCTCTACTTTGGTGAGCTTCCCGCTGTTTTATTTTTCAACTTTTAGGTTGACGTTTGAGTTAACTCTTTCCTTCCTTCTTACGGCTCCAAAGTAATAGAAATGCTAGAGTCATTATTTTAAAGGCTAGAATTTAATAGAACAGTAAATTTTCCTGCCAACTATGAAGTCAGGACCCTGTGAATAGGTGAATGAATTTAAAAACCCGAACATGCAATTACCCAGGCTCTAGGGAAAGATTAATGGAGTTGTGAATGGTAAGGGATAATGGTATGGTATAAACCCCCTGCTCTACTGCTAATTAGAGGTAGGGGAGGTTCGAATGAAAAGGTTTCTTGAAAGGGGTTGCATGACCTATAAGAAGACGTGTGGAGAGGCGTGGAGCTGGAGAGCACTTCCAGTGGAAGCGGTGGTAGGTGAATGGATTAAAATAATCAGATAATTGAAAGTCTACAATGAAATATGTTCCTGGTATTAAAATAAAGTTATTACAGTTCAAGGCTTCACTTTCATTAAGCATGTAAAGATGGGGAAACTTGCTCTTGCTCATGGTTTGATTCGACGTGTTACTAATACATAGGATAGAGCAGAGATGCCCAAACTGCGGCCCTCCACCTGTTGCTAAACTACAACTCCCAGCATGGCCCGGACAGCCTAAAGCTATCAACCTACAGCAGGGCATGGTGGGATTTGTAGTTTTACAACTGCTTGGGGGGTTGGGCATCCTTGGCATAGACCATCCATAACAGACTGGTGGGAGCCTGACTCCTCAGCGCCATGCATTTTGTAGCGCTTGTGTCTGGTATCAGCACCATGCTGGAACAGCGCCATGCATTTTGTAGTGGTTGTACTGCGGCTCACTGATGCTCAGTACCATTCAAGTGTGCTGCAATACCACAAACAGCCACTACCAAATGTATGGCGCTGTGTCTGGTAAACAATGAAGGGGACGCCATGCTTCCAGTCAACTGATTGGGGGCTGTTGGAGGTCAGACCCCCACCAATCTGATAGGATAGGTCATCATTATCAAATTCCTTGAAAACTCCTCTAATACTGTATGTAGAGGAAGTTGGTGGTGTATCAATGGGGGGGGGGGGGGGGTTACTGTCATATCTGAGCCCGAAAAGGATACATCATAAGAAGACACCAGTGTTTTAAATGGTATCAGAAAGGTGGGAGCCTGGTTACAGATTTTGGGGATTGTTGCTCAGGGATCAGGTATATTAAAATCCAGCATGTCCAATTTTTGTTTCCCTTGATCCTTGACATTGGGGGTCTGTTGAGTACCCCCCTTCCCTACATGTTCGATAGTATCCTGATGTATATGGGCACCTCAAACTGTGTAACCGTCTCCTGAGCTCCCACAATGCACTGGGAAACAAGCATAACGTCGAAGGGAATGTAATGTATCCAGATAACTAGCTAATTAAAATGTGTGAAAACGTGCCATTTTTCTAATTTATTTTAATTTTACCACTCTATAGTTATTTTCCATAAATGACTATGGGGGGAGGCCATCCCGAGCAGCAGCTGCAGAGATCTTCTTTTCAGCAGGCACCTGGAAGCATCTCGTTGACTTCTATGGGAGAACGTAGTGGGCATGCTCTGTGACCTGTGTAGAAGTCATTGTGCAGGGAGGGGGAGGAGAAGCCGATGGTTGGGTTTAACGTAAAAACGATAGGTCATTTACTGACAATACGTTCGATACTGTATGTGCAGGAAGTTAATTGTTCCTGGGAGAGCTGATCGACGTCCGCCTCGATTCTGCAGATAAAAAGTAATAGAATTTTTGAGGACCTAATAGAAAATACAGTCATTTTCTAATCCGTTAGCTTCTTCTCTCTCTTTGACATCATCATTTAACATTATTAGCCGGCATAATGCTCTTAATGGATATTGAAGAGAGAGGCATTATAATGCAATTACATTTATTGAAATGTTGTTCGTGTTCCCATAATTACTGCGATATTTAAGGCAGGGAAGAAGAATTTTACGTGTGTTAATCATCCGTTGTGCAAACCCAAGTAGGTCTTAGCCATTTATTGTTGGTTCTGACACCGTTAAATTAATCTGAAATCACCAGGACTGAATATATTAAAGAAGATTGGGTGATTCTTAAAATTGCAGATGGGGTGGAAATTGATTTATTTGTATTCCCACGTCTCTCCCCTGAAAAAAATAAATGCATAAATGCAAATCCACAAAGACGATATTGCTGATTTAATTGCGCTCAATGGCACATCACAGCTGGCAATTTTTACCTTGCACCTCCGCTCTGTCAGTGTGACGTCCGTGCTGCAGATGCTAACATTTTATCACTCCTTCCCATAAAACCGCGCAAGCGTAAAACCCAATGAGCATTATCGACTAATAGCCTCGCAATAAATTGTATTACCATTGATTTGAAGGAATAACATTTGGTCAGACTCATTTTAGTTAACTAGTTTTTAAAGTACGAACAAGGAAAAATCTATATAGACTTCCATAGGGCACTGGGCTTATGGAGCTCATTACATGAAATTGTATAATAGGCTCTAAACCTCCTAATAGGGGTTAGGCCATGATTGATGTAAAGAATGAAAATCAGTCATCATATAGTACATGACAATTTCCAGCCCTGTACCTCACATGGATCCAGAGATCATTCACTGCTCCAATTGTTCTGCTAGATTTATTTCAATCTGGCAGTTTAAGGGGCATTTCCTTTCTCAGGGGCATGCCCTGTCTGCTACAGCTCTCTCCCTATTACAGCTCACTCAGGGAGGCATGTCCTTTCTGCTGTATATCTCTCCCTATTAATGCTCAGGAGGTGGGTCCTTTCTTCTATACAGTTGTGTTCAAAATTATTCAACCCCCACTGAAATTGAGTGTTTTGGCCAGTTTGACGTTGATTTTGATTATTTCAGTCATCTTGTTTACAATTAAATCACAGAGGCACTTGTAAGTCAGACAAATATAACATAACATTTATAATGAAATAACCACAAATGTCTTTTCTGTGCTCACATCATTATCAGTTTTATTCAACCCCCAAGTGACAGTCAATCTTAGTACTTAGTACAACATCCTTTTCCAGTTATAACAGCTTTTAAACGTGAAGCATAGCTTGACACAAGTGTCTTACAGCGATCTACGGGTATCTTCGCCCATTCTTCATGGGCAAAAGCCTCCAGTTCAGTCACATTCTTAGGCTTGCGCGCTGCAACTGCTTTCTTTAAGTCCCACCAGAGGTTCTCAATCGGATTTAAGTCTGGTGACTGCGATGGCCACTTCAAAATGTTCCAGCCTTTAATCTGCAACCATGCTCTAGTGGACTTGGAGGTATGCTTGGGGTCATTGTCCTGTTGAAAAGTCCAACGTCTCCCAAGCCTCAGGTTTGTGACGGACTGCATCCCATTTTCATCCAATATCTCCTGGTACTGAAGAGAATTCATGGTACCTGTACGCTGAAGCTTCCCTGTACCTGTAGAAGCAAAACAGCCCCAAAGCATGATTGACCCCCCGCCATGCTTCACAGTAGGCAAGGTGTTCTTTTCTTCATAGGCCTTGTTCTTCCTCCTCCAAACATAGCGTTGATCCATGGGCCCAAACAGTTCTAATTTTGTTTCATCAGTCCACAGAACACTATCCCAAAACTTTTGTGGTTTGTCCACATGACTTTTGGCATACTGCAGTCGACTCTTCTTATTCTTTGGAGACAGCAAGGGGTGCGCCTGGGAGTTCTGGCATGGAGGCCTTCATTACGCAGTGTGCGCCTTATTGTCTGAGCTGAAACTTCAGTACCCGCATCTGACAAATCTTTTTCGGTTCCTCAGCAGTCACATCGGGACTTTTCTGCACTTTGCGCTTCAGGTAGCGCACAGCAGTCGAAGTCAGCATCTTCTTTCTGCCACGACCAGGTAGCGTTTCAACAGTGCCCTTTGCCTTGAATTTGTGAATGATGCTTCCTATGGTGTCTCTTGGTATGTTTAACATCTTTGCAATCTTCTTATAGCTATTGCCCTTCTTGTGAAGAGAAATCACCTCTTCTCTTGTCTTCCTGGACCATTCTCTTGACTTCACCATGTCTGTAAACACACCAGTAAATGTCTAGAAGGAGCTGAGTATCACAGTTATTTTACATCTGCCTAATTGGTGCTTATTCTGCTTGATTGCTGCTCCTTGACATCCACAGGGGTTTTCAATACCTGATCGAAAACACTTGAATGAACCTCTGATCTTAAGAGTGGTCGTCTTCAAGGGGTTGAATAATTCTGTCAATGAAGAAATCACAAAAAAAACATTTAATACTGTATTACAAAAACAATTGATGTCATTTTAGTTGCATTTGGTTCTTTAGTAAGTCCTTGTAAGATTTCATTCTGAACACAATTACAAATGTACACTAAATTCCCTAAAACCCTTTACAGCATTGGGGGTTGAATAATTTTGAACACAACTGTAGCTCTCTCCTTATTACAGCTCAGGGGGCATGTCTTTTCTTCTGTAGATTTCTCCCTATCACAGCTCAGGGGGTGTTTCTTTTATGCTGCAGCTCTCTCCCAATTACAGCTCAGTGGACATGTCCTTTCTGCTGTAGCTCTCTCTCTATTACAGCATAGGGGAGGCGTGTCCTTTCAGCTGCAGCTCTTTCCTTGTCACTGCCACAGCATTTAACAGAAAATATGGCTGGTGACAGCTGGCAATTTAAACTGAACATGTGCGACCACCTCAGTAAGGTGAACAGTGAAAAAGAAAAGAAAAAACAGCAGGGGGCGCTATACATATAGATTTTATTTATTAACCCAGTGGCTATGCTAAATTTTTTATTACATGCAATTACCAAACTATTCACACGGCCAGTTGTGCGGCTGTTCCGTGCATTGGGGACTGCAATTTGTGGTCCCCAATGCACGGGCCCCCATCAATGCAGCAGCCGCAACCGCTCGTGACACGAAGGTCCACACACTTAGACCACGTTCACTATCAATAGCTGAAATTTTAGCAGGGCAACATTGCAATCTTATGTCGCTTGCTCACAAGATGCCTTGTAGCCCTAGCCTAATAGTACTTTTCCCCTGTAGCTCCCACTACAGGGAGAATGAGCGGTTTCATATCAAAGAGATTGTTCATGATAGAACAACCCCTTTAAACAGAAAGGATTTGAGAAACACGTAATACAGATGATAGCAAAATCTGAATCATTTTGTATAAATATCATGGGCTACTTTCACACTAGCGTTTTTACTGGATCCGACAGGGTTCAGCAAAAACGCTTCCGTTACTGATAATTAGAGATGAGCGAACTTTAAAAAAAAGTCCGGTGTTCGGCGTTCGGGTTGTGGTAAGTCGCACATCCCGTTATGGATTCCACTGAGCCACGCCCCCTGCACTGATCACATGACAGTGACGTCACCCCAGGTCCTTCGGCTGTTCAACAGTTCGGGTTGATGGCAGCCGCCCCTTATGGATTCCATATGCCGCTATAGTGGAATCCATAACGGGATGCGCGACTTACCACAACCTGAACGCCGAACACCGGACTTTTTTTTAAAGTTCGCTCATCTCTACTGATAATGCAACCATCTGCATCCATTATGAATGGATCCGGTTGTATTATCTTTAACATAGCCAAGATGGATCCGTTATGAATTCAATTGAAAGTCAATGGAGGACGGATACGTTTTCTATTGTGGCAGATTGTGGCGGAGAAAACAGATCCGTCCCTATCTACTTGCATTGTGGGTCATCGCTGGATCCATCTTTCTCCGCATCCCAGGACAGAAAGCAAACTACAACATGTTGCGGTTTTCTCTCCAGTATGGGAACGCAACTAAACGGAACGGAATGCATTTTGGTGCACTCCGTTCTGTTCAGTTCAGTTTTATCCCCATTGACAATGAATGGGGACAAAACTGAAGCGCTTTTTTATGGTATTGAGCCCCTATGACGGATCTCAATAACCGAAAACTAAAACGCTAGTGTGAAAGTAGCCTTAATGATGCAAAGAAATCCCAGCTATCGGCAGACAACAGAGAGGATTATATTAATTGGAGGACTGTAGATAACATTGTTTCTGATGCCGGCTGTTTCTTACTAAACCTCTGTACGAAATGCTGGTGCTGAACCGCGGGCTGTCATCTGAGTGGATTTGCTGAAAAATGAAAATCACACTAGCGCTTCTGCCATTAATTATTTTACAGCTCCGTGTTTATTCATTGTCCTGACAGCTAAATAATACAGGCAATGAGTGAACTGTAGCATTTCAAATGATCGAGAAGACTTGAGTGAAAAGTCTTTCATTAAATAAGATGAAGGGAGGCAGAACTGCTGGCAATAAGCACACATGCTGCACACAGTCACCTCATAGATGGCGTGTCTGTTATATCAACCTCGAAAGGGAATTGACACATTCCTGATAGATTCAGTATTTGTCATAGCTTTAAATTCAGATTCCCATTTCCTCTTCTTGTAGAGCACCTTCCCTTTTCTATCCATTTTCTTCCCCTTTTCCGTCATCTTGTTTCTTCATTTGATCCTCCCTCATTACTCTTTCCTCTGTTCTTCCTTCATCTCCCTTCATATTTGTCTCCTTCTCCTTACCTGCCTCTCTCCCATCACCTCTTCTGTCCATCATTCTTCCCGTTTTCCAATTTAATATTTTCTCTAACACCATTCCTTCCTTCTTACTTTTCAATTTCTTCCCCTTTCATTTCTATAATTTCTTCTTTCTTTCTTTCTTTCTTTCTTTTGTTCTTTCTTTTTCTTTCTTTCTTTCTTTTTTTCTCACTTTCTTCTAGCCTCTCTCCATTTCTCCCCTCCATCTATCTTTCAACTGTTCATTCCTTCCTCTCTCCCATTATTCTTCACACTTTTCTTAACCTTTTCCTTCCTCAGACCCTCCTTTTACCTCTTCCTTCCCCTATTTTCCTTCCCTTCCTTCCTCATTCCTCCCTACTTTGTTTTGATTCTTCCCTGTCTCTCTCTCTCCATGCCGTTCTCCTATTAAGACTTTCTTATGTTTTTTACTTCACACAATCTCTTGCCTCTCTTCCTCCCTCCCATTACTCCTTCCTTCCTTTTTGATATGAACACTCCCTTCCTTCCGCTGTCTCTTCCATACTCTGTGCTTTCTTTGTTTTCATTCTTCCTTGCCTCTTTCATTCCCTCTCTTTCTCCCATTATCACTCTTATTCTTGCCCTTCCTTCCATCCTCTCTTCCTTCCTTCTTTGCTTCCTTCTTTCTTTCCTTCCTTCCTTCCTTGGTGTGCGGCCTTCTCAGTGAACAGGACAAATAAATAATAAAAATAACTAACAGCAAGTGGCGCTATACAGATACATTTTATTGAATAGCTCAGTACTATGCTAAATTTTTAATTACATGCAATTACCAAACTATTCATATCCAGGTGCTGGTTTGAAAATTTCTGAATACTTTTCATAGGACAAGTCCTTTAAATCCCTTTTTATCGATTTAGCAGAATGAATATCATATAATGTTGTGAATATATGACATATTCTTATTTTCCACTGCCATCAGCTTCATAAAAACACCCATGCTTGTAAAGAAGAGCGATTCCAGTAACAACACTATCCCGGTGAACGGATATTTACGTAATTCCTTAATTTATAAGTCAAGGTTATCCAAAGGGGAACCTGCACTATAAAAGGATGGATACTTAAGTGGATATATTTTGCATAAAGCAGTTGATTTTAATATTTTAGCTCTTAAAAATAATACGATCTTGCAATTTTTAGAAAAGTTACCACTTCTAAGAGGCCATCATTTGTAATAAGTCATAGTTTTTTTCCCTTTGAAAATAATAGCTGTCTGTGTCCAATTAGTAGGTACATCTATTTCCAACATATCTTGTCAGATATCTGCAGATGCAAAATATTTTCCACTAGGAAAATGCTCATTATTGAGTCAAACAAGAACAATTTTTTTTGCTACAGAGGAAATGATTTCTTCAGCAGGTAACCCTGGTGTCTCTGGAATATTAAGTCACATTTTGAACATTTCAAAAATATTCAAGAACATCTCTTTCTTTTGAAGGACCTGGGCTGATTATTTCCTTAAAAACTAGAGTTAAAAAAACATTTCCAAAAAGTTTCTTCTAACAGTTTTTGGAAATTCGCTTTGCATTTCATTCTAATAATTTGTTTGATGGTATAACTTGATGAAAGGAAAGGTGATATTTTACCTGCTTTATTTTAAGGCCATTTAATTATCCAATTTCAAAGATTTTCAACTTTGGTGCCAGTCAGAAGGATTTATGAAGTGACTGGATCTTTGCCTAATGAAATAAGAGTAAAAAGTCAGTTTCTGGGTCATCAGATACGCGTAGAGTATTAATTGCAGTGAAATGTAGCAAAAGGACTATTTTATACAAGCCAATACTTAAAGGTCCTTTAAAAGTGACAATCTGTGAATAAGAATTACGGCTGATATAGTGCAGCTTCAATAAACCAATATGTCCTGCTGTGGAGTGCCATCCAGCTTAGACACATATTTCATTTAGGAAACAGTGGTGATTAATTGAGTAATAGGCTAAAACAAAAGACAACCTTCATTTAGATGGCACGGAAAAGGACTCCAGGCAAAATAGCTTTATTACAACGTTGGTTTGTCTGGAGGCATTTCTGCTTGAAGGTTAGAATTCCACAGAAGAGAATTGGAGAGAGGCTCAAAACATTTGTGCATAAATACTTTTATTATCTTTTATATGTCATTTTAGAGAGCAGCAAAATGAATAATACGCAGTATATAGATCTTCCCCCTGGAAATATAGGAATAAATTACTGTATTTTTCACTTTATAAGATGCTCCTGATTATAAGACACAACTAGGTTTTAGAGGCGGAAAATCTGAAAAAGTCATAATCAGACCCTCAGTCATCATCAGACCTCAGTTCAGACCCCCAATCCTCATCAGACGCCCAGTTTTTATCAGATCTCAGAACAGACCCCCAATCTTTATGAGACCTCCCAGTCAGATTTTTGCATGCAATCAAATTACTTCATTTAGACGAATCAGGACCAAAACAATATCTAGTGTTATCATTTATTTTGTCATATTTTAAGGAAAATATCTAGTGCTTTCTATCGTCCTTTAACCATAAGCACTGGCTGCGCTTTCTCTGTGGGGTCCGCAAAAAGAATCATTGTTTTTACAGGGACTATTTATATATTTTAGTTTTGACAATGTTTTTAGGATTTAGAGCAATTGGTTGCTCTTCTTTGCAGCTTTTCCAATGCATTTCTGTAAAATGCCCAAAACTGGGCTGCGCCAGTGTTTTATAAGAGATAAAATAAATTTACTTTTAAAACAAGACAGTGGTCTAGATTCACGTTTGTCTCACATTTTGTCACATTTTGTAGCCTTTGGGCCAAACCTGTCTATGGGATTTTCAGTTTCTTACCCTCAATTCCTACTTTGATATATGGAGTTTCCCACATTGTTTCCCCTAAATGGTCTCTGTTAGCAACAGCAATTGTGTGGAAGAACTGAAGACATCTATATATGATACAGAAATGGAAGGCAGAAACGTAGTCAGACTGGCAGATGTCAGAGCTGACAGAGAAGAGTTTGCAACAGTTAACAGACGACGGTTAGAGATGGAGTTCAGGCAATACAACATTCAGGAAGAATGTCAGGATGGACAGCAAATGGGAAAACAAGGTCAGAAGTCAATAACAAGGAATGCAGATTAGGAGAACACCTTGCAGCTAACTGATATCTAGTGCACCTTATTGCTCAAGGACAGAAAAGTCCCGGAAGGTCCTTATGAAGCCTGTCAGGAGTAAACATTGGAAAGGAAGTAAGCACTTTGGCCCACTAGCTCTGTAAGAAACTGAGTGTCAGTGCACTTGCACATGAAATAAGCACCATTAGGAGAGTTGCGGTGGTGAGCAGCATGTCCACCCAGGAGGTCCCGAGCAGGAGAAAAGCAGTGGTGAAAAGAGCCAGTGTTGGACTGGGGTACCAAGGGCCCACCAGTAAAATTTATTTTGGGGGCCCACCGTATGGATACAGTCAAATATAATAAATAATTTAACAAGTTTTTTTGTATGAACATAGGCTGGTTGAGGTGCTGTACATTGAATATATGTATGTAGTGCAGTAAATCTAATGTTTTATGTGCCACTTGTGCAGGGGGTGGGAGACAAGGGGCCCACCTTGCTCAGGGGCCCACCGGGGGATTCCCCTGTACCCCTGTGGGCCAGTCCGAGCCTGGCTTTAGGCACAGAGGCTCCTATGCAAAAAGCAGAATAGAAGAGTGGGATGCCAGGCACATGGGCCCAGAGGTGTGTGGAGCATGACTGATTTGTTCAGGGTATAAAAAGCATCTAGCATACATTAATATGAAACATTAATGGACACTATGGTAAATATGCAAAACTGCAAATATCAATATATTCTAAATTAATCAAACCCATTATTCTAACAGATCTTTACATGAATAACAAACTAAAGAACATAACTATAATTAAAAGACAAGACCAATACCAGGGTATGAACATTGAGTTCAACAACATCTTTAATACGCCTGGATGACATGTTGTTCACAGAATGACCCCATAAAGACTCGGGGTCTTCACACTACATGATTCTATCCTCATTCTGCTAATTACTACAATTAACAGAAACAATCAAACCAAGTAATTATACTCAGCTGTGTAATTGTGCCGGGTCTGCTACCTGTTTCGTTTACTATTTCTGTCTTATGTCCTCTGCTTCCCGCATAAATGTCATGATGGAAGAGGGAGCCATCTTGAACCTCCTCATTATTCAATCATATGGTACAGAAGTTGAGTAGGTCACCAGGTGGTGGGTCTCTTTAAAGGTGTTTTTTGGGAGTTTAATACTGATGACCTATACACAGTATAGGTCATCAATATCTGATTTGTGGGGGTTTGAATCTCGGTACCCTGGCCGATCAGCTGTTTGGAGAGGCAGAGGTACTTGGGTGAGTGCTGCAGCCTCCTCACAGCTTACCAAGCTGTGGCTGTGCTTGGTATTGCATCCTAGACCCATTTAGTTGAATGGGACTGAGGTTTTACTAGGCCATGTGACCAATGAATTTGACATCACTGCTCATAGTGCTCACGGTCTCTTCAAACAGCTGATCATCAGGAGTGCTGGGAGTCGGACCTCTACCAATCAGATACTCATGATCTATTCTGAGGATAGGCCATCAATATTAAACGTCTGAGAAACCACTTCAACTGCAAAAGATAACCTCCACAGTCTCTGCACAGTGTGAGGATTGAAGGAAAAGGGTTCTCGTATTGTATTTGTCTGCTAGAAAGGTTCAATAAAGTGATAGGCAGGAGCCCCTGAATGACCAGGTGGCAGGGAAATAATCACCATGAGAGCTAATATGGCCGACAATGGCAGACAATGGTTGCTAAAACTGAACAGAGAAATGGGAAATGTGGTCAGAAAGTGGGGAGTCTCAGGATTGGGCAGTTGGTCTCAAAGGGGTTTTCTAATTTGCATCAACATTCTTTAAAATCCATTTATGAAGGTAGCTATTTTTGTAGCTAGTATTTATGTACTTCTTTTTACTGCACCTGTTCTAGGCAGTGGTCACATGACCACGTCCATGCAGCTCGTTCTTACTTACATAACTTCTGCAGGTCCACTGCCAGAGCAGGGCTTTATTAAAGGGTAACTGTCATATATTTTTTTATTTGCTAGTTTATTAGAGCTAGGCATGTATACCTGAGTTAGTCTGTCAATGATTGTCAAAATATCTGTAATTACCCTATAATAACAGTTTCATTAATGTCCCGTCCCTTTCCACTGCTCCCTTAAAAGACCGTTGCTACGGCTTGTCTGTCTTCCTTTTAGTATAAACAGAAGACGGAGGGGCGGTCCTTCACACTGCATGCCTGCATTAGGCTTCAGAGTGAGGAGGCGTGTCTCTCAGTACTTGAATCTGATTGGCTGGCAGGGAGCTGCTGGCTACAGTAAGTGTGTAGGTGAAGTGAGGGAAAGCAGTTTTAGCCTCAGAGAACTGGCAGAAGAGCCATCTTGAGAAGGTCCTCAGATTGTAAATGTTTAAACAGCCCCAACTAAGGGAAAAACTCAAGGAAAACAGTCGTATGTGAAGAAACTAAAGAGTGCTTTATGCATAATGCTGCTGTAGCAGTAACATATGCTAAAATAGATTTTTTGATGAAAACATGACAGTTACCCTTTAAGACCAGCGTCTAAAATGCCGGTCTTAATAAATGACCCCCTTAATGTTATCTATCTATCTATCTATCTATCAATCTATCTATCAATCAACTTATCTATTTAAGAGCGTAACCGCAAATTAGGGGGGCCACACAATCTTCTGAAATAAGAAGTGCAGATGCAGCACTTAAACGTTTCGTACATGTATGGATCCAGAATTAGGTCAAGTGCCTCTGCTTTTAAGGGTTGTCCCAAGATTTAAAAATCTTCCCTATCTTCTGGATTGGGGATAAGTTGTGGTATCACTACTGAGACCAACCCTGATCACAAGAAAGGGCGGGGGGAGTCCTTTCTCCTTGGAACATGGGTCAAGCATATGTGCTGTCATTAAATTCATCTATATGGGACTGCAGGAGATACAGTAGCCAAGTTCAATGCTTAGCTATCTCTGGCCGTCCCATAAAGAATAATGGTACGCCACTCTGATCATAGGGGTGACACAGGACTCCCATTGTTCTCATCAGTGGTGGATCCAGTGATCTCCTATCCACAGTTTAAAATTCATGCTGAAATTTATAATCACAGCTTGTCTCCTACCCAATACACCCACCATTTTCCCTGGAAGCTGTAACAGGAAGAAGTTCCATCCAACCATAGGGTTAATTTTGCTTTTCATATGTAGACTGAACTGAAAAGTGCTGGAAATCACAGTGGAGAGGCGTTAGGTTCCATGCTGACATTATGAAGAATGGTAATGGTGCTATCGATAGAGCTCAGTAATCTGTAAAGAATATGGAGCCATACATTATACGCACTTTAAATTACCGTCTTTGTTAATTAGTCCGAGGGTGGAATTCACAGAAAGAACAATTTATCATTTTTGAATTAGTGTTGCTGCTCACTCCCTGCTCTCTTTTTCTAATGTGGACGGACTCAGGGAAAAATAATTAAATCCTGCAGAGTAATTGGGAGACACAGGCGACCGGCGAGGAGTAGATGGTTACAGCCTGCAATCAACCGTGGTGCAGTGAGACATGGGTGCCCAGACCCATTCCACTCCTGAAGCTGTGGATGCAAGTTTCTTATTTCTGTGTTAAACATATATATTTTTTTATATATGTACTTTTTGTGATTTTTTTTCCACATCCCTATCGATATTTAACACTGGCCTCTAGGCTTATAATATGCTTACATTTCTTGTCCTATGAGAGCAGCCCCATGAGCCATAGACACATAGACTAGTGGACCTCATTGACTTCTATGGGAAATTTTTCTACGCATGCTCTGTGCAGAGGTCGTTGTGCTGGGAGGGGAAGTAGATAAGCTCTGACATCACCTGTTGTGAATGGTGGATCCCATGTTTTGAAATCTGTCACTGTAGTGAAATCTGTCACTGTAATTCTGATTGTAATGATAATCAGTGATAAGTGAATTGAAGTCCACAAAGTGGACTTCAATCCGAATTTCAGGATAAATTCGATTCGACCCGAAGCCGAATTTCCCCGTGCTTCACAGTAGCGAATCGATTTAACTTGAAATAGTGTAAAAAACTAAAAAAATAATACTTACCTGATCCATTTGCTTGCGAGGGGCTGGCCGCCGCCCTCTTACTTGAAGATCTCGGCTGAAATCCAGTGTGCGGTGATGTATGACGTCACCACACCGGCCAGCGTGATGATGTTATCTTGAGCCGTGTGAGATTTTGCACCAGACCTTCAAGTAAGATGGCGGCAAGCAAATGGATTAGG
This sequence comes from Bufotes viridis, assembly GCA_033119425.1. Lineage (NCBI taxonomy): Eukaryota > Metazoa > Chordata > Amphibia > Anura > Bufonidae > Bufotes > Bufotes viridis. The sequence goes on along the minus strand of CM065598.1, from coordinate 21,876,480 downwards.
TAAGTATTATTTGTTTTGTTTTATTTATTTTTTTGATTCAGATAATTTTAAACTTCGCTCATCTCTAATGATAATGTGTTGGCTACTGAGAAGTTACCTGTGCAGGACAGGAAGTCTTGACTTATGGGAAAACCGGACAATTTTTTGAAAATTTTAGTATCAAAATGGAAATGGGATACTCTACCATGGGAACCATTCAGATTTCTGCTCTGGTGGGAGTTGTAGTTTCCCAATCTATAGATTTCAGTATAACTACTATAGGTTTAATCTTGTACTTTATGTAGCTTCCAGGTATTTTGCAGTAGTGCATACATGTAGCTTGTGCATATACTTTTATATGACTAGTAGCGCCTGGTCAATGTTTCATTTCCCATATCGGACCATTTCCATAATATTCTGGGTGTCACTCATTCACACTGCCGTCCACACATTCGAGCTGTTGCTCTTGCCTTGCTGAAGTGTAGCACTAGAATAGTTAAAATAATTGGGCTCCCCCTGTGTTTCATTAGCCAAACTCATTACTTCCTTTACTGTGACGCTAATAAAACATGGGATCCCAGAGGACTCACTTCTGCTACATTAGCAGTGAACACATTACATGAGTCGTACGACATTGGTTGCTAATTTTTTTCCCAATAGGCGAGTAATAAAGTGAATATTACAAATAGTGAAAAGTCTTTGTATGCTGTGTGGGGTGCACTCATGTTCTTAATGTGGACCAACCTCCCCTGACACGTCTGTTTTAGTAAAAATTTGCTTTCCCCGTGTAATAAAAATTCTAATGCCTCTATGCTTATGCCTCTTTCCTTTATTATTCCTGCTAGAAGCTATGAATAAATTACCAGCAGCTTGCAATAAAGATCCAGATGGGTGTTACTAGCTGAGGGTGTGTCCCTGCAAAATCTGATACTCTTTAAATCAAGCCACTCAAGGACTTCCTTGCCTAGTTTCTTCTGCTTGCTCCCTTAAGGTGTGTGCACTCTTCACAGCTTTTAAAGAGCCAGCACATACAAGGGCTAATCAGTCTCCCAGCTAATGGCAGCATTACTTGAATAATATAAGGGTGCCCTACCCAATGAGAAGGTGCCTGAGCAAAATCTTCTTAGGTTGACTAGTCTTGCAAAGGTGCTCTATTGTATTACTCTGACCTCCTGTACCTGATCTCTGCCTGTTTATCACATTAACCTGTGCTGCCTGTCCTGATCTTTGCCTGCGTACTGTAGTGCATGAACTCTGCCTGCCCTTACCCTCCGACCACATGTTTGCCTATCCTAAACCAAATCCGTTCAGCGGCACAGTGGGTCAACACCTGCTAAGTTATGATATCACCCAGAACTGTGCCTGTATCATAATCTTAAAGCAACCAAACCTCTCTGTGAGTGAAGGTGTGTCTCTGCTGTCTACTTCCGCATTGGCCATTTTCTTAATTGGCGGTTACTATTACTATTAGACTCGTCTGGAAATCCCCTTCCTTGAACACCTTAAATATACTGTACATACATAATCAATACCTAATGAAACCACAAAAAAAAAAAAAAGCTTCCAAGTAGTTTCAAGAATTTTTCAGTTGGAATAAAAAGAAAAGTTTGTGATAACGTTTTGACATAAATGCAGTGTTCAGGTGAAAAAAGCCACATATAAGGGAGGTTTTCCAGTGGAAATTATAAGTTAAGTTCCTTCCTATGTATATAAAAAAAAATTCTATTCAAGTGAAATAGGAAAAAAACAAACTATCTCAGGGGAGTAATATGAAAAAAATGTATTACAGAGATAATACATTTTAATTTTTAGGAGTTACTATGGCAACCAATATCAGAATTTAAACTTGAGTGGTTGAAAAGTGAACTGATGAGAGGTATGTCACCCATAGTGCGTCTGGCAGCTATTACATGGAGAATGTATTCCTTTAGAATTAAAATATTTGCAGATATCTGCAGCCTCACTTGTACCTCTTGTCTCCACACAGGTCTTAGAAGGTACTGATTCTCCTTGTCGAGATCTGGCGCTGGAAAGGCAATGGACTTTAGGAAAAAATATGCAAAATAGATCTCCTCCAGAAGGAGGAAAACTGTCATTCTAGTACTTATGTTATTGGCCAAAACCCATCTGTGTTGGTCATTATTTATTGTCATTACATGGAAGGGATCTGGTTGGCTTTGTGAGATGTCCTGCTTACCAGTTTAGGCTGCCTGGCCTGGACTTACCTTCCGGTGCCTTCTTCGGTGGGTCCAGACATCGGGTCTGCTCTGTCACCCCAAGCAGGCTGCAGCTTGCTTCCTGGCAAGGCATCTTCTCCTCTGCCCATCGGGTGTATACTCCCAGTTCTTTAGGGCTAGCTGTGTACACGCCCTCATCTTCCCCAGCTGATGGCTGTAAATCCTATGGTGCTTAAGGCACCTTCCACTGTGGAAAGGTGTTTGAGCAATAGGTTCCTTAGCTTGCTAGTTCCTTGAAAGGTGTGTTGTATTTGTTTGTCTGCCTGTATACCGACCTCTGCCTGTTTAATGGATTCTGACTAGGGAGGAGCGAACCCGAACCTGTTTCCCGTCCTGCCTAATGGAAACCAGGATGGATTTGTTATGCTTGGCCATAGACTTAAATTTTGACGGAACAAAATGGAATGTATCTTAATGGCTTTTGTTTTGCTTTCTGTCATCAAATTCCATTATATTCCGTTATAACGGAATCCATAATGGATTTCCTTCACTACCTGAAGCCGAACCTAGTGAGGTTAGGGTTCGCTCATCCCTAATTCTGACCTTCTGCTGTCAGACCTGACCTGTTCCTGTCCTTCATATTGACCATTTGCTACCTGTCTTGACCTCAAATGATTTTCTGTTAAGCGCATACTCTGCCGGTATTGACATGGCCAGCCCCTAACTACAAATTTGCCTTGGGTCAGCTGTCAACCACACAGAGACTACTCCAGGAGGTAGAGGCCTGGTGGTTCCCCTGCAGCAAAGACCAGATCCCTGTATAGGGGTTAAAGGTTAAATACCAGGGCACTGACCTTAGGACTAACCCAAGACAATGGTTCCACACCCACTGACAATATGTACGAGTTCTTGGAAAGTCCCCATTTAACCAGGACAATCTCATGAACCAGGCAGTGAAAGGGGTGGGGATTATGAAAGCCCTACCCAAAGCGGAGGGCATTTTGAGGGAGTATTGAGGGTAGTTAAAAGGGTAGGGGCTTAAATGTCCTAAAGCAGAACAAAATACAAGAGTGCAGCATGACATACTACCAAATACGCAGCACTACATAACCAAAAACCACAGTTTAGCACAACAGACTGCCCCAGCAGAACCAAATACCACAATACAACACAAAATACTGTCCAGATGCTGACCCTCTGATGTAGATGTTATCTTTCCTCATCTTCTCCGTTTATCCCAGACCACCATGATGGCATCTTAGGATGCCAATACAGTTAAATTCAGGACGGCACCTGCGGCTGCCGGCCTGGTACCTGAACTTCTTTAACGTTGAATCTTTATAAACCTGGCTCGAGAGGAGGGCTCAGACAGCACCCTCTGAGCATCGGCCCACCGGGATATTTCCCTGTAAGGTCTTTGACCAGTCCACCCCAAGTAAATCTTTATGAAGTGCTTTATATAACGTACAAATTAGCCTTTAAATACTTGGGTCATGTCTATGGTGAAGTGTACTTGTAGATAGTGAGCAGATTACCTCCCATGCCAGCAATGAGTGTGAAATGACATGTAAGTGGTCATTAAATGTCTTAATTGTGATGAAGCTACATACAGTGAGGATGTCTTCCCCAGCGACAATAGGTCCTTATCTGCACTTCCCATACCGACCTCAGGCTCTCAGTTTTACAGACATCTATAAAAGACCATGATTACACTGAAAGTACGTTTTTAAGGAAAACAGACCTGTGCATTTGACTAATTTCATATTCGAGTATAATAGATCAGTGTAGTATATTAATATAAACCTGTCTGGAAAAATTCTAGCATAAATTACCTCCAAAGTTTCGATTACCTCCTTGTGTTTTAAGGACTTTTCACCTCCCTTGACATGTCTTATTTAGTAAATACTTGTATTCCCTATGTAAGAACACTACTAGGACATCTTTTCTTAGAACTGCACTGTGCTAGTCCTCTTTTTATCACTCCTTAAGATGAATGAATTCATTAACTACTGGTTGTTACCATTCTCCTTGTCAATAGGGTGTATCCCCACACAGTATGATACTGGGAGCACTGATTAGACAAGGTCAATGGGTGTAGAGACATGTCCCATTGACAAAGGATATGGTGATGCCCAGTTCTCAATTTTTTCCAATATTTCCACGAGTAATAACAGAGGAACAGTGCCATGTAGAGTTCTAAGAAAAGATACTTCTGAATTGTTATTACATGGGAAATACAAGTATTTACTAAAACAGACATGTCAGGAGAGTAAACTTGTCCCTTTTAAAGGGTTTGTCCGGGTTCAGAGCTGATCCGGGACATATCCCTTCTTCCTCTACTCAGCCCCTCGGCCTTGAGCATTGCGCAGGGCAAGGGCTTTTTCTGGAGATCCAGTGACGTCCCAGCTGTCCATGGGTAAGCTAGGTGGAGGCCTCTGTCTGGCAGTGAGCCCGGTGATGTCATCGGCACTAAAGGGCGGGCTTTAGTGCTGCCCTAGCCTGTAAAACATCTAGGGCAGTGCTAAAGACTGCCGATCCGTCCCAAGTGCGGAAAGGAGGGGGTATGGCCAGGTTCAACTCTGAACCCCAACAGCCTCTTTAAGCAAATCTTTTATATGACATGTGCATATTTCTTGGGAGATGGAGTCCACACATTTGGATTTTCATGCTACGTCACTTTTGAAGCACTTGATGAAAGCATAGTCATGATTAGCTATGTTAATTAGGTGCCAGATTTATCAACTGTGAATCTTATCTAGTTGATGTGCCAAATTTATCAAACAGGTTTGGTACAAAACTGACTTCACAAATTCATTTTATGATCAATTCCCTCCTAGAGTTTCAACTTCAATGATAAAATTCTTGCTTCTTGTAGCCACCACTAGGTGGAGCTGAGGAGCTTACGGTATATTGTGGCATTGTTGAGTTCAATGCCTGCAATGTATTCAGTGAGTTGCTAGCACCCTCTAATGGTAGCTGCAGCAAGCCAGCGTTTTATCACAATTCTGTGTCTATGCAGGGAATTCTGTTAAAAATATAGAGCCCCAACCAATATATATAATGGTCAAGAATTTAGGACTAATTTTCCATAAAAAAAAAAGGTTCATGTGGATGTATTGAAATGAAAATACATATATAGAACAAAGGCAGAACATTTAAAAAATGGTCTGTCTGTAGATAAACCTGAATGGTATATACTAAACATTGAGAACAGAATGATATCTTTTACTTAATGGTCCGTTGCTTCACTCTGGGGGAAAAATAGCTTTTACACCATATGCAAATGAGCAGTTAAGTGCATCGAGGGCGGGCTCAAACCACTCCTCTGCAGGAGAAGCAAGGCTGTACGGAGTGGCTTGGACCCGCCCTTGGTGCACTTAAGTGCTCATTTGCATATGGATTAAAAGCAGGTCACTAGCCCTGCAAAGCCCTGTACTTGGTTTATCATAAATGTATGGCATATGTCATAAAAGGGTTAAATATTTCCTTGTAACAAATCCTCAAAGTCACAGAAACAAACATTGTTGTTACCTGATAAAACTTTCTGCAAATCAAAATGTTGTCACTAATGAGAACCGAAAACATTGACCCAAAAGGAAAACAAGACAATTACTTCCGAAATGAATATTTCTGCTGTAATAATAGTCACAGCCGAAGTGCTGCCTCTCAGAACGGCTGGTTTTGCCTCCCAACCAGATGACAAAATTGGAATATTTTCCATACAAACGTAAAAAGGCACTGCCTAAATCCAGGCATCAATTAAAGGGGAACGACTCCATGTAAATCAACATATTATTCGTAATTTGTAAGACCCAAATAGGCTGCTGATCATTTTATCCACCTTTCATGGTCACATGGTTGTTAGGACTGTGCTGACTAAGGCTGGTACACATTTCTGTGTCCATTTGACGTCCATGGAAAAGCCACCCATGTTTCATCCGTGAAGATGTCCTTGGAGAATCCATGTTTTGTCCGTGTGTCACCTCCATGTGTCATCCATATTCCAAGAATGTTGCTCCTACCAATGGTATTTGAAAAACCAGTGGCAGAACACGGATTCTGTCCATGTTGTGTCAGTGGTTTTTCATAGACCTATTGACCTCAATGGGTGTGTTTGGTCCAAATCATGTGCCAAAAATTAAAACAGATACGGCTTTCAGAAAATGGAGAAATAAAATCATTTTTTTTTGTTTCAAAAATGCTTTTATTGTTTAAAACCAAAATAGATAAAAAAAGACAGACATATTACGTATCGCCACATCCGTAACAACCTGCACTATAAAAATATCACATGAGCTAAGCCGTCTGGTGAACACGGCAAAAAAGTTTTTTTTTAAATCGTGCCAAAAAAAGAAATTTTTTGTCACCATACATCACAAAAAGTGTAATACCAAAAGATAAAAAAGTAATATGTAGTATCAATCTTTCATCTCATCCCGCAAAAAATAAGACCCTACATAAGACAGTCGCCCAAAAAATAAAATAGATATGGCTTTCAGAAAATGGAGTCATAAAAAGAGGATTGTTTTTCTTTCAAAAATGCTTTTATTGTGTAGAACCTAAACATATATATATAAAAAATAGAAAAATTAGGTATTGCTGCATCCATAACAACCTGCTCTATAAAAGAATCACATGATTTACCCTGTCAGGTGAAAACCGTAAAAAATAAAAACCGTGCCAAACAAAAAATCAATTTTTTTGTCACCATACATCACGAAAAGTGTAATACCAAACGATCAAAAAGTAGTATGTACCCCAAAATAGTACCACTCAAACCGTCACCTCATGCCGCAAAAACTGAGCCCCTACATAAGATAATCGCCCAAAAAATAAAAATAATATGGCTTTCAGAAAAAGGAGACACAAAAACATGATTTTTTTTCAAAAATGCTTTATTATGTAAAACTGAAACAAAATAAAAATAAAAGTAGACATATTTGATGTTGTGGCCTCCATACCAACATGCTCTATAAAAATAGCACATGATCTAACCTGTCAGGTGAACATGTGCCAGGACAGTCATTTTTTGGTTACCTTGCCTCACAAAAAGTGTAATATAGAACAATCAAAAGTCATATATACCACAAAATAGTACCAATAAAAGTGCCACCTTATCCTATAATTTACAAAATGGGGTCAGTTTTTTCACGTTTCTACTCTGCACCAGGGGGTCTTTAAATGTCATATTGCAACCTTAAATTATCCCATGAAATCTGCCCTCCAAAATCCATATGGCATTCCTTTCCTTCTGCGCCCTGCCGTGTGCCCATACAGCAGTTTACGACCACATATGGGGTGTTTCTGTAAACTCCAGAATCAGGGTAATAAATGTTGAGTTTTATTTGGCTGTTAACCCTTGATGTGTTACAGGAAATAATGAATTAGAATGGAGAATCTGCCTATTTAAAAAATGTAATTTAAAAATGTAATCTCCTTTTTCTTTTAATTCTTGTGGGAAACCTAAAGGGTTAACAAAGTTTGTTTTGAATAACTTGAGGGGTGTAGTTTCTACAATGGGGTCATTTATGGGTGGTTTCCACTATGTAGCCCCCACAAAGTGACTTCATAACTGAAATGGTCCTTAAAAAAGTGGGTTTTGTAAATTTTCTTAAAAATTGAAAAATCTGCTTTTAAAATTCTAAGCCTTATAAGATCCTAAAAAATTAAATTAATTTAAAAAATGATGCAAACATGAAAGTGGACGTATGGGAAATATAAAGTTATAACTATTTTATGATGTATCACTATATGCCTTAAAAGCAGAGAAATTAAAATTTAGAAAATTGCTAATTTTTCCAAAATTTCTGTAAATTTTTGATTTTTTTTATAAATAAAGGTGAATTATATCGACTAACATTTTTCACTATCATGAGGTACAATGTATCGCAAGAAAGCAACCTCAGAATGGCTTGGATAAGTAAAAGCATTCCGAAGTTATCACAACATAAATTGACAAATGGCAAGGTCCTTAAGGTGTTAAGAGACATTGCGTGAGTCAATGCATTTAGAACGGGAGGCAATCAATTGTAAGTACGATCATTAATCCAGTTTGCATATTGTCAGGAAGATGCTAAGAAATAACAATTGTTCCCATTTATTGGCCTATGTAAAAGGGACTTATTACCTTAATTTCCTTAAATTTAAATTTTTATGGGAATTATAGAAACAGCATAGCACGGTCACCTCGATTGATTTTGCAAACCTTCATACAACAGATATTCAATTTTTCTCCTTTTGTTTTAGATGCATATTCATTAGTGTTGAACGTACGTGGACTTCGATCCAAATTTCAGGGAAAATTCGATTTTCCGCGGAGCTGAGATTCCTCGTGCTTCGTGGTAGCAAATCGATTTTCTCTGAATGGCAGTAAAAATAAATAGAATAAATCATACTTACCTCCTCCGTTTCTGCGGAAAGAGCCGGCTGCTGCCATCTTGATTGAAGATCTCACAAGAAATCCCGTGCGGGGGGGGGGGCGCCGCAATCAACTCTATGAAGTCGATTAGTTCTAACACTTCGTTTTAATGCCGTACGGATCCATGGTTTTCCATTTTAAAAATCAAATACTAAAGTTATTCAACAAAGTCTTTCACGACGTGGCGGATAACTGACCGCCTCATCGGAGGCCGTACATTTTAATGCTATATGAAGACTGATCTCCGTACAGCGTTAATTCGAAGTTTTGAACAAAGTGACTTCGGATCTATGATCAGAAGCTCGCTTTGCTCATCACTAATCACAATGCATGTGAAGCCGTCACATTGTATCCACTTATTGATTCCCACTATTCTGGAAACAATACCATGTACTGCTTTCATACAAGTGAGCGCAGGCTTCTCCTTAATAATTTATGTTTCAGCTACAAAATCTGTTGTGACCGGCTGAAATTTATTATAATGCATATTTTATAAGCCCGTCAGTGACTATTAAGTAACATTTTCCTCCTTTTGTTTTAATAACCAGAAAGGAATAATAGAGGGAAAAAACAGCACTCTGGTTTGAAGTTGTTTGGTAACAGCACCAATACAAACATTCACAAGCTTGTGAGCATTCGCATGTTTGATTTCCAGTGTGTGTTTGTATTAAAGGGGTTCAGCTCTGAACTCTGACATATCAACATTGCAACATGAAATGCTCCAATGCTAATATGAGTGGTGCTGAGTGGGGGAAGAAGGGGATACGTCCGGGTTCAGCTCCGAACTCGGACAACCCCTTTATGTGTGTAACTTTAGCTTAAGTGACTTTATATTCATGGACTTTAGGAGGGGACTACAGTAAGTCAGTTGCTTATCACTGCACTGTATTGTATTTTTTTCTTTCTCTTTTCTTGTGTAATCCCCATTTAGTATGTGTTCCATTATTGACAGCGCAGTCCAGTGCACATCTTGTCTAATGTATGTGGTCCTGGAACAGCCGTTTGAGGTTGCATATCTTTGTTCAAAATGTGAGCAAATTACTTGTTTAGAATCGCACATCATGTATCTAACCGGGCGAGTTTCGACACTGAGAGGCGTTGGCAATTTGCAACAGAGTTGGCTGCTCACTGTGCAGGCGCTATATGGGGTAGATGTGGAAGAGGGTGGTAGCATGGAGGCCCAGGAAAGTGAGGTAGGTAGCTTGATAACACTTAGAAAGCGGGGTAGAGGGAAGAGTGCCAGGAAGGCTAGCCCTTATCTGACACACCCCAACAAGTTTGCAAGATTGGCAGATGAGGGGGATATCAGTTCAGGGAGAGCACTGCTGCAGCTGGACACTTCCTTTGCCAGTCAGGGGAATGTCAGCTCCAGTAAGCAGGGGGCCAGGGGGGCAGGGCAGGCCAGACAGGTGTAGGTAGTGGGAGACTATTATTAGGGGTACAGACAGGGCAATCTGTCACAAAGAACGGGATTGTAAAATAGTGTGTTGTCTTCCTGGCGCTCGAGTTCAACATATCGAGGATCGGGTTGACAGTTTACTGGGACGGGCTGGCGAAGACCAAGTGATCATGGTCCATAGTGGAACCAAAGACAAAGTAAGAGGTAGGTGGTGGGGTCCTTAAATTTTTTTGGGGGGATTTAGGTCACAGGCTCAGGGCAAGGACCTCAAAGGTAGTGTTTTCCGAAGTACAACCTGTACCATGTGCCACGCCAGAAAGGGTTAGAAACTGGTGTAGAAAGGAGGGGTTTAGGCTCCTGGAGAACTGGGCCGACTTCTCTGTCGGCTACAGGTTCTATCGTAGGGATGGGCTGCACCTCAATGTGGAAGGGGCAGCTGTGTTAGGGGAAAAGATGGCTAGAAGGTTGGAGAAGTGTTTAAACTAGGGACTGGGGGGGAGGAAAATTACATTATAGGATGGGATTATAGTGCAGTTAGAGACCGGGGGTGAGGTAATGGAACTGGGGGAGGAATAGAAGGAGGGACTAGAACAGAAGGAAAGATGTAGGGTAAAAAATATACGAAAGCCTCTTAATTTTAGGTATACTAATGCCAATAGCCTAATAAAACTGGGGAACTGAAAGTAGTAATGTGTTAGGAGGACTATGACAATGGGAATTACTGAGACATGCAGGGGTGTAGCTATAGGCGGTGCAAAGCTAGCAGTTGCTACTGGGCCCAGGAGCCTGAGGGGGCCCAAAGACCCTTGTGCCACATAAGAAGACACTGCTATTATAGAAAGTGCATGCTGGTCAAGTTACACCTCTGGCTGGAGGGAAGGAGTTGGGTCAAGAATTTGGCATGATTGGGGGGGGGGTGCCGTTTCAATTTTTGCCTTAGGCAGCACGAAGGCTCTATGCTTCCCTGTCCCTGGCCACAAAGCATTGAGGGAAGGGGGTCCAAGCTTAACTCTTGCACCAGGGCCCATGAGCCTCTAGCTACGCCCCTGGAGACATGGCTGGATGATAGTGATGACTGGGCAGTTAACATATAGGGTTACAGTCTGTTTAGAAAGGATCGTCAAAACCAGAGAGGGGGAGGGGTCCGCCTTTATGTAAAGTCCTGTCTAAAGCCCATGCTCCGGGAACATATAAGTGAGGGATATGTACATGTGGAGTCACTGTGGGTAGAAATACATGGAGGCAAAAACAATAATAAAATACTGATAGGAGTTTATTATAAGCCACCGAGTCCACAGAAAATCTACTTCTAAATGAGATAGATGAGGAGGCAAATCATGAGGTCATTATTATGGGGGATTTCAACTACCCAGATATAGACTGGGAACCTGAAACCTGTAAATCTCATAAAGGAAACAGGTTCTTGGCAATAACCAAAGACAATTACCTTTCCCACCTGGTTCAAGACCCGGCTAGAGGGACGGCCATACGTGACTTAGTAATAACCAATACACCTGACAGAACAACAAATGTGCATGTTGGGGGGCTATGGAGTGCTTCCATGGAGTTTCTGTCCATGCCTCTGCACCGCAAAAAAGTAGTGCATGCAGTACTTTTTTGCAGCGCAGAGCCCTTATGGGAATAAAAGGGTGAGGAACAAGAAAAAACCAATGTGGATAAATAGAAATGTAGAGAAAGCAATGTATGACAAAAGTAAAGCATAATGTAAAAGTAAATTCCCAATTAAAAGTGCCCTGTCCCAGGAAGAATCGCAGCAGCATCTTAAAAAGATTAAAATAGACAAATTGCCGGAACCAGATGGCATACACCCCCATCCCCTAAGAGAATTAAGTAATGTCATAGACAGACCCTTATCTATGATGTACTATGACATCACAGATGTCTGGTACTTAACACTCATTGCCACAATAGTACATTACAGTGATGGTGGGGGTTCTCACTGCTGAGATAGTAGATAACTCTGATCTTGGCAGTTAACCCCTCAGGTGAAGCAGTCTATAGAAGCATGTGATTTTTTAGACAGAGGGAGGAAGCTCCCTTTGTACTTCATTTGGCACCTCGTGATTGCATTTGGTTGTACCTGACATGGCAACTAAGGGCCTTCTGAAGAATGTATTAGTGTACCTGTCATATTGACTATTCACTTAAATACATGGAGCATTACAGTGCATAGTACGAGGGATCAGAAGATTGCAGGTAGAGATGAGGGAATCGAAGCTGACGAAGTGGAATTCGATCCGAATTTCAGGAATTATTATTCGATTAGCACCGAATCAGAATTTCCTCACGCTTCATGGTAACAAATCACATTTATTCCTAAAATGGCTGCTGCACGTGTAAGGACATGGAGCAAGGAACTCTGGGATGGCAGGATCACCCATAATGCCATACATACAGCCAATCAGCAGGCAGCCAGCCCTGTGATGTCACAGCCCTATAAATACCCTCAGCCATCTTGGATTCTGCCATTTTCCAGTGTACTTAGTGCAGGGAGTGACGTCAGCAGGCGCTAGAGACAGTGCTAGAAAAAACTTAATTGTGCTAAACGATTTACGAGTTCAGGGAAAGATTATTCAAGGTGTAGGGAAAGGATAGGGAGGAATCATTCCACAGCATTTTTGTTGAACCGGATTCAGTAGGGGAGGTTACAGCCTGGGTAATAGGAACAATCCTATTACACCTTGCTGCACTGTCTGCGGATCCAAATTCCCATTATACAGCTCTGTAATTCCAGCAAACCGTTCTTGTTATTGGGATGCAAGTGCTGTTTGATACATCCATTAACAGGGTTTACTACAAGGAAATATTTCTATGTCTTATTTGCCCTTGTGCGGTGCAGTTATATGATCTAAATCATTTTTTGGCTTGTATTAGTGGGAAAAAAGGGCTTATTAGCCGTTGTGTGGTGAAGTGAAAAAAATTACTGCCCTTTTTGTCGTGCATTAGTGGCAAAAGAAAAATATATTTGCCGTTCAGCGGTGCAGCTATATTTTCTAAAGCCCTTTGTGGCATGTACGTGTATAAGTGTAAAAAGAAAAATATATTTGCCGTTCAGTGGTGCAGTTATAGGTTCTAAAGCCCTTTTTTGTGTTCATTAGTGGCAAAAAAGGGCTTATTAGCCATTGTGTGGTGAAGTAAGAAAATTACAGACTTTTTTGGGGGTGTTTTAATTTCCTTTTTATTTATTTATTTGATCTAACAGTCAGACAGAGAAGTGCCAGGCCCTGCACAGGGGAGTGGCAGAGGCATAAATGTTTCTGGCGCAGGGACAGGTCACAGAAGAGTAAGGGGCTGTGTGAGCAGGGGCCACTACGAGAGGCCGAAGCTCCCAGTGTCAGCTAGCTGTCGTGTCATGACCAGCAACCCCCAGCGGTTATTGAATGGTTGTCTCAATCTTCTACTTCGTCAGCCAAGAGTCAGTGGGTTCGTCAGCCACAACCCTTAGTTGGCATGGCCCTGGAGCAGACCCTGTCCTCAACCTGCCTCTGTCCTTTTCTGTTCCCTCAGCCAGAGAAATATTGTATGCTGTGGGCTCAGCTCCACTATACAGCGAGGACGCCCCAGGATGCCCCAGATGAAGCTGGCAAGCGACACCCAGGTGGGGCAATAGTACAACTTTTATATGCGATGTGGCAAGGTCCAATCTTGTGAGCATAATAAAGTGCAGTGGTGAACTGATTTGTTTACAGGTCTGCACTATGTCCATTTCCTTTTTGAATGAGTAAAAGTTCTTGTTGCCAGTCAGTTCTGGGACCAAGGAGGTCAGGAACAACGGAAGAGAAAAACGGCCTTGGAAAGAGACTGCTTGTGAACATTCCCCAAGAAAGTGATTAGCGCGGACCCATATTTGTGTTTTTTATTTTGGACTATATAGGAGAAGGGACCTACTCCTGATTTTGGGCCTGCAGCTGTGAAAGGAGTTGAAAACCTGCACACAATAATCTATTTGTGATAAATATGCTCTAAAGCCTTTTGTCGCATGTAATAGTGGCAAAATAAATATATATTTGCCGTTCAGCGGTGTAGCTATATGTTCTGAAGCCTTTTGTGGTGTGTATTAGTGGCAAAAATAAAATATATTTGCCGTTCAGCGGTGCAGTTATATGTTGTAAAGCCTTTCGTGGCGTGTATAAGTGGAAAAAGAAAAATATATTTGCCATTCAGTCGTGCAGTTATTTGTGTGGCGTGTATTAGGGTACTTTCTCACTAGGGTTTTGGATTCCGTTTGTGAGATCCGTTTCAGGGCTCTCACAAACGGTTCAAAACGAATCAGTTCAGCCCCAATGCATCCTGAATGGATAAGGATCCGCTCAGAATGCATCAGTTCGGCTCCGTTCCGCTGCTATTCTGTTTTGGCGGCTGGACACCAAAACGCAGCATGCAGCATTTTGGTGTCCGTCTGAAGAGGCGGAGCCTAACGGATCCGTTTTGAATCACAATGTAAGTCAATAGGGACAGATCCGTTTTCAATAACACAATATGGTGCATTTGAAAACGGATCCGTTCCCCATTGACTTTCAATGTAATTCAAAACGGATCAGTTTTGGACTTGACAAGAGACAACAGTATCCTTGCGCCCTGCATGGCACATGTGTTCAATCTGGTTGTCAAGCGGTTCCTGAAGTCTTTCGCCCATCTGCAAGACATCCTAAAAATGGCCAGAAAAGTTTGCAAGCTCTTCAGCCACTCGTTCACTGCAAAGCACACCCTCCTTAGGCTGATATGTGATGTTTCCACCCATTGGAATTCCACCCTCCATATGTTGGACCGACTATACGAATAGAGAAAGGACATAAACAATTTCTTGATGATCCAAGTGGACAGGAGTACTCCTCTGTTTAACCTCGATGTCAGCCAGTGGCAGCTCATGACTGACACTTGCCATTTGCTCAGGCCCTTTGAGGAGGCCATGTTATATGTCAGTTGCCAGGACTATGGGATGAACAACATCATTCCACTGCCTTATGTCCTGAAACAGATGCTGGTAAATCTGGCTGGTCAGGGGACTAAAGACATGGCGCCTAGATCTCACGGCCATATGAGCCCTGTGGGGGCTGAAATGAGTGTTTTTTACACACAGGTTTTGTTTGAGTAGTCTCCAAGGCATTGCTCCCGGTTAGCCAGAATCCTACTCCACACTGATGAGGGGAAACACCCCAAAACAGCTGTCTGTGGATGGATAACTGGCTTAGGTCTTCCCCGTCACATCCTTAAAGCTTGTAAAAGAGCGGGATCTTGACATAGGGGCCACTTAATATGGTGGATTTGGTGATCTCTGTAATGGGGACAGCCCTTCGCTCGGTTTTCCTTCCTTTGAGGGATATCTGGCTTTCATTGTGTTGTAGACCCAATACTGGGGCTCCACGTTTATTTTGCATATTACTGTTTCCCAGGGAGCTTTGCACTTTCAATTGCTGTGTTGAGACTCTTAGATGAGGCTCCACTGTATTTTCTGTGGCTGGTCTCCCCGAGATCAGCTATTGTTTTGTTTGAGTAGTCTCCATGGATTTGCTCCTTGTTAGCCAGAATCCTACTCCACACTGATGAGGGGCAACACCCCAAAACAGCGGTCTGTGGATGGATAACTGCCTTGGGTCTTCCCTGTCACATCCTTAAAGGTTGTAAAAGAGTGGGATCTTGACATAGGGGCCACTTGATATGGTGGATTTGGTGATCTCTGTAATGGGGACATCCCTTCGCTCGGTTTTTCTTCCTTTGAGGGATATCTGGCTTTCACTGTGTTGTAGACCCATACTGGGGCTCCACATTTATTTTGCATTTTACACACAGGTGACAGAAGAAGAGGAGCAGGAGCAGCCAGAGGAGCTACAGGGCGATGAGGGATACTAGGCAGAGTACCCAAACACACCGTGGCAGTATGCAGTGCAGATAGAGGCAGGGAGTACCTCTGAGTTACTTGCACAAATGGCCCGATGCATGCTCTCTTGGTTGCATAGTGACAGCCACATTGTCACCATTTAGCAGAGGGGTGACTTCTGGCTCTCCACCTTGTTGGACCCTAACTACCGGTCCAAAATAGGGGCCTTTATTACACCCGCTGAGAGGGAGGACAAACTGAACTACTATATAGACATCCTAGGTAGTCAGTTGGCCGCTGTCTATCTGCACCATCATCCATCCTCTCGCAGGTCTGACCTGGGGCGCCCTCTACGCTCGCGTTCCTCTGCCATGGCTGCTGTGGGAGGGGGAGGGGTAGGAGCAGTTCCAGCTCCATCAGCAGCAACTTGAGTCTATAGTCGCTGATGAGCAGCTTTCTTCCCCCGCCTAGTGAAGAAACTACTCACCAGCAGCAACAGCTAGACCTGGAGCAGGACCTGAACCAGCAGGTAGTGACATACTTGGACAGTACCCTGCCACCTCACATTGAAGATCCTCTGGACTACTGGGCAGCCAAACTGGATTTGTGGCCGCAACTAGCAGAGTTTGTCCTGGAAAAGCTGTTCTGCCCGGCCAGTAGTGTCGCATCAGAGCGGGTGTTTAGTGCGGGGGCCATAGTTATCCCAAGAAGAACTCGCCTGTCCCCCCAAAATAGGAAGAGACTGACAGTCAAGATGATTCAGGCATGGATCAGCCAGGATTTCCACCCACCAATGCCTGATGTATTAGACTAGATCATCCATGGTGCCACACCAACACTTTGAAAAAAGAGACCGGTTTCTTCTGGCTACCTGCCTCAGCTACTATTCTGATGCTGCCACCCACCTGATGCCACAAATCTGATGCCAAGTGTTCTTTTTTCACCCACCATCTTTAGCTGGTACTCGTATTGCCACCAAGCTCTTCACTCTGTCACGGGTCACTCTGTGTTCTCCTGATGCTGCTGCCACCTCCTTACTATGTCACCTTGCCACTCTGCGGTCTCCTGATGCTGCTGCCACCTCCACATTATGTCACCTTGCCACTCTGTGGCGTTCTGATGCTGCTGCTTCCGCCTCCACACTTTCATTGTGCCACCCTGTGGCCTCCTCCTGATGCTGCTGCTGCCACTTCCACACTCTGTCATTGTGCCACTCTGTGGTCTCCTGATGCTGACAACACCTCCACACTGTCATTGTGCCACTCTGTGACCTCCTCTTGATGCTGCTGCCACCTCCAGACACTGTCATTGGGCTACTCTGTGGTCTTCTCATGCTGTTACCACCCTCCCCACTTCATGACTGGGCCACTATTTTGCCTTTCGGCCTGGCTGACATCATCATTTATTTGACCCTTCTTCTGATCTGTCAGATGGAAGGAAAAATGAGACGCACAACAGATCCTGTCTGTGTAGCAGCTGTAAGGCCTGTATGGTCCCATCAGAATTGGCTTGTGATTTGGTAGCCAAAAGCAGAAGTGGGTACAAAACACAGAAGACATGCAAATATTCCATTCACATGTCATCTCTGTTTTGGATCCACTCCAGTTTTTTTTTGGGCATTAGCAATACTGATGGATTACTGACCAAATGCTGACCGAGTGAAGGTGGATGCTCAACAGACAGGATCCGTTTTTTGGGGGTTATTGTTCTGACAGATCAGAGGAAGGGCAAAATAATCAGTGACGTCAACACAAACTTACTGCTTACACCCTCTCCACTGTGTCGGGGGCTCTACGTGTATAAGCGTTTAATAGAACAGGTTCTGTAGACATCTATGTGGAATCAGCTAATGACGGTGTAAAAGGAGTGTGCTTCTTCTTGGCGCTAACATCGAACTGCAAGGCTGAGTTCATGCTTGAGTTATTTGGTCAGTTTTGGCCGTGTGACTGCCCAAATAAGTGACGTGTGCAGTGATTCTAAGAGGGTCGCCTGTCATCTGCATGTCATACTGACTCACAGTATTATTTCACTACCACAGCAGACTCCCTATGCATGTTACTGCAAGGCACAGTGTTCTACACCAGTATAATGGCTCTCCGAGGCCAGGAAATAGCAGTTTTTTAACGCAATTCGCAATTCGTATCGAACCAAATTTTTTCATCTCTAATTGCAGGTTCAAGTCTCCTAAGAGGAACCAAAAGAAGTTCAGTAAAGTCTTTTAAATTATAAAAAATATTGAAAGTTAAAAAAAACAACTTTTTCCTTTATATATTTGAGATGAATAAATTGATTTGTCAGAATTAAAATTTGACCCGCATGTTTGAAAAACGTCTGATTTGGTAGAATCTGAAGAAATTGTGTGTTTGGGGTTATTTCCCCTCATCATTGTAGTAAGAACTTTCTTAGCTATGTGAGAGGCATTGGTTGGGATCCAAGGGGTACTATTTCTTCCTATGAGCACCTAGTAGGCACGAGGAGTTTCTGGCAAAAACAAATTATCTTTCTTTTCATCAAAAAAATATTAAAGGGGTCAAGTCACTACGGCAAATGGCATTTATAATGTAGAGAAAGTTAATACACTGCACTTACTAATGTATTGTGATTGTCCATATTGCTTCCTTTGCTGGCTGCATTCATTTTTCCATTACATTATACACTACCCGTTTTAATTTACGACCACCATACAATCCATTAGCAGTAGCTGTGCTTGTACACTATAGATATAAGCAACAGCCTATGTGTGCTCCCACTGTCCTGGCCACCAGAGAGGCCAGCACTGTTTCCTATAGTGTGCAAACATGGCCACCACTGATTGATTGCATGGTGGTCATAACCACTTGAGATAATCCCAGATAATCTTGTACCTGCATTGCCTCTCCAAGTAGAAGTGCAAGCACACAGGCTCCACAACAGCTCCTGTTCATGCACATTTGTTGCTCCAAAAGTGGAAGTAGAGCCTCCGCACTTGCTACGCTACTTGGAGCAGTGGCACATGCGCCAGATTGCCAGGGCCAGGTGGTCTTGTCAATCATGCTGTAGGGGTGAGCTTCTTAAGCAGCGGGGATAGCTCAACTCTTGTTGATGAGACAAATTGATTTGTATGTATCGATTTGCTCATCCCTAGTCAGAGGAGCTGGTTCTGGGATGGAAATGCCCCTTTAAATGCCTCAAATTTCCTTGTGCTTCATGGTAGCAAATCGATTTTCCCTGAAATGGTGTAAAAAACAAACAAACAAAAATAAAATCGTACTTACCTCATCCATTTGCTTGCAACGGGCTGGCCGACACCATCTTGATTGATGATCTCACGCGAAACCCCATATGCGGTGACGTATGACATCACATCGCAGACCGACATGATGATGTCATCACAGGCCGTGCGAGATTTTGAACCAGATCTTCAATCAACATGTCGGCGGCCGGCCTGTCACGAGCAAATGGATGAGGTAAGTATGATTTATTTATTTATTTTTTAAATTTTACACTGTTTATTAATGTCAGATGGCGGGATCAGCTATGAACGCAGCATCTGAGGGGTAAAATGACAGGGGGGGGGCAGCGCAATCGCCGTTCCCTGTCATTGCACCCACTACTTACAGAGAAATGTGCTTTGTGATGAAGTAATTAGTCGCAAAGCGAATTTTTTTGTAAAATTTGTCGAGGCAGCCGAATCTAATTCTTGAATACTTCTCTCATCTCTAATGTCTAACCTTTTATTTTCTGACTTCAGGCCATAATGAACTCCTGTCGTCAGACCTCGATCATTCCTACATTATCATATCTCCATCTAGAAGCCCCAGCTCTGTCTCACGGTTGTGCCGACACTTCCACGGTTCCACTAACCTTCACATGTTCAAGTTGTTCCGTAATTAAATATAAATATTTAAGTAGGAACATTTTGGTTTCCAGCAAAGAACTCTCATGAATTATTCTGGATTTTAAACAATAAAACATCTGTTACCAGTTTCTTTAACATGTGATTATGCGATAGCTCAATTAATAGGACGTAATCGCAGGGGACGATGTGCCTCCCTCAATTAGCCAACGTGTCACAAAGTTGCTTAGCTACCTGTTATTCTTCTCCTGACGTTAGGAGGGAACACGTGGATATATTGTGTATTGATGGAGGAAATCAGCGAGAGCTGGGACCAACACAATGTTAATGCAAAGAAATGATTGCATGGTTTTAATGTATAGAGGCTATAAATAGCCAACACTCGGCCAAGAGTCTTCTTGAATTCTTCTTCTGATGTTTGACTCGCTTTCATAGTAGGTTGTGTTTCTAAAGTTGGACAGATTTGAATAAGCAATGCAGAGTTGGTGTCTCATAGAGCTAGCTCAGCTGAATGTAATGGTACCTTTCACTTAGCAATCTGTTGCCTCATTCTGGAGAAAAAGTGCTTTTAATCCATATACAAATGAGCAGTTAAGTGCATAGAGGGTGGGCCCAAGACACTCTGTGCACCTCCTGCCTTCCTCTGCCAGCCCCTCCTTCTCCTTCTTAGCCAAGTTCCTGCATAGTCATCTCACCTGTAGTGTTGGGTGCGAATATTCGCACCACAAATTTTAATCGCGAATATCCCACTTCGAGAATTCGTGAAAATTTAGAATATAGCGCTATATATTCGTTTCTCCTTCTTAGCCAAGTTCCTGCATAGTCATCTCACCTGTAGTGTTGGGCGCGAATATTCGCACCACAAATTTTAATCGCGAATATCGCCACTTCGAGAATTCGTGAAGATTTAGAATATAGCGCTATATATTCGTTTTTGCGAATATTCTAGATTTTTTTTTCCTCTGAACCCATGATCCCTCCCTGCTTCTTGCCTGTAGGCCAATGAGAAGGCTGCAATGTCTTTGTCAGAGCTTAGCAACATCCCTAGCAAACAATAGGAAAGCTGCCTACCCCTTACTATATCAGAACCTCCTCAGCAGACATTCTCCGCATTTTTTATTTTTCAGTTCTGAGAGAGACAGCAGTGCCATTGCTGTGCCCTGTGCTTTCCTGTGTCATTACATTAGATAGTTAGTTAGTTAGTTAGCTTATATATATAATACAGATAGTTAGTGGGAGATAGTCAGTGTAGGTTAGATAGTGATATAGTGTAGCTGTCTGTATGTGGGTAAGTAACTGGCTGAGTAATAGAAAACAGAGGGTGGTTATTAAAGGTATACTCAGATTGGGTCACTGTCACTAGTGGGATACCTCAGGGGTCAGTATTGGGCCCTATCCTCTTCAATATATTTATTAATGATCTTGTAGAAGGCTTGCATAGTAAAATATCAATTTTTGCAGATGACACTAAACTGTGTAAAATAATTGACATGGAAGAGGACAATATACTGCTACAGAGGGATCTGGATAGATTGGAGGCTTGGGCAGAGAAGTGGCAGATGAGGTTTAACACTGGGAAGGAGTAAAACCAGTGTCAGGCAGATGCTGCCAAGGGCAATAAGATAATGGGTTGCATCAAAAGGGGCATAGATGCCCGTGATGAGAACATAGTGCTACCACTTTACAAATCGCTAGTCAGACCACACATGGAGTACTGTGTACAGTTCTGGGCTCCCGTGAACAAGGCAGACATAGCAGAGCTAGAGAGGGTTCAGAGGAGGGCAACTAAAGTAATAACTGGAATGGGGCAACTACAGTACCCTGAAAGGGTATCAAAATTAGGGTTATTTACTTTAGAAAAAAGACGACTGAGGGGAGATCTAATAACTATGTATAGATATATCAGGGGTCAGTACAGAGATCTCTCCCATCATCTATTTATCCCCAGGACTGTGACGAGGGGACATCCTCTGCGTCTGGAGGAGAGAAGGTTTGTACACAAACATAGAAAAGGATTCTTCACTGTAAGAGCAGTGAGAATATGGAACTCTCTGCCTGAGGAGGTGGTGATGGTGAGTACAATAAAGGAATTCAGGAGGGGCCTGGATGTATTTCTGGAGTGTAATAATATTACACGTTATAGCTACTAGAGAGGGGTCGTTGATCCAGGGAGTTATTCTGATTGCCTGATTGGAGACGGGAAGGATTTTTCCCCCCTTAAGTAGGGAAAATTGGCTCTACCTCACAGTTTTTTTTTTTGCCTTCCTCTGGATCAACTTGCAGGATAACAGGACGAACTGGATGAACAAATGTTTTTTTTCGGCCTTATATGCTATGTCACTATGCCTCCGAAAGTGTACATATCCTTTAACATGAGCCACCCAGCCCGAAGGTGGTGCTTCCTTTCACACCGTCGGAGAGTGGAAAGAGAGAGAGAACAAGTGCCTCCTTGTCAAGAAATTTGATGTAAAGCAGCACAATGAGAGGCTCTATCTGGACCTGACCTAATTTTTAAAGACAGTCCCTGTAAACTCTGACTGTCCCAGGCCCAGGTTATGCAAGCCCAGCCCACAAATTAGTGGTCCAGCCCAATTTGAGGGTAGGTCTGGTAACAGGGTCTATTTGTCCCTAGTTTACCAGCTGTAGTGTAGGTGAGTACGTGTATATTGTGCATCATAGTGTATAGCAACAATCCATGGTACATAGAACATTTCCTTAGCCTTGTTACTGCACCCTGTTACTGAGTCTCCTCCAGAATGCCTCCTGTTTCTTCCAGATGCTATAAGGCCATTGCCCACTAAACATCGCTGTTCTTCTTTGCATTAGGCTAAAATGTACATATTGCCAGTGACTTGTATGCTGCTGCACAGGTGCAGCCTGCATCCCCTCCTGTGCCTTATCTTTTGCCTGGTTTTATAGCTCTCTATCATCCTGATCACAACCTACAGATAGATATAAATTATCTGGCAACATCTCTCAACGCCTGGTAAAGGTATCATAGAATGTCGCCTGAAGACATTGATAAATACAATCAAGATTGCTGAAATGAACTGAATTATTCTCTTCTAGAAATCAAGTGAGAGGCATGGACCACTGTAGCAGTGATTGCCTCTGCTATAGTTCCCCTTTAAATTTCTTTCTAAGTTGGTGCAATACCCTGTGTACTATATACGGGGCGGGCCGGAGGTCCGGCCGCAACACTGCAAATGTGCCGAGAGGCGACCGGAATAAAACTATGATGTCGTAGTTTTATTCCAGCTGCTCTCGGCATGACCACAGCCTGCCTCTATTATAGTAAATGAGGCCGGAGCAGACTTCCGGCGGCATGCATGCACTAGCGGAAGCACGGATCAGGCACGCTGTTCACGCGCTGGAACAGCCTGCCGGAGAAGGCTGCCGCTAATGTGAAAGTAACACACTAGCGTTAAAGAAATCCAGCAGGCTGTTCCGACAGGGAACTATAATGGGGACTGGTGGACCCGGCAAATATGCAGAGAATTGGCCGGATCTCTTTAGCGCTAGTGTAAAACTAGCCTTAGCAAGGTATTCGCTGGTTATGGCTATAGACTTTGCTGCTTGTGGAAGGATTACCAGTACCTGCACTTTTCATACTTGTATAACGGTTTCGCCGACCATTTGACAATCTGTATCCCTCAGTCTGGAAATTGCAGAGCTGATTGTGAGGCTTTTTGCATGTGGATGGTTTGTAGTCCACGGCGCTTACCTACTTTCTTGCTTTGTTTGTGGATGGTTTGCAGTCTGGGAGGCCTACCACAGGTTTGAGATTTTGCATGCATGTGATCATCTTGGAAAGGTTGCAAAGGATATAGAAGCAGATCTGGGACTACTCCTCCTATTATCCTCATTATTGCCATTTACCTAAATTCAGCTATTGGGAAGAGACTGCATCGTGACTGGCCTTGGAACTGTGCCTTGATCTCATAGGATGCACTTTAGTAAAGAGAGACTTGTTTATTTTCTACAACTGGCCTGGTTACTGACTCCTGCCCTCTTTGCCAGCTACAGCACCTCCTGCCTTGCTCCTGTACAACGCTCATAACACCAAGAACACCCCAACTATCATCAGGCAGGAGCCCAGTGTGCCCCGAGGGAAGAAAGGGTGCACCCTTCTACCACTGCCCTGGCCCTAAGGATCATTGGTGTGACGGTTGCCACTGTAAATAGGCATTGCTATTACCACTCTGATCCTCCGCTTAAGTCCTCTGTGGCTTGCGGCATGGAGAGAAACAAGACAACACAAAGCTGCAAAATAACGAGTCTGAACGATTATCTCGGCATATGGACTTATTTTTGTGAGTGACAGTAATATAACCGCGTTATGAATAACTGGCAGTATGCAGAGCTGAAGGAATAAGCCTCGCGTCCGTGCAATGACTGATAGTCCACAAAAATTACATTGATTTGCTTTCCCCAGTTTTCTCCTACACATCCCAATGCCTGCAATCTAAATACCAGACATGCACAGTACAAAAGACAGTCATTATGTGTGCATGAGAGAGCACAATATAAACATTGTACCAGTTATACTGGTGCACCCAGTGAGAAATATCATCCGAAATCACTTAGCAGTGAAAAGCTAATTTCTCTTGGCGTCAAAACTCCAACAGTCGTCTTCACTATTTGTACCTGCTGAAGCACAGAGGAATTTGATAGCTTTTTTTTTTTTCCGCCCCGGCTTTCTGGTACATCCGCCAAGATTTAAAATAAATATATCTCCTCTTCCTACCGTCGAGGATGTTCAGTCAGGTTGACTATTAAGTAAGTAAGGAAGACCAATTTAATGGCTCTTCGAATAAATTTGCAGCCGGCATAAAGCTAAAATAACAAATGAAATGCCGGAGCGCAGGTCCACTCTCTGAAGCGCACCAATCTGATACGCAGGAAATGGATTCTGAAATGACAAGTCAGAATGAAGCGAGATTTCTAAATGCGGAACATCGCTTTCAGTAGACTCGACTAAATTCTCCAAATTAAAAATTAATCAGCGCGTATAATCCGTAACACAGAAGACATGGAGAAGGGGTTTGTGTGTATATATGATATAGAAAGGAAATGTTCACGGATGGGAACTGGAGTTGACAGTTCAACTATCCGTAGTGAATGTAGACACTAGGCACTAAGATATAGCCGACAGGTTGATTACTGGGTGAGGTGAGTACGGAACAAATTCAATTTAGAACCCATAGTGAGTGAGCAGACATTAAAGGGGTTTTCTCACTTGGAACATTGGTGGCATATCACTAGGATTTGCCACCAATGTCAGATACAGTGGCATAACTCGAAATGACTGGGCCCCACAGCAAATTTTTGAATTGGCCCCACCCCTCTAAACAACTTCTTCGCAACCCCCTCCTGTGGCTAGTCAAGATCACTGTCTCAGACCGATCCCAGCAGCGGCCCGGGCCTACAGTGTCTCTTTATGTAATGTCACTCCTCCTGGGTGGGCCCCTTCTGAGTTCAGTTCCCAAAGCAGCCACTTCTTTTGCTTCCCCTATAGCTACGCCTCTGATCAGATAGGTGGGACCCACAGGTGCCGGAGGTGGGACCCGCACCCATCTCTACAACACGGCATCCAAAGTTTGGGAGAGCACACCCACCACACATGCATGGCCGCTCTCCATTCATTTCTATGGTAAAGTAGAAAAGACCCGAGTGGCACTCTTGGTAATTTTCGGAAGTCCCATACAAATGAATGGAAAGCACACCACTCAAGGCGGCCACCGGTCCTTTCACTTCTATAGAACCACCAGAAAAAGCCAAGCCAGCACTCAGCTGTTTTCAGCACTCCCACAGAAATGAATGGAGGGTGGCCATACATGTGCGGGGCACTCTCGTTCTCTTTGGAATCTTTGTTCTAGAGATAGGTGCAGGTCCTAGAGGGGATCTGCAGCTATCTGACATGGGTGGAATATCCTAGCTGTATGCCACCAATGTTCCAGGTGAGAAAACTCCTTTAAGGGTAAGGCCACAAGGTCAAGTTTTCTGATGCAATTTTGGAAACTAAAACCAGTAGTGGATTAAAAACAGAAGAAATCCTATCTGTCCTGTATACTTTCTCTTTTCTTTTTATGATCAACTCCTGGTTTTGGCTTTTAAAACTGCCTCAGGAAACCCCGTACCATTAGGGCTCATTTAGATAAAAGATTTTGTCTGTCCAGGTGCTGTCTGAATGTAGAATAGATAGCCCCATTATGGGTCAGTCCACGAAATCAATGCATGCATCATCTAGACTCATTCGCTCAAGTGTATTGATCTGAAAGAAAAATGGACCACACATGGATGCCATTGGTTCATTTTTCTTTTCTGCATTGTGTGGGTGAAATTTTGCAAACTTTCTCACCCACATATTTCGTGAACATACCCTGTTGTGTCACAAATCAGGCTTCACTAACTAAAGCCACTCTTTTAGATAAGGCACATAGATGGAGTTTGTAAAATGGTGCCTTAGAGGCTGAACATAGTCTACATTAAAGGGGTTTTCCGGGTCATCAATAGCAGACTGATGGGGGTTAGACACTTGCCTCTGGACGGTGTGGAAGCAGAAGGCTCCATGCACTGTATAGTGGCCATTCCAGCACAATGCAGATCAGCCCTCATCCGGATGAAGTCTACAGTATATTCCCCTAAACACATCCCATTCTTGTTACATGGGATGTATGGACTTTAGTTTTACCTTCAAGGTAGACTGTAAATCAAAATTCACTCAAGAGGTCCAGTCTTTTTTACTCAAAAAGTATTGGAATTGCCAAGACATGTGAAAATATTGGTGACAGTATGGCTCCAGTTCAGTGGTGCAACTACCATAGAGGCAGACCAAACCACTGCGATGGAACCTGTGATAAAAATACTGTAGTTCCAGCACTGACCTGCTTTCCTTCACACCACCATTTAGTAACCTCATACAATCATGTTTACCTGCAGCCACCACTAGGGGGCGCCCATGCATTTGGTGCAAGCCAAGCCATCAAAATTATGTTGTTTAGCACTATCTATGTCCGGTCAAAGGTTTCCATTATCTGAACATCCTTTTGAAACATCTAACTGGATGACTAAAGCAAAAACTTTTCACCAAACTTTAGCAGTAATTTCATTTGCATTTTTATCTTTTTCAGATCTCTTAAATGTTCCTCCTCTTCAAACAAATCTAAAAAACCTTGCAGAACAGTTTTATACAGATAAAATCCTACTGAGACCAAAACAACACAAAGGCATTTCAAATCTGTCAAATACCTGAACCAAGACCTGAGTACTCGCGTATACCTACTGCAAACTCCACGTAGATTTGGTTTGTTTCAAAGCAGTTTTCCAAAGTTTTAATAAGAAAAATGTGGCAAAACAACATACAAGATGAGGTAAGCAAAAAGTAATTCTTACATCGCTGCTGCTTTCACTGATAACCAAAGGCTCCGGTCTCTGGATGATGTCACTACCTGGGCCTATTTTAAATTCTAATATTCTTAGCTTAACTGATGTTCCTGGTATCTAAATCAAGTGGTCCTCATGACGGTTCTCATTGCTGATTCTGATTCCTGACCGTTCTTCCCATGGTTGGTGTGTTTTTATTCTTTGCCTTGTCTGAGAACTAACTTCTGATTCTTGTTTTACTGGTTTTGGTGACAGATTGACCGCTAGATCTGATTCTTGTTCAACTCAAATTCAGGTTCTTAACTTGACCCGTGGTTCTAACTTTTCTCCAATTTTCTGGCTATGGTCGGTTATGCTCATTGAACTGCCACCAACAGTAGACAACTCTGAGTATTTCAAAATTACAGTCTTCATGCAGCAAAGCCAAACCTTCTTGAGGGACAGAAGGTGAAATTCAAGAAATTGCAGAAGTGGTACTGAGCAGTGTCCATACATACAAAATAAGGGCAGATACTGAGAATTACACCCAGCATATAGAACTGGAGAAGTGGTACTGTGCAGTGTCCATATATATAAAGGGCAGGGAAGTGGTACTGGGCAGCATGTATACATATACAGAACACCATGCACACCGATCTTTCACAGCTTCTGGAGTCTTGATGTTGCTGTGACTTCAGGACCTATGAGTTGGCTATGTGATCTAGTCATATGACCCTTTTCCCAGGTTCTTAAACCACATGGAGATCAATACTTGAGTGACGAGGCTCCTGTACACATCTGTGTCTGTGGGGATCTTTCTACATCATGGCTTTGTTTCATTTTTTTGCCACAATTCACTTTCACAGGTGCGATACTGCCCATAGACACATCCTGTATGTATCCAGAGAACACAGTTGAAGATGGAGGTCCATTGACATGGAGGGGTGGTGCTCATGCACTATCGGCGCTATGCTTTAAGCAGCCCTGCCTAAATATATGATGTAAGAAAATTGGAAGGAATGCATATGGCTCAGTAGAGGCTCATCTCCATCTAATAAGATTGGATTGCAAGTGCATTCCAGGATGAGCAAATGTGAATGTTGAGTGAATGAGAAGATTGCTGGAACAGAAGACCTCTTCCAGGCCAATCAAACACCAAGTGTGTATCATATTGTGGACATTTATGTCTAAAAGGGCCATTTAATTGCCTCCCAAGGGCCATTTAATGCCACCCAACCAGCCACCATACCTCATCAACTGGTGACCGAAACTGCACTTGGTACCTACTATTGTAGGGAACATAGATCATGATCCCCAATGAGGATTGGGACTGATGTGAGCGATGACAATCCTTGTGCATCGCTGGTTGACTTGTCCCTGTAAAAATCTAGGACTTATTGGTATATACCACAAGAGCTGGAGATGAGCCAGATCAGACGTAAAACCATCTCTAAGATGCAGTTATTATAATCCAAAAACAAGCTCTGAGAAATAGCACTAATCATCTCCCAAAAGTACCGTTCTACATGGCAATAAAATAAGCTTGTAAGCAGCTGGGAACATTTCCCTTCAATTCAGACATAAAAGCATACAAATCCATACATTTCAATATAAAGTAAGTGTTTCCTTTACATCTTAAAGACAAAATAATAAGGTAAAAAAAAAGAAAAGCTGCAAATGGGTTAAGAGGAGGACCAGGTCTGAGTCGCAATTTGCTCGATGAAATGTTTATTTCTGGAGTGCTTTTTATGATTCTCTGGCTGCAGAGCTATGAACCTTTTGGAAATGACTGAATTTGCCTTTAGTATTTTTTAACAAAGAGATCTCTTAGCAAAGAACAACAATATATTCCCTCCGTAATGTACCTTGACACCTCCTGCAATCGGATAAGCTACATCAGAGGAGCCGGCTGGCATCGTTCTGGGCACACAGTGGCTTTATCTGATCTCTACGTATTCGGCTGTGCTGCGGGGCATTGTCAAGGGTGTCTGTAAGAGGCTGCCATCATCATTTTGATGGGAATCTGTTTGAGTTATACAAAAACACCTGAATGACAAAGCCATACAAAATCCAAAAATGGAAGCGGATTTTAAACGCTCAGAGGCAGGTTTTGACATTGTGTATTTTCACAGAGTGGGATTACAAATGGAAAAATGCAGTTGTGAAAATGTGCACCCGTAGCTCTAGTCATTACTCATATTACCAAATAAGTGAGATATCTATAAAAACATGTTCATGTTGAATTTGCTAAGAAAGGGAGCAGATGCCAGAGAGCGGAGTACGTATAACCTATATGAGAGTCCCGGGCATTCAGGAGGATATTATAAGGAAAACCCCTTTATCTAGACTATGGGTGCTAGTGGCAAACCTTGGACCAGGGCCCACTCATCTTTATACTAAAAATATTTAACCCCCTGCACGATTTCCTGCTGGCAGGCAGCATAATATGGAAAATGAATATTATACACAAACATCAATAACTCCATCACCCAAACTTCGTAAATCACAGTCATTCACTGCCTCTCCACTAGGCTCTTCGCCCTTGACCCAACATTACTACTAGGCTAGCTTCTGTGTCCTGACCCTGGCTGCCACCGGTCTCCCTGCACACATCCTGACAGTCACCAGTCTCCCAGTACATAAACGTACTATGGGGAGGACTGAGGAAACACAACATGATGCCGCCACCCCCATCAACCAACTTTTTGAAGAGGCAATAGCGCTCCATTGTTCGCAGTGTCCTCTTCCTAGGTCACAACTTCACATTCATCAGTCACATGACCTACAGTATGTGCAGGGGCATAGCTAAAGGCTCATGGCCCCTGGTGCAAGAGTTTAGCTTGGGCCCCCCTTTCCTCAGTGCTTTGTGGCTGGGGCAGGGAAGCACCTAGCCTTCATGTTGCCAGAGGCAAAAATTAAAGCAGCACATCCCCATGCCAAATTATTGACTAACCCCTTCCCTCCAGCCAGAGGTGTAACCTGACCAGCATGCACTTTCTATAATACCGGTGTCTTCTTATGCGGCACAAGGGTCTTTGGGCCCCCTCAGGCTCCTGGACCTGGTTGAGACTGCTACCTCGGCACCCACTATAGCTACGCCCCTAAGTTTATGCAATTTAGTCCCTTTCAAGTGAATGGGCCCAGCTGCAATACCAACAACAGCCACTATATAATATACGGCAGTGTTCTTGGTATGCTGTGAGGAAGCCAGAGTCTGACACCTACCGATCTGATATTGATGACCTGTCCTGAGGGTAGGTCACCAATATTGTGCTCCTAGGAAAAATCCTTCATGAAACATATGGTTGCTGGCTTCCAGAAGCAGCGCCACATCAGTCCATGGGTTGTTTGTGGTATTGCAGCTCAGCTCCATTGAAGTGAATGGGGTTGAACTGCAATACCACACACAGTATGTGGACAGACGAGACGTATTTTTTGAAGAAAATAAAAGCATAATGTCTTCTCATTGTGGACAGTAGCAGCTGGCAACCAAGGTTGCCATGTAGTCCCAGCCTTAAGCTAACTTTGCATTCAGTTGCAATACATTTTACTATCACAAACATAAATAACATCCATACATCTCAAGTGTCACCGATATCTAATAAAGGATGTTCCTAGCCAAGATAACAAAGTCATATATCTGTCAGGAATGATTACTGGGAAATTATATAACATGTGATGTTTTTGCTGCTAATCTCAGTGAAGTTACTGAAAAGCAAGATATCAGTAAACTGTCAGACCACTAGTAGGCGCTCATGCAGTCGTCGTACAATGAATGTACAACATTAATTGGTTCTGGGTCCTGGGACAACCATTATTTTTTGAAACCGTAACTCTATGCAGAACAGACAACTGGTTCATGCCTTCAAAAATGTCAAATAAAAAGTTGGAGGATTTAAAGGGATTATCCAAGACTAAACATCTTAAGAGCGACTGGACCCATGGTGGGGTTCATACTTACCCGATCCCCACTGCTGGATTCCGGCTGCATTGCTCCATGGCCGCCTCCGCAGGTCCCGTGTCCCTGGAAATCAATATCCTGTTGATGGGTTTCACGTGACCTGTCACCCATGAGGTACATCACTGGGTCATAGGCTGAACAGGAGACAGGTCACCTCTGTGTCCAGTGATTGGCTGCAGTGGTCAAGTGGTGCTCATCAACAGGAGGATGATTCCCAGAGAACCAGGAGCTGTAGAGACAGCTGTAGAGCAATGCGGCTTGAATCCAGAAGCAGGGACCAGGCAAGTATGAAACCCACTCTGAAGGGTTTTGTTAAAAAAAGGTTTAGTCTTGGATAACACCTTCAAAAATAAGTCAATAATGCTACAGTATGCTGACTAAAGGAGCACTTAAATCTGCCCCTGGAAGTCTGACCGAATCATTGTAAGTTGAATGTAGATACAAGACTGCAGCTTGTGCCATCCTCATTTGGAACAATTGCATCCCGGGGCCATCGCATGTCTGGGATCCACTGTATAACCAAGGTGCAGTGAGCTCCCTCTTGTGGTGACTGCATTCAGACAGATTCATAAATCGACTGTCCAACCCAGTCCAATCAATTTCAATTACGGGCCCGGCAGTTCTCAGGCTCAAAAACAAAAGCACTTACGTAGTCACCAGCTTCTCGCTCCATTCACTTCAGTAGGGCTGAGCTGCGCCCAGGCTATGTGACATAGTCATGACGCCACTGGCCTGCGGGAAGCAGGGAGGCCTAGAATACAGATTTTCCACCTGGAGGTCAGAGCTGTTTCAGAAGGCAGCGGCGCTCACAATAGCAGCACATTCTTCACAAACAGCTGATCGGCGGGGGTCCCAGGTGTCAGACGACTGCCGATTAGATACTGCTGACCTATCCAAAGGATAGATCATCAGTAATAAAAAGGTGGAGAACCCCTTTAAAAATGGGGTTTCAATCCTTTTCCCGACCAGTTCCGCGGGTGGCCTGCTGTTTCTTATAGAAGACACCCGCAGCTAATGACCGCAAGCAGCAGTAATGCTGATCGTGGACATTTAAACCCTCAGATCCTGACCACGGCATCTGAGCGCGTGAAACACCGGAAGCGGACGCTTCCGGTGATTCTCCATCTTCCCAGTGTGGCGATCGGAGGTGCCGGAGCTTGTGTGCAGCAGCCCCCATCTTTGTGAATGACAGGAGGCTGCTGCATAGTATTTCCTATTGTGCCGTTGCCTGTAATCGGGCTCCATAGGAAACTAGCAATTTTCTCATAGACTCCAACGCTAGTGCATTGGGGTTTATGAGAATTGCAATCTAATGATTGCTTGTTATAGTTCCCTATGGGAACTATAAAAATGTGTAAAAAAAAGAGTTTAAGTTTTTAAAAATAAAAAAATTAAAATTTTTTAATTAAACTTTTAATTAAACAAATCACACCCCTTTTCCCAAAATAAAAATAAAAGAACTAGAATAAAAGAACTAAAAGAACTAAAAAAAATTAAAAAATACACATCATGGGTGTCGCGATGTGCGAAAACGCCGATAGTAGAACATTTTAAAAATATATTCCCCATACGGCAAACAGCAAAATGGAACAAAGCGTCAAAATGGCCGATTTGCTGTTTTTGGTCGTTTCATTGTCTACAACAAAATTAAATAAAAAGTGATCAAAAAGTCATACATACCCCAAAATGGTATCAATGAAAAGTTCAGATCGCCAGATGCAACTTGTCATGGAAAAGAAAACCCCTCATATGGCTATGTGAACAGACAAATAAAAAAGTTATGGCTCTGGGAAGGCAGGGAGCGCAAAGCAAAAATGCAAAAACAAAAAAAACCTCAGGGGTAGAAAGGGTTAATCAGCAGGGTCACCCCTTCCAGGGATTAAGCCTGCTTTGATGGAGGTGA
Organism: Bufotes viridis; assembly: GCA_033119425.1. Taxonomy (NCBI): domain Eukaryota; kingdom Metazoa; phylum Chordata; class Amphibia; order Anura; family Bufonidae; genus Bufotes; species Bufotes viridis. The sequence goes on along the minus strand of CM065598.1, from coordinate 21,843,604 downwards.
TCCTGCTGACAGATGTTTATGTAGGATACCTTTTAAAGTTCTTCCCCTCTAAAAAGTTCATATGATGTCAAGGTTAAGAATCAATACTTTTGATATCCAAATGTTCGGAAAACTTACCGTAAGTTCAAGTTTAGTTGCTTCTGTTCTAAAACAAAATGTTACAATTTAATGCAAAAAAAAAATCAATGTGGCTCGCCAGCTAATGTTCTTTTCTTGATATGGTTTCAGCTGGAATAATTTATGAGTTAAAATGAAAAACGGCGTATGAGATGCAGCACTTAGAATTTAGAACAGAGAAGATTCAATGCAAACTATAGAATCTAATACTCTTCAGAATAGGGCATTATGTTGTTATAGCAACCTATTTTACATCCCAAAAAGTCACATTGTCATTGGGTTACCTATTTATCTGCCTAAAATAGAGCACAGGGGATTCATCACTGAAAAGCAGCCACATATTGTATAACTCTGCAAACTAAACTACAGTCAAAAGGGAATTTTTCAATGAACCCTTTCAGCACCAGGCAAATTTTGGGTGCAATGTTTTTGTTTATTCCTCCTCACATTCAGTTATTGTTTTACCGTTTGTCTACCTAGCCATAATGTCATGATTTTTTTTGAGGACGAGTTATATTTTTAATGGACCATTTAATGTATTGCAAAACTGTAAAAAAAAATTAAAAAATTATAGGAGGGAATGGAAAAAAAAACACAATTCTGCCATTGCTATTTGGGTTTTAAGACCTTGACTATGCAGCAAAAATGACACAATACACTTCTATGAGATAGTACAGTACAATTATGGAAATACCGAAAAAGAGGACACAATACACTTCTATGAGACAGTACAGTACAATTATGGAAATACCGAAATGTGATCACACCTAGCCCTAACCCCGAGATGTTTGTTTTGTTGTTTTTAATACTATATTTAAAAAAAAAACCTGTTTAAAAAAAAATCATGTTTTGAGACCCATACCATTTTAATTTTAACATTGCTGGAGCTGTATGAGGGCTTGCTTTTTGTAGTTTTTATTGGTTCCATTTCAGTGTACATACATCTCTTTTTATCATTTTGAATTCCATTTTTTGAGGGAGGTTAAGTGACCAAAAATGGCAATCCTGGCACTGGGATTTTTTAGCCTCTTGTATGGCATTATATTATCATTTTATTAGCACTGCATCTTATTATACCCTGCCAGAGGGTGTAATAGGAATCCTAGAATGGCAGACTTGGAAGTCTTGCCTGGCAAGTGCTCAGCGCCCAGTCATTGCTTTGAGACGGAGGGGCAATTGTGGTACAGAGTGAACCTCCTTCTTCTGTCTAAATGCTTAAAGGGGTTCTCTGGGAAAAAAGAAAATGAAAATACTTAAAATATTACTTTATTATAAATAATGTATATTCCCAAATACCTTTCATTAGTTATAATGGCTCATTTTGTCTAGGGAGTAATCATTAGTAGAAATAAAATGGCCGCCGTCTTATTAGTGCACACAAAACCTGTCCTAATTACACAGCAGGACAAGTTATTTCACAACACTCAGCTAAAAAGCTGCCCCATCCTCTTCTCTGCTTGTCAGGGATTATGATCTTGAATATAGCTGTATCTCTGTAGGAAAAGACTTAATGAGGAGACATGAAGTACAGAGAGGATGTACAGGACAGACTGTGGGACTGTGGTGATGGAGACTGCATACAAGTGCTGCTCATCAGCCACATCCCCACCTCCTCTCTGTACTTCATGTCTCCTCATGAATTCCATTCCTACAGAGATTCATCTGAGGATTTTATCATCTTGTAGTTTGTAACGTAAGCCCATGTGGACAGGGTTCTCTCTCCTTCTGTACCAGTTTGTAACTCGTCTTGTTCATGCTGCGCACCCCTTATCATATGTACAGCGCCATGGAATGAATGGCCCTTTCATAATAATTAATAATAATAATAATCTCTATTCTGGATCATAATCCCTAACAAGCAGAGCAAAGAGGAGGATGAGGCAGCTCTTTGGCTCACTATTCTGAAGTAACTTGTCCTCCTGTTTGATTAGGACAGGTTTTGTGTCTACTAATAGGATGGCGGCCATTTTATTTCCCCTAATGATTGCTTCCCAGACAAAAAGTTTTTGGGAATATATTTATAATAAAGTAATATTTAAGCATTTTAATTTTCTTAATTCCCAGAGAACTCCTTGAAAGGTCATCTGAGGAGTGCCTCTATCACTCACTGCATGGTAAAATGGTAACAGAGCCAAATTAAAGGATATAGCTACTGTAGATTTCAGTTTGGCACATGGACTGCCGGAGGTAGCAGGTAATTTATGGTGAAGCCTTCCCCCCGTTGTAAGTTACATGCCTCCTCCAGCAGGGAAGGGCTTATCAAGAACAGCACAGGCATGCACTGGTCTTAATAAATCCAGGCTAATAAGTTTAAAAATTGACCCCATTCTAACATAAGTGTTCCTTTAGGGAATCTGTCACCATGAAATGCAATGCAGCATGTTATAGAGCAGGAGAGGCTGAGTAGATTGATTTACAGTGCCTTGAAAAAGTATTCATGCCCCTTGCACTTTTTATTTACACCCACAAACTTAAATGTCTTTTATTTGGGTTTATATGATAGACTAACACAAAGTACCAAGTATGTGTGAAGTGAAAAGAAATTGATACACGGTTTTCAAAATTTTTAATAAATAAAAATCTGAAAAGTGTGGCGTGTATTTGTATTCAGCCCTCTGTACTCTGATACCCATACATAAACTCCAGTGTGACCAATTGCCTTCAGAAGTCACCTAATTTGTAAATAGAGTCCACTTGTGTGTAATGTATTCTCAGAATAACTACCAATGTTGTGTGAAGGCCTCAGAGGTTTGTTAGGGAACATCAGTGATCAAACAGCATCATGAAAACCAAAGAACACACCAGACAGGTCAGGGATAAAGTTGTGGAGAAGTGTAAAGCAGGGTTAGGTTATAAAAAAAAATTCCAAGCTTGAAACATCTCACGGAGCACTGTTCAATTGATCATCCGAAAATGGAAGGAGTATGGCACAACTGCAGACCTACAAAGACATGGCCGTCCACCTAACTGACAGCCCAGGCAAGGAGAGCTCTCTGCAAATTGTACCGTGCAAATTACCGTGCCCTCGCCACTTTAATTGACAGGGCTAGGTGTGATCACATTTTCACTACCTGGCCCTGTCAACCAAAATGCCTAGGACATGGCAGTTGCAGAGAGAGCAGAGCCTCTAGGTGTAATGACAACGCCCCCGTTGCTCCTAGAGGCTCATTTGCATATAATAAAACATAAATTTTTCAGCAATGCGGACACATATGAACATGGGACCAACACAGATGCCTTCAGCTGCCAAGTGCACATGTAACAGGTCATAGGTACAAAGCTGCTGACAGATGCCCTTTAAAGGGGTTTTCCAGGATTTTCCTCAGGATAGGTCATCAATATCAGGTTGGTCAGGGCCTGACATCCAGCACCACTACTGATCAGCGGATTGAAGAGAAGTCCATGCTCCCTGCGAGCAGAGCCTTCCCTTGTTTGTTCACCTGCTCACTGTCGACAGCGCCGCCGTAAGCAGCTGTAATTACAAGCCATCCTATTCATTTCAATGGGATGGCTTGTTCCTATTCAAATGCTTAGGAATAAGGGCTCTTTCATACTAGCGGATGCCATGCATCGAATCCGCAGCGTGAAAGAGTGCCAAGCCCCGTTCCGGACAGCAGAGACACGGAGCATTAACATGATTGATAATGCTCCGTGCCTCTCTCTGATCTTTTTACTACAAAATCACAGTGAAAACTTTATCTCACTGTGATTTTGTAGTAAAAGGGTCACAGAGAGGCATGGAGCATTATCAATTATGTTAACGCTCCGTGTCTCTGCTGTCCAGAACCGGGCTTGGCACTCTTTCACACAGCGGATTACCCGCACGGCATCCGCTCGTGTGAAAGAGCCCTTAGTCGTCCCATTAAAATAAATGGGGCGGCTTGAGGATAGGTCATCAATATTAAAATCCCAGAAGACCCCTTTAAGGTTCCTTGAAAGCTTGTTTTTTTGTTTTGTTTTTTTAAACAGAAAAATAAAGCCAAATTAAATATTTTAGTAATATACATTTATTCCATAGTAAATTCCCATTAACAGTATTATTGCTATCTTTTAGTTTGATTATATAAAGCTACGGTTAGTTCTGTGCTTTCACATTAATTAGACGGGAAGCAAATATAAATTAATAATATAAGCGATTTTCCGACTCGGCCTTTGTTGCCTCCTGGAGGAGCAAAGAACAATTAACACATGACATTTGTGTGTAAGCGCTATTCAGCTGAGATTCGCTACCCATAATCCTTAATGTTCACAGAAATTCTCAACCTTCAGCAGCTTATTACTGCTTCAATAAATTGTTCCTTCTGAATGATTTCTGTAACCCCCCCCCCCCTCAAAATAAAATATGCGGGTCATTTAGCCTTCTATCTGGAACAATCGAAAAACCTGTTTTGCATATTTCTTTATTATTAGCTACATGTGAGAAATTGTAAAGTGTTATTAACCAGTTGAGCACTGATTTATTACTATTATTCAGCAGAGCTCTGAATCTCCTGCATAGACTTATAGGGGTTATCCAACCCATATAATGACCCCCCCCCCCAATGCCAGGGCCCCTTGTATACATTATACTTACCTGCTCCCCGACACCTGCGTCGCTCCAGGTGCCCAGCACGGCTGCCGCTGCACCTTGCCGGTCCCACTTCTGGGACCCACTCTTATCTCCACAATGGGCACCCCAAAGTGAAGGAGTGCACACTGCACAAGGGCGGCCGCCCTTCATTCACTGTTATGGGAGTTCCGAACATAGCTGAGCGCTGATATGGATATTTCCAGCCACCCCACAGCGGAGAGGTGGCTTTTATACACGGTACAGTCTCCATTCACCACTATGGTACTTCTGCAAATAGTTGAGTGTGCACACTTGGCTGTTTTCAGATCTACCACAGTAGTGAAATGAGAGCAGCGTCAGAGACCCCGTTCTGAGATAGGACCGGGTCCTAGAGGTGGGACCCTTATCTATTTCACATTGATGACATATTCTAGAGATATGCCATCAATGTCTCAGATGGGAATATCACTTTAAAATATAACATTATGGCTGCTGGCATCTCTACAGAGAGATCAGAAACTTACTGATTATTACGTTTAAAGGAACACTAAACATCGAAAATGCACAAAAAAATTGAAAAAACAGCTTTCCCTTCCCCTTCCTTTCCTGTATGACTATTTACATTCAAAACTGATCTCAGCCATATCCTTCTTCCTCTTCCTCCCTCATTGTCCTTTGTCTGGCTGTAAGACAACTGGCTGCAGCAAGTACCTAGCATCTCTCTCTTAGCTAAGCCCAGACCCTCTGGTGTTCCCAAGTCAAAAATAGAACAGATCCGCAGGAAACCCCTGTAGTCTCTGCAGGATTTCTGTGACTGTTTCAGGCACATGCAGAAAATCCTGCAGACCGACGGGCAGGGTGTGTTTGTGTGTATTATTTTCTGCTTTCTTTTATTAGTTACTTCTGAGCTTACGGTTCCTTTAAAGGGGTTATCTGACACTAACAAATGCTCCCCCATATGCCGGGCCCCTTACACTGAATCTACTTATCTGGCTCTATTCTCCCTGCCCCACTCCTGGTCCCTGCACCGCTCCAGCTGGTTTTCCCCGTGCACGGATAAAAACATCCGGTGTTGGAGGGCGGGGGTGGGGGAGCCAATTGCAGGCGGTGACAGGGACAAGCCTCCCTAGCGTCACCCGCAGTGCTAGGGAGGATCGTCCCCATCACTGTCTGCTATTGGCTCCCCCGCCCTCTGACACCGGATGTTTTTATCCGTGCACGGGGATAAGCAGCTGCAGCGGTGCAGGGACCAGGAATGGGGCAGGGAGAATGGAGCCAGGTAAGTAGATTCAGTGTAAGGGGTCCGGCGTATAGGGGAGCATTTGTTAGTTTCGTATAATCCCTTTAAAGGAATCGTAAGCTCGGAAGTAATTGAAAAAAATAAGCAGAAAATAATACAAGGGGGATCAAGAGGCGGAGCAGGGGGCAGGAAGCCAGGTAAGTAGATTCAGTGTAAGGGGCCCAGCATATGGGGGAGCATTTGTTAGTCTCAACATAGCATGCAGTAAGCTTCTCCTAGTTTTGAATGCTGACAGCCAGAATTTTATCTTTAAACTTGAAGTCTACAAAGAGAATTTGGAAATCTGCCAGAAAAACAGAGCTTCAAATGCTATAAATGATGTTTTTGTTCTTCCTTATGTTTTCTATTGCCCAAAATATATTCCAAAATTTATTTTGACCTGCTTTAATAAAAAAAAAGGATGTGATTTTGAGATATTGTGTCACCAGATATCTCCCCTATATATGCCTCTATGTGGCCACCAGATGGTTGTGTTGTGAATTGCAATCTGTCAAAGGTTTTTCTTATGTTACAGTACTGTTTAGAGTGGGATCTTTAACAAAGTTTGAGCTAAGGTAAGGATGAACATACTTGTATTAAGGAATTAATCAACACTTTTATTTTAAAAAACAACAAACAGGATGTGCCAGAAGATGTCTACTCTGTATGTGCCTATATGTGGCCACCTATGATTGTGCTGGGAAAGGCTGTCATGGTAACATGTTGCAATATTGTTTTGAATTTGTTAAATTGAAAAGTTGGAGTCTTTAAAGGGATTTTCTGAGATTCTGATATTGATGATCTATCCTGTGAATAGGTAATCAATATCAATTCGTCAGGGGTCATTACCTGGTAACCCCACTGATCATCTGTTTGAGGAGGCTGCACCGTAGCTTACCAAACCCAGCGCCATCCATTGCCTAGCGGTCATATTTTGTATTTCACTTGAATGGGACTGAGCTGCTCCTAAGCCACGTGACATCACTGGCCTAGAAAAGCATAGTGGCCTCCTCAAACAGCTGGGTTTTCGGAGATTCTGAAATTGACGACTTATCCTCAGGATAGATTATCAATATTAGATGGGCCGGGAGTCCAACACCTGGGACCCCAACAGATCCTGAGGATAGGTCATCAATATCAGAATCTTCTAAAACTCTTTTTACTAAATTCAAGCTATTTGTATTAAGAAATTAATCCACACAGAATATTGAACCTGTTTAAATGAAATAGGACCTGAAGCTGGACTTCTGTTTTAAGTCTTCTTTCCTAGCTATTTTTCCCAAGAAAGTCTACTGATAAATAATGTATGAGCAATTTATACTGGAAGCTTCCAGTTCAAACTTCAAAGAGCCATGTCCATTTATCTCATATTGAGCATGGCCCTGCATATCCACTGACCCAACTGGAAATGAATAAAGCCTGTCACAACTCAAGCCTTAAATGGGATTATGTATGGTTAGAGATGACGGAATACAAATCGCATGGCCGCAGATGACAATTCGACAAGCCTCCATCCTGACATCCACCAGAAAAACTCAGTGCAGTCAGATGTCAATCATTATTGATGGTAAAATGCCAATTATTTCAGGAGACATATTTTGCTTCTACTGTAGAAGTTGTTAGGATAATGACCGGCGGCATTGATTTTTCTTCGGTGATGCTTGATGGATTTAGCCTGTAGGAAGCTTCCTCCTTTCATACTTTAGTTTTATTTATAGGAACATACCATATGACAAGAGAGACTTGTCTGTCATTCTTATCCAGGCACTTATATGCGCTTCTGATGTTGAATTATTTATGGGGAGGATTAACCTTGAAAATTCTCTTTCTGATGCCTGAAAACTGCACTGATTACTTTTAAAGAGCATTAACCTAGCTTTACGATGGGACTGAGCCGGTCAGGTGAGCAATACCCGACCTGGGAAATGGAAATGCCAATACGTGATGGAAATTTATTACGCAGTAGTAGTGAGACACCTACTTTTGACATCTATTGTTTTATTACCTTCTAGCTAAACTGATAAGTGGAGATGAACATATCCATTCCTAAATGAATCAGGTTGGACACCAATTTTGGTGAATTATGTAAGAAATCAAGGTGGATCCAAATCAGAGATTTGATTCAGGCAAATTTAGGGGAGAGAGAAATTAAAGGGGTTTTCCAAGATATTTTTACTGATAACCTATTCTCTGGATAGGTCACGAGTATCTGATTGGTGGAGGTCCGACCCCCAGCTGATCAGCTGTTTGAGAAGGCATTGGCTCTCACAGTAGCATTGCAGCGTTCTTATAGCTTTGCCTAAACCATGTGATGTCACATTCACCAGTCACATGGCCTAGGAGCAGCTCAGCTATGTTGAAGTGAATAGGGAGGAGCTGAGATACCAAGGACAGCCATTATACAATGTACTGCATGGTGCTTGGTGACCTAAGAGAAGGCCACGGTGCTACTGTTAGCGCAAGTGCCTTCTCAAACAGCCGATCTGTGGAGGTTCTCGGTGTAGGACCTCCATCGATCAGATACTCATCAGTAGAAATATCTCAGAAAATTCTTCTCATATTTTTTTTTAAGTGAGAGTCAAGAGAGAAAGACCAAGGAGACCTCAGAGTGTCATACACAAATTTTTAGGCCACTTGGATCATTTTCAATTATGGCAGAATTGATTCAAATTCAAATCAAATTTGAATAGAATTTTGAGTGAATTGATCATCACTACTGATAAGGAACGCCATCTTTATGTGTACTGATAATGAACATCACTGATAAAATGTGGTCTGATTGTTATCTAAATCACAACTAACTAATCTAATAATTTCCAAATAGTGTTACCTTTCATGTTAGAGATGAGTGAGTTGAATCCACCAATTGTGAATTAATCCCAAATCACTCCTACAAATTCAGATTCTTTCTGAGTCTTCTGACTCCAACTTTTTGTGTCTCATCCCAGGCAAACGAGAAGGAGCAATACTAAACAAGAGACTTGCAAGTCAGTTCTCCTTCTAAAGAAAAAAGAAAACTGAGTGTCTCAAGAGAAGAGACAATTGCCCAGGTTAGCTGAATGGACTTTGGCAGTGCTCTTTCTCATTAGGGAGACCACCTAGTATGCATGAGGCGTACTGTAGTCCAAACAATGCTGCTCTGCATTTCTTGGAAAAATATATGCAAATGAGCAAATATATGCAAATGAGCAAATCTTACTTCTATTGACATCAGATAGGCTTAATGTTCTGAAAGAAAAGCTAATTCGAACATCTTTCCCAGAAACCCAAAGGTATGCAAATTAGCTTTCTTTTATGAAAAAGAAGTGATTAAACACCTCAAGGCTACCACTAGGGGAAAATCTTATTATGAAAAAGCACTGATTAACAAGTTCAAGACTACCACCAGGGAAAAATCTTATTATAAATAAGTACTTATAAGTATTTGAACAGTTTGAGGCTACCACTAGTTGAGCAAAGTGAGCTTCGGATGCTTAATCCGAAGTTGCTTTGTTCAAAATTTCGGAATACTACTGTACGGAGCTTAGTCTCCGTACAGCATTAGAAAGTATGGTCTCCGATGAGCCGAAGATAGTTGTTTACGAAGTTGCTCGTGACTTCGTAAAATAACTTTGCGTGACTTCGTTGAACTCGGCTTCAGTTCCGACTAGTACCTCAGAACCAAAGCCGAGTTCGGTTTCAAGTTTTGAAGTGGTTTTCCACTTTAAAAATCAACTACCGAAGTTATTCAACGAATAAGCATCCGAAGCTCGCTTCGCTCAACTCTACTAGCTACCACCATGGAAAATTATATATTTTTTTAACTTTCAGAAAAAAAAGATTTGTACATAAATCATATTTTAAGAAATTTGCTGATCCCTAATCCATGAGTAAATATCCACAGTGCAGGGAAAAACGTAAGTGTACTTAATAACCAGTAGATTTTCCTTTAGCAGCAATTTCCTGCACCGTGCTGGGGAGGAATTTTAAACTATTCCTCCCTGCAAATGTGTTTCAGTTCATAGGTAATTGTGTGATGCTTTTTTGCACAGCTCTCTTTCAGGTCATGCCACATCACATGTATGGGGAGTTTGTTAGGATTAGCTGTTGGCTAAATGACCATTCAGATGACAGCCATTAAAAGTGTATGGCCTTGAAAGTATATGCATATTTGTCATAGATTTCTTTGTAGATTCTCTAATGAAAATCCAATACAATACACTGCAAAAATGCAGGTCATGCTGGAGATTTTCACTTCAGTTCTGTTCACCTGCATTTTCAATGCAGAGGGGGAAAGCTATGGCAACATTTGCAACACATGTAAGGCATCTTATTTTTACAATTTAATTTCTGCTGAAAATCTCCTCTAGATCTTGATTTGCCCTAAGACTTGCAAAAAATTTTTAATATTCTGAATATTGCCAAGTTTGCTTTGTAATGGTTGGCATGCAGTGTAGGCATCCATTGGTATGGAATCAGAATTTAGGCTTGTTTAACCAACTGATCAGGGATAAGCAGCACTGGTTGTCAGAAAATCTACAGGAAAAAAGGAAGAAACATATTGCACATTAGTTACAGACTAGTTTCCATAGGAACAGCTATATGGCAATGCCCCTGACAATTATCTGTCAAGTTGAAACTTCTTGCCTTCCTTTTTAATACATTTGCTTATGTTCTCTTTCTCGTAGTGGCCTGAAGCTGCTATAGCCACTGAACGGCTCTCTCAATTTTGGTGCAGGGGAGCTCTTTATGCCCTGGGAGAGCAGTGCTGCTTGGAAAAGACCATTTGGATGCTGCAGTCACAACAAGAATGAACCTGGATCATACCTTCTCATGCTATGCTTTGATCTAATAACTGCTTCTTAGCATAATTAACATAGCTTCTCAGCATCATAAATAGTATACAAGCCCCTATGTTGCATGCTATACATGAGGCATTAGTATATATTTTGATTAAAAAGCATAAGCCCTCTCACGACGACAAGGTTGCCTCCTCGAGTGGGAACCTACTCTTAATTTGGTGCAGCACTGCGTGGCAACCACCGACGCCACAGCACCTCGCCATCAGGCAGTGGGATCCAGCAGCCAAACAGCACCCCTGCTGCTTAGCAATGCCACCCTTGCACTGGGCCCCACCAACCCACAAGCACAGCACCATGTGAACAGTTGTCAAAGGTTGCCTTATCATATGCTCTCAAGAACTCCAACTGAGAGCTGGTAGGAATTTCTGAACCCTTATGCAGTCTCCTGCTAATAAAAATTGACCATAGCATCTGAGGGATTAAGGGATCATGATTGGCATTATTGCCGATTACAGACAATGCCTATGTAAAACAGATTCTGAGCATGTTCAAAGAGTAAACTTGGTTTTGAAGGTTTTAAAGGATTTAAATACCACCTGAAACAGTTATGGCAATAGGTGTAGGTTCTATGTGAATGGCAAAGAGAATGGTGAAAAAGTAGTACATGTTCCGTTACCCCTCCATTCACTGCTAAAGGACTTCTGAAAATAGCCAAGAAAACTCGCTCAGCAATTTTTGAAAGTCCGATAGCAGTGAACAAAAACCAAGCTGGGTGTCTGTGGCCTTTCCTCTATTCACTACTGTGGGACTTCGAAGCGTAGCTCGGCTATTTTCAAAATTCCTATTTCTTCTCTCCCTTCATTTCAGGTCCCTGTTCTTGAAACAGGAGTGAGTCCCAGAGGTGGGACCCACAACTCTCCACTCGCCAAAATTAATATCAACACTAAATTCATTTTGAAAACACAACTTATACCTTCTTCTAACAATTTAAGGGATTTAAAGGGCTGGCATGAGATGTAGAAAACAGGAACTTATTTTATTATTTTTTTAAATGGCGCCACCCTGGCTGTGTCTGGTACTGCCATTCAGGTGAATCAGGGCTGAGGATAGAAATAGCACTGTCTCGGAAAAAATACTTTTTTTTTTCTAATATCAGACAACTGGCATCACAGTAAAAATATAAAATATAAGTTCATGATGAAAAACTGTCCATAAATGTAAAGAAAATACAAACATTGATGTGTTGAAGATCAATGCAATCCATAGCATCTTTCACGCACATAAAACCTATTCCGGAATAAAACGAAATTCCTGATCAAGACAGCAGAGGTAACAATTGTTTGATTCCTAAAATGCTAAATAGTTACATAGAAGAGGGAAAAATATCATGTTCAATTGTCTAAAATACGAGTCAGACATTTAAAAATCTGTTCAATACAATTGACAAAACCTTTAGAAGTGAAATTGCGGCTATTCCCAATGTAGGCAATTAGCATAACATAGAGAGGTCTGTAGAATGAGTGATGTCTATCCAGACTCATTACAAGCAGCCAAAACAAATGTCTTCTTCCTGAAGGAACCAATTTGTTATTTTGCTCAATTTAAGAAATGAACTTGTTCTTATTCTCTGAGATACGCTGGCCAAAAACAAAAGCCGCACACACAAAAATGTAACAGATTTTGAATGTGAAGTTTTGTTCCTTGTCATCTTCATTTTTGTTTAAACTGTGTGTTCACTAGAGATGAGCGAAGTATTAAAAAATTCGATTTGACTGCTTTGTCAAATTTTACAAAAAAATTTGCTTCTTGATGAATTACTTCGTCAAAAAACGCATTTCTTTGTAATTATTGGGTGCAATAGTAGGGAGCAGCGATTGCGCTGTCCCCCTTCATTGTACCCCTCAGATTCAGTTCATATATGATCTGATAGTAATAACAAAGTGTTAAATTAAGAAAAGAAACAAAAAAAAATCATACTTACTTCATCCATTTACTTGTGACGAACCAGCCGCCACCATCTTGATTGAAGATCTGGTGCAAAATCTCGGTTGGCCAGCATGGTGACATCATACGTCACCGCGCATAAGATTTCGTGCAAGATCTTCAAACAAGATGGCGGCGGCTGGCCTGTCGCGAGCAAGTAGATGAGGCAAGTATGATTTTTTTGTGTTTTACACTATTTCAGGTAAAATTGAGTCCCCGCCATGAAGCACGAGGAAATTCGGCTTCGCGAAAAATCTAATTTATCCTGAAATAGCTCAACACTAGTTTTCACCTTTATGAGACGCTTCCATCAGAAAACAATATTTTTGGGGGTTAATTCATTTCCCACGCCCCGCTGGATGAAGATCCAACCAATTTATTAAAAAGTGCACACCAACAATTAAAATGGTTGCATTTTCTGCTGTCCATGAACCAGAATTGAAATGTACTCCATCCAGGAGCTCATTTCTGATGTAATGTTTGCCAGTTTTTCTGGTGCATATGTTGTTCTAAAGTAGAAAAGTTGCATATTTCAATACCAGTGCTGGTTTGCAACAACATTTGCAACTTTTAACTTTCTCCGACACCCTCCCCACTTTTACACATGGGGCATGGGTGGAGGAGGTGGGACATAGGCGGGACCTTCATGGGCCGTCTGCTCCCAATCCCTTTTTTGTAAAAGGGCGAGGGTGTCTGAGAAATATAAACAGTCAAATATTTTACTGCAAAATTTGTGACTTTTCTATGTAGGGTCATAATAAATGTCCACCATTATTCATAGAAAGTTGTTAAAGGTCTCTGTGGGAAAGCAGATCTCAATTTATTGGACTTCTGCTCAGGAAAGAATTTATCTGCAAGGTAATTTCATTATAATAATAGGCGGACGTCTGTAAAGACAGAAAAACGCTCTATTGTTTTTTTAATACATAGTAACATAGTAGCATAGTATATAAGACCGAAAAAAGACATTTGTCCATCCAGTTCAGCCTGTTTCCTACAAGTTGATCCAGAGGAAGGCAAAAAACCCCCGTGAGGCAGAAGCCAATTTTCCCCACTTAAGGGTAAAAAAATTCCTTCCCGACTCCAATCAGGCATCAGAATAACTCCCTGGATCAACGACCCCTCTCTAGTAGCTGTAGCCTGTAATATTATTACACTCCAGATATACATCCAGTCCCCTCTTGAATTCCTTTATTGTACTCACCATCACCACCTCCTCAGGCAGAGAGTTCCATAGTCTTACTGCTCTTACCGTGAAGAACCCTTTTCTATGTTTGTGTACAAACCTTCTTTCCTCCAGACGCAGAGGATGTCCCCTTGTCACAGTCACAGTCCTGGGGATAAATTGATGATGGGAGTGATCTCTGTACTGACCCCTGATATATTTATACATAGTTATTAGATCTCCCCTCAGTTGTCTTTTTTCTAAAGTGAATAACCCGAATTTTGATACCCTTTCAGGGTACTGTAGATCCCTCATTCCAGTTATTAATTTAGTTGCCCTCCTCTGAACCCTCTCCAGCTCTGCTATGTCTGCCTTGTTCACAGGAGCCCAGAACTGTACACAGTACTCCATGTGTGGTGTGACTAGTGATTTGGAAAGTGGTAGGACTATGTTCTCATCACGGGCGTCTATGCCCCTTTTGATGCAACCCATTATCTTATTGGCCTTGGCAGTAGCTGCCTGACACTGGTTTTTGCAGCTTAATTTGCTGTTTATTAAAATTCCTAGATCCTTTTCCATGTCAGTGTTACCGAGTGTTTTACCATTTAATATGTACGGGTGACTTGCATTATTCCTTCCCATGTGCATAACTTTACATTTGTCAGTGTTAAACCTCATCTGCCATTTTTCTGCCCAAGCCTCCAATCTATCCAGATCCCTCTGTAGCAGAAAACTGTCCTCTTCAGTGTTAATTACTTTACACAGTTTAGTGTCATGGGCAAAAATAGATATTTTATTGTGCAGGCCTTCTACAAGATCATTAATAAATAAATAGGCCTAGATAAACATGCATACAAAGGAGCAGTGCCTTGATTAATATAATGTGAGAAGCGCCAACTAGCCACACTACTGAGGTAGCATGGGCTAGCTATGATAATTTTCGGTTGATGGAGGAATCCCTTTAAATACCAGATATGGTGCCCTAAATGAGTCACTACTCCTCCCTCCTCCCTGGTCTGGCTGCAGGTCTGACAGAGAATGTTAAGAGAGCTTATTTGCCATGCTTCAGGTTCAAACAGAGAAGAAGCTAAAGAAGTTGATATACATGTATGATAATTTTTTGTTGATGAAGGGATGTCTTTAAATGTCATTAAAACCCCTATAATTCAGACTCCATACCAAACACCATATTTCATCATACCAGACCCTGTAACTCAGATCCCCCCCAGACCAGACACTAATAGTCAGACCTCAGGTCATACTCCAGACCAAGCCCCATAATTTAGACCCTGTATCCGTCAATAAAGACTCCATACCAAGCCTATAATTTAGACCTCAGACCTTTAGGCCCCATGCCAGATCCCAATATTCAGACTTCAGACCATGCTTCGGAATTCAGACCCCAGAACAGATCCCTTTATGGGAATCTGTAAGCTCCAAAACAGCCCCCAAACTAAAGTAAACAGGGTATAGTGTTAGCGGTTTATAGAGTAAGTGATAGTTTTGGGGGGTATTTTGAAACTGATAGCATGAAACTGTGCTATTTAGATTTCTCCATACTGATGAGAATATGCAAACATTCTAAGATTAGGACCCCTTTAACCCCAAGATATAACTATAGGGGTTGTTGAGGTGGTGGTCCACCTGGCTCTGGTAACTGAGGGAGCCGTAAGACCAGTACTACGTAAGAAGATGACAGTATTATAAATAGCACATCGGTTCCTGTTATACATTTTGCATTGGGACTAGGTGCTTCAAGTTGTGCCTCTGCTTTGAGCTGCAACCTTCTGGTCACGCCAGCCTACTATCCAGAACATAGCAACCCGTCATGTTGACTTAGCGCATGCAGGCCCAGGAGACCGCATACTGTATGCACGCCTCTGCTTGTGTCTATATTACGGATTACACTTTCTCTCATGAGATATGCATGCTTGAGATAGCTGCAGGCTGCTTTACCATGTCTACGAGATTCATTGTGACAAGGTTAACCACTGAAACCTCAAGAACAAAACTGTTTTCATATTTTAAGATCCCATTCCACTTAATTGACACAAACGTCCACCAAAATAGTGTTTTATAATCCTCTGGAGGAAGCTTGGCATTTTTATGACTAGGGGTAAATGAATCTTCTCTGAGGTGTCAAGGAGACCCAAACCTCAGAGACTACAGTAAATGTAAAGAGGAACAAGTGCACAAACCGAGACATTCTGTAATATCGAGAGGCCATGCGTTCAGCAAAACGTCTTATCATCAGGATCCATCAATCACCATCCATCATCATATTTCATATTATAAAGCAGATCAGGGTCCGGTGTGACAGGCGCAGCACTATCAAGTGCCTTTTGCGCTGTGGCATTAGAAGAATTTGATATCTCTAACTTTTTAGTCCAACCAGACTGTCTATTACTCTGCTTCAGTCTTGTTTCTTTTAAGCTAATTCTTCTAGCGCCATTCTATGGAAACAGTAGGCTTAAAGAGCACACCAAATGCATAAAATAACTTCTTTATTAACTTCAACTTTTCTTCCATATATAACACAACCACCTCCGCAACAGATAGTCCATGTACAAACACGTGTTGCATAAAATATCACAAAATGGTGGCATGCATAATATGGCGGTTTAGCTGTTCAATCTTGTCATTCAACATAAATGGTGGATACATTTCACTCTTCAGTATTTGTACTTTAACTCTAAGTTAGTTAAGCACTTTATAATCACTCTGAGAGGGTTAACCAATAGTTTGATTTAGATTTGCTCAGTTTGCACAGTTTGTGCGTAGTTTGGTCGAGCTGTATACAACTGGTCTCAGTATATAGTTCTGATCATAGTATTAACAATATGAACATTATATAACCCTTCTAAATACCTATTTGACCTCTTGTTCCCATAAAACACAGCTCTGGCTGGAAATATCTGTCCAGCTCCCCTTCTCTGGTCTATACTGACTCCAGAAGATTCTGCTAGGGGATTTCCCACACATACTCAGTGTGAGGCTGGGTGTGATTGGTTAAAACTCTTGCTCAGTGTGAGGCTGGCTGTGATTGGTTAAGACTCCTGGGCAGTAACAACAGTTTAACTCTATGCTTTCTGTTTTTAATTCTGCTGTGTCATTGAGCTTACCTTACATTCATTTACTGAATCTTAAAGGCATATTATCTTTTCTGATTCTGTGAACACAATATATAACTGTTATTTGACATCCAGAAACATGGTCACTGCAAATAACTCTCTTTCTGTCTCTAATATATAAACGTACGGAACTGTATTCAATTTATTGGCAAGTCTAGCTATAAAAACATGTAAGTCATATTAGCAACCTAGGACAAGCCTTAGCTGGCCAGCTACATCCGGCTCCCCAGAAACAAATTATATTATTGTCAATTGGGTTGGAAAGCAGAACAGGTACTTGTATTACATATGTTTCTTATGCCTTGCTCTATTTTGTCCAGAATGTTTTTAATGGAATCTGTAATGGTGGGTAGAGATGAGCGAAGTTTTGAGAAATTTGAATCGCCAGTGCAACAAGAAATTCGATTCGCTACAAATTAATTAGTCACAAATCGCTATAAGTCAGGCCGATCTGCCTAAAAGCAGCATTTTAAAATCCGGCATAAAAACAGATTTCAGATGGAATTGGAGCAAACGGATGTCAATACAATGACATCTGTCCTCCATTGAAGTGTAGGTTAAATAAGACGGAAACACGGCCGCCCCATATGACACGAGCTCGGCCCATAGCCACTCCCCCACCTGTCACATGACCTGGCGGCGCTCTGTCTTAAACCCGCGGCGCGCGCAGTCTCGTCCCTGCACGCCGTGGTTTAAAGACCGGCCATACTTGGTAAGTGTCACCACTTCATTCTTTCATCCTCCTTCAATCGGGAGTCCGTCTTTCACTAGGGGCGCTTCTCCCTCTGCGTTGCCTTCCTTTTTAGGGACAGCTAGTTCTTCATTTGAACAGCACGTTGTTCAATACTATTACTGTAACTGTGGGGGTCGATTTTTATCATCATGTGGTGGTACAACCACCTATCTTCTCCTTTATTATCATCTATGTCAGTTCTCATAGCAATGAGTGACATTATATATGAAATGCTATATTTATGCACATGCTACTCTTTTGACAATGTGACCCTGCGTACCTGATTTTGTCCTATTGAACCATATTACTTTTAGTCAGATATAATTTAGCCCATTTTCCTTTTCTGTTTTTTTCACTTTTGCCCCATGCTTTCTGGGACTCTTATGCACTAACATCTGTGTATGTGGTCATTCTGTTACATGTTACTAATGTACTCTCCTATTACGTTTTTAGCTTGAGAAAGGGCACCGGTTAGGGCCCGAAACGTCGCAAACACAAGCTAACATAACAAGCAATACAAGCTACTACTATCTTGGAAATAGCTCATTCAGCTCACTCCATGTTCTGAAATTGTACCACTGGTGTAAATAAATAATCACTGTTTTCAAGCATAACGAGTGTCTTCAGGCGTGCTGTCTCCACACCTTATATTAATGTATTGATGTTTGGACTACCTGGGTGGAAGTCAAAAGGGGACGTGCACCCATAAAAGCCCATACGTGACGAGTGCTGAGGTTAACTTTTTGTTGAATAAATAAGACGGAAACGTTATTTTCCGTTTTAAAGATCAGGCAGACAGATCCGTCGAACGGAAGGCTGAAAAGTAAAAACCAGTGAAACGCTGGTGTGAACGCTAAGGCATATTCTTCCCACTTGGTGGCTCTATCTCAGTGTGAAGGCTCTCCCTCAGGCGAGGTTGTAGGGGGATGGCTACCTGCGAGTTGGCTGGCTGCATGGCAATTTAGGTGTTCCCTACATTTACTTTCACTTTCTAACACATAGCTATGATTTTTAGGAAAACTGATTAGTTACCACGAAGAGTGAGGAAATTCACATTCATTTAGACTGGAAGTTTTCTTAAACCTTGGACCGAATTCCGCTTCGGATACTTCACTTCGCTCAACACTAATGGGTCCTAATGACATATTTAACAATGTTTAAAATTCAGGACATTTAAGGGGGTTTTCCGATGGTTTTATAGTGATGACAAATCCTTAGGTTAGGTCTTAAGTGTGTAGTACGAATTTACAGTTACTTCAGACCTCAGGAATGCAGCCAGGTACCAGGGAGCACTAACCAACTACATTACAAGACAAAAGAACCACTTCAACCGCTGCACACATTAGTTTCATTGTTCTGCTCCTATGATGGAAAAGAACAATATCAAGGAAATTTCAACAGAAATTAGAATAAGGCCTTATAGAAAGATGGTTTTGCAATTGCCATAAGCTTTAAAAAATCTGTTAGCTGTTCTGTTTTAGTAAATACTTCTATTTCCCATAAAACTAAATTTTTTGAGATTCTATTTAGGAAATATATGAATTCATTGACAGTTGGGCATTACCGTTCACATTATCAATGGGACATGTTTCACACTGGGATCCACCTTGTTCACCAGAAGAATGGTATGGCCCAGTTGTCAATTTTGTTATATGCAAAATGCTCTTTAAGAGCTTTCTATTCTTCTTTTTAAAGGGGATATCCAATAATTGATGTAAAAAAAAGTTAAAATCAGACACCAGGTAGTACATGGCAATCTTTTTCTAACAAATCTAGAACCAGTCATACCTCACATAGATCCAGAGATCTTCTCGCTCGTTGTTCCAATTGCTGGATTTCAGTGTAGCTGCTCAGGGGACGCATTTTTTTTCTCAGGGGGCATCTCTTTTTCCATCACAACTCAAGGAGTGTTTTTTTTTTCTCGGTGGTGTATCCTTTCTGATGCAGCTATCTCTCTAGCACAGCTCAGTTGTCATGTCCTTTCCCAGACTGGTGTCCTTTCTGCTGCCTCTCTCTTCTTGTCATTGTCACAGCTTCTAACAGTAAACATGGCTGGTGGGAGTTAAAGGATGGAACTGAGCATGTGCGACCACCCCAATAGGTGGACATGCATTTTATTATATGGATTAAATACCAGGGGGCACCATTATAATGAGGTAAAGAGAAAATCTCACAGCTAAAGCATTTTTGTAACAGACAGTATATATCAAAAGTAATGATGGCACAACCCCTTTAATAAAGCAATAAAAATATCTGGGGAAATATATGCATCAGTCTAGTGTACAAGTATTAATAAATATCTTCTCCTTCACCCTTCCAGTAATGTCAAGGTTTCCTCGTTCTTGACTATAGTAGAGTGAACAGAAAAGTTCAGGGTCACATTTTCTAAAGAATAGAAATCAATAGAAGACAGCTCGAATTAACCAGAAATATGGTCAAATAAAGGGAATATTCTTAAAATGGCAGATTGCACAGGATTAACAATACACCGGAGTCAACAATTAAAGCAGCTAACTAGCAGAGATAATTCTCTTAGGCAAAATTGTGACACATTTCAGATTGCAGCAGTTAACATTGTGTTTTTGTCAAAGTATATTTCATGACTGATCGTCTTTTTATGTGCCTTTTGGGACATTTTGGTTTTTATTTTGAACAATTATTGATTGGGTTTTAATGAAGCTGAAAAAAAAGCATTAAAGTCTGAGCAAAGTCAGAAAAGCAACAATTTTCTCATTTTGGAGAATGGTAAATTCATGCTTGGGAATGAGGTAATTAAGATCGATTAATATTTCCCATCTGATGAACTGGTTTATTTGTGACTAGAGATAAGCGAACAGAATCCCACGAAGTGGAATTCGATCCGATTTTAAGGATAAACTCGATTCGCCTAGAAGTCAAATTTCATCGAGCTTTGTGTCAGCGAATCGAATTAACCTGAAATAGTATAAAAAACAAAAAAATTAAAACTCCCTGATTTGCTCGTGACGGGCCGCCAGGTTCCATCTTGCTTAAAGATCTCGGTCGAAATCCCGTGCGGCGTGAGATTATGTCATCACGCTGGCTGGCATGGTGACGTATGACGTCATCACGCCGGACGCCATGATGATGTAATCTCGTAACGCACGGGATTTCACCCGGATCTTCAGGCAAGATGGCGGCGGCCGGCCATTCACGAGAAAATGGAGGCGGTAAGTTTGATAAAAACATTTTTTTATTGTTAAAAACAGTGTAAAATTATGTATGAACGCGGTATTTAAGGGGTACAATGACGGGGGCAGCGCTATCGTAGTTCCCTGTCATTGCACTTACAAATAAATGCGCTTCGTGACAAAGCAATTCGTCACTAAGCAAATTTTTGGGTGAAATTCGGCGAGTCAGCTGAATCGAATTTTCCATAAATTCGCTCATCTCTATTTGTGACCTATCACCTAGTGTGCTCAATTAAAAGGGGTTGTCTAATCAAGACAACCCCTGTTCATATGTCCTATAGGTAGGCTATGTATTGAGAGGGCAGCGGCACTCCTGTGAGCACCACGGCCTTCTCTCAGCTTACCAAGCACAGCACCGTACATTGTATAGAGGCTGTGCTTGGTATCGCAGATCAGCCCCATTGTAGCACAGCCGCTATACAATGGACGGCACTGCGTTTGGTGAGCACGAACAAGGATAGGTCATCAGTACTAAAGTCCAGGAAAAATTATTTAAAAAAACGAAACGTACACCACATGGGACCATATATAACATTTGAACATTCTGTCCTGTTGGATTATAATAGTGGTCTAAATGCATGTTGTGCAACCACAAGAAGAAGTCTGAGATTTAAAGGGTCATTATAGAAGATCTTTGTAGAGTATCAACACGACGCTCTAATAGATTTATACTAGTGGGTGTAATTTCATCAAATATATAACCCCAAAAAGCCAAAGCTTGAAGAGAAAGCACTTTCTATCAAACATAGAGGCTAAGATAAAAGTGGACTTCCATGGTACTTCCCACAATCCCCTTCAGCCAGTTAACAGCCCTAAAGAGCATATCACGTAGAACATGTAGGAATTTTGGTCACAGTCAGATCCTTTTCTTTTCAGTCCCCTGGTTGGGGACTGTTTAGGGGGTAATTGTACCCACCAGAATCAGGGCATCATAAATCTGTCAATGTTTTAAAGGCTAACTTCCAGCAAAACAATAGTTACTAGTATAAATCAGGGCTAAATCTGACTATTCGTTCCAGCATTGAAAAACACCCTTAAAACTAAATTTTATTTCAACAATTAAAAGGAATAATACCCCGCATCAGGACCAATCATCAGAAAAAGTTTGATGCAAAAGAACGTCCACTGTATATATATGTTTAATATCAAAGACAGTTTAGGCAGAAGGTCAGCCATACAGTTGGTGGGATAGAGGTCAATGCCTTGAGTTTTGAGACGGGGAGTGGGATATACTCTCCCTGTGGCTTTCCCTAGATACCGCCTATGCCCAGGGATGGCCCCTGATGGTGGGGACTCCCTGTCCTCGTGCCTAATCTGCCTTACCCTGAGTTGCCCTATACGAAGCAAGAGGGTAGGTATATATACCTCACAGTACACTATTAAGAGGTCCACCGCCCAACTAGTGTACTCGATGTATCGAACATATATAAGGTACCAGCTGACCAATACCTACATTATGCCAAAGTTACAGTCATATAGATCTCTAAAGACATTAGATGTCACACCCAGATGATAGTCCTTAATCACAGACATACATCTAGGGATCAAACAAACACCTCAACGCGTTTCCCCCAGTTAGATCTGGGTTCATCAGGAGGTAGGTATAAATTATGATGTTACCATAATTATCAAACGTTTCGCAACAACTCTGGCGATAATGATAATAAATGATGTCAAAGATCAAAATATGATGTCATAACTGATCGATATAATACTTCAATGGCCACAACATGTCAAATAGACGATACTGCGACAATAATTAGCAGACAGTCCTGCATATAATAATTGGTTGAACGTGAACCTGATAGGATAGTTGTGCCCTGAGAGGAGGAGGTAGTTAATGCTGTTGGACCAAATGATATGGAACACGGACCGAAGCATTGTTCCCAGGTCAAAGGGGACATGTCAAAGATATAGCACATGGATGTCCAGATAATTGATGTCGTGCAAAGTCGTGCAAACACGTGAGGAGGAGACTTGTAGTGGGGAACCGGACCATTATTCCATCTGTCTTTGTATATTGGCCCAGTATCTATATAGGATGGACATTAATTATCTGGGAACAATGCTTCGGTCCGTGTTCCATATCAAGTAGATTGTAGTTACAGTACTATGAAAATTAAAGCAACTAAGGGTAGATATGAAGATAAGACGGCACTGCCACAATACTCCTCCACATACTCAAGGGAAATAGCTTCTAAAGTGGTGACCATGCGGCTCCGAGATGAACTTCGGCGGTGCTCAGTCTCAATACAGCCTCGAGGGTATATGCATATATGTAGATAAGAGGCGGCACTCACCAAATACAGTCCAATTCTTACTTTGTTTTTCCACATCAATGTAAAAGCAGATAGGAAGGCGGTATGGGCGCAGGACGCCACACAGACACCATGAGGCTTACCCTCATTGTATGATCTTAATGTACTAACAGTCCAGAAAAGGCGTAATTCTTTCTCAGCCAGTTGGAATACCTTTTGTTCCAAAGTCTTTGTACTAAGGATCTGTAAGGCAACTTGTTGATTGCACTGTGTGAAATACAAGCCTGTCCTCTTCCTGCCTTCATTCAAAGTCGCGGAGTCATCCACCGGTGCTGGCTCCATTTTGGAATCCATCTTCTAATCCCGTGTAGCCGTTTCAGGCCTTAGGGAGTGCTCTGTCTTTATAAAAAAGGACAATCCTTAAAGCAACTAAGGGTAGTTGTGAAGATAAAATGGCACTGCCACGATACTCCTCCACATACTCAAGGGAAACAGCTTCTGAGATGGTGACCGCGCGGCTTCGAGATGAACTTTGGCTGTGCTCCGTCTCAATACAGTCTCAAGGGAATATGCAAATATGTAGATAAGAGTCGGCACTCACCAAATATAGTCCAATTCTTTCGTTATTGTTCCACATCAATGTTAAAGAAGATAGGAAGGCGGTATGGGCGCAGGACGCCACACAGGCATAAGGAAAAGTAAACCCACGCATATGAAAAATGCGAGAAGATGCTTTTAAATACAAGCAAACTGCTTCTTGGTGGCAATGCTATCATACAGTCTGTAATGTGTTGGGATGCATTGCTGGCATTCATATTCGCAAATTCATCTATTCAATCAAAGTGAGGGAAAGAACAGAGAAAAAAAAAGAATTATCAAATCTGAAAGCGTTGGTTTATGCCAGCTCCCCTGCAGCCATAAAAGGGATTTAAAGATTCAATTTGAGCAGCGAAAAAACGTCAACGCAAGAAGTATAACGAAGCAGTGCGACTGCACAGCGGCTTATACAATTTTAAAAACCTGATTAAAAATGTAAAAGAAGGCTGCGAAAGGTTGTTCCGGGATGCTGCTTGTTTGATGTAGTGTTAAAATTAAAGCCAAGCTTAAGATGGTCTAATGAATTTGTCTTCATTAATTGAATAAGACAATAAAATAATATTATCCAATCCCCGGCTCGGAGAGGACCGTGTATGTCAATGACAAACGTTTTATGGCGCGGTTGATAGCATAATTGTGGTGAGACATCCTAAGCAGACGTCTGAAGGACAACGGCCGTACATTCTGTTACATCGAGGCACGTCGCTGAGCTCAGCTTGACATATATTGCTATACACTCCATAAAGTCTATGAAAATAACAGGATCATGGATAGAGATGAGCGAATTTATGACAAGTTCGATTCAGCCGAATTTTACTAAAAATTCGCTTTGTGACGAATAACTTCGTCACGAAGCGCATTTTTTTGTAAGTAGCAGGTGCAATGACAGGCAGCAGCGATAGCGCCGACCCCCCGTCATTGTACTCCTCAGATGCCGCGTTCATACATGATCGCGGCATATGAGTGTAAAAACAGTGTGAAATTAACATACAAAAATAATTAAATCAAACTTACCGCCTCCATTTGCTCGCGACGGGCCGGCCGCCGCCATCTTGCTTCAAGATCTGGAGCGAAATATCGCACGGCTCGAGATTACGTCATCACTCTGGCCGGCTTCGAGGTGAATCAAATTTATCCTGAAATTCGGATCGTGGGATTCGATTCGTTCATCTCTAATTATGGATTCAAGGCAAGCGAGACAAAAAACTAACGGTAACCAACACTATTCAAATTTGGAGCCTGGTAATACGTACTTCATAGTCCTGGCTAAAATAACCTCAGCATTAGGTGTTATCAGGGATTGTTTCTTCTTCTTTTCTATTTTTTTATGTAACCTCAGCATTAAGATGTTAGCAGGGATTGTTTCTTCTTCTTTTCTATTTTTTTAATGTTTTTTTTTTTTTTATTATGGTTGCTGTATAAATTGTGGAGGCCACGTGAGGTGGAGGAGCAAACTTTTGATATGTCCCTATGGCATAGAGTGAATCTTCACCCTGACTCATAAAGTTTCCATAGCTAGTAGAACTCAGAAAGCAGGTTTCAAGGTCCTCTCCAGATGGTACAGGGTACCTACTAAACTACACTCTCTCATTACAGCAGTCTCTCCCTTGTGTTGGAGATGCGGAACTGATTGAGGCACGATTCTTCACATCTTCTGGGAATGTCTTGTTTTTGGTCAGAGGTATGGCGGATAACATCTAGATTCATCTCTCATACTCTCCCTAACACACCGGCTTTCTTCCTACTTTAGACTTTTAATGTAATCTGACTCACTTCTTGTCCTGCAGCGATGAGAGAGAATGCACTGTGCAACTGCAACATCCGACAGCGGCAAGAGGTCCCTTTAAGAGGGATAAGTGTTTTGTGACCCCAGGTGCAATGAAGCAACAACAGAACAGATTTCCTTTACGAAATTGTGTTGGTGGTACCCAGGTGTAGGAATGCCAGAGTGGTATAGGGTGGCCTACAATGTCCCTTAATGTTTTGTGCACGTGTCACGGTGCTCCTACCTGGATACGCTGGATCCCAAGCGTTGTCTAATAAATTTGAGTCCAGACCTTGTGATGAAGTTCAATAACAGCTTTTTTATTGATTTAGAAGCTGGTAATTTTCCACAGCTGTCATAGGGTTTAAACCATGTTTTGGAGGGAAAACCCCAGACTATCTTACAACCAACCTTTTAAATGTCTGGTTTTAGCTATGTTGTTATGTCTGGAAATTTGTTTTTGTCTGGAAAACCTGCTGTGTCATTGCCATTGTGTATCGTTGAAGCTGTAATTTAAGTCTATACCAGATGGGAGCTGAAACAATGTATCTGTTTGTGCTGAGTTTTTCCACTCCACCCCTCCCACTAGAAGCTTCTAGTCTAGCAAAAACTGTATATAGGTAGAGCAGTCAGAGACCCTAGTGTGCTGCAGTTAGGGACCAGTGCTTGGAGGGGAGACTCATGCCAGCCTGCATAAGTGACCAGAAGAAGACGCTGAGATGGGGACGCTGAGCCACAGACCATGGGTCACTAACCCTGTGACCAAGGAGCCAGCCTTCTGAGAGAGAGAGAGGGACAGCTAGCTCAGGCCTTTCCTCAGCATCAAACCCTTCTTATGCCTGTATTGTTTTGTACCTGAATTCCTCCAATAAAGAATCACCCTGGTTTACTGCAGACCCTGACTCTCAGGACTTATTCCCCATTGGGGTACACCACGCCTTACCACCCCTTCTGTAGAGCAGCAACACGTGGTGACACCTCAACGGTGTCCGGGGGACCCAGCGTAGCGTTGGGGCCATCCTAAGCCTGGCCACTGCACTGGACCCATGTGTATTATAGCTGAGTTTTAGGATGGATGTATGAAATAACTTTCCCATGGAAAGATGTTAAAGTACTACCTTGTATATGTTTTGAGAATGAAAACCCAATAAAAAACATTTTAAAAGAAAGACTGCTGATATGGAACATTGCAGTGTTTGAAGCTGTTTTAAATGTGCTGTCCAACATATGGACCACTTATTCATCCATCATAGATAAATCATTCTCAATCCCCCAACAAGCAATATTCTACAGAATTCCAATTTGATGACCTTTCGCTTTGAAAGCTCTGCAAATAATTTCAATATGTTGGCAGCGACTGCTTATTGCAACATTATATAATATTAAATCTTTGTAGAACTTATCTCCAAGGAAACTTTAACTGCATTTTCTATCTTCATTAGGCCAGCAGTCTTCACAATGTAGTTGACTGGCAGTCAAGGTTGTTTGGAATCGAAATATGAGATTTTTTCATGTTAATGTGGAGCATCTGGGATGTTTAGAAGAACTATCCTTATTATGGAGAGTTTTTTTATTCTTTTTATTCTTTTCTTAAAGGGAATTTGTTGCCAACTTTTCATGTTTTAGGGCTCATGCACACGAACGTGGTTTGGTTCCGCATCTGAGCCGCATTTTTTGCCTATTCACTTCAATGGGGCCGCAAAAGATACAGACAGCACCCTGTGTGCTGTCCGCATCCGTTGCTCCATTCTGTGGGGCCGCAAAAAAAATAGAACATGTCCTATTCATGTCTGCTTTGCGGACAAAGATAGGCATTTCTATTATGGGCGGCCTGTTACGTCCAGCAAATTGCAGACCGCAAAACACAGTGCGGTCGTGTGCATGAGCCCTAACAGTGCTTATATTGCGTTCTTGCACACACACGATAGTTAGTGTTGAACAAATCAAAGTGTACTTCGATTCGAATTTCAGGGAAAATTCAATTCGTAGTGGAGCCAAATGTCCTTGTGCTTTGTGGTAACGAATCAATTTTCCCTGAAATGGTGTAAAAAAAAAAAATCATACTTACCTCATCCATTTGCTTGCATTGGACCTGTTGCTGCCATCTTGCTTGAAGATCTCGCACAAAATTCCATGCGCGGCGACGTATGACGTCACCATACCGCCCGGCGTGATGACATCATCACAGGCCGCGCGGGATTTCGCACCAGATGTCCAATCAAGATGGCAGCAGCCAGCCCGCTGCGAGCAAATGGATGAGGTAAGTGTGATTTTTTTGTTTAATTTTTGCACTGTATTATTACCGTCAGATGCCGCAATCAGCTATGAACGCGGCATCTGAGGGGTACAATGACGGTGGGTGGCGCAATCGCTGTTCCTTGTCATTGCACCCACTACTTACAAAGAAATGCGCTTCGTGATGAAGTAATTCGAATCAAATTTTGGAATACTTCGCTCATCTCTAATGATAATAATGGTACCTTTCTTGTTTTGGTCCAATTCTGTAAAGCTGACAAAAACGAAGTTATAACGGTATGCAAATGAGAGCTCACAAGTGCCCATGGGTGGTGTTCTTGCTGTAAGTGCCCAGGCCCCTAGGCGTTCTGCGCGCCTAACTTCTCCCCAGTATATCGACAGGCCCATCATCCTCTCCAATTCCCGAGATCCTGCGCGTGCACAGTTCACCGCTAAGCTCAGGCATGCACACTCCGATAACCACATTGCCTACTGTCTCTTCCTGCTCTGTCTCTTCCATCTTTGCCAATTTCGCGCCAGTAGCCGACGCATGGTTGTCAGAGAGTGCATGCCCAGGCCCTGCGGTGAACTGTGCACAAACATCATGAAAGGACTGGCCAGACGATACACAGAGGAGGAGTTAGGTGGGCAAAACGCCTAGGGCAGGGATGGGCTAACTGCGGCCCTCAAGCTGTTGCAAAACTACAATTCCCACCATGCCCTGCTGTAGGCTGATCGCTGTAAGCAGTCTTTGCATGCAGAGAATTGTAGTTTTGCAACAGCTGGAGAGCCGCACCTTGCCCATCTCTGGCCTAGTGGTCTGGGCACTTACAGCAAGAATGCCGCCCATGGGCACTTGCGAGCCCTCATTTGCTTACCATTATTACCTCTTTTCTGCAGCTTTACAGAATCGGACCAAAACAAGAAAGGTACCGGTATTATCTCGTGGGCGTAAGAACGCAATATAAGACTCCCTCTAAGGGCTCATGCACATGGCCGTTGCCCGGCCATGCTTGTATTGCATCCCGCAAACAGCGGGTCCGCACTATGCGGGCAACGGCCGTGTTGTCACCGCATCACAGATGCAGACCCTTTCACTTGAATGGGTCCACAATCCAGAAGGTACAGTGTGGAACAGAGGCACGGAATCCCACGGAAGCACTACGGAGTGCTTCCGTGGGGTCTCTCTCCATGACTCCGCACCGCAAAAAAACTAAAAGTTCTAAAGGAAAGGAAAACTAAAAGTTTTTTTGCAGTGCGGACAGATCACGTACCCATTCAAGTTGAGTGGGTCTGTATCCATCTGCGGGATCTTCTGCCCGGATACTGTCCGTGCATTGGGGACTGCAAATTGCTGATACGATGGTTGGGCATCCAGTGAAGAGGCCAGAAGAGACCTTTGTTGTATCGACCTCTCAGATCATAAGAGATCAGATCCATACTGAAGTCATCTTTCTTTTCTCAGCTGATAACCCAAGGCTTGTTTGGCTTCAGAAAGAATGAAAGATTTTGCTTTTTGAGTTTCCTCGAGGGTGAATACTTATGGATCAGTCATAAGGACATTTCATATTTTAAGATGCAAACAATAGATCAGTGAGCCTTTTTGAGTGAGCAAATAGAAAGATAGATCAGGGAAAGAAAATGTAATATTTTCCTAGTAGAAACCACTCGTGTGCAGCAAGCCCTGCAATAATAAGGCTAGACAGAGGCGTACTTTTCGGTACCTGAGCCCACGCGCCAAATCTTTTTAGAAGGCCCCAAATTATCTATATAATTTATAGCAATGTGCTGTTATACTTTTAGATTGGGTCATCTCAGGTCCCAGGTCCCACTTGCAGCTGCAATCTTTACACCGTGTAATTTTAAGAAAATTCATAAAGTAAGGTCACAGGAATAATTCTTACATTAAAGGGGTTTTCCGAGATTTTAATACTGATCAGTGGGGGTCTGACCGCCGGGATTCCCGCCGATCAGCTGTTTGGGAAGGCACTGGCGCTCCCGTGGCCTTCTCTCAGCTTTCCCTAGGCCAGTGACGACGCGGTCACATGGCCTAGGAGCAGCTCAGCTCGTCACTGGTCTAGCGGAAAATAAGAAAAGGCCGCGGTGCTCACAGGAGCTCCGGTGCCTTCTCATACAGCTAATTGGTGGGGTCCGAGGTGTCAGACCCCTTCCGATCAGATACTGATGACCTATCCAGAGAATCATCAGTACAAATATAATGTAAATAATGCACATGGTGATGTCACAGTACAAGGATAATGTACATACTGATGTAAGGTATAATGCACACGGTGATGTTACAGTACAAAGATAATGTAAATAATAATGTAAGGGATAATGCACCATGGTGATGTCACAGTACAAAAATAATGCACATTGTGATCTCATAATGCAAGTATAATGCACACAGTGCAGTGATGTCACAATACAAGGATAATGTACATAATAATATAAGGGATAATGCACATGGTGATGTCATAGTACAAGGATAATGTACATACTGATGTAAGGGATAATGCACATGGTGATGTCATAGTACAAGGATAATGTACATAATAATATAAGGGATAATGCACATGGTGATGTCATAGTACAAGGATAATGTACATAATAATATAAGGGATAATGCACATGGTGATGTCATAGTACAAGGATAATGTACATACTGATGTAAGGGATAATGCACATGGTGATGTCACAGTACAATGATAATGTACATACTGATGTAAGGGATAATGCACACAGTGATGTCACAGCACAGAGATAATGTACATGGTGATCTCATAAGGCAAGTATAATGCACACAGTGATGTCACAATGACGAAATAATGCATACAAGTAGTATAATTATAATGCCCACAAAGACAGCTGAAGTGCTACAATACAGGGATAATACATAATGATAATACCAACCAGTCTTTCTCCAGTCTCAGGAAACTTCTAGCAGCTTGAAAAATGTAGCAAAAGTGACCCACGCCTGCATTGCACGCGCAATACACGCATATTACATTGCCGATTTTTGCAATCAAGAAAATAATGACTGGAGATCACGAATTCTAGAATCTGTTAATATATGGCGGATATTAGGCCAAAAATTCACGAAATATCGTGAAAATGAATATTGCCTATGCTGCCTATCACTACTCAAAATCACCTCTAGCGATGTCACAATGCAGGTGTAATTCATACAGCAAGGTCACAGTATAGGGATAATGCACATAGTCATGTCACAATGCAAGTGCTGTATAATGCCAACAGTGACGTCAAAGACAGGAATGGTGTCACAGTACACTGCGCATGGGATTTTGTGCAAGATCGTCAATCAAGATTGTCGGCCAGCCCTTTGCAAGCAAATGGATGAGGTAAGTATTATTTTTTTTGTTTGTTTGTTTTTTACACCATTTCAGTGAAAATCGATGAAGCACGAGGAAATTCGTCTCAACACTAATTTTAATGATTAACCCTGGGAACACAATTCGCGTTCTGCCGCGAAGTGGCTGTTTTATGTAAGCGCGCGTCATATGCGCGCTCCCATAATAGAATCTGGGTTGGATCGCGCGTGCTGCCGCGCGATAGTCACGGCAGCCAAAGCGATCGCGTAGGGCGTTTTACAGCGCGGTCGTCCGCGCTGTAAAATGCCGACATGTGAACCATGCACATAGGGATGAATGGCTTTTCACATGTTGAGCGTTTTTCAGCTCTGAGACAGAGCTCTGATATGGCAGGGATTACTCCCTGTCAGCTGGCAGGGAGGAGTCAACAGCGCAGCGTTTATCAATCTGCGCCTTAGACATTTATCCCGTAAGTCATCGGGACTCCCTAACCGGCTTGAGTTTCAACATACCATGGACGGAGTCTGCGCATTAGGTTTTTGAGCGCAGGCCAACTCAATCAATGGGTGAACCGCACTCCTCCGGGACGTGGAACGCACGCCAACTATTTTTGGAACGCACGTCGCGGTCGCCATTTTGTCTCCGAGCTCTACATGCGCCTGGCATCATGTTGCAGGGGAGGACGCTGGTACAACGGCCACGCCCACCCCGATGTACTCACTGGGCTTTAAATATTGGCGGGCTCAGTCATTATAACCAGGTAACATCTATACCTGAGTGTTCTGCTATAGCCTTTTTGCACCTATCTGTGCGATTTTGACTATTCAGCAACCATCAGTGTAGCAATTGTCCGGTGTATGTCGGTATCATTTGATCGACAGCCACCACTTTTTACCTTTATTTGCCCATAACAGCAGTTCCCCTGAAGAGAGGAAGGTTTCCTCAGAAACGTGCTTGTCGGGACTTAGGGTAATATAGTGAACGACAGCCCCAGTGAGAGGTTCCGGACGGGGGCCCAGCTAGTGGCACACTCCGTGGGCAGGTCTCTAGGGCTAGACCCAGGGATAGGTTCCGGACGGGGGCCCAGCTAGTGGGATACTCCGTGGATAGCTTTTTCAGGGTGATTGGTGGATTGTAGGGCAATACAGGGATTATGCTATCATCCCCCCTCCCTATCCATACTTTCATCGCCCTACAGTAAGCCGAACCACCCCAAGCACCGAGACCCCCCAGGGCTTTTTGCAAAGAAGATATACGAGCTGGCACATTTCCATAATCCTCCTGTCAACATTGCGGTAGGACCTTTGGTTATGGTGCCGCCGAGCACCCTTACACCCTCCATTATTATTGGGTGGAATAACACGTATCATATTGTGTTTATTTCTGGTGTGTTTTTCTTCTATTGATGCCTATCTACAGGAATACTGTGCACCAAGATTTTCTACCCTCCCTCCTTTTTTCACTTTAAGAGGTTTGAGGGTGTTTTTGTCTATGTTCATGTTTACAGTTGCCTTCTCTTTCAGTGATTTATTTATGAAAGAACCGGTAACTGGCTGTCCAATGTACCAGACTAATTAGGGAACAATTATCCCCGCTAGCTGATACGAGTATCCCGTACATTATTGGGATCCGAGGACTATTTGTGTTATCTTAATTATCAATGGGACTATCTCTTAGTATTGTTACATTAAAAGCTAAGTTTTAACTAGCCACTTCCAGATCACTATTTTCATAATTATTTTGCATAGTGTGTGATCAACCTCTCTGTAATATTTCCCCTTTTCTTCTAACTTAATTGTCTTTACTCTTGCACCAAGCACAACCAGAGCCGCACACATTGCTGTTTTTTTCTGTATCATACATTGGAACATTCTGAAATGTACTATTTTACTCTTTGTAAATGTACTTTTTATTTCAATCCCCTGTTTGCCGAAAGTTAGTTGGGCCTGTATAACGAGGTATTTTAGTGGTTCCTCTTTAATTCCTTGTAGTCTAGTTAGTGGTGCCTGATACCAGGCCGCGTTCCTGAAGTCTGAAGTAACTGTACATGCGTACTGCACACTGAAGACCTTTAGGAGAGGTCAGGAGGCTAAAAACCTCCAACATATGTAACAAAGAGATCAGCTCCACTGAGGACATCATCAGGGTAAGGCTCCTTTTACACTTGCGTTAGGTGCAGATCCGTCTGTTTATTTGCGGAGACGGATCCGCACCTATAATGCAAACGTTTGTATCTATTCAGAACGGATCGGTTTGCATTAGCTTTAAAGAAAAATGTCAAAGTCAAAACGGATCCGTTTTGAATTACATTGAAAGTCAACGGGGGACGGATCCGTTTTCAAATCCACCATATTGTGTCATTGAAAACGGATCCATCCCCATTGACTTACATGGTAAGTCAAAACGGATTCATTCGGCTCCGCATCGTCAGACGGACACCAAAATGCTGCATGCTGCGTTTTGGTGTCCGCCTCCAGAACTGAATGGAGGCGGAACGGAGCCGAACTGATGCCTTCTGAGCGGATCCTTATCCATTCAGAATGCATTGGGGCTGAACTGATCCGTTTTGGACCATTTGTGAGAGCTCCGAAACGGATCTCGCAAACGGAATCCAAAACGCCAGTGTGAAAGTACCCTAAGGCTAGGTCTACGCAACACCATTTGTCGCGCGTCATTTTTTTGCATTAATCTCACGCGCCAATTTTTATAATGGTAGTGTATGGTGTGGCATTGCAACATGCGACATGCTGCGACTGCGACGCGAGAGTCGCAAAAAATCCATTCAAGATGGACTTTCGCGTCGCTGTCACAGCATGTCGCATGTCGGAATGCAGTATCATAGACTACCCTTATAAACATTGTCGCGCGACATTAATGCAACAAAATGCCGCGGGACAAATGTTGCAGTGTAGTTGTGCCGTACTTGTCGCGCGACATTGACAAATGTCGTCGTGTAGACCTAGCCTAAGATGTGTCTAGCTACCATCTCTCTGTTATCATATGGGCATCAGCCAGGAGCCATGTTGGGAACTGGTCGATGGGAAGCTCGCTCATTTGGTCACAGCTTTGGTGACTGTTACTTACTTTACTCTGTGTTATCTTTTGTATACACATTTTATCATACTTTAGTAAACTTTTATGCACCTAGGTCAGTGATGGCGAACCTATGGCACGGGTGCCAGAGGCGGCACTCAGAGCCCTCTCTGTGGGCACCCGCACCCTGGAAAAAGTCTATGCCTTAGACTTTTCCTGCCATTCATCAGCGCAGGACGCGCTATGAACGGCCCAGGCAGCGCACTAAATGTAGGCCGGCTATTATAGCTAAATGATAAAGTACACGGAAGATAGACTATACTGGACTGTAGTATTCGGGTAAATTACCCTGTTCGCACTATGCGATAAATAAGTGAGGTTTTGGGTTGCAGTTTGGGTTCGCCATTACTGACCTAGGTTATAGAGATGTCTATTTATGCCCAAATCTGAGAATTCACTGTAATTCCAAAGTATTATGTTCAATGTCAACTGATTTTTGCAGGTACATCGTAGGAACCATTGTACATTGGAATTCTTTATGTCCACCCTTTTTATTAATCGGTGCTGATCAATGCCTGTCACCATGAAAACGCAGCGTGGCATAGAGCGGGCGGAGCTGAGTAGATTAATATATAGTCTTGTAGGAATACATGCAGTGTAACATGTATTTTATTTATGTAAATCTCTGCCCTTTAAATGCTTAAAGGGGTTATGCCATGACTGATGGAAAAAATGAAAATCAGACATCATATAGTACATGACAACTTCTTTCTAACAAAGCTAGAACCAGCGCTGTAGATCTCCATGTTCACTGGTGCAATTACTCAGCTAGATCATCTTCAGCCTGGCAGCTCAGGGGTGTGTCCTCTCTGCTGGCAGTTGAAGATTTAAACTGAGCGTGTGCGACCAGATCAGAGAGATGGACAGAAAAATAGGAAAAAACCAAACAGCAGGTGGCGCTATTCAGACACATTTTATTGAGTAGCTCACTGGCTATACAAAATTTTGAATTACATTACACAATCCAGGTGCTGTTTTTAAAAATGTTGAATATTTTTCATGACACAACACCTTTAAGAGTCCAGCGGGCGGTCCTACTCAGGGATTGACAGCTATTTCTTGTATGCACGGTCATATTGGGAAGGATTTCAATCACTAAAGCACCACCTACAGGACTCCTAACCCTAGAAACAGAAGTGGGCTGCAATACCAGACACAGCCTTCATGGATAAGGGCTCATGCCCACGAATGTAAGGGCCGCAAAACGGCCATGTGCACTCCATGCTGCAGATGCCGACCCATTGACTTGAATGGGTCTGCGATCCGCAAGATACGGCCAAAGATAGCACATGTCCTATCTTTTGCGGAGCAGAGGCCCACGGAAACTCTACGAAGCACTTCTGTGGGCTTTCAGGTCCGTGCCTCCTCATGTCCTATCTTTTGCCCTATCTTTTGCCATATCTTGCCGATCGCGGACCCATTCAAGTCAATGGGTCAGAATCCACAGCACGGGGCAGTCTGCAGCATGGGCACGGATGGATTAGGTTCGTAGGCATGCGCCCTAAGTTTGGTACTCTAAAAAAAAAAAAAGCAGAATAGTTTTTTTTTAACCCCTGAGACCTCTATATAACCGTCTGTAGTATCACTTGTAGCGATCAAGGCAGTGTGAATAGAAGGTCGTTGTAATGAAGGCGTCGAGAGAGACACCAGGTTAAAGAAGCAGAATTGAGGTTAGAGAATTGATTGAATGGAGTAATGACGCCGTCTACCTGCAATCACACTCGGGCGACCTGCAGCAATTTATCATTAAACAATTTAACAGCAATCCCCAAAACGCATTCAAATGGAGGTTGACTTTTTATTTCACACTACTTAATCTTGGTCATGTTAGATGCCGCCCATGAAATGCAATGTGCATTGATCTACTCCGTGACTGTAGAACAACTGCAGATTCTTAATGATTTTCCTTAATAACCCATAAAACCACTGGGCTGAAGTGCAAGAAATTAAAGTAAAAATTAAGGCCATCCATCACCTTCCACGAGCCATGAACTAAAGGAGAGAATATCATATGGCAATGACAATGGCATTCAGATTGCGGCGCACATATGCTGCATGCGCGGTAATAATAATTTCAGAGACAGTGCGCGGCTCTTGATAACGTACGTCAGGTTTCAGAGTATGCAGCTTTCATAAATTACGTCAGTCTTCTATCACATGTGCCCAATATTGCTGGGAACCTAGGGAATTCAGTCACAGTGGAAATGACTATCCCACGGGCAGCTTGGTTGTAACGCTCCCCGATCCAACACTTTCTTGCCTGGTCTGACAATGCATGCATAGAGCATGAGACTGAGACTTTAAAGGGTTATGCCAAGATTGAGGGGAAAAAATAAAATCGGACATCTGTTTCTAACAAAACTAGAATCAGCCCTGTACCTCCCATGGATCCAGAAATGTCCACATTCATTGCTCTGCTAGAATCTTTTCAGCTTGGCAGCACTGGAGGATTTCCTTTATACTGCAACTGTCTCAATATCACAGCTCAGGGGAATGTAATTTCTGTTGCAGTTCTCTTACTGTCGCAGCTCAGAGGGTGTGTCCTTTATGCTGCAGCTGTCCCACTATCACAGCTCAAGGGGCATATCCTTTATGCTGCAGTTGTCTAACTATTACCGCTCAAAGTGTGTTCTTTTTTGATGCAGCTCTCTTCCTAATGCAGCTCGGATGGTATCCATTCTGCTACAGCTATCTTATCACAGCTCAGTAGGTGTGTCCTTTATACTGCAGTTCTCTCCCTATCACAGCTTGAGAGTGTGTCCTTTCTGCTGCAACTCTCTCCTTATCACAGCTCAGGAGACATGTCCTTTCTGCTGTGGTTCTCTCCATAAAACAAGTGGGATGTTTTCTTTCTGCTGCAGCTCTCTCCTGATAATAGCTCAGGTGTGTGTCTTTTGTGCCGCAGCTTTCTCCCTATCACAGCTTAAGGTGTGTGTCCTTTCCACTGCAACTCTCTCCCTATCACAGCTCAGGAGACATGTCCTTTCTGCTGCGGTTCTCTCCATAAACAAGTGGGACGTTTCTTCTGCTGCAGCTGTCTCCGATAATAGCTCAGGTGTGTGTCTTTGTGCCGCAGCTTTCTCCCTATCACAGCTTAAGGTGTGTGTCCTTTCCACTGCAACTCTCTCCCTATCACAGCTCAGGAGACATGTCCTTTCTGCTGCGGTTCTCTCCATAAAACAAGTGGGACGTTTTCTTTCTGCTGCAGCTGTCTCCTGATAATAGCTCAGGTGTGTGTCTTTTGTGCCGCAGCTTTCTCCCTATCACAGCTTCAGGTGTGTGTCCTTTCCACTGCAGCTCTCTCCCTATCACAGCTCAGAGGGTGTGTCCTTTCTGCTTCAGCTCTGTCCCAGCACAGCTTCTAACAGTAGATCCAGCTAGTGACAATTGAAGGATAGAACTGAGCATGTGCGACCACCTCAGTAGGAGGACGTGCACATTACTGTACAGATTAAACACCAGGGGGCGCCATTATAATCAAGTGAAGAGAGTATCTCAAAACTGGAACACTTGGTAACAGAAAGTAAATTGCAAAAGTAACTAGATTTCATTCTGAATTATACTATAATAATACTGGTTGCAGCATCCATTTAAAGGTGCTGTACTTAAAACAAGAAAACATTGGCCCCACTGCTACTAAAGGCTACGTTCACACCATGTTTTTCATCCTGTTGATATTTCCTGTTTTTTTCGGGGTTCATATCAACGTATATTTTTCCGTTCTGTCAGCTGTATTTTAGGGATCCGTTAGGGCTCATCTAGATGTCTGTAAGTATTTTTTATAATTACACAGAGTGTAGAAGGTAATATAAAAGGAGACAGAACTAAAGGGGACAGAACCAATCAATACTTGAAAATACTATTGCAACACAATTGCAAAGTTTCTTATAGTCACCGACACTTGATTTATGCAAAGTTTGTTGAAGGTTATAGGGACTATTTAACAAAAATAAATGAATTCCAAAATGAGTATATTTCATAGTGAGTACTTATGTAGCATCCAGAAAGCTATACCCCTGGTGTATGATGTAGCAGGATTAGATACAATCACTTAGGGGAAGTCACTCATTCACCTTATTGTTCCAAACTATGATCTTTTGTTACAATGTATTAAAAATGCATCTGCTTAATATTACTGGGACACAACCCCTCAATTTGCACAGCAGTCACACCGGATTTCATCCTCACCAGCGCAAGTAGTAAGATAATGTTCTCTCGAAGTCAAGCAAGACCGAACCCGGCCGAGCGTAAAATCAGTTATTTCCAACTCGCTCCATTTTGATTAAAGGAACAACTTGTATTTGTACGGTCAGGTTACTGTCCTGTCACACTGAGCAGAAATATACCTGTTTAATGAAAATTAGCAAATCATTTCAAGAGCTGGCGCGGCGGGAGCGCTTCTCCCCGTCCCCTGAAACACTGAATGATAAAATGTAGGACGTGGTGTACATGCCGTCGCTCCAACTATGAATAAATAATGTGTGCGGCTTAATGGAGTCGAATGTCACCGCACGTCAAGAACTTCTCACTTCACCACTTTATATATAATTAGCAACAGAAAAGGAGAAGCTTGCAATATTGCTGTAATAATAGGCACCGGGTGCACACACATACAGTACAGTAGATACATGGAGGGAAACCACATTATAGTAGAAATATTTCTGATATAATGCCGTTAGTGGTAAAGGTCTGTTAAAGGGATTGTCTCTATCATGTAGAGAAAATTAATACAAGGCTTTTATTAATGTATTGGGATTGTCCATATTGCTTCCTTTGCTGGCTTGATTCATTTTTCCTTCGCATAATACATGGCTCGTGTCCAGGGTTTACGACCACCATGCAATTCAACAGCGGTGGTCATGCTTGCACACTATAGGAAAAGGCGCCAGACTCTATCTGGTAGCCGGGACCGCAAGGGGTGCTAATAGGCCAGCTCTTGTTCCTATAGTGTGCAAGCACGACCACCGCTGTTGAATTGCAGGGTGGTCGTAACTTGTGTTTTTGTAAGTTTGAATTCGGGGTTCGGGATTTAATACAATTCCGATATGGATTCCGTTACCACTGACCATAACGGAATTCTATGACGGAATTTAAGAGGCATTCCCTTTTGCATTTCGTAATAATAGAAGTCTATGGGCCGCATAACAGATCCGCCTGGTTTGCATTATGCAGGGTGGCCCATGGCTAAGAACTCCAGCAATCAGCTGTAATCTGTGGTGGATACCGTCAGCATGTGTTCAGTTCTCTGTCGGCACTCCCATAGGTTGGACGACTTTGGCCAAAGAGCACAATTTTGAAAAAGGTTCTATACATTGCAGAAAAATGAAAATGAATAGGGTCCAGTTGTGAGGCACAAGTTGCTGCAGCACCAAGTTGTCGAGTTGTCAGAAATCCAAACCTGCTGAATTTCTAACGACTCACATGTCATTATTCAAATAACTTGTCGGTCAAAACAAACATAATCCCGTTCACTTTCATCATATAGTGCATCATATAGTGATATACAGTAGAGTAGTATCACAAGGCTATGATTTTGAAACGTAATGTGAATTCAAAAGATTTGAGAATGAATAATTACGCAGTCTAAGGGAATACATGTATTTACTAAGTGATTAAATATACAATAACACAAACAAATCACATTCTGAATAATAAAAAGTAAATAGACATCACAAGCCTAAATATGCAACATGCAAGGTGGCACTCCGGAGTCTTGAAGTCTTCAATGGAGTGCTCTAAGTGACTGTATGTCACCAAGTTTAAACATTTTACCACCTCCTCTAGTGTGTAGCATGCCTGTCTCTGAGATCACTCAGGGATGTGGGGCTTATCAGCATAATGGAGGATGGGTATAGATCACAAGACACACTATCAGACAGAATGGTAATAATTATACATACCTGCTGTCCTCCACTTGGTTACAGCTCCTTTGCTCCCCCAACCTCTGCTGCAACTTTCCTGTCTGCTCGCTTCAACATCTGAAGCGGTGACATGTTTCCCATGGGTCATGGCACTGTATTACATGACGCATGGGGGGGGGATCACTGCTGCAGCCAGTTGTTGGCTGCAGTGGCCACGTGATCTGCGTCAAACCAAAGGGCTGCAGTGGCGGTGTAGAAGTGAAGGAGCAGGAGCCAGCAGCTGGCATAAGTATGATTATCTTTGCAGGTCCAGCCACAATGGGGGAGTCTCTGTTCATCTCAGTAGAATCGCTAACGTGGTCGCTCGTGCTCAGTTCCATTCTTTACTTACCACCAGCCCTATCTACTGTGACAGTTACAGGGACAGAACTACAGCAGAAAAGACATGCTTCCCGAGCTGTGATAGGGAGAGAGCTTCAGCAGAATGGATACATTCCCTGAAAAAGGACACGCCCCCTGAGCTGCCAGCTTGAAATAAATCTATCAGAGCAATTGGAGCAATTAATGGGGAGATCTCTGGACCCATGTGAGGTACAGGGCTGGTTCTAGCTTTGTTAGACAGACTGTCTTGTACCATGTGATGTCAGATTTTCATTCTTTACCTTAACCATGTGATAATCCCTTTAAAATGATTAGACGTTCATATAATGCAATTACATGCCTCTAGAGACAGTGATGGTCTTTGTGACCTCTCTCTAGATAATAGATGTGGGCCCTAAATATGGATCCACAATCGATTAGCCCAGAACTCTTTAGGAGGACAGTTGAAATGGGTTGCGTAATACAGACAACCCCATTATGATTAGGGCAAGTAAAATCTGCACTAAAACTAAAACCTTCTATAGGCCCTGGTTTGACATAATTGTGGCTTTACGGAACATGGAAGCCACTACATATACCGGCATATGCACTGAAATATAGCTCAATATTGTAGTTAGTATCAAGGAAGTGTTTGTCCAACTGAGTTACTGAGAAGACCTACACGTGCAAGCTTCTGAGAGCTAGGTCTGTGTTCAGACAACCTCAGTATCTGAGACTTCAGCTGCTTAGGAAACAATCCTGCTACCAAAGTAGCCCTGACAGAAGGAGTTTGGAATGTCTAGAACCCACAAGGCCATGCATTGGAGTCAGACAGCAAGGCATTACACTCGTTTATGGCAGAAAGACTTTGCTGCAGTGAGAGGGGATATTGTAAACTCAAGGAGGCAATCCTAAAATGTAACTTTTATTAATATGCTTATAAAACAAGTTAGTCCAATTAAAGTGCGATAAAAACACTTGGGGATCAGAGGTATAGTTCCTCACATATAGCTAATGACCCCCAACACAATTAGTGAAAATAAAAAAGATATGGTGCACGGCGGCACCGTAATACCAGCATGTCCTACCGGTACCAGGAAGCAGGTAAATGGATGTCAGGTTGTACGTTGATAGAGGCACCTGAAAATCAATATTTCATCCGCAATCCGGAGGCGGTGATAAGATAACACCCATGGGTAGGGTCCCTAAGAACACCCTGTGTCTGGCTAAACCCTGTACCCTATAACTAGGAGTAGGTAGCAGCCTGACCACAGGGCACTCGTCCTGATAAGGGCGAACCCGTCCAGAACCTGTCCCTGTACAAACTAGAGCTGTAAATCCCTATATTACAAATCTGCTGAGACACTGCAAAGTAACATTACAGGCTATGTACACCTTCAGAGGCAATTTTTTAATGATTGCATGTTACTCATTTTTGGCTTCAAATAATTTTTCTAATAGGCGTCTATTAAAAATATTGAGCTGTTCTGTCACAAAGGCTTTTTCTAGCTGTGTGACTGATACTTTCACTTTCACTTTGTGCCCGGTCATCTAATAAACCTTATCTCTAATTGACTAAGGGGTCATAAACACTTATTTAAGTCACATTCTTATCGGTAAGATAAGAATTGAGCTATAATGAATGTTTATAATGTCAGAGAGCAGAGATAAGAAGTCCGTCAGCTCCTGGTCTGATGGAAAACACAGAAAATCCAAGTCATCTCTGTACAGCAGACACTATATTTTTTTAAGAGAGACCGATGTAAAAAATTATTTTTAGCTAAAGGCTAATGAGAAAGGCTTGAGAAAGGCTATATGCCGAAACGCGTTATTTGAACAATATTCAATAAAAGAAGATAAACTTTAAGCACGATACTAC
Organism: Bufotes viridis; assembly: GCA_033119425.1. NCBI lineage: Eukaryota > Metazoa > Chordata > Amphibia > Anura > Bufonidae > Bufotes > Bufotes viridis. The sequence goes on along the minus strand of CM065598.1, from coordinate 21,801,277 downwards.
AGCGTCTGCCGGGATTCCTTTTACCTATGTGCTCTGCATGGCATATTTGCAGGTGGGGTGACCTTCTCCCCCTACTCAAGCTAAATGCCTATTACCTGCTGCAGTAGCAGATGCTTCATCTGGCCTTGTCAGTGCTCACCCCCAGCAGCACATGGCTCACAGCCACACTATTCAACATGGAAAGCACTAGGCATCAGTGCCGCTCGTGACTATACAAATACATCATGACTAAGATGGGAGCAGCAGGGACTTCTTCTTTAAGGTGAATTAGTTGTCCCCATTAGGGCATATGCTAACAAAGTGTAACTCTTGCTCCAGCAGGTCCAGTCAATCCATATATTGCATAGCCGACCATTTATTTTAATGCAACTATGGCCATTGACTACGAGATCCCCAACAATCAACGGATCACCATGGTCATCCATACCATGTGCAGCAAATGATTGGCATGGCCTAGTTTTACCTTGGAGGGTTCACACGTATAATAGTAAGTGACCTTTTAACAAAATTCTCCTCATAACTCTCGTTTTCCAGTGCATCAAGCTTAACTTTTAACAAGGAAACACATTCAGAAACATGACAAGAGCGTGAAAACATACCCACTCTACAAAGTTCTGGAAAAAAGGCTAATGTCACATCAATATTCTCCAGTCTTAGAACATTCCTCTCAGCAAAGAAAGCAGAATTATAGTGCTTTTAGCTAAATTGATTTTTCTTTTCCTTTTTTTTTTCTGACTGATGTGTGTGCCGCTAGAATGGAGTGTCAGCACACATTCCTCCATCACATCGTTCCTGATGGCATCACAAATACAATAATTACCTGAACTCACAATCTGAACGAGGCACCGGCCTGTGGAGTACAAAGTTCAGGCGACACGCAGAGCTTTTGTACCTAGCAATACCTGTTCTGAATATCCAACAGTACATGAGAGAAAAAACTCAGAGAGGAACTTCACCTCCTAGTGTGTCTACAGGCACAAAACTGGTTTGGCTGCCATAGGGATGGAAAATTATTAGTGATGAGCGAGCACCAAAGTGTGTGGGTACTCGGTCCGAAAACATAGCGATATTCGTGCGCTCGGCCAAGCACAAGAGTATAATGGAAGTCAATGGGAGACAACCAGGCACCCCGCGCTCTGAAGAGGGTAGGGTGCCTGGTCCATTGGAAAAGGTCTGAAAGTGACAGAAACACCACCAAAATGGATTGGGAACAGCATGGGGACGATGTATGGATGCATCGTCGCTGCTGGGAACCATGTTGTCCGAGTTGTACGCCACTTTTACAGACTGACAAAAATACGCACAAAACCACCCCCAAAAAAACTGTATATTCAATTGTATATAAAGTGCAAGTGCTGCCAAAAATTACAAGCACTCCAAAACAGCCTGAATATCACATAAAGGAGGGCCCCGTTCACATTGTGGTACAATTGTTCAGGCAGTGGGACTCCTACACTCATAAAGCCTATGCACTAAGTGAAAGGACTGCCAAAAATTACAAGGAACCGGCACTACAATACACCCTTTATTACACACAAAGGAGGGCATCATACACACCCTTGAAAAATTATGATTTGTGGCCTGCTGGTGACCCTCAAAAACATTCGGAGCAAGGGCCTGCTGGTGACCCTCTAAAACATTATGGGCGAGGGCCTGCTGCTGAGCTGACCCTGTAAAACATTAGGGTTGAGGGCCAGCCCAATTTGTGCTGAGAAGACGAACTGTGGGTGGTCTGGCTATCACTCTGTGTAATGTTCTCCCCCATTTCCTCGTCTGCCACATTCAGAGCATCCTCCTTAATTGTGAGCAGCAATTGAGTAGACACAGCAGTGGGATGGTTACGCTGATAATAGCGTTACCACCACTAACCATCTGTGTGGATTCATCAAAGTTTTTTAAAACCTCACAGAGGTCTGACATCAAGTGGCAGTTGACTGGAAAGGCGACGACCATGTTGCAGCTGGTATTCCACAACTGCCCTTTGCTGCTAACAAAGCCTGGCCAACATGTAGAACGTAGAGTTACAGCGTGTGTTCACGTTGCACAACAGTTAGTGAGCTGGAAGCCGCAAGCGCTGCTGCAGCGTTGACAGACCGGCTGAAGCTGTGGACGACCGGCTGAAGCTGCACACACGTGGCGCGCCTTCACTAGTAGCTCTCCAAAATTGGGGTAGGTTTTTATAAACCGCTGAACCACTAAGTTTAAGACGTGGGCTAGGCATGGGATGTGTGTCAGGTTGCCGAGCTCCAAAGCCGCCACCAAGTTACGGCCATTGTCAGACACAACCATGCCTGGTTATAGGTTTAATGGCAAGAGCCACAGCTCGGTCTGGTCTCTTATACCCTGCCAAAGCTCTGCGGCGTTGGGCTGTTTGTCCCCTAAGCAGATCATCTTCAGGACGACCTGTTGACGCTTACCCAGAGCAGTGCTATACTGCTTCCAGCTAGCGACTAATGGCTGACTGCTGCTGGAGGTGGAAGTGGAGGAAGAGGCGGCGGAGGAGGAGAAGTGGGGGTTGGAGCCAGTAACATAGCTGCTGGCGGAGACCCTGATGGACGTAGGGCCCTCCATCCTGGGCGTGGGTAGCACCTGTGCAATCCCAGGGTACAACTCACTCCGGCCTCCACAACATTCACACAGTGTGCGGTCAGGGAAATGTAGTGTCCCTAGCCACCAGCACTTGTCCATGTGTCCGTGGTGAGGTGGACCTTCCCAGTAAGTGCGTTGGTCAGGGCACAGGTGATGTTCTGGGACACATGCAGCGGGCACGGCACACCATGAAAAATAGTGGCGGCTCGGGACTGCGTACCGAGGGATGGCTGCCGACATCAGGCTGCGGAAGGCCTCAGTGTCCACAAACATAAATGGCAACATTTCAAGGGCGAGTAATTTCGAAAGTTGCTCATTTAGTTCTATGGCCTATGGGTGGGTGGGTATTTGAGCTTGCATTCAAAAGGTCCAGGTGCAGGGCAAGGGGCATCTGGGCCTGCGCTTTCGACAGGGGATTGGCCAGCAGTGTGTAACACAGGGGAAGAGAAGGCAGTGGTGTGACCTGCAGGCCCATATTGTGGACCCAGGCATTCAGCCCACTTATTAGGGTGCTTGGATGCTATGTAGCAGATCATGCTGGTGGTAGTGAGGTTACTAGTGTTTATGCCCCGGCTCATTTTGGTATGGCACAGGTTGCAAACTACCACTCTTTTGTCATCTGCGCTTTCCACAAAAAAGCGACATACTGTGGAACACCTACCCTTTGGCAAGGTAGATTTATGCATTGGGGTGCTCCATGTAATGGTTGTGGGCCTGTATGGTGTTGGACGTCTCCCTTTTGCAACCCCACTGCCTCTTCCAGACTTTTGCGGTGCTGTCCTCGCTTGGCTTTTCACCTTCCCATGTTGGGTCAGTAACCTCATCGTCCACCACCTCCTCTTCCACTTCCTCACTCTGCTCATCCTCCTGACTTGACCTAACCACAACCTCAGTGATTGACAACTCTGTCTCATCATTGACAAATAGTAAAATTTGTCCCAAATACAAATAATTCTATGCTGGAATACTGTATATATGGTTGCGGCCTAAACACACACACAGATTTGTCTAAAACTAGTTAAATTTGTCCCAAATAAAATTTATTCTCTGCTGGAATACTGTATATAAGGTTTGCAGATTGAACGCACACACAGATATGCCCCAAATACAAATAATTCTATGCTGAAATACTGTATATATGGTTGCGGCCTGAACGAACACACAGATGTGCCTAAAACTAGTTAAATTTGTCCCAAATAAAATGTATTCTCTGCTGGAATACTGTATATACGGTTGCGGCCTAAACACACACACAGATGTGCCCAAAACTAGTTGCATTTGCCCAAAATATAAATAATTCTCTGCTGGAGTAATGACTATAACGATTGCGGATTGAACGCACACAAAGATGTGGCACAAATTAGGTTAATTTTCCCAGAAATAAATATTTCTCTGATGGCGCGGTGTATATCTCACTTGCAGGCACACTCAATCAGCCAGTCTTGGGTGGGGCTCACAGCCTCCTCTCATTGCAGGCATGGCTACATGCTGGAGGTGACTGGGCAGTTTGCTGCGAGTCGGCCTTTACACTCCTGTAATTCCCCGCTGGCCTCTGGTATTGCCCATACGGCACAGGAAGGTGAGTGTTAGGTCCCGAGCTACTTGAGAAACCTTGGCGTGGTGCTCGGGCTCAGACATGTCCTCCACAGTAGGATATGTTGGCTAATTCTCAATTTTAACATCAGTATGAGTGTTTAGTAAGACCGCAGAGTGCACCTGTCTTTTCAATTGTTATTGTTATATTGCAATATTTATACTTGAATAGTTAAACTGTGTTCTTGTTATTTGTCAGTTAACAATTTATTTGAGACCTTGTTTATTTCTGTCGGATAAAATGAAGCAATGAAACTGGTCTGGAAATGTTTGTAGAAGGCTTTGTTCATTCTGCCTGATAGACTGAACAAAGAAAACAGGTCTGAAATGTGTACTAGGTATTGTCTTATTTATTAGAAGACCTCTAAATGAACAAGGACTTGGTTGTAAGTGTGTGTACAAGTGAGTTAGCATTGTCTGCAGAGTCTTGGGATTCTAATGTATTGCAGATCTGAGAATTGGCCACTTCAATTTGCAAAATAATACCAGAAAACAAGATATGCACAGTGACCATCATATATTTCATAATCTTGCTACATTCCATTAGGGCAGCGTTTCTCAAATAGTGGGGCGCGAGGCTCCGTAAAGGGGGGCTCCAGGTGACAGGAGATGAACGCTTCCACTGTGGAAGCGTTCATCTCCATAGTGATCCGTATCGCCGTCCTCTGGACAGCGATACAGATTGCTGTGCTGTGCGGCAGTGGAGGGAGAGGCGTCTCCCTCCCCTGCTCCTCTGATAGGCTGCGGGCCTTGTGCCGGCAGCCTATCAGAGCGGTTAAGGCGGCGCGATGACGTCATCGTGCCGCCTGAGCAGAGTTCAGAGCGGGACACAGGCCGGAAGAGGCCTGCATCCAGCGCTTCCAGGGAGGTAAGTATTGGGTGGGGGGACCCTGGACCCTATTGGGGGAGAGCCTGCACATGATTTGGGGGAGGGGTTAATGGAGCCTGCACATGATTTGGGGGAGGGGGTAATGGAGCCTGCACATGATTTGGGGGAGGTTAATGGCCCTCACCTGTGGGGAGATTATAACAAGTGAGTGTACTTATAACAATTTTATAGACAAATGATACTATTTACAGTCGCGCAGGGGGCGCAAAATGTTTTCTTCTTCCTAGGGGGGGCATGACAGAAAATAATTGAGAAGCACTGCATTAGGGGGTGAAGCTCTTTGGTTAAAGTATAAAAGCTGGACCTTTTCAGTAAAAAAACTCAGAGTTCATCTATTAGATAGACATATTTGCATAGAAAAGTGTTGTTCCCAATCGAGTCACTAACTTTCGCTGAAACGGGCTCCCCGGCTGATGTGTATTGCTGTCAGATGATGCTAACTTAATTGGTGATGCAAGTACTAGAGATGAGCGAATCGAATCCCATGAAGTGGAATTTGATCCAAATTTTAGGATAAACTCGATTCGCCCGAAGCTGAATTTCCTTGTGCTTCGTGTTAGTGAATCGATTTAACCTGAAAAAGTGTAAAACACCAAAAAATTCATACTTACCTCCTCAATATGCTCGTGATGGGCTGTCAGCCGCCATCTTGATTGAAGATCTCGGCCGAAATTCCATGCGTAGTGACATATAACATCACCGCGCCGGCCGGGGTGATGATGTAATCTCGTGCCGCAACAGATTTTGCGCCAGATCTTCAAGCAAGATGGCAGCTGCCTCGAGCAAATGGAGGCGGTAACTTCATTTAAATTTTTTTTTAATGTTAATTCTACACTGTTTTTATATTCAGATGCCGCGATCATATATGAAGTCGGCATCTGAGGGGTACAATGATGGGGGGAGGTGCTATCACAACTCCCTGTCATTGCACCCGCTACTTACAACAAAGTAATTTGTCACGAAGTGAATTTTTTTGCTAAATTCGACGGATCAGCCGATTCGAAGTTTTCAAAAATTTGCTAATCTCTAGTAAGTAACTTCATTCTGGATGTAGTCAGGACTCTAGATGAAGTGTGGTTGTAGGTATGCAATTAGTAGTTTTGTTTTGTCTTTTGTCTAACTTTTAGGTCCCTTTCACATGAGCTAGTATTCCACACGGGTGCAATGGTGATGCGAACATATTGTGCCCGCACGGAATCCAGACTCATTCATTTCAGTGGGTCTGTGTATAATATGAGCGTTGGTTTTCACGCCTCACTTGTGCGTTGCGTGAAAATCGCAGCATGTTCTATATTGCGATTTTCACGCAATATAAAAAAATCGGGCTCGATAAAAGTGAATGGGGCTGGTTGAAAATCGCATCGCATCCGCAAGCAAGTCCGGATGCGATGCGTTTTTCACGGATAGTTGATAAGAGATGTTGCTTATAAACATTCAGTTTTTTATCACATGCGTGCAAAACGCATTAAATCGCATTGCACCCGCGAGATAAAAACTGGACAACTGAACGCGATCGCAAACAAAACTGAATGTACTTGCTTTCAAAATCACACAGTTTTCACTGAACACATCCGCAACACATTCGGAACTGTTTGTGAGTTTTCTATTTAGTGTTGGTGTATTTACCCAATTTTGCTAAAAAAGGACATACTTGCTTAAATATCCTTATTCCTTTATATTTACTTAATTATTTTACTCTTCTTAAAGTATGTAGTCTTTCTTTAAAGAGTAAAGTATCTGAACCTGAAATGATGTATTTGTTTGCAAGTTGCCTGATTTCTTAGCAATACAGTATTGCTGCTCACCTCCATTTACTTAAATGGGAAGGAGCTGTGCCTAGGCCTAGGAAGACGCCAGCTGTGACTTCTTCAAACAACTGGGAATCAGATCAGATATTGATGAGAATAGGCCATCAGTCTTGGAAAACCCCTTTAAAGGGGTTGTCTAAGTTATGTTTATTGATGACCTATTCTCAGGATAGGTCATCAATATCAGATCGGTCCTCCCAAGTCCTCCCATTCATTTCAATGGGACGGCTCGTTCCTATGAAAGTGTATACTGCAGAGCCGTCCCATTGAAATGAATGGGAGGACTTGGGTGTAATTACACCTGCTCACCGCTGCAGATGCGACGGCCATCAGGTAAACAATGAAGAGGAGACAGCGCTGGCACGGAGCGTGCCTTCTGTTCAAACAGCTGATCGGCGGGGGTGTCGGGTGTCGGACCCCCGGCGATCTGATTTTGATGACCTATCCTGAGGATAAGTCATCAATAAATATAACTTGGACAACCCCTTTATGGCCACGTTTACATCTGCATTGTGATCTCTGGGGAATTCTGTCAGCGTTCACAACACAGATGGGAACCCAGCCTAAGTGGTAAGTCTGAATCCAAATCCAGCGGTTGTCCAGTTTTTGTTTTTTATTTCCTTCATGCCATCGGGACCTGTAAAAAAAAATCCATACTCACCTGCTCCGTCAACCTCTGGTCCCCATCCGTCAACTTCTGTACAGACAGGATCACATGCAAAAATGCAACCAATAACTGGCCTCAGCGGTGACGCATCAATACTGGGTCACATGCCACTTGGGGACATCTCACTGCCAAGGCCACGTGAGGCACATGATCCCGTATGTGTGGAAGCTAACAAACAGGCATCGGAATTCCAATACAAAGAGCCACGGACCTGAAACAGAGAGACAGGGAGCAGGTGATGGCTTTCTTCACAGGTACCTCTGACTAGGGGGTAAATAAAAAAAAAAAAACAGACAACCCCTTTAAGGTAGCTATTTACCTAAAGCAGTGATAGGCAAAGTGCGGCTCTCCAGCTGTTGCAAAACTACAACTCCCACCATGCCCTGCAGTAGGCTGATAGCTGTAGACCAGGCATGCTCAACCTGCGGCCCTCCAGCTGTTGCAAAACTACAACTCCCAGCATGCCCGAACAGCCTACAGCTATTAGCCTACAGCAGGGCATTGTGGGAGTTGTAGTTTTACAACAGCTGGAGGGCCGCAGGTTGAGCATGCCTGCTGTAGACAGTCTTTGCATGCTGGGAGTTGTAGTTCTGCAACAGCTGGAGAGCCGCACTTTGCCGATCACTGACCTAAAGGTATGTAAGGCCTACTCATAACGAGCCAAGCATCAAAAAACTACTTCCTAAAACCCAAATCCCCGTTTCAACAAAATTTGAAGACCCACCCATGATCCAAGCAGAAAAGTAACATAGTAACATAGTAACATAGTATATAAGGCCGAAAAAAGACATTTGTCCATCCAGTTCGACCTGTTTCCTGCAAGTTGATCCAGAGGAAGGCAAAAAAAACCTGTGAGGTAGAGCCAATTTTCCCCACTTAAGGGGAAAAAATTCCTTCCCGACTCCAATCAGGCAGTCAGAATAACTCCCTGGATCAACGACCCCTCTCTAGTAGCTATAGCCTGAAATATTATTACGCTCCAGAAATACATCCAGGCCCCTCTTAAATTCCTTTATTGTACTCACCATCACCACCTCCTCAGGCAGAGAGTTCCATAGTCTTACTGCTCTTACCGTGAAGAACCCTTTTCTATGTTTGTGTACAAACCTTCTTTCCTCCAGACGCAGAGGATGTCCCCTCGTCACAGTCACAGTCCTGGGGATAAATAGATGATGGGAGAGATCTTTGTACTGACCCCTGATATATTTATACATAGTTATTAGATCTCCCCTCAGTCGTCTTTTTTCTAGAGTGAATAACCCTAATTTTGATACCCTTTCGGGGTACTGTAGTTGCCCCATTCCAGTTATTACTTTAGTTGCCCTCCTCTGAACCCTCTCTAGCTCTGCTATGTCTGCCTTGTTCACGGGAGCCCAGAACTGTACACAGTACTCCATGTGTGGTCTGACTAGTGATTTGTAAAGTGGTAGGACTATGTTCTCATCACGGGCATCTATGCCCTTTTGATGCAACCCATTATCTTATTGGCCTTAGCAGCAGCTGCCTGACACTGGTTTTTACAGCTTAGTTTGTTATTTATTAAAATTCCTAGATCCTTTTCCATGTCAGTGTTACTGAGTGTTTTACCATTTAGCATGTACGGGTGACTTGCATTATTCCTTCCCATGTGCATAACTTTACATTTGTCAGTGTTAAACCTCATCTGCCATTTCTCTGCCCAAGCCTCCAATCTATCCAGATCCCTCTGTAGCAGAAAACGGTCCTCTTTAGTGTTAATTACTTTACACAGTTTAGTGTCATCTGCAAAAATTGATATATTACTGTGCAAGCCTTCTACAAGATCATTAATAAATATATTGAAGAGAATAGGGCCCAATACTGACCCCTGAGGTACCCCACTAGTGACCATGACCCAATCTGAGTGTGTACCGTTAATAACCACTCTCTGTTTTCTATTACTGAGCCAGTTACTTACCCACATACAGATATTTTCTCCTAGTCCAAGTGTTCTCATTTTATATACTAACCTTTTATGTGGTACAGTGTCAAATGCTTTGGAGAAGTCCAGATATACGACATCCATTGATTCGCCGCTGTCAAGTCTAGAACTTACCTCCTCATAGAAACTGATTAAATTAGTTTGACATGACCGATCCCTCATGAAGCCATGCTGATATGGTGTAATTTGCTTATTTTCATTGAGATCCTCCAAGATAGCATCTCTTAGAAATCCTTCAAACAGTTTACCTGTAGTGTACGGGAGTTGTACTGCCCGTCACTACGGAAGGGTCACTTGGCTGCTGTCGTTCCTCTCTGTTAGGAGGAGGCTGGTAAAGGTGCTGTTTGTACCATGCAATGTAAATCAGTGTATTTTATTTCCCTGTTACTGTGAAATGTCCTATGTGCAGGCCGGCTAGGGGTGTAATTCCAGCTCTAGTCACTAGAGGGAGCTAGGTTGCCCTAGTCTATATAAGGCCCAGTCAGGGGAAGGGAAAGTAGTCTAGCCTAGAGTGTGCCTGAGACAAGTGCAGGCCATGTGCCTGTGAAGGCCAAACCCAGGCCTCACGGCCTGTGAGGCATCCACCCTAGGAAGATGGTGCCCTAGGAGAAGGAATGCAGAACCCAGAGGCAATCCCTAGAGCAAGGAGGTACTAAACGTCAAGTGGAGGTAAATTATAAAGCTGGAGATTCAAGGATATAAGCCAGAAGTAGGGCATTGGGGCCTTGAAGCATCAATTCCAGTCAGGACGAGTCAGGAAGAAAGTAAGGTTCACCTGCAATTTCAAGTCCTGTATTACCACCCTCTGTTTAACCTTGCTGGATGTAAGACCACTGCAATTTTTATTGTCTGCAAAAAGGAACTGTTGGAAAGACTGCTTACTGTATCATCACTGTCTTCAGTAAAGTTTGGATTCTGTTTTCAAGTTATCAGTCTGTACCTCAGTTATTCCTACTGTAAATACGGTGTGCCACCGTTTACTGGCACTGGCGTCACGACATATCAGGGACTTAGCCATAGGCACGTTAAACTATAACACCAAGGGCACCTCACCTTCCACCTGGCTGTGTCCCTCAAGAACCCAGAGAGTGCCCCAGAGGAGCAGCGTGCCGGCCTCTCCATCACTGGCATTCCCCAGGTTAGTTCCTACACATTGCCCTGACTTGGGGATGCTACATTTTGGCGTCACGAACAGGATACGCACGTTTTATGGACTGTGATCAAAAACGTGAACTTTGTGCCTTAACCAGTTTGCCAAGTGACAAAACGCCTGTTTATTTGAAGTGAACTTTGCGGACCTAAAGCGTACAGAAAAGTGTCCCAAAAACCTCCAGAAAGCGCTGTGCAGTGTTGCGCTATCAAGAGGAAGAAAATCGCCACTTCAAAGTGCATTTTTGTGGACTTTTATGCTGTTTTACTACCGCTGCTTGCTGTCATTGAATTGATGCATCATGGCGTCCAAGATGGCCGCCGGCGTATTGGACTTCTTCTTGCGCCATCACTGTCCTCAGTGGCGCGAAAATTTGGCGCCAAAACCCTCCAAGAGAGGAGGAGGAGACGACCTGGAGGTAACGCCTTCCTTTGAGGATTATAATATGGACACCGCCTACCCTATACTGGAATACCTAGGGGCGTGCAAGAATCGACGGGGTGGAGCCTGCTGGAACAGTGGCTCACCCTGCTACGGGGTTTCCTACCTGAATCGGAGGGATCCGGGCCGTAGTTGGTGCAATGGAGGCGACCTCAGGAGCAACTAAGGAGCGCCCTGCGCCCCAGCGTATACTCCCAGCGACATGGCCCAGACCTGTCCATGGCCACAAGCCGAACCCTGCCGTTTCCACCCGCAGCGAGAAGGCTTTCTCCCGCGGAACCCAGCGTGGTCGGCCCTGATGGCCGAGATCCGAGTGGCGGCAACTTTAAAAACCACCACTCAGAAAAAGTACTTTGAAGAAGTCACCAAGCGGATTTATGAGGACTCCAGAGACAGCAAGCCCCAGCTCGAGCGCCGCACCGGAGTCGTGCTCGAGTTTGACAAGGTCAGAGGATTTGGCTTCATCCAAGAAACCGGCACCAACCGGGACTATTATGTAAATCGCCGGTCCGTCAAGCGCAGCTATCTCCGGGCGACTGCATAATCTAGCGGTCGGAGAGAAAGTGGAGTTCACTCCCGCAGAGGGCCTGCGAGGCCCATATGCTACTGCGGTGACCCGTCCAGGACCGGTACCGGAAGACTGGGAAGAGACCGAAGATCCGGTGGAGGCAGAGGACCCGCCGGGACCCATCCGGAATACGTACCAGGAAAAGAGTTCCTTTCTCGGCCCGAACATCTTCTGGCAGCCGGCGATCCTGGACAAGCCTCCCAGTCCTTATCCCTCTCCAGAGCTGCCGCGACGAGAGAAGACAGCCGCTGATTGGGCGCGGATGGCCCAGTTCAGTGAAGCCATGGATGACCTGCGGAAGAACCGCCAAGATAGAACCTCATCTGAGCCTGCTGCAAGTGTGCCGGAATCCAGCAGTGAGATCTCCGCCCTGGAGGAGCGGATCGCGTCCTTACAGGTCTATCTGGATGGCCTGCGGCAAGTGGCAGATTCTAAGAAGACAGCGCAGCAGTCCAGCGGTGGTGAGTTACCTGTGACCCCTGTACCACCCGAGCCCGTAGTCAAGGTCCTACCGCTAACGCTGAGCCACCCAAGGTCCGTGTAACAGCGGATAAATTGACATATGCCCGGAGCCGAGTCCGCCGTGGCGGGAGTGTTATGTCCCGGCCAGAGGAAGTGTCTACCCCAGCGCCGGCCCGTGTCCCGAGACCAGCAGCTCCTGTTGTGTCCGCAACCCAGCGGGCCAGTGAGGTGGGTAGGCCCAATACCGGTGATGTTTCCAGCCCATTCTCTTTGGTGGGCACCCCCTCCAAGTGGTCCTGTTGCATGGCCCAGACTACCTGCAGCACAGGGCTGCACTACCTCTGATGAACAGGGATCCTTTGATACCTACCTGTGAGCAGGCCTGCTAGGCCATTTTTGCTCATCCTAACAGGGACATCATCTATGTTGCAGGAACTGTTCCTTTAAGTTTGCCAGGCTGGTGGAGCTTGCTGCCAGTTCCCCACGGCCGGTGGCATTTTTGTGAAGATAAGTTGCCACTGTGGAACCACTGCTCCCAGCCTGCCTCTTTCTGTTCCGGGACGTCCTGCCTGCTGCTAACATTGTGGCGTTAAGTACTTTAATACTTCCTAGTTGCTTTTATTTGCACCTTATCCCTTTTTAACCCCCATTTCAGGTTGAAAAGGGTACTTTTATGTCAGCACTTTAAATATACGCGGGACTTGCCAGAGGATGTTACCCTGGTGTTGTCAGAGTCCTGTATTGTGATTTTATGTATGTGCTGCTGACCGTATTTATTGCAAAAATATTTTATATTCAAGTCTATGTGCCCAGAGATGTACCCCCTGTGTGCGAGCCTCTGTGATATGCTTTTATGGACTCACTCATTGTCATGGACTATCCTGGTATTCCCTAACATCCGCTGTGCCAGGTCAGCGCCCCAGTTCCACTCTTTATCCTGAAGAAAGAGAGCGGCGCCCCTTGTCACCGCACTTCTCCGTCAGTCAGCTGGACCTGATGACAATTGTCTATGCAGATAGAATTGAGTACTGATATGTATATATTCTTGCATGTTTTTCTTTTGTCTCTTTCAGGTGGAAATTCCAGTAGGGCGGTACCCTGGTAGAGTACGAGGCGTACTCAGCTTAAAGCAGCGGGGTATGTAGTGTACGGGAGTTGTACTGCCCGTCACTACGGAAGGAGTCACTTGGCTGCTGTCGTTCCTCTCTGTTAGGAGGAGGCTGGTAAAGGTGCTGTTTGTACCATGCAATGTAAATCAGTGTATTTTATTTCCCTGTTACTGTGAAATGTCCTATGTGCAGGCCGGCTAGGGGTGTAATTCCAGCTCTAGTCACTAGAGGGAGCTAGGTTGCCCTAGTCTATATAAGGCTCAGTCAGGGAAGGGAAAGTAGTCTAGCCTAGAGTGTGCCTGAGACAAGTGCAGGCCATGTGCCTGTGAAGGCCAAACCCAGGCCTCACGGCCTGTGAGGCATCCACCCTAGGAAGATGGTGCCCTAGGAGAAGGAATGCAGAACCCAGAGGCAATCCCTAGAGCAAGGAGGTACTAAACGTCAAGTGGAGGTAAATTATAAAGCTGGAGATTCAAGGATATAAGCCAGAAGTAGGGCATTGGGGCCTTGAAGCATCAATTCCAGTCAGGACGAGTCAGGAAGAAAGTAAGGTTCACCTGCAATTTCAAGTCCTGTATTACCACCCTCTGTTTAACCTTGCTGGATGTAAGACCACTGCAATTTTATTGTCTGCAAAAAGGAACTGTTGGAAAGACTGCTTACTGTATCATCACTGTCTTCAGTAAAGTTTGGATTCTGTTTTCAAGTTATCAGTCTGTACCTCAGTTATTCCTACTGTAAATACGGTGTGCCACCGTTTACTGGCACTGGCGTCACGACATATCAGGGACTTAGCCATAGGCACGTTAAACTATAACACCAAGGGCACCTCACCTTCCACCTGGCTGTGTCCCTCAAGAACCCAGAGAGTGCCCCAGAGGAACAGCGTGCCGGCCTCTCCATCACTGGCATTCCCCAGGTTAGTTCCATACATTGCCCTGACTTGGGGATGCTACATACCCACAACAGATGTTAAACTTACCGGCCTATAATTTCCAGGCTCTGTTTTTGGACCCTTTTTGAATATTGGCACCACATTTGCTATACGCCAGTCTGGTGGAACATTCCCTGTCAGTATGGAGTCCGTGAATATCAAAAATAAGGGTCTGGCTAGGACATCACTTAATTCCCTTAGGATACGGGGGTGTATGCCATCCGGCCCTGGCGATTTGTCTATTTTAATCTTTTTAAGTCGCTGCTGTACTTCTTCCTGGGTCAGACAGGGCACTTTTAAAGGGGAATTTACTTTTACATTTTGCATTTCATCTGACAGTTTATTTTCCTCAGTGAAAACAGTGGTGAAGAAAATATTTAATAGCTTGGCTTTATCCTCATCGCTTTCTGCAACTCCCCCTCATTGCTATGAAGAGGGCCGACTCCTTCAGGTTTATATTTTTTACCATTTATATAATTGAAAAACATTTTAGGGTTAGTTTTGCTCTCTTTGGCAATTAATCTCTCGGTCTCTAGTTTGGCAGTTTTTATTAGTTTTTTACATATTCTATTTTTTTCCTTATAGTTTATCAGTGCTTCCTGGCTCCCCTCCTGTTTTAGTGATTTATATGCTTTCTTTTTGTCATTTATTGCTTTTTTTACGGTTCTATTTATCCACATTGGTTTCTTCTTATTTCTTAGCCTTTTATTTCTATAAGGTATGCATCGATCACAATTTGATGTTACAATGCTTTTAAAAATCTCCCATTTTGTGGTTGTATTTTTATTTTTGAGGACTATGTCCCGGTTAGTTAAGCCTATGGCCTCCCTTAGTTGGCTAAATTTTGCTTTTTTGAAGTCCGGTATTCTTGTTCCTCCCTGTAGAAACTCTCGTTTGAAGGATAATTGGAAGGTTATTACTTTATGGTCACTATTTCCCAGGTGTCCCCCGACCTGCACGTCTGTTGTTCTATCAGGTCTATTGGTTAATACTAAGTCCAGTATGGCCGTCCCTCTAGTTGGGTCCTGAACCATTTGGGAAAGGTAATTGTCTTTGGCTATTGCCAAGAACCTGTTTCCTTTATGGGATGTACAGGTTTCAGTTTCCCAGTCTATATCTGGGTAGTTGAAGTCCCCCATAATAACCACCTGATTATGGTTTGCCTCCTTGTTTATCTCGTTTAGTAATAGATTTTCTACGGACTCTGGTATATTAGGTGCTTTATAGTAAACTCCTATTAGTAATTTATTATTGTTTTTGGCTCCATTTATCTCCACCCACAATGACTCCACATTTTCGTGTCCCTCACAGATGTCTTCCCGGAGTGTGGGCTTTAGAGAGGACTTTATGTAAAGGCAGACCCCTCCCCTCTCCGGTTTTGACGATCCTTTCTGAACAGATTGTAACCTTGTACATTAACTGCCCAGTCATAGCTATCATCCAGCCATGTCTCAGTTATTCCCACTACGTCATAATCCTCCTCACACATCACTAATTCCAGTTCCCCAGTTTTATTAGTCAGGCTTCTGGCATTAGTATACATACATTTGAGAGGTTTATGCATATTTTTTGCCCTACACCTTTCCTTCTGAACTTTTCTAGTCCCTCCTTCCATTTCTCCCCCAGTCCCACTACCTTTCCCCGGTCTCTATCTGCACTATCTTCCCCTCCTATAATGTAATTTCTCTCCCCCAGTCCCTAGTTTAAACACTCCTCCAACCTTCTAGCCATCTTTCTCCCCAACACGGCTGCCCCTTCCCCATTGAGGTGCAGCCCGTCCCTACTAATAGAGCCTGTAGCCGATAGCAAAGTCGGCCCAGTTCTCCATGAACCCAAAACCCTGCTTCCTACACCAGTTCTTGAGCCACTTGTTAACCTCTCTAATCTCCCGCTGCCTCTCTTGTGTGGCCCGTGGTACAGGCAGTATTTCGAAAATACTACCTTTGAGGTCCTTGCCCTAAGCTTTTGACCTAAATCCCTGAAATCATTCTTAAGGACGCTCCACCTTCCTCTAACTTTGTCATTGGTTCCGATATGGACCATGACCGCTGGATCTTCTCCAGCCCCTCCCAGTAATCTGTCAACCCGATCTGCGATGTGTCGAACTCTAGCGCCAGGAAGACAGCACACTGTTCGGCGATCACGATCTTTGTGACAGATCGCCCTATCTGTTCCCCTAATAATTGAGTCTCCCACTACCAGCACCTGTCTGGCCTGCCCTGCTCTCCTGGTCCCCTGCTTACTGGAGCTGACATTCCCCTGACCGGCAGAGGAAGTGTCTGGCTGCAGCGGTGCTGTCCCTGAGCTGCCATCCCCCTCATCTGCCAAACGTGCAAACTTTTGGCTACAAACCTTCACAGAAATGCCTGCTTTTTGCTGATCCTAATATTAGGTCTTATAAATGTTTGGTCACAATCAAAACCGCTCCTGGGTTTACGAAAGGATAAATCAATATTAATAAACGATTCTTGAAGTCTACTTATAATAAAAAGCTACTTTCCCACCTTGCCGTAAGCTCCAAGCCTCCGAAATAATGACTTTCACGGTTTTCTTGCCTTTTATCAGCCAACCTACTCAAATAGTTGTTGAAATATATTTGCCCTTTTTTAAACAAATGGATTAAATCTGAGCTGGAAAGTTTTAATTTTCCTCACCACAGAGCAGATCTTTTGATGAAATGTTTATTCTGCCTTTATATTATTACCGCGCTGCCTTCCTTTCCCGCTTGCTCATTTGCCTTCCTTTTATTAATGAAGCAATTGTTTTCCCTTTTTTCCGTACCTGAAAGAAGCACAACTTTACTTTTTTCCGACTTTTTTTTCCCCCCGGTGATGAATCTGTGAGTACTTTACATCCTTGTACTTTTATATTGGATTTGTTAAAAAAAAAAAATACTTTGTTTGGAATAGGATTGGTGACATGGGGGTTTATAAAAAAAAATATTAATTTTAGATATGAAATCAGAGAAATGAACACTTTCGTTGATCCATTTTAGTTTGTAGATTCATAGGATGATAAGCTAATCATGGTCTCTCGATCAGCCGTAACCTGTGAAGGAACTGTCCTGGAATCAAGTGTTCAATTTCCCTGCAGTGCCATCACTGGTGAACTGAAGCATTACACATTCCTTATTGAAGTCAATGGGCTGTTTATGTAATGCATGGATGAAATGGGTCCTCCAGAGTGAGAGGAGTACTTTATAGACGGCTAGTAGATAGGGAAGGCCTTTCGTATTACGGAATTCCCAATAGGGTTCTCAGACAGCTCCTTGTATTGCACTTTAGTACTAATATACTGCCAGTAGAAATGAGCAAATTATTGGAAAATTACAAAAAAAATTGCTTGGGGATGAATTACTCATCACACCCCTCGGGTGTCGTGTTCATACATGATCGTGGCATCTGATATAAATAACAGAGAGTAAAATAAAAAATAATACTTCATCTATTTGTTTGCAATGGGCCTGCCCCCGCCATCTTGCTTGAAGATCTGGCACGAAATCTCGTGCAGCTGGGGATAAAGTCATCACGCCGGCTGGCATGGGGAGGTCATACGTCACCGCATACGGGATTTTTCGTGCAAGATCTTCAAGCAAGATGGCGGCGGCCTTCCCGTCAGGGGCAAATGGACCAGGTACGTGTAAGTATGATTTTTTCTTTAGTTTTTTGCACTATTTCAGGTTAAATCGATTAGTTACCACGAAGCACGAGGAAATTTGGCTTCGCTCAACACTAACTGCCAGTTACAGTGTTTAGGAATTGCATGTCTGCATTAGACTAATTATTGAATTTAGACCTCCTACGATATGATTTATCCGATGGGGCGCCAATAACCAACTGTGGTAGCTCGGTGGCCATTCCTGTCAAAATTTTGCTGTGTCTCACCACAATATTACACAATATTATATACCTATCTATATAGAGCTACACGGATCACTTCTGTCTGTACATGCAGACCGCTGAGCTAGTGGAAGGCCACTTGGGCCATGTAATCAATGTTATTGAGTTGATAAGGCCTTTCAAGGCCTCTATTGTTGTTAAAAGTGATTGTGGTAGACAATGGGTCCTTGGGTATACGCTCTTGAGTATAGGTCTTTCTTATAGAGCGGCATTCAAAATATATTAGGAAATATTGGTTGGGCATCCATGGTAACTGTCAAGATTAAAAGGCATAAAATATTAACGAAAAAGCAGACCAAAAACAAATGGGGCAAAGGGGTTATGTTACAACAGGTAAGCCCTTTCTAACTCCCAACATTTATGCAAAATCAGCTGTTTGGTGGGGTTGTGGACCACTTCACTACAGGGGAAATGTAAGATTTATATGGCATCCTCGTAGAGAGGGGTATTCTGAGCAGAGGTCTCTCCAGATTCATTCCATCCACCTCTTAGAATTAGTTTATTTCCTGATCTCCGGTTGAGCTTTCAGACTATAAGGTGAGAGACAGGTCAAGCCAGCGCTTGCTGATAAGACCGGTGTTGCTGCGGAGAGGAGCAGGGTTCCACGTGGACCAAAGTGAAAGTAAACTCCGGCAATCGCTCTACTATGCTTAGTCTTCTTCTTTATTTCTATCTGCATTTATGAAATAAAGAAGAAGACTAAGCATATCAGAGCAATTTCCGGAGTTTACTTTCACTATGAAAAAAGGTAAGCATATTTTACTCAGTATCCGCGCTGTATTTTTCTTGTACATAAGGCATATGCACATTAGACACGGCATCCTTAATAGAATGTAGGACAAATACAGATACAATGATGCAGATTATATTATTATCATAAGGTAAGTGATTTAGAGGGGTATTCCCATCACAGATAATTGTCTGATAGGTCCATGTCCCACCTCTGGAGCGGGGAGAGTTGTGGCTGGAGGACCCCGGATTTCCCGGGGTCCGTCCACCACCAAGCGCTGTTCCCCGCTGCTCCCACAGAAGTATATGGGAGCGCACCGCGCCGGTGCGGTCCCTGCTCCCATTCATTTCTATGGGGCAGGCAGAAATAGCCGAGCCAGTGCTTGGCTATTTTCACGGCCCCTCAGAAATGAATAGAGGGCGGCTGCGCATGCGCGGCGCACCCTCTGTTAATTTTCCTGCTCTGTTCTCATTGCAAGTGCAGGTCCCAGCGGTAGGACCCGCACCTATCAGACAATGGGGGCATATTGTAGCGATATGCCTCCATTGTCTGTGATGTGTTTCAGGTTGAATTGTTTCCTAAGAGAAATAGGAATTCAAATCTGTAAAGATATTAATGGAAAGGATGTGTTGTTTAAAGAAAACCTCATATAATTATAGAAGATTTTCACCATGGTAGGTAATGACCTGTTATTAAGATATCCATCACAATATGATCCGTGGGGGGGCTGTCTGCCAAGAACCAATTTGATCACGGGAATCAAGGGGCCATGTAAGGCATTGCAGCGCCATTCACTGCACTGTGTCTTTCCTATGGATTGATTGGGGAAGTGTTTTAGTTCTCTGCACAGATTGCGGGTAGCGCTGTGCAAAGAAAAAGCTGAAGGGGTCAACATGTCCTAGCAACTTGTCACATCCTAGATACAAGCTCACATAAGATATCATGGTGGACCAGTCATTAGTTTGTTTTTACAAAACCCTGCTAAGTTGAGTGTGAAGGAAGTTTCTCACCTCCAATAATCATTTCCAGTTGCCTGAAAATGTTAAAAATATGGAAAATGAACAAATTAATATCCAAGTTGGATTCAAATCAGAATTTTTTGAGAGGGTGTGAGAAAGACATAAAGTAAAGTAAAAATAAATAAGTGAGAAACAAAAGAGAAAAATATGAGTCATCGGGGGTCATTTATTATCCTGAAATACGCCTATATTAGACGTATTTCAGGCGCAGATTTATGCCTCATGCACACGTCAGTGTCAGTTTTGGATCAGTGGTAACACGGACAGTGTTCAATCCGTGTTTCCTCCCGTGACAGATCCGTGTTGGGTCCGTGGGTCAGTTTTTTGCTGACCGTGTGCCATCCGTTTTTTACTGACACTGAGCAGCTGGAAAATAATTTTCAAATAATCTCTTTGAAATGATCCGTGAAACACGGATGCAACACGGATGGCATCCTTGTTGCATCGGTGGTTTTCATGGACTCATTGAGTATAATGGGCATGAGGGATGCGGGAACACGGAGAAGATAGGACATGCATCCCTGCTGAAAACATGGACCGTGCTAAAATACTGATGTGTGAATACACACATTCAAATGAATGGGGACGTGTGCTGTCCTCGGAGAACACGTACAGAAGAACATGTCCAGGAAACACTGACGTGTGCATGAGGCATTAGTTGTGCCGCAATCTGCGACTTTTCCCCACTCACGCCAGGTCTAAAAGAGTGGGCATGACGTGGGTGGGGAAGGGGCCTGCCGGCACGTCTCATTCATTATTTTCTGTTTTAGGCGTAGAAAATGGTCTAAATGTAAGACAGCAAGGAAGCTGGGTTACATTTAGACTGGTGTAGGATGAGCTGAAGTTAGAGGCCTGTGCCTCTTTCTAACTTTGGTGGATCCATCGCTAGATATAGAGCTTATTCAGACTGGCGTCTAAATCGCCGGTCTCAATAAATGACCTCCATAGAGTGTCATACACAAATTTGGAGGCCAATAGGAGCACTTTCAGACCAGGTAGGAATGATTCAGACCTGAATTGAATCAGTCAACCGGTTTAGCCGAATCAAATTTTGCACTATTCACTCATCTCTAGTTAAAACATTGGAGATTATACATATCTTTTAATATTCATGGAGTCCCCTTTCTGTTTTTATGACATTGTGATGACGTAGTCCAGCTTCGTGTTACTGTGGGTACCAATCAGAGGCCAATCAGTGTCTAATTAGAGGCTATATTGGTGACATGCCATTAGGTCAGCTGTCTATGTCTGCTGCTGCCTGCTCTTTCCTACGGGCATGAGACTCACACCAGGGGCGTACATAGAAATCACTGGGCCCCATAGCAAGAATCTGAAATGGGCCCCCTTAACCCCACCCACTACCCACCCCTGGCCCCTCCCACCTCCCCCTTAACCCCGCCCTCCCATCTCCTGTCCTGGCTCCTCCCATGCCACACCCCCATTAAATAAATTTATACATGACCTACTGAAACTACTGGGGGGGCTGTGGATGGCACTGTTATGGGATGGGGGGGGCTGTGGATGGCACTGTTATGGGGGGGATCTGTGGATGGCACTGTTATGGGGGATCTGTGGATGGCACTGTTATGGGGGATCTGTGGATGGCACTGTTATGGGATGGGGATCTGTGGATGGCACTGTTATGGGATGGGGGCTGTGGATGGCACTGTTATGGGATGGGGCTGTGGATGGCACTGTTATGGGGGATCTGTGAATGACATCCACAGCCCCCATCCCATAACAGTGCCATCCACAGCCCCTCCCCATCCCATAACAGTGCCATCCACAGCCCCCATCCCATAACAGTGCCATCCACAGCCCCCATCCCATAACAGTTCCATCCACAGCCCCCCAATCCCATAACAGTGCCATCCACAGCCCCCATCTCATAACAGTTCCATCCACAGCCCCCCAATCCCATAACAGTGCCATCCACAGCCCCCCATCCCATAACAGTTCTATCCACAGCCCCCTCCCATCCCATAACAGTGCAATCCACAGGCCCCTCTCCCCATTACCGCTCCTGTCAAGTTCTAAGATTCATTACGGTACTCTGTACCATAATCCATAATATAAATAATGCCCCTCTGTTTTAATTTATCATAAACTCACATGAGGCGCACCGGCAGTGAATACTTCACGCAGGCCGGGCGGGCGAGCGCAGCGTGACTGTCTCATGTCACGTGCCTGCCCGGCCTGCTTTATGAATGAAGCAGGTGGCGCAGGCATGTGACGTCAGTCACGCTGCGCTTGCCCGCCCGGCCTGCGTGAAGTATTCACTGCCGGTGCGCCTCATGTGAGTTTATGATAAATTTAAACAGAGGGGGCATTATTTATATTATGGATTATGGTACAGAGTACCGTAATTGAATTTTAGAACTTGACAGGAGTGGTGGGGCCGGAGTGCCCAGCCGCAAATGCCCGCCCCCAGCTCCTCCTCCCTGATTATACATCGCAGCCTGCGATGCTGGAGCATCGCAGGCTGCTGTCCGTGCAAAGTGGGGGGGCGGAGCGTTCCATGGCTTCGGGCCCCCCTGTGCTGCGGGCCCCATAGCAGTGGCGTGGTCTGCCTCTATTGACGGTACGCCACTGACTCACACTACTCACCACACTGCTGCTGCTTCCATGCTTGTGTCCGGTGCTCCAGCATGTGTCCTTAGTGCACGCTCACCTTTGGCCTATTAACGGGCCTATGTGCAGCGGTCCAGTTGCTTTCCTGCAGTGAAGGCCAGATCCCTATACAGGGGCTAAAGAGTGAATACCAGGGGAGCTCTGGAATAACGTCCTTATGGTTTATCCTAAAGCCAAGCCTGTAACATGTGGGCTGTGATTGGCGGTTGTGGTAACATGATTATGGACAACATATCATCGTGCAGCAATGATGATTGAGGTAGAGCAGGAGGACCCTGGTGGCCATTGGCATAAGAAAAGTTCCCAATTAAAATGGTTGATGTCATACATTTATAGACAGTGGAACTTGATCAGAGAACCCTTTAATTCTTATCTTACATAAACTGTGAGCACATTGATGCTTATTTAGGATCTAAAGCTGACCATACACGTAAGATTCGTATCAACGGGACAATGCTAATCAGTAAGTTTATCTTTTATCTACAACCAGCTTAATAAATAAACTTAAGTTCATAGGAAGTTTGAATCATTGCTGAACAGAGATGAGCAAATGTCTTAATATTTGTTTCAGATCCTAAAAAAGAGGAGAAAGGGATAGCACTCCTGACCCTGTGACCTAAGACGTACGGCCGTAACACCGGCTCCCTGAGAGGAACCTCTGGTATACAGAAGACGCCGAGACGGACTATCAACGGGACCACTAGAGTGCCGACCTAGAATGAACATCATAACCTAAGACCACACAGATAATTTACACCGCTCTGGTATCAGCACGCTCACGTGAGTATTACCTAGCAGGCTCGCAGTGGACACTAGCGCGCGGGACGCCGCAACGACACTGCATGCTGCCTGTGAAGATCAAAGCTCAGTGAGTATATCCAAAGCAACGGTGTATGTGGTCGACATAGGTAATCAATAACAAATGAGTTTTCATCCCAGCCGGCACTATATTAGGGAATATTTATGGGACTAATGTCCATAGAGTCGCTGCTATATTGGTTTGATTGATGACCTTTTGAACTTTTGAATGAACAGATCCCTATGAACATTTTTTATTCTGCATTTTTTATTCTGCATTCCTATTTGTACTCAATTTTAGGTGGATTTGTTTCTTTATTTGGACCTAACTTTAGGTGGATCGGCAGTTTAAGTGACTTTTTAGTGCACAGCATATTCTTTATGAATATATTAATTATTTATCTATTTAGAACAACTATAATGGATCTTAAACAACTGTTTTATCATTAATTGCACTATTGCACATTGTGAGTCTGGCCAGACATTCACCATTATACTAATGTTATATGTTATTGTGGAAGTTTTATTAAAGTGCTATACACCTCTAGTGATTGTATTAAGCACTCTACGTCTCCAGTATATAAGAGTGCCCAGCAGTACATGAATTTTGTTTCAGATCCTATTCATCCGAATTTATCTTGTGATTGGGTACAAATCAATTCTACCCAAACGGAATGCCTGGAAAAGTCTCTTTCTCTTTGTTTCTGCTGCAAACCCAGGAGATGGGAGAAGAGGAGTGGTAGTAGCAAGAATGGTGGTTGTAGCACTCACTTTGTTGCTTCACTGGGCCGTGCAGTCATGGGAAGTCCTTCCTTTTGATGCACTCTCTGGTTCCGGGGTCCTCCTGCCTGTTGGTTGAAGTGCCCTTGATGTTGATAGTTTTGAGGTACAAGGCAGAGTCCCTTGCTGTAGCTTCGGATGTTGGTGTAGTGTATCGGTGCCGGGAATAACAAGGCCAGGTTAACAGTAGAACAGTAATTTACTGCAGAATTCAGCACATCTGTTAAAGTTCTCTGCATGCAATGGACTAGCAGGTGTTGCACACATGCACTCTTCACAGATATACAGGTTTCAAGAGTGAACAGGTAGTTAATGTGGCAAAGTGTTTAGTACAATTGTCCTTACGCTGCACTTCTCTAGCTGACTTGTACAAAGGCATCCAGGCATGAGGTGTATTACTTCTCTTTTAAGCAATGCAACCACAGGGCGGACCCTAAACATCAGACTGTACGCTGTGCCTTTTTTTGAACAAGTTGACATACTTACCGGTTGCCATATATAATTATGCAGGTGATCAATCTGCCCTTGGTGTGTCCAGGTACTGGAAAAAACTCCTAATCATGTGGCAATGGAGACTCAGTCGTCCTCTTACAACGGTAATTCTCCAAAGACTTTAGTTCTATACTTCCTCTTTTTATGTGGACTGCGTTCCCAACTAAAGTTCTTTTATGGCCTGGCCCTGGCTGGCACCTAATCTACCAATCCCCTTTTGCATCTTCTCTCTCTGCTGGTAAGGCTTAAAACTGAATGACCTGTTTCTGGAATTTCTATATAGCGAGGTTGACACCCGCTCCATCTACAAATATGGCCTATTAATACTTTTGGCATACATATACACACACAAAAATGCATTTACCATACAAAAATATATTTGAACCCCTTTTTTGCAGTGTACCGCTGCTCTACAGTGAGAAGCTGAATCTCTCCAAAATTTCACCCGAATTGAATCTCCTGAAATTTTAATTCTAATAAATCTGACTTTTTTTTCAAAAATTCAAGTTGAATTTTGATTCTAATAAATCGATTCGCTCAACTCTAAGGCAGAGTTTATCACTCGCTAATTATTTCTCTGCAGCATGCCGCATACCTTGTCTTGCTGTTTTCCAGGATTTAAAAAAGAGTCGCATGTCGTGGAGGACCCTACATAATGTTGTACTGCATGGATATACCATAGATCTCAATGGGAGCTGTGTAATTCTTCATTTGCCCTGTGGTAGCACTGCAGGTAAAATTCAGCAATTGCTTCTATGTTCCCCCCCCCCCACAGATTACAGTAGGGGAACGCTCTGTCTTAATCTTAGAGAACCCTTTTAACAAAGAAATGGGATTGTCCAAAATGGAAAACCCCTTTAATTTTCTTTTTTAAGAGTTTTTTTTTATATCGGTTACCTTTTTTTATTTATTTTGCAAAACCCATGAGTTTTGCAAAGAATTGAATGCACTGCAGACTATGTTTTTTGCATCTTGCTTACATTAAGCAGTTTTATAGCGTTGTGTGCTCATGAAAATGGTTGCTCGGCTCTAACCCACCGCCGTGATTATGCTGAAGTCTGTCAGTAATAATTACGTGGAAAATACATTTCGTTTTTATTCCTACCCCTCGTCATAAGCTGCCTATGATATTCTGCATTGTAATTCCCAACTCCTGAAATAGGATATTATGAAAGAAAATGGCAGGCAGCGTTGCTGGAGCTTTAATAAATAATTCTCAATGGTTATATTAGATTTAATGGTTCTGTTTCACAGCAGATGTTCGATGCTACCTCTATAAAGCTTCCTACTGGAATGTGTGCTCCCGATGGTCGCTGTCGAAATAGGAGAAATATTCTGCAAATCTTACTTAGCATATGAAATGACTTTGTACCTTTATGCAAAATACGTTCATAGCCCATGGGCTAAAGAGACATTACATGCTATATAAAGAAAATGTCGCTTACGAGTGAATTAAGTGACCCAGAAAAAGGTCAGCGGCGTCTTATCTTCTTTTTTCTCATTGCTAGACATGGTCTGAAGTCTGCAGAGAAGATTAGAAAGCTCGCTGATAATATCAGTTGTAATATCACTGGAATCACTGACTATGTGCAGATCGTAGCTCTACCACACTGTGTAATTAACATAAGACATTTCCATGATGGGCAACACAAGCGAAGATGACTTAAACATGATTCTTCATCAAAGTTCAGGCCATCAACTGATGAACCTTTTAATCTTTATTACATAGAAACACACATATATTCCAGCAATCAACCTAGCACTGTTTGACACGGCGATAACAAGGCCATATTTTAGCATTTGACTCCTCCCCATGATTCTTCTGAACCAAACTTGGGCCACCATTGTAACCACCATAGACCCTACAGGGAAATGTCCCAGTGGTACGATTTCTAAGAGGGTCATGCAAGCCCTCCTCATGGCTGCCAGCCAGGTTCATAATGATCTCATTCTCTCTTTGGCGCCTGGTCAGCAACAGTGATACACTTGAATCCTCTGACGAAGGTGGCATAATTTTTTGCTGCACTGTGATATTTGGTTCACTTGGCTCAGTATATTGCCCTGCACTAATGTGTTGCTGACCCTGCCTACTTATGTTGTCTCACCTTCTACCAATTTGGATCCTCCTACAACATAAGGGCCACTTTTACCTTTTTTTCCCAGGGCCACTTTTAGTTCCCAGTCCAGCCCCTGGCTCACCTCTTTGGGTATCTCCAGTGTCCTGACTACTGGTCTGCTGCTGTATTGAGCGGTTCTGGCCATGGGTTGCATGCGTTCACCAGATCCCAGCCAGCAGGCATAATTTCATCTGCTAATGTCCAAGTTCATCTGGCTTCTTAAGGATACTTCCCCTCTAAGTCCTGGCTCACCACATCTCTTCATCAATGGTCACTTATAAAATATCTCTAATGTTTGGATAAGGTCTGGCCTGGGCCTCTTCCCACTTAGTGCATAGTGACCAAGTGATGTCTTATCTTCAGTTGTTCCAGACAACCTTCAAAAGGAATCCAAATGGGCTTCCACTGCAGCCTCATCAAGAGTTGGGTTAAAATTACATTTCATTTCATATCCTGACATCTGTTTTAAATTGGGAAGGTTTGGCAAGTCTTATCAAAGAAGAGCCTACCACCTTTCCTTGGCCAGTCAGGTGTACATTAGATTCTGTGAAAGTCTTCATGAGTCCTACAATGTGCACTGCCTTCCTAGGCTTGCATGTACCTTCCAAAGGCTGCAACAAGGACCTATACCAGTCTCTCAAGTTGAACCCATGCCAGTTAAAAGTCTGTAGCAGGCATAAATCATTTTGTGAGAGGCTCTCCTGTGAAGTCATGAAACTCCACAGACTAAGGTAAGCAGGAGAGGCAACCTATGCTAATATTTGCTCCTCTCACAGGTACCATTGGTATTGAAGGAATTAATTTCACAGTCAAAGCCTTCTTGGACTCCAGTTCCTTCCTTGGAAAAAAACACTTTACATCTTGTTTGTGAATGGAGATGTCCTTCCTGGGACCATCTTCTTTGTCACCTTTTCACTTATCTCTACAGGTTGGTGCCCTCTATCAGGAATACATTTCCTTCAACCTCATATTATACACAGGTTCGGCAGTGGTTATTGGGCCTACTATGGCTACAAAAATGCATATATGTTATCAACTTGAACTCTAAATGAATTACCGGTATCTCTTGGGATAATTCCTTTTTGCCTACTGTTATTTACCGTTCACCTTCTTATCAAGATCATATGTTGTTGTCTGGTCCCCCAATAGTTTATGCCAACTTTGAAGATGCTTTCAGTAAATGACAGCAAAGACCCTTCCTTCACACAGGTCCTATGATTGTGCTATCGTCCTGCTTCTTGTTGCCAGTATCTCATCCTGAGATAAAGGTTATGACCCTGGATATCAAAGAATATTTCCTCTCCCAAAGGTGGATTTTTTTTGCATAGATGATGTGATCTAAACATAATCTAAACACAATCACAGCCAAAAATATGTATCTTTTGCTCACGAGTTCTTCAACCATTTGCAGGAGGCAAGGACACGCATCATGTTGGACCTCACAGATTCCTATCATATCATTTGTATCGGTGATGGATATGAATGGAAGATGGCATTGATATTCAAGGTGGGCATTTTGAGTATTTGGTTATGCCATTTGGACAGTGCAATGGCCTCACCATCTTTCAACTATACACTCTGTCAAGATTTTGCACCAACCATGGATGCGTTGGAGGCAGCAAGTCTCCTGTAAGAGTATACCCTAGTTTAGTGGTGGCAAACCTATAGTACGGGTGTCAGTGGTGGCACTAAGAGCCCTTTCTGTCAGGGTGCACTATAAACGCATTGAATGTAGGCAG
The DNA here is from genome assembly GCA_033119425.1 of Bufotes viridis. Lineage (NCBI taxonomy): Eukaryota > Metazoa > Chordata > Amphibia > Anura > Bufonidae > Bufotes > Bufotes viridis. Next base: position 21,772,902 of record CM065598.1, on the reverse strand, counting down.
GCTATTATGGCTAAATGATAAAGTACATGGAAGATATACTTTATTGGTATTCAGGTTAAATTGCCGTGTTGGCACTCTGCGATAAATAGGTGGGTTTTGGGTTGCAGTTTGGGCACTCGGTCTCTAAAAGGTTCGCCATCAATGCCCTAGTTCTTATCATGAAAGTACGTAGAAAGTAGCTCTCACACTCCACTACAAAATAGACCGTACCCTACTGACTACATAAAAATAAGCAAATATGGCCCATACATTTTATTCTCAATTTATTCTGTGCCGATCGGTAACCTCTAGCTTCTTCCATCAAAAACATAAGTGTTCCTGCTGCTTTGCTTCCATGATTACAGTTCTATTGTATTTCTTTTGTATTCTTTTCTATATATTTTATTCCCTTTTTATGCAGCATTGAAGAAATGCTATAAAAATGTTTAAAATACAGTAAATTCATGTATTTTTTTCTTAAAATTGGATAGGGTCAAGGATGATGTCAGATTAATCACGCTCTTTGTTAAGTTAGCTGCATACAGCTCATGGTGGTTTAATTGTGAGCAGAATTACTGAGGTGTGCTAAAATCTTGCTATGAGACGCAATTATGCGTTACTGACAAGAGTATTAAAAGAGGCATAACGGATCCACAGGCAGCTATGTTAACACGGGTCATAATGTTTTACAAAGTTAATAAGACTTTAAAGCGATTGACCACTTTTTAGGGAGGTTTTACACCCCCTCCCTCTCCTCCAAGGTAGACCTGCAAAAAGAAGCATACTTACCTGCTCCCCACCGCTGGGTCTCGACTCATTTGCTCTTAGGCCAACATTGGGTCTCCTGCTGTCAACATCCACTTTGATACTACTGCAGCCAATCGCTGGCTGCAGTGGTGACCTGCACCCCCTTAAGTCACGTGACCAATTGACATGATGCAAGGGGAGCATGTCAGCCAATCGCTGGCTGCAGTGGTCTCCAAGCGGATGTTGACAGCAGGGGTAGGAAACAGTGGGAAGCAGGTAAGTATGCTTTCTTTTGCAGGTCTGCCCCAAAAGGTTTGCCAACTCCTTTAAGACTCACCATAAGGTAAAGATATGTTATGTTCAATATTTTTTCTCTGATATGGTTGAATGCAGATGCAATCTACAAAAAGTCTAGTAACTTTCTAATTACATTGCATTACTTAACTTGCATTGATCCTGAGTTACAGTGTATATTGTAGCCCAGAGCTGCATTCAGAGTTCTGCTAAATGCTAATGGAAACAGACACTTCTGTATTGTACTGTGACACTAAGTTTTCCAAAGTGAGGCGTATATAAATCAAAGCAAGCTGAGTGAGCAGGGCATGTTGAAAGATGTGAGCTCTGAAGTCAACAATATTGTGAATGCAGCTGCAGAATAGATCAGTCTGTAATTTTATGATTTATTTGCATCGGACATACACACTGTACTAGGCATGGAGCATGCACATGGTAAGGAATAAACCAAACTGTAGTGAGAAAAGAATACAGGAGGAGATTATAACTAGAGATGAGCGAATTTCATATTTTGAAACTCGTTCACACTTCGTTTGGTGGAAAAAGCAGAATTGCATTTTGGATTCCGACCCCTTACCACGACCATAACGCAATTCTATGACGGAATGCCTTTAGAAGCATTCCGTTATTCATTCCGTCATAATAGAAGTCTATGGCCTGCATAACGGATCCGTTCCATTTCCGTTATGCAGGGGATTCCTCTCCTGATCCTGAGTCCTCTCCTGCATAACGGAAATGGAACGGATCCGTTATGCAGGCCATAGACTTGTATTATGATGGAATGAATAATGGAATGTCTCTAAAGGCATACCGTTATGTATTCCGTCATAAAATTGCGTTATGGTCTGTGGTAATGGAATCCATAACGCAATTCTGCTTTTACCACCAAACGAAGCGTAAACAAATTTCACAACATGAAATTCTCTCATCTCTAACTATAACAATTAAGAATACAGTATCAATCCATCTTGGAGTCTGATGCTTGATAATGAGTAAAATAGCAATGGAAGAGAAAAGCCGTCCTTCTCTTAAAATAAAGCGGTTTGAGCCCCCCTCACACCCTGCAACTGCTACGTCTGCACCCCTAGTGGCTATGCCCCAGCATACATTTGTATTTAAAGAGCACTGCTCCCAACACCTCCTAACAACTAAGTCAGAATGTGCTAGATGGCGGGCACTTCTCCCAGTCCAATGATGCGCCTCCTCTCAAAGTCTGTCAACCGGGCAAAATGTCTTTGAGTGCATTGTAGAGTCAAGTCTAGTAGTCAATGATCTCTCATCAAGAGGTACACCACCCAAAAGTAGCCTCTGAGAGCCTTTTTATAGGACAGCATCGGCAGCATTCTTATCGCCTCCTGCGACAAGACTTGTGTCTAATCAGACCACACCTGTAATCCTTTACATATCTGCCTGGGACAATGACCATATGTTCATGCATATCGGTGCATCCCAATAAATTGCAATATCATCGAAAAGTTAATTTTTTTCAGTAACTCAATTGCAAAAGTGAAACTCATATATTCTATAGATTCATTACACACAGAATGATCTATTTCAAGTGTTTCTTTATTTTAATGTTGATGATTATGGCTTACAGCTAATGAAAACCCAAAAGTTAGGATCTCAGAAAATTTGAATATTGTGAAACAGTTCAATATTGTTACCCATGGTGTCACACCCTAATCAGCTAATCAACACAAAACACATGCAAAGGTGTCCTAAGCCTTTAAATGGTCCCTCAGTCTGGTTCAGTAGGCTACACAATCATGAGGAAGACTGCTGACTTTTACAGTTGTCCAGAAGACAGTCATTGACACCCTCCACAAGGAGAGTAAACCACAAAGGGTCATTGCTAAAGAAACTGGCTGTTCACAGAGTCCTGTATCCAAGCATGTTAATGGAGACTTGAGTAGAAGGAAAAAGTGTGGTTACAAAAAGGTGCACAAGCAACAAGGTTAACTGCAGCCTTGAAAAGATTGGCAAGGAAAGCCATTCAAGAATTCAGAGGAGATTCACAAGGAGTGGACTGCGTCTGGAGTCAGTGCTTCAAGAGCCACCACACACAGACGTATCCAGGACATGGGCTACCAATTTCTTGTATCAAGCCACTCATGACCTAGAGGCAATGTCAGAAGCTTTTTACCTGGGCTAGCGAGAGAAAGGACTGGACTGTTCTCATTGGTCCAGAATCCTGTTTTCAGATGAAAGTAAATTTTGCATTTCATTTGGAAACCAAGGCCCCAGAGTCTGGAGGAAGAGTGGAGAGGCGCACAATCCAAGTTTCTTGAGGTCCAGTGTGAAGTTTCCACAGTCAGTGATGGTTTGAGGAGCCATGTCATCTGCTGGTGTTGGTCCTCTGTGTTATATAAGGTCCAAAGTCAGCGCAGCCGCCGACCAGGATATTTTAGAGCTCTTCATGCTTCATTCCGCAAACGAGCTTTATGGAGATGGTGACTTCATGTTTCAGCAGGACTCTGCACCTGCTTACACCGCCAATACCTGGTGTAATAACCATGGTGTCACTGTGCTTGATTGTCCAGCAAACTCTCCAGACCTAAACCCCATAGAGAATCTATAGGAAGATGAGAGACACCAGACCCAACAATGCAGACGAGCTGAAGGCCACTATCAAAGCAACCTGGGCTTCCATAACACCTCAGCAGTGCCACAGGCTGATCGCCTCCATGCCACGCCGCATTGATGCAGTAATTCATGTAAATGGAGCCTCAACCAAGTATGGATTCTGCATATGGGACAGACTTCTCAGGAGGCCACCATTCCTGTATTGTATTGTCTTATATCATATTTAGAGATGAGCTAATTAGATCCGAATCTCAGGAATTATTCGATTCGCCTAGAAGCCAAATTTCCTCATGCTTTGTGTCAGCGTTTAATCCTGAAATTCAAACTAACCGCCTTTATTTGCACGCGAAGAGACGCCAGCCTCCATCTTGCTTAAAGATCTCGGCTAAAATCCCGTGCGGCGTGATGATGTAATCTTGGCTAATTTCGGCTGAGATCTTCTAGCAAGATGGCGGAGGCCGGCCCGTCGCGAGCAAATCGGCGAGGTAAGTTTGATGAAATGTTTTTTTTAATGTTAATTTCACACTGTTTGTGCACTCAGATGCCGCGATCATGTATGAATGCGGCATCTGAGAGGTACAATAACGTTGGCGGCGCTATCGCAGCTCCCTGTCAATTGCACCCGCTACTTACGAAAAAATGTGCTTAATTCGTCACAAAGCGAATTTCTTTGTGAAATTCGGAGAATCAGTCGAATGAAATTTAGAAGAAATTCACTCGTCTTTGATCATATTCTAATATTCTGCGATCCTGACTTTCATAATTATCAACATTAAAAGAAAGAAACACTCGAAATAGATCACTCTGTGATTCTATAGAATATGGGAGGTATTCTAATTTATTGAGATGCCTCCTGTTTATTCAGTCCTCAGCCTAAGGAAATCATGCAATAGTTCTGAAGCGTTAATGTACATGGGCGGCTCGGCTCTGACATATATGCTTAAAATCCCAAGAACTATTTTACATACTACATGCAAATGGCGCGTTCTGACCTTCAGCAGAGAAACAGAATAATAATTCTTGGAAAATGGGAAATATGGTATGTATCTGGGAGCGTGCAGAACGTGCGGCCGCGCATTATGTAACAGCTCCCACATCCGTTATTAGCTGCTGTTGGTAAGCACATGCCCCAGTTCTGTCATCTTTTCAAGTCTTGTAACAACCCCACACATTAATGGTATTCTCATTTAAACCCAGCCTTTGCATGCTCTGCGGAGATATGCATTAATTACAAAAGCACAGCCCGGCGAGCGCCCCGTCTCCCGCATATAGCGTTCACAGTAATAAGCAATGATTTTCCGAAAACACAACAGACGCCTGCAAGACACGAGCTACTAAGCCCCTGTTAGAGGGAGGAATCTACCGGGGAAGCTGGAGGGCAAATTGTTGCACCAGAAAACAGAATTACATATGGGGAATCATAGAAGAGCGGCCCTACTTAAGGGACAGACATAAAATGCATAGCAAATGTAGGAATTAACAACTGAAACACCAAAAAAAATAAAAAATTCTTACTTGTCAGTTGATAATTTTCATAGGCACATTCTGCTCATCTGAAGTTAAGGGGATACCTCCACCCAGAAACAATGTTTTTTTTTTTTTTTTAACTCAAAATTGACAGAGTGCAATTTCTTTTAGAATTTTGGGATGTTTTTCTTTTTCTTATTGGCAGTATTACGCCATTGAAAACAAAATACTAAATATTGTCCTTATGTAGCGCAGAGAGATTTAACTACAGATTTAATACAGATAGGAAACCCATTGCCAGTTTATTGCTGCTGTGAGGGGTAGATGTTATCGGAATGGTAATCCTGATGAAAATAGTAGGTGTAGAATTGGGATGAAAATAGTACAGCTCTATTGTCCTCTTGATAGCCTAGGTCAGGGGTCAGCAACCTCCAGGTGTTGTCAAACTAAATCTCCCATCATGCACATTCAGGCCTCTTTCACACTTGCGTTCTGAGGATCCGGCGGGCACTTCCGTCCCACCGGATCCGTCAGAACGCAAGTCGCCTGAAAGCATTAGAAGACTGATCAGGATCCTGATCAGTCTTCGAAATGCTTTCAGGTTACTATGGCAGCCAGGACGCTATTAAAGTCCTGGTTGCCATAGTAGGAGCGGGGAGCGGGGGAGCGGTATACTTACAGTCGGTGCGGCTCCCGGGGCGCTCCTGAATAATGTCAGAGCGCCCCATGCGCATGGATCACGTGGTCCATGCGATCACGTGATCCATGCGTGTGGGGCGCCCTGACGTCACTCTGGAGCGCCCCGGGAGCCACACGGATGGTAAGTATACCGCTCCCCCGCTCCCCACTACATTTTACCATGGCAACCAGGACTTTAGCGTCCTGGCTGCCATGGTAACCATTGGGAAAAAGCTAAACGTCGGATCCGGCGATGCGCCGAAACGACGTTTAGCTTAAGGCCGGATCCGGATTAATGCACTTCAATGGGCATTAATTCCGGATCCGGCGTTACGGCATGTCTTCCGGATTTTTGGACAGAGACAAATCCGCAGCGTGCTGCGCTTTTGTCAACGTCCAAAAAACGTTCACATACTGAACGGAAGACATCCTGATGGATCCTGAACGGATTGCTCTCCATTCAGGATGCATTAGGATAATCCTGATCAGTATCTTTCCGTGCCTAGAGCCCCGAGGACGGAACTCTAGGACGGAAAGCAAAAACGCTGATGTGAAATGGGCCTCACTTGGCTTTTCTATGAACTCCCACAGAAGTGAACAGAGCATGCTGGGAGTTGTAGTTTCACAACAGCTGGAGTGCCGAAGGTTGCTGATCCCTGGTCTAGGTAAAGGAGCCCACAGAAGATCCTTGCATTGGTTACTGTCATATGTGAGGCTCTAGTGGAATCACTACATGGGGGGGGGGGGGGAACTAAAAGTGGCCCCATTTTGTAGTCGGGTCCAAATTAACAGAAGGCAGGGCCAACACAAGTAGGAGGGGCCAGTAATGCCATATTGCATCACATTATACCACCCCAGCAATACCACAGTGCATCACAAAATACTGCCACCACCAGCAAAAAGTACCCCCCCAAAAACTGCGAGCGCCAGCTGCCACTTTCTGCCCTCCTTCTCCGGTTTCCTCAGGATGGCAATACAAGTGAGGAAGGCACCGGCCCCCCAGGAAGTTTCCCTGTATAGTCAGTAATATGGCAATACTTAAAATGAGCCCTTTCTGGCAGTAAGTGTTCCATTCCTTTGCATTCCTTCACCTCCTGACACCTGCCGATCACCAGCCCCCATGAGCTCCATGTCTCATTCTTTCTTTACCTAGCACAGTGCCACACATTTGGTAGGGGCTGGCACTGGTATTACAGCTCAGTACCATTCACCTGAACTGCAGAACCAAGTACAACCAATACAAAATGCACGCCGCTGTGCCTGATAACCAATAAAGGGGCCACGGCGCTCCTGGAGCTTGAGTCAGCAGATTGGTGGGGGTGCTGGAAGTCAGACCCGCACCGATTCGATGTCGGTGGCCTATCCAAAGTCCTGGAAGCCCAATGGGTTGTCCTAGTACTGCATGGTCAAGCTGGGAAATAGATGCTATGGGTAGTGTCTGCCTTCCTTTAGTGATATAGAGGTCCTTTCCAAGTTTGAAAAAGAGAAAAAAAAAACATGGAGTCAACGATGTAAGGCTACTTTCACATCTGCGTTTTTGCTGTCTGATTTTAAGATCTGGGATGGGATCTCTAAACCACAGCAAAACGCTTCCCGGGATAATATAATCAGCTGCATCCGTTCAGGATAGATTCGTTCATATTATATGTAAAATAAATATACCCGAGCACTAAAACCATTGTCAATGGTTGCCAGATCCGTTTTTTTCATATCTGAAAAAAAAAAAAAAAAAACGGATCCGGCACCATTGACCTCATAGTTTTTTCATGTTTAGTTTCCCATGCTCCACACAAGAGCAGCGGCATGGGAACGCAACAAACCGGAACGTAATGTATTCTTTGTCCCCATTAAAAATGAATGGGGACAAAACTAAGTGTTTTACTACAAGTTTTGAGATCCCCTGCCGGTTCTCAAAACCGGAACGGAAACGCAGTTGTGAAAATAGCCTAGGTGCGCTATTTACCATTTTGAACATTGCATCAAATCAATACATAAAGCCTGATTGCTTTAGAATGCAGAGCTTGAAAAATAATTAGTAAAAGTAATTAAATGGATCCCCTTATGTCTTGTGATATATGATGTGTACGTTACAGTAAGTCTTAAGTCTACGAAGATAATTGATTTTTTTATTTTCTGTATTTATAGTTTAATTATCTTTCGCAGCAGTGCACTGTCCATAAATTATTAATACTTGATAAACAAAGCGATAAACCAATGTAAAGACTTATGTCCGGGGCGATTGCCTTAACTAACCATAGGTGCGCGAAAGTTACATGAGTAGCCTAGGAGCACGCTCCGATATCTTAAGAAGTCCCATAGAAATGAATGGAGGGTGGTCACGCATGAGCCGTTCACTCCCCTTCTCTTTGCAGGCTCCGTTTTTCCATCTACCATTTTTTTCCCTAACGATATGCCCCCAATTAGAGATGAGCGAATTATTGGAAAATTCTATTTGGCTGCTTTGCTGAATTTTAAACAAGTATTCGCTTTCTGGCAAACTACTTGGTCACAAAGCAAATTTCATTGTAAGTAGTGGGGGCAATGACAGGGTGAGGCGATTGCACCCCCCCACCCCGTCATTGTACCCCTCAGATGTCACGTTCATAGTTGATCGCGGCATCTGATACAAATAACGCAGAGTAATCATTTAAAAAAATTAAAAAAATTAAAAATTTATGCCTACCTTATCCATTTGCTTGTCACAGGTCTTGCTTAAAGATCTAGAGCGAAATCTTGAGCAACCTGAGATGATGTCATCACGCCGAGTGGCGTGGTGACATCATACGTCACTGCACACGAGATTTCGGCTGAGATCTTCAAGCAAGATGGCGGCGGCCGGCCCGTCGCGAGCAAATGGATCAGGTAAGTATGATTTTTTTTGAGTTTTTTAACACTATTTCAAGTTAAGTTGATTCGCTACCATGAAGCATGAGGAAATCCGGCTTCGCGGCGAATTGAATTTATCCTGAAATTCGGATCGAAGTCCACTGGCAGTAGCAAGGTGGTTGGAGATACATACTTGCCTACTATGTGCCCACGGAGCGTTGCCACTAAGTCTCTGTACAAAGCTGGCCCCATTAAATGGTGTTGGGGTTATCCCATGACTAATGTAAAAAACAAAAATCAGCCATCATGCAGTACATGGCAACCTCTTTTTAACAAATTGTCCGAATTGTCAGCTGAGGCACATTGTGCAGACATTCAAAATCCAGCAAGCACGATATGAAGCGCTTCCTGGATCTCGTGCGGCACCAGATATGAAGGTTAATCGCAATTTCTAGCATTTCTGAGATTTTAGTTCTGTGACCCTCGACGTCTCCCCCCCCCCTGGTACTGTTAGCGCCTGATAAGTGGTGATCATCTCCCTGCTTATCTGTCCTGCTGTTCCTTTCCCCACTCCAATGTCATCTTCAAGTTCTGACACAGCCATGATGACCACTGATGAGGAGGCTAGAAGGCTGGATGCTTGCTTCATTGCTCCATTGAGCGTCACTTTGCATTGGTTCCTACCTGGAGAATATATCCGTATGCACATTTATGTCATCAAGGATCGGCGTGAAATAGACCCAATTAGGGGTTAATTGCTTTGTAGAAAAGCACAACATTATAGCAGAAAATGGAAGAGAAGAGAGGTCTTGGTGGACTGCCAAGTTGTATGTGCTGAATTCGAGCGAGGGGGATGTGTCGGCCTTAGACAGTATCTGCTCACAATGAATTAAATTTAGCTAATTTATCAAAACTACAAGCAGAAGCAGGAAAAAACCTGACTCCGTGGTAAGCCCAGGAAGCAGGAGATCTAGCAATCATTAATGAGCGGGATGGTGGGAGGAAGGAAGAGCTGAATGTCATTTATTGCAAAGATTTTAATTCCTATACAAATATTCAGATTATCATTAAAATCAGTGAGGAGGAAGGAAGAAGAAGAAGAAGTATTACGATATATAATGCAATGCTGGCTGGTATAGTGATGGCTTATCTCCGGCACTCCAGCTATGGTAAAACTACGACTCCCAAGATGCACACTTGCTTGGCTGTTCTCAGAACTCCATAGAAATGAATGCAGGATGCTGGGAGTCGTAGTTTCACCATATCTGGAGTGCAGGAGGTTAGCCATCACTGGATGTGTAAGATTTTGCCTCCCAGACAGGTACAAGTCCTCATCAACAGTAGCAAAGGCGATGGACCAGCTAAAGTGGAGCTCTCTCACTCCAAGGACCCCATAGAGGACACATTATCTGCCTCTTGTCTTTAAAGAGTATCTGTCCCCTCTCCTGACATGTCTGCCCCCATATAGAGTAATAACAGTTCTAGGGCATCTGTTCCTATGGCTCTGTGTTGTACCATTCCAGTATTATTCCTGCTAGAAGTCTGCAGTAAAGGAACTGCTGGGTGTTACCAGTAGTAGGTGTGCCTGACTTTGTCCAGTCAGTGGTGCTGGTGTCCGAGAGGGTGCAGGGACCCACGCTCAACTGGTAACACCCATCTGTACCTGGGCTGCAAGCTGCTGGCAATTCATTCATAACTTCTACTAGAAAAGATAGAGGAATGGTACAACATAGAGTCATAAGAATAGAGGTTTCGGAATTGTTATTACATGGAAAATGCAAGTAGTTGCTACAACAGACATGTCAGGAGAAGGGGACAGGTCCTCTTTAAGGTCTGTGGGAAGCTATTGGAATGGGATTGAGCTGCAATACCAAGCACAGCCACTATCCAATGTATGGCGCTGTGCTTGGTTTAGTATAAAGGAGCTGCAGCCCTTCAAACAGCTGGTTGGGCCCTACAGATCAGATAACCCTTCCCCACATCTTTACTTCATCCCTCTTCTTTTCAGAAGCATAACCTGACGCTCCTGGACTCCTACACAAAATCTGTAACAAGGACCCCAACCAAGCATATGTTATTTATAACCATAGGTCTGGGGCACCGGGGATCGCTTGAAACTGCTGTCCCTGCGCCCCATTAAGGGTACTTTCACATTAGCAGCAGGGGAGTCCGTCAGGCAGTTCCGTCAGGTGAACAGCCTGTCGGATCGGTCCTGCCGCTAGTTCACGTGTGCCCCCGGACTGCCGCACTGTCCCCATTGACTATAATGGGGGCGGGGTTCCGACGGCAGCGCTCGGCGAGAGGCCGCCAGACTAAAAGTACGACGTGCAGTACTTTTAGTCAGGCTGCTTCTCGCCGTGCGCTGCCACCGGAACTCTGCCCCCGCCCCCATTATAATCACTGGGGACAGAGCAGCAGTCCGGGGGCACACGTAAACTAGCGGCAGGACGGATCAGACAGGCTGTTCACCCACCGGAACAGCCTGATGGAGGTCCGTGCCACTAGTGTGAAACTAGCCTTAGCTACTCCCCTACTTCTTTCCAATCTTCCAATTCAAAGACTGTAACGTCTGAAGCACATTCAAGCGCAGTGTTGCTCGAATTTGTATACGTTGTATCATTTGGATATTTCCCTTTTTGTTTATACTTTAAAATGTGTTTATATTGTATCATTTGGATATTTCTCATTATTATTATACTTTATTTTGACTTTTGTTTCTTTTTAAATCAATAAAAACCTTTGACATTCATTTTACGGTGTATACTGCCATTGCCGTACCATTCTTCCTACCTAGGGTGTCTCTGTATATACTGCATGTTTTCTGTACATGCCAAATAGCGGTTATATTGCTGTCTGAAACAGAACGCGGTGCTTCTGCTCTTTATCAGCTGTTCTGCAATGTTTTACGGGCTGCGAGCAGGACGTCTGCCAGCTTTCCATTAAAGTCTGTTATTTTTCGAGGTAGATATTAGAGCAAGCCATCCCGACACTTAGCGTGCGCACCACTGAAAACACGAAGTCATACGTTGCTTGGTTAAAAGCTCTACGGCTCGGTCTCTGCTTTCGCTCTCACGTTGTACCTTTCATCCCATAAATGATGACATTTGAACAAACAGCTCTCCTAATACGGAAAAATTCACAGCATGACCTTACGTGTTCGGAGGCGCCCGCTGCTGTTTGTTTGTGTAATGAGGTTTTATGTTTTTGCTTTCTAAGTGGCCAATACTGGTGCAATTTAACTGGCACTTAGTTCAGCCTGTTCCTTAAGTTTTCAAGTGTGCTTATTTTCCATGCTGTGCTTTTCATAGGATTTGCATGTCGCAGCAGCCGCCCTAATTCTTTTCCAAGTAAACAACATATGCATTGCGTTCGGTAAAGGCTAACGTGTGCGCAAATGGCCTACTTCGCTCCACGTGTCAAGGCTGCACGTCATGGGTAGCTTCTCTTATGTTAATAATTTGGCCAAAATTGCACAAAAATGTTTTAGAGAAACATTTGTTTTTCTGATGCCATTCATTAGTGACTCTCCATATTTACACATAGGGGGGGGGGGGTCCTAAACAAGTAACCTTGCTCTCTCCAGTCCATTTATCATAATAGGTTATGGAATGGGATATCTTCTGAGGACAAGACATTTTTTATTTATTTGTATTTCCGACATCATATCTCAGGGGCTGAAGAGTAACCAAGATGGCCACCTTTATATTCAAAATAGGAAAAAAGATAGTGGCTCAAACAGTCTGATATATATTGGTGTGGTGCTCAACCCTCGACTCACCCAATGTTGTGCTAAATTGGAAAAAATAATGAAAATAGGGGGGCACTCTACTACCTGGAACCAGATGGACAGAAATATATATTTTTGTATCAATATAAAATGTATTAAAACAACATTCCATACGTATAAATACTTTAAATAATATTGTATACTACCAGGTCGACCTAGTATTCTAATTGTAAAAAATAATAATATAAATAAAAAATAAAAACAATTGATAATATACTATATATAATGAGGTTATAGGGTTTACATATATTTCATCTTTCCCCCAAGACAAATATATAGAGAGTCACTTTTTCTGTAGAGAGAAAATAAGGATATTCGTCCCACAAATATCCTTGATGAAGTCACCAATATATATATTTAGATGGATAGTATCACTCCTTTTATCACATGTATATTGGTATTTTTTCGTAATGTTAATATGTGTATCCAATATAGTAGCTACTTTTTCAGGTTGTTTATAACTTGATACAATATATGTTTCTTTACATGTACATTACCACTCTTGCAGCTTTGTTACTTCACCATTTGGATGTGGCCGTACTTTGCCTCCTGCTAATCTGTGTGTTTGATCACTCCTCGGTAAGTACATGCGGCGTTCCACGTGGTTTTAATCCCCGTCGGTCTCCTTGCAGCCCGTCTGGTTATTTCGCTGCCGCAGACCGTAGCGCTAAGCTGGTGGGTTTGTTCGCCTCTTAACTTCGCGGCGTCCCACGTGTTTCATATGGTGTGCCGCTACCAGAACACAATTCTATTTTAAATTGGCCTTTAGATAAAATATTGAGCAATTCTGTCACAATGGGTTAAAGGGGCATTCCCATCACATACAGTGGGGGCATATCGCTAGGATATGCCCCCATTGTCTTATAGGTTCGGGTCCCACCTCTGGGACCCACACCTACAACGAGAATGGAGCGGGGAGAGTTGTGGCTGGGGGACCCCGGATTTCCCGGGGTCTGTCCAACACCAAGCGTTGCTCCCTGCTTCACCTATAGAAGTGAATAGGAGCGCACGCGCGGCCCCTGCTCCAATTAATTTCTATAGGGAAGACGCAAATAGCCGAGCCAGCGCTCGGCTATTTTAGGCGGGCCAGTACTGGAACCTATTAGCTACACTATATCACTATCTAACCTACACTGACTATCTCCCACTAACTATCTGTATTATATATATGAGCTAACTAACTAACTAACTAACTACTATCTAATGTAATGTGACAGCAAAGCAGAGAGCACAGCAATGACACTGCTCTCTCTCTCAGAACTGCAAAAAAAAAACTGCAGAAAATGGCTGCTGCGAAGGGTTCTTATATAGTAAGGGGTAGGCAACTTTCCTATTGGTTGCTAGGGATGTTGCTAAGCTCAGACAAAGACATTGCAGCCTTCTCATTGGCCCACAAGCAAGAAGCGGGGAGGGATCATGGGTTCAGAGGGAAAAAAATCTAGAATAATAGCACTATATTCTAAATCTTCGCGAATTCTCAAAGTGGCGATATTCGCGATTACAATTCGCAATTCGAATATTCATGCCCAACACTAAGAATAAGTACAAAATAATAATAAAAAAACTGCCCCCAAAGGTGTACATAGTCTTTAAAAGGGATGGCCCATGATCAACATTTATCACCTATCCACAAATGGATAAATGTATGATTTTGAGAGGCCCAACTGCTGAGACCTCAACTGATCATGAGAACGGGGTCCAGTGTGTACATTCGTAACTGATTCTTCATTCATTGCAGCACTTGGCCATCTCCTTTAGTCCCTTAGAGGTGAATGGTGAGGTGGTCATGCATGTGTACTACTGCTGCATTCACATAGGACACAGGTGACTGGTAGTGGTCCTAGTGGTCGCACCCCCATCCAAACTCTTTTTTTCTAATTTTATACCACCCTTTAACAATCTGCTAAATTGTCCTCATTTCAAGGGGATCTCCCACTTCATCAAGCGGCATTTATCATGTAGAGAAAGTGAATACCAGGCACTTACTAATGTATTGTGATTGTCCATATTGCCTCCTTTGCTGGCTGGATTCATTTTTCCATCGCATTATACACGGCTCATTTAGACCACCCTGTAATCCAGCACACAACAGGAAAAAGCAACGACCTATGCACACTCCCGTGGTCCGGGCCACCAGACAGGCTGGTGGCTTCTCCTATAGTGCGCAAGCATGACCACCACTGTTGGATTGCAGGGTGGTCGTAACCTCTGGAAACGAGCAGTGTATAATGGGATGGAAAAATGAATGAAGCCAGCAAAGGAAGCAATATGGACAATCACAATACATTAGTAAGTGCCTTGTATTAACTTTCTCTACATGATAAATGCCACTTACTGAAGTGAGACGAGTCGACCCCTTTAAGCACATATTTCTTTTTATTGTAGTAATAGAAAAGCCAAAGTCGGAAAGAGAAATAAATGATAAAATGAGAGGCACAACTAAAAAGCAGGTGCGAATAGAAACATATATTATTATACATTGCAGTGAGCAGGAGAAGTCAGTCGTCTTTAGTAGATGATAGGGTAAAAAATAACATATTGTCAAAAACACTCCTTTTTATAGCACATGAAATAATGAAAATGCAAACTAACATAAAAGAAGAGGCTGTTGTTCTTACTGCTGAAAGAGAGCAATTTCTCAAGCTTTCAATTTCACCTTAATCAGCAACTCCGAGCTTCTCCCCCAGAGACGAATAGTACTTGGGAAATATGGAATTTGAGATAAACACAATGCCGAATGGAAAAACATTTCTATAGTTTAATGTACACCATGGCACAGAGAGAAAACTGTCAGAGAGTAACTCATTCACACCAGTGGCATGAGTCCAATGGAGAGAGATTCCAGGCTACTATGGGGCACGTGGGATGGAGGTCACGAGGCTGGGAGGTCATCTCGCCCATGGTGTCAGCTACAGTTCCAATTGCATCAATTGTATATTGTCCTTTGGTATACGTTTGTTGTGTTTCTGTAGTATTTTCTTTGCAGTGATTTTGACAAAAAACACATCAAGATCAAGAACACTGCAGTTTTATGAAAATTGTAAAAAAAAAGTGCCAAAACTAGGACAAACCGTCGGCAGCATGCAGCCAGAAGCTGCTCACAATCACTTCTTCTTCCGTGATGCTGGAGCCCAGAGGAGCATTTGGATGCCAGAACAGAGATGGGTTGGAGCATCAGCCACCGTGCAAAGGGGACACCCGGCACAGCAAATAGGGCAGTGGGCAAAGTAAAGATGGAAGTGGGCATAACACACGGGGAAGCAGACACAGCACAAGGGGGCAGATGGTACAATTCATGGGGGGTTACAGGCACAGTAAATAGGGCAGCAGGCAAAGAAAGCAGTTAATGGGCATAGTACATGGGGATGCAGGCAAACAAGAGGACAAGAGGAGTAATACAAGAGAGTGCAGCTGGTGCAATCTTAAGGGGTAGCTGGGAGAGCACAGTGGGCCCAGCCATTTATATTAATGACCTATCGTCAGGATGGGTCATCTCATCAATATCAGATTGTCAGGGGTCCAGCATTCAGCAACCCCACTGATCAGGAGGCGGTGCTCCATGCGAGCGCTGCTTCCGCGTCATTACACTATGTGTCGTCTCGTCTGTAGTGGCGGTGTAGTGTAATTACAAGCACTTGCTCCTTTGACTGGAATGGAGCGAGTACTTGTATTACACTGTACTTCTGAGACGAAGTGCAGCGTAATAAACAGGAAGCGGCGCTTGCATGGACAACGGCCTCCTCTTCAAACAGCTGATCAGTGAAGGTGCCAGGTATGGGACCCCCGCCGATCAGATGCTGATGATCTATCCTGACCATAGGTCATCAATATAAATGGCTGGACAACCCCTTTAAGGCTAGCGCCACACAGCGGCGTGTTGCACGACAGGAAAGTCACGTGACATTGCATATAATGTATGACACTCGACATGCTGAAACTACAACACTACAGTCTCATAAAATCCAACGCTGCTGGATTTTGTGTCACAAGTCACGAGACTTGTCGATTTGTATCCCTAGTCTAAATGAAAAGAAAGCAAATTACTGCAATCAGGGTGATGTCGACTGTGAGCCTCTGACTTCACTTTTACTGTACTTTTTAGGGTGGGTGACAAATCTAAACTCGGGTATAAGAACTTACAATTTCTATGTACACCAATGCTGCAGACATATAAAATAATTCTCACCGCCCCCTAAACTATCCTGTCCCACAGCTGTTTTCTCTTGTCACCCTTGATACCTATTAATCCAACTTCTGTCAACCATCTTTATTGCAGAAATCATACCCAGAAGGCAATAACTAAAACTCCCATATTGCAACTTCCATAATTTAAATCCAAATTATGAATAGGCTGGAGTGGAGGTATAAAGATATAGGCTCATGACAGGCTGCATGCTGTAATTACGCAGCAGCATGCATGTCACAGGCAGTTTGCACACACCGGCCCAAGGATCCCAAAAGGATGGGTAGACATGGCCTTGTATTATCTAGCAGAGGCCTCGATAGATATCACGCCAGTATAATACACAAGAATGTGCAGATATTACACAGGCAATTTTATTATACAATAGCCCAGGCTTATTCTCTACCAGTAATGACATCAGACATTGCAGTTGCATAAGGATTCAGGTAGAAATCCATAGATAACTATGGATTTCCCATAAAAAATAAATAAAGAATAAATAAATAAATAAATAACTTACTAAAACAAAAAATAAACAAAAACATTGAATAAATAAATAAATACATAAAATTAATAAATAAAAAGAAGTAATAAATTGTAAAAATTTGAGGTTAAATCAGATCACTGCATTGCCATCTACTAAGCAAGATAGTTGTCACACAAATAACTTTTACTCCGACACAGCTTTATGGTCTTGTCACAAGTTTAGGGTGTTTGTACCCAGTGTGTGCCCTAGCTAACAGATAAGGGTCCTGAATTAGGGGATAGCCCAGTGTCGGACTGGGGTACCTAGGGCCCACCAGTAAAATTTATTTTGGGGGCCCACCGTACGGATACATTCAAATATAATAAATAATTTAACAAGCTTTTTATATGCACATAGGCTGGTGGAGGTGCTGTACATTGAATATATGTATGTAGTGAAGTAAGTCTACTGTGTTATGTGCCATTTGTGCAAGGGGTGGGAGACTAGGGGACCACCGGGGGAATCCCCTGTACCCCTGTGGGCCAGTCCGAGCCTGGGACAGCCCCGATAATTTCTATAACTTATGAACTTCTTGCTTTCCTTTTGCTATTGCAGGAAACTCACCCGAAGCCACACTTTAGTTCCTTAGCTTTTTCACAATTAGAAACCAGGAACAATATAGATAAAATATAGAGCTAAATATTGGAAGAGCTCTATAAAACCTGAACTATAATAGTTTAGTAGAGACAAGTTAGAATCAGGAATCCACATTATGTAGGAATATATTTTTCGTTAAAGTCAATATCAAAGCTTTTAAAATCTAAGACAAATGACTCCTTTTGCACAAGCCGTAATTGGAACTCATAAAAGTCTACATTATTTAGTTGGCAAATGTGCTTTTAGAAGCTGACCTGCAGGATACATTTAAAATAATGTACAGCCTAAGTGTAGGGTTAAATGTGGGTGATAAAGCAGTGCTAAACATAAAAACAGCCTTATTTGGGCTCCATAATTTGTGCACCTTTTAAAGTAATGAAAGTCTAAGCTGAGACCCAGTTGTGGACTTTTCCAGTGTAGATTTCTACAGAAATTCTCTGCAAAGTCTGTGTGTCAATTCTGCTGTAGATTTGTGAAGTACCCCAGTGCAGGGGGTACTGGCAAATTGTTTGTTGCTTAATGCTTCTCATGTTATTTAATGTCATGTTATGCTCTGTATACCCAATATGGTTATAGATGGAAGTGACAGAGTTAATCAACTCTGGAATAATCTCTATAGGAAGCTTGAATGTGGATCCTAGATCTGCCCTGGCTGAGTCTAGAGAGTTCCAGCAAGTAGAGGAACTGTGAGTAAGCAACTCCATGTACTCCATTCCTCACAAGACTGGACTAAAGCTACAGAGACTTATCGGTATTTGGATGATCTACATAAAGGAAGAAGGAGAGAAAGAGACAAGAAGGTTCAGAAATCTGCACGGATGAGCATTGGAGTCAGTAAAGTATCCTGCTATCTAAGCTATTTAAACTTTACTGCAGTGAGGGGAATACTGTTTATACACCCTTCTCACTTGGACATGACTTGGCCAGTCGTATCTTAAAACCTGTATTCTTCAGTTTCAAATTATAGGCTAAGTTGCAAAAGTGAGATTGCCTGCCATAGATTCTACAGGAAGAGACTTGACACAGATAGAGAGGAAAGAGGACCACGACTCTCACCCATGTCTAAATCTATACATCATCTGGGAAGAATTGCACTGTGTTTCATTGGAACTGTGTTCTCTTCTCATTGGATGTAGTACAACTCCTACTTTGCACTTCTCTAACAAGAGACATTTATTCTGCTACATCTGGCCTGGTTACTGACTCCTGCATCATATGTCGGCCATGGCACTCCACACATCCTGCCTTGCACCCATACAAACACTTACCATCATGGGTACCCCAACTATAATCAGACAGGAGCCCCAACATCAGAGTGTTCACCGGGGAAAGAAAGGGTGTGCCCTCCTTTCACTGCACAGCTCTGGTTAGCAACAGTGAGGGGAAAGCCACTGTGATTGACTGTAACAGCCAGAGCTACTACCACTCCCATCCTCAGCTCTGGCTCCTCCTCAGCCTCTGCATTTGAAACAGACTTTTACTGCAGATTTCCCCCTTTTGCAATGCATACTGTGAAATCCACATAAAAATGTGCATGTAATTCATTACATATTTGCTGTTAAATCTCTGCTGTTAAAAGACTGCTGCATATAATACAGTACATTACAGAGGCACTACCCAGCGGTACCTATGGAAGCACAAGAGAAGCCATGTGCTGCCGTATAGGCTCTACACACACTCAGCCATGTATATGAGATCATACTGGTTGTTATAAGGGTTTTTCTAGAATTTTAAGGGGTTTTACAGAATTTCTACTCCCGATGAGTGGGGGTATGACTCCCAACACCCACAAAGAGGCCGTGGCACTTGGAAGAGCCTTGCTGCCTCATCACATTATACCAAGCACAGGAGGCAGCAGCTCAAGTGAACTCTGAAGCCAGTTCTAACAGCTGATCGGCAGTGGAACAGACCCCTGCCCAGGGGCGTAGCTATAGGGGGTGCAGAGGTAGCAGTCGCCACCGGGACCAGGAGCCGTAGGGGGCCCAAAGACCATGTGCTGCATAAGAAGACACTGGTATTGTAGAAAATGCATGCTGGTCAAGTTACACCTGTGGCTGCAGGTAAGGGGTTAGGTCAAGAATTGGGCATGGGGGGGGGGGGGGTTCATTTAAATTTTGCCTCAGGCAGCACGAAGTCTATGTGCTTCCCTGCCTCTGGCCACAAAGCACTGATGGAAGGGGGGCCCAAGCTGGACTCTTGCACCAGGGCCCAGGAGCTTTTAGCTATGCCCGTGCCCCTGCCGATCAGATATTGATGACCTATCCTGACTCCTGAGGATAGGTCATCACTTTAATGCAGAACATTGTTTGATCAGTGGGGGTCCAACCACCAACTAACCCCCGGCTGATCTGCACTGCACAGCCCCGAAGCCTCTTCATTGTTTGCAGCGCCATTCATATGAGTGTGGCCATGTCTGGTACTGCAGCTCTGTCCCTTTCCCTTGAATGGGACTAAACTGCAGCACCAGCTATTGCTGGCCTTACCGACAACTATGGTGCCTGTGTAATGACTTGTGCTGATCAGTACTTACGGTAGATTGTGAGCCCCATTGGGGATAGCTTGATGCTAATGTCTGAAAAGCACTGCAGAATATAGTATAAGTACGTAAAGTATAATACAAAAAAAATTAAAAAATCAGTTTGGTGCTGGAAGGTGGACCTCCCTGCTGATCTAACATTGGTGGTCTATGCTGAGCTGTACATGGGCGCTGTAGCATGCCTCGCACAAGCTCTTAGTTTTTGAGCATTAGCTAAAAAAAAACTCCGTAAACAGCTACTGTAAACAAACTGCACCTTTCAAAACTAGAATTAAGTGCTTCCATTACTTAACTTTTATGATAAGCTCTCTATCAAGCCAATATCAAATTAAATCCAGGATAAGCCATCTAAAAAAGAAGACATTAATATGCTTTATGGTAAATGAGGGTTTCCAGATGTCTAGGAAACATTGTTATGTGATTTACAGACCAAGGACCTTCTTCTTTTGGAAACTGTTTTTATGATGCGGAAGGCACTTACGGGTAACTCTTTCAGTAAATGGGCTTAATAAAAAGGATTTTCCATAGCCGGCCTTCATTATATCCTATCCAACTGAGGCATGAGGCACAAACTACCTCATCGACGTCACGAGTGTGTGAGCTAGCACCTCAGGTTCAGCTTACGTTAAAAGGAAGACTGAATTTAGGAATGGAGGAGAAAAGGTCGGTATCATGCAGCCATTAGATCAGCTTAGCACAGTGGATAGGGCCCTGCAGATATAATGTATTTGTTGCTGAATTCCGAATATATTCTCTAGGTGCAATTATCTAGACGAGCTCTTGACGATATTTCCTTAAGCCATACAGCAAAATACGACCTGAAGAGCAACATGCTATTAGATGATAAACCAAAGATAATCCAGGGGGAAGTGACATGTACTCGATCTCTGGATACTGATCAGGCCTATTATGCTACAGGGCTATTTGTCATTGCCGGGACATTACGGCTGATGTAGAATGCCTTCACTAGGTAAAATAATAAGTCAATTATGGCAGGGCCCCGTCTTGCTTGCCAGGCAGAACAAGCATGTGAAGAAGTATTGGATATATTGCACAGAATATATAGAAGGGAAATAATGTAACTGTTCGTGTCAATATTTTCTCTTGAATTACAAAATAACAAAAAACGTGTATAGTTATTGAAAAGAAAAGAAAATGAAAACAAGGGAAACAGGACTATAAAACAGCTCCTCTCCTGCTGTATTTCTCTTCTGATATGCAACCATGGGACTAAGAGCACCATATGTAATCATGCTTAACCACTTGAAGACCACAGGTTTATACCCCCCCAGTGACCAGGCCCTTTTTTACAAATCCGCACTACACTACTTTCACCGTTTATTGCTCCGTCATGCAACTTACCACCCAAATGAATTTTACCTCCTTTTCTTCTCACTAATAGAGCTTTCATTTGGTGGTATTTCATTGTTGCTGACATTTTTACTTTTTTTGCTATTAATAAAAATTTAACGACATTTTTGCAAAAAAATGACATTTTTCACTTTCTGTTGTAAATTTTTTTTAAAAAAACTACATTTCTATATAAATTTTTCTCTAAATGTATTGTTCTACATGTCTTTGATAAAAAAAAAGTCCAATAAGTGTATATTTATTGGTTTGGGTAAAAGTTATAGCGTTTACAAACTATGGTGCAAAAAAGTGAATTTCGGCATTTTGAAGCAGCTCTGACTTTCTGAGCACCTGTCGTGTTTCTTCAGGTGCTAGAATGCCAGGATAGTATAAATACCCCCAAATGACACCATTTTAGAAAGAAGACACCCCAAAGTATTCGCGGAGGGGCTTGGTGAGTTCATGTATCATTTCATTTTTTTCACAAGTTAGCGGAAAATGACACTTTCTGAGGAAAAAAAATAATAATAAAGTTTCCATTTCTGCTAACTTCTGGCAAAAAAAAAAAATCTCATACGGGCTCATTATGCCCCTCAGTGAATACCTTAGGGTGTCTACTTTCCGAAATGGGGTCATTTGTGGGGTGTTTGTACTGTTCTGGCATTTTGGGCGAGGGCTAAATTGTGAGCCGCCATGTAAAAGCTAAAGGTACTCATTGGTTTTAGGGCCCCTTTGCACCCAGGCTGCAAAAAGTGTCACTCATGTGGTATCGCCGTACTCAGGAGAAGTGGGGCAATGTGTTTTGGGGTGTATTTTTACATATACCTATGTTGGGTGAGAGAAATATCTCTGTAAACTGACAACTTTGTAAACAACAATTTTAAAATTGTTGTTATACAGAGATATTTCTCACACCCAGCAGAGGTATATATAAAAATACACCCCAAACCACATTGCCACTTCTCCTGATGCGATACCATGTGTACTTTTGCAGCCTGGATGCAAAGGCCTAATTCAATGAGTACCTTTAAGATTTCACAGGGCATTTTTACGCATTTGGATTCCAGACTTCTTCTCACGCTTTAGGGGCCCCTAAAATGCCAGGACAGTATAAATACCCCACATGTGACCCCATTTTAGAACGAAGACACCCCAAGGTATTCCGTGAGGGGTATGGTGAGTTCATGTAAAATTTTATTTTTGTCACAAGTTAGTGGAATATGAGACTTTGTAAAAAACAAAATAAAAAAATAAAAATATATCAATTTCCGCTAACTTGTGCCAAAAAAAAAAATTCTGTGAACTCGCCATGCCCCTCACGGAATACCTTGGGGTGTCTTCTTTCCAAAATGGGGTCACATGTGGGGTATTTATACTGCCCTGGCATTTTAGGGAACCTAAGCGTGAGAATCCAAATGCGTAAAAATGCCCTGTGAAATCCTAAAGGTACTCATTGGTTTTAGGGCCCCTTTGCGCATCTTGGCTGCAAAAAGTGTCACTCATGTGGTATCGCCGTACTCAGGAGAAGTAGGGCAATGTGTTTTGGGGTGTATTTTTACATATACCCATACTGTGTGTGAGAAATATCGCTGTAGCGACAACTTTTTAAATTTTTTATACAAAGTTGTCAGTTTACAGAGATATTTCTCTCACCCAGCATGGGTATATGTAAATACACCCAAACACATGCTACTCTCCTAGTGCTGATCCACATAGTGACACTTTGCAGCCAAATGCATAAAGGCCCAAATTCAATGAGTACCTTTTAGGAGGAGCATTTTACGCATTTTCTTCTCATGCTTTAGGGCCCCTAAAATGCCAGGGCAGTATAAACACCCACATGTGACCCCATTTTGGAAAGAAGACACCCCAAGGTATTCCATGAGGGGCATGGCGAGTTCATAGAAAAAAATTTTTGGCACAAGTTAGTGGAAATTGATTTTTATTGTTTTTCTCACAAAGTCTCCCTTTCCGCTAACTTTTGACAAAAGTTTAATTTTCATGGACTCACTATGCCCCTCAGCGAATACCTTGGGGTGTCTTCTTTCCAAAATGGGGTCACATGTGGGGTATTTATACTGCCCTGGCATTTTAGGGGCCCTAAAGCGTGAGAAGAAAAATGCGTAAAAATGCCCTCTAAAAGGTACTCATTGGAATTTGGGCCCCTTTGCGCATCTTGGCTGCAAAAAGTGTCACTCATGTGGTATCGCCGTACTCAGGAGAGGTAGGGCAATGTGTTTTGGGGTGTATTTTTACATATACCCATGCTGGGTGAGAGAAATATCTCTGTAAATTGCCAACTTTGAATAAAATTTTTTAAAAAGTTGTCATTTACAGAGATGTTTCTCACACCCAGTATGGTATATGTAAATACACCCAAACACATTGCCTACTCTCCTGAGTGCGACGATACCATGTGTGTTACTTTTGCAGCAAATCGCAAAGGCCTAAAACCAATGAGTACCTTTAAGATTTCACAGGGCATTTTTACGCATTTGGATTCTCACACTTTAGCACCCCTAAAATGCCAGGGCAGTATAAATACCCCACATGTGACCCCATTGTGGAAAGAAGACACCCCAAGGTATTCTGTGAGGGGTATGGCGAGTTCACAGAAAAAAAATTTTTGACACAAGTTAGCGGAAATTGATATATATATATATATATATTTTTTTTTACAAAGTCTCATATTCCACTAACTTGTGACAAAAAATAAAATTTTACATGAACTCACCATACCCCTCACGGAATACCTTGGGGTGTCTTCTTTCTAAAATGGGGTCACATGTGGGGTATTTATACTGTCCTGGCATTTTAGGGGTCTCCATAATCATTACACGTATGGCCAGCATTAGGAGTTTCTGCGATTCTCCTTATATTGAGCATACGGGTAATGAGATTTTTCCGTTCAGCCGCTGCGCTGAAAAAAAAAAATAAATGAAGCGGCACAGATTTTTTCATTCGCATCGGTCAATGTGGATGAAAAAATCTCTGCCAAATCAGTGATTGCGGTGCGGTGGGCGCTAGCTAACTAACAAGTAGCTAACTAACTGGCGGTGATAGCGGGACCCTTATGCCCCATTCACACATCCGAAATTCTGTTTGCGGAGCGGAATTGCGGACCTATTCATTTCTATGGGGACAGACTTTGTCCGCTCGGATCGGAATTACGGATCCGCGCTTCCGAGTCTGCACTTCCGTTCCGCAAAAATATAGAACATGTCCTATTCTTGTCCGCAGTTGCGGACAAGAAAAAGCATTTTCTATATAGTTCTGTGCGGATCTGCAAAAATGCGGAAAGCGCATTGCCGGTGTCCGTATTTTGCGGATCCGCAGATCCATGGATCCGCAGATCCATGGATCCATAAAGCACATACGGACGTCTGAATGAGCCTGTAGGGGGTGATTAGTGACAGGGGGGTGACAGGGGGTGATCAGGGGGTGACATGGGTGATCAGGGGTTAATCAGTGATGGGGGTGGAGGGGTGTGTGTGTAGTGATTGGTGCACTTTTCCTATGTTTCCTCTGGTGGTCCCAAACAAAGGGACCACCAGGCAAGCTGAGCAGCAGGCATATCAGGCGCTGTTTAAAAAACAGCGTCTGATATGCGATTTAAATGCGGTTTTTCCGCATCTACAGCCTGCCAGCGCATGATCAGCGCTGGCAGGCTGTAGTTTCAGTTGTCCCGGCTCCGATCACATGAACGCGCACGCACGACGCGCGCGCGTTCATGTGAAATCTCGGGTCTCACGAGATGACGCCGATAGGCGGCAGTGAGACCTGAGAGAGCCGCCGCGCTGACGCCCATCGGCGTTAGCGTGGCGGCAAGTGGTTAAAGAGGACCTTTCACCTCTCCTGACATGCCTGTTATAATAGCTTCATGCTTTCCCCATATAATTCTGGAGCATTTACTCTTATGGCTCTATGTTGTGCCATTACTTTATTATTTTATGCACTTATATAGCACTGCTATATTCCGCAGCGCTTTACAGACATTAGCATCAGGCTGTCCCCAATGGGATCCCTATAAGTATGTATTTGGAGTGGGAGGAAACCCAGGGAGAACATACAAACTCCATGCAGATGGTGACCACGGCCAGATTTGAACCAGGAAAAGGCACCGGTGCTAACCACTGAGCCACCGTCCTTCTCGAAGTTATGAATGACTTGTTAGCAGTCTGCAGTAAAGGTACAGAGGGGAGGTAACCAGTTGGGGGGGGAGGTACATGCACAGACTCACTCTATCCAATCAGTGCTGCCATTTTCAGACTGCACAGGTGCACACCCCCAACTGGATACCACCCCTCGATACCCTTACTGCAGACTGCTGGCAATTCATTCATAACTTCTAGCAGGAATAATAAAGGAATGGCACAACATAGAGTCATAAGAATAAATTCTTCAGAATTGTTATTACGTGGGGAATGCATGAAGTTATTAAAACAGACATATCATTAGTGGTGAAGGGTCCTCTTTAAAGGGGCTATCCAATGATTAGTGTAATCTATGAATATCTGACATTATATAGTACATGAAAATCACTTTTTTTAACAAAGCTAGAGCCAGCCCTGTACCTCACATGGATCCAGAGATCTCCCCATTCATTGTTCCAATTGCTCTGCTAGATTTATATCAAGCTCAGGGGTTGTGTCCTTTATGATGCAGCTCTCTACCTATTATAGCTCAGGGGATGTGTTTTTTCTGCTGCAGCTCTCTCCCTAAGACAGCTCAGGAGGCAGTTGAAGAATGGAACTGAGCATGTGCGTCCACCTCAGCGAGAAATATGAAAACGACCAAACAGCAGGTGGCGCTATACAGATACATTTTATGTATCAGTGGTTGTACTGAATTTTTAATTACATGATTTTTAATTTCATGTCCCAAGACATGTTTTAAGATTCTTTTATGGGTCAGACATTGATTTGCAGGGTAGCTACCTTATCTTGTGATGTCATAATAATGTCTAATGAGGTTATTATGCTGTCATAATTAATGCCCTATGATGTTATAATTAAGGAGACACTCCCGGAAATCTGTTTTGCACCCCCATCTCATTTGCAAATGTGCTCCTATACATAATTGTTTGTTTAACAAACTGATACATTAGAATTTCCCAAAATTCATTTCGGTCCGATTCATCTGATTTGGTCAAGAAATTATATTCAGGTACAAATACCTGAATTGAAATTGATTACATGTCTAGAAAACCTCTCTTTCCCTTTCCCTTAATTTCCCAAACTGAATCTCAAGAAATTCTAACAAATCAGAATTTTTGGAAAAATTTGGGTCGAATTTCGATTCTAAAGAATCAACTTGTTCCTTTCTAATGTAGATTAATGGATGTTTTTTCAGCTTTTGTTAGATCATGTGACCGCTAATGAGACTCGCTGGATCCCACGGCATCTGCCGTGTTCCTCTATTCATTTCCTATGAGACTAACATCGAAGAGTGAGGAAGGAGAGCGGAAGGAGGAGTAGAAGAGAGATGAGTAAATATTGTGATACCAAGGGGACTCCAAGACGAACAGTCTGTAAATAAACCTTTACGTATTTTAATTGTAGTAGCGCTCCAGAATCCTATTTCCATTTTATCATATGTTCATCGGGACCGTCTAGAAGTGTCTCAGAGGAGAGAGCGGCCTCGACCCGTTGGCCTCACTGATAGCAGAGTTGTGCATGTTAGGTAAGTATAACTGCTAGCGTTGTGCCGTATTATCACTAAGGTTTAACAATAGGGAACGCCTTTCAACTTATCTTTTTTAATCAATGTCTCATGATTAGAGATGAGCGAACTTTAAAAAATAGTTTGGCGTTCGGGTTGTGGTAATCACCGCATCCCGTTATGGACTATCCCGGCATGTGGAATCCGTAAGGGGTGGCTTCCAGGAACTCGAACTGTTGAAAAGCCGAAGGACCTGGGGTGACGTCACCGTCATGTGATCAGTGCAGGGGGCGTGGCTCAGCACGAGATCAAATCCATCAAATCCGGTAGTGGAATCCATAATGGGATGCGGCGATTACCACAACCCGAACGCCAAACTATTTTTTAAAGTTTGCTCATCTCTACTCATGATGTCTTATGATGTATTGGTGATGTCATAGTAATGTCCTCTGAGGTCACAGTAGTGTTTTAGGTTGTTAAAGCCATGAGTTATGATGTCATAGTAATGAATTGTGATGTCAGATAGGTGGTGATGATGGCATAATGATGTCTTAAGATGTCATAATGTTCTTTTCCTGTGTTAGAAAAATGTTTTAGGATGTGTTAATGATGTGTTATGATGTCACAATGATGCATTAATCCAATCCTATCTTGTCCTAACCTTATGATGTCTTATGTATGCAGTGTCCCACTCCGTGGTAGTAGTAGTAATGGAGTCCTGTATACATAAGGGTATTTGCAGTATGTTCATTGTGCATCATCTGGATCCGAATACACGGATTCAGGGAGTGCCCCCGAGAAGGTGGACATCCCCCAAGACAAGCTCCACCGATAAGTAGGCCGGCTGGCCACTATTTGTCCCTGTTGTTAAAGGGAAATGACTGTGTGGGGACAGAGGGGCAGACGGGACTACCTTCTTGTACCTTCTTTTACCTACCTGTGTTTTTACCTACCTGTGTTTTTGTGTTAGGTGCTAGTTCACCAAGCCACTCAGGAGCCCACTGCCCCTTCTAAAGGACTCCAATGCTGCTATAATACCTGTTGTGCATGTTGTCACCCCTTACCCTTTTTCCCCTTCTCAGTTGGTCTTGGCCCATAAATCCAGAGACCTTTAGTCCAACGTTTTTAGAAAATGTGCCCAGAGAGGAACTTTGTACAAGCTGTGTTTTATCCTATGAAACATTAAACGGTTTTATCAAGCACTAATTGCCCCAGTCAGAGATATCAAAAGTCTACTGTGTTCGGATTACAAATATACAATACCCCAAATCAGAGTTGAACTATGCCTATGAGTGGTTTGTCATGGACTGCATGCCCTAGAATTAGATCAACGCCCAATTTGGTCACCGCCAGGCACGAAAGTTACTGCGCCCAATTTCATCCTGCGCCGAGTAGCTGGAAGATATATTAATACTGTATATATACTTATTGATGAGAACCCTTTGCCTATATGTGGTTATCCAATTGATATAATAGTACCGTGCAACATTGATTTCTATGCATTTGTGTTTGGGGTGCAATTGTCATATTTTTCAGGTGTCTTCAGAAAGATGCAGAGCTTCAATCAAGTCAAACGCAGAAGACGGCTTATTTTTAAGTGGGGGCGGATGCAGTGTCCCACACCGTAGTTGTAATGGGGCCCTGTATATATAAGGGTATTTGCAGTATGTCCATTGTGCAACATGTATGTATATTGCTGTAATTCCTTTTAACAGGCTGCTTACAACTTACATATAGAAGCAATCAGTCACGCCATGGGGGTGCTAGTGATAATTATATATAGAACAGGTTGCAGGAAGTGTAAGGGAGTAGAGTTTAGCTCAGTGAGAGCAAGGTCAGTCTAGACCGGAACACTGAAGTCAGGACAGTGGAAATTTAGTCTGTAGCCAAGAGAAGCTAATCCCAAGTCAGACACAAAAGTCAGACTCCTCAGCCAGACCGCAGAGTCAGACAAGGGAGCCGGCTAACTAAAGCTAGGGCTGGACCTGCTAAACCCATAAGTAAATGAGAGCTGACAAGTAGCTACCCCTCTGAGTTGCGAGCAGACCAAGGATAGGCCTGAAAGAGAAAAATAGAAGTGACCCAGTGTGGGCAGAGAGCATAAGGAAAGCCTGGTAAAGGTGAGCATGATATCTCAACCTATGGACTGCAGTTAAGGCAAAACTGTATATGGAGCCACATTCCTCTATGGACAATGTGGACAATACTAATGGAAGCTGTAAGTAAGCTAAGGAAGATATATATACTCGACGCGTGAAACAAAGAGGTTTATAGATCCCTCAACACCAGAGTTTGCCCCGAAGGAATCTAGTGCCTTCCTTCTTGTCACTGCATGCTGGCTCAGGGAGGTTTGCTAAAATGTGACTATCAACTATCACACCCATCAGGCTACCAAACTCACTTGCGCCCCTGCAACCCGGTTGCTGCATGAAGTAATAATGTCATATAATATATTTCATGACGTCCTAATGATGTCCAATAATATCATAAATATGTCTTTATGTCATTATTAATGACTCTTGATGAAGTTTAAGGATATCGCAGTGATGTCATAATGGCTTGTGATGTCACAATTGTGTATTATAATGTGATTATCATGTCTTATGATGCCATAAAAAGGTATTATGATGTCATAATTAATGTCTTTTTATGTCATAATGATGTTTTATGATGCAGTGACCGTATTCTATGGTGTCATAGTAGAAAGATATTTTTTTGTGATGCAATAATGCTGTAATGATGTCTCAATTAAATATTTTCTGGTCAAATTAATATCGCATCACTTTATGGTGTCATAATGAATTGATAAAGATGTCAGAATTATATCTAACAATAATGTCTAACGATATAATGATGTCCTATGTGATAATTATGCATTATGAGGTCCTTATGATGTGTCACGATGTCATAACTAATACTGTACTGTGTCTCCAATAGGTGGCACTAGAGAGACAGCTTTCTTTCTTATTTAGGAGACCCAATTTGCCTTTTTCCAGTAGAGCATTGCCTGTAAGAATCCATCCCACCTGGGTCTCTTCAATGAGAACCAATATCTCCTGACCGCTCATTAGAAGTAGAAACCTAAAAAAAATATGAGATTCAGTAGGAGCAGGTGATTTTAATTAGAATTAATGGGAGCTATATTACTATGAGGAATACATTTATGATGTTTTGTTCAATTTGAACATCTTGTCTAATTTCATCTTAGCAAACGGTATTATAGCCTGATCCTACGAAGAACTCCAGCACTGGGCATTGATTAGTATACACAAGGAAAAAGTATAGAAGAAACTTCTCACTTGAAGGACTTTTCATCTTTCGTCAAGGTTAAAATGCAACTATCAAGAATTAAAACAAAAGATTTGCATCCTTGACTTGACAAGAACACTACATGCACCAAGTAATTATACATCCCAGCAGACCTTACTGAAATATCCTCCTGCTTTTTGGGGGAATCTTGTTTCATTTTGCTATTGTTTTGATTCCAACAGATCAAGCTTTTTCCCTTTACGCTTGTTCTCTCGAACTTGTGATTGCTGTAAGGCAACTGGTTGCAGAAGGAGCCCTCCCCCATTGCCCGGTCTACAATAGAGACCAGAAAGTATACATTCTGCCTATTGCTAAGCTATAACTCTACACCTCAACCGCCTGTCAGAAGAAAATGGATGTGATCAGGATGAAATAAAACAAGAATCACAAAAATAAACGTGGCCTAAATGGGTGGGACTGCTCCAGACCCCAAACACTGTGGCGTGTTTCTAACTGGGGGGGCAGTTCCTCCACCTGCACCTGGAAGCCGGTGTCACATGGTCTGTTGTAGGTGTAGCTTGCGGCCTCATGTGTTCCCCATTGCATTGTTGGTCCTGCAGTGCAGGTGAGTGGGATGGGGCTGTAGGCTACTTAATACCTGTTCAGACCTTGTTCACACACCATAGGTAGTCTAGTGGTAGGACCCCATGTCATGCTGAGATACCGTGTAGTGGTGCCTAAAGGGGCTCCGATATGTTCCTGATTGGAAATATTGGCGAATCTCTCAGCTTTTAACACCAGAGTGAGGGATTAGCCAGTGTTGTCAGTTGCTTATCCATGTGGTGCATCTTTTTTCTGTGAGTTATGTGTTTATATATTTTCATCCGCACATGTTTTATTTTGTGTAGGATGTTTGTGTGGTGCTTGTGGTTCGCGCCGGCATCCTCCATTGTATGCAATTTTGCTGGGGATAGCCGTTCGCTGCGAACCTCATGCGGAGGAACTGCCCCCCAGTTAGAAACACGCCACAGTGTTTGGGGTCTGGAGCAGTCCCACCCATTTAGGCCACGTTTATTTCTGTGATTCTTGTTTTATATGTATTGAATGTGCCATTGCATATGGCTTGTAAACATTCTGTTGCACCTGGAAGCCGGTGTCACATGGTCTGTTGTAGGTGTAGCTTGCGGCCTCATTTGTTCCCCATTGCATTGTTGGTCCTGCAGTGCAGGTGAGTGGGATGGGGCTGTAGGCTACTTAATACCTGTTCAGACCTTGTTCACACACCATAGGTAGTCTAGTGGTAGGACCCCATGTCATGCTGAGATACCGTGTAGTGGTGCCTAAAGGGGCTCCGATATGTTCCTGATTGGAAATATTGGCGAATCTCTCAGCTTTTAACACCAGAGTGAGGGATTAGCCAGTGTTGTCAGTTGCTTATCCATGTGGTGCATCTTTTTTCTGTCAGGATGAAATAAACCCTTATGTTTTTGCAAAATTTCTAGAAGAGTGATTTAGGAACATGCAACATTGTGGCTAAGCTCTTTGTGCTGTTGGGGACTGCAGGGAGTCAGACATCCCCCTAGCCCAATCAATTAAAAATCTTTTGGTGTTCTGAGACTTTTCACTGTAAATTTTTAAATAAATTTCCACTGAAAGCATCCCCTAAGATGATGGTGTATCTTCCCTGATGAAGGGATTAGTACGATCCTGAAACGCGTTGATTTCCCACCAAGTCATATTCTAATCTCCCCCCATCGGATTGTTTTTCCTCGTAGCACCGCCAGCATTTTCTGCTTTTAAGATCAGTGGCGTACATAGAGACGTAAGGGCGCCATAGCAAGGATCAAACCACCCCCACACAGGACAGAAGGGTTCCTGCCTAAACCCTTTTCAATGACCCTTGGGCCAATTTTCCACTGCCTCATTTGCTAAAAGTAGTTCCTTTAGAGGGTAGAGTCCTGACTAAGCAGAAGAGGGGATAGTCCCAACTGGTCCCCCTCTTTCCCTGGGCCCCATAGCAGTCGCATGGTCTGCCACTATGGTAGTTACGCCCCTGTCTAAGATGGTGGGGTAAGGATGAGACAAGGAGTTGAGAAAATCAGCTCTACCTTATTCTTCTGCACAGCTCTCAAAAGCTCCATATAGAAACCTCATCATGAGAGACAAATAGAAGAACGAAACAGGGCCTGTCAAAGATAATTCTAAAAATTATTAAACAAAAAAAAAAAATTACATACCCCAGTGCGGCTTTCTGCATCACCAGTCTGGCTCTTCTCTCACTGTTTACAGATTGCAGCTATGATGTTCAGCTATGTGGTAAATGACTGCTGCAGCCAATCACTGTCCTCTGCAGTATACCGTGTACTCAGTGGCAAGCAGTACCGCCCAGCAAAAATTAATTAAAGGGGTTTTCCGAATTTTTTATACTGGTGACCTATCCTCTGGATAGGTCATCAGTATTTTTTCAATTTGAAGGACACAGACACCCCAGCTGATCAGCTGTTTGACCTAGCTGTTTGCCCTAGGCCCAGTGGCGTGCTGAAGGTGTTTGGCACCCAGGGCGGGTCCTTTCTCTGGCACACCCCCCCCCCCAATACTTCAAAAAAATTGTAGTATTGCCCTTATTGTACAACCTTCACAGTAGTTTTGTCCAGATATGGGTCCCCTCACGGTAGTTATACCCACACTGTGCCCCCTCACAATATTTATGCCCTCACTGTACAACTTTCACAGTAGTTATGCCCACATTGTGTCCCTTTCACAGTAGTAATGCCCTATCTTTGCCCCCTTCACAGCTGAAATAATCTCTTTGTGGCCCCCTCACAGTAGTCATGTTATCTCTGTGTCCCCTTCACGGTAGTAATGCTTTATCTGTGCCCCCTTCACAGTTGTAATGCCCTCTTTGTGCCCCCTAACAGTAGTTATGCCCTCCCTGTGCCCCTTTCACAGAAGTAATGCCCTATCTTTACCCCCTTCACAGTTGAAATGCTCTCTTTGTGCCCCCCCCCCTCCACAGTAGTCATGTTATCTCTGTCCCCCCTTCACAGTAGTCATGTTATCTCTGTGCCCCCTTCACAGTTGTAATGCCCTCTCTGTTCCCTTCTTCACAGTTATAATGTTCTCTTTGTGCCCCTTCAGAGTAGTTATGCCCTCACTGTGCCCCCATAACAGTAGTAGTGCCCTCTGTTTTAATCGGAGTTTAATATTAAAGTGTATAATACAAAATCAATATCATCATACTTTACCCTTATGCGTTTAATATCAAAGAGCTTGATAGAAGTTCCAGTGCGAAATGTCGCTCGGCCCGCGATGACGTCACTGTGTCATGCATCGCCACGCACGGAATTTTGTGCAGGATCTTCAATCAAGATGGCAGCGACCAGCTGTTCGCGCTGAAACGGATAAGGTAAGTAGGATTTATTTTATTTTTTAACCCATTTCAGGGAAAATTGGTTCGTTACCACGAAGCACGAGGAAATTCGGCTTTGTGGCGAATCAAATTTTCCCTGAAATTTGGATCGAAGTCCACTTTGTCGCTGTAGACTAATTATAATTATGGCATCATCCCTATCTGAATCTGTTGTAATTATCAATCATTTTTCATGATCCGTATGTTTTAAAGGCTTTCTGAATCAGTAGTAACAGGTGGTATAAGCCTTTCAATAGCCTCGTACGCATATCACGTGCTGTAGAAAGGACGCTGATAGCTCCGTGCATGCTTAACCTTTACCGTAAGCAATCGCTGAAAGTTATAAAATCACTCTGTTTTCCAAATGACACTCACTTTTATTTGAAGCATGGCTAATGCCTTACATTCCGGTAAATGTATGTAGATGCATCATGGACGTCACTCAATCTTATCTTGTGACACCAACAGATTATTGATGGCCAAATGTTCAGTAAGGAGTAATGTAGTAACAGTCTGAGGTCCCGTCTAGGCCCATGGAGTTAGGGGTGACCCTCTATACCAGGATTATGGTACCGTGTCTGCACACTTAAAGGGGTTATGTCATGATGTAAGAATTGAAAATCGGGCATCATACAGTACATGACAGTCTCTTTTTAACAAACGTAGAACCAGCCCTGTACCTACATGGATCCAGAGATCTCCTCATTCATTGCTACAGTTGTACTGCTAGATTTATTTCAAGCTGGCAGCTCAGGGGGAGTGTCCTTTCTCAGGGGACATGTCCTTTCTAAGGTGGCGTATCTTTTCTGCTGCAGTTCTTTCCCTGTAACTACCACAGCTTCTAATAGTAGATGTGGCTGGTGACAGTTGAAGATTTTAACTGAGTGTGCGTGACCATCTCAGTGAGGTGGGCGGAGAAATAAAGAAAAGATCAAACAACAGGTGGCGCTATACTGAAACATTTTATATTGAATAACTCACTGTCTATACCAAATTTCTAATTACATGCAAGTACAAGGTATTCAGATCAGGGTGCTAGTTTGAAAAATATTGAATTTTTTGGGGGCACAGTCCCTTTAAAGGTCATTTTCAGCTTCGACCTTTGGCTTTCTTTAGTGGTCTTCCAGTCCTGTTTATCACCTTTTTCACGGACGTGGTCACCTGTAGTGAGGAGCGGGTGGTTCCATATTCGATTTCGTGAATATTTGATTGAATATTCATCATATATTCATCGAAATCGAACATTCGGCATTATTTTATTTATCACGATTCGCGAATATTATGTAAAGTAATATTTGCGTATTGCGAATGAAACTTTGAACGGGCTATAACTTTCCTATTGGTTGGCTTGCTAGAATTAACGAAGAGAGAATATAGCGCTATATTCGCATTGGTTATCTTTGTTAATTCTAGCAAGCTAAGTAAACTTGCCTATAGACAGCTCTAAGTTGGATGCGCAATGCGAGAATATTAAGTAATCTAACGTAGAGAGGGGTCTATGCAACTTACTTATTGTTTGGCTGGGTAGAATTTGAAAGGACAAATACAAATATAGCGCTATATTCTCTATATTCGCTAATTCTAGCAAGCCAATAGGAAACTTGCCTATAGACAGCTCTAAGTTGGATGCGCAATGCGAGAATATTACTTTACCTATTTTTTGCAATAAATAGAATACTGAGTCATTATTCTATTTATTGCAAAGTAATATTCTCGCATTGCGCATCCAACTTAGAGCTGGGTACAGTCACCTTTCCTATTGGCTTGCTAGAATTAGCCAATATAGAGAATATAGCGCTATATTCGTATTCATCATATCCGTTCATTCTACCCAGCCAGACAATAGTAAAGTAAGTTGCATATACCCCGCTCTAAGTTGGATGCGTAATGCGAGTAATATTACTTAATATCCTCGCATTGCGCATCCATTGCTGTGTATAGGCAAGTTTACTTGGCTTGCTAGAATTAACAAAGATAATGAATACGAATATAGCGCTATGTTCTTTATGTTCGTTAATAGCGAAGATAGACAATA
Organism: Bufotes viridis; assembly: GCA_033119425.1. Taxonomy (NCBI): domain Eukaryota; kingdom Metazoa; phylum Chordata; class Amphibia; order Anura; family Bufonidae; genus Bufotes; species Bufotes viridis. Next base: position 21,736,995 of record CM065598.1, on the reverse strand, counting down.
TTTCGCTATCTTCATTCTTAACGAAGATAAGAAATTTAGCGCTATATTCTCTATCTTTGTTAACGGTATCTTGGGTTCAGATTGAAAAAAACAAAACAAAAAATGAATATTCAGTTTTTTACGAATATATAACACTATATTCTAAATATTCACGAACTAGCCAAGTGCCGATATTCGTAAAAAAAAAATCGCTATTCGCCCTTAACACTAGTCACCTAGATAGCTGCAGCCAATGACTGGCCTTGGCGGTAATGTGTCCCTAAATGGCTCGTTGCAGCTGGGTCAAGGGGACACATCCATCACTGAAACCAGTCTTTGCAAGTCTAGTGATGAGAGCCAAGGAGCAGGAACGGAGAGGGTATAACGTCCAGGGGATCGTTTGTATGGAAAATCTTGCCAGCACGGCTAATAATTGTACAAAACTGACCAAAAGAGTTGAGGGAACTTCTTCAAAATTCTTTTTGGCTGCTTGGCCAAATTTTACTAAAAAATTTGCTTTATGACAAATTACTTTGCATTGTTTTGTAAGTAGCAGGTGCAATGACAGGGAACAGCGATTGCTCGGCCCCCCCCCTTATTGAACCCCTCAGATGCCGCGTTCATCGCTGATCGCAGCATCTGAGATGAATATTGAGGCCTTTCAGGGGCAAAATCTCGCGCGATGTATGATGACATCATCATACTGGTTGCCGTTGTGACATCATACGTCACTGTGCGCGAGATTTTGACCGGGATCTTCAAGCGAGATGGCTGCGGCGACCTCTTCTTGCTCAAATGGATGAGGTATGTTTTTTTTTTTAAATTTGACACCGATTTCAGTGAAAATTGATTCGTTATCACGTAGCACTAGGAAATTTGGCTTTGCAGCGAATAGTATTTTCCCTGAAATTCGGATCGAAGTCCACCTCGGATACTTCAATTCGCTCATCACTACTGGCCAGTAATGTCACACACATGTAACTTCAGGGGACAAATGACAACATTTTCCAACCTGGCCACTTTCATTTTCAGCAGACAGAAGTCTACCATTGGCCTTGTCAAAGATCATTCGCATTATTTTTTCAGACAATCGCCGAGTGTGTGGCCAGCTTTAGGGTATCTTCAGACAGCAGGATTTTATCTTGTATTCCATGACGAAATCTGCACGAGAACCACATGTATTCCGCCTCCCAATGGTAATCCGGTCTGTGTGATCTATGGCGTTGTGGAAGATAAGAATTTACGTGTTCATTCTTGACGCAATTTCCATGGCGGATGCCGTTCGGAAACCACAGACGAGAGCCAAACAACTGCCCCATGGATCAGCCCCATGGAAGATGTGCATATCCAGCATAAAAATCCACAGCAGAGAGTTGTGCTGACGGTTGGGTCTGCCAAAAGGGGCAACACCGGGGATCAGCTCTTCCATATATGGTCTATGTAACATTTTTTATTATTTGTTTAAACATCAAAACCCAATTACCTGCAAAAAACAAGAGCATTATTTTCTGCTTTGTGTCATTCCTATGTTATTCCTCCTGGAAATGTATGAATAAATGAACACTCGAACAATATCATCCCACCTGTAAATAGGGTGCGTCCAAGAGAAGACATTATCAGACTGTATAGAGATAATCACCTTTGACAAGAGGAATTTTAACGCCCAGGTGTGAATGTATTCCTAACTTTCCAGGAGGAACAAAAGAGAAACTTCACCATAGAAAGTTTTTAGAATAGATGCTCCTGAATTGTTATTACACGGGGAATGCAAGAATTTACTAAAACAGACATGTCGGTAGAGGTGACAATCGTTAATTTCTAACGATAATTTGTTTTCCCTTAGTCCTAACAGCAGCACAGATGGGGTTAACCACCCCCCGTGGACTGGCAGGACCGGCGGAATGTTTAATGAGCCCAAGACTAATAACTCAATTTAACAATTAAGTATCTCCTTAAAAGGAGGAAGTCAACCCCCAGCCCACTGTGTTTATAGCAAGAATAAAACTAGACTTACTAGGGTGGGAAATTTGTGTGCTGCTGTTAGGACTAAGGGAAAACAAATTATCGTTAGAAATTAACGATTCCCTTACGTCCTACCAGCAGCACAGATGGGGAGATAGCAAGAAGAAACCCCTAGGGAGGGCCTTCCTGCCTGGCAGAACTAAGAAAAGTCTGCCCAAAGGCCGAAACTCAGCTAGACTGGCATCTAGTCTATAATGGGAGATGAATGTCGATTCAGAGCTCCAGGAGGCAGCTTTGCAAATCATGTTGAGAGGCAGAAGATTCCTCTCGGCAAAAGAAATAGCCACAGCTCTAGTAGAGTGGGCCTTCACGAATCCTGGAGGTCCAGATTGTGGAGACAAAGGATTCCTTAATAGCCTCCTCAATCCACCGACTGATGGAAGGTTTGGATGCCTTATAGCCTTTAAACTTACCGGCAACAGGATTAGCAGATTCTCATCTTTCCTGAACTCCTTGATCTATCCACATAGATCCGGAGACATCTCGACGTCCAGAGGATGTCTAGCAGGTTCCTAGGAGGAGGTGGTAGATGTCGACAGAACCGGGAGGAATCTCACCTGGTTGATGTTCTGGAAGGAAGGAACTTTAGGCCTACAATACGGGAGGAATCTAAGAAGGTCCCGGTCATGTAAGAATAGGGCTCATGTGCTGAGAGAGCTTGAAGCTCAGAGACCCTCTTGGCCAAAGTCACTGCAAGGAGAAACACAAACTTCCAAGTGACGAACTTGATGTCCACCTCCTCTAACGGTTCAAAGGGGAGATGCTAACCCCCTGAGAACTACTGAAAAACCCATTGAAGAAAGGGGTCTCAGTACTGTAGGCTTTTATCTTTCAGCTCCTTTAAGGAACCGTTTGATCAGCGGGTCCTGAGAAAAAAGCCTGTTCAAGGCAAGCTGAGATGGCTGAAACTTGAACCTTCAGAGTAGTAGCCTCTATCAAGGCCGTCTTGCAGGAACTGAAGGATAGCGGAGAGGGCGGATCTGCAGACGCCACCTCAGTTGAGGTACAACAGGATGAGAGTAGGCTCTCTTGGTAGAGTCCGCTCTAGAATGAGACAGCGTTCTCAGGACCGACTCTAAAAGCCCTTCCACTCTGGGAAGGGACTGATCAACCTCCAGGCTGTCAGGTTGAATCTGTGCAGATCTGAGCAGAGGTGAGTGTCCCACGACACCAGGGTCTGCTGTGGGGGAGCCTCCAATATTGTCCTCGACTCAACTGGGTGAGCTAGGTAAACCAGGATCTCTTCGGCCAAAACAGTATGATGGCTATCACTGAGGCCTGATCCTGACGGATTTTCATCAATACCCTCGGTATCATGGAAAGGGAGGGAAGATGTAAGCCAGCCTGAACCTCCAGGATATTGACAGAGCGTCTAACGCCAGGGGTTGTCCTCCCTGTAGAGGAGCAGAACCTCTCCACCTTGGCATTGAACCTTGTTGCCATGAGATCCACCTCTGGCATACCCACTTGAGGACTATCTGCTTAATTCTCCGGATGTAAAGACCACTCCACCGACGGAAGACCGCGGCTCAGCCGCTATCATATTGAGGAGCCTTGGATGTGGATTGCAGATAAGTGGGAAGGTACAACTCTGTCTAATCCAGAATCACCCGATCTCTGACAAGAGGGAAGTGATCTCGTGCCTCCCTGCTGGTTGATGTGAAGTACCGCAGTCACATTGTCTGACTGGACTTTCACCGCTTTGCCCCTGATCTGAGGGGCTAAGTGAAGGAGGGCTAGCCGGATAACTTGAATCTCGCGGAGATTGGATGAAAAAGCCACTCCTGAGAAACCAGGTCCCGAGAACTGGAGAGTCGTCTAGGTGAGCGTCCCAGCCTACTTAGGACGCATCCGTAGTCAATATGACCCAGACTGGCTGGGTCATAGACTTCCCGTCTAAAGATGGCACCACCATCTGAGGGAATACAGAGTTTGCCAAGTCAGGGAGCACAGGGAGTTTAGCCCAGCAGGGCTGTCATTCCATTAGGAGAGGACCTCCGACTGTTTAGAGGCGGAGGTGCCATAGAAGCCCAAGGGACTGCTTCCGCGAGACGCTGACATGAGCCTCAACATCTTCATGAGAGTCTGGATTGGAACTTCGCCGGGAAAGGAACTTGCCGTGTTCTGAACCCGGAATCTTCTTTCTGGAATCAACTGGAGCGACATCCCAGTGGAGTCGATTATGAAGCCTAGATATCTTACTGAAGTCGACGGGCTCACGTTCGAGCTTCTACCAGCTGATGATCCAACCTAGGTGGAACAGAAAGGAGATTATTACCTGAAGGCGTTGGGTTAGGACCGCTAGAGCAGAGGCTTTCAAAGCCAGTCGTCCAGATAAGGAATGATGGTCAGTCCTTGAAGCCTCAAAGCCGCCACCACAGAACCACCACCTTGGTAAAGTGTGAGGGGCAGAAGAAATGCCAAAGGGAAGGGCAACAAACAGAAAATGCCTGACGACACCGGACACCTGGACCGTGATCCTGATATACTTCCTGGAACCAGGATGGATCAGGATGTGCAGATATGCATTATTGAGGTCCAGGGTTGCCATCACGTCTCCAGGATTGGCGGCGTGAACTACTGACCTGATGGTTTCTACACGAAACTTCACCTTCCTTATAAATCGATTGAAATATCTCAGATCGATAATCATCCGGAGATCTCCTGAAACCTTGGGAACCAGAAAAACTGGTGAATAGATCCCTAGGCCCCGTTCTCCTGCCGGAACCTCCTCCAGAGCCCCTTTGCAAATGTAGTCCTGAATGTAGGCCTCTAGGATCGCCTCCTTGGCAGCTTGTAGAAGGTTGATCTTGACAAACCTGTCCAGAGGAATAGAGGTGAGGTTGACTAAATAACCGTTGTAAATGATATTCAGGACCCAAGATCTCTTGGATCCATTCTTCTCAGAAGTGGGAGAGACAACTCCCGGCGGGTACATGAAGCTTAGGAATGGAGAAGCTTATTGGCAGGACGGCAGGAGTAACAGGAATTAACCAAGAGCCTCGCAGAGGCTCCGGTGGACAGGAGGTGGATTTTCCATCTTGGCTCCTCCACGAGAGCACCTCAGACCCTTTCGCTGTGCTCTCCAGCCACTACAAGAGCTTGTTTGCTGGCCAGACCCCAGGGCCATGTTATATATATGGCCCCTGACACTATTTGATAGTATTGTTACAGGGTGCCAAAGGCGCACTTGGTCTCCCATGAGCCACAGACCTGCTGCTTAGCTTCAAGAGCAAGGATCTGTGCTTGGCCTCGTTCCCAGGACTTGCTTTGCTAGCGGGAACTTCTTCGCTAGCTTCAACTGGAGCTGTGCGGTATCGCACAAGAAGTCCGTAGCTAGGTTGATGGTCTTGAAAGCAGCCAGTATGTCGTCCTGGAAAAAACCTCTGGTTCACATCAACTTGAATTTGATCCATACGAGACGGAGGAACGTAGAGACTTCAAAGCCGCTATGGCTATGGCTGTGGAAGCGGAAGCCGCAGCTGCCGTAACACCCCGTCTTAGTGTGCACTCTGCAAGGGGTCCTGCAGCTAGACCCATCGTCTGCAGGAACCAGAGTGCGCTTGGACAACTAGCGATAGCCATGTCCACCTTGGGAATGGATCCCCACGAATCCACCAAGGGTTAAGCCATCAGAAACATGGATTTAAACTTCTTTGTTAAAACCGGACCTTTTCCAGGTTTTTCCACTCTATATCATGACAGAGAGGAGGGTCTCATCCGCTTTAAAGACACGAGGTGCCCGAGCGGGAACGGAGGCTCCCCACAGTCAACATCATGGTCCCCCGACCTGATGGACTTAAGCAACTTCTGTGTTTTTCCAGGGGAGAAAACACAACGTCAGCTCCTCCTCGTCCGAGGAGGAAGAAACTAAGGAGACCAAGAAGGTCTCTCTACTGGGACAGAGGTCTCCATAGGGGCCTGGGCACAAATAGGAAGCCTTTCCATCCAGCAGGCCTATGACTCCTTTAACAAAGCATTGATACATATCCTGCAACGTAGGTTCACTAGAGGGCAGAACCCTCTAACAGCAGCTGTAACACCTGGTGTAGGTTAAGTCAACATACCCAGGGATTCCCAACCGGTCTCCCAAGCTGGTCTTAGCCCAGCCTTAAGCTGTTTAGCTTCTGCGGTCTCACGAGTGCAGGTATGATCAGCTTACAATAACCGTTGACTGCTGCAATGGTAGCAGGATAGATGCTTCCTCTTGGATCCACTTTCCTGCCTTCCGAATCCCGCGGCATCACTGCGGGAAAAAAACAAACAAAGGGACAAATAAAACATTTGTACACCACCTATCTACACAGGAAAGGTAGAAAAACAGACCGGAGGCAGCTGAGGAAAAAAACACCACAAGAGGAACAACACCAATTTTAGGACTCTGGGATCTAGCTGAAAAAAGCATATGTAGCCAGAGACTGAACTGGAGCACACAGCCTCCCAAAATAGGGGAAAGGGAGGGATAGCCAATCCACCCCTCCCCCAGCAAATCCTCCACAGGAAGATCTGCATCTATGAAAAAAATCGTGCCCGTGAAAAAAATCACGACAGGATTACCCGGAGGTGATGCCAAAAGGAGAGTCCCCGCATCACCTCCGGAAGATGGCGGCGCACAGGACCGGGAATCCTGGCCAAGGGCGCCGCCAAAATACTCAGCCAGGCGCAACTGCACGGGGCCGGCAGCAAATAAGCTGCCGGCCAAACTGACAAGGTAGAAAAAATAACGAAAAGAAGGCTCCCCGCACTTTCCATAAGAAAGGGGGGAACAAAAACCGCCTAGTCCACCTGTCCAGGAGGACAGAAAAAAACACAGTGGGCTGGGGGTTGACTTCCTCCTTTTAAGGAGATACTTAATTGTTAAATTGAGTTATTAGTCTTGGGCTCATTAAACATTCCGCCGGTCCTGCCAGTCCACGGGGGGTGGTTAACCCCATCTGTGCTGCTGGTAGGACGTAAGGGAACTCCTCTTTAAGGGGAACCTGTGTTGCTACACTGTTTAGATGTTTTTTTTTAACTTGCTTTGTTGTTTATGCACAAAACACATTAAGTGGTTTAGAAGACGAGATGGAGAATGAAATCAGTTTCCTCGACATAGTTTCCACTGAGATTTTTCTACATAATGATTTATTTGCTGTGAATTTCGGCAGTGTAAGAGCATTTGTGCTCACATAGCCTTTCATTTTCAAGTCCTAGATGGATCTCTAGGGTGTAATATTTATGCCTTTCAGCCTTGAAATAACTGGGATAATAGTTTCCCACAGCGTATGAAAAGGAGCATCTATGTACATATACAGTGTATATATATATACAGTAGATAGCTAGATAGATAGATGATTGATAGATAGATAGATAGATAGATAGAAGTACTTTATTACTTTACCTTTGGTTAAAGGGTATTTTCCAGTTTGCATCGGCATTCTATAATTTAATTATATATGAAGGTAGCTATTATTTTGTAATGTATTTCTTTTACCTCTACTGTTTCTCCCCTTTGTGGGCCTTGATCACATGACTATGTCCATGCAGCTCTTTCTTATTTCCTGTGATGTCATGTCCATGGGTGGGGCACTGATAGGGGAGTGCCTATATAAATAGTCGGGTGGGAGGAGCTATAACTATAACTATAGATGGCTGTTGTTAGGGGCGGAGCTGGACCTGTGTCAGGAGCAGACGATCCACCACACATCCAGAGCTCACAGGAAAGAACTATAACCCGCACAGGTCACTGGGAGGATGAGGGATAAATAGCCTCACTAACAATCAAACCCAGTACACCTGAGGGAAAGTGGATCAAGCTCAAACCAAAACAAAAACAAACAGAGAAGTCAGGCATATGCAGCCAGTCTGACAGACCTCCGCACATTCACAGGGCAGGACGTGACAAAGACTTTGCAGCCTTCTCGATGGCCCACAAGCAAGAAGCAGGGAGGGATCATGTGTTCAGATGAAAAAAAAACTAGAATATTCGAAAATTACGAATTTATATCACTATATTCTAAATATCTGCGAATTCTTGAAGTGGCGATATTCGAAACTGAAATTCAAATATTCGCACCCATCACTAGTGACGACATCATCTCTGGCCGCAGGAGATTTCGCGACAGATTTTTAAGCAAAATGGTGGTGTTCGGCCCGTTGCGAGCAAATGGAGGCAGTAGGTATGATCTTTTTTGTTGTTATTAAAAAAAAAATTCTGTTAATTTTACACTGTTTTTGATCTCAGATGCCGCGATCAAGTATGAACGCGGCATCTAAGGGGTACAATGATGAGGAGCAGTGCTATCGCAAAGAAAAACACATTTTTTTGTAATATTCGGCGAAGCAGCCGAATCGAATTTTCCAAAACTTTGCTCATTATCTAATTGTAATGTCAGGAACGCTGAAAGGTCCTCTTTAACCTGCAGCAGGAAAATTACCCCAAACATACTGTACAGCTAAATGTCATTAAGGACTATCTTTAGCGTAAAGAAGAACAAGGAATCCTGGAAGTGATGATATGGCCGCCAGAGAGCCTTGATCTCAACATCATCTAGTCTGGGATTACCTAAGAAGACAGAAGGATTTGAGCAAGCCTAGAAATGCAGCCGAGCTAAACTTGAAGTCAAAATGTCACAAAAAGGTTAAGTAACTCTTTCAATGTATTTCAAGGGCTTTTGTCACAAGATAACATTGTGACGTGTTATCAGAGACAATTTTAGCTCGGCTATATCTGTACATCCACATAAGATCTGTGGTTAGTTCTCCAAGATGTTTGGAACAACCTCCTGCTGAGGTCCTTCAATAACTGTGTGACGTGTGCCTAGAAGAACCGATGCTGAAGGCTATGGGTGGTCGCATCAAATATTGACTCGATTTACATTTTCTTTTGTTTATTCACTTTGCATTAAAAAAAACTATTAACACTTCTATTTCTGAAAGCATTCTAACTTAGCAGCATTTTTACACACCTGCCTAAAACCTTTGCATAGTACTGTATATATATATATATATATATATATATATATATATATATAATAAATGATAAAAAGCAGATTGGACCCAGCATGCATGTGGAACCTGCACTCCCTGAATTTTATGGTGGCCATTATGGCCCATAGTAGGTAGCATTTAGTGTTAGGTTCCCGTCTTATAGAGATCGCCTTGACGTTTGGCAGACGGGCCCAAATAATTTTGTACAAAATGTATTTGCCAAGAATCTCAAATTTTCAAAATGAGCGAAGCATTAGCGCCAGATTATTTTCTATTACTATGGCATTATTTTACTTTATATGTTTCATTTTATCCAGTAAGGTTTTCTATTAAAATTGCCTATGTCCTGGAGAATTCCACGCTGAGTTCTTTTCCATTTATTGCATTTCAATCACCAATGTATGGAAACATATTTAAGCAATCTGGATATTGCTGGATATTACTTTTGTCCTTTTGCTGGCAATATCAAGACTTGACATTGTCTTATTCCCATCTATTTTGTCCCTGAATTATTCATGTGATCCAAATTGAACAGCACCTAAAGATTAATAATCCCTCTGAATGCGGAATGATGCCACTTACCTTGTGCCCCGGCCATGTCAGACGTCCTATTTGTGTAAGTAAAGACCAATTAATTGACCCGTGTGTGCACCTTTAAATACTGCACAGCACTTTACTGCTAAATATTATGCCTGACTGTACAGTAAGAGTAATGGTACAGAGTACGTGACGTACAGAAGTATAAAACTTTTAAAGGTTACTGTTAAATTTTGACATTGAAAAATACTGTGGGAGTAAGAGAAGTAAGGCAATGTTAGGTTTTACTAAAAGTTAACTGAACAGTCTACGCTTATAAGTGTCTTAATGTAACTTTGCATTAAATGGTTGCTTGATGGAATTAAAGGGGTTTTTGAGGACCTGGCAGGATCCACCCTAATTACACATACCTCTCCTGTAGTAGAAAGTTTGTTCTATACTGTATATTACCAACCCAAATTTATGTAGATTGTCCACTCAGGAACCCAGTCCTGTGGCGCTTCTCTTACGCCAGCGTCACATCCTTTACCAGATTTCCAGCGTGGGCTATGGACAGAACATCATTTCTGCTGTGGTTAGAGCCACAACTAATCATCTCCCTAGCGCATGTGCAGCTGAAGAGGATTAAGGAAGTTGCGCATGCGCCAGGAAGAGGTTCAGGAACAGTCCACTTGGGAGCCTAGTCCTGTGATGCTCCTGTTCTGCTTTCACTGATATCACATCCTTTTTCCAGCCTGGGCTATGGACAGAACGTCACTTCCCCTGTGGTTGGAGCCAGAACTAAACCTCTCCCTGGCGTATGCGCAGATGAGATGAATTTGCGCATGCACCACGGAGGGGAATAGATCAGGAATGGTCCACAGCAGAATTAATGTCCCATTTGTAGCCCAAACTAGAAACTTGGGAAAGGATGTAAAATCAGTGGATACAGAATATTCAGAAGAGGAGTGTCTTGAGACTGGGTTCCTAAACACCTGATCCATGCAACTTCAGACTGATAAGTATATTACAAACTTTCTTTTACAAGCGAGTTATGTGTAATTAAGGTTGGTTATTGGGACCCATTTGGGACTGTTTTGAAGTTTTCATTATTAGACTGATGCCTTCATGGTACAGCGCTTGTACATACCATTTTAGACATGTTCCTGGGGAAATTGAGAGTTTTACTAGGAGGGGGAAAGTAAAGTTATAACTCTAGCTTGTGTTGCTTTACAATAGTCATCTGGGCAGTTCCACAGCAGTAATTAGCAAAATGTGGCGAGGAAAAAGGGAGAGAGGCGCTCATAGGGTAATGACGTCACAGATAACGTATAGTTTGATTGTAACTTGCTCGCTCACCTATTTTGGTTGTACCAAATTGGGCACAACCACAATAAGGGCGTGGAAGCTGGTCACTGAACGTGGTCGGTGCAGCCGAGGCTTGTCTGGACCTTTAGCGGGGCCAAATCGCTGGTCAGGTAAGTCAAGGAAGAGGAGGCGTCAGATCTGGTTGATTCAACGCAGGACAGCCCAAGGCGCACTCTGACACTCAAGAGATCCGTATGGGTAGGATTATGGGTTTTTTATTGGTTAAATAGACAACGCGTTTCGGGGCGACTGCCCCTTTATCAAGTCTTAAGTTCCCAGTCAGCGGTATGCTGACAGTGCGGTCCGCAGCACGTGTAGGACGCCGACTCTTGAATCAACCAGATCTGACGCCTCCTCTTCCACAGCAGTAATTAGTCATGGCTGGAATCATGCACATTCTTCCTGATTGACTTCCACGGGGCGAGTAAAGCTCGAAAGTAGGACACCAGTTCAGGAAGCCTTCCTCTGATAACACCCGAGACTGTGATTACGACTGTGACTATGACAGCACCGGCCAGGTGACTTTTGGAGCAATCTGAGACAGTTTTTGGACATTCTGCTCATGTGTTAACACTGTATCATATAAGCATTGCTTTTCGAGAAGGATACGGTTCTTCAGGGTGGCACAAGGAAGGCTTATGGGTCCATAGTGCCATGCACTGTTATATGGGTCTGTGCTCACAGCATTGCCTTGTGGGCATCACAGAACTAAAGGTGGATTTACATGGACCGATATTTGTACTGACTGTAGGGGACAAAGGGTGCTGTAGATCACCTGATGAATGAGCGAAGATGACCGGTAAGATGTATAAACTTTATGCTAATGCATTTGTATGTGTTCTTCCAGTGATTAGTGATTGACCCTGACGCCGGTCAACCTTCACATGGGTCATTAGATGCTCTTCTCAAATCTTTTTGTAAGAAAATAAGACATTGGGACAATGTGGCCAACCTCAGACATATGTTCTGGATAGGAGATGAAGTTCTGGAGATAGTGTAGATATCCTGATGGTCATTGTAGTACCTTTGTGGATGCTTCGTATGTTAAAAGAATCAATGGAGCTCCAAAATGATGAACAGATTGAAGATGCTTTAGCTGATGTATGTTATAATGGTAGTCATCAGTCCAGTAGCAACCTTGGATAAAATGAGCTGAAATTCTCTTAAATTATAATCTGCCCATATTGTTTCACCATTTAAGGGGATTTTCGGGAACTACAAAATCAATGGTCTATACTTAGGATCAGATTAGTGGGGCTCTGCCATGAATGAAGTCCACAACGGGCATGTGTGGCTGTCTCCATCCACTGCTATGGGAGCTGAACGAGCACTAGTATAGTAGGGGCAAATTCGTGTTCCCATTAAATAACTAAATTGGATCAGGAAAGATATTTTAGTAAGGTACTGCTGGAATTTTGACATTTTGGCCATTTAGAAGCTGTGTATGTGCTCATTAGAAACTGATTTTTTTTGAACACTTGCAAAGTATTTCTGAATTCTCAACTTGTGGTCTCCTTAACCTTTTACTTAAGCAGGCTTTAGTTTTTAATGAGGACCTTTTGTAGAGCAAGCTGAAAAATTAACATGCGTAGCATTATAAGGCCAGCTGAGTAATGGAATGCATAATACTATAATGGCAGTTTATACTATGGCAGAGAGCAAATAAAGTTTAATTGATTCCTCAATCAAGCTTTTTGAAATTGGGTTGGTTTTGTTAGTTTGGTTTTGGGCAAATCTCTGGGTTCATCTCCATCAGGTTCCTATGGAGTCCAGCAAAAAACAAATTGCAGAGTGCTTCATCAAATGCCATCTGAATAAAACCCCTTTAACAGTTAGGCCTTATTCACACGTCCGCAATGTAGTCCGCATGTATTCCGCAATTTTGCGGAATACATGCGGACCCATTGACTGTGAATGGGGCCGGGAAAGATGCGGAGAGCACACACTGTGCTCTCCGCATCCGATTTTGCGGAGCGCGCCGCCGATTTTCCGGTCCGCGGCTCCGCAAAAAAAATAGAGCATGTCCTATTCTTGTCCGCAATTGCGGACAAGAAGAGGCATTTTCTATGGAGTCCGGGCAATGTGCGGTCCGCAAAAATGCGGAATGCACATTGCCGGTGTGTCCGTGTTTTGCGGATCCGCGGCTCCGTGGATCCGCAAAACACTTGCGGACGTGTGAATGTAGCCTTACAGTGGAATCCAGGCATTTTCTGGAGTTTACCCGAAGGGGCTGTATGTATCAATGCAAACACCTGAAATATCTGTCCCGGACTTTACCCAGACTTTTTCTCTAGGGTTGAGCGAACCCAAACTGCAGAGTTCGGGTTCGTACCGAACTTTGTGAGTTTGGGTCCCAGGACCCGAACCCGGACTTTTTAACTGAAGTTCGGGTTCAGTGTTTGGGTGATTTTATCACTTTAAATAATAGCATTCCTAAGATAGAATGCTAAATAAAATAGCCATTGAGGGGTTGAAAATAATAAAAAAAACTCACCTCATCCGCTTGATCGTGCAGCTGGTATCCTTTTCTTTCTTAAGGTCCTGCAAAAGGACCTGCGATGACGTCACGGCGCTCACCAGGTGGGCTTCGTGATGAAGCGGATGAGGTGAGTTTTTTTTGTATTATTTTCAACCCCTCAATGGCTATTTTATTTAGCATTCTATCTTAAGAATGCTATTATTTTCCATTATAACCATGTTATAATAGAAAATAATAAAGTGAAGTTGGGTCCCCACTGACTTTAATGGGGTCCGGGTTCGGTGTTTGGGTCAAGTTCAGGTCTCAAACCCGAAATTTGACCTGAATTTTGGCCGAACCCAGCAAACCTGAACTTCACTGGGTTCGCACATCACTATTTTTATCCCCAGAGGCCTAGTACTAACTCCGGGTTTTGTCCGAGTGAGCGCATATATGAAAATATCAGTAAGTGTTCTAGAAAATCACTGTGGGTCATGCCTAGAATTCCCACCCCTTGCCTAGAAACCTGGAACATTTCCTCTGTAATGAGATCACACCCAACGTGGAACATCTCTTGGGTGATGGCTACATGTGTAAAAGGCCAACTCCAGTAAATCTCCAGACCTGATAATTTGGAAATATTCTGGAGTTTGCCACCACAAGCAGCACTGACACTGTACCATGGAGTGGTCTGTACTCCATGTGCTGCCATTTGAAGAGCATGCCAAGACGTGAATGAAAAACAACTACTTCTTAAAGGGATTACCCCATGATTAATTTAAAAACTTAAAATCAGACATCATATAGAACATGACAATCTCTTACAAAGCTAGAACCAGCCCTGTACCTCACTTGGATCCAGAGATCTCCTGATTCATTTCTCCAATTGCTCTGCTAGATTTTTTTTCAAGCTAGCAGCTCAGAGGTTGTGTTCTTTCTCAGAGTTGTGACTTTTCTTAAAGCTCTTAAGCAGTAGCTGTCACAGCTTCTAATAGTAGATCTGGCTGGTGGTAGTTGAAAGATGAAACAGAACGTGTGCAACCACCTCAGCAAGGTGGACAGAGAAATAAGGAATACAACAACAGGTGGCGCTATACAGAAGCATTTTATTGAATAACTCACTGGCTATACTAATTATTATTATTTTTTATTTAGTATCCAGGTGCTGGTAAGAAAAATGTAGAACATTTTTTGTGGGACAACTCCTTTAAAATGTCTCTATCATGGGTCTAGAGCTTCATTTGTCTGCTATAGATCTTACTTCCCTTCAGTAACTGCAACAGCCACTAGTGGGAGCTTAGGAGTGTAATACACACTGCTTTACCATTGAGCTCAGTGCATATGCTGTATTCAGTAAGCACTTACCTGGTCACTGTACTTTCAACAAACTTTGCAGAAATCAATACTACAGGTGAATATAAGGAACTTTGTAATATATGTTATCCATTCACTCGCTTTGAGTTTTCTGCTGTCAGATTACTGAAAGATCAAATCAGAGGCAGCCTATAGAATTCTATATAAAGGGGAGAGGGAAGAGTAAGAGGGACTGGGTGAGACAGAAGCAGACACACACACACACAGGCTTCTGCAGCTAATGGTATGTTTTTTAGCTGACCTCAAGTGCTTTATTCACATCAATACTGCCCAGTACTTCTCTATATGTCCTATATGGTGCTGTTCAATGAGTGAAAGTAGAGGGAGTAAAATGTAATCTAATCTATTGCAACTAGCCTCCATCCACTAGCTCAGGGGAAACTGAGGAGAAGTGAGCCCGAAGAGGGAAACACAAGCCATATAATGGTCAGAAGTAGTGTTATTTCTCATGTTGACCCACATAGTGTATACGGAAGATACCTCAAAGTGTAGGTGCAGTTTAAGGGAGGGACCCTATTGTGGTGACTGCAGGAGCTAGCATTTTATCATTAATTCTAGGGTTGCACAGAGAGCTTGGATCTTTGTATTAGAAACACCGAGCTCCAGATGCCATGTAGATATATTACAAAAACCATTATCCTAGGTTTTTGGACCGATTAAGATTAAAATAAAATTGTGCTCAAGGGTGCCCATTCATTTTAAGGCAGGTAGTCACTAGCATTGAGTGAATCGAAGTTCACGAAGTGGACTTCGATCTGAGTTTCAGGAGAAATTTGATTCCCAGCAAAGCGGAATTTCCTCATGCTTCATGGTAACGATAACGAATCGATTTTCCTTGAAATGGCAGTCAAAATTTAAAAAATCATACTTACCTCATCCTTTCGAGCGCGAAGAGGCCGTCGCGGCCACCTTGCTTGAAGATCTCACATCTGGATCTTCAAGCAAGATGGCCATGGAGGCCTCTTCGTGATCAGCCGGAGGAGATAAGTATGACTTATTTATTTTTTTCCTTTGCAAACAGTAAAATTCTTTAATATTGATCTCAGATGCCACAATCAGCGATGGACACGGCATCTGAGGGGTTCAATGACAGGGGTGTCGCAATCGCCGTTCCCTGTCATTGCACCCACTAGTTACAAAAAAATGCAATTTGTGCTTTGTCACAAAGCAATTTTTTTTTTAATTCGGCGCAGCAGTCGAATTCAAATTTTAGAGAACTTCGCTCATCTCTAGTAGTCACAGTTAAGATTCTTCTGAATATGTCTAAGTAGGTCTCAACAAACTTTGCTGTTCCCTTCTGAGATGAGATATTGAGCTACAAGATTTTTGAAGGCCCAAAGGATGAAATCTGTTTTATATTTTAACACTCTTGACAGCTGTAAAATATCTGTCAGGTCTTACCTTTAAGACTGTATCATCATTTTCATCGTCAAAAGTTCTGAAATATACATCAGAAAAGTATAAGACTGAACTCCGTTACTTTAGATGCCTTTCTCTCGTGAGCTATTCTGCTCCAAGTTATAGGTTGTATTGCATGCCACAGACCTGCTGTTATGTTGATAAAAACAGTCATTTAAAATTCTAAAAACTTCCCGACATTCACATTCCTTTGACCCCTAATAACCTTTTCATCTTTACCAGCTTGTTCCGCACCGCACAGTTTTTTTTTCGTTATTCCTAATGTTATTCAGAAACTTCTAACGTTTTCCCCGTTCAAATCCTAAATTCATTATTTCTTAGCCGCTGGTGACAGCGACATTACCTGCGCTACATCTTCTGTAGAGATGGCCCGAACTATCCGCCGGCGAACAGTTCCCGGCGAACATAGCTTGTTCGCGTTCGCCTCTGCCGGGCGAACATATGCGATGTTCGGTCCGCCCCCTATACATCATCATTGAGCAAACTTTGACCCTGTACCTCACAGTCAGCAGACACATTCCAGCCAATCAGCAGCATACCCTCCCTCCCAGACCCTCCCACCTCCTGCACAGCATCCATTTTAGATTCATTCTGAAGCTGCAGTCTTAGTGAGAGGAGGGAGACTGTAATTGCTGCTGGTTTAATTGGGAAATCGATAGCTAGGCTAGTGAATTCAGTGTCCACTCCAGTCCTGAAAGACTCATCTGATCTCTGCTGTAAGGACAGCGTCCTGACAGCACCCCAAAAAGCCCTTTTAGGGCTGCAACATTAGTCTGTTTTTTTTTCCTTTATATACATATTGCAGTTGCCTGGCCTGCCTGTGTGTGAGGAGCTGCAGGCCCACAGACTGTAGTGTGCCCACTGCCAGTGCTCACCCCTGTCATTCCGTGTGGCACAGGACTTTGCTTAAAAAAGGCACTTAATTTTTACACTTTAATCTAAGGTTAGTTGCCTGCCAGTGTGTGTCAGGCTGACTTCCACTGACTGTAGTGTGCCCACTGCCAGTGTCCACCACTCATACCGGCTGGCACAGGACTTTGCTTAAAAAGGCATTTAATTTTGACACTTTAGTGTAATTTCAGCTGCTTGCCTGCTGCTAGTGTGTGTCAGGCCGACTTCAACTGACTGTAGTGTGCCCACTGCCAGTGCCCACCCCTGTCATCCCGTGTGGCACAGGACTTTGCTTAAAAAAAGGCACTTAATTTTTACACTTTAATCTAAGGTTAGTTGCCTGCCAGTGTGTGTCAGGCTGACTTCCACTGACTGTAGTGTGCCCACTGCCAGTGCCCACCACTCATACCGGCTGGCACAGGACTTTGCTTAAAAAGGCATTTAATTTTGACACTTTAGTGTAATTTCAGCTGCTTGCCTGCTGCTAGTGTGTGTCAGGCCGACTTCAACTGACTGTAGTGTGCCCACTGCCAGTGCCCACCCCTGTCATCCCGTGTGGCACAGGACTTTGCTTAAAAAAAAGGCACTTAATTTTTACACTTTAATCTAAGGTTAGTTGCCTGCCAGTGTGTGTCAGGCTGACTTCCACTGACTGTAGTGTGCCCACTGCCAGTGCCCACCACTCATACCGGCTGGCACAGGACTTTGCTTAAAAAAGGCATTTAATTTTGACACTTTAGTGTAATTTCAGCTGCTTGCCTGCTGCTAGTGTGTGTCAGGCCGACTTCAACTGACTGTAGTGTGCCCACTGCCAGTGCCCACCCCTGTCATCCCGTGTGGCACAGGACTTTGCTTAAAAAAGGCACTTAATTTTTACACTTTAATCTAAGGTTAGTTGCCTGCCAGTGTGTGTCAGGCTGACTTCCACTGACTGTAGTGTGCCCACTGCCAGTGCCCACCACTCATACCGGCTGGCACAGGACTTTGCTTAAAAAGGCATTTAATTTTGACACTTTAGTGTAATTTCAGCTGCTTGCCTGCTGCTAGTGTGTGTCAGGCCGACTTCAACTGACTGTAGTGTGCCCACTGCCAGTGCCCACCCCTGTCATCCCGTGTGGCACAGGACTTTGCTTAAAAAAAGGCACTTAATTTTTACACTTTAATCTAAGGTTAGTTGCCTGCCAGTGTGTGTCAGGCTGACTTCCACTGACTGTAGTGTGCCCACTGCCAGTGCCCACCACTCATACCGGCTGGCACAGGACTTGCTGATAAATAAGGCATTTAATTTTGACACTTTAGTGTAATTTCAGCTGCTTGCCTGCTGCTAGTGTGTGTCAGGCCGACTTCAACTGACTGTAGTGTGCCCACTGCCAGTGCCCACCCCTGTCATCCCGTGTGGCACAGGACTTTGCTTAAAAAAAGGCACTTAATTTTTACACTTTAATCTAAGGTTAGTTGCCTGCCAGTGTGTGTCAGGCTGACTTCCACTGACTGTAGTGTGCCCACTGCCAGTGCCAACCACTGATACCGGGTGGCACAGTAGCTTGCCGATAAATAAGGCATTTAATTTTTACACTTTAGTGTAATTTCAGTTGCTTGCCTGCTGCCAGTGTGTGTCAGGCCCGCTTCCACTGACTGTAGTGTGCCCACTGCCAGTGCCAACCACTGATACCGGGTGGCACAGTAGCTTGCCGATAAATAAGGCATTTAATTTTTACACTTTAGTGTAATTTCAGTTGCTTGCCTGCTGCCAGTGTGTGTCAGGCCCGCTTCCACTGACTGTAGTGTGCCCACTGCCAGTGCCAACCACTGATACCGGGTGGCACAGTAGCTTTGCCGATAAATAAGGCATTTAATTTTTACACTTTAGTGTAATTTCAGTTGCTTGCCTGCTGCCAGTGTGTGTCAGGCCCGCTTCCACTGACTGTAGTGTGCCCACTGCCAGTGCCAACCACTGATACCGGGTGGCACAGTAGCTTGCCGATAAATAAGGCATTTAATTTTTAGACAGTAGTCTAAATTCAGTTGCTTGCCTGCTGCCAGTGTGTGTCAGGCCCGCTTCCACTGACTGTAGTGTGCCCACTGCCAGTGCCAACCACTGATACCGGGTGGCACAGTAGCTTGCCGATAAATAAGGCATTTAATTTTTAGACAGTAGTCTAAATTCAGTTGCTTGCCTGCTGCCAGTGTGTGTCAGGCCCTCTTCCACTGACTGTAGTGTGCCCACTGCCAGTGCCAACCACTGATACCGGGTGGCACAGTAGCTTGCCGATAAATAAGGCATTTAATTTTTACACTTTAGTGTAATTTCAGTTGCTTGCCTGCTGCCAGTGTGTGTCAGGCCCGCTTCCACTGACTGTAGTGTGCGCACTGCCAGTGCCAACCACTGATACCGGGTGGCACAGTAGCTTGCCGATAAATAAGGCATTTAATTTTTACACTTTAGTGTAATTTCAGTTGCTTGCCTGCTGCCAGTGTGTGTCAGGCCCGCTTCCACTGACTGTAGTGTGCCCACTGCCAGTGCCAACCACTGATACCGGGTGGCACAGTAGCTTGCCGATAAATAAGGCATTTAATTTTTACACTTTAGTGTAATTTCAGTTGCTTGCCTGCTGCCAGTGTGTGTCAGGCCCGCTTCCACTGACTGTAGTGTGCCCACTGCCAGTGCCAACCACTGATACCGGGTGGCACAGTAGCTTGCCGATAAATAAGGCATTTAATTTTTAGACAGTAGTCTAAATTCAGTTGCTTGCCTGCTGCCAGTGTGTGTCAGGCCCTCTTCCACTGACTGTAGTGTGCCCACTGCCAGTGCCAACCACTGATACCGGGTGGCACAGTAGCTTGCCGATAAATAAGGCATTTAATTTTTAGACAGTAGTCTAAATTCAGTTGCTTGCCTGCTGCCAGTGTGTGTCAGGCCCTCTTCCACTGACTGTAGTGTGCGCACTGCCAGTGCCAACCACTGATACCGGGTGGCACAGTAGCTTGCCGATAAATAAGGCATTTAATTTTTAGACAGTAGTCTAAATTCAGTTGCTTGCCTGCTGCCAGTGTGATTCAGGCCCACTTCCATAGACTGTAGTGTGCCCACTGCCAGTGCCAACCACTCATACCGGGTGGCACAGTACCTAGCACGCGTAGTACCACTTATCTAAAAAAAATGACAGGCAGAGGCAGGCCACCCCGCAGGGGCCGTCGTGGTCGTGGTGCTGTGATTTCCACTGTCCCTGGAATAATGCCCAGTTTTCAGAGGCCACGTACCCTGAACCCGAAAAATTCAGAGGGCGTAGTTGACTGGCTTAGACAGGACACCCAATCTTCAACAGCTTCCGCTAAGAACCTTGACGCACCATCCTCCTCCAGCTCAGCTTCGGTCACCTGCTCTCAAGTTACCACGCACCCGCCCGTCGCCACCACCACCACTACCACCACAGCCACCACAGCCGCTTCACTTGATCCGTCAGAGGAGTTATTTACACATCAGTTGGATGCAATTAGTGATGCGCAACCATTATTGCCAGATGATGTAGATTACGGGGATATGTCTCAGTCAGGCAGGATTACACACATGGACGTACAGTGTGATGATGATGATGATGATGTTGTACCCGCTGCTGCTTCCTTTGCTGAGGTGTCAGATACAAGTGAAGCGGTTGATGATGACGATGTGTCCACGGATGCCACGTGGGTGCCTGCTCGAAGAGAAGAAGAGGGGGAAAGTTCTGAAGGGGAGACAGAGAGAATGAGGAGACGAGTTGGAAGCAGGGGAGGTCGTCGCAAGGAGTTAGTGGCACAGTCAGACAGCATGTATCGGCACCTGGGGTCAGCCAGACAGCACGCCAGTCAACGCATGCTGTTGCCACCACTAGAATGCCGTCATTGCAAAGCTCAGCAGTGTGGCATTTTTTTGTGTGTCTGCCTCTGATAAAAGCAATGCCATTTGCAACCTGTGCCAAAAGAAACTGAGTCGTGGGAAGTCCAACACCCACCTTGGTACAACTGCTTTGCGAAGGCACATGATCTCACATCACAAACGCCTATGGGATCAACACATGAGTACAAGCAGCACACAAACTCAAAGCCACCATGCTCCTCCTGGTCCAGCATCTTCAGCCACATCAACCACTGCTGTCCTCCCTGCCCCCTCTCAACCACCCGCCACTCCATCTCTCACCTTCAGCAGTTCCTGCTCATCTGCCCACAGTCAGGTGTCTGTCAAGGACATGTTTGAGCATAAGAAGCCAATGTCACAAAGTCACCCCCTTGCCCGGCGACTGACAGCTGGCTTGACGGAACTCTTAGCCCGCCAGCTTTTACCATACCAGCTGGTAGAGTCTGAGGCCTTCAAAAAATTTGTCGCTATTGGGACACCACAGTGGAAGGTACCCGGACGAAATTTTTTTCAAAAAGGCAATCCCAAACCTCTACCATGTCATTGAAAAGGAAGTCATGGCATCTCTGGCATACAGTGTTGGGGCAAGGGTCCATCTGACCACTGATACCTGGTCTGCAAAGCACGGTCAGGGCAGGTATATCACGTATACTGCGCATTGGGTCAACCTGCTGACGGCTGACAAGCATGGAATGCGTGGCTCCGCAGCGGAGTTGGTGACACCACCACGACTTGCAGGCAGACCTACTGCCACCTCCTCTACTCCTACTCCATCCTCTTCAATATCCTCCTCGGCTGAGTACTCTTCTGCTGCGGCGTCTGGCTGCACATCAACTGATTCCCCCAGCTCCCCAGGGGCTATTCCACATCCCGGATACGACAGTGTCACGCTATCTTGGGGTTGACTTGCCTGAAAGCAGAGAGCCACACAGGACCAGCACTCCTGTCCGCCCTGAACGCACAGGTGGATCAGTGGCTGACCCCGCACCAACTGGAGATCGGCAAAGTGGTGTGTGACAATGGAAGCAATCTGTTGGCGGCATTAAATTTGGGCAAGTTGTCACATGTGCCGTGCATGGCACATGTGTTGAATCTCATCGTACAACGTTTTGTGTCTAAGTACCCAGGCTTACAGGACGTCCTCAAGCAGGCCAGGAAGGTGTGTGGCCATTTCAGGCGTTCCTACACGGCCATGGCGCACTTTTCCGATATTCAGCGGCGAAACAACATGCCAGTGAGGCGCTTGATATGCGACAGCCCGACACGTTGGAATTCAACACTCCTAATGTTCGACCGCCTGCTCCAACAAGAAAAAGCCGTCAACGAGTATTTGTATGAACGGGGTGCTAGGACAGCCTCTGCGGAGCTGGGAATCTTTTGCCACGTTACTGGACACTCATGCGCAATGCCTGTAGGCTTATGCGTCCTTTTGAGGAGGTGACAAACCTAGTCAGTCGCACCGAAGGCACCATCAGCGACCTCATCCCATTTGTTTTCTTCCTGGAGCGTGCCCTGCGAAGAGTTCTGGATCAGGCTGTAGATGAGCGTGAAGAGGAAGAGGAAGAGTTGTGGTCACCATCACCACCAGAAACAGCCTTGTCATCATCGCTTGCCGGACCTGCAGCAACGCTGGAAGAGGAGGATGAGGAAGAGGAGTCAGAGGAGGAATGTGGCGGCTTTGAGGAGGAGGAAGACCAACCACAGCAGGCACCCCAGGGTGCTCGTTGTTGTCACCTATCTGGGACCCATGGTGTTGTACGTGGCTGGGGGAAGAACAGACCGTCAATGACATCAGTGAGGACGAGGAACGGGAAATGAGTAGCTCTGCATCCAACCTTGTTCAAATGGGGTCTTTC
Organism: Bufotes viridis; assembly: GCA_033119425.1. Lineage (NCBI taxonomy): Eukaryota > Metazoa > Chordata > Amphibia > Anura > Bufonidae > Bufotes > Bufotes viridis. Next base: position 21,714,251 of record CM065598.1, on the reverse strand, counting down.
ATGCTGTCATGTCTGTTGAGGGACCCACGTATAAAAAGGATAAAGGAGAACGATCTGTACTGGGTGACCACGCTACTAGACCCCGGTATAAGCAGAAAGTGGCAGAAATGTTACCAAATTACCGAAAGTCGGAAAGGATGCAGCATTTCAAAACCAAACTAAAAAATATGCTTTACACAGCTTATAAGGGGGATGTCACAGCACAACGGGAATCTAACAGGGGAAGAGGTGAGTGTAATCCTCCTCCTACCACGGCGGCAAGGACTGGACGATTTACAGATGTGTTGTTGATGGAGGACATGCGGAGCTTTTTCAGTCCTACTCATCGCCACAGCCCTTCGGGATCCAGCCTTAGAGAACGACTCGACCGACAGGTAGCAGACTACCTCGCCTTAACAGCAGATATCGACACTCTGAGGAGCAATGAACCCCTTCACTACTGGGTGTGCAGGCTTGACCTGTGGCCTGAGCTATCCCAGTTCGCGATAGAACTTCTGGCCTGTCCCGCTTCAAGTGTCCTGTCAGAAAGGACCTTCAGTGCAGCAGGAGGCATTGTCACTGACAAGAGAAGTCGCCTCGGTCAAAAAAGTGTTGATTACCTCACCTTCATAAAGATGAATGAGGCATGGATCCCGAAGGGACTGACAGTGGGGGATACGTTTGACTAACAAAAGGCCTGATTACAAGCCTTGGCCTCAAAATGGTCCCCACGCTGCTGTATTTAATGTCTGCATACCGGATGACTTTCGTGAATTCTTCACCACCAACTAGGGTTCAAGCCGCAATGTTTTAGTCACTTTTCTGCCTGGAAAACATCAATTTTTCCGGCCGCTGCTACAATAGCGGCTGCAACAGTGCCATTATTTTTCAGGCATGTGTACATGCCTAATTTTTCTGTCCTATGGTGCAGCACTGTGGCTGCAAAAACAAACCCAAAAAAAGGCACATACAAGTGTCAATTCCCCTTCGTGATCGTTACCTTGTTGTGGTGAAGGGGCTTGCGTATCACAATGAAGCAATCATCATCACCTCTATAAGTGTGTTGGCAATGTTGCCACACCCCAGATGATAAGGCCGTTGCTTCATTATGGTCAGACCAAAAGCGATCGGGTGGCCACGCTACTAGACCCCGGTATAAGCAGAAAGTGGCAGAAATGTTACCAAATTACCAAAAGTCGGAAAGGATGCAGCAGTTCAAAACCAAACTAAAAAATATGCTTTACACAGCTTATAAGGGGGATGTCAATGGGGATTCGACAATGGTTAATCAATTCGACCGGATAGGGTCCGTAACAGTGATTAAACTGATAGCAATAGTACTAGTTAAGACACCACTCATATAGGGTGTCACAGCACATTGCTCTGTGCACGCGCAGTGCCCCAATTTGGGAGTAAGAGGACCGACCAAGCTGCTTTTTCCATCTCCCGGTTCCTGAAATCAATTCAGTTTAGTGTATGAGAGTTTGGTCTGTCACTGTGAAGGCAGTCGAAGGTACCCGGCCTAAATTTTTTTCATAAAAGGCAATTCCTGATATGGGACGTAACAGGGATTAAACTGATGAGAATAATACTACAGAAAATACCACTCATATCGGTGGAGGGAGCCAGCGTTTTTTAACCATCTCCCGTTCAAAAAATCTATTTAATAAATGGCCCCCAGATTGGGGAGTCGGGGACGTTAGAGGGATTAAACTGATGAGAATAATACTACAGAAAATACCACTCATATCGGGTGTGACAGTAAATTGCACGGCGCAGACGCAGTCACCGTGGTTTAAAACAGAGTGGAGGGAGCCAGGGTTTTTTAACCATCTCCCCGTTCGAAAAATCTATTCAATAAATGGCACCCAGATTGGGGACGTTAGAGGGATTAAACTGATGAGAATAGTACTACAGAAAATACCACTCATATCGGGTGTGACAGTAAATTGCACGGCGCAGACGCAGTCACCGTGGTTTAAAACAGAGTGGAGGGAGCCAGGGTTTTTTAACCATCTCCCCGTTCGAAAAATCTATTCAATAAATGGCCCCCAGATTGGGGACGTTAGAGGGATTAAACTGATGAGAATAGTACTACAGAAAATACCACTCATATCGGGTGTGACAGTAAATTGCACGGCGCAGACGCAGTCACCGTGGTTTAAAACAGAGTGGAGGGAGCCAGCGTTTTTTAACCATCTCCCCGTTCGAAAAATCTATTCAATAAATGGCACCCAGATTGGGGACGTTAGAGGGATTAAACTGATGAGAATAGTACTACAGAAAATACCACTCATATCGGGTGTGACAGTAAATTGCACGGCGCAGACGCAGTCACCGTGGTTTAAAACAGAGTGGAGGGAGCCAGGGTTTTTTAACCATCTCCCCGTTCGAAAAATCTATTCAATAAATGGCCCCCAGATTGGGGACGTTAGAGGGATTAAACTGATGAGAATAGTACTACAGAAAATACCACTCATATCGGGTGTGACAGTAAATTGCACGGCGCAGACGCAGTCACCGTGGTTTAAAACAGAGTGGAGGGAGCCAGGGTTTTTTAACCATCTCCCGTTCGAAAAATCTATTCAATAAATGGCACCCAGATTGGGGACGTTAGAGGATTAAACTGATGAGAATAGTACTACAGAAAATACCACTCATATCGGGTGTGACAGTAAATTGCACGGCGCAGACGCAGTCACCGTGGTTTAAAACAGAGTGGAGGGAGCCAGGTTTTTTAACCATCTCCCGTTCGAAAAATCTATTCAATAAATGGCCCCCAGATTGGGGACGTTAGAGGATTAAACTGATGAGAATAGTACTACAGAAAATACCACTCATATCGGGTGTGACAGTAAATTGCACGGCGCAGACGCAGTCACCGTGGTTTAAAACAGAGTGGAGGGAGCCAGGTTTTTTAACCATCTCCCCGTTCGAAAAATCTATTCAATAAATGGCACCCAGATTGGGGACGTTAGAGGGATTAAACTGATGAGAATAGTACTACAGAAAATACCACTCATATCGGGTGTGACAGTAAATTGCACGGCGCAGACGCAGTCACCGTGGTTTAAAACAGAGTGGAGGGAGCCAGGGTTTTTTAACCATCTCCCGTTCGAAAAATCTATTCAATAAATGGCACCCAGATTGGGGACGTTAGAGGGATTAAACTGATGAGAATAGTACTACAGAAAATACCACTCATATCGGGTGTGACAGTAAATTGCACGGCGCAGACGCAGTCACCGTGGTTTAAAACAGAGTGGAGGGAGCCAGGGTTTTTAACCATCTCCCGTTCGAAAAATCTATTCAATAAATGGCACCCAGATTGGGGACGTTAGAGGATTAAACTGATGAGAATAGTACTACAGAAAATACCACTCATATCGGGTGTGACAGTAAATTGCACGGCGCAGACGCAGTCACCGTGGTTTAAAACAGAGTGGAGGGAGCCAGGGTTTTTTAACCATCTCCCCGTTCGAAAAATCTATTCAATAAATGGCACCCAGATTGGGGACGTTAGAGGGATTAAACTGATGAGAATAGTACTACAGAAAATACCACTCATATCGGGTGTGACAGTAAATTGCACGGCGCAGACGCAGTCACCGTGGTTTAAAACAGAGTGGAGGGAGCCAGCGTTTTTTAACCATCTCCCGTTCGAAAAATCTATTCAATAAATGGCACCCAGATTGGGGACGTTAGAGGATTAAACTGATGAGAATAGTACTACAGAAAATACCACTCATATCGGGTGTGACAGTAAATTGCACGGCGCAGACGCAGTCACCGTGGTTTAAAACAGAGTGGAGGGAGCCAGCGTTTTTTAACCATCTCCCCGTTCGAAAAATCTATTCAATAAATGGCACCCAGATTGGGGACGTTAGAGGATTAAACTGATGAGAATAGTACTACAGAAAATACCACTCATATCGGGTGTGACAGTAAATTGCACGGCGCAGACGCAGTCACCGTGGATAAAAACAAAGGGGAGGGAGCCAGCGTTTTTAACCATCTCCCGTTCGAAAAATCAATTCAATTCATCTTTTGGGGACCCTTGGTGTTGTACGTGGCTGGGTGGAGGAAGAAACCTTCAATGACATCACCGGGACGTGGCTAGCTTGGTATCCAACCTTGTGCAAATGGGGAGTTTGCAGTTGTGCAAATGAACTGTTTGCGGTGCATTAAAAGGGAGTTTGGTCTGTCAATGTCTGTGAAGCGGGCGTAACCCTTACACTACCTGATCGATACAACATCATACCTGATCGTATACACACACTGGATGTTTTAAAGCACGTTATTCCAAACAATTTAGGAATGTTAGTTGATTTATGCCCTTTATGGATTAAAACCCGACTCTGCGTCCACTACGTAATTTTCCATGGGAGTTTTGCCATAGATCCCCCTCCGGCATGCCACAGTCCAGGTGTTAGTCCCCTTGAAACAACTTTTCCATCACTATTGTGGCCAGAAAGAGTCCCTGTGGGTTTTAAAATTCGCCTGTCTATTGAAGTCTATGGCGGTTCGCCCGGTTCGCCAGTTCGCGAACATTTGCGGAAGTTCGCGTTCGCTGTTCGCGAACTGAAAATTTTATGTTCGCGACATCACTAATCTTCTGTATAACTGGATAATGAGGAGGAGGAGGATCAGGAGACGGTTGCCTTCGCTACAGAGGGTAGTACCCATAGCAGGTTTATTCCATCTGTTCAGTGTGGATGGGCAGAAGAGGATGAGGAGACTGAGAGTCATCCTCCTGATTAGGACAGCAAAGTCTTGTCTGTTGGGACTCTGGCACACATGGCTGACTTTATGTTATGTTGCCTTTCCTGTGACCCTTGCGTTATAAGCATTTTGGCCAACACCGATTACTGGTTGTTCATCCTTCTCGACCCCCGCTACAAAGAGAACGTCTCATCTCTCATTCCTGTGGTGGAGAGGGCTAACAAAATGGTGCAATACCAGAAGGTCCTTGTGGAAAAATTAGTCAATTCCTTGGGCAACCGAGGAGGAGAAACAAGTGGAACACACAGCACTTCCAACAGAGGCAGGGCAACACTCTCCAAGGCCTGGGGCAGTTTCATGACACCCCGCCAGCACCCTCACCCTGATGGGCGGCCTAGTGTCACAAGGAGGGAAAAGTTTTGAAAGATGGTGAAGAAGTACGTAGCAGACCGTGTCAGAGTCCTCAGGGATCCCTCTGTGCCTTACAACTATTGGGTGTCCAAGCTGGAGACGTGGCACAAACTGGCGCTCTACGCCTTGGAGGTGCTGGCCTGCCCTGCCGCCAACGTTTTGTCAGAGCGGGTATTTAGTGCTGCTGGGGGCATAATAACTGATAAGTGCATCCGTCTGTCAACTGAAAATGCTGACCGGTTGACTCTTATCAAAACGAACAAGGCCTGGATTGACCCTGACTTATCTACTTCACCAGAGGAAAGCGGCTGAACATAAAGGCACTTTAAATGTGGCTTTTATGGTGTATTGAATACACTGTATTCCCATGCACCCCTTCCACCACAAAAAAGGGTATATGGTTCAGTCTTCCTTTTCTCGTCCTCCTCCTCCATCATATCAACATGCTTATTAGGCTGCCCTCGCTCATAATGTTTTAGAGGGTCAGCTCAGCAGCAGACCCTCACCCCTAATGTTTTAGAAGGTCAGCTCAGCAGCAGGCCCTCAGCCCTAATGTTTTAGATGGTCAGATCAGCAGCAGGCCCTCTCCCCTAATGTTTTAGATGGTCAGATCAGCAGCAGGCCCTCTCCCCTAATGTTTTAGATGGTCAGCTCAGCAGCAGACACTCAGCCATAATGTTTTAGATGGTCAGATCAGCAGCAGGCCCTCACCTCTATGTTTTAGAGGGTCCCCAGCAGGCCCTTGCTCCTAATGTTTTTAAAGGGTCACCAGCAGGCCATCAATCATAAATTTTTAAGAGTGTGTATGATGATCTTCTTTATGTGTATTGGAGTGCCGGTTCCTTGTAATTTTTGGCAGCCCTTTCATTTGTCAGTCTGTAAAAGTTGTGTACTACTCGTACAACTGTTCCCAGCACCGACCTGGGAGTCCAAGATGCATCCAGACATCCTCCCCATGCTGTTCCCGAACCATTTCGTGGTGTTTCAATCACTTTCTGACCTTTTCCTGTGAACCAGACACCCTCCCCTTTTCAGAGCAGGGGGTGCCTGGTTTAATGCTCTGGTTCTCCCAGTGACTTCCATTGTGCTCGTGTGCTCAGTAGAGCACCCGAGCATCCCAAAGTGTTCTACTCGAGCACCAGAGCACCCGAGCACTTTGGTGCTCAATTAACACTAATCTAATGAGTACTAAAATACTAGGGAGATAAGAGGCCAGTGATATGTGGCACCTTGTATGGCAGGGGAGAGTTAGATTGGAGATTGGGGGATATCATACCAGGAGCATGGTTATATGAAAGAATGATATCATAGGTTCAGCTATGTATGGATATCATATATATATTAGTTAGTGATAAATCTTACTGCATTAGTCTTTGCAAACCATTTTTAAACATAGAAAATCCCTTTTAGGCCTTACTTCATGCAGAAAATATTTTTCTCCACCTCATATTGCCAAGTAACCCCTAGGCCTATCTGACTAGCCATTATTCTAGCACGTGAATATTTTGGACCCCCCATGCCAGAAAAGTTGATTGTTTTAGGTCCATAAAATTGAAGATAGTGGGGCACTCTCAATAGTATTGAGAACAGCAGAATTTAATAATAAAATTAAGTAAAAATAGAGGGTTGACAATATATGATACGGTGAATATAGCAGCAATAGCAATATAAAAATAGTCAATCAATATATCATCAGTATATAACCTCAAAAAATTCCAATTTGTTGGCTGGGGTACCAATCATCCAGATCCAGTGGTCAAAATCATGCATAATGTCAGAGGATGTGCCAATGCGAAAAGGTAAAAGGTTATATTGCGTGCCAATGCGAAAAGTTACAGTTCAACGTTCTCTAAAACAATGTTTCAATGTGATAAAATATGCGCAGATATCTTCTAAAATTCAAATAAAATATGCCAGGTATTTTTCAGCCTTTTTCAGTCTAAAGTGCAATCATGCGCTGATATTATTCGGAGCGGCGTCCCGCTGTATTGTTCGGATATGCGATCGCAATATTTTAAAACTGACACGATCTTACCAGGGGACTTCAGTGGAGGTTCTTGCCCTCGACACGGTGTACCTCTTATGTAATCATACGCTCCGGTCTCAAGGGTTGTTGCTTGCCAGAAAATCGCGCCAACGATAATAGTATTATCCCCCAGCATTGGAATACTGACAAGCGAACATTTATTTGCCTGAGGAGGAGTGGAATATGCCGCTTCTTAAGACCTACTCACGCGAACAACATCTGTTGCGCAGAGAAGACCTTTACCTACTGCGGGTCCGCGTGCATCACTATCGCTGGCACGATTTTCTGGCAAGCAACCAGCCTTGAGACCAGAGCGTATGATTACATAGGAGGTACACCGTGTTGAGGGCAAGAACCTCCACTGAAGTCCCCCTGGTAAGATCGTGTCAGTTTTAAAATATTGCGATCGCATATCCGAACAATACAGCGGGACGCCGCTCCGAATACTATCAGCGCATGATTGCGCTTTAGACTGAAAAAGGCTAAAAAATACCATATTTTATTGGAATTTTAGAAGATATTTGCGCATATTTTATCCCATTGAAACATCGTTTTAGAGAACATTGAACTGTAACTTTTCGCATTGGCACACAATATAACCTTTTACTTTTTCGCATTGGCACATCCTCTGACATTGTGCATGATTTTTACCACTGGATCTGGATGATTGGTACCCCATCCAACAATTGGGAATTTTTTGAGGTTATATACTGATGGTTTATTGATTGACTATTTTTATATTGTTATTGCTGCTATATTCACTGTATCAGATATTGTCAACCTTCTATTTTTACTCAATTTTATTATTAAATTTTGCTGTTCTCAATACTGTTGAGAGTGCCCCACTATCTTCAATTTTATTACCACTTTTTCTGTCAGATTGGCTGTTATCTGCCAGTGGGTCACCTCAGGTTGATTCCCTGTCACTCTTGTGCGACTTAATTTTAGTTTTACCTTGTTTTAGGTCTATGTCTCTCATCAGAAGTTTTTTCAGAGGGGTGTATGTTCCATAGCAAAAACAAAATGGCACCCCCTTCTTGTGCCGATTCTTGCAATCGCACCCAACCATACTATTTCCAGTTGACCCAACCCCCTCATACCCTTCCCATCCCTTCTAGGAATGAAGGGGCTTCATAAACTCCTGATCATTTCCCCTTTACCTACAGTATGATTTTTCATATTTTCTATGTTCTTTGTAAAACAGTACAGTCCATTTGAATATGATCTATGGCTTTACTGACTGACAAAGCTCCAACGCTCCCATAAAATCATTGCATCCTTCATTTCATCTTCATAAAAGCAGTAAAAAACATTTTTGCTTACGCATTTCAATCTCTTTCTGAGCTCTTGCTCACCGTACAGCTTACTACAAAATACATTCACCTTTATAAAACCAATCCAAAATAGCAATTATATCCGCCCCTACATGCCCAAAAGTGTGAGGGTAGAAATAAAATCTGGACAGGATCGGGAAAGGAACAGTATAATTCTATTTGTAAGTTCCTACAAAAATAAATGCATCCATAACTTAATGAATACAAAGTAAATCTGTTCTGTAGTTGAGACTCTTAGGAAATGTAATATGTAAACACAGAATCCAGTGTGCCTTTCAAGTAAATACTTTTCTGATATTAGTCCTTTTTTGAGCATAGGTGCATATTTGACATCTTTCCACCGTACATTAAAAAGCTCCATTGATTAGGCCAGGTCTTACAAATGTTCGATTATCTGAAAAAAAGTATGGGCGCTAAATTTAGTTTGTAGAATTCTGTCACAAAATGACATTTTGTGTGACAGATTGAATTCTGTTCGACAAAATGACATTCTGTGGGAGAAAATACATTGTGTGCGACAAAATTACATTCTGTTTCACGAAATGAAGTTTTGTACGACAAAATAAAATTCCGTGTGACAAAATAAAATTCTGTGTGACAAAATGATATTCTGTACCTTAAAATGACATTCTGTGCAACCAAACGAATTCTGCAAAATACAATTCCGTTACTTTTGTGCCACAAAATCAATTCTGTGTCACAAAATATCATTCTGTGCGGGAAAAAAAATTGGGTAAATGAATTTTGTGCCAAATTATGAATTGTGTCACAATAAAACATTCTGTGCGACAAAAAGATTTCTGTAAAGACAAAATGAATTCCGTGATTACTACATTCATGTTATGTCACAGAACACATCTGGCCAGACACTTCACTCTTATCTATTATTTTTCCTTATACATCATCCTAGTGCTATAATATAAAAGGTGTTTTTTATTTGTGCAAAATTATTGCTGTATGCGGTAGAGAAAAAAATATTGATGCTCTTCTTTTTTGACCGTTTTGTAGACTTTTCCTGTAAATACACATTGTGTGGTCTGTGTTCAACCTTCTTTTTGGCAGCATTCAACATCCAATCTTTATAAACTCTATTTTCTCGTCTTTTATCCATCTCTGCAAAGGCCATTCAGGACTATTTTGTACTGCTTTAATGAAGATGAAAAAAAGGATGAAGTGATTTGATGGGAGCGCCGGAGCTTTGTTTGTCTGTACATTAGAGATGAATGAATCGATTCTATTGATTTAGAATTTGTCATGATTTTCTCAAAAATGTGGATTCTAATACACCCAAGTTTCTTGTGGTTCATTTTAGGAAAATCAGAGAGACCCGAGCATAATACTCCACTAAAAAAGAGACATGGAAGTCAGTTCACCTTCCAAAAGAACAGGACTACTGAATGTCCCCATATTACACTTCTCCTTTCAAAAGGACAATTAAAAAAAAAAATTGCCTAGGTTAGCTGAGTGGCCTTTGTCTGGATATTGGTGGTGCTCTTTTTCATTAGGGAGATCACCTAGTATGCATGAGGAGTATTGTAGTCCAGTCAACACTACTTTTTGTTTATGGGAAGATATATACAAATTAGCAGATATTACTTCTACTTTCATTAAATAGGCTTAGTGTTCTTTTCTTTTTAGAAAAAAAATTAATTTGAATATCTTTCACAGAAACCCAAAGGAATGCAAGGTACCTTTCCTTTATAGAAAAGCACAAATTGAACACTTCGAGGCTACCCCCAGGGGAAAATCTGGTGGTAGCTTTGAGATGTTCAATCAGTGCCTTTTCATAATATGATTTTGCCCTGATGGTAGCCGCAAACTGTTCAATCAGTAGTAGCCTTGATCTGTACAAAGAGTGCTTTTTCATAATATGCGTTTCCTCTGGTGGAAGACTCAAATTGTTCAATCGGTGTTTTTATACAAACACTTTCCTTGGATCTCAGCTCTTCCGGAAGTTTCCACCAGTTTTAAACATGTTTTTTTTATTTTTTTATAAGAGCAGCGTGTAAATCTTTAAAGTCATAGGGACAGTAAGCTAATCGACAAAGTTTAAAAGATGATTCAAGGTGACGGAACTGAAGCGACAGCAGAAATAGCAGGACATCATTATGAACGCTTAAAATCATGACTTCAGGAGCAGCGATTGCAGTAAACAATAAAAACGGACAAGAAGATCTCACAGAGCGATTATTAACAGGAGCAACGCTCGGCATGAGCCTCCACGCTGCTTTATTGTTCCAGGTAAACTGAAGACATTTCTGGCTTTCGGAGGCGTGAAAGCATCAGCCGCACCTCTACATAATAGCAAAAAACCTCTTAATGTTCCCTATTTTAAGTTCATAATGTTGGTGCCAGCTGGAGGCCGCCCGCCATCTGAAAATATATTAAAGGATTAAAAGCCACAGGCAAACAGGTGGCGGATACGCTGCACAGAACTGCTTTCCCCGACATTGCAGAAATGACAATATATCTCGTGTGCATTTTGCTGACTGCGTGAACGTTGTTACAGAATGCGCACCGAAATTTAAAGGGACGGCATTGCACCACCATTCCTGTTCTTTATGTTTCCAGTATGTTACACTGCAATCAGTGCTGGAGATCAGGGGAAGGCTTGCTGACCACAAGCCATTGGCTGAAAAAATTGCCGAAAAGGCCAGATATACTGCCTGTGCAGTTGGTTTATCTGCACAGGGGCCTAAGGGGGCCCTTCCTAAATGTAGAGCAGTGGCAGAGGTGGCCAGACTGGACTGCAATGATGAGAGTGGGACTGACAGGAGTAGAGTTTACGGTGCAGCCAGGGTGGAACTTAGAGGTGCAACAGGATTACAGTAATGTAATAGGGCAGAGCTTAGCAATGTCATAACTGGAGGCCCCAGAAATCCCAAATTTGAATAACAGTATCATTACTAGGTCCATTTCACTCTGACATGGCCAAGATGGATTTTGCCCCTAGCATATGAATATCGACAAATTAGCATTGGCATCAGAGTTGATACCAGTTCTTAGTGCAGCAGACCACGGGTGAGACGTCAACCAGGGGGTTCCTTTAGGGTGTGATGAAGGTTAAAAGTTTGTCGTGACGCCAGTTGCATTTCAGCAACAAGGGACTAGGTCCCCCTAAGTAGATGGTAGTGGTGAACCCAGTGTAGAAATGCCAGAGTGATGTAAGGGTTGCCTAAAATGTCCCCTTGGGTGTTGTGGCCTGCACATGTCACAGTGCTCCTACATGGATGTCCAGGACCTACAGGAGGTGTCATCCTCAGCAGTGCAACTAAGATGGATAGATGATAAAGTTGAGGGTGAAATAACTTAAGTCCAGACTTGTATTAACATTGAACACAGCTTTACTTGGCATAAACTTTCATCAAGGAACAAACTTTCAGCATTATCTTGGTCATCAACAGATGTTGGCAGTAATCTGGCAGGCAGACACATTCAGCTCTGCTACATTTATACTCTTTCTTTTCTGCTATGATGGCTGGATTAAATAGAAACTTTTCCTTTCTGCAGTAAGCTGCAACTTAGCTTTCTGTAGTCTGACTCAGTCTTTATCTTTATCTGGATCTTTCTCTTTATCTTTATCCAGAGAATCTTTCTTCCTGAATCTCAAGCTTTCAGTTCTTTTTCTTTGGCCTAGCAGAGCAGACGGTGCTCTGCTGGCTGGCACACAGCGTTCCCCTTACAGGGGTAAGCTAGACTCAACTTCTGCAGGCCCATCCAGCAGGGAAGAAGGCCTGCTACTTTCCCTTAGAGGGGGTAAGCTCAACTAACTTTACTAAGGGTACTTTAACACTTGCGGCATGGCTATCCGGCAGGCTGTTCACGCGCCGGATCCGCCATGCCGCAAGTACCCGTGTGCTGCCACGCTGCCGCTCCGTCCCTATTGACTATGATGGGGTGGGGGCGGAGCTACAGCACAACACGGCAATGCACAGCCAGAGATTGCCGGACTAAAAGTACTGCCTGTTGGACTTTTTAGTCTGGCGATCACTGCCGTGCTGCACTGTAGCCCTCGCCCCCATTATAGTCAAAGTGAACGGTGAAGCAGCACAGCAGCACACGGGTACTTGCAGCCTGACAGATAGCCATGCTGCAAGTGTAAAAGTACCCTAAATGAACTCCTCCCTCTCTGGAGAGGGCTAGAATGGGTAGAAGGTTCCATTCTAGGAAAACCTGCTAGTAAACCAGGTACATTACACTTAAATATAACATTTCCATAGAACCAAAATACACATTATGCAGGATCTGGAATAAATACACAGAATATCATAGGATCCACCATTAAAGATAGTGATGGGGCGAAAAGAGTGGTAATGCGCCCTAGCGAGGCGTTACATTATGCCTCACAAAAACTCTTCATGGTGCAGGTGGGCAACCTTTGAGAAGTTGTTACGTCATCAATCTCTGCCTGTTCGCTCCATTGCGATGACTGTGGATCAGTGGCCTCCAGGATATGGTGATAGAACAGTCCCGGCGAGGTGCTCAGGCAATCTCCTCCCTCACACTGCTCCTGGGGGGAAGCAGTAATCATCGTCGGCTTTTAGCTCCCGGCATAGTGCTAGAGGAAAATATGCCAGGGCTAAATATATATAATGATTTTGCTAAACCAACATAAAAAGGCCAATGCAGTATGCCAAGGGTATAGTTGAGGAGAGGGGACAATGGAGGCATGTGCCCCTTGGTGTTGAATGCTGGTGGGAGGCACTACCAAAGCTAGAACAGTAAATTGAACCAATGCCCCCAGATGAACGAAAACCCCACTTATACCAAAACTGCTTACCCAGTTGCATCTCCCCAACTACTGGTGTCACCTCACCATTGGGGTATGTTGCCGACCCCTCTTTGTCTGTAGCTCCTGCTGTAGTCATTTCTGTATTAGAAGAAGGCTTTGGGTGCCAACAGCCCCTGAAGAAGACAGTTAAAGGGCATCTTTCAGTAGATTTGTCCCTATCACACTGGCTGACCTGTAACATGTGCACTTGGCAGCTGAAGACATCTGTGTTGGTCCCATCTTCATATGTGCCCGCATTGCTGAGAAAAATGATGTTTTAATATATGCAAATGAGCCTCTAGGAGCAACAGGGGCGTTGTCATTACACCTAGAGGCTCTGCTCTCTCTGCAACTGCAGCGCCCTCTGCACTTTGATTGACAGGACCAGGTGTGATCACGTTTATACTACCTGGTCCTGTCAATCAAAGTGCAGAGGGCTTGGCAGTTGCAGAGAGAGCAGAGACTCTAGGTGTAATGGTAACGCCCCCGTTGCTCCTAGAGGCTCATTTGCATATATTAAAACTTAATTTTTCTCAGCAATGTGGGCACATATGAACAGGGGACCAACCCAGATGTCTTCAGTTGCCAAGCGCACATGCAACAGGTCAGCCGGTGTCATAGGTGCAAATCTGCTGACAGATGCCCTTTAGTATCATAGTTTAGAAGACCTGTTCTCCAGCCTAGGCTCATTCCATAGTGGGCCACCATGGTGGTGGAGTTGCCCCACTTCTGCTCGACATTTGGTAATGATGAACAGTGAAGGGGTTGGCACTAGGGATGAGCGAACTTGTGTTTTACAAGTTCGAGTTCAGGGTTCAGGTTTTATAATAACTCTGATATGGATTCTGTTACCACGGGCCATGACAGAATTCTATAAAGGAATGCATAACGGAATGTCTTTAAGAGGCATTCCGTTATGCATTCCGTCATAATAGAAGTCTTTGGGCCGCATAACGGATCCGTCTGAATTCCGTTAAGCAGGAGTCCTCTCAACCAGACGGAATCCATTATGTGGTCCCTAGACTTCTATTATGACGGAATGTCTCTTAAAGGCATTCCGTTATGCATTCCGTTATAGAATTCCGTCATGGCCCGTGGTAACGGAATCCATATCGAAGTTGTTATAAAACCTGAACCCCGAACTCGACTTGTAAAACACAAGTTCGCTCATCCCTAGTCGGCACTAACCAGTCCCAGGGCCTCAGGAGGGAGCAAGTCATGATGTTGGACTCAGGCAGCACCAGGTAGGGACAAGATTGGGGCAGCGGAAGGGCCATGGGCAATAAGCGCTTTCATTGTGGCAAAGGGGTTAAGTTACGAAATTGGCATGGGGGTGGGGGCGCTGTTTTAGTTTTTGCTTCAGGAAGCAGAAAGGCAAGGTGCACCCCTGTGTAGGACCCAGTTCTAAAATGGTTGAGAAGATCTTTCTCTTTGTATGCTACACGGCCGCCCTAATAAATCAGCCCCATCTGAAGGTGAATATAGGATTTCGGTAACTTGTGATAACAGGACTCCAGGTTTGTGTTATCTGACCTTTAAAAAAATCATCAAAGGTCGAAATTCAATGTCCGCATTCATATACGCTCTCCAGATCATTTGTCTCCTCTTTTATACTGTCATTTAGGAGCGTAGAACAGAAAACGGGAGCCGTGATGAATTTTCATGTCCGTGTAGACCATCTCGCTTCCCGCAGAGATGCTTCTCTACCGAGAAAAAGCAAAACAGCCTAGCTTGCAGCAATGGCACTGTACAATATATGGCAATTACTAAAAACGGGCTCAGCAGCTTTAGACGGATATTAAAGGAGGTCGATGGGTAAAATCAGCTTGTATATAATTCACATTTTTGCCGAAAACCCTTTTTTTCCCCCCGTAGGCTCCAGCCAATGTTCTTTGCTTGCTAACTGTGTCACACTGCTGCCCGGACTATGTTATTAAGCACGGTCTATGTAAGTGGATCTGAATAATGTAAAAGGACATTTCTCATATTAGCAATGAAAGCAGCATTTAAATTTATTGAAATAATACTTTGCATATCCCCAGTACATGCTCTACTTTTCTGTTTCGCTTATTGCATTCAAATCGCAAAGATCAGCTAAAAAAGATGAAATGCCGAATGTTGGCTGATACCCAAATGGCGGAAAAGGACAAAAAGGGCATTTGCATGTTTTTGGTTTTTTTTTATTCTGAAGTTTTTGCTCACTCAGGTTCCAAAACTAGAAATGTTTGTAGATATGCCTTCCTCCATCTGAGGCATAGATTAAAGGGGATTTCCGGGACCCAGGATCCTGGATTGACATCCCCATCAATCGAACAGACTGGAAAACTGGCGAAGGAAGAAAACTGGCGAACAGACTGGAAAACTGGTGAAAGCAGGATTTTCAGAGGAGGAGCGCCGTAAGACCGGGTCCATGCAACTTCAAGACAGTAAGTATATTGCAAAAGATATAAGTAAATAAGGTGGGTTTGTGGTGCTGGCTGGGTCCCAAAAAACTCTTTAAAGAGCACCTACCCCCTCTCCTGACATGTCTATTTTAGCAACTACTTGCATTCCCCATGTAATAACCATTCTGGAGCCTCTATTCTTATGACTCTGTGTTCTGCCATTCCTTTATTATTTCTGCTAGAAATTATGAATGAATTACTAGAAGTTTGCAGTGAAGGTCCAGATGGGTGTTACCTGACTACAGACAGGTTAGCTCTTAGCTGTGTGTGGCACTAGGACAATCATCGGACACAGCCCTGGCAGCCACATACAGTAGTAAGGAAAAGGTGTCATGGTACATAAAGGGGTGTGGTCTGAGATGAAAGGGCTTGTGGTTGGGGAAAAGGGTTGTGCAAAATTCCCCATGTAATAACAATTCTGGAGCATCTATTGTTATGACTCTACGATATGCCATTCCTTTATTATTCCTACTAGAAGACATTGGCGCGGTGCCCGAGCTTAAGACATGCCCTCCTAGCAGGATATGTCGAACTAACCTCTCAATTTTAACATCAGTGTGAGGGTTTAGAAATTACTGCAGAGTGCACCTGTCTTTGCTATTGTTAAGTTTCTGCTAGAAGTTATGAATTAATTACTAGCAGTTTGTAGTGAAGGTCCAGATGGGTGTTACCAGTTGGGTGTGTGTCCGTGCACAGTCTGACAGTGGCAGCTGGGATTGGATACTGTTAGATTGTGCAGAGACACCTCCCCAACTGGTAACACCCATCTGGACCTTCATCGTACGCTGCAAGCAATTCATTCATAATTTCTAGCAGGAATAATAAAGAAATAGCACAACATAGAGTCATAAGAATAGATGCTCCAGAATTGTCATTACATGGGGAATGCAAGCAGTTGCTAAAGCAGACATGTCCGGAGAGGGGAAAGGTCCTTTTTAAGTGCAGAGTCTAAACAAAGGAGGTGATAAAGGCTTCTCTGATGTGTTTTAATAACTCAGATCTAGTGTATCTTGGCTCTAGTGGGTGGTAAAGAGCGCTGCACTGTGCCTGGTTGTCCAGCAGGTGGCAGTGTGTCTTTAGAAAGAATGGAACTTATCATTCAAACCCCCCTTGGTCAGAAGTGGGCTAGTTCTGTTTCCTACCAAGGGAAGGGTTGCAGGAAGCTGTCATGGAGTTGAAAGTTGGAAGGAGAGGAGACATGGCGCAGTGAGGGGAGTTTCCTCCTACTGTAGCAGGAGTCTTCCAGGGGAAGCAGCTCATAGAGCACCGCAACTCCTTGCAGTTTATAGACTGGGTATTACGAGGGGGTCAATGGCCAAAGGCACCCCACTCAAAGGTACCAGAACTGCTAAAAAGTCCAGATACCAGAAGCCAGAGATTAGCATAGCAGAGAAAGGCAAAGCAAAGTGCCTGAGCTGACCTGCAAGTGCACCCTAAAACCTGCTGGAGTAAGAGAAAGATCAAATATTATCTGGATGCAAGTTTACTCAAGTAAAACTGTTGAACTTTGTCAAGTCTGGACTCGGCTTATTCCTGCAGCTACAACTCCCTTGAATGCTGCAGAGCCTAACTCTGGGGAGCGACAGTATCCAGGTAGGAGCACCGTGACACACAGAACTAGTAGTAAGGACACTTCACCACTCAGCATTTCCTACACACTGGGACCCCACTGCAATTTTTTTAGATATGACGTTTTCATATATAGAAATTAATACTTTAATGTGTAATATTATTTACAGTATGTAGATGATGTCATTAATTACCATGACAGGTGAGGTTGTCGACCATTGGTTCGTGGTTCCAGGTGCAGCTTGTGCACCGCCACAATCCAGGAATCCACCAGCTAATCGCCTTGGCCTGAAAGTGGAAACCTCAACAATTAAAATGACATGATTGCAAAACAATACAATATTGCCTCAAGCAAATAACAAAAAAAGATTACATTGCATAAATGAAAATGCATATGACTTGCACTGACAACAGTCTGAACCTCACCTTTAATTAGTACACGCAGCAGGATGATTAGACAGGCATCTCATTTTTTTTTGGAGACGTGGTGCCCGGCCAGCTGTGTCTTGTCCATGGGAATTCTGTTGGCAGTCCACGTAACGCGGGCAAACTGTGCGGATAATTGTGTGAATCTAAGAATGAGCATACACTGCATGACAACTACAAAGTTTGCAAGTTTTACCCATTAAAAACTGCAATTATAATCTTGTACGTACGTCACGTAGTATCGAATATCACAAGGACAGGGGGCTGCCTTTAGGTTTTGTAAGGCTCTTCACACATAGGCATCAGAGGCTGCATTTGCATTTCTGTCCTCAATACAGTGCCATTCCTGCTATCGAAATGATGAATCAGGCACACTGTCGAGCCTGACATTGTGCCGGATGCCCTGCTGTAGCCAGTGATTGCCCTGTATAGAAAGTAAACCAAGGAGAAGCAAAGCGGCTGAGCAGGATCAAATAGGTGCGTAATGCTGATTTTATTAATTTATGGCTTTTCCCGAAGTTTCCTTGTTCTATGTTTATTCGTGCAACCCTTTAAAGGCTATGTACACCTTTGAGGACATTTTTTTAATCATTTCATTTACCTATTTTGGGCTAAAAATTGATGTTTTTAATTGGTCTTTATAAAAAAAAATGCAGCTGTTTCTGAGCTACAGGGGTTAAAAATCATCTGACAGCTCATTGGTTGCTCTTATCTCTGATCTTCTGACCTCATAAACACTTATTTAAGCCACATTCTTATCAGCTGGATAAGAACTGAGCTATAATAAGTGTTTATAAGGTCAGGAAATTATAGATAAGAGCAACACATGAGCCGTCAGATGACAGGATTCAAAGAAAACAGGAAGTGACATCTTGTAAATATACAGATTTTTAACCCCTGTTCTCAGAAATGGCTGAACATTTTTAATAAAGATTGAAAAAAATGCCCCAAATTAGTAAAATGCAATCATAAAATATTGCCCCAAAAGCTGATCATAGCATTTAACTTGTCTCTCCCTGTGAAGATCAGCTCTTCATCATGGGCTCAGCTTCTGGAATCCCTAGCAATCATCTGAGGAAAGTTTTCTCCTGCCTCCCATTTCATGAAATCAGAAACAAGTACTTGCATCTCTTTGTTATCCCAAGTAGGCCACAGGATAAAACAGACCCACGTTGTGGTCTGTCTACTCTGACTATCAGAGTGGGGGACCTTCTATAATGTACTGATGAGCCACTAGAACATATAGACACAGTGCTAATTTCAGATTTCCCCTACCATTGACTTAGTGTTATGCAGGCACTGCAGCTCAGCCCCATCCACCCGAATTTGGCCAAATTGAAGTTCTCCAAACACTGGTCTACAGCAGGGGAACTGGGCCATTCTTCCTGGGATTGGTGGAGGTCCTGGTGAATGGTGGGAGTCTCAGCGATATGTCATCCATCACTTACTGTCATAGGAAAACCTTTTTTAATAAACTGGCTTAATGGTGACCCAAGGGCCTGATTAAAGAATAGGGGCCACTCCATTTTTGAAGTTTAAGAACATCCAAAATGTTTTGATTTTTCATCTTGACCTTATGGAACTGTGAACATTCTCGCGCCGTGCGCAGTCACAGCACAGCGAGCGTCCGAGGACCAGGAAGCAATAATTACAGAGCCCAAGAGCACTGCACTCACTGCTTCCCTGTCCTCCTGTACTAATGAGCTCTTCCATAATAGAAGCGGTCATTAGTATTCGTCCCATAAGGCGGGGATAGTGCGTCTTATAGGGCGTAGAATACTGTACTTTAGTTTTGCCCTTGGCCTCAATTCTGATTCCTGGAATCACTAATTTCCAGCCCTAACTGCTCCTGAGTTCTGCTCTGATTCTGATTCTGGATACATGTTATAACTTTGCACCTACCTGCTGACCCCAAACCAGTCTACCGACGCGACGATACCAAATCTAACCTCAGACTATTTTGAAGCCACATCATGGGGATCCTAGACCTGAGTTTTAAGGCAAAAACCCGGGGGTTACTTAGGTTCAGTCCCCCTTCTACCAAATTAGTTGTTCCAAAAAAAGTTCAAAATTGAGGTGAAGAACGCTGATGGCACTACCATGAAGAATCTACGAAGTCCAGGACAAGAAGTCCAGGACAAGATGTTTGGTGACGTTATACATTTATTAAGCCAAATTTCTCCGGCAAGGTGATCAACACTACATTATGCAGAAAGGTTAATTAAATGTTCAATGTTACATCGCAGCAATTTTCTCATTCAGGAGGCCAGTTTTTAAAGCCTTTCGTAAAAGGTTTTTACCCTCCAAATGGTTTTTTAATTATATTCTTAGTATCTCCCATTAACTTTTAATTGTGCAGGAGATAAGGCAGAAGCTTAGCCAGGATTTGCCTGATCACGATGAAAGAATCCCGCCAGACTGACGATATTATTGTCACGGTGCTCACTGCAGAATACATGCAAACGACAGCTGACCTTGACTTAGAAATATTGATTTCAAGGGTATTTGGCGATTTAGAAACAGAAGATTAGGACAGCTAATCATCATTTATCCTCATCTAGTTTCACATCGACGAAACTTTACATCTGGTACATACGCTATAGGGGAGTTAGGAAGCAGCGACACTAAAGAGATTTTTAAATCAGATATTGACAAATGGCTGCCCTAGAAATCAAGAAGTATAGCATCACTGAGCCTTATTATACAGACGGAAGAAAATGGGCCATGGAGGAAAAGTCAATATCTTGAGACTGATCTTGGTAAATTCATTGAATTAAAATGAAGACATTTGTCCTCTATAAACTCCTTACTTTCATCATGTCTTCTATTCGAATGTTCTTTTTTTGGGGCGGATGGAGGCTATATTGTATAAAAATCATATAGGGAATAGAATGCCAAAAGCAAGAACTAAAGATGAGTGAATGAATTCTAAACTAATCAAATTTGCAAAAAGTTTGATCCAAAATTTTAATTCTAGCGAATCTGAAACTTTAAAGATTATTTTTGGATAGATCACTCAAAGTGTCAGCCACCATTTTATGGGTGACAAAACAAAGAAGAATCTACCACCAAAAGGAAAATTTTTGGAACGTTTTTTAAAAGAGTTGCCTGAGATTTGAAAGGGGAACCTGGACATACTATCACCAGGCAGCCCCATTAATATTAATATTAATATGGGCATTTGAGCAGGGCTTGTTTGTTTAACTCCGCATACTGCTTTTGCGCTGCCCTACCCATTTTACAGACTAGGGCAGCTCTAAAGCCCGCCGATCAGTGCCGGGGAGGTCACCGGGCTCACTGCTGGGTGGAAGCCTCTGCTTGGCAGTAACGATAGAGAGCCCAGTATGTCACCAGATCTCCATGAAATGCATCGGAGCATGAAAATAGTGGAGTTGCTTGGGTTAAAATATGGGTATGTCCAGGTTTAGCTCTGAATGCGGACCCCTTTACTATTGATGGCCTAGCCTCATGATAGGTCATCTACAGTATATATAATCGGTGAGCGCTTCTGCCTCCTTACAGATTACCAAGCAAAGCATAAAACAACCATACAGTGTATAGTTGCTGTTGTTGGTACCGCAGCTCAGGACCATTCACTTGAATGGGTCTGAGCTGCTCCTAGGCCATGTGACCGATGAACGTGATGTCGCTGGTGTAGGAAGAAGCCTCTGATCGGCGGGGTTGCCAGGAGTTACTCATGCATCAATCAGATATCACTGATGACGTCACAGCGCTCGACCAGCGTGATCACGTGGTGATGTCTTCATGTTCGGCGCAGGTCCTTTGGCAGGTTTTCTTTAATCAAGACAGAGTGGACGGCTTCTCCATGATCAAGTGGATGAATTGAGTAAAACATTTTATTTTTGGTCACCATTTTAGAAAAAAAATATTTGTTACCATGAAGCTTCAAGAAATTCGGCTTTGCGACAAATCACATTTTTCCTAAACTTCGGATCAAATTTCACTTCGGATGCTTTCATTCGCTCAACACTAATAATAATAATAATAATAAAGCTGTTTGTTACAACCGGCCACCCTTTGGTTTGCCCATAGCCATATACTGTATGTCACTGTCACTTTGACATTAATAATGCTGTCTTAGTGTTAAGTAGTTTGAAAGGGTTGCATCCAGTCCTAGGGGACATCAGAATGTCATACATGACTTTTCAGGGCTCTTTTGATTAGGGTTAAATTTATAAGGACCTGAATTAAACCTGACGACTGATTCGAGTGTATCGAACCCAAAGAAAATTTCAAGAAATTCACTTGCTTCTAACAAGAACATGTTGACACTAGGGATGAGCGAACTCATAACTTATGGTCATTGGTCACGGAATCCATAACGCAATTCTGAGGTAACTGGAACCTGAACACGAACTTCTTAAACAGAAGTTCGCTCATCCTTAGTTGGCACCCTTACACCAAAAGTATTCCAAATTAAAAACAGGAAGCAAAAAGCCTTTATTGGCTAGGGTATCGGTCACCGGTTGGAAAAAGGGAACTTGTCACCAGCTTTATGCTGCGCTGTTTGAGGGCAGCATAAACTAATGACAGAGACCTTAATTCAAGCGCAGTCACTTAATTTTTGTCCAGTCATTTTCTTAAAATCCCTTTGAACATCTCCAGAAAGACCCTGGAGTCCTTGTATTCATGAGCTGTGGCCATCCCCCATGCTCTCACAGATGATTGATAGCATCCTTCCTATACTTTGTATGGGAAAAACGAAGGAGCCCGTTGGGCTTAGAAATGCGTTGGAGACTTTTTTGTCCCTTTACAGCATCCGTAGCAAGGGCTGTGACGTCACTAGCTTAAGTTACCTAGCAACAGACCTGTAGCTCCCTCGCGCGAGCGTCTTCTGCCGGCAGGAGCAACACCTGAAGGTTAGAGCAAGAAGTAATTTACACCCCGGACCTGCACTGCAGCAAAGCAGGCGGAAAGAAGATATTTCCACCTACTACCCCCTGCCCAGACAGGTAAATAAAGAAACCAACTATAGACAATTTATAAGTACCATCAAATGGACTGATTGACATCTTTCATTAACTCTTTTTTCACTTACTATTCCCTTTATCTCACCAGCGCGGATATTCCCTCTCTGATTTATGACTCAGAGTTTCCCTACGTGTAAGCACATCATCCTGGGGTCAGAACAGCAGACCTCTCATTAATACCCAGCAGAGGCCCAACATCCCCCCCTGAACTAACACAGATAGGAGTGTGGATAAGATAAGACGGGAGCGCGGGTGTCACTGCATTTAGAGCTAAAACCATTGGTATGGGAAAAAGCCATCGATCATTGGTGGTGGGCGAGCTAGGAGCTCATCAATATGGGGACTACATTAAGCGTGCACATCATTTGGTGGAGTCCCAATGGAGCTGCTCAACAAGGAGTTTAAGAGGACAACAGGACAAAAAAAAGTGTTTGAATTGGGTATCGGTCGCTAGTGTATGCCGCCCTCATAAAACTGGTGAAAGATTCCATTTGCTATCAATGTTACATCTCAGCCATACATTTGTAAGTTATATATATCAAATATATATTTCATTGCTCTGAAATGATATGCTCTCAATAGACGAGTCTGCCTTCGAAGCTCTCCATCTTTACAAGGAGATACAAGAGTCCGGCCTTCTCAATGAAGAAGAAGAGGGAGCAGGAGGAGCAAGGGTGCACAGAGTGGCTTGGGCCCACCCTCGGGGGGCTTAGCTGCTCATTGGCTCACAGATGAAAAGATCTTTTCAACAGATTATTAAGTGGAAGGTATCATTACATTCAGCTCAGCTAGCCCTACAAGGCATTGTGGCTGGCGAAAGATTGCCTTTAAAGGGACTTTCCCAGACCTAAAAAATGTAGACAAAGGCAGGTATTGTTATGAGATACCAAAAGAAGCATCACTAGCCTGTCCAATATACCCTGTCATTCCAGGGCCAATGTTCCATGATCAGTTGGGGATGTCATCGATGTAGCCCTGGAAACAAAGACCAGAGTGGAGCGTAGGAGCGGTGGCACTGGCACAGAAGGGGATTGGATAGGTGAGTAAAGCTTCTTTTGTTATTTTTTACAGTTCCTGGTTTAAATACATTTCTGGGGGTGTCGCTTGAAGCAGAAAGTGGAAATAAAACAGTGGTTGGGTCAAAGAGTTTCAGGCATAAGGAGCCCAATGTGACTCTATCACCCACGGGCCCAGGTAGACCTGGAGCTGCCCCTGTTTTTCAGAATTTAAAGAAATTTATTTTCTCCTTTGTACCTGGGGAAAGGATCATTCATTTCGGCACTTTGTGATGTGGGTCCGCTGCTGTCTTGTAAATGTCTGCGTTATGAACTGGATTTACTAAAGTTGCTCGGTAATTGAGAATAAATCATCAACCAAATTAGAAAGCAATTAAGAATCGCAAACTGACTGAATGCGGCTTTCATTAGTGCATATTAAAGTCTTAATTATTACTTTTTTTTCTAAATGTCTTAGCTGGAGAGATTATGTCTTCCATCTGTGGTTATTTACACAGGGCCACTGGTGGCTTTATAAATGGGATCTGCAAATGTTTGATAAGACCTGAGGCCATCAAGGACATTGCTCTCATTGTAGATGCAGAATCATAAGTAGTTGTGACAGCAACCTGATTATTTACTGGAAGCGACATCGAACATATCAGAATCTGCAGAAAATGAATACCAGGTAGTCTAAGACCCCGTCTTGGAAGAATAGGGAATAAATACATGGGCACGTTCCTTTGCTTGTCAGATCTTAGGGCTCCTCCTTGATATGATCATACCTCTATGGTCATCATCACTAGTGTTGTGCGAATCGAAGTCCATGATCCAACTTTAAGGATAAATTCAATTTTACTTCGTGGTAGCGAATCAATTTAACTTAAAATAGTGTAAAAAAAAAAATCATACTTACCTGACCCATTTCCTCTCGACAGGCCGGCCACCCCCATCTTACTTCAAGATCCTGCACAAAATCCCGTGTGAGGTGACATATGACAACACCACGCTAGCCGGTATGATGATGTCATCTTGAGCCACGCAAGATTTCCTGCAAGATCTTCAAGCAAGATGGTGGTGGCCAGGCCGTCATGAGCAAGTGGATCAGTTAAGTATGATTTTTTATATTTTTTATTTATACACTCGGTTATTTATATCAGATGCTGCGATCATGTATGAATGTAGCATCTGAGGGGGTACAACGACTGGGGGCGGCACAGTCAAAGCTCCCTGTCATTGCACCCACTACTTACAAAGAAACGCAATTCGTGACAAAGCGGATTTTTTTGCAAAATTCTGCGAAGCAGCCGAATCGAACTTTGAAATACTTGGCTTATTACTAATGATTATCACTGACTGGTTAGCTGTAAGCTCCGCTATGACATAGGCTTGGTCTAAACTGCGGCTCTCCAGCTGTTGTAAAACTACAACTCCCACCATGCCCTGCTGTAGGCTGATAGCTGTAGCCAGACTGGGCATGCTGGGAGTTGTAATTTTGCAACATCTGGAGAGCCACAGTTTGCCCATCCCTGGTCTAGGAGGTTAAAGCTGAGATTGGAGCCTCATAGGGTTATTTTTTTTGTAAAATTCGGTGAAGCAGCTGAATCTAATTTGCCCATAATTCGCTCATCTCTAATCATCACCATATATAATGGACAGTCCATGATGAGTTGTAAGGCTCTGCTCACATCTCATTATGAAAACATGTCATAACAGCGCTAGTCAGATTCCTCATTACAGTGACCCCATGCACATGACTGTCTTTTTGTTCTGCAACTGGTCTGCATTTTTGCATTCTTGCATGAGAAACATAATGAATCAATAATTGCAGCTAGGCCCTTCCTACGGTTATATGTGTCTTAGGCTTTTAGCTTGCACTCAAGGGTGCACACAGATCTCTTAGGGCCACATAGCAAAATTTAGTATGTGTTCCCCTTCCCCGCCCGGTTTCCCAGTTCGTGGGCATCAATCACTCCCAGGCAATGCAAAAAGCAAATAGTAACACCCCAGATTCCTGGCGAATTCCCTTTTTTTAATTATGAAACTTATATATAGTTGGGTGGTCTGGCTAGTGGGACCCTCAATCATCACAAGAATGGGGGACCAGAGCCCCTAGTTTTAGTGCAGAACTGGTCAAGCACGCACACAACTTCTTAGTTCGTCTCTATGGATAGCAGCGCTCGGCTATCTCCAGCAGACTTATAAGGGGTCATTGACTATGAGATATACACCGCTTTTCTGGCGTATATCTGTGACAGATTGTGGCGCAAAGGTTATTTGTGTCGCAATCTGCAAGTTTTTTCCACTCACACCAGGTCTAAAAAAGTGGACATGGCAGAGAAGGGGGCTGGCTGGCAGGCCCGTCACATTTATCACTTTCTACGCCTGTTTTAGGCATAGAAACTGCTCTAAATCTACGCCAGCAAAGAAGCTGGCATAGATTTAGACTGCCGGTGGATGCGCCGAAGTTAAAGGGGTTATCCGAGACAAAAAAATGTCGCCCATATGCCTGGGGAGAAGCAGCAGCGGCGGTGCGGGGATCAGGAACGACGCAGGGAGTGGGAAACTGGGTAAGCATGTTCCCTGTGAGGGGCCCGGCATATGGGGGACATTTTTATAGTGTTGGATAACCCCTTTAAGTAGAGGCCGGCAACTCTACATAACTACGTCGGATCCGCCGCCAGCGCAGGGGTCTAAAACGCCGGTCTTAATAAATGACCCTGATAGACTTTAAATAGAGCATTAGTGTGCATGCTCGACCTAAGTGTGGGGAGAGGACCCCTGTTCTAGTGCCCCCCACCCATCCACTGGATAGGGGATAACTTGTTCTAACTGGAATATCCCTTTAACCGTTTCTTTTCTATATAGTTTTTGCAATCTTGTGAGCAGAGATGTGACTTGAAGCTCTCAGACACAATGAAAAATCCGTACCCCCTCCCCCCTTCCTCGCCACCTACCATGTGCCATTTATTATACTGGCATCATTTTATGTGGCAGAGAGACCTCGGAGACCTCAGGGCATGAAGGCGACTGCTGTCTCTGCACCCCCTATAGCTACTCTTATACTCCAGAGTTTTATTGCTCCTCTTCTTCTTTTATATTAGTGGAAATGTACCTCCTAATGTTCGCAATGTGCGTTCTTCTGCTGACAAGTCTATTTTGAATCCACCTGACTTAACTCACTGCTGAGATCCTATTTTTCTACCTATCAAAGTCAGCGTGGATGAAGCAGAATAAATAGCTCCTTGACAGGACTGCGAGAGAGGTAATTACATCTACACTGCGGCTATAGCTAAACTTTCACGTAGTTTGGCCTCCCCGTAGCTTTCGCTGTTACATTAATCCAAGTTTCTGCATTAACGTTTAACCAGAGGGAAATCCCTTGATAGACTCCAGCTCTGCTCTGATTATTGACATACTCCTTGATGGAGCCACGAGATTGTACAGACGCGCAGTAGATAATGTTAGATAGCCCCTCGGATAGATATTGTGCATGCTACAGACGCCATAGAACGAGACATAGATAAAGAACCAGGGTTAGGAGGAACAGCCCGCAGGTCACATCTGAAGCACTTTGTCCAGTGACTTGTTAGGACTTGGCTTCATAGGGGCACAAAAACATATATGAGTACCCTACCCATCCAATACCTCGCTGCTCCTCCTCCGCCCTCTGTTGTCATCACTGTGCAATGAGGTGTTGTGATGATGGCAGCCAATCAATAGTTGCAGTGGTGATGTCACTACAGGGGGGGACTGGGATGTTAAAGTGGTTCTGGAAAAAAAAAAAAAGGGGCCCCATATTGTAGGCGAGTTCAAACTGACAGAAGGTGGGGCGATACAAGAAGGCAGAGCCAGCAATACCACCCCAGTGGAGCCAAGTACCACAGTGCAGCACTAAATACCACCCCAACAGAACCAAATACCACAGTGCAGCACTAAATACCACCCCAACAGAACCAAATACCACAGTGCAGCACTAAATACCACCCCAACAGAACCAAATACCACAGTGCAGCACTAAATACTGTCCCAGCAGAACCAAATACCACAGTGCAGCACTAAATACTGCCCCAGCAGAACCAAATACAACAGTGCAGCAGAAAATACTGCCCCAGCAGAACCAAATACCACAGTGCAGCACTAAATACTGCCCCAGCAGAACCAAATACCACAGTGCAGCACAAAATACTGCCCCAGCAGAACCAAATACCACAGTGCAGCACAATATACTGCCCCAGCAGAACCAAATACCACAAAGCACCATAATATACTGCCCCAGCAGAACCAAATACCACAGTGCAGCACAAAATACTGCCCCAGCAGAACCAAATACCATAATGCAGCACTAAATACTGCCACCCCCGCCACAGTATTTAACTATATCACTTTCCTACAGTTGAATTCAGGAGGGAACGTGCAGTCGCCGACCAGGTGCTCCTAGTCATAATTAATTCGGAGAGCATCAGATTGTTATGTACCCGGCTGGTGGTCGTAAGGTAGGGCTCAGGTGGCCCCTTGAGCATCGGCCCACCGGGAAATTTCCCTGTAGGGTCTATGGCTAGTCTGCCCCTGTGTCACTATGTGGGACACGCCACTGCTGCAGCCAACAAGTCACAGAAAATGTCAAGAGGAAGCAGGCATAGCCTGCTAAGAGGGTTGATCTGACCCACTAGAGCACCAGGCGATCCTCCCGCGGGGCCTTAAAAGTCTTACGGGCAACCAACCTTTGGAGATGACTTTGGAACCAATCCCTCTCGGTTCTTGGCCTCTTGGTTATTACGTGGTTATATAGCAATATCAATTAGACCTTACTGACAATACGTCCTGTGGGTCCAATGATGGCAACAGGTTTCATCCTGATGCAATTAAAAATGGGCCTGCACATGTTTTATATAACAGGTGGGTGAACCAATAATTTGTGTCAAAGTAGAATTAGTCTTTGTTTTATGGCTATTTAACACATTGGTACTCCACTGGTCTCTCTCTCAGGTCTTCATTAAAAACAAAGATCTAGGGGAGGTTCCCACTGTAGTTATCTACCTTCCAGACAGAGACAGAGCAATCTAAAGCTGGCCATACACATAGGATTAATATTGGCCATTTAACGCAAGCTATTGTTCGCAATG
This sequence comes from Bufotes viridis, assembly GCA_033119425.1. Lineage (NCBI taxonomy): Eukaryota > Metazoa > Chordata > Amphibia > Anura > Bufonidae > Bufotes > Bufotes viridis. The sequence continues at coordinate 21,685,457 of CM065598.1, read as the reverse complement.
GCCACAGCAGATAGCATGCCAAAAATGTAATTGACCAGTTTGGGAAAATCCAGATGTAGTTGGCCGAAACTACATTTGTATGACATGGTAGGTCTATCATCTGCTATTATGCTCAATGACCAGGGAATCAGTTAAAAAAAATTGTCTCCCTAGTCAGCTAGTTTAGTCTTGCATGTTGCTAAAGGGAAAAACGTATGACTAATCTCATGTATTATAAATCCCAACCCTCATATACTCATGCATGCTTGGCTCACCCAAGTGCGAATGTGTTCTGAACAGGGAGAGTGGAAGGAGCCAATATCAGACTCCTCTGGTGGCCGCTTATCTCCCTGAGGACAAAAAGACTGGGCATGTTGTAATCTAACTGCCTGATCCTTTTTTCCTTGACATACTGTTCATCTCATGTGTATAACCATCTTTTTTTTAAAAAGGACACCTTTGGGCGATTTTTTTTTATAATTGCATTTTACATAGTAACATAGTAACATAGTATATAAGACCGAAAAAAGACATTTGTCCATCCAGTTCGGCCTGTCATCCTGATAGTTCATCCAGAGGAAGGCAAAAAAACCCTGTGAGGCAGAAGCCAATTTTTCCCACTTAAGGGGAAAAAAAATCTTTCCCGACCCTAATCAGGCAATCAGAATAACTCCCTGGATCAACGACCCCTCTCTAGTAGCTGTAGCCTGTAATATTATTACACTCCAGAAATACATCCAGGCCCCTCCTGAATTCCTTTATTGTACTCACCATCACCACCTCCTCAGGCAGAGAGTTCCATAGTCTCACAGCTCTTACAGTGAAGAATCCTTTTCTATGTTTGTGTACAAACCTTCTTTCCTCCAGACACAGAGGATGTCCCCTCGTCACAGTCACAGTCCTGGGGATAAATAGATGATGGGAGTGATCTCTGTACTGACCCCTGATATATTTATACATAGTTATTAGATCTCCCCTCAGTCGTCTTTTTTCTAAAGTGAATAACCCTAATTTTGATACCCTTTCAGGGTACTGTAGTTGTCCCATTCCAGTTATTACTTTAGTTGCCCTCCTCTGAACCCTCTCCAGCTCTGCTATGTCTGTCTTGTTCACAGGAGCCCAGAACTGTACACAGTACTCCATGTGTGGTCTGACTAGCGATTTGTAAAGTGGTAGGACTATGTTCTCATCACGGGCATCTATGCCCCTTTTGATGCAACCCATTATCTTATTGACCTTGGCGGCAGCTGCCTGACACTGGTTTTTGCAGCTCAATTTGCTGTTTATAAAAATTCGTAGATCCTTTTCCATGTCAGTGTTACAGAGTGTTTTACCATTTAATATGTACGGGTGACTTGCATTATTCCTTCCCATGTGCATAACTTTACATTTGTCAGTGTTAAACCTCATCTGCCACTTCTCTGCCCAAGCCTCCAATCTATCCAGATCCCTCTGTAGCAGAAAACGGTCCTCTTTAGTGTTAATTACTTTACACAGTTTAGTGTCATCTGCAAAAATAGATATTTTACTATGCAGGCCTTCTACAAGATCATTAATAAATATATTGAAGAGAATATTGGTTTATTTTTTCAATTTGTTGTTTAATTTTCTGCCGTTTTTGTGATATAGGGGTTAAAAATATCAATCTGTAGACTGTCTCCACTGAGAAGCATCACCTGATGACTTATGTGAAGCCTTAGTTTTGATCTACTGACCTCATAAACATTTATGATAGCTAAACTCTTAACAAACTGATAATAATATGGGTCTCAGATGCAGCAGTCAGCAAGCAGACTGATCTTTTAAGCCTCTCTATCACAAAAACGACTCAAACGTTGTTAAAAAAGATAAACTCAAAATGAGTACAATGCAATCCCCCCCAAAAAAAAAAAAATGCCCTGAAGGTGTCCAGAGCTTTGAAGCCCCTAGCTTGCTCCAAACACATCACGTATTAGCACTGGAGAGGGAGAAAGTGACTAGAAAATGGTAAGAAAAAAAAAAACATACGGAAGACATTTTTCTTTTTTTCCCCAATAGATGGAAAGTCTCATGGTCGTCTTTCTAGTTTTAACCTTTACCCCACCTGATATTATACAATTCATAAAAGCCATTGGTTTACCCAAGTTTATTTGGCTTGTCTCTTTCAGGAGATATTGATAAACCTATATCACTCTGTGTATCCGGCAAACCTATGGACCATCCTACTTTCACATCTGAGTTTTCAATTCCGCTATTGAGAGCCTTCATAGGTAGAGATGAGCGAACTTTTAAAAAAAGTTCGGCGTTCGGGTTGTGTTAATCGCCGCATCCCGTTATGGATTCCACTACCGCGGACTATCGCGGCATATGGAATCAATAAGGGGCGGCTTCCACCAACCCGAACTGTTGAACAGCCGAGGACTTGGTGACGTCACCGCCATGTAATCAGTGCAGGGGCGTGGCTCAGCACGGGATCAAATCCAGTGCTGAGCCACGCCCCCTGCACTGATCACATGACGGTGACGTCACCCCAGGTCCTTCGGCTGTTCAACAGTTCGGGTTGGTGGAAGCCGCCCCTTATGGATTCCATATGCCGCGATAGTCCGCGGTAGTGGAATCCATAACGGGATGCGGCGATTACCACAACCCGAACGCCGAACGCCAAACTTTTTTTTAAAGTTCGCTCATCTCTATTCATAGGATCTCAATAGTGGAAGAAAACATTTCAGTTTTGTCCCTATTCACTGTCAATGGGAACAAAACTGAACTGAACGAAACGGAGCGCACCAAAATGCATTCCGTTCCGTTTGGTTGCGCTCCCATCACGGACAGAATAACTGTGCAAGCAGCGCTTTTCTGTCCGCGATGTGGTGCGAAGCAAGACAGATCCGTCCTGACACACAATGTAAGTCAATGGGGACAAATCCGTTTTCTCTGACACAATCTGACACAATAGAAAACGGATCCGTCCCCATTGACTTTCAATAGTGTTCAAGACGGATCCGTCATGGCTATAGAAGACACATTACAACCAGATCCGTTCATGGCGGATGCAGACGGTTGTATTATTGTAACGGAAGCGTTTTTGCAGATCCATGACGGATCCGCAAGAAACGCTAATGTGAAAGTAGCCTAACATGTATACCAAGGGGCCCCTGCCAACACCATTAGAAGTCCATGACATGGCTTTTCTGTTCCTTTGATGCCACCTATTACGCCCTGTAATTGTGTGGATTTATGAAGGACATTTCAATTACTCCATTAAAAGGAAGCAATCCTGTAAGACCAGAAAGATGAAGCAACTTACTTCAAGTGTAATGACATAGGATGCTCTTATTCCAGTACTGTATTATGTTGCAATTATCTGAAGGGAGATGAAAATGATTCATAAATAAAAATAAAAAAATTCTGTGGGAAAACAAAGAAACAAGCTCATCAAAATTCATAGGAAAACAAGCATATTTTAATTGACGAGTATACAACTGCAAGCTGTTCTCAACAGAATGATTGCACTCTCAGCAACTATTTTATGCTTTCTTTTTCTTTCTTTTTTTCCCTCTATTTTTATTATATACCGAAATAACGTAGAAACGATATTGTGAAGAACAATGTAATAATACCAATGGTAATAGTAACAATATACAATAATGTAAATTTATTATTATAACATAGACAGGTATGTTCATTTTTTTGTATTTTGAACTAATTCTTGGGTCCCATTACAGATATGTGTTGTACAAATCAGTAATACATTGGCCACATGTTGCTTGGACAGAGCAATTTTCTTTTTTGGAGTTTTTGTTTTTTTCTCCCTTTCTTCCCGAAGCAATAACTTTTTTATTTTCCCATTCACATAGCCATATGAGGGCTTGTTTTTTGATGGACAAGTTGCACTTTTTAATGGAGCCATCTTATGCTGCATATGATTTAGTGGGAAAAAAAATTACAAATGGGGTGGAATTGGAAGAATTTTTTTTTTTCGACATGGTTTTATGGGTTTTGATTTTACGGCATTTTCTGTGCAGTAAACGTGACCTGTTACCTTCATTCTACGGGTTAGCAGGTTAGCACGATAATGATGCTGCCACATTTATATAGTTTTTTTTGTGTATTTATATAAAAAAAATAAAAACTGTCCCCCATTACATTCATATTTAAAGGGAACCTGTTACCTGGAAAACACTTCTTAAACCAAGCACTAAAACAGCTAATCATTGTGGTTCCAGGGTGTTGGACCCCCACCTATCAGATACTGATGACCCATCCTGAGGACAGAACATCAGTATCAAAATGTTAGAAAATCCTTTCAACAACAATGGGCCCTATTTGACTTGAAACATAGTATCAGAACCCAGTACCTCACACTGATACAATGTAACGAGCTCTGAGTTAACTGAGCTGAGAATTAGAAAATGTCATAGAGTTTCACCCCCATAGTAACACAAAGGGGTTTTCTCATTTTCTTTATAACATAAGAGTTGCAACACTTTGTAATAGACTTCATGTTTCACTTCTCACCATTGCCTTACATTTGGTTTCTGTCAGTGAATGAGGACACTATTGTTTATGTTCAGAGGCTGCAAACCTACACACCACCAGTTGTACTCTTGTGGGAGAAGTGGATACAATTGTTTCTAGTCCATTGTTGCTACAATGTATCATTTAGTTTAGCTCACAGATAATTGCTTAGACTTGGTACAATTATATCCACTCCTTAGCTAAGAGCAGGAGGAGCTACCTCTAGGTTTACTGTATCTGAATGGAAACAAGTGTTCTTATTCACTGACAACCAAAAATGTGCAAAATTATAACTAAAATGTATTAGAACTTTCCATTGATTTAGTGATTAACCAAATATCTCTTTAACCCCAGACCCACTGGATCTTCAAGAACCAAGTGGGTCTGGGTCAAAAAACTAAACAGAATCTAATTTCTTCTTATAGCCGCACATTTCTAATTGTTTAAAAATTTAAAAAAATATATACACTACACATGTTTGATATCACCGCATCCGTAACGACCTGATCTATGAAAGGGTCATGTTACTTTCCGTGCACGGTGAACGCCATAAAAACAACTATGATGGAATTGAAATTTTGCCCACCTCACTACCCCCAAAAAAAAGTATTAAAAGTGATCAAAAAAGTCGTATGTACCCCAAAATGGTACCAATAAAACCGTCACCGCATCCTGCAAAAAATGAGACAATCGCCCCAAAAAATATGTCTCTTAGATCAGAATATGGAGACACTAAAATGTATTTTTTTTTTCTAAAATGCTTTTATTGTGTTAAAGTGAAATAAAATAAAAAAAAAGTAAGCCAACCAAGAGACAAATGAGATTATTTTACAGCCTTAGCACAGGGTCAAGCAAGCTTCACAAGGCGTGATTCACATGGGTGACAGGCATTGGAGAATGGCATTGATAGGCTCTGAAGACGATAAAGATTCTCTATGATCAGGATGGCTATGATCGAATTAGAGGTCTGTTTTCCATAAACACATTACAGACCATTGACCAAGGAGCTGCAGTCATAAACCCCCAGACGTCTACATGTCCCAAAACATTTATGACAGGCCATAATTAGTGTGAAAGATTAGGAATTAGAAAACTGTACAATAGCCGGAGGAAGAGCAAATTTAATTATAACGAGGTGATTGCAAACTCTTTAATATGCATTCCTATTAACCATGAGATCTAGGAATACCGGCCAACTCCGAAGGTCTAGAAAGAAACCAATGAATTTTAATTAACGTGGGTAGAAAGTCAAGACATGAGTTACAATGAGCGACATATGCAGTAAATTCTGACCAGTCAACAAGCAGATGTGCTGCAAGAAAATGCTTAAGCAGAAGGTATTTTAATAGAACTCTAAAAAACCTACACAGAGAAGATCTCCAGCGCCGTTCTTGTGATAATAACCACTTCCAGGTTTCTTTGTTAGTAATTTAGTATATTTTAATAGACAGGAAATAATGGTTGTAGAGGGCAAAGGTCTTAAAAAAAAAAAACTACACAAAGAAGCCAAGAAGAGTTCCTATCTGTGGAAGACCTCACTGCTGAAGCTACCCTATCGGGAATAGCCAGACACCACCTGGCACCGCTGGATTCCTATTCACTATAATGGGATCTGTTGGGTTTCCAACAAGAATGTTGGCTTTCTGCCATAAAAAAATGTTGAATGCAGCGATATTTTTTCTGCAGAATACCCACATTCATGCCAGAAACCCTCCAGATCGCAATATAGTGAATTGGGATCTGGCTTTGCCTGACCTTGTCTGGCTATGCTCAATACAGTAATTCCAGCAGCCTGCTCCTCTGCTCGAACAAAGTACCAGATTTGCCAACTGGAGATGTGTAAATGTGACCAGAGACTGAGAAAGTTTGAAGACCCCTATGGTATTTAATTAACTTAAAAACCATTAGATGCTCTGCAAGCTTAATAGAAACGGTGACTGCCAGGCTATGTACTCATCAGAGATTGTAACAATTAAGCTGTGTGCTCATAAGAGACTGTACTGCTAAGCTGTGTCCATCATAGACTACAACCACCAAGCTGTGTGCCCATCACAGACTGTACCCACCAAGCTGTGTGTGCATCAGAGATTATAACCACCAAGCTGTGTGTCTATCAGAGACTACAACCACCAGGCTGTATGTCCATCAGACACTGTAAACACCAAGCTGTGTGTCCATCAGAGACTGTAACCACCAAGCTGTGTGTCCATCAGAAACTGTAACCACCAAGCTGTGTGTCCATCAGAAACTGTAACCACCAAGCTGTGTGTCAATACGAAACTGTAACTGCCAAGCTATTTTTTCCATCATAGACTATAATCCCCAAACTGTGTTTATCAGAGACTGTAACTGCCCAGCTGTAACTGCCAAGCTGAGTGTCCATCAGAGACTCTAACCCCCAAACTGTGTTTAACAGAGACTGTAACTGGCAAGCTGTGTGCCCATCAGAGACTGAAACTGCTAATCTATGTGCCCATCAGAGACTGTAACTGCTCATCTATGTGCCCATCAGAGACTGTAACTGCCAAGCTGTGTGCCCAATTGAGTCTGTAACCACCAAGCAAAGTGCATCTGTTCATAACATTTACACTTTGTATACCTCACTGCAGTAAAGTCTGTTCTTTCGAACTGTGATGTGTCCATCTCCATTACGCCACCAATCTCAAGAGGGGTGCTGTGTCAGGGCCAAAGGCTAGACATTAAAAACGGATTCTCTTACAAGCAGATTAGACAGACCAATCTCAATCATTTTATTGCATTTCTTTGTATTCTTCAGTACTATGATATATATTGTGTTAATTAAATAACACCCCAGCAATGTACGGTATGTTTTCTATTTTTGAGATGTCATATAAAGATAAAAACCTCATTGTTCCGGATACGCAGCACACATTCTATTACTATGGATGCACATCTAACCTTCTATAAAGACTACAAGGCTTACATATCTATGTATCTTTTATCCTGAATTTCTGTGGTTTAGATATATATGTATATATTAAATAAAACCAGCAACACTGTATGGTTTAATAAAGCTGTACAGATTACAGAAAGCAGGCAAGGGAGGAATTCATTCTTTATGTCTAATGTGCTGGCAGAAATACTCAATCAGGGGAATAATCATGTAACCTCTTTGTTCTCTGGGAATATTGATTTTTCAGCAAGTGCCCCCAGCTTGTCTCTGTAAATAAAAGATTCATATAGTTACCTGCTGTCTGTCACTTCTGTCCTCTGTGTCCAAGTTCCTGTCCTCGGCTTGTTTTCTTCTAGTGCTGCATGGGCTGCAGCCAATAACTGGCTTCAGCAGTGATATGCTGCTTCTAGCCACTTCACTGAAGCCAGTCACTGGCTGCAGTGGAGCATGTGACCATGCCCATGGAGTGGTGGAGTCTGCATGTGTTCTCAATAGAAAGAGAGGGCAAGGAAATACTAGACTCCTCCCCATCTCCCTTGAGAAAAGGATCAGGCATGCTGAAATCCAACATGCTTAGCCCTTTCTTGCCTCAACATTTATTGTTGAGGGAGAGCTGTGACACCCCTATAAAAATTAAATAGTTGTCAGATGCTGCTGATAACATTTGTCTAGTAGGTAGGACTGTCTTAAGTACTGAGCATGAATGTTGAAGATGACTAAGATGCCTAAAAGCTAAGAAGACAGTGGGATCACCCTTGTCAGGACGGCAGTTCCGCTCTCAGGCAGGGCAAGAGTAGGGACATTGTAGGGTTTTTTACTGGGGTTAATTTGCCATCATTACTATTACAACTATTAAAGGTTACGTTTTATGGGGTAATTTTTTGTTTCTACTGTGATGCTACAAATTCATTACCTCTGGTTGACATCCTGACTTTACTGACACTGCTCAGATCTGTGATTTCTGGCTCGAAGATAAGTATTCCTGATTGACCTCCATTTTTAGTGTTTTGATCCAGGCAAATTTGTAAATTGGGAAGTCACTGTTCTTAAAACCAGAAGAACAAAGAAGAAAAAAGAACACTATGAGGCAATAGGAGTCAATACTGTAACATTTACTATACCACAGGAGTCAATACCAAAAGATTGACCACACATCTGACAAGTGGTTCCTTCATCTGATGAGTTGCCATCTGTATTTTATCGGTATTTTTAAGTACTGATTGGTTCTGTACCCTTTAATTCTGTCTATTTTATATTACCTTTATTATTATGTATAATAAAGTTTTCCTTGTAATGTAGTGGGTTAGAGATAGTTAGATAGTATCCATCCCCCATTGAGCTAAGAAGACCACATTCCTGAGTGATCTCCGAGACGTGTGTGATGCACACTGGAGGAAGGGCTGATGGGAATAACTGTGGTCTGCACCGACAATTAGGTGGGACTCCACTTGGAACCTAGGTAGGATATAAGCATTTATTTGCCCTCTCTTGAACACCCTGGGCTGTTGGTCATGTGTTATAAAGTGGTAGACAGCCATGTGTAATAGCATGGCCAACCGGAACCCTGCCCCATATTGCATATTAAGGCTAGTGATGCTTATTTACTTTTTATTATTCTGTATGTGATTGGTCTGTGTTATCTTATATTTAATCAGACTTAGTAAATATATTTACTCACTTAGCCTAATTCATCTTCAAATCTTTTGAATTCACGTTTTGAAACACCATACATCTACTTTTGAGAAGTCCAGTCCTGAAACATGTTGTGGGCACAACCTTATATATAATAACTTCATGACAACCCCTTGAAACTCTGATTCTTCACCGTATTACAGTCATCTGGTCTTGGCCCGCAAAGTTTTCCTAACATTTTCCTTGGGTATTGCAAAGTTTACTATTCACTAGTATTAGAGCTTCATTTATATTCAGCAAATCATGAATTTTCCCTATCCCCCACCCCACAAGCACATGCCCCATTAGTCCCCACCGAGCAATGCCTCTGCTTTCAATGAATGGCTTTATGTAGGAAATTATGTTATACTAAAAACATAAAAAAAGGTAAAAACTGGAGCAAACAAGTCACATAAGGGCATGGCTGTGATAACAATGAATGTGTTGTGTTTAAATGGGAGACATTTTAACTAACATAGAGGTAATTCAGCTGACAAGAAGAAGGAGCCGAGTTCTTCTGAGAACCACTGATAACGATAATGATTTTCCTTCAGTCGTTTGTTAGGATGCTAACAGCGCAACAAAAAAGCAACTTTCAACACAATAAACTACGTGAAATGTAAATGTACAAATATAGCATAGAAATAGAAACATGCATGCAAGGCTTTACTGCGAGTTATTTAGTGTATGTTAGTGGCTCCTTCAGGAAGATGAAGGTGCAAAAAAACAAGCCACTTCCTGGGAGAAGTGGATGGCAAATTAATTGCACCATTGATTTTGTTATCATTGACAATGACGGTAGTAAACAGCGTGTTGGAAACACATTTTACTGACCTCTTGACATTAACTGATTTTTCATGTGGCTGTAAATAACCATCTGTCACTGGCGTGTCGTGCTCCCTCCTTATGCATACCATGAAACAAACAAACTAAGTCTCACTAAGTCTGATCTCTGGCTAACAAATAGATAAAATTGGAACACTGGAAAGACTGTAAGAACACAAAAAAGATAACAGAAAATTCTTACATTGAAAGCAAAACTGCCTTATATAGTGGAAACTATACAGTATAAGATATAATATATACAGTACAATGCACAGTCAAGTCACTTTATTATGGCCACCAGCCAATATCCAGAGTAATCGCCATGTACAGCACGGACAGCAGCTGGACGGGCTGGGAGTGACTCTGTAAGGTCCTGGTAGGTGGTCTGGTCACAGGTATCTGGAGTCACGCTGACTGAGGTGCATCCCACAGCTGCTGGAGGGTGCGGGGGAGGATCCATAGAGTAAAGACGACCAAATAGGTGGTCCCACAGATGCTCAATTAGGTTCACTTTTGGGGAATTAGAGGGCCAGTAGTACCCGAAAGTCTTGGTCATGCTCTTCCAACCAACATTGGACATTTTTAGCCATGTGACATGACACATTGTCTTGCTGGAAGATCCCATTCATCCCAGGGAAGACAATCTGCATATATGGTTGTACGTGATCTGCAAGGATGGATCCAAACCCAAATCTGTTGAGAGTGCATTACACATGGATGAGTGGGCTCAGAGAATGCCAAGAAATCATTCCCTGGACCATAATGCTGCCACCACCAGCTTATGGTCTTCCAGCAATGGTTGCAAGGTGTTTGATGTTCCTCATCTGACTCTCCAACATCTATCCATTTGATGATACAGAAATCAAGACTCATCAGAGATGGCAACCATTTGCAAATCAATGGAGGTCCAATTCTGATACTGCCATCAAAGTTGAAGCCTTTTCTGCCGATGCAGAGGTGCAGTGACCATCCATCAGCTCCAGAGCCCCATACACAGTAGGGTTTGTTGAACTGTTGTATTAGACACACGTCTGGTAGCCTCCTTTTTTCATTTTGGTGGCGAGCTGCTCCACTGTAGCGTGTCAGTCTGTCCTCGGGCACCTTCACAGCCAACGTTCTCCTCTCACATCAATGGCACGTGGTGCTCCACAGTTTCCATGTCGCTTATTGACAATGGTGCCATTTGTCCACTCACGATACACTTTCAACACAACAGCACGAGAACAGGTCACAATGTGCAGGTTTAGAAATACTGCCACCCTTCCAATAATCATCCCTTTTTGACCTTTGTGACTTCATGTATCTCTGCAGGGACAAGGTTAGCATTACTTTAGGGGGTGAGGTGGCCTCCTCTCAGAATAGTCAGTTTAATAATGGGAATAAGAACGTCAATGCATATCTAACCACATCCTGTTGAACTATTCCAGGTTCTGCAAATAAAGGTCAGTCAAAACTAAATATGTTTCTAATACAATTGTTATACAAGTTCTTCATATTTTTCAAGATTTCTGCTTGCTGTCATTTAATAGGAGCCTTCATCGTTTACTTTATCTCTTCTAAGCATGTGATGGACACATGGGTACATGGTCCATTAGAAGATGTAGCTCTTTAATTCTAAGCAGCCCGATGTCTCCATCACATGACCAGGACAGATGTTCATCCACTGGGACGAAGGTTCCTACTGAATTAAATCAAGCAAGGATCTTGAAAACTACGAGGAATGGATAGAAAAAGTATTAGGTATAACCTTTTATAATACAAGCCTGTATTCTTTAAACCAGATTACCCCTTTAAAGGGCATCCATCACACTGAACATGGTGCCCAATCTCCCAGCAGAGTGTTATAGAACAGGAGGAGCTGAGCAGATAGGTCTATAGTTTGGTAGGAAAAGATTCAAAACAAATTGTAACTCATTGATTGAAATCCCTGCTAATTCTGAGGAGTCCAGTGGGCGGTTCTAATAAGTATTGACAGTCATCTCGACAGGGACGGCTGCAGATCATCCAGTGAGACGACCCACTGGACTCCTTAGCCTAGAAAGGGGAGGAATTTAAATGAATGAACAATAAGTTATATCAAAACCTATAAAACTGTATATCAATCTGCTCAGCTCCTCCTGTTCTATAACATGGTGGCGGTAGAGTGGATACTATTTTCATGGTGACAGGTTTTCTTTGAAGGGTTACTCCAGTTTCCATCAATCTCTTTTACAGCTCATTCAGATGACTGTATGAATGGGTTCGCATCCGTTCCGCAATTTTGTGAAACAGGTGCGGACCCATTCATTTAAATGAGGCTGCCAAAGATGTGGACAACACACCTCAAAAAAGATAGAGCTTGTTCTATTCTTATCTTCTGTACTGGGCTTTGGTCACATGACCATGTCCATGCAGCTCTTATTTCCTGTTATGTCCATTGGAGGGGCAGTGATAGGGGAGTGTCTATATAACTAGCTGGGTGGGAGGAGCTATAAACTAGCTGGGTGTTGTTAGGGGCGGTGATAGGGGAGTGTCTATGTAACTAGCTGGGTGGGAGGAGCTATAAACTAGCTGGGAGTGGTTAGGGGCAGTGATAGGGGAGTGTCTATGTAACTAGCTGATGGGAGGAGCTATGAACTAGCTGGGTGTTGTTAGAGGCGGTGATAGGGGAGTGTCTATGTAACTAGCTGGTGGGAGCAGCTATAAACTAGCTGGGCGGTGTTAGGGGCAGGGATAGGGGAGTGTCTATGTAACTAGCTGGTGGGAGGAGCTATAAACTAGCTGGGTGTTGTTAGGGGCAGTGATAGGGAAGTGTCTATGTAACTAGCTGGTGGGAGGAGCTATAAACTATCTGATCATTGTAAGGGACAGTGATAGGGGAGTGTCTATGTAACTAGCTGGTGGGAGGAGCTATAAACTAGCTGGACGTTGTTAGGGGCGGTGATAGGGGAGTGTCTATGTAACTAGCTGATGGGAGGAGCTATGAACTAGCTGGGTGTTGTTAGAAGCGGTGATAGGGGAGTGTCTATGTAACTTGCTGGGTGGGAGGAGCTATAAACTAGCTGGACGTTGTTAGAGGCAGTAATAGGGGAGTACTTATTTAACTAGCTGGGTGGGAGGAGTTATAGATTAGCTGGGTGCTGTTAGGGGCGGTGCTGGAACGATGGCAGAGTAAGGAGAAGTGCATCATGGGTTTGGTTGGATACAGCAACAGGAAGTGCTACATACAGGAGGGAAACAAACTAGACTAATTCGTTTACATGTTGAAACGGGTCAGGAGCAGTGTCGGGCTGGCCAATCAGAATACTAGAGGATTCTCTGGTGGGACCAGGCTCTGATACCTTAGTGGACCCCAAAGGTCTAGTAAAAAAATAATTCAGAGTTGCCTATGGGGACAATAAATTGCCACTAGAGTCTATTTCTTTGAATCAAAACATATTAGACTATTGATAATATGGGGGTTGGGCCCCAAGAATAATTTTTTTCTGGTGGGCTCAATAAACCCAAGTCCAACCCTGGTCAGGAGAGCCCAAATTGAAAAAATAACGCATGGTGAAGATGTACATGAGGTAAACAACTGCATAAGCCACTTACTTCAGGGACAAGATTGGCAGTATCCGGCAAGAAATAATCTCCAGGTCCCCAAATAATTTCAATCCTCCTCCCTCTCATTCTTCCACGTGCACTCTCTCCTCTTTTGCCCTTATAACAGATGAAGCAGTCTCCAGAATTCTCTCTTCTTCTCAACACACGACTGGTAGCAGTGATTCTATTCTATCACACCTCCTCCAGTCCCTCTCCCCAGCTGTCATTACTCGCCTAACTAAACTTTTTAACCTCTCTCTCTTCTGGCATCTTTCCCTCCTCTTTCAAACACTCTGTTATAACCCCACTACAAAAAAAAAAACATCTCTTGACCCAACCTGTGCTGCTAACTACTGAACAGTTTCTAACCTCCACTTCATCTCTAAACTCCTTGAATGTCTTGTCTATTCTCGTTTAATAAGCTATCTCTCTGCAAACTCTCTTCTTGACCCCTTACAATCTGCCTTTCTCCCTCTTCTCTCTACAGAAACTGCCCTTACTAAAGTGTCCAACGATCTCCTAACAGCAAAAGGAAATGGTGATTATTCTCTACTGATTCTTCTGGATATCACTGCTCTCTTTTTGTTCTCCTCCTATCTCTCTGGCAGCTCCTTTAGTGTATCATTCGTTGGCTCCTATTCTTCTCCTCCTCTTCTTGATGTTGGCGTTCCTCAGGGCTCAGCACTAGGTCCTCTACTCTTCTCCCTCTACACAGCCCCCATTGGACAGACTATCAGAAGATTTGGCTTTCAGTACCGTCTCTATGCTGATGACACCCAACTATACACTTCATCCCCTGACATCACCCCTGCTTTACTCTAAAACACCAGTAATTGTCTGGCAGCTGTCTCTAATATCATGTCCTCTCTGTATCTAAAACTGAACCTCTCAAAAACTGAACTTCTTATCTTTCCCCCATCTACTAACCCACCTAAACTTGATATTTAAATTTCAGTCTGCAGCACTATCATAACTCCTGTGCAACATGTCCGCTGTCTTGGGGCCATGTTTGACTCAGATCTTTCCTTTGTTCCCCATACTTGCACGGTCTTGTCACCTGCAGCTCAAAAATATCACCAGAATCTGCCATTTTCTTACGCTGGAAAAAGCTAAAACTCTTGTTGTTGCCTTGATTCATTCTCATCTTGACTACTGCAATGCATTACTAATCGGTCTCCCATTTACTAAACTCTCCCCCCTTCAGTCTGTCCTAAATGCTACAGCCAGGCTCATCTATCTATCCACCCTCTATACTGATGCCACAAGCCTGTGCCAGTCACTTCAATAGTTGCCCATCCACCACAGAATACAGTTCAAACCTCTCACCCATAAACCTCTTCACAGTGCTGCACCTCCATTCATCTCCTCCCTCATTTCTACCCCCCTACTCGTGCTCTCCATTCTGTTAGTGACATAAGATTAACATCCTCCATAATTCGTACCTCTCACTACCATCGTAAAGACTTTTCTCGAGCTGCACCTACTCTCTGGAATACTCTGCCCTGGAATATCAGGTCAATTCACAACTTTTCCACCTTCAAACCTGCCTTAACCCCTTAAGGACACGGCCCTATTTCACCTTAAGGACCAGGCCATTTTTTCAAAATCTGACTAGTGTCACTTTATGTGGTGATAACTTTAAAACGCTTTTACTTATCTAGGCCATTCTGAGATTGTTTTTTCGTCACATACTGTATTTAATGACAGTGGCAAAATAAAGTCGAAAAATTTCATTTTTATTTATAAAAAAATACCAAACTTACCAAAAATTTTGAAAAATTTGCAATTTTCCAAGTTTCAATTTCTCTACTTCTAGAATACATAGTAATACTGCCAAAAAAAGTTATTGATTTACATTCCCCATATGTCTACTTCATGTATCGATCATTTTGGGAATGACATTTCATTTTTTGGGGACATTACAAGGCTTAGAAGTTTAGAAGCAAATCTTGACATTTTTCAGAAATTTTCAAAAACCCACTTTTTAGGGACCAGTTCAGGTCTGAAGTCACTTTGCGAGGCTTACATAATAGAAACCACCCAAAAATGACCCCATTCTAGAAACTACACCCCTCAAGGTATTCAAAACTGATTTTACAAACGTCATTAACCCTTTAGGTTTTCCACAAGAGTTAATGGCAAATAAAGATAAAATTTCAGAATTTCGATTTTTTGGAAAATTTTCCATTTTAATCCATTTTTTCCAGTAACAAAGCAAGGGTTAACAGCCAAACAAAACTCAATATTCATTGCCCCGATTCTGTAGTTTGCAGAAACACCCCATATGTGGTCCTAAAATACTGTATGGCCAAACGGCAGGGCGCAGAAGGAAAGGAGCGCCATATGGGTTTTGGAAGGTGTATTTTGCTGGACTGGATTTTTGACACCATGTCCCATTTGAAGCCCCCCCGATGCACCCCTAGAATAGAAACTCCATAAAAGTGACTCCATCTAAGAAACTGCACCCCTCAAGGTATTCAAAACCAGTTTTTCAAACTTTGTTAACCCTTTGTTAACGCTATGCGAGCCCCTGACGAAGCTCTGGGAGCGAAACCCGGGTTGGGCGAGAGGATTGCAAAACGCTTGATTTTATGTGATTTTAAAGAAAGTTGTTTGTAAGTACATTGATATTAAAAAATTTTGAAGTTACCATCGGATCCTCACTATGGTTGGAGAGCTTCTGGTTTGCAGTGTTTGAAAAGAAAGGAAGCCTCATCTGAAGTCGGTGGGTTCCTGAGCGTATACTACACCTTTTATCTGCTACTGTGGGAGTGTGCCCCCGGATCCTGTGAAGGGTTGAAGTTGCAACTCCAGCTTGATGTGCCTGTAAAACCTGCTACTTTTGTGAGTATAAACTGAGCAATTAAGAGGTGAGGAGCCTCACGGAACTTCACTATTGTACATCTTTTACAAGTTGCAGGATATCTATATTCAGGATATCTGCAGACCTCAGCATTTCCTGGAGGGATAAGTGAACTGCTTTTTGGGACTTTCGATTCCTACGCGCGGTCTGAATCCTGTTCCACAAGAGTTATTGGCAAATGGAGATGAAATTTCTGAATTTCAATTTTTTGTTACCTTGCCTCAAAAAAAGTGTAATATAGAGCAACCAAAAATCATATTTACCATAAAATTGTACCAACAAAACTGACACCTTATCCCGTAGTTTCCAAAATGGGGTCACTTTTTTGGAGTTTCTACTGTAGGGGTGCATCAGGGGGGCTTCAAATGGTACATAGTCTCAAAAAAAACAGTCCAGCAAAATCCGCCTTCCAAAAATCATATGGCGTTCCCTTCCTTCTGTGCCCTGCCGTTTGGCCATACAGCAGTTTACGACCACATATGGGGTGTTTCTGCAAACTACAGAATCGGGGCAATAAATATTGAGTTTTGTTTGGCTGTTAACCCTTGCTTTGTTACTGGAAAAATGGATTAAAATGGATAATTTGCAAAAAAATAGCTGTTTTGGGACAGTTTTGTATTTTTTGCTATTTACATCGTTGAACTGACAGGTTAGATTGTGTGCTATTTCTATAGAGCAGGTTGTTACTGACGCGACAATACCAAATATGACTACTTTTTGGGGTTTTTTGTTTCGGTTTTACATAATAAAGCATTTTTGAAAAAAATGATTTTTTAGTGTCTCCACATTCTGAAAGCCATAGTTTTTTTTTTTTTTTGCGATTGTCCTATATAGGGGCTCATTTTTTGCGGGATGAGATGGCGGTTTGAATGGTACTATCTTGGGGTGCATATGACTTTTTGATCACTTTCTATTACACTTTTTGTGATGTAAGGTGACAAAAAAATTACTTTTTTTACAACGTTTTTATTTTTTATGTTTACAGCATTCACCTGAGGGGTTAGGTCATATTATATTTTTATAGAGCAGGTCGTTACGAACGCGACGATACCCAATATGTATACTTTTTTTTTATTTATTTTGGTTTTACACAATAATATCCTTTTTGAAACCAAAAAAAACATGTTTTAGTGTCTCCATAGTCTGAGAGACATATTTTTTTCAGTTTTTAGGCAATTGTCTCAGGTTGGGTATAATTTTTGCGGGATGAGGTGGCGGTTAGATTGGCACTATTTGGGGGGTCATATGACTTTTTGATCGCTTGCTATTACACTTTTTGTGATGTAAGGTGACAAAAAAATGGCTTTTTGACAAAGTTTTTTTTTTTTTTTTTACAGTGTTTACTTGAGGGGTTAGGTCATGTGATATTTTTATAGAGAAGATTCTTACGGACGTGGAGATACCCAATATGTCTACTTTTTTAAAAAAATTTTACATTTAACACTAGAAAGCATTTTTGAAACAAAAAAAATCATGTTTTAGTCTGAGAGGCATAGTTTTTTTATTTTTTGGGCAATTGTTTTATGAAGGGGCTCATTTTTTGCGGGATGAGATGGCGGTTAGATTGGTACTATTTTGCGAGGCATACGCCTTTTTGATCGCTTTGTATTACACTTTTAGTGATGTAAGGTGCCAAAAAATTTTTTTTTTTATGGCGTTCACGTGAGGGGTTCAGTCATGTGATATTTTTATAGAGCTGTTTTTTACGGACGTGGCGATACCTAATATGTGTAGTGTATTTTATTTTTTTTACTTTTTATTCAGTGATTTGTGTTTTACTTTTTTTTCACCTTTTTTCACTTTTTTACATTTTTTTTGGACCCAGACCCACTTGGTTCTTGTAGATCCAGTGGATCTGGTGTCTATATAATACAGTACAGTACAGTACACTATATAGTGTACTGCACTGTATTTTTTACTTTTCACAGTCTGGTCAGACTTCTGCCTTTAGCAGAAGTCTGACCAGAGTTACTATACCATGGCAAGCAGGACGCTTCTGAAAGCGTCCTGCTGCCATGGTAACCATCACCCACTGCCATTAGAGAGCAGTGGGTGATGGATAGGGAGGAGAGGAGCTCCCTCCCTCTGCGATCCCATCCTGGCGGGGCGGCATAGGCACAGCAGCCCCCGATGGGAGAGGGAGGGAGCTCCTCCCTGTTAACACCTTCCATACCGCGGTCCGTCCGGACCGCGGTAAGGAAGGGGTTAAACGGATGGCATCTGCAGCACAGATGCCAGCCGTTTTTCTATCAGAGTGCCAGCAATGTGCTGGCACTCTGATAGAACTACTAGACACCAGGGAATTATTACAAGGGAGGCTGGCGGGGGATTGCTATTGCGATCCCGCCTGCCGCACCGGCCGCCTCCCGCACCGCCTCCCGCCTCCGCAACCACCCCCCCTGCACCCCCGCCGCCATAACAAGATTGGGGGCTGCAGGGGGGGTTAAAATAAATATCTTTGCCGCAATTAACTCTCTGATCCCCGCGGTCACAGACCGCGGGGATCAGAGATAGCTAAAACCGCTGCAAACCGCAGGTCTGAATTGACCTGCGGTTTGCAGCGATCGCCGATACGGGGGGTCACATGACCCCTCTCGGCATTAGAACATGGTTCCTGCTGATCTACATCAGCAGGAACCATGTTGCTACCGAGCCCAGATCGGGCACAGTAGCAGTTTAAACACAGGGCGTACATAAGGACTCGGACATTAGGGCGTACCTGTACGCCCTGTGTCCTTAAGAGGTTAAAAACACACCTTTTCAGGCAGGCTATCAAGCTACTTAAAATTTACTATTCCCCGAGTAAACCTCTCCCCCACCAACTCCTCTGGTCTGAACTCGATCCTCTAACAGTCCCAAACCCGAGGCAGATCGGCCTACACCTCTGCTTTCAGTTCAATAATGGCTCGAATCCTACTTATCAGAATCAACTACCTTATGTGTCACCCCCAATTCCTCATAGATTGTAAGCTCTTGTGAGCAGGGCCCTGACTCCTAGTGTTTCAGTTGTGTATTAGCCAGTTACTTTTGTTTTGCACACAAACCCAATAAATTTGTAAAGCGCTGCAGAATATGGTGGCGCTATGTAAATAAATATCATTATTATTATTTTTATAAGCAGATCTCTTATAAATAATAGTCATCCCGGAAAATCCCTTTAAGTCTTTGGTCACCTATATTTTAGGCTTCGAGGCGAATCAAATTTATTAGCCTACATGCACACGAACGTTGTTTGGTTCCGCAACCGAGCCAAATTTTTTGTGGCTCGGATACGGACCCATTCATTTCAATGGGGTCACAAAAGATGCGGACAGCACTCCGTGTGCTGTCCGCATCCGTTGCTCCGTTCTGTGGACCAGCAAAAGAAAATTGTCAGTTTTGCAGACAAGGATACAACAATCCATTGTTACAGTGGATCAGCAAAAAAAAAAACGGATGCCATACAGACGTCATCCGTTTTTTTTACAGATCCGCAATTTGCCGTGTGAATGTAGCCTTATCCTGAAATTGGGATCGAATTCCACTTCGTGGGAATTGATTCGCTCATCTCTAATTCTGTAAAAAAAACAATCCAGCTGCTGATTATAAAAGAGGCTTTTACACAATAAACTATAATACGAAATATACTGAATGAGTGTTACAGACCTAATAAAATCAGCCCAATAGTACTCATAAAGTTATTTAACAGCAAAGGAGGACGCATTAACATGCAGTGGGGCGATTCCAGCAGGATCGGGTCCCTTCATACACAGTATACATTGCTTCCACTCTATTACATTACACAATGACCTACAGAAAAAGCGATGGCGAGTGGAAAATAATAGCACTTAGGATATTCCCAACTGCATAAACTTAAATTGCTTTAATCAAATCGGCGATTGCACTGCGCGGTATATGGCTATTGATTAAAATATGCACAGTTCTCATCTCGTGGTTTGAGTGGTAGCGGCTCCGCGTATTGATTTCACTGTTACTCTGATGATTTGATGGTAATATCCACGCTGCTGCCGCGTCCAGGTCCGGACTTGTAATCAGGGACCGCACTCGAGGCGCTTATAGTACAGGATAAGAGTTCTGAAATGATCTTCGTGAGAGGAACATGCGTGATTGCTGAACAGATACCTGGTAAACTCATGCATTTCATATGAGGTGATAGCGGTGGTGGTAATCTGTCGCATATGAAACGGATTTAATATCATCGGGAGTGTAATTCAATATGTTATAATCAGTTATAGGTCCAGAAAGATTTTTTAGAACATGTCTTCAGCTACCTTTGACTACAAAGTCCCTGCTCCCCTTCATAACCTGAGTTAAATGTTAAAATTCTGTCTGGCTGCATCCAACACTAGGGGGAGCTCATTGCACATCAATTTATACAGACTGGTTGGGGTTTTAATATGTATTCTGTGAGCTCCCCCTGCTGGAGACTAGATGTACAGTAAGTAAAACTTTATGATGAAGGGGAGCAGAAGGAACAGTAACGTTCTCAGTCCCCTCACACCAGAAGCTCCATAGCGGTAACATATACATGTATGGAAAGTAAACCACTCCCATCATCCTTTTTGAAAATCATACCTCCAAACCATCCTGGATGTGACTGCTATCTTGGGAGGGCTGCTGCATGACAGTTGAAGACAATGGTGAAGCAGGAGGCCATCAGGTACCTGCTCCACCGTTCACCCTGTGACCTCTACCACAGACCGGCATGATGCCGTGACCTCATTTCTGCTGCTGCGTCATTGAGCACAAGCTGATATGCTCCATTCATCGTGGGACATGAGGGGTCATCCTAAAGAGCATAAAGGAGCAATCCTATATTATGGGGGCACAAAAAGGGGCATCTTTATTGTCTTAAGGGCATTAAAAGTGCAGCACACTAAGGGGGCTTCCTTACGGTGTGGGGCAAATAGTGGTCATCTACTCTGAGAAGGCACAAATGAGGCAACTATTACTATGGGACACACAAAATGACGCCATCAAAGTATTCGGGGCACAATGTGGCACTATTACTATTTAAGGGCAATTATTACAGTGTATGTTACACAAAGGAGGGCACTTTTAGTGAGTAGGATTCGGCACCCCCATTCGACGCCCCCACCCCCATCATTGTACCCCTCAGATGCCGCGTTCATACATGATCGCGGCATCAGAGTGTAAAAACTGTGTGAAATTAATATAAAAAATAAATAAATAAAACTTACGGCCGCCACCATCTTGCTTAAAGATCTGGAGCGAAATCTGAGTTGGGGGAGGGATTGGTTGGGGTCAAAGGGGTGGCATAAAGGGTTACTCCCATCTCAGATATTGGCGGCATATCCCTAGGATATGCTCCCAATATCTGATAGGTACCCATCTTTAGAATGTAGGCCGCAAAGTCCCAGAGACCGCAACGGGCATGTGCGGCCGCCCTCTATTCATTCCCAGAGATGGAACCGGCACCTATCAGACATTGGGGGCTTATCCTAGTGATATGCCCCCAAAGTCTGAGAAGGGAAGACACCTTTAAAGAGTCACTGTATTTTCACACAACTTTATGTAATAGAGAATGGTGTAAATAGTAAATGTCTAAATTACTTCATTTAAAAAATCTGCCTGCATCCACCTAAAAAAAGCTGTACAATTATGGCCACTAGGGGTCTCAGTTCCACCTATTTTGCAGTCCCCTGCCTGCAAGATCTATCTCTAGTAACAGAGGCTCAGAATAGGGCTGGGAGGAAGTGGAGGCGTGTCAGAGCGAGCTGAGATCCTGAGCGTGATAACAGAACTGCTCGTACACAGCTTCTGAAGACTGTAGGAGCCTGCAGTGTGTCTGTAAGTGGGATTTATCCCACATTATCTGTTCTGTGAGCTCCGGAGCTGAAAATAAACATAGGAAGTAAGGAAAAAGAATGTCACAGCTGTAAAGTGCTGCAAAATTTCACCGAAGGGATACGCCCCCTGCTTCTGAGAGAGAAGCAGCTAGCTGTGCACCTTCAAATGACAATAATATGGCTGAAAAAGACATTAGTGAAGCCCAAAAACACCTGTTCCTTCTCAGTTATGATTGTACAGTCATTACACAAACTTTTTATTAAAACTTAGGTACGCTTTAACATTAAAAACACTGCCCATGAAATAGCAATATTGGAGCAGAACTGTGCATTGTGCTGTTCATCTGTTATCCCTTCTTAATATGCGTAAACAGCATTACAACTGGATTTACCATTTCCCTTTTCAATGGGATGTGTCTGACACCATCCAATCAATCTTCACAGTGCCAGGTTGTGTGGAAAGCACCATATTGACAAGGGGAAGGCATTTATCAGTGTATTCCTATGTTTTCAAGAGGAACTACAGAGGGACGGCATAATGCAGAGCTCTGAGAAAAGATGCTTCAGAATTGTTATTGTATGGAGAATCAAGTATTTACTAAAGCAGGTACTGTAAGTCAGGAGAGATGTACAGATCCCCTTCAGAGTCACTGATTGCAGAGATGACGCCAGGACCAGAGCGGTGCAATTTATGGAAAAAGTCAGAAAGTACAAGGACACCTCTGTAGCACTTTAACCCTTTATTGTAACTTATTGGCATCCCAGTGGTAAGATCCGCACAGATTACACATTTATGCCATGTCCTAGACACCCCCGTTAAGCTTCATTTTATAATATGCTGTTACTGCTATCTTTATCTTATCTAACATATTAAGGCTTAACTAGGATTAGGATAACAGAGAACAGTTACAGTGTGATCCGCAGGCAATGGAATCTGGAATTATACGCGAAACATCTGTTCATCCTCAAAAATAACCTCCAATTTCTTCCAAGAATTTCACTTTTCTTTGCCCTTTAGTGACTGGAAATATATTTTCAATATGTGTCAAATGGGAGAAGCCTCGAGAATGAAGGAAATACTAATAATACTGCTACCTAGTGGTAGATAGGACTGGTGTGTTATTAGGTTATTATATTTATATATTACATAATATTATATAACATAATTAACAAGTGTCATAGTACATTATCTGTCCGTCCATCCAACCATTTGCATCTATCTATCTATCTATCTATCTATCTATCTATCTATCTACTGTATCTATCTATCTACTGTATCTATTTGTCAATGTGTCTGTCCATCCATCCATCCATATTTACAGTACTGTATCTATGTATCAAATATCTGTCTATCTATCTATCTATCTATCTATCTATCTATCTATCTATCCCTATCTAATATCTATCTATCTTTCTATCTATCTATCTATCTATCTATCTATCTATCTATCTATCTATCTATCTATCGTTCTATCTATCTATCTATCTATCTATCTCATATCTATTATCTATCTATCTCATATCTATTATCTATCTATCTCATATCTATTATCTATCTATCTATCTATCCATCTATCTATCTATCTATCTATCCATCTATCTATCTCCTATCTATTTCTCCACCTCGTTGACAGGTGAGCTGTGATTCTTTCTCTTTGATCTATCATTATTATTGAGCTCGTTATCTATACTACAGTATGAAGAGCAGCTCTGGAGAACAAACTGCAGCCCTAAGAAATGACATACTGTGCAGAAGAGGACCCTTTTTTGCCTATCGAGGTGCTCTTACATGCTATAGATCAGGTTGATGTAAATGAAGCCATATAATACCCTTTTTAAGGTCCCTTTCTTATTTCCTTCTTCAATAAGCCATTTAATTAAACCCTCTCTTTCTAATCACTTCTTGTTCTGGTCCACGGATCAGCAATTACTTCCTTCCTTCTTACTCTAAGGATTTAGAACATTCTAGAATATTAACCCTGCCTCTTTCGAGGGACAGAAGAGCGATGGGCGCAGCCCTGTAAGCCGTATAGAATGAAATGGTCTTTCTAAAGCAATGCTTCCTTACTCGGAGAATCTCGCCTTCTTCCCTGCGCCGTAAGCGTCTGTTCTCTCCGAGACGCTGACCTTTTCATCGCTGGCTTATCAGACTGTCGGAGGGAACGCACTGGCAGGAGCGCAGCAAATATTACTCTCTAAGGGAATCATTTGTTTACAGTATTTTGTCTTCTCAATCTGTTGACTCGTACCCAAGAGGAGGAAAATAACCCTATGAGGCTCCGATCTCAGCTTCAACCTCCTCGACCAAGCCTATGCCATAGCGGAGCTTACACCTAACCAGTCATATAGTGATAATCATTAGTGATGAGCCAAGTACTTAAAAGTTTGATTCGATTCGGCTGCCTCGCCAAATTTTTGAAAAAAATTAGCTTTGTGACAAATTACTTAGTCATGAACAGGGGTGCACCACCAATAAGGCCAGGTGAGGCGATCACCTCAGGTCACACCAGGTAGGGGCAAGAGGGGGGCAGCCGAAAGGCCATGGGCTGAAGGGAAGGGGTTAGGTAAAGGAATTGGCATGGGGGGGGGGGCAATGACAGGTAGTAGCAATTGCGCCGCTCCCCGTCATTGTACCCCTCAGATGCCGCGTTCATACATGATTGCAGCATCTGATATTAATAACAGAGAGTACAATTAGAAAAAAAAAATAATAATACAAGTTACCTGATCCATTTGCTTGCAATGGGCCAGTCGCCGCCATCTTGCTTGGAGGTCTGGCGCGAATTCTCGCCCGGCCCGAGATGACGTCATCGCGCCAATCACCGTGGTGACGTATGATAGATTTCGTCTGAAGTCTTTAAGCAAGATGGCAGCGGCAGGCCTATCTATTATCTATAAATATTGTTGGATGGATGGATAGACACATATTTACTAGTGTCATAGTACATTATATGTTCGTCCATCCATCCCTATGTTTGTCCATGCACAGTATGTCATATCTATCTATCTATCTATCCATCCATCCATCCATCCATCCATCCATCCATCTCTCTCTCTCTCTCTCTATCTTTCTGTCTGTCTATCTATCTATCTATCTATCTATCTATCTATCTATCTCTCTCTCTCTCTCTATCTTTCTGTCTATCTATCTATCTATCTATCTATCTATCTTTCTGTCTGTCTGTCTATATATCTTTCTATCTATCTCATATCTATCTATCTATCTATCTATCTATCTATCTATCTATCTATCTATCTATCTCTATCTCTCTCTCTATTTCTGTCTGTCTATCTATCTATCTATCTATCTATCTATCTCTCTATCTTTCTGTCTATCTATCTATCTATCTTTCTATCTCATATCTATCTATCTATCTATCTATCTATCTATCTATCCATCTATCTATCCAACTTTCCATTCATCTACATATGCATGACCATTATTACATTGATTTATAAAGCTATCTAAAAGAACTGTCTCTGTTGCCCATAGCAACCAATCACAGCCCAGCTTTCATTTCACATCCTGCTTTTGAAAAATGAAAGCTGTGCTGCGATTGGTTGCTATGGGCAACAACAACCTTTTTTTAATACATATATATCTTAGACAGTTTTATAAATCTGCCCCAATTTCTTCCGCAGAATTTTTTCTGTCTTGAGCCTTTGCGTTATTATGACGTAATATAATATTCCAATCCAAGTACAACAGTGACTTTCAACCATTTTCAGTCCATCAGGGAGGCAGCAGACTCTCCTCGCTATGCAAATCTCTTGCCAGATCTGTGCTCTCCCACTGTAGCTACACAGCCTCGCTTCACTGTCACTGGAACGTCAGGAACAACTTTCCAAACTTAGTTGGACAGATCTTGGAAGGTTTATACGGGCAAAAATGCAAAAAAAAAAATGAAAAACATATATTTAATGAACTTATCATTTATGGTCCTAGAAATGGACGGTTGCAAAAAGGAAAAAAGAAAATCGGAGTTTATGCTTTAGCACAGCACACTGGGACGTACAGTCTGCCATACTGATTTTCTCTGCTTTTACATAAGATTTCAAAGTAAGGCTACTTTCACACTAGCGGCAGCCTTCTCCAGCGGGGGGGAACAGCCTGCCGGATCCGTGCTACTGCAAGTCCACCATGTCGAGAGGCGGCTGGAATAAAACTACAGCGCACTGCTGTTTTTGTCTGGCTGCCTCTGGGCATATTTGCCATGCTGCAGCCGGACCTCCGGCCTACCCCCATACCTCCAGAGGCACAGTGGACTTGCGGTAGCACGAATCTTGCAGGCTGTTCCCCTCGCCGGAACAGCCTTCCGGAAAAGGCTACTGCAAATGTGAAAGTAGCCTAAACCTGCCAACTGACTTTTTAATCTATTTTCCAAAGTTTTTGAATTCTTGGCTCATGGTTGGGGCATGGGATAACTACACTCTTGGGGATTGCTATATCACAATACTCCCCTGAGTATGAGCTCTTGTAAGAGCTTGTTCCTGGTTCCTGTTTTCCGGAGTCAGGAGAGGTCCACCCACTGGAAGCTGAAGCCTGATCTTGGGTACAGAGTGGGTGGAGGACGGCGAGACCCCAACCAAGCAGCAGGCGGTTTGTGGGGTCTGAGGTGGTTATGGTGTCCGGTGGAGTGCTTGGAGCCCTCAGGAAGCGCTAGGAGCAAGCGTTAGCAGAAGGTGCCTAGTCGGGGTGCAAGGAGTTCCGTTACACATGACATTTTGGGCAATTGTATGATTCCAACTTTGTGGGAACAGTTTGGGGAAGACCCTTTTCTGTTACAGCATAACTGTGCCCCAGCGCACAACCCAAGCTCCTTAAAGGCATGGCTGGGGGAGTTTGGTGAAGAATAACTTGACTGGCCCACACACATATCCCTAACCTCAACCATATTGAACACCTTTGGGATGAACTAGAATGGAGATTGTGAACGAGGCCCTCTTGTTGAACATCAGTGTCACGAATGCTCTTCTGAATAAATAGGCAAAAATTCCCACAGACACCCTAAGGCCTCTTTCACACTTGTGTTCTGAGGATCCGGCGGGCACTTCCGCCCCGCCGGATCCGTCAGAACGCAAGTCGCCTGAAAGCATTAGAAGACTGATCAGGATCCAGATCAGTCTTCGAAATGCTTTGAGGTTACCATGACAGCCAGGACACTAAGTCCTGGTTGCCATAGTAGTAGTGGGGAGCGGGGGAGCGGTATACTTACAGTCCGTGCAGCTCCCAGGGCGCTCCAGAATGACGTCAGAGCGCCCCATGCGCATGGATCACTCCCCTGACGTCACTCTGGAGCGCCCGGGAGCCGCACGGACTGTAAGTATACTGCTCCCCGCTACACTTTACCATGGCAAGCAGGACAATAGCGTCCTGGCTGCCATGGTAACCATTCAGAAAAAGCTAAACGTCGGATCCGGCGATGCGCCGAAACGACGTTTAGCTCAAGGTTAGATCCAGATTAATGCCTTTCAATGGGCATTAATTCCGGATCCGGCCTTGCGGCAAGTGTTCAGGATTTTTGGCCGGAGCAAAAAGCGCAGCATGCTGCGGTATTTTCTCCGGCCAAACAACGTTCCGGTCCTGAACTGAAGACATCCTGATGCATCCTGAACGGATTTCTCTCTATTCAGAATGCATTGAGATAATCCTGATCAGGATTTTTCCGGCATAGAGCCCAGACGACAGAACTCTATGCCGGAAAACAAAAACGCAAGTGTGAAAGAGCCCTAAATTAGGCATATTTCTGGTGCAGATTTCTACGCAAAGGTCCTTTGCATCACAATCTGTGACTCTTCCCCACTCAAGTCAGGACTAAAAAGGTGGGTGTGGAGATGGACAGGCCAGCAGGCTCCTCTCATTTACCATTTTCTACGTCTGTTTAAGAGTAGAAAATGGTCAAAATGTAAGACAGCAAGGAAGCTGTCTTATACTTAGAAGCGGCGGTAGATACGCCGAAGTTATATAGAGGTCTGCACCTCTACATAACTTCGGGGGATCCACCACCAGCTATAGGAGTTATTAAGACTGGAGTCTAAAACGTTGGTCTTAATAAATAAACCTTATAACTGAAGTCCTTATTAATGCCTATGGATTTAGAATGGGACGCGATGAAAGCTCCCGTAGACGAAATGGGTGGGTGCTCTAATACTTTTGTCCGTAATGTGTCCTTCCTCAGATGAACTGGATACGTTCTTTGATTCTCCAGTTCCTTTTCTGCCGTTGAATTGCTAAGCGATAGAGAAATGTAAGGGTTAAATGGATTTAGATCTCTTTACTTAAGGACTTATTGGATGTTTGTTGTTCAAACAGTTTGATGGACGAAGAGGACCTGACAATATTATCGTGTGTGTACAGGACTTAGTGAGTGCAGAAAAATTACAGATAATCAGAGTCGGATAGGGGGCCGGTATGACGGAGAACTAAAGATGCCCATAAACATTAGCGGACAGTCAGCCTAAATGATGATGGTGGTGGGGGGTCCACTTATGGAGGGTTAGAAAAAAATAGTTATTAAAAATAAAGTTGAAAATGCATCTCCCTCAGCCAACCAGAATCCTACTCCGTACTGATAAAGATCAAGAAGACTGAAACAGCTCTCTGTGG
The DNA here is from genome assembly GCA_033119425.1 of Bufotes viridis. Lineage (NCBI taxonomy): Eukaryota > Metazoa > Chordata > Amphibia > Anura > Bufonidae > Bufotes > Bufotes viridis. The sequence goes on along the minus strand of CM065598.1, from coordinate 21,656,727 downwards.
AAGGATACTTGGCTTGACTATTTTCCCTTATCATTTTGCAAGACTTCTTAAAAAGTCAGACTTTGACTTGGACTGCAAGGAGTCATGGTGCTCTATGAGCTGCTTCCCTCTGGACAGACTCCTGCTGCAGAAGAGTGGGCTACACCTAACTGCTACATCATGGTACGTCTTACGCTGATGCTGCCCTGGCTTAGACTAAATAGACACTTCCTGCTGCTCCTTCCTTGGTAGGAAATGGTACTAGCCCACTTCTGCCCAAAAGGGGGGAGAATGGTAAGTTCCATTCTATCTAAAGATTGCTCTGCCATATATCTTATGCCACCTGCTGGTAAACCAGGCACATTACATATACCAAACACTTACATAGCAACATTATGAATGCACGGTGTAGGAGGACCTGGAATAAATGCACAGATAACATTATGGTTAGCCCATTAGAGACAGTAGCAGGGTGCAGGAATAGTAATACCACTATGGGGTATTACAAATCTGTCGCAGATTCGGCTGCAAGGGGGATTTGCGACCAAATCTGTGACTTTTCCATGCTCACGACAGGTGTAAAAAAGGGGACGTGACGTAGCAGGAAAGCGGGCAGGTCCGCAGTCCCCTCTCATTTATCATTTTCTATGCCTTTTATAGGCATAGAAAATGATCTAAATGTAAGCCAGCACGGAGCTGGCTTAGATTTATCCCGGCAGTGTATGCGCCGAAGTTATGAAGAGGCCGTGGGTGCCTCTACATAACTTAGGTGCAAGACGTATTAAGAAATAAAGTCTTAATAAATGACCCAAGATGTTTTGCGTATGGAATATGTGAATTATGAAACAAACCTTATTTCTACATATATTGTGTAAGCATTAACATTTTAAAGTAGAACATCCCAGAAGTCGCACATTCCAATTACGGAGATGCAAGCCATACGGTATGTCATGTGTTCAATCTGTTTACATGACCACTAATTCAGACCTCGGTGCAGACCTCCTTGTCTGGGAACAGATGGTTGTAGCAAACATGCTAGGCCCAACTGTTATGTGACTGCACTACACAGATACAGAAGAACAGCCTTTCACACCTCTTTCTTTGATGCTAAGGGTTAATGTTAACATCTGGTACCATGAACGGAGTAGAAAATATGTATAGAATGTCATGCGGTTATCTCTGATTTTAGTCAACTCCTTTTTCCCTAGTTCTCTAGAAACCACATGGTTTGGATAATGGGAGTAAATTAACCTCATTATCCAAAAACTCTTTAGGGCATGGCCGTACGCTCAGATTTTTGCATGCAGTTTTGAAAGCCAAAATCAAGAGTGGATCATGAAATGAAAGAAAGTACTTCTTCCATGCTTTGAATTCACGCCTTGAATTTTATCTACCAAAGCTGCATCAGGAAATCTGGCCGTGTGACCGTACCCTTGTTGTCTTCTTGAAAGTCTGGGTGATGGGACTTTCTGTAACCAAATTTTTATCATCCTGAACACTGTCCCTCATAGGACATTTCATTTTCTTTTCGAGTGGACTCAAAGCCCTTGGACATTTACCATTTACCAGGCAACATGGTTTCTTAGTACAATGTATTTTTAGTTGTCCCAATTTGCAGAACCTCAACCGATGTTGACATCTGTCATATCTGCTCAACTTGTTAGAAGATTGTAGACAGTGGATGTCAAATAGAATCCTAAAGTTGGCCATACATATTTAGATGGTCAAGTGACAGCTTGGCCAATAGCAACCTCTTTTAAGGAGGCCTACAGATGGATTAGATGGTAGTCCAGTACCACTGAAATCTTCGGCTGGTTTGTATATCTAATGTGTATGTCCAACTTAACTGCTTGGTGTGCCAATGGTACAGGGATATTAAACACAGCGATGTCACAGTACAGGGATAATAAACACAGTGATGTCACAGTACAGGGATAATAAACACAGTGATGTCACAGTACTGGGATAATAAACACAGTGATGTCACAGTACAGGAATAACAAACACAGTGATATCACAGTACAGGGATAATAAACATAGTGATGTCACAGTACAGGGATAATAAGCACAGTGATGTCACAGGACAGGGATAATAAACACAGTGATGTCACAGTACAGGGATAATAAACACAGTGATGTCACAGTACAGGGATAATAAACACAGTGATGTCACAGTACAGGGATAATAAACACAGTGATGTCACAGTACAGGGATAATAAATACAGTGATGTCACAGTACAGGGATAATAAACACAGTGATGTCACAGTACAGGAATAACAAACACAGTGATGTCACAGTACAGGGATACTAAACATAGTGATGTCACAGTACAGAGATAATAAACACAGTGATGTCACAGTACAGGGATAATAAACACAGTGATGTCACAGTACTGGGATAATAAACACAGTGATGTCACAGTACAGGAATAACAAACACAGTGATGTCACAGTACAGGGATAATAAACACAGTGATGTCACAGTACAGAGATAATAAACACAGTGATGTCACAGTACAGGGATAATAAACACAGTGATGTCACAGCACAGGGATAATAAACACAGTGATGTCACAGTACAGGGATAATAAACACAGTGATGTCACAGTACTGGGATAATAAACACAGTGATGTCACAGTACAGGAATAACAAACACAGTGATATCACAGTACAGGGATAATAAACATAGTGATGTCACAGTACAGGGATAATAAGCACAGTGATGTCACAGGACAGGGATAATAAACACAGTGATGTCACAGTACAGGGATAATAAACACAGTGATGTCACAGTACAGGGATAATAAACACAGTGATGTCACAGTACAGGGATAATAAACACAGTGATGTCACAGTACAGGGATAATAAACACAGTGATGTCACAGTACAGGGATAATAAACACAGTGATGTCACAGTACAGGGATAATAAACACAGTGATGTCACAGTACAGGGATAATAAACACAGTGATGTCACAGTACAGGGATAATAAACACAGTGATGTCACAGTACAGGGATAATAAACACAGTGATGTCACAGTACAGGGATAATAAACACAGTGATGTCACAGTACAGGGATAATAAACACAGTGATGTCACAGTACAGAGATAATAAACACTGTGATGTCACAGTACAGGGATAATAAACACAGTGATGTCACAGTACAGGCATAATAAACACAGTGATGTCACAGTACAGGGATAAAAAACACAGTGATGTCACAGTACAGGGATAATAAACACAGTGATGTCACAGTACAGGGATAATAAACACAGTGATGTCACAGTACAGGGATAATAAACACAGTGATGTCACAGTACAGGGATAATAAATACAGTGATGTCACAGTACAGGGATAATAAACACAGAGATGTCACAGTACAGGGATAATAAACACAGAGATGTCACAGTACAGGGATAATAAACACAGTGATGTCACAGTACAGAGATAATACAGTGATGTCACAGTACAGGGATAATAAACACAGAGATGTCACAGTACAGGGATAATAAATACAGTGATGTCACAGTACAGGGATAATACACACAGTGATGTCACAGTACAGGGATAATACACACAGTGATGTCACAGTACAGGGATAATAAATACAGTGATGTCACAGTACAGAGATAATAAACACAGAGATGTCACAGTACAGGGGTAATAAACACAGTGATGTCACAGTACAGGGATAATAAACACAGTGATGTCACAGTACAGAGATAATAAACACAGTGATGTCACAGTACAGGGATAATAAACACAGTGATGTCACAGTACAGGGATAATAAACACAGTGATGTCACAGTACAGAGATAATAAACACAGTGATGTCACAATACAGGGATAATAAACACAGTGATGTCACAGTACAGGGATAATACACACAGTGATGTCACAGTACAGGGATAATAAACACAGTGATGTCACAGTACAGGGATAATACACACAGTGATGTCACAGTACAGAGATAATAAACACAGAGATGTCACAGTACAGAGATAATAAACACAGTGATGTCACAGTACAGAGATAATAAACACAGTGATGTCACAGTACAGGGATAATAAACACAGTGATGTCACAGTACAGGGATAATAAACACAGTGATGTAAGAGTAAAGGTATAAAGCACACTGTGATGTCACAGAATAGAGATGGTACACCTAGTATTACAGTAATGGGATAATTAACTCAATGAAGATACAGCACAGAAATCATGCACATAGCCAAGTCACAGTATATAGAAAACTGCAGATAGTGATGTCACACAACAGAGATATCGTGCCCAGTAGAGTAGTAGCTCCCTCAGCCATTTTACAGTACAGGGTCCATGCAACCAGTGGTGATGTCACAGTAGTAGGATAAAGCACATTCATAGTAATGCCATATTTCAGACATGATGCATACAGTGACGCCAAAGGACAAAGAGAATGCACAGTTAATGCATTCTCTTAATTAATAATGCATAGTGATGTCACAGCAATGGGATAAGGCACATAGTTATGTCACATTTTAGTCATAATCCACACATGATGGTCAGGAATAACACAGCAGAAATACACAAAGTGACATCACAGCATAGAATGAATGTGAAATGTAAAGCCACAGTATGGAAATAATGCACACAGTAATATCACACCTTTGTATGGAATTCTTTCATGGAGTATCGCAATCTGATTTCTTTCATATGCAGTGCACACTAGAATCAATTTCACAGGAAGTCATTAAATGTATCTGTATTTTTTACAGATTATACCAACTGTTTAATGCAGATGTTGCCCTTGGTTGGATTCGAAAACCAAAACTCCCCACAATAACGTTATAGTTATAATTAGAGATGAGCTAATTTCTTGAAAATTCGATTTGGCTACTTAGTCACGAAGCGCATTTTTTCGTAAGTACTGGGTGCAATGACAGGGAGCTACGATTGCTCTGCTCTCCGTCTTTGTACCCCTCAGATGCTGCATTTAGAGTAAAAACAGTGTAAAATAAATAAATAAATCATACTACTATCTCCGTTTGCTCGCGACGGACTGGCAGCCGCCATCTGGCTTAAAGATCACGCCATCGCACCGGCCAGTCATATGTCACAGCGCACAGCATTTCGGCCGAGATCTCCAATCAAGATGGTGGCCGCCGGCCTGTCGCGAGCAAATGAAGGATAAAATATGACTTTTATTAGTTTTAACACTATTTCAGGTTAAATCGAATTACACTTCATTGGATTAGATTCGCTCAACCCTAGTTATAATATCCACTAGTGATTTGCCGTTATTAATAATTGTGCCTCAATTCCTACTTAATAACCAGCTGCTAAACCTACTACCCTGATAGTTAAAAGGATTATCCAGGAATCAATATTGATGACCTATCCTCTGGAAAGGTCATCAATATCAGATCAGCGGGTGTTGGATCAGCTTGTTAGAAGAGGCCAGGTGCTCTTTGAGTACCGCTGCCTCTTTCTAGGCTAGGTGACATCACCGTACTTCAGTCATGTGTGCTATAGTGTTGGGCGTGAATATTCGAATTGCGAATTTTAATTGCGAATATCGCCACTTTGAGAATTCGCAAATATTTAGAATATAGTGCTATATATTCGTATTTGCGAATAGTCTTGATCGCGAATATTCTAATCGCAAATTTATCGCGAATATCGGCACTTAGCAACATCCCTAGCAACCAATAGGAAAGTCGCCTAACCCTTAGTGTTGATCGTGAAATATTCTAATCGTGAATTTTTATCCCGAATATATTACATTGCTGATTTTCGCAATCAAGTAAATAATGACTGAAGATCACAAATTCTCGAATTTGTGAATTTATGGTGCATATTCAGATAGTGCTCTAGTTGCAGCTCAGCCCCATTCAAGTCAGTGGAGCTGAGTGCAATACTAAGCACAGATAGGGGTGCACCACCAATGAGGCCAGGTGAGGCGATCGCCTCAGGCAGCACCAGGCAAGAGGGGGGCAGCAGGAGGGCCATGGGCAATGAGCGCTTTCATTGTGGCATAGGGGTTAGGTTAAGAAATTGGTATGGGCGCACAAGCTCAGTTTTCAGCCTTAGGCAGCAAAAGGCTAGGTGCACCCCTGAGCTTGGAAAGCTACCAGGAGTCCCCAGTGCTCACCAGTGCTCTGGGGGCTGCCTGGAGGCGATCGCCTGCAGGCAGCACACAAGGCAACAGGGGGCAGCAGGGCCATGGGCAATGAGCGCTTTCTGACTGTGGCATAGGGAGTTAAGGTCAAGAAAGTGGTATGGGGGCTGCTTTCAGTTTTCGCCTCAGGCAGCAGAAAGGCTAGATGCACCCCTGAGCTTGGAAAGCTACCAGGAGTCCACAGTGCTCGACCAGATCTCTGGGGAGCATGGTGACCCACCCCCGGTGTGATAATGATGACCTATCCTGATGATAGGTCATCATTATCAATTCCTAGACAACCCCCTTTAGGCCCATCTTACCAACATCCCAGCAACAATGTAGCGGAATACAATGAAAATGTGATTGTTTCTGCTACATTTCTCAGGATCCCGGGAAACTGTTACATTTGTTCTGGATGGTGACATTCATCACCGTGTCTGTTCCTCACACCGATAAATCAGACTGACTGCTTTAGGCAAACACATTCTAACTGGCAGAACAAATAGAAAACCCAAAGGATGACCATTCATTATGACAGCGCCTTGCCTAAAATGACTGCAGAACGAATTTGTGATTTCACATCTCTGGGCCGGAGAGAAAGCGAATGTATGGGTGAGGAGATGAGCAACTTAAAGCACACAGCCATCGTAGATGATGGAGCTCGATGCAAGGAGGCAGGAAAGAGTTAAGAGGAAGCGGAGAATCAATTAACTTTTAAATTAATCTTCCACGTATTCAGATTTTAACCGCGGCACTCCGAGGGGCTCGGGCGTTCAAGTTTAAAGCATCACAAGGGAATAAGGAGTCAGAAACATCTTCCTGCAAACAAAGAACAAGGATGAATTGTAATGTCTGTAATAACCAGCGAACATTCCCTGGCAAATACTCATTGTAACGGAATAAAGCTCAACTATAGGAAGAAAAATTGAATTTTTGGTGTTTTGTCAAAGAAAAAAAATATGAATTTTTAAACTATTGATGTTATATGAGAATATAATTCTTACCTGAGAAAAACAGCCATTTCAGCTTCATGTTCCCTCTTCCATATTGCTCTGCCTCTGTACATGTCAATCAAAGTTCATTTTAGTCCACTGACCCCCCCACAGTTTTCTGCCTCCTTAAAATGGGACCTCCACAGCAGCCCATCCCCTTAACTTTGACCTTCACAGCAGCCTTCCCCAGTGAGTTTCACAGCACACCACCCTCTTGATAGTGACCTCCACAGGGGCCCGCCCCCTTAACAGTGGACTTTACAGAAATCTGCCCCTTAACCCTGACCTCCATAGCGGACCATCCCCTTAAATGTGACCTCCACAGCAGCCTGCCCCTAGGGTGGCCAGAGGTCCAATTTTAGGCCGGACAGTCAGGCTTTCAGACTCCCTGTCCTCCGTCTACCATTGTGCTGTCTAAGCATGAGCTGCAGGGAGAGTCACCCTCACTCCCACCCCCACAGCTTTTTCAATCCCTGTCGGCTGAGGAGTGGGCGTAGCCTAATCAAATCGGGGGCTGGCTTAGCGGGACCTAGAAGTTGACTTTTAACTTCTTTTTTTTCAATCCCTGTCGGCTGAGTGGGAGGGGGCGTGGTTCAACCGGATTGAGGGCATGGCTTAGCGGGACTTAGAAGTGGATTTTTAACTTCATCAACCGGATTGTCCTTTTGAACAGTTCACTCTAAGACAGCAGCACTGTAATGTCTGAGTGTGAGCTGCAGGGAGAAAGTCACCATCCCTCCCGCCTCTGCAGCTTTTTTTAAAAAAATTCAATCCCTGTCAGCTGAGGAGTGGAGGGGGTGTGGCCTAACCAGATCTGGGACATGGCTTTGCGGGACTTAGAAGTTGATTTTTAACTTCATTTTTTAAATCCCGGTCGGCGGAGGAGTGGAAGGGGGCGTGGTTTAACTGGATTGGGGTGTGTGTACTTTTGAACAGTTCACTCTAAGACAGAAGCACTGTGCTGTCTGAGTGTGAGCTGCAGGGAGGAAGTCACCGTCCCTACCACCCGTACAGCTGATAGAAGTTGATTTTTAACTTCATTTTTTCAATCCCTGTTGGCTGAGGAGTGGGAGGGTGCATTGCCTAACAGAATTGGAGGCGTGGCTTAGTGGGACCTGGGGGCTGGGTTTTAAGTACGTCTTTTGAGGGTGGCCTAAATGGCCACCCTACCTGCCCCCTTAACTGTGACCTCCACAGCACTCTGCTCCCTTAACAATGTAATCCACAGCTCCCTGCACCTTAAAAGCTGACCTGTAGAAGTGAAGAAAAATGGCTGGGTTGTTATGGAAACCTTGTGTAAAACTGTGTCTGTGTGAAAATGAAGGACCTGCGAGCTTCAAAGGACCTGCGAGCTTCAAAGGACCTGCGAGCTTCTAATGGCAGTTGGGATATGAATGAAAGACTTCCAGGCTTCTATTGGCTAATGCAGGTCATTTTTTGGAAATCATCTTAGGAACAGTACGTCCTAGAGAGCCGAGACCTGGTCTAAAACCTTCCCGGACACCTTATGTACCCGTGTGCCAAATTTGGTGAAGATCAGTCCAGTCGTTTGGTCACGCATAAAGAACAGACAGATGTAAAGGACAGACAGACAGACAGAAACTCATTTTTATATTATAATAAGAGCTAATTCTCTATGTCTATCTAATATATATATATATACATAAAATAAAACAAATTAATATAGTATCTGCAGTACTCGGGCCACATTTGCTGTATAACCCCCATTTTTACCAAATGATCAACACCCACTTAATTGAATGTGAACTTTGCTTTGGCAGCTGTTTTACTGTATTGTAAAACATATGTTAGAAATATATAGAATTTTAAATGAACCAAAGTACTGACAGTTGTCCTCATAGTAGGACAGGACCCCTGTGACCTGGTTGACCAATGCTTCCCTTCCCCCATCGTTGAGTTGTTGGCTGGTATTGTCCCAATATAATTGCAGCCTGAAGGTGATTGTATTAGTGCTCAGGCTGCAGCTGTCCGTATAGACCTCACACACCCTGAGGGGGTCTTCGCTGACACAGTGTAATGCTCTGGATGCCATACTGCGTACTCGGCTAAAAGAACTGTACTGTGTGAACCTGGCCTAAGTTGACAGTATAGGAGAGCCGCCATGGCACTTCACCACAGCCGAGCCTTGGGGGCAAGCAAGTCATGATTAAATCAATTACATAAAATATGCAAAAAAATCTGGGATAGGTTCTCTTTAAGCCTGGATTACAGCATGCGATTGTGGGGTCAATCATCGCTAACGAGTGTTCGTATGAATGCTCGTTAGCGATGATCTGGCAGTGTAATACTGCCGCCGGCGATTACCTGAACAAGCAAGCACGCATTCATTGGCCAATTAAAATCTTTTCACAGATTTAAAAATGATTGTTTGCAGACAGCAGATCGGTGTGTCCAATCATGATCTGCTGCCGGCAAACAACTGGAGAGCATGGGGACAAGCGATGGTATAAAGACCGCTCCTCCCTATACTGAGGAGGAGATCGCTGCATGTAATAGTAGTAGTCTCCTCTGCTAGCGATCAAGTGATTGACGGTAAGGAATGCTTCCCTCCTGACAATTGCTGGCAGCATCGGGTTGTGTAATATAGGCTTTAGATAGATAGACAGACAGGCAGACAGATAGAAATGAGATAGATAGATAGATAGATAGATAGATAGATAGATAGATAGATAGATAAAAAACTATATATCTGTTCTTGGAAAAGGGTCCTCTTCTGCACAGTGTGTCATCACATAGGGCTGCAGTTTGTGCTCCAGAGCTGATCTTCATAATGTAGCATAGCCAATGATCATTTACTCAATAATGATAGATTAAAGAGAGAGAATCACAGCTCACCTGTCAACAAGGTGGAGAAATAGATAGATAGATAGATAGATAGATATGAAAGAGAGAGAGATATGAGATAGATAGATAGATAGATAGATAGATAGATATGAAAGAGAGAGAGATATGAGATGATAGATAGATAGATAGATAGATAGATAGATAGATAGATAGATAGATAGATAGAATAGAGTAACAATTGAATAAAATACAGTTCACATGAAATATTCACCACCGATAGTCCATACGGTTCGGGTACATAGAGGGGTTGAAGCTAAAATTGGATTTAAATTGGTCTTAACAGAGAAGCAGATTCGCCTGGGGCTTCCTAAATCATTTCTCTAATTCAATTACCTATTCAAAATGTATGGAGAGAGAAGTAATCAGACTCTGTCCTGTGAACGAGATGAATGCCGCTATTTATCCGCAGAATAAATGTAAAGAAAATGGATTCGGTGCTGTTCCATGCTTGTCAATTCCTTTTGCTGTAAAACAGGAGGATATTTCAATTACACTGTACGCAGTTTATTATGAGCCTTCTGTACGACCTTGGGGCAGAAATTAAAAACATGCGATGAAGAGGAAGCGCGCCGAGAGCGAGGATTCCTCTGATCTATGTGACTCTGGAGCTGGAGATGGCCTGAAACATGGGAGTAGGGATCATTGATCCCCAAAAATAAAGCACCGCTCAAAGGTCTGTTGACATATTGCCACAAGAGGGCGATGCTGAGTCTTCTTCTGAATTTGCTTGAATTAAAGGGACAGACTGTGTCATACATAGGTCTAAGGGGGCCCCATAGCAAAGATAAAAATGGGCTTCCACTATGGTGCCGTGCTGTGGTGTTTGTTCCCCTGTACACACTCTTTCCATAGCCCTCTGGCCAATTCCCGACCCCTATGCATGTTAATAATGCAGTCACTCTGGTGAGAGGAGTTCTGCACAGGGTCACCCGATAGCAGAGGATGGGTCCCACCATGACTGTCCCCCTGCAATCCAGGAGCACCATAGCAGCCGCCTGGTCAGCCTCTCTGTAATGTACGCCCATGGACAATAATCACTGTAAATTAAGGCATGCAAGGGACACTTTGGACATTTGCTCTGGCAGTGGGTGTGGAAGCACTGTGTCCTCTGAACAGGTTTGACTTGAAGCTACTTCTACATGTACCTGGATTTCGCTGCAGGGGAACCACCAGGCCACTAACTCCTCCACTTCCAGGGGGTGGAAGAGTGGGTTCATAGACACAAGAGCAGTGGACAGACAAAACCATAGTCAGGAACAGGCCAAGGTCAGGGCAAACAGCTCAGGGTCAGTACAGAGAGCAGTGGAATAAAGCCGTGAAACGAGAAGGCGCTCATAGGGTAATACGTCTAGGAACTGTGTTATTGTGCTATTAAAATATTAGTTGTGTGCTCACCTTGTTTATTTCTTTTTTACCCGTTCTTTATATGTTGCGCTGTAGGGGGATAATCGGTGGATGCTGCCAGGTACGTCCAAAATTCCCGTTGGTGGCTGGCTGGGCCGCCGTTCGGAATCTCGTCTATAGTAGAAGTTTCGCCTCATACATATGTAAGAGTGTTTAGCTTTATGGACACCTTTTGGCGCAATACACCTAGCCCAGATGGTAGTGTGCAGAGTAAATTTTATTTGACAACGCGTTTCGGGGTCTCGGCGACCCCTTTATCAAGTCTGTTTTGCTCGCCAGCGGAGTGGTGATAGAGAGTGCCAGTCACCACGTCGTCTTTACACCTGGTATGAGGAGCCGACTGGCGTGGTCAAGCGTCCTCCTCCACGTGGTCGGAAGGCGCGCTGGAGAGCTCTCCAGCGCGCCTTTCCGACCACGTGGAGGAGGACGCTTGACCACGCCAGTCGGCTCCTCATACCAGGTGTAAAGACGACGTGGTGACTGGCACTCTCTATCACCACTCCGCTGGCGAGCAAAACAGACTTGATAAAGGGGTCGCCGAGACCCCGAAACGCGTTGTCAAATAAAATTTACTCTGCACACTACCATCTGGGCTAGGTGTATTGCGCCAAAAGGTGTCCATAAAGCTAAACACTCTTACATATGTATGAGGCGAAACTTCTACTATAGTACAGAGAGCAGACAGGGCTAACGACAGACAGTGAAGGGTCAAGTACGTAAAACAGGCACAAGTCGGTAAACAGGCAGATAAACGTAGATCAGTACACCTTAGCAGGACACTAGAGAACTAGGAACCTATTAGGTCATGCACTAGGCAATAGTAGGTATAACAGATTGATGACTCCCCCTCCCATATGTCTACAGATCTGAACTCAGTTCACTATAGTTTTCTACAGTGATCTCAGACAGTTGATTAGAATCATAGGGGATGCAGGTGTTAGGTCTGTCTGTTTTAGTAACTACTCGCATTCCCCATGTGATAATTCTGAAGCATCTATTCTCATGACTCTATGCTGTGCCATTCCTCTATTATTCCTACTAGAAGTTGTGAATGAATTTCCAGCAGTCTGCAATGGAGGTCCAGCTGGGTGTTACCAGTTAAGGGTGTGTCGCTTCACAGTCTGACCTCATCTAATTAATGCTGCCAGTCAGACTGTGCAGGGACACGCCCTGAACTGGTATCACCAATGTAGACCTTCATTGCAAACTGATAGCAATTCATGCATCACTTCTAGCAGAAATAATAGAGGAACGGCCCAGCATAGACCCATAGGAATAGATGCTCCAGAATTGTTATTTCATGGAGAATGCAAGTAGTTACTAAAACACACAACTCAGCAGCGGTGACAGGGCCTCTTTAAATATGGGTGTGATACACCCAACTGTAGAAGCCTATTTCAGGGATCTGATGTGATACAACAGGAAGATTAATAGAAGTGGAGTATGACACATGGTGGATCCCGTGTTACCCTTGTGTAGGGTTTATCATTCATTGTAATCCTGCATGTGATAATGATGAGATGACTGCTGAATGAGATATGAGCTCTACAGGACAGGAAGCATTAGAGCATTAGGCTGAGTGGTCAGTGAAAAAACTGCAGAATATATTAGTGACATGGAAATTTAAAATTTAGATTAAAATAATCGGTTGTGATGACACATTCCTTTTACACTTTTCTGCAGAAGAACTATTGGCGTTGCATTACTTTTGCCGTAGCAGAAAGTCCTTTATTACCCGAAGTTGCGTCTGGCAATTAAATTGGGGTCAGATCTGGTTGTTTGTGGCCAACTCTGTTCGGATTGCGCACCCTAACCTAAAAATATTTTTTTTAAAAAAGGATCAAAATCTAAATTTTTCCTTGTGCCACCGACGGCATTTCGTCCATTTAGGCTACTTTCACACTTGCGGCAGAGTGATCCGGCAATCTGCGTTGCAAACGGAAAGCATTTGAAGACGGATCCGGCTACGGATCCGTCTTACAAATGCATTGCAAGAACGGATCTGTCGCTCCGCTTGTCATGCAGAGAGACGGATCCGTTATATATTTTTATCACACTTTTACCGGTCTGGAAGGACGGATCCGGCATTGCGGTATTTTGAATGCCGGATCTGGCACTAATACATTCCAATGGGAAAAAATGCTGGATCCGGCATTCCGGCATGTGTTCCGAAATTTTGGACGTGCTTCCGGAATTTTGGACATGCTGCGGTATTATCACCGTCTTGAAATGTCAAAAAGACTGAACTGAAGACATCCTGATGCATCCTGAACAGATTTCTCTCCATTCCGAGAGCATGGGGATAAAACTGATCAGTTCTTTTCCGGTATAGAGCCCCTATGACTAGAGTTGAGCGAACTTGTATTTTAAGTCCAAACTTGTCCAAACTTCGGGCTCGGGTTATCAAAGAATCCCGTTACGGATTCCGCTACCACGGACCATAACGGAATTTGGAATCCATAACGGGATTTTTCGATGAACCCAAACCTTGGACGCCGAGCTTAAAAAAACAAATTCAACACTAAGGACCTGGAGTGACGTCACCGTCATGTGATCAGTGCAGGGGGCGTGGCTCAGTACTGGATTGGATAAGAGGTGGTAAAGGGCCTTGTATAATGATCATGTGACATGAGGGGCGGAGCTCCTGTGCTCTGTGTGGAGGAGAAGAAGGAAGTAGAGCAGTGAAGGACGGTTGCGCGATCTTGTTTTTTATGTTCGACGTCCAAGGTTCGGGTTCATCAAAGAATCCCCTTATGGTCCGTGGTAGCGGAATCCATAACTGGATTCTTCGATAACCCGAACCCCAACTTTGGACGCCGAACTTAAAATACAAGTTCGCTCAACCCTACCTATGACGGAACTCTATGCCGGAAAAGAATAACGCTAGTGTGAAAGTACCCTTACAGATGGTGTCATCGCAGCCAGTTCACCTTTGAATGATCCGTGACTTTTCTTAGTGCTACACCCTCATGTTATCCCAATACACAAGAAACGTTTCCAGCTCTGCTACATCTGCATGCTTTATCGTGCATTCCTGCAGCGTTGCTATGGACTGGCGTTTGAACAAAACTTTTTTTTTTGAGTCCTATTTAAAGGTCCCCCGTCCCCCGCCATGGAACACTCAAGCTGCACTCATCCGCCTAACAAATGGCAGTATCATAGGTTGACTTTCGGAACCCTACATCGTTCAGTTCCACAAACAGGTTGCTATGTGATCTTCGCTTCCCGAAAACTGGACTCCTTGCGAACCTAAAAGGGAACGATTAACCTAAATACATACAGTCACTATAGGCTGTGGAAGGAATGTGCTTGATTAATTCCCAGTCTGTTAGCTCAGTCCATCCAGAGCAGATCTTTGCTGGATGTCTAGGAGACAGCAGCGTCCCCCTGCGCTCTGCTATTTCACCAAACCCTGTGAATTCTGCTGGGCTAAGTAAACATTACAGTGCTGCTAATCACATCCAGGGAAGGAGAGCAGCACTTCAGTCCTGGATCTGCTGAAGATCACAGCCCTGATTCCTTCTTATTCCCACTTGCAGCTCGGCGGACCCCCCTCTTATCCTCGCAGATATTTGATCTTTTTTTGGGGGGGGTTCCTGAAATGGGACTGTATATGCAATCTTTGCATTATGTGGCGGTGACTTGTTTGGTAGTGGTCTATGGATTTATGGATGAAACTGTAGACAAAGCAACCAAATCGGAAGGATATTGTAGCAGGATTTTGAGAGCACAAGGAAGCACCAGAAAAGAAGGATACAATGAATTTTCCCTGAGAGTAGAGGGAGACCCGGAATACTACAAGCCAGGGAATACTTACAGGGGTAAGTGACACGGAGCGGGATGGGTGGGGGGCTCCATTCTTTTATTAGGGTCTTTGATCATCATCATACATCTGCACAGCCATTTGTATAGTGGGTTAGTATGAGTAGCATGCTCTATAGGCTTTACCGTCCTTCTATATGCATTTATAGGTAGCAGAGCTGAATTTGTCATCTGATACTTTGGCGTTGCACCATTTATACTGTATATTATAATAGCTAATGCTCTTGCCTTTGGTTTATATGTACACCCCCAAACCTGCATTGTGATATTGTGAGCATTTGGCCAAATGACAAACTCTACTCTGCTACCCCTGACTTTAGAGGAGTAGCTACGAGGGTATGTTGCTTCAACACTAGGTACCAAAAAGTCACGGCTTTGCTCACGGTATTTAGATACAGGGCTGAATCTCTGCCCGGGGTGAAGGGAAGCCTTCATGTCACTCAGCTCTGCTATGCTGGAACTTTGTACTGACAGCTTCAATGAGAAATATAGTTGTCCTGTATGAATTTCAAAATAGCTCACAGAACTTAGAACCATCACTTACTTATCTTTTTTGCCTTCGCTCTATTGTTCTCTGTTATCAGCCATTCCATTCCGGGGACTAGTCCAAAAAGAGGGAAACATTTTTTAAAAAAGAGAAAAAAATAACCGATCAATGCAGAGCTTGTGGATGTGCGATCCATGTTTTTCGCTTTTTGAGACCATTCTGCGTGAAATGCATCTAGAAATTAATTCATCCCCATGACCACCACTGTATCTCCACTTCTGAGACCTCTTTTTCCATCCTTGTCAGAGGGTGATGCTGCTCCTTTAAGAAGCGCTCCTGGGGCGGCAATGCCTGAGCCATGAGGCTGCCAAGTGCGTTGCCCCTGGATAGTCTAACCATGGCGTGTCATCTGTGGAGGGTACTGGCCATGATCGTTAATTACCGCACGTTTCTGCAGCTGATCCTTCACCGCTGACAACAGCCAAGCGCTTTCCAAACACGCTGATATTTTGATTGGCGAGTCAGACCGGGCAGAGGATGCCAAATCTGACCACACGTGATCACACACCCAACGTGCCATGCAGCTACACCCTTACCTGATGAGCTCTGGCACGTCACCCCTCTCCGAGAAGGCTTTAACCGAAGACAGATTTGGGTTATTATTACAACTTGTATTTAAAGGGGTAAAAAACTTCTTTTTTTGCTGTTTATTCTATTTTTCTCTGTTATCAATCTTTTTTGTTTGACTTTTTTATATTGCTATAGCAGCAAAATATTTTGTCATCACTCATATCAGTCCCTGCCCCCACTAGGGCTCATAACGTAAATTCCAAATTAATCTATACGGTTCCCTTCACACATAGGCGGAGATTTTTCTGGCGGAAAAAAAAGTTGCAAGACCCTTGTTTGCGACTTATTATATGCCATTGCAACAATACTTTGGTTTTTCTATGCCGTCTTCCAGAAAGGACGAGGGCGGGAGGGGGCAGGGCCAGTGGACTTGATACATTTGTCTTCATATATAT
This sequence comes from Bufotes viridis, assembly GCA_033119425.1. Lineage (NCBI taxonomy): Eukaryota > Metazoa > Chordata > Amphibia > Anura > Bufonidae > Bufotes > Bufotes viridis. The sequence goes on along the minus strand of CM065598.1, from coordinate 21,640,011 downwards.
ATCAGTTTTTAGCGTAAAAAAAGTCAGAAATCTACTTTAGCTCCAAACTGCCATAGATCTCTGTTTAGGGGCATGGACTGCCGGAGGATGCGCCTAATTTATGACGAGGCTTGCCACTCATCATAAATGAAGTGCATCCTCCAGCAGCACACGGGGCTATTATAGATTGGCATTTTATCAACATTATGCATTTTTTGGCAGTGTTCTTTTCAAGGATTTTTTTCTTGCTAAATTTTATACAGGCATTTTGCAACTACCATAGAGATGCCTAAGAGAAAATCCCCAGAAAAACTGCCATACCCTGAGCAGGCTGCCTTTTGCCTAAAGTGCTAAAAATGCACAAATGCAGCACCAAAAATGATATGCAAAAAATACTTTGATTATAGTAAATGCTGTAATTCACTAAAGCAACTGGACACATAAAAACGCTATGCCTTTTATTTTATTTTTTTAATGTGGCTTAGCCAGAGAAAATCCATGCAGACTAAGGGAGAACATTCATACTCCATAAAGACAAAGAGAGAACATGCAAACTACATGCAGACAAAGGGAGAACATACAAACTCCTTGCAGACAAAAGGAGAACGTTCAAAGTCCATGCACACAATGGGAGAACATACAAACTCCATGCAGACAAAGTAAGAACATACATACTCCATGCAGACTAAGGAAGAACATACAAAATACATGCAGACAAAGGGAGAACATACAAACTCCTTGCAGACAAAGGGAGAACATATGAACTCCATCAAGACAAAGGAAGAACATACTTACTCCATGCAGACAAAGGGAGAGCATACAAGTTCCGTGCAGACAAAGGGAGAGCATATACACTCCATGCAAAGGGAGAATATACGACTTCAGTGTCGACAAAGGGAGAGCATCCAAACTTTATGCAGACAAAGGGATAACTTACAAGCTCCATGCAAACAAAGGGAGAACATCCAAACTTTATGCAGACAAAGGGAGAACTTACAAACTCCATGCAGACAAAACGAGAACTTACAAACTTCATGAAAAGGGAGAACATATAAACTTGGTTGGCCTTAAACCCATGACCCCAGCATTACAAGACAATAGTGCCAGTCACTGAGCCACCATGCTGCCTAGATTGCTAGAAATCCTCCTCAATGGGTTTTCTGAAACTGGACAAGCTTGTAGCTACAGCAGGTGTCAAGGAGGTCTTCCTATCCAACATGGGACATATGTGATGCTGGGGTGAGGGCACTTGAACCTACCTCCTCACATCCACAGTGTAACCTCTTCATCACCCTGAAGCCAGAATCATCTCTTTTTAGTCATCTCACCTATCTCCAGTTCTGAAAACTTAGACGTAGCTCAGGTTCTCTTGTTGTCAAGAGCCCATGATCCGCCTCCCCATCATGCGCCTGTAAAGTTTACCATGATAGCGATGAGTGGTTCGCCCACAGCTACCAAACCTAATTCACCCAGTTACTAGCACGTTTGGCTCTGCTATGTCTATGCTTGGAATATCCATGCATTCAGTGTATGCAAGAAGGTGACATACTTCATAGGGTTTGATTGGCTGTGGACATTATAACCTGGGGGATAGATAGAGGGTGGCATATGCTCCGGGTGCCTATAACCCAGAAAACTCAATCTTTGCCCCAAGTAATGGAAATCCAAGCTGTGACTGTGTTTAACAGCAATTGCATCACCCTCGATGGCTCCCTAGGCAGCCGCCTACTCTGCCTACCCCAGCTCCACATAGATGTGATATCAGAAGCTCTTGCCATAAGCTGCAAACTTTAGGTTTATTACTCCTTTAAATGCCTGATTACGATCTGTTAAATCCGCAGGAGAAGGTTGATGGATTTTTTTTTCTCTAGATATCAGATAAAGCAGCAGCCGGGGGCTTTTCTCCAGCTGTTAATAACCTGTTAATGTTAAGGAGTTCACTCAGTATTAGCTGCGGGTCCTTCTGCTGGTCGCACTGGGATTTCCCATTTATATCTGGCAATTGGCCGTTTTTTTGAGCGGAAAGAGATGTGACTCTTGCAGATGCTCCATAGCAGAAAGCGAAAAAAAGAAAAAAAAAAGCACCGCCATCAGAGCTGGCATTGCGCTACTCTGTCATTCATCGTGATTGTAGGTGATTAGTTTAAATTTGGGTACCGGTGGGGGCAAAATTATAAGTTTCTTCCCAGATGAGTTTAGGGGGTAGGAGCTGGGAAGACTCAGCGCTGTAGAGACTCCAGAGACAGACATAACGGTGATGAATTTCTTCAATATATTTTTTTATACTGAAAATCACAAAGCGCTAGATATATATCATAAGTGCAAAGACTGCTTGAGGCGAAATCATCGTTCAGCATTAGCGCCCCTAGAGTCTGCCTCAAATATATTGCATTTCATGTACGATGGGAAGTTATATCGAGTTCTTAAAGTGGAAGAAGAAAGAAGAACATTCCCATGGACTATTATGTAGGCTTTAAAGGGCACATGTCAGCAAAATCAACCCTATTATACCAGACACGCTACCTGGTAGGGTTGATCGTGCTGATTAAAATGATACCTGTCTTGTGAAAATCGATTGTGGCATTTTGGAGAAGAAAGGCTTTTATTCTTCCTGCAAATGCAGGTTTCAATGCAGTAAGGGGCGGGGCCTAGACCCTCTGCCTTACAATGCTGGCCACGCCTCTTGGGACACATTTGGGAAAGGAATACAAGCCTTTTTTTCTCGGGAACGGCACAACCGATTTTCACAAGACAGGTGTCATTTTGATCAGCGGGATTTATCCTACCAGATAGCAAGCCTGGTTTAATAAAGTTGGTCCTGCTGAGAGGTGCCCTTAAAAAGGGTCTCCAGTTTAAAAAAAACTGCTCCTTCACAGGGAAATTAAACACTTGATCCCAGGTTTTCCCACAGGTTACAACTGATGGCTGATGGTTCCAACAGGGAGTTCAGTTTACTGTCAAAGAACTTTTCAAAAATGTACGATTTGTAAAAAATGGTCTAGTGATGTGTGAGATAAAATATGTGTAGCTTGGGGTGGGGATGGGGGGCTGATGAGGTAGTGCTGGGTACCATGGAAGGGGGCGCCAACCAACTACTCAACCTTGATCAGGCTGTTTAGATACATAGGACAAACTTCAACAAAACTAAAGTAGCTTAAAATTGAGAGAAGAGATTAATCCTCTGGGTCAATGACCATTCTCCAGGAATCTAGTAGCTGTAATATTTATTTGTTACACTTCAGAAATGCATCCAGGACCTTAGAATCACATTATACACGGCTCGTGTCCAGGGGTTAGGACCACCGCTGCACTTCAGATACGAGGTGGCCGGGATAGAGGCTGCTGCCGGCCTATACATAACTTCGGTGTATCCACCGCTAATTCTGAATGTACCGTAATACCGCTTCCGAGCTGTCTTACATTTAGACCATTTTCTATGCCTAAACCTGCTGGCCCGCCCCCTTTTCCCTGCCAACTCCGCCAATTTTTTTTAGACCTGGGGTGAAAAGTCACAGATTGTGGCACAAAGGACCTTTTGGGCCGCAATCTGCGCCAGAAATACACTTAATATAGGGGTATTTCTGGTTAAAAAAATGACCACCTCTATGTGTTTGTTGCAGAATGCACACCACAATCCCGCAGCAGAATACGGTACACTGTAAGTGAATGGGTTTTACAAAGAAATCTACACCCAATTCTAGATTTACTTTGGATTTTCCAATTTGTGGTGGAAATGTAGCAGATTTTCACTGTGGATTTCATTCCTTGGCAAAAATCAGATGCCTCAAGGTTGCTATGTGTAACCTGCAGACACTACATGGTTAATGCCGCACATTGCTAGGAATATTGCAGGCAATGTTGAATCAATTGGGTCAGTAAAAGTTAATCTGCTGTATATTAAAGGTGAAGTGTAACCCCCCCCCCATGACCTCATCCACCGGGCACACTAGGCATTGTGTTTGAGCCTCTTCATTGATTTTCTATTGCGGTTAGCGGTTGATGTATGAATTAATTAGCCTGAAAACACCTTCCCTTATCAATTAATTAATTCAGCGCAGCAAACCGCAATAGTAAATGAAGCGAGAAGTTCATAAGGAAAGTCATAACCCATTCCTGAGTCCTGAAGTCGCTGTATGCTACCAGGTATTGCACTGTAAGATAAGACCTGTCTCCTTAATGCTAAAGGATATGTGCTCGTGGCCGCAGCCTACTCTGCTGGTGGACTGCTTGTAGTGGATGCTCCTCCTTGTTAGAAGCAAGAAGGGTGAAGCATAAATGTAAAGTATCTTTAGATATTTGCATTAGAAGGTATGGATTCTGCAAAGCAACTTAGCAGCATGGTTCAGTTTTTGGCAACATGACATCACAGAGTGACATCACGTCTGGGTAAAGAGCATGAACAGAGTGTTGTGTCATACAGATTAAGAAGCTTGAAAAGCTATAGACAACTTTGGGGGCAGTTTTTCTTATGATTACATTTTACTCATTTTGGGCTTAAAATAATTCAATAATTTTAATTGGTCTTTATTAAACCATTTTCAGCAGTTTCTGAGATACAAGAGTTAAAAACAGTCTATTTTCAAGCTGTCACACTGTGTTTTCTTTGAATCCCATCATCTAACGGCTCATGTGTAGCTCTTAATTCTAATCTCCTGACCCCATAAACACTTATTTAAGCCATATTCTTATCAGTTCGAGGTCAAGAGATCAGAGATCATGAGCTACATATAAGCCATCAGATGATGGGATTCAAAGAAAGCAGAATGTGACAGCTTGACGACAGACTGATTTTTAACCCCTGTACCTCAAAAACAGCTGAACATTTTTAATAAAGACCAACTGAAAAAATGATTTTTACCCCCTATTCAGTAAAATACAATCATAAAAAAATTTCCTTAAAGGTGTCTATAGCCTTTAACCTTAAATAGTCATTGCGTTTTTATAAACCTTTTGGTTAGTGGGGGTCTGAGTGTTGAGACCCCCACCAATAACTAGAATAAGACAAGAGACATGCTTGCATATCAGCTCTCTCTTCTCGCTACAGAGGATAGAATCAAGATGGGCCCATAGACTTCTATTGAGCCCATCTCCTAGAGAGCTTGATATGTGAGCGATTCTTTCTTTTTGCTCTAGAGATCTGTGGGGGTCTCGATACTCAGAGACCCGGTGAAGTGGACCAGAAGATAGGAGTGGTAGTGGCTATGGCTGCAATACTAATTCTAATTGGCATTCCTCACACTGATGCTCCCTAGGGCCAGGGCAGCGATAACAGGGTGCACCCTTTCTTGTCTTGCAGCACACCCTAATGTTGGGGCTTCTGCTTGATGATACTTGGGGTGCCCTTAGCGTTATGAGTTTGGCACCAGTGAAAGGCAGGATATGTAGGCACTGTTGCAGTAAACAGGCTTTCTTTACTAGTGAGAATGGGAGTTGTAGTACATCCAATAATATCAAGTCAGTTTCAAGGCATGTCACAGTGCAGTCTCTTCCCAATAGCTCTAGATAGGCAAACAGCAATAATGATGATAACGGGAGCAGTAGTCCCTGGGTGATAAACACTTTGCAACCTTTCCAAGATAATCACAGGAGTGTAAAACTCTCAAAAATAAGTATTACAGTTCCCACAATGGGGAGCAAATCCTACAAACAGTTGGCCAATCCCAATACCTAAGTATGAAAGGTGCCATTAACTGTTCATCCTTCCACAATCAGCAACGTCTATAGCCATAATGAGCAAACACCTTGCGTACACAAACGACCTTGTGTTTCTAGACAGTCTAGAAGTGTCTTTCCTCGGGGATTGTTCTCTCAACAGCAGGAGCTGAGTTGAACTATCATCTACCCTGAATGGCAGGCAGGGCTAAACTGAAGTGGCTGATGCAATACTCACTAGAAAACTCCTCCCTCAGAGGGGAAAGCTAAATCCCTCTGCCGAGTCAGGGTAAAATTAACAAACAGTGACACCTACAGACAGCTTTTGGGTATACACACATCCATACTGCAAATAATGAACAGATTAAATAAAATCAAATTAAGAACAATTTGCAAGTGGCCTGTTCTGGGGTACTGCACCCCAACTAATCAAAACTTTTGACATTTTAGAGTTTTTTTGAAAACTCAGTGGCTCTTTAAGGGTGAAACTGGCCATATGAAATTGGTGGGTTAGGCCAACCATTTAATGTGTATGGTGACCTCCCGACCAGTGGCATAAGTCGAAATGCCTGGGCCCCACAGCAATTTTTTAAGAACAACACCTTCGCAAACCCCACTCCTGTGCCTATCCAGATGAAGCCTGGCAACCGCTTTCCGTTTCCTACAGTGTTACTGTTTATATTGTCATTGTATAATACTGTTGAGGGGGCCCCGACAATAACATCTTTTAGTCCACCTCCTGGATGGGCCCCAAAGCAGATGATTACCTGCTTCCCCTATAGCTACACCCCTGCTCATGACCCTCCCCCAGTGGCTGATGTTGGGGGAGAGAGGAATCAGGCACAGTATACCCAATTGCCGGGTCTTTTTGTTAGCAGAAAGATAAACCACTGCCAGAGGAGTCCTGCAGCAGCTTTCTCCATTCCCCCCATTCCCCACATAGGCATGCGAGTATCGGGAGATATAGCATATGGCTGGCAACTGTCTAAAGTGTATGGCCATCTAACAGCACCACAGGCAGCTTCCAGGCTGCCAAGAAGCGGGGAAAAACGGTGTTTGTGCATTGATTGACATTTAATCAATGTAAAATGAATGTACCTTTTCTTACTATTTTCAGCATCTCTGCTTGCTGTCAGTAAATCAGTCTTGTTTATTTCCATAGACTGACAGTTTGTCCGCATGTAACATGATATATCTCTATGTCAGTCAGACATGACCGGGATAGGCTTTCAGCTCTGCTTCTCTGACCGGAAGACACTGACAGGAAGCACTTTCGAGGGATGGAATTAGTGAACTATGGTATTGTGTAGTATTCTTTTCATTCATTCAAGTGAATGGCTATTCACTGGGTGGATTTGAAAATTTTGAAGACCTAAAAAATTGCAGCAATAGGATGTGCCTCATTGCACCGCTAATCACTGTCCTATTGGCCCATTAAGCTCTGCCCCCATTAATGCCTCCAGTAATAGAAAAGCCCCTCAAATGTCACCAGTAATAATAATGCCCCTATAGTGTCCCCAGTTGTAATACAGCTCACTATAGTGCCCCAGAAATAATAATGCCCCCAAAGTGTAATCAATTATAATAATGCCCCTTATAGTACCCCATTAATAATAATGCCCCCTATAGTGCCAACAGTAGTAATAAAACCTCCTATAATTCCCTGGTAATAATAATATTCCCTATAGTGCCTCCAGTAATTGAAAAGCCCCTTAAATGTCACCAGTTATAATAATGTCCCCTATGGTACTCCAGTAATAATAATGCCCCTATAGTGCCCCCAGTTGTAATACAGCTCACTATAGTACCCCAGTGATAATAATGTCCCCTATAGTGCCAACACTAGTAATAAAGCCTCCTATAATGCTCTGGTAATAATAATGTTCCCTATATTGCCTCCAGTAGTAATAAAGCCTCCTATAGTGCCCCAGTAATAATAATGCCCCAGTAGTAATAAAAACCCCTATAGTGCTCCAGTAATATAAATACCCCCTCTAGTTCCCCCAGTAGTAATAAAGCCTTCTATAGTGTCCAGTAATAAAAAGCCCTTATAGTGTACCCAGTAGTAACTATGCCCCTAAATTGTCACCAAGTATAATAATGACTGCTACAGTGCTCCAAGTAGTAATAAAGTCCCCTATAGCTCCCCAGTTATAAAAATTCCCCCTATAGTGTCCCTAGTACTAATAACGCCCTTTAACTGTCACCAGTTATAATAATGCCCCTATAGTGCCCTATAAATAATAATGCCCCCTATAGTGCTCCCAGTTGTAATAGTTTCTCTACTAAGGCCTCTTTCACACTTGCGTTCTGAGGATCCGGCAGGCACCTTGCGTCCCGCCGGATCCGTCAGGACGCAAGTCGCCTGAAAGCATTAGAAGACTGATCAGGATCCTGATCAGTCTTCGAAATGCTTTGAGGTTACTATGGCAGCCAGGACGCTATTAAAGTCCTGGTTGCCATAATAGTAGTGGGGAGCGGGGGAGCGGTATACTTACAGTCCGTGCGGCTCCCGGGGCGCTCCAGAATGACGTTAGAGCGCCCCATGCGCATAGATCAGATGATCCATGCGATCACGTGATCCATGCGTGTAGGGCGCCCTGACATCACTCTGGAGCGCCCCAGGAGCCGCACGGATGGTAAGTATACTGCTCCCCCGCTCCCCACTACACTTTACCATGGCAACCAGGACTTTAGCGTCCTGGCTGCCATGGTAACCATTGAGAAAAAGCTAAACGTCGGATCCGGCGATGCGCCAAAACGACGTTTAGCTTAAGGCCGGATTAGGATTAATGCCTTTCAATGGGCATTAATTCTGGATCCGGCCTTGCGGCAAGTGTTCAGGATTTTTGGACGGAACAAAAAGCGCAGCATGCTGCGGTATTTGCTGCGTCCAAAAAATGTTCCGGTCCTGAACTGAAGACATCCTGATGCATCCTGAACTGATTTCTCTCCATTCAGAATGCTTTGGGATAATCCTGATCAGGATTTTTCCGGCATAGAGACCCGACGACGGATCTCGATGCCGGAAAACAAAAACGCTAGTGTGAAAGAGCCCTAATAATGACCCTGAAGTTTCACCAATTATAATAATGCCCCCCTGCAGTGCCCCCAGTAGTAATAAGGCCCTCGACTTTCTGTCCTTGTTTCTTTTTTTGTTCTGTATGGCCTTCAGCCTTTTAGCTGGCTACAATAGTGCGGACTGCAGAAGCCTTTCATGCGGAAAGATCTCAGGAAACTGTAGAAACACCGCCATTTGCTTGTCAGTATTTACACGGCCCCCTTGGCAGGTGAGGGTCAGCGAGCCTTCTACACAGCTGCTAAAAGAATTCTTGTGGTAGTGCAGCAGGTGTGGGAGAACAGTCCACGTCTTACATCGGCCGCTGTTTCAAATCCCAGGGATCTCCAGCGTGTGCCTTTCCAGCTGTTGCAAGACTACAACTCCCAGCATTCCTCCATAGTCGAAGGCGGCATTGCTGCAGTCATTCTCTGACTTGGACACTTAGTAATTCTGCAATTATTCTAATCACAATGGATTTCCTTTGGAAAATGTATGTTATAGCCTGGGGTCTACAAAGTGAGGGGAGGGGTTCCTGTCTCTAGTCTCTTTGAAATGCAAGGGGTTAAAATTCAAGTGCAGCCTTAGGGCTCATGCAAACAAATGTTTTTGTTTTTTTGCGGACTGTATGCAGAACCATTTATTTCAATGGGTCCGTAAAAAAAAACGGAAGTTACTTCGTGTGCATACTGTTTCCGTAGATATCCATGTGTCTGTTCCACAAAAAAAAAAGAACATGTCCTATTATTCTCCGCATTACGGACAAGGATAAGACGGTTCAACTTAGGGGCTGGACGTTCTGTTCTGCAAAATATGGCCTGCACACGGACGTCATCCGTATTTTTTGCAGATCCGTGTTTTGCGGACCACAAAATAGATATGGTCATGTGCATGAGGCCTAAGAACTTTGATTCTTTATTGTGAAATTTAAAAGAGATAACTATCAGATCACTAGGGGGTCCTACTGCTGAGACCCCCACCGATCACAAGAGCAGTGGCCCCATACCATGTGGAGCACCCCTGAAATGGATGGAGCAGCTAGTTGGAAATGTGTGCCACTGCTGTATTCAATTCTTTGGGAGCGCCAGAGATAGCCGAGAGATAGCCGAGCCACTCCATCCACTTCAGGGGAGCTCCACAGGGTACGGGGCCCCCTTGAGATGGGTGGAGGTCCCAGAGGTAGGACCACCGCCGATCTGATAGTTATCCCCTTCTTATAATCGGAATACCCCTTTAATCTATCAAAAGAAAGTTTGTGGTGGAACTGCAGTCATTAAAAGGGATAGACAACTGAACTATCATAAATGGGAGAAAATGAATAGCAAGTGAAGGGAACACTCTACTAATGTATTTCTTTGTACCGATGCTTCAAAAATGTCACTTGTGATAAAATAACAGCATAGAAACCTATGCGCCGGAGACACTGAATGCTTTGGAAGATGTCCAGACATTGCATGTATTATAGAGAGACTGAACGTAATATAATTCTCTTTGCCATTTATTTTACAGATTAATGCAATCTTTTGTTCTCTTTTATCTGGCACTTTGGACACTGGGAGTGGGTGACTGTAATAGAATATCCCTCCCCATGATTATATCTCCAGAGACATTTACAGGAAATTGTGCATATTATCTATCTATCTATCTATCTATCTATCTATCTATCTATCTATCTATCTATCCCATATTTTCTACTATCTACCATCTATCTATCTATCTATCTATCTATCTATCTATCTATCTATCTATCTATCTATCTATCTATCTATCTATCTAAAGAGAGAGAGAAATTTATTAGAGCTACCCATGACAAAAAAACAAGGAGAACGGGGCCTGGAAATGGTCTGGCCAGAAACAGGGGTTTGTAATGAAGGAGCCACCTATGTCTGGATGATGGACAACGAAACTATGGGAGCTGCTTTTGCTTGTCAGCAGATCAAACTATTTGGGCTGTCCAGCGCCTCTTTGTTCGGGGCAGCCCTCATATAACCACTGCTTCCTAACAGCTAGGTCAAAGCAGCCTAGATGGTGGGCACTTAGTCAAAATGACCATCCTGCTTCTCTCAGTCCAGTAGTGTGGCCCCTCTCAAAGTCTGTCAACTGGGCAAAATGTCTTTGAGACATGTCTAACACGATCTCCCACCAATAGGTACACTCCCCAAAGTAGCCTATGAAAGCCTTTCTATAGAGCAGTGGGGGAACGACTTTCACGCCCTCTTGTGCCAAGACCCAGTGTCTAATCAGACCACACCTGTAATCATTCAAATACACTGATGAGCAAAAGGGTAACAATGTTCTGAACTTTTGACTTTCAGGTTCCATATCTTACCATCCACTACAGCTTGGAACGTGAGACTTCCATCATTTTATAGACATCATCTTGGATATCTCATACATAAATTGGACTTGCAACTACTGAGCATATGATTAGTTATGCAGATTCTTGTCATGTAACTGCATTCTTACTGTTTTGCTCCTAAAATTCAATATTTTAAGTTATTGTAAATCCACCTCTGGCTTTGATCACTGCGGAAATTCAAGCGTGTCTCGACCGAAATCTGTTCCCAGGTCTCTTCTAAACATTCCCAATGTTGGTGCATCCTGGTCGGCTCAATTGGGTATGAATACAACTTTTTCTTCAACTCATCTTGTAAGATACTCACATATAGCTCAGCACTGAAACCACCATCGATCCTGGTCAAGTATCCAAGTATCCAATGTCTTTGGCTGTGAAACAACCCCATATCATCAGGCTTCCTCCTAAACTTGACAGTTCCTTCAATTTCCCGATCCCTTAGCCCTCTTTTCCCTTGTTTCTTTCGGACCCATTTTCCCTCATCGGAGCCCAATCTATTGACTTTCATCTCATTGCTCCAAATCCTCCATTTTCAATCTTCTACTGCCCACTGTTTGTACTTTTTTGCAAACTCAAGCCAATGCTTCGTATGACGACATTGAAATCAAGACGACTCTTCACCTTTTTTCGGGTGACCATTCCAGACTTTTGCAATGTGTGTCACATGGACGTCTGTGATCTCACCATTACGAAGCATATGAGCCGCCTCCACTATCGTATTTGTGGCGCCAGAACTGGTAGACCTTGTGATGAGCCGACTTGTTGACTCCAATATTTTGCCTGGACGTCCATCTCTTGCTTTGGAATGGATGCGCAGACATTTTGTATTCTTTCAACTGTCATGGCCTCACGTGATGCAGTTTAGCTATTTTCCTGGCCGAGATACCGCTATCGATGAGCTGGATGATGCTGTTTCTCTTTCCTTGGGAAATCTTCTTCATGGCTTCTCCTGGATTCGAACCAGTGACCTTTCGCTTGGGAATCAACCTAATAACACACTGAGATTTTTGGCGAAGGTGAGAACGGGTTGTAATTTGTAGTATACAAGAAGAAAAAGATTGTTCCACCACCAGGAGCAAAACAGTAAGAATGCAGTTACATGACAAGAATCTGCATAACTAATCACATGCTACACAGATGCAAGATGATGGTCTATAAAATGATGGGAGTCTCACATTCCAAGCCGTAGTGGATGCTGAGAGATGGAGCCTGAAAGTCAAAAGTTCAAAACATTGTTACCCTTTTGCTCGTCGGTGTATAAATGATTACAGGTGTGGTCTGATTAAACACTGGGTCTGGCCACAAGAGGGAGTGAAAGTGCATCCCCAACTGCCCTATAAAAAGGCTTTCAGGGGCTACTTTTGGGGAGTGTACCTATTGGTAGGAGATCGTGCTAGACATGTCTCGAAGACATTTTGCCCAGTTGATAGACTTTGAGAAGAGCCACACCACTGGACTGAGAGAAGCAGGATGGTCGTTTTGAGCCTGAAAGTCAAAAGTTCAAAACATTGTTAGTAGTTACCCTTTTGCTCGACGATGTATAAATGATTACAGGTGTGGTCTGATTAAACACTGGGTCTGGCCACAAGAGGGCGTGAAAGTGCTTCCCCAACTGCCCTATGAAAAGGCTTTCAGGGGCTACTTTTGGGGAGTGTACCTATTGGTGGGAGATCGTGCTATAACATGTCTCGAAGACATTTCTCAAAATGTCTCAAAGTCATTTTGCCCAGTTGATAGACTTTGAGAAGGGCCACACCACTGGACTGAGAGAAGCAGGATGGTCGTTTTGAGCCTGAAAGTCAAAAGTTCTAAACATTGTTACCCTTTCGCTCGTCAGTGTATCTGTCTGAGACATAACTGCATGACGAGTTTGGCAGCAATCTGACATTTCTATCTGGCTGAGTGTATATATAAAATGTATGTTCTAGAGATGTTCTATGTTCGAGTGATGAAGAACCTTTTACAGACCGAGTGCCCAAACTGTTACCCAAAACCCATGAATTTTTCGCAAAGTGCCAATACGGCAATTTAAGCTGAACACTACAGTCCAGTATAGTCTATCTTCCATGTACTTTATCATTTAGCTATAATAGCCTGCCTACATTCAGTGCGCTGCCTGCGCTGTTCATAGTGCGCCCTGCGCTGATGAATGGCAGGAAAAGTCTAAGTCATATTTCTACACCATAGACTTTTTCCAGGGTTTGGGTGCCCACAGAGAGGCCTCTGAGTGCCGCCTCTGGCACCCGTGCCATAGGTTCACCATCACTGTTCTAGACTGTTTACAATATAACCCTTTACTTTGAGCTTATGGTTACAACTCTATGTATATGTAACCCTTATCGTAGGATTTAGAATGGATGCCGCCCATGAGAAGTCAACAAGTTCTTTCTTCTCTAAAAAAAAAAAAAAAAAAAGAACTGCATTTGATAAATCTTTTTGATTAATCCCTAAAATGGCTTCTCACTTTCTGCCGGGAGTTTCAGAGCTCTCTTAAAAATCCATTTACACTGTGTGCTACAATATATGCCAACTGTATAAATCAAGCATTACTCGCTAGAGTCAATCCTTCAAAAGAAAATTTACAGCATTCACTGATAATAGGGTCCCCTACCCACACATTGCAGTGCCCTCAGTTTTCCTTGCCATTGTGATCAGTCCACCACTAGGGGCAGCTCTGAGCTAAACACAGCGGCAACAAAGTATTCCAAATATTCCATACAGTGCAAAAAAATTAAAAAAAATACAATACAAAAAGAAAAAGACTTGAACTGTTCGAGTTTAGTGCTAATGTCCTCATCCAAGGTCTGCAGTGGTCAAAAAACATGATCTAGATTGTCATCTTGTTTCTGTCCGTGGAAGGACATGTATTCAGATCACTATCCAGAGCTAGACGTTTTTCAGACAGTGAAGATGAGAAAACTCAATGACGGCGATTTATTTTAATAAAAATCACTGCGCGGGTAATCGGATTGATAAGTGCGCTGCATGTGACAAATAGAGGACAAACGTAACCTACAATTAAAGTTACCTAAGATTGATGTGGACGTGAAGAACGATGGAGTATGTCTCTGTGGAGCTTGCCAATCAATTCAGCCTTGGCTTTGCTGTGTAGATTGGATATTAGTGTTGAGCGCGAATATTCGAATTGAGAATTTTAATAGTGAATATCGCCACGTTGAGAATTCACGAATAATTAGACTATAGTGCTATATATATGTATTCGCGAATAGTGTTGATTGCGAATTTATCTTGCATATTGGCACTTAGCAACATTCCTAGCAACCAATAGGAAAGTTGCCTACCCCTTAATGTTGAACGCAAATATTCTAATCGAATTTTATCGCGAATATATTACATTGACGATTTTCGCAATCAAGTAAATAATGATTGGAGATCACTAATTCTCGAATTTGCTAATTTATGGTGAATATTCAGCCAAAAATTTGCCAAATATTGCAAATTCAAATATTGCCTATGCCGCTCATCACTATTGGATATAAGTAATTTTCAATTTCTAATAAAAAATATTAAAGTAGCTTTCTCGCTGAGATTGCCCTTTTAAGATCATGTTGTTCTGTTGACAGACAAGAGTTTTCAAACCGGACAAGACATGGCGGCCACTATAGGACAGATATAGTACTAAAGGATAGCCACCCGAAGGAATGTCTGACCATGTACAGTCGTGGCTAAAAGTTTTGAGAATGACACAAATATTAGTTTTCACAAAGTTTTCTGCTAAACTGCTTTTAGATCTTTGTTTCAGTTGTTTCTGTGATGTAGTGAAATATAATTACACGCACTTCATACATTTCAAAAGCTTTTATCGACAATTACATGACATTTATGCAAAGAGTCAGTATTTGCAGTGTTGGCCCTTCTTTTTCAGGACCTCTGCAATTCGACTGGGCATGCTCTCAGTCAACTTCTGGGCCCATTCCTGACTGATAGCGACCCATTCTTTCATAATCACTTCTTGGAGTTTGTCAGAATTAGTGGGTTTTTGTTTGTCCACCCGCCTCTTGAGGATTGAACACAAGTTCTCAATGGGATTAAGATCTGGGGAGTTTCCAGGCCATGGACCCAAAATGTCAACGTTTTGGTCCCCCGAGCCACTTAGTTCTCACTTTTGCCTTATGGCACAGTGCTCCATCGTGCTGGAAAATGCATTGTTCTTCACCAAGCTGTTGTTGGATTGTTGGAAGAAGTTGCTGTTGGAGGGTGTTTTGGTTCCATTCTTTATTCATGGCTGTGTTTTTGGGCCCACTCCCTTGGATGAGAAGCAACCCCACACATGAATGGTCTCAGGATGCTTTACTGTTGGCATGACACAGGACTGATGGTAGCGCTCACTTTTTCTTCTCCGGACAAGCCTTTTTCCAGATGCCCCAAACAATCGGAAAGAGGCTTCATCGGAGAATATGACTTTGCCCCCAGTCCTCAGCAGTCCATTCACCATACTTTCTGCAGAAGATCAATCCGTCCCCGATGTTTTTTTTGGAGAGAATTGGCTTCTTTGCTGCCCTTCTTGACACCAGGCCATCTTCCAAAAGTCTTCGCCTCACTGTGCGTGTAGATGCGCTCACACCTGCCTGCTGCCATTCATGACCAAGCTCTGCACTGGTGGCACTCCGATCCTGCAGCTGAATCCTCTTTAGGAGACGATCCTGGCGCTTGCTGGACGCCCTGAAGCCTTCTTAACAAGAATTGAACCTCTTTCCTTGAAGTTCTTAAGGATCCTATAAATTGTTGATTGAGGTGCAATCTTAGTAGCCACAATATCCTTGCCTGTGAAGCCATTTTTATGCAACGCAATGATGGCTGCCCGCGTTTCTTTGCAGATCACCATGGTTAACAATGGAAGAACAATGATTTCAAGCATCACCCTCCTTTTAACATGTCAAGTCTGCCATTTTAACCCAATCAGCCTGACATAATGATCTCCAGCCTTGTGCTCGTCAACATTCTCACCTGAGTTAACAAGACAATTACTGAAATGATCTCAGCAGGTCCTTTAATGACAGCAATGAAATGCAGTGGAAAGGTTTTTGGGGATTAGGTTAATTTTCATGGCAAAGAAGGACTATGCAATTCATCTGATCACTCTTCATAACATTCTGGAGTATATGCAAATTGCCATTATAAAAACTTAAGCAGCAACTTTTCAAATTTCCAATATTTATGTAATTCTCAAAACTTTTGACCACGACTGTAGTTCACACTCAGGAGTGGTCTGCTGTTTGTTAGCAGCCGGCCACATTGTCTAGTAGAGGGAGGAACCAGATGTCAGTAACGCCCATTCGTTATAAAAGGGCATATATAAAGGGCTTTTCCTATTGAAACAACATCTTTAATGTAAAAGGGGCATTCCCCTAGAATGAAATGATAACGGTCTGGCTACCTTCCTCCAACACTAGGGGAGCTTACTGTTTTTGATCCATATTAACCCCAAAAAGGAGACAACGACCCCTGGGATCCTAACCTGCTTGCTTTAATACAAAAAATACCATTCCTCTCTCCACAGTCTTGAAGCTGATCTGCTCCCAGTGCTACCGATCAGTGCAGGACCAGAAAGCAACTTGGTCCCTGTGGCCTCAGTGTTTACATCGGCTTAACCCCTTAGTGACCAGCCTTTAAAGGGGTTCTCCCATAAAAAATATTATGCAGTTTTCAGACCAGCACTTCTGAATACTTTTGTTAATGCATGTAATTAAAAATTTAGTATAGCCACTGAGTTATCCAATAAAATGTATCTGTATAGCGCCACCTGCTGTTTGTTTGTTTTCTTACTTCTCTGACCACCTCGCTCAGGTGGACACACATGCTCACTTCCATCCTTCAACTACCTCCTGAGCCGTGATAGGAAGAGAGCTGCAGCTGAAATGACATGCCCCGTAATGGCCGGTTTGATATAAATCTAGCAGAGCAATGAATGGGGAGATCTGCAGATCCATGTGAGGTACAGCGCTGGTTCTTGATTGACAGGATGAAACATGCTGAGGGCAGAGCTGTGTCCTTGCATCGACCTATTATATACACTATGTACTATAGCTTCACCACACTGGGATCTGCTCAGAAAGCTAATCTACATATTACTGCTTTATTCACAAGCGCAATATATATATATAGTGCTCAAAGGATTCAGCCCAGCCTCCTGGTGCTCCAATTACTTGTTTGCATACGAATAAAAACAAACGGTCGATTTCTCTGCAGCTGTTTAGCATACAGACAAAAGAAAGGTACTGTTTTAATCAGCAAGCTAAGCCCTACCAGGGTTGATCCTGCTGACAGAGCGGCTTTAAATTTTATGTTGGAAACCCAAAGGGGAACCTGTGGTCTTGGCATTTTGAGCCATAACACAGTTAGCATTACCCTGTGTGAGGACATCATACAGTAGACTGTATCTCTGTTCTTAGGAAAGTAATGTCCATTGCGCAGGGCTCCTTCCCTCTGATGCATTTCCTCATAGGCAATGTCCGCTCTCTGGGAAGCATAAAGCACACAGCCAGTGGACAGATTCACTTCATCTTAAACTCATTAACTATTTCCCATATTTCATCTCGTTCCATAGCCCGTCTGCCAGAAATTCACACAGCGAGCAATTCTTCTACTATTCACTCACCATTAAAGAACTACATCAAGAGAATTGCCATAGATCGCAGATGCAGCATTGATGATAATTGCTTTTTTTCCATTTACCATTTAAATTCTTCTTTTTGTGCCCTCCTGCAAATCCGTGCACTGCAGTGCTCACCGATATGGAGGAAATCTAGATCACTGTTCATCCTGTGCCTCCTGGTTCATGACTAGAATTTCAAAATGGCAGAGTTATTTTTTTATTATATGAAAACTTGATGCACTCCTCTATAAGGGTGATACTGCATAGCACTGTTCATCCTGAGGTCCATAGACACAGTGGTCAGAAGACTCCTATGGGAGAGTTTTGTGGGCATGCTCTGTGACCTATGCAGAGGTCATTGTACAAGGAAAGAATGGATAAGCTTTGCCAATCACCTATTGTGAATGGTGGATCCTGTCTTATCTACACACAGAGGTGATATCATTACAGGCAGGATTAGAATGACAGATAAGCAGATATCTGCAGTAAGGTAATCGGTACAGACTAAGAAGTGTCACCTATTATTAGGTTTAGTGACTGGTGCAAAAACTGCAGGATTTTATGGTTTTACTTTAACTATAGATAATGAATGGCACGGAAAAAAACAGCAATAATTCTTTAAAAATATGTTAAACATAAAAACATGATTCAAACAGCAGGTCATTTCTGATGACACATTTCCTTTAAAGAGGTTCTCTGCTGTGAATAATGCATTTTTCAGTTTAAAAAAATCTGCTAATATTTCTAAGCAGAAAAGTTGCGAGGGTGGTTGCACAGAGTCCGCCTCCCATTGCTTTCAATGTGAGTCCACAGTTTACAGCTGTAACTGCTCAAAGAAAGTACACGTCCTTTCTTGGCATGGTTGTGGCTATAAACCACTGCCCCATGAACGGCCTCCCATAGAGAACCATTGGAGGTGGGTTTTATGGGCCAAAGTCTTACAGTCGAGTGTATCTGCTCAACAACAAGTTTTTAACTTCCATGCAGCACTCCTGTAGGTGGAGTGAAGTATTGCACAGTTACCATTGAGATCAGCAGGTTGTGCTTGTAAATCATGGACATGTTGAGTCCTCCAGAGCAAGGCAAATTTTGTAGCTGATCTTCACACTGGAGAATAGATGAGAGTCCTGAATGGGGTTCTCCCCCGATTCTGAAAATGAGATCTGAATATGGGGGTAGTCTTCTCGAAGAGGTGGTCTTTTGGAGAGGTTTCACCAGGTGGATGTGTCTCTCAACTCAGAATTTTAGGAAGACATACCACAATACCAAAGACTTTCTAGCAGATGAATTGTGATGCCAGAGAACTAGGAGACCCGTGGTTTTAGTCCGAAGCCTCATCGCTCATAGTTTGTGTATTCTAAGATGTTTGCTCGAACAATATTCCGATGATACATGTATAAAGATAGGCATTTCAATTTCCAACCAGTGATTACAATTTTCATTAGACTCGGCTTTGATGAGTCTTCTTTGTTTTATTGCGCATGCAGCGGTAGATAAGAAGTTCAGTGTATCTTACCCATGCTGTGTTCAGCCTTCTGAATACATTATATTTCTTCAGATCACATCATAAACGGAAAAAATCCTACAGTCTCAGATACATCGCTGTTTCGACTCTTAAGAATGAATTGCAGTATTACAGCAAATGAGCAGAATGAATGTATAATTAGCCGCTTACAGACCATATCTTAAAGAAACGGCCATTTTGTATAATGTGAATGTATGGAACAGTAGTGATGAGCGGCAGGGGCAATATTCGAATTCGCGCTATTTCGCGAATATTCATTAGAATATTTGTCATATATTTACGATTATTCTATTATTGCAAAAAATCGGCAATGAAATATTCGCATAATGCGAATATTCTTAAACCCGAATATATAGCACTATGGAATATTTTTTCCATCTGAAGTCATGATTCCCCCCTACATAAGTTGCTTTTGGGCCAATGACTGTTCACAATAAATTGGACAAATTGACGAATATTCTTAAAAACGAATATATAGCACTATATTCTATAGTGCTATATATTCGGGTGTTAGAATATTCGCATTACGCAAATATTACATTGTCGATTTTTCGCATAAGGAAAAAAATTTAATAGTGAAGAATATTCGAATTCACTACAGACTACAATATTGCAGCCTTCTCACATTGGCCCACAAGCAAGAAGCAGGTAGGTATACTAGGTAATGGGTTCAGATGAAAAACCAAAACAATATTCGTTTTTACGAATATATATCACTATATTCGCGAATTTTCGAAGTGCCGATATTAGCGATAAAAATTCAAAATTCGAATATTCGCGCTCAACCCTGTGGAACAGCCCCTTGGCTATCTTCGCATAAGTAGAGTTATTCAAATACTGGCAAAATATGCATTGAAGGGGACGCATGGAGTGGGTCTCCTGATGGTGCCTATGAACCAGAGCAATGGCTTCCTAAGAAGAGTAAATCTCTAGCTTTGGAGAAGCCAACCCCTTTGGCCAATACGGTTATCCCTCAAAATACAATATTTTCAACATACAATGGCCTTTTCTGACCCATCATAAGCTGAAACTAGACTCAACATACAATGTCTCAGACTGAGATCCAACCCATCAAGGCCACTTCTCTGGTAAAATAGTTGGATTAGGTACTAGTTATCTGCTATTCCTGACTGTTATATGTTAGGTCTTATTTTATCAGTCTTAGTTATCTGCTTATTTGTCTTAAATCTTCATTTTCTCCTATCTTGGATGACATTTTGGGGTTTTGGAACCAATTACTAAACTTACAATAATTTCAACATACAATGGTCGTCCTGGAACCAATTAATATTGTAACTTGAGGGAGCATTGTACATGGAAAGACCTATTGATTACAATGCAGGTCATGTAATAAGTGATGATTCAGGAGAAAGGATCAATCAGCAATGGCTACTGATAGGGGCTACTGGTAGGAATCAACCAACACCCATAGCAGATGCTCTTCTCTTACAGCTTGACCCAACAAAAGCTCTAGAAATGACATAACAGATGCACATATTTCTAGAATTACCAGCTATCCATTAAACCTATGCTTTGGACAGAACAGTCGTTGATAATAGGTAATTATATGGTATCTTTTTGCTGAGGTGCCCAGTGATCAGATCATCTACATGAGTATGTGTTGAATTTCCCTGCAGCGCCACCACAGGGAAAATGAAGCATTACACAATTTCCATCAAGTCAGTGGGCTATTCGTGTAATGCATGAATGGTGTGGGTCCTCCAAAATGAGTGACACTCTTTGTAATCAATCCCCAGCTTCACTGCTTGATAAGAGGCCTAAATGGGGGACTTAACTGACTCTGAATCACCCATAAGGGTGGGCGTGTACCACCTATGACCCGAGGCCTAATGCAGTACCATTCTGTGCAGTCTCTCACTAGTGTTGTGGGAAACTAATGTCTTGCTGGCGCTGTTATGGGGAGCACTTTGTGACAGGCACCTTTTTGGAGAGAACTATGTGGCCGGCACCTTTATAAGAAGCACTATGGGGCTGGCACTGTTATGGTGAGCAATCTGTAGCTACCACTTATGAGGAGCACTATATAGCTGGCATAATTATGTGAAGCAATATATGGCTGCCACTTATGGGGAACACTATGTCGCTGATACTGTTATGGGGAGTACTGTGTGACAGGCACTGTTATGGAGAGCACTGTGTGACAGGCACTGTTATGGGGAGCACTGTGTGACAGGCACTGTTATGGGGAGTACTGTGTGACAGGCACTGTTATGGGGAGTACTGTGTGGCTGGCACTGTTATGGGGAGTACTGCGTGACAGGCACTGTTATGGGGAGCACTGTGTGACAGGCACTTTTATGAGGAGCACTGTGTGGCTGGCACTGTTATGGGGAGCACTGTGTGGCTGGCACTGTTATGGGGAGTACTGTGTGACAGGCACTGTTATGGGGAACACAGTGTGGCTGGCACTGTTATGGGGAGTACTGCGTGACAGGCACTGTTATGGGGAGTACTGTGTGGCTGGCACTGTTATGGGGAGTACTGTGTGACAGGCACTGTTATGGGAAGTACTGTGTGGCTGGCACTGTTATGGGGAGTACTGTGTGGCTGGCACTGTTATGGGGAGTAATGTGTGGCTGGCACTGTTATGGGGAGCACTGTGTGGCTGGCACTGTTATGGGGAGTACTGTGTGACAGGCACTGTTATGGGGAGTACTGTGTGACAGGCACTGTTATGGGGAGCACTATATGGCTGGCATTGTTAAGGGGAGCACTTTTTGACTGGCACTGTTATAGGATACACTATGGGTCTGGCACTTTTATGTTGAGTAATCTGTGGCTACCACCTATGGGGAGCACTACAGTATGTAGCTGGAACTGTTATGGCAAACACTATGAGCATGAAAATGTAATGGGGAGAACTATATGTCTAGCTCTCTTTTTGGGGAGCACTAAGCGGCTGGCACTGTTATGGAGATCAATCTGTAGCTACCACCTATGGGAGCACTATGTAGCTAGCACTGTTATGGGGAGCACTATGAGCATGGAACTGTTATGGGGAGTATTATGTGGCTAGCACTGTTATGGGGAGCACTATGTGTCTGTTTTTTATTTTTTTTGGGGGGGGAGCACTATGCGGCTGGCACTGTTATAGAGAGCACTGTGGAGCTGTTAGGCGACTTAAAGGAGCAGCCCAGTAAAAACTGATACCGTGCTTTTCCTACTGCAGACCATAACTGGAATTCTCTGCTCTGAATCGGTGTCATGCCCCGCCCTCCCAGGCCTTTCACTTGGTACCAATTTGCTTTTTCAAAGGAGCAGTCCAGTGTAGTGGCAAACAAGGACATGTATCGCACCAGAAAAAGTTGTGCACCTCTAAATTAATCAATTTTAAAGTTTTTTTTTTTTTAATAAAATCAACATAACTTGATACAAAGTTACTTTTGTGCATATTGAAGCTTTTATGCTGCATTTTGAGCGTGAAATACCGTTCCCTGCAGCAACAGCTTCTTTACAGCAATACGATTCCTTGGACAATAGCGTTCTTGTCATATTCGATGGAAGACGTACAAATGAGATCAGCAAAACCATTGTGACAACTTAGAAGAATAAAACAGTTTAGCTATCCGCAGGATCAATGCCATCCGCAGAATACTTGATGGAGCCGTTGCAAAATAAACGAATTTACTCATAGCTGGAATATTTGATGTGCGGTGCTAGAATGAAACGGCCACATTTAACCCTGAGACCCCCAGCAAGAAAAACAATCTAAACAACAGATTGCTTTGTGCTCTGCAATAAGTTATTGTTCAGCCAGAGAGTGCTTGATAATTGGAGGTTTGTGGTCCGTCTGATGCTCCTTGTGATACTTTTTTGGTGAACTCCGTGTTCTTATCCCTCGGAGTGCTGTCAGGATTGAGAGAGCTCTGTAAATTATATATTGCCTGGATGCACCTGGCGTCCTTATGTAGCAGGCGGCGAGATAAATTAAGATTCATTAGAATGCCGGGAGCTTGAGTTATTGTTGCATGTTTTGTAACAATGTGATTATGATTATTTTTGTTTTTATTTGTTTCTCATTTTTATGGAGATATTTAGCATCTTATTTTCTGCAAAGATTGCGTCATTTAGAAGAAAAATTTGATAATTCTTACATAACGAATAGAACAGGGACTGAGATAGAGAGCAGATGTCCTTATATAAAAAAATAAAATAAAAATGATGCCCCCCCTCACAAGATTGTTGCTGATTTGCACCAGCAGTCTAAGGCCTCATGCACACGAACGTATTTTGGGTCCGCGTCCGAGCCGCATATTTTGCGTCTCGGGCGCAGACCCATTCACTTCAATGGGGCCGCAAAAGATGCAGACAGCACTCCGTGTGCTGTCTGCATCCGTTGCTCCGTTCTGTGGCCCTGCAAAAAAAAATTAGCATGTCCAATTCTTGTCTGTTTTGCGGACAAGAATAGGCATTTCTACAATGGGCCGCGTTCCGTTGTGCAAATTGCGGAACGGAACGCGGAACAGCTTCCGTGTTTTGCAGATCCGCGGATTTCGGACCGCAAAACACCTACGGTCGTGTGCATGAGGCCTAAGAAAGGAGGTCTTAATACTTCTTTGTCACTCTTATAAGATTAAAGCGGTTATCCCATGATTAATGTGGAAAATGAAAATTAGACATCATACAGTACGTGACAATCTTTTTTTATAACAAAGCTAGAACCAGCCCTGTACCTCCCATGGATCCAGAAATCTCCCCATTCATTTCTCCAATAGCACTGCTAGGTTTATTTTAAACTGGAAGCTCTGGGGGTATGTCCTTTCTCAGGGGACATGTCCTTTCTGCTGCAGCTCTTTCCCGTTCTCAGCTCAGGGGGAGAGTCCTTGCTGTTGCAACTCTCTCTTTCTCACAGCTCAAGGGTGTGTGTCCTTTCTGCAGCAGCTCTCTATTGCAGCTCAAGGGTGTGTGTCCTCTGTGCTCCAGCTCTGTCACAGCTTCTAACACTAGATCTGGCTGGTGGCAGTTGAAGAATGGCACTGAGCATGAGCGACCACCTCAGCATTGTTACAGGGGTGGACAAAGAAGTAGGAAAAGAAGAAACAGCAGGTGGCGCTATACAGATATATTTTATAGACTAACTCACTGGCGATACAACATTTTTAATTACATGCAATTACAAAAGTATTACGATCCAGCTGCTGGTTTGAAAAATGTGGAATATTTTCCATGGGACAACCCTTCAAAGGAAATTACTTACAGACCAAAGTGATGTGACCCACACATGTTTGGTAAGGTTTCAATGTCCCTAGGGAGGAAACAATTTTGGCATAACAATTATTCTGGTCCTTCCTAACAGGGATGGTGTTATAGAAAATGTATCCCTGGGTAGCAATTTGTCCCATTTACTTCCCGGCTACTACACAGCGTACAGAGTTGTGCTAGTTCTGTTGCATCACGGCTTCTTCAATCTGCTGATCAGTGGGAGTCACACGTCCACCAATATGATATTGGTGACATCCTAACAATAGGTCATCAATATTTAAAGGTGTTTTCCCAATTTTTTTTATATTGATGACCTATCCTCTGGATAGGTCATCAGTATCTGATCGGTGGGGGACTGACACCCGGGACCCCCGCCGATCAGCTGTTTGAGAAAGCAGTGGCATTCCTGTGAGCGCAGTGGCCTTCTCTCTGCTTTTCCTAGGCCGAGTGACGACACGGTCATTAGTCACATTAGCTTGAAGCAGCTCAGCCCCATTCAAGTGCATGGAGCTGGGTTGCAATACCAAGCACAGCCACTATACAATGTATAGCGCTGGGCTTGGTGAGCTGAGAGATAGCTGCAGTGCTCGCAGGAGCACCGCTGCCTTCTCAAAACATACTTTAGCATAACAATTTGTGTGCTCAGGATGGTTGTCTTGCTGCATTACCCACATTCTAGTGAGATTCATCTCCTGACACTTTTTTTTAGCTTTTGCTGGTATAATTTGGCGTTCACTGCTGTTTCATAATTGATAATAAGCAGTCCTGAACGAGATACAGCAAAACAGGCCCAAACCATGATACTACTACAGCAATGTTTCACAGATGGGATGAGGTTTTTATGGTGGAAAGCAGTGTTTTACTTTCTCCAATTATAATGCTTGTCAATAAAACAAAAAAAAATACTATTTTGGTCTCATCCATCCAGAAAACTTTGTTCTGATCCTTCTGGCGTGTCTGAGTGATCTTTAGCAAATTGCAGATGAGCAGCAACGTTCTTTTTGGAGAGCAGCTGCCTTCTCCTTGCTATCCTGCAATGCACACCATTATTCAGTGTCTCAGTAGTATGTTAACATACTTGAACATTAACACTAGCTAATTTGAGAAAGGACTTTAGTTGCTTAGAGATTACTTTGTGTTCCTTTAGGACCTTGCAGACTATTACATGCCTTTCCATTGGCATGATCTTTGCTGTTCGACCACTTTTGAGGAGGGTAGTAATCTTGATTTATACACAGTCTGTCTGGAGTCCAGACTCTTTAGATGGTATTGTAGCATTTTGCAGCCTGGTGAGCATCAACAGCTCTTCTTCCGAGGTCCTCAGAAGTGTACTTTGTTCGTGCCATGATACACTTCAACAAATGTGTGTTGTGAAGATCAGAGCCTGATAGGTCCCTGTTCTTTAAATAAAACACCAAAAGAGAAAGAAAAATGATTGTGACCCCCTTTCCGAGAGGGCCGTGAGGGGGCCAATGAGATGAGAAATGATTATAATGGCAGTGTAGGGTAATTTATCAATGGAGACTAGGGAGGCACAAGAAGCAAGGTGTATCAAATAAAATAGCTAAATGGATGGGAGGGAGGTATAGAATAAGCTCAATACACCTATACCTTCTCCTCCACCGCCGTGTTCTGTTGTCAGATATTAATAGGGCTTCCGTGTCCCCAAAGAATGTTATTAGGGCTCCAAGGGTAGGTAGAAGTCTATATTCAAAATACAGAGCCCCACACGTTTCAGGGCAGACCCCCCTTTTTCAGGTCATCATATTCATTACCTAACCACAATCTCATTAGAAGTCATCATCAACAACCTACTAACCAACGTATGTCAACACCTTAATCACTGGAATCACAGTCATTTTTGAGGTTGGCAATTTAAGTTACGCTCATCAGCTCATGGGCTGCGTTTCATGTTTTTGGACGGAAGACATTTGTTCACTAGATGTTTTTCCAGCCATCTGGAAGCTCAGTATCTAAATGCATCTGATAATACATTGTGTACACATAACATAAAATAACCCACACTGGGAGCCAAGATGCCAGATCGCCCGTTACTGTTTAACGGGAATTAATGTTTATTTAAGTGGTGGTAACGGTTCCGAAGGACATTGCATGATGAACCGTAAATTATGTTAGTGCAGAAGAAACCTTGCCCATTAAGCAGAGTTGCTGAGCTCATTTTGGATCATATGCTCTAGTGGTTTTATTATGCACTGGGGTAAACTCAGTCCTTAGGCAAACTAAAAAAAAAAACTAAAAACTGTTGATGATGGGGTTACTATTCTGTAGACTCCTACTTTACCTATTTGGAAAAGGCTGAATGAACTGTGCTTCATACAAAGTTGACATGTCCTCCTCTTTATAGTCCCAACCAATTCCACAGCTCTGTCCACTGGTTGCACTCACATGCTTCAGTGGGACTTGAGCATACATCAACAGTCTTGTAGGAAGCCACATGTTCATCAACCATAATCTCAACCTTACTGGACAAAGGCCAAAATCATTAGGCACTTAAGAATATGCATAATCTAAAGCCAGCCACCACCATTCACCATATCAGGGCCAGATCTAACTTGATGGAGGCCAAATAAGAATACGCCAGAATTATAAATGGCACATGATAGGTGGGGTGCCTTACATTTTCGTTGGAGTCCAAATAACACCCTTGACTTAAGTTGGACTTCTACTGTATAATTACCAACAGATCTCATCAGTGTTAGTAGCATCTAATGACAGTGTTATATTTTTGAGGGCAGCACTACCGATCTGCTCATGGGGAACACATGCTTCAGTGTGTTTTATATTACCTTGCCAAATTCTGTATTAACTCCTACATCTTAAACATACTTCTGGGAATGGTTGCAGGGAACTAAATGGAAGAAGGCATTGGGTGGTGGAGGTCCTCTGAACTGTCCTCTGGACAGAAACCTTCAGTAAAACTTGAGCAGATGCACAAATCTCCATTAGCCATCGCCTCCACCTTGTTGGAGAGACATCTCATGCCAGAATCCCACAGAAGAGTTCGGGCCTTTTACACAGGCCGATGATTGTTGTTTGCCCCATCATTGCCGCACGTAAACATACCACCTATCACCCAACAAATGAGTAGACGATGGGACAACCTGTTCCTAAGTATGGGGGTT
Source organism: Bufotes viridis (assembly GCA_033119425.1). Classification (NCBI taxonomy): domain Eukaryota; kingdom Metazoa; phylum Chordata; class Amphibia; order Anura; family Bufonidae; genus Bufotes; species Bufotes viridis. The sequence goes on along the minus strand of CM065598.1, from coordinate 21,612,459 downwards.
CTGGAACAGTGGTCAAGTATCTCCATTCACTTGGGTGACCTGTTCTCGTGATTAGTCAGGGTCCGAGTGATCGGACCCTCACCAATTTAGCCCATGTCTTGTGGTTAGAGGATAAGTTTATATCTTGGGATAACCCTTTAACTATAACCCTTTAGAAGATCAATAAAATGAATTACATTTCTCAGTCTGTATGCTTCTCATCACCCTTCTCATCACTGCAACTCAACCATTTGGAAGGGAGATATAGACTTTTCTGTAACAGAGGCCCAATTGTGAACTTAAAGAGGTTATCTCATGCCTTACTACTAGATATGAAGCTCATAGGACAACGCCCCTCTATGAGACAGATCACAAATCCATTAGCAAAGAACTTCTCTTTCTCCAATGGTCCTGGCATGTCCATGTATTACATGGCCAGCAAAGAAGGGATGTAGCTATAGCAATTTCAGAGGTAGCAGGAGCAACCGGGTCTTGAAGCCTTAGGGGTTCCAAAATCTCCACTGCCTCATCAGAAGACATCGGTATTATAAATGACACATGCATACTTCATAACATTATTGGTTGTAAATTTGGGGCTCTTAAGCTCTGGGTATTATTATTATAATATAATTATAATTCATTCCATGGCGCTGTACATATGATAAGGGGTGCACATATATAATACAGACAACTGCACTAAGCATGAACAAGACGAGTTACAAACTGGTACAGAAAGAGAGAGGACCCTGTCCATGAGGGCTTACAAATAATCTACAAAGAATCTACGAAGAAGGATAAAGTAGCTGAGGGAAAACCCGCTCACTTCTGTGCAGGGTTTACATAACACCTACCTGAGCTGAACTTGCTGAAAATTAAGGACAATCCCAGCAAATTCGGGACTGTTGGGAACTATGCACATGGTCGGTGGAGGCCCTGCTGTTACAGATCTGTACTGGGGCCCAGAAGCTGCAAGTCATAAAGTAATACTATATATCGTGAGCAGCGGAAAAGGGGGCTATCTATCACGAAACACTTCGGTAGATATTTATCAGACGTGTTGTACGGTGCATAAATTTATTATGTAAAAAGTATGAAAAGAACATAATAAATTAGGGTTACTCTGTATATACCCCCCGTATGTTTTTGTGATAAAGGGGTTGTGCAAAATTTACAAGTTATCACCAATCCAAAGGAGAGGGGATAACTAACTGATCGTGTGTGGGTCTGACCACTGATCTCAAGAATGGAAAATCCATTCCCCCGATCCAGCAGAATGGAAGGCCAGGCAAGTTCCCTGCTGTCCATTCATTTTCTATGGGACTGCCCAGTGGGATGGGATGGGACAGCTCTCTGACATTTCTGGTGGTTCCATGGAGAATGAATGAAGCGGCAGGGAACATGCTCAGGGGTGCGCTACCAATGAGGCCAGGTGAGGCGATCGCCTCAGGCAGCACCAACTAGGGGCAAGAGGGGGGCAGCGGAAGGGCCATGAGCGCTTTCATTGTGGTAAAGGGGTTAGGTTAAGAAATTGGCATGGGGGGGGGTTACACCCGTACACCCCTGCGCATGCTCTAGCTGCCCCTCCATCAGATCAGGGGACTAAACCTCCATTCTGGGGATATGTGGGTTTTCCCAGTGGTTGGACCCCCATAGATCAGTTAGTTTCCCCTACCCTGTGGATAGGAGATGGATAGGAAATTGGTGTCATACGATATATTGTATTGATATCTTCTCTCTGTCTTCTCTCTATATTTCAGTAACGCTCTCCGCTGCTAGTCCTGCATACTTTAGAGGATTTACTCTTATTGCACTGAAGGAAGGTAAAGATGGGGAAAAAGAAGAGGATCACGCCGGGTCTTTTCAGGTAAGAAATTTCAGTCGTCACGTATGTCTTTTGATAGTCAGTGCTCGTCCTACTTCCAGTCAACCAGACGCACCTTGACTAATGCTTAAGATGCACTTTACATTTTTCACACCGCTTCAATTCTGCAGAAAGAGAATATTGCATGAGAGATTGTAAGTCTGCAGTCCAGTCTTATCTTTTCCTGTTTGTCACTAAGGCCTCTTTCACCCCAGCGAGTTTTCCGTCCGGACGCGATGTGTTCTGTAAAAGCATAGAATCCGGATTGAATCCTGACCCATTCTTTTCAATGGGTCTGTGCACATGAGCATTGTTTATCAGTATCACTAATCATGCCTGGGTTCAGGAAAAAAAAATCGTAGGGCGTTCTATACTGTCCATTTTACATGCAGCCCATGGCTCCTAGAAGTGAATGGGGCTCGTGTGAAAAGCGGAAGGCATCCGGATGCAATGTGGTTTTCACAGAGTCTTATTCTTCAGTTTTTCTTCCTGGATTGACAACCGTCCATAAATTTCTGGACAGTCCGTAAGAGTAGGTGACTTTTTTTCTGCATCCTTGAAAAAAAAAAATTGAGGTGTCCGTGATTTTTTTTTGAGGCTGTAAGTGTCATTACGGAGGTCAGGCACAAGTCGAGTTAGGAGAGTGAGGGTGACTGTCCAGGAAACAGGCCAACCTGCTGGAGAGAACAGTCGAGTGACCCTGGATGCCGAGTCCACGGTAGGGAAGTAGAGGAAGTGCAGCGGGTCACAGCCGTCGGAACAGAAGAGTGAAGGTGAGCTAGGTGGCATCCGTACCCACCCAGGACAGGCACAGGCCGCCATTATAAAAGAATCCTCTTACTCTTGAATTCTGTTTTTAAATTATTAGTATATAGGGATTAAAGCTTAAAGAGGACCTTTCACTGGTCCACAGTTTATCAGTTAAAGATATCTACATTGAGAGCGGCACCCAGGGATGTCCCTGCACTTACTTGTATCCCTGGGTGCCGCTCCGTTCGTCCTCTGTAGCCCCCGGTACCCTCGCTCCTGCTGCTGTAATTTTGCCTGGGGCGGAGACTTCTTCTTCTGCCCTGGGCGTCTCCTTCTCCCAGGGCTGGAGCGCTGGCCAATCGCAGCGCTCAGCTCATATCCTGAATATGAGCTGAGCGCTGCGATGGCCAGCGCTCCAGCCCTGGGAGAAGGAGACGCCCAGGGCAGAAGAAGAAGTCTCCGCCCCAGGCAAAATTACAGCAGCAGGAGCGCCGGTACCAAGGGCTACAGAGGACGAACGGAGCGGCACCCAGGGATACAAGTAAGTGCAGGGACATCCCTGGGTGCCGCTCTCAATGTAGATATCTTTAACTGATAAACTGTGGACCAGTGAAAGGTCCTCTTTAATTTTTCCAATGCAGAGCTTTGTATAGACAGTTACATAATAACATTCTAACTACCTGCAGCCACCACTAGAGGGAGCATGGGAGCTAACAGTATACTATTATACATTTAACCCACCAATACCTTATTACACCTAGCCTTCTAGTGGTTGGTGCAAGCAGCTAGAATTTTGTCATTTAAATGTCTATGGAGCTCTCTATCAGAAAAACACAGCACAGAATAATATTAGACTTAAAAACTATGTAGTGTTAAAAAATAGATACGCTCAGCTTTATAAGCTTGGATAACCTAGTTGAATATGGAAAGCGTCTGAAGCTCATTTTCCCCAAAGGAGAATGCACCAGCACTGGAGCAAAGCTATCTTAGCAGGTAACGGATGCAAATTGGCGTCCTGAGTTTGTCCTCGTTATTCAGAAGATTTCCCTTGAAATAATTCAAGGTCCCTTCAGAGCATTATTCATAGAATGTGATTCCAACTGAATTCATAGTATTCACAGAAGAGCAAAGATTAAACTGGGCCCCCCATTATGGTATTAAGTTTTGTCGCCCAGGATAGAAAGCCAAATTTTAAAGGCTATGTCTACCCTTGGGGCAATTTTTGTTTATTATTACATTCTAGTCATTTTGAGCTAAAGATAATTTTTTTAATTGGTCTTTATTAAAAATATGGAGTCCTTTTTTCTGTACAGGGCTGAGATGCTCTAGTAGCACCCTTTGGATTTTCTGTCTTTTCCGTCAGACCGGGAGCTGACGGGCTCCTTATCTCTGCTCTCTGACCTCCTAAACACTCGTTATAGCTCAGTTCCTATGTTACTGGTAAGAATGTGGCTTAAATAAGTGTTTATGATTTATGACCTCTTAGTAATTAAGAGATAAGGCTTATTATGGGCACAAAGTGAATGTACCAGTCAAATAGCTAGAAAAACTGCTAACCCTTTGTGACAGAACGGCTCAATATTTTTAATAAAGGCTAATTGAAAAAATTATTTTTAGCCAAAAATGAGTAAAATGTAATCATAAAGAAAATTACCTCTGAAGGTGTACATAGCCTTTAAGTAAAGCACTTTACAAGGCTTGTCCTGTTTAGGTAACCCATGTTCCTTTACCCGCATAGGGAATTCTAGGTTAATAGATCAGGGTCCTCTGTCCATGATCCTCATCCTTTAGGCAGAGTGGAGAGCAGTTACAGACAGCGTCTTTAGTTCTGGAGGACCTGTCCTGTCCTGAGTAAGGACCGTATTTTGGCCTCCGAAACATGTACACCGTGTACTTATATCCCGTGCTTGGAATTTTTTTTTAACTTTTTTGGAATAAAGGATCTAACTTTTAGAAGCTAGATTTTTCTTTTCCTTTGAGATTCTGTCCTGTCCTGTGTTACACAGGCAACCCATTCATTTGAATAGGCACAGTGCAATATTTTATTTCCCCTGCGGTGGCGCTGCAGGAAAACTGAACACTTGGCTTCCCACTTAGTATTTCTTTTTAAGAGGCAATCCATTTTTTGGGAGCAAATTACAACCTAAAAAACACCATACTGTGTTTTTTTTTTTTTTTTTTGTAGTGGCGATTAAATTAGTTTTCTGGCTTTTTTGTCACATGGCATTTTTTTTTCCAAATTGCACCATGCTCTGGGTGTTTATATTCTTGTTTTTGTTTTTTTGAGCCTTGTTCTCATAGACTTGCATATAGGAAAGCAAATTATGTAAAAAAAAAAGTAAGGCTAAAAAAAAAAGCCATCTCAAAAAGGGCTTTTAAAAATACATGAATTTAATAGCGTTTTTTGCAAGAAAAAAAAAGTGGAAGTGATTTAACTGCCAGGTTTTCCCAAAGATCACAGAGGGTTCCAGCAAGAGGATGTTTTATTATTAGCTTATTGTCAAGAAAGAAATTCTAAAGAGAAGCGAGTGGAGAACCCCTTTAAGAGGAACCGTCCTCTCTCCTGACATGTCTGTTTGAGCAACTACTTGCATTCACCATGTAATCACAAATCTGGAGCATCTATTCATATGAATCTATGTTTTTCCATTACTCTATTATTCCTATCGGAAGTTTGTAAATTTATTACTGGCAGTTTTTAATAAAGGTCCAGATGGGTGTTACCATTTGGGTGTGTGTCCCTGCACAGTCTGTCACTATCCAATAGTGCTGCCACGGTGCAGGGACATACCCACAACTGATATCCCCCATTTGGACCTTTATTGCAGGCTGCTGGCAATTCATTTATACATTTGCAACGTGCCGCCCCCCCAGGGCTGATCGTGTCCCAGGTTATAGGAATGCCGAGTGCTGTGGTGGGGCCCCAATAGTCTCTGTTCAACAGCTTTAGGGTGGGTTCACACTAGCATTATTAATTCCGTTATGTCTTTCCGTTATAACTTGGTCCAGGACTTTGTTTTCCGTCTTGCATAACGGGAACCAGCCGAATCCATTTTGATTCCCATGGACTTCTATTAGGACGGAAAGCAAACGCGGCCATTCAGCATCACAGATGCCGACCCATTCATTTCAATGGGTCTGCAAATCTGGAGATGCGGAAACGGAATGACGGAACACTACGGAAGTGTGCTTTCGTGGGGTTCCGTTTCGTACTTCTGCCCCGCAAAAAGATAGAACATGTCCTATCTTTTTGCGGAACAGGCAGATCACGGACCCATTCAAGTGAATGGTTCCGGAATCCGCTGCGGCTGCCCCACGGTCGATGCCTGTGCATTGCGGGCCGCAATTTGCGGTCCGCACCACGGGCACGGGGCTCACACGTTCTCGTGAAAGAGGCCTGACTGAAAACTTCCTGCAGCCCCTCCCTTGGTAGGCAACGGGACTAGCCCACTTCTGGCCGAAAAAAAGAGAATGGAATGGTAAGTTCCATTCTGTCTAAAGATTTCTCTGCCATATACGCTGCCACCTGCTGGTGAACCAGGCATATAACATGTACTACAACAAATAACAGTTACATAGCAGAACGATGAATGCACAGTGTAAGAGGACCTGGAATAAATACACAGATGACATTATAGTTAGCCCATAAGAGACGGTAGCAGGGTGTAGGAATGGTAATACCACTCTAGGGTATTAAATATTTCTAACAGGAAAAATAGAGGAATGGAACACCATCCAGTCATAAGAATAGATGCTCCAGAATTGTTATTACATGGGGAATGCATATAGTTACTAAAACAGACATGTCAGGAGAGGTGACAGCTCCTCTTTAAGAATGTATTGGAATAGACACGTTCACTGTCAAGTCCTGAAAATGAGAAAATTGATGTGCATCTGTCCAGCGCATCTGAAGAAAATCAAGAAAGATATATTTCTTAATTATCGGGGACTCCGTTATTGTATGCTGTCATAGGCTCCACTGTGGTTAAGAACATGCTTTTCCAAGATTATCAAGGCTTCCTCATTCTTCCAGCCGGAACTTATGTCTCACCACAAATAAACCACAAAGTCATCTCGTATGTGGAGTTTTAGAGATGTGAAGATAGAGAAAGAATTCTTTGGCTGGATTAAGTTATCTTCAGACAGAACTGTAATGGGGAAAGTAAAAGCTATAGAATTAAATGGAAAGAGCCTCTGGCTACAGAACGCACTGGAAAGGCAAGACAATAAACTTTTTTGATTTCTTAGAGGGAATGCTTGGAGATCAAAGAGACGGAAAATTCATTCTTTGGTCAACATAAAAAAAACCTTGGTGTGTTCTTCTGAAGGCATCTGCGTACATAGAGAGGTAAGGGCCCCACAGCAAGGATTAAGCCAGGCCCCCCACACAGGACAGAAGGGTTTCTGCATAAACCCCTTTCGAAAACCCTTAGGCCATTTTTTCCACTGCCTCGTTTGCTAAAAGTTGTTCCTTTAGAGCAGGGGTACACAACCTTTTCTGTTTGGGGGCCACAATGTCAGCCTGAACCAATTCCAAGGGCCGAAAATAAAACTTAAAGGGGTATTACCAACTGAAATACAATATTTTTGGCATATTGAACTTACAGTATATACTATAAATGTCTAGTTACAGTTCTAGGACTCCCATCTAATAGGAGAATACATGAAAGATACATGTATGAAGCCTTAAGACATAGACCTACATGTCTTTTACCTAGATGTTTGGGGGCCGCACAGAATGGTATGGAGGGCCGCATGTGGCCCCCGGGCCACAGGTTGTGCACCCCTGCTTTAGAGGGTAGAGTCCCGACCAAGTTTTCACCTCAAGTAGAAGAGGATATTCCCAACTAAGACTGGGCCCCCTCTTGCTCTGGGCCCCATAGCAGTTGCATGGTCTGCCGCCATGGTAGTTATGCCCCTGTCCAGCATCAGGCCCGACACTGCCCTACTAGAATTAGTCACAAATTAAGCAGGCGGGCGGAGCCTAACCAATGTTAGTCAGGCTCCGCCCACCCATTATATTTGTGACTAATTCTAGTAGGGCAGTGCGGGGGCCGGATGCTGGAGCACAGATGATGTAGGTGAGTTGAGCTCTCTAATGGGGCCCAGCATGAAGTGCAGTGACAGTTCCAGACCCCGTTACATGTGAGTGCAGTGGGCCCCCTCCCCACGCCGATCGCAGCCGCACCCTCTGCGATCGTTATGCCCCTGGTGCACGGGTCCTGTTCTTATTAATAGAACCCATGTTTGATAGTCGCTGTGCTCCGAATGATTGCCTCTTCAAGTGGCTCTCCCTCCTGGCATGCATGTATGAAACGGGGGCTGGAAATGCAGCTGTTGCCTCCATCAGAGGGATGCATACAGGGTTAAAAAAAAATCCAAAAGTATTTGACACCATGATGGTATCTGCCACCCTACCAGGGCTCCATAGGCACTAAGGCTGACATTGCAATTTCAGCTCTCGCACAAGCAGAAATATGAGCACGACTTGTATTTCACCGCCGCATAGAAACGCTTTTCTTCTGTGAGCCCTTTAATAAGATCCTTATGGACTGAACAAATGAGCTAGATGAGAAAATGTGTTTGTTTCGTTGGCAGAAAGCGGTGGTATTCCAAGGTGGGAGGCAACAGACAAATTGATTAATGGTTTAGCTAAATCACGGAAAAGCACAAAAGGTGCAGAAAATGCAATTTAATACCAAAAGTTCAAAACAATACAATTAGGTCACAGTAATCCAGAGGTATAATAGAGGCGTAATGGCAAAGGAGTGACCTCGGCAGGAAAAAATAGAGTCATTATTTCAGATGGATTGGAATACTTAGAAGACTGCAGGGCGAACCCGGGGGATGTTGGCTTGTGTATTGTGCCAACAACCCCAATACACGATAGCGCTCCCAAATATTATTGCACTCCGTATCTGAAATACCAATTACAGCTCCTACAATGGAATATAACGCAGTGCCACACAAGTACCAAAATATATCATCTTTATTAGTTCAAATAACTATTAAAACAGTAAATAGCGGTGGCAGACATGTACAGACAGATAAAATACACAGTCAGCAAGTAATCTACTGGATTGGTTATAACAATATCTATACCCTGAATCTAATGTATCCTATTCCTATATAACATAGTAAAGTGCATAGTACCAAACAAAGTAACCACAATATTACATAAAATCAGGGGAGTAGGCCAACAAACCAGTCTAGAGTAGCATAAGATTATGGGTCCATTGACATGTCCGTAGGTGTTTTTTGAATCCGCAAAACACGGACGCCGGCAATGTTCGTTCTGCATTTCGCAGACAGCACATCGCCGGCATGATAATAGAAAATGCCTTTTCTTGTCCGCAGTTGCAGACAAGAATAGGACATGTTCTATTTTTTTCAGGAACAGAATTGCGGATCCGGAAATGCAGATGCGGACAGCAGATAGGGTGCTGTCCGCATCCGTTCCGGCCCTGTTGCAAATGACTGGGTGATATGTTTTGGTACTTGTGTAGCACTGCGTTATATTCTATTGTAGGAGTTGCAATTGTGTATTGTGCCGAAGAGCAAATTCGAGAATTCTGAATTGTAAGATTACATTTTCTGTGATATTGTAGGTCGTCCAATGAGATGATATGAGTCATAGTTTAGCCATAACTTTTAAGGGCGCACTATCATCAGGATATGGCTGCAATATCAGATCAGTGGGGTGAGGGGGTGCTGCAGTAAGCCAACACAACCACTGCACATGGAGATTTCTGCTTTTGGCACCATCCACTGTGTTATTTCCAGCATAGTGAAACGGATGAGCGGTGGGGGTGCCAAGTGTTTAACCCCCACTAATCTGATATTCATGACCCATCATCAATATCAAGACAGTGGAAAATCCCTGTAACCATAGCAAGCAATTCTAGACACAACCCATAGACCAGTGTGCTGTTTCTGGAAGAAAGTAGCCATGTTTTTCCAAATCCAATAAAGCTCCTTCACTGGCAAGCTTAAAGGGGTTCTCCAGGATTCTTATATGAATGACCTATCTTCAGGATACAGTAGGTCATCAATATCAGTGTCATGTACTGTACATACTTGTCTGTGTACCGGTGGCAAGCCCGACCACAACAGAGAGGTTGTTCCGTTGCTGTGGTACTTACCCACTGACGGACTGGTCGGCCTAACTGGGAGCGGGGACACCGGCTCAGTGCTGGTGTCACATGCTTTCTGTCAGTGGGAGATTTATACAGCTGACTGTGACGGATCTTCATTGCCATACTAGCATTTGTACATTTTAGAACTCCTGGATTTTGACTTCAGCTTTGACCTTGCCTCTGATTATATTTCTAACATTACCTCCTGGTATTGACCCTGCCTGTTGTTTGGCTCTTTGATTATATCTTGTTTTAGTTCTGACATTTTACCTTCTGATTCAGTCGGTATCTGTTCCTCTTTTTGCTTAGGCCTGTGGACTTAAGTTAGGGACCACCGACCAGTTGGTAGCTGTCGTTTAGAACTGATTGTCCAAGGGAGTAGGGATAGTGTTGTGGATGGAAGTAAAGGGCTGCAGTATTTCTTGCCTTACATGACAATCACATTGTTGAGCGTCTGACTCTCGGCAACCCTATCAATCTGCTATTTGAAGAAGCAGCTCTCCGTTGATTGTTGTGGCCTCCTCACAGCTTACCATACATTGTATAGTGGCAGTACTTGGTGCTGTAGCTCAAGCCCCTGGACATAAGTTAAGTTAGGGACCACCGACCAGTTGGTGGCCGTCGTTTAGGACTGATTGTGCAAGTGAGTAGGGATAGCGGTATGGATGTAAGTAAAGAGCTGCACTATTCCTTGCCTTACATGACAATCAGATCGTTGAGGGTCTGACTCTTGGCAACCCCACCAATCTGCTATTTGAAGACGCCGCGCTCCGGTGATTGCTGTGGCCTCCTCACAGCTTACCATACATTGTATAGTGGCAGTACGTAGTGTTGTAGCTCAAACCCCTGGACTTAAGTTAAGTTAGGGACTGCAGACCAGTTGGGGGCTGTCATTTGGGATTGATTGTCCAAGTAGGTAGGGAGAGCGGTGTGGATGGAAGTAAAGAGCTGCACTATTCCTTGCCTTACATGACAATCAGATCGGTGGGGGTCTGACTCCCGGCAATCCCACCAATCTGCTATTTGAAGAAGCTGTGATTGCTGTGGCCTCCTCACAGCTTACAATACATTGTATAGTGGCAGCACTTAGTGTTGTAGCTCCGGCCCATGTGCTTGATGCATGTGATATCACCAGCCTAGGAAGAGACTGCTGTTCTCACTGGAGTGCTGCAGTCTCTTCAAACAGCTGATCGGCCGGGGTACCCGGAGTCAGACCCCTACAGTTCAGGTATTGATGACTTATCCTGAGGATAGGCCATCGATATCAAAAGCAACAACCCTTTTAACTATTTATCTTCAAAACAAAGCTAGAATATCTACATCTACAGGATGTTATGATGAGGTTACCCTATTAGGGCAACTCCTGTATATTTGTAACTTCACTTCCAGGAGGACTCAGCATGACCATTTATTACATGTTTGTCATGTTATACCCCATGTATCCTGTAGAGGCCGCTGATCATATCACCAAGGGCTCCAGCTTCCAGACCTGCAGCGATCACTTGATTACCACCAGCATATCTTCACTCAAGCTGCTCACACACCTTAGACCAGGCATGTCCAAACTGCGGCCCTCCAGCTGTTGCAAAACTACATCTCCCAGCATGCCCTAATAGCTGTAGGCTATCCAGGTATGCTAGGAGTTGTAGTTTTGCAACAGCTGGAGGGCCGCAGTTTGGACATGCCTGCGGCTTAGACAGTTGTCGGCCAAACAATTCCTTCCAATCCCCAACATCCTCTTCCCTTCTCAATAGAAGCAACATCGTCTTTAAGAAAGAAAGGATCAGCCATGTTGAAATTCAATATGTTCAATCCTTCTTTCTGTTGAAAAGAAAAGTTGGCACTGCCCATGTAGTTAAGATAATTGTCCAGCCTCACCAAAATCGTCAGGTTCTGACAACTTTACTATTGAGTGTACAGGCACCTTTAAAAAATAATGATCTAGCTGGGACAAACCCTTTAAGATCTCAATAATTTTACCAGTGCAAAGCTACAGCTCTGCTAAAGGACAAGCTGAACCTGGCTGCCTTGACAAACTCAGCTCTGCTGGAACTGTCCATTACTTTGGTATCATTGTGCTGCATGGTGGCACTACATGAATATGTTTGTCAAGCATGATAATTTCTAAGTACTTGACGCAGTCTATCCTATATCATGGGCTTTTATGTACCCTGAACAGCTGGAGGATGACTCCGTCATTACCATATATCTTGAGTCCTCATTAGATACACTATTTCCACGTTCCGAACTGTTACAGAGCAATAAAATTAATGTTTATCTGGCAAATGATTATGGAAATTAAATTTGATGCCCTTTCCTCCATAATTGAATCCTGTCCATTGCAGGCTCCCCATCTGTGCGGCGCACGTCCTTCTTATCTGCTCTCACGGTCTTATGCAATTCCTCCTCTGTCCCCTTCTGCTGGTTTATATACCGAGACGTGAGCGTGCACTGTTCCTCTGTACATTTCTAGGAATTGGTTAACATTCCTTCAGTGGTTTCCTGTGACCCTACACCAGTAACTGGCTGTTCCCAGAGACAATCTATGCAGTATGGAAAATGTCATGTTTCTAGACAAGAGATATGCAAGTTTTGGAAACTGGCATGTGAATAATGAAATACTGAGGTTGTGATTGCATCCCGACAAAGTTCCCACTGTACGGCTATGTCCACCCTTCCCGTAGCTAGAATTTGGTTAGCAGGATTAGCCCTATTAAGCCTTGCTTAGTGCCTGGCAGGGTCGATCCTGCTGATTAAAATGATAGATGCCCTGCGAAAATCGGTTGCGGGTTCCCAAGAGATAAGAATTTCTAGGGTTTCAGTGCACTGACTCGTGGCATTGTTCCTGCAAGCTCTCTGGATCCGGCACTGGTAAAGGTTAATGCAATGTAGTGGCCCCCGTTGACTAGAATCGGGATCCGGATGAGATCCGGCTGCTACACGACAAATATGTCAGGATGCGGCTAGACAAAAAACACTGCGAGTCCTGGCATATTTGCCGGGAAGCTGCCAGATCTCCACCAGACTCCATTATAGTCAACGGGATTGGCTGGCATTGTGATAACATCTGGAAATGCTGGATCCAAAGGCAGGCTGTTCTCTGCTGAAACTATGCCACAAGTGTCAAAGTACGCTAAAGCGTTTCCTACTTTGGACCTTAGGTTGCAATGATATTTCCAGTTTTTTTCATCCCGCCTCCTGAGAGCCAACATAGTCTATAAAGGCTTGATTTTTTATTTTTTTTTGCAGGATGAGTTTTAATTTTTAATGGCAACATTTTGGGGTACCTATAGGGGGAGACTTATCAAGACTGAATTTTTTTTTTAGGTAGTCTTGATGTCCAGTCAGAGGATGCACCTAATGTATGGCGAGGCTCAGTCCTCGTCATATATTAGGCCCTTGCTGTAGGTCTGGATAAGGGTACTACTTTCACATTAGCGGCATAGCTAACCGGCTGGCTGTTCCGGCGGGTGAACAGCCCGCTGTATCCGCCATGCCGCAAGTACCCATGTGCTGCCTCTCCGTCCCCATTGACTATAATGGGGAGGGGGGCGGAGCTACGGCGCAGCACGGCAGTGCAGGGCCGGAGATTGCCGGACTAAAAGTACTGCAGGTCCGACTTTTGAGTCAGGTGATCACTGCCGTGCTGCGCCGTAGCTCCACCCCCCACCTCAATATAGTCACTGGGGACGAAGCGGCAGCACGGCAGCACACGGGTACTTACGGCATGGCGGATCCAGCAGGCTGTTCACCCGCCAGAACAGCCTGCTGGATAGCTATGCCGCAAGTATGAAAGTACCCTAAGAAGTGTAGGCACAAGCCATTAGGATATTTTTCATCAAGACTAAGTAGCTTCATAGTAGATACAATGGAGGACTTACAATTAAAATATAATTATCCGATCAATTCATTCAGGACCACTTTGATAAAAGGTCGGTGATGTTCACCATGGTTATAGGCCATCATGTGGAGCGTAAGTAAGGAAAAAATTACATGGCCTCCTCTATTCAGCATCAAATTCGACCAAACATGCAATGATCTCAGCCTCCGGCACGCAGAGAACATTTCGAGGCACTGGGGTCAATATTTCGTTGGCTGAAAGTTGTCAGTGTCTGGGATTTAACGACAGGCTTGAACTTACACTGTAATTTATTTCAGCCGCTAACATCTTGAACCAGAACTTGTCACAAGATGATCTGAAGCCAGCAAATTGCGAAAACTTTGTTCCTTCTGGAAAAAAAAACACATGACTGCAGTTAAAATAAAAAGTCTACCATATAGTAAATGGCTAGAAGCGTAACTTGCAGATCTTGGACTACGAAGCAAGATCGGTAACAGCCCCCACCCCATCACCGAACATGTGCCATTTATAATACTGATGTCTTCTTATAAAAAAAAACTAAACATATAGAGTAAAGTAAATAACGATGCCCGACGCCCATATGATACAAAGAGAGGCAGTGGTAGCATCTTACCCTGATGATGTCCTCAATGGAGCATAGCTCTTGGTTACATATCGAGATGTTTTCTAGACTCCTGGCCCCTCGTAAAGGTCTTCGATGAGCAGTACGCATGTAAAGTTACGTCAGAGCTCAGGAATGTGGCTAGGTACTACCAGGCACCACTAACCAACTATATTACAAGGAATTAAATGGGAAAAGAACCGCTAAAATACGTTGAATACAGATGGCATCTCGGCTCTCTTGACCTCACATGCTCTAGTGTTTCATAACACAACATCTAGATCTAGCTCAGCAGCAGATTATGTTGTGTAGCCAATTCCCCACTTCTTCTTGGGTAGAAGACATCCATGCATACAGCATCTGATGGAGATCCTGAGAGAAAAACCTTAAAAAACCTTCTGTGAAATCATAGGCATATGGATGTACAGTAAAGGTCCCATAGACAAACATCAAATGAGTTTTATGGTGGGATAAATGAGTTAGAAAAAGGGCAGAATGGGTCAAGAAAATTTAAAGAAGCTACTCACCTTACCAATCTCCCTCTGATGCCATTCAGAGATATTGCAGGATTGTTATACTGATGACTAGAGATGAGCAAATTTCATATTTTGAAATTTGTTGACGCTTCTTTTGGTGGTAAAAGCAGAATTGCGTTATGGATTCCGTTACCACGGACCATAACGCAATTCTATGACGGAATGCCTTTAGAGGCTTTCCGTTATTCATTCCGTCATAAAAGAAGTCTATGGGCTGCAAAACGGATCTTGTTTCCGTTATGCAGGGGAGTCCTCTCCTGATCCTGAGTCCTCCCCTGCGTAACGGAAACTGTACGGATCCATTATGCAGGCCATAGACTTCTATAATGACGGGGGGGATAATGGAATGCCTCTAAAGGCATTCCGTCATAGAATTGCGTTATGGTCCGTGGTAACGGAATCCATAACGCAATTCTGCTTTTACCACCAAACAAAACTCTGTTGTACTGAGTAGCGGTTGGAGCTACTTACTGCAGTACTGCTCCCATTCACGAGAATGGGAGCAGTACTGCAGTATAAAGTTCAGTCCACTACTCAGGAAGCAGTTGATCGGTGGGGTTGTGGCCGCAGGATAGGCCATCAGTATTAACATCCTGGAATACCTCTTTAGGCTACATTCACACGTCCGTGTGTGTTTTGCGGATCCACGGATCCGCAAAACACGGACACCGGCAATGTGCGTTCCACATTTTGCAGACCGCACATCACGTACAAGAATAGGACATGTTCTATATTTTTCGGGAACGCGATTGTGGACCCGGAAGTGCGGATCCGCAATTGCGGACCCGGGATGGACATCGCCTGTCCCCATTGAAATAAATGGGTCCGCAATTCCGTTCCGCAAAATGCGGGACAGAATTGCGGACGTGTGAATGGAGCCTTAAGTGTAGGTTCTCATTGAGTTTTTTGGAGGATTATTTGAAACAGATTTGCCTGCAGGTTTTTCAGTCAAAGACAAAAGTGGATCCAGTATAAATCCTTCCTTTACATTTCCGATTCCTTTCAAATCCACTTCTACTGACATGTCCTGCGTGTTGAGACAGAACCAGGGAACAGAAACAAGCAACATCCAAGCAACATTGATGAGTTGAATCATGCATCTTTTTTTTTTTTATAAATCCGTTATACGCCTTTTCTAAAAAAAAATTATCCTGCCGACTTCTGCTTTCATACAGACGTGTGCATCAGGCTTTAAGTATAAACAATATTTTGCTTGACTGATTTTTGCAGAGAATGACTCAAGCCAAATTTCATCTTTCTTCCCGGGTCATCCACAGGCAAGAAACTGTTCAAACATGAATGAGCAAGATTTAACTGGCCACCTTATGTATATAAATAGCATTTGTCATCCTCAAAGGGAACCAAAGCTCTCAGACATTTCAGACGGAACGTTACGTCTGATCCATCCTAAATAAATTCACCCTGAAAGTTCAGACACAGATATTTAGGTCAATTTATATTATTTGTTTACTGGCCTCCATTGTGTTTATTTGCATCTTAAAAGGGTTTCCAAGGCGTTAGATCTTGATGGCCTGTCATCGGGATAGGTCATCAATTTCTGATCAGTGAGGGTTCGACTCCCGGCACCCCCGCTGATTAGCTGCTTGAAGAGGCTGTGTAACTCCAGTGAGCGTCGAGGCCTCTTCCTAGGCCAGTGCCGTCACATTCATTGGTCACATGACCTACCTATTTGCAAAAAATTAGACAAATTGTTCAGTGCAAGTCCATCTCCTGACACCTCGGCAAAAAGCTTGATTTTACCCATACATCATAACAGGGCACATGGGCAGGGGTGGTCTTCATAAGAATACCCCTATAAAAAGGATTTCTTTGCAAAACATGAAATTGCCCAAATATTAGCAAATTAGAATTTGGAGTAGAAGGAATTTTTTTTTTCCTGATGACCTACCCTCTGAACAGGTCATCGGTATCTGATCGGTGGGGGTCTGACACCCATGACCCCCACCGATCAGCTGTTTTGAGACTGCAGCAGCGCTTCTTTTTTGCTTGGTCATTCCCTTCAATAAGGTTGAGCTGCTCTTAGGCCACGTGACATATGAACGTGTCGTGACTCGGCCTAGGAAAAGCAGAGAGAAGGCTGATAAGCGGGGGTCCCAGGTGTCTGACCACCATCAATAAGTAAAAAAATCTCGGAAGACCCTTTTAATTATTTTTATAGTTACTACGATGAAAATATTTATTCGTCTACAATAAACTATAGATATTGTTACTTTTGCATTTATTTATATAAACAGTACAATGTATTCAATGCTGCAGTTACCCAGTGCATGTGCCCTGAGATATACGATCCTTTTAAAGGGACACTTCCATCAGATAGGGGATTGTTTTCAAATATTCATAGAAAACTTTTTTATTTAGAATTGTTGATGCCTTTGTGCCTTTTCTTTTACATGTTGGCAGTACTATGCCATTGAAATCGAAGTGCAAAATATTGTCCTTTTGTAGCAGCCAACACAAACGACAAGACACCCTAGGTAATAAATTGTCAGTTTTCTGCAGCTGTGAGGGGGAAGGTGTTATCTGCAGAGTAAGGCTACATGCACACGAACGTATTTTTGTTTCCCTCTCCATTCCGTTTTTTTTTTGCGGATAGGATGCGGACCCATTCATTTCAATGGGTCTGCAAAAAATGTGTGGCCTAAAAGACTCCTAATGCTGATTAGGTGTCCTCCATAAGGAGATATAGAATCTCCCTTATGTCACCGACAGGTTATTATTATTATTATGTATTATTAGTCTGTAATAAAGAAAAATTTAGTGTGCATGTCCCTTTAAGCAGAAGTAATGTACAACCTTTCAGTGGTCTGAACAGAACATTAAGTTTACAATTAGCATGTTACGTTCCGGCATTCGCTAAATGACTTCCCAGCTGCTTCTGAGCCAAATTTCCAGGGAGGGTCCACTATCCAGATGCTGCCTGTTTTCCCAGCGTCTGTGACCTTTAACCTCCTTGTTGAGAAGAGGTCTCAGAAGTACAAGATAATGCGTGCTTAGCACAGTCCCTATGAGGGACTTAATATTCTCACAATCTGCCATCTCCAGTTTCACCTAAATCCCACGAGTCTGTATCCAGAAATAACGCTCCATTCACATCATTATACAATTAATGGGAACAGACTAGTGGTCTCATGCTTTACATAAATGATCGTGCTCTTAGGAGTTTAAATACTTGCCAGGCACGCCTACCCTGCCCATTGATCCATATATATGTAAGAGGCGTATAGCAAACACTGCGCTCTACTTTTAATTATTAAAGCCCCCCAAAAAATAAAATAAAAATATTTATATATATATATATATATTCAGGGTGAGACAAAAGGGTAAGGACACCCTTTTATTTTAGAAACAAAAATGAAATATCAGAAATAAAAATGAGATTTCTACAGAACCTGTTCTATTAAACTGATTAATTTCCCCCATTCTCTGATCCATCAGAACAATTACCCAGAAAAAACGGATCCTGTCTGTGGAGCATATGCCTTCACTCGGTCAGCATTTGGTCAGTAATCCATCAGTATTGCTAATGCCAAAAAAAACAGGAGTGGATCTAAAACAGAAATGACACATGAATGGAATATTTGCATGTCTTCTGTGTTATTTACCCACTCCTGCTTTTGGCTACCAAATCATAAGCCAATTCTGATGGGACCATACAGGCCTTACTGCTGCTACACAGACAGGATCCTTTGTGCATCTCGTTTTTCCTTCCTTCTGACAGATCAGAAGAAGTGTCAAATAAATGATAATGTCAGCCAGGCCGAAAGCCAAAATATTGGACCAGTCATTAAGTGGGGAGGGTGGGAACAGCATGAGAAGTCCACAGAGTGGACCTATGACATAGTGGTGAGGTGGAAGCAGCATGAGGAGACCACTGAGTGGCCCAGTGACAGGGTCTGGAGGTGGAAGCAGTATGAGGTGGCTACCGAGTGGCACAATGACTGAGTCTGCAGGTGGCGGCAGCATGAGGAGATCACAAAGCGGCATAATTGCAGAGTCTGGAGGTGGCAGCAGCATGAGTAGGCTTGCAGAGTCACACAATTACAGAGTCTGGACGTGGCAGCAGCATGAGGAGACCACAGAGCGGCACAATGACAGAGTCTGGAGGTGGCAGCAGTATGAGGAGGCCACAGAGCGGCACAATGACAGAGACTGAAGGTGGCGGCAGTATGAGGAGGCCACTGAGTAGCACAATGACCGAGTCTGGAGGTGGCAGCAGGATGAGGAAGTCTTTTCTACTGATATACGTCAATAAAGGTTTTTCTACATATAAGTGCACCAGCGAATGGCGAATGTACATTTTTTTTTCTACTGCAATACGCCAGTAAAGGCTTTACCAAATATAACTGCAGCAGTGAACTGAGAAAATATTTTTATTGTTGGACTGACATAGGCCTCTATATGCTTTCAACCAAAAACTATTAAATAGTGAAGTGCGTATATATTTTACTTGTAGTACTGAACTACTCCACTATAAGCTTTCACCAGAAATAACTGCAACAGTGCAGTGGGTATATATTTTTCTTTTTTTACTGAAATACGCCCCTATACTGTACACTTTCACCAGAAATAACTGCACAAGTGACCTGAGAATATATATTTCTTGTTGGACTGAAATAGGCCACTATACGCTTTGACCAGAAAAAAATTTGAGTGAAATGCGTATATGTTTTTCTTGTAACACTTATTTACAACACCTAAAAGGCTTAACCCTATCTTGACCCAGGTATCATATGGTGATTAAGACTTGACTTTTATTAATACCTGGTAATAAAAATGGCTGTGAGCCAAGACAAACAGTTAAAAACTTTGAGAGAAATCTGGAGAAACATGTCAGGGGGCAGTTGCCGTTTTTAGCAATTGTTGGTCACCCTAATGCAGTTTTTAGGTAGTTCTGTGGTAGGACACCTTCTTGAGTAGTGCAGCATTAGATGAGGCCAGCTGAGTTCGCATAGCTAGTCAGCCAAGGCATCACGTCATTTGATTGTAGATCACAGTGTGCGGTGTGTGTGTTGTTGCATGAATGTGATTCGACAGCTACTGACGTAGTGTCGGACAAGTGTGCAGGTCATTGAGTGTGTTTGTTCTCAGCACAGCAACATTCACAGGATTGTCACCATCTAGGATCAAATTGCAGGTGGCTCACTCCCCTAGCTCATCCATGCACCGTGTCTCAGAGTCATGTCAGTCGAGTGGCTGCTAGCTATATAGTGAATCATACTTACGCTAGCACAGACAGCTAGTAGTGAATTAGAGATTGTGCACATCTCCATTTCCCAGCATATTAATCACTTCAGTGCTTTTCGTTGACAGCATAGTTTTTAACTGTTTGTCTTGGCTCACAGCCATTTTATTATTAGATATTATATAGAAGTCAAGTCTTAATCACCATATTATACCTGGGTCAAGATAGGGTTAAGCCTTTTAGGCGTTGTAAATAACAAAAAGCTGGAATGACAAAGCTGTCTAATGACTATTTGGATCCCAAATAATCTTTCCCTGCACTTGTAAATCACTTTCTTTTCAATGTCCCTAGAGCCTTCTGATGTCTCTCCCTGCACTAAGATGCTGTGAAATAATTCCTCCCTATCCTTTTGCTGCACTTACAAATCGTTTTTTCTGTCTTTTTTTTACACAATCGTTTTAACCCCTTGCTGTCGCTAGCGCCTTCACAGGTCTGTCCCTGCACTCTGAACGCTGAAAAATGTCTGACTGTTAGATAGCCTCTGTATTTGTAGGGCTTTGACATCACGCGGCTGGCTGGCTGCTGACTGGCTGGCTGCTGATTGGCTGCATGCGGGCATGCAATCTGGGTGATCCCGCCTTCCCAGAGTTCCTTGCCCCATGTCCTCAGTCCTTACACGTGTAGCCACCATTTTAGGAAAATTGCTCTTCGTTACCACGAAGCGCGAGGAAGTTCATATTCATTGCGCATAGAATTCTTTCTAAAATTCTAAACGAATTCCACTTTGTCACTTTTGATTTGCTCATCTCTAGTTATCAACACAGAAAGTTCAAAACGTCAAAGCTCTGTATTCAGCACCAGGAACAAACACACTGAACACGTCAAATAGCTGTGCATCACAGGGAACATTTCTGAGGAAATTCTGGTCTTCTTTGATATGTTTCATGACCCCCTTCCCATTGGAACAATATGGCCTTGATCCAAAATGAAGGCTTAATGATGGCGGCTATGTTCCGGACATAGCCTAAAGGATAGGCCTCCTCACCCATTACTTGCTAGGGTATTCAGATATTTCATTTTCCCTTTTGTTTCTGAAATAAATGGGTGTCCTGATACTTTTGACTCACTCTATATTTAACAATGCTAATAGTTCAATAATTACATTACGGATCCACCACTGCTCCCGATGAACAGCTAGCAACAAGTTCCCCTAGAAAAACGGCTGATTGTTGGGGTCTCTACAATTTCTACTTATTAAAAGGGTTGTCTGTGACGGAGAAACCCCTTGCCATGTGCTATTGGGGCAAATGAGCACCAGAGTGGGGATCTCGACTTGCGACCCTCCTCTACGAACCCAGAAGTTGGAAGTTGGAGTATTGCCCAAATATAATGAAGATGTGACAGTAGATTCTCAATGACCATTGTATTCATAAACTTTGTGCAGAAAACTCGTCCAGTTTAGATTGAGACCTGAAATTTGTAGAAACATAAACTTTGTCGAGTCGTTTCGCTCGTTTCTAATAAGATTGATTGTGCTTTTAAATGGGGTCTGACAGCTCAAATTACCATTTTCTTCTTCTCTTCATATTCTGACGAGACGCCTCTGAATCATATGCTCTGTGTTCACCCTGCGTCGCTGTTAATACCAGTTTATAAAAGAAGTGTCTGTCTTTAGGGTTATTCATTAGAGCAGAAAAGGACAATTGAATCCATACTAATATTACACTTGTTGCGGATCTGTCAGCAGTATTTAGTTCATGTGGATCTTAAGACCAGCAGCATCTTTTAGAAGAGATCTCCATCTGGTTCATACATGGACCACCATTAAACCTCATGGCTTTTTATGAATATTATATTAGTCATTGATTAATAATTAAGATGGACCTCCAGCCAAAACGCTCTTCAGATCTGTCATGTAGACATGCCAGAAGATCACAATTTGCACTTGGCATAGCTCTTTTTGATAGTTCTGGATCTTGTGAATGATTTATTAAAACATATCAGTCATATCAGTTTTTTCATAAATAATTACTAAATGTGAATAAACACCAACCAGCCATAACATTAAAAGCTAATATTGTGTACTATGTGTCTGTACAGCCCCATACGCAACCAGCATAAGCTTTTTTAACCTAAGAGGCTAACCTTTACTCTCCATCTGCATCGAAGAGCCTTGGGCACCCATAAACCTGTTGCCAATTCACTGGTTTTCCTTCCATGGATAACTTGGTAAGAAGTTATCCACTGCATACTTGGAACAACCAAAAAGACCTGTCGGTCGACAGGACATCACAGTTGTATCCATGTCAAATGGATGGTCATGAATCTCCTCAACCATAGAATGTAATTGATTGTGGTCTCATCGTGTTCACACCCATGCCGTTGGCTGAACAGGTCCAGCACGTGCAGAGTTTCAAACAGCAGACCCCCCTCACACAAAAATCCTGGGCATGCGCAAAACATCCATCTTGCATGCTGTGGGTATGCCCTGCTTACTGTTCTTGGGTCACAGGGAGCCATCAAGTGAATCTGGTGTAAAGAATAAGCTAATTTACACCTTTGTATGACACTACAAAGCAGGTTATGGCATGTTAGGATATTGTCTATGAAATGGCCAAGAAGACTCCTTCGATGCTAACAGGATCACAGGGCGGACGACTGCTTGAACCCCCCAGCGATTAGCAGTAATCTGTGGTGATAGCAGGCAGCAAGTGCTCAGTTTCCCTGCAGCGCCTCCAATGAAGAATTGAAGTAGCGCATATTGCCCATTGATGATAATAGGCTGTCTGTGTAATGTCTGGACTTGTCAAGTCCTCCACAGCAAGTGATATTTTTTAAGCTGAGCTCATTTTAGAATACCTTGAATTGGATATTTGGGGAGAAATTCATACCAGAGAACCAATTTTGGTGGGTATCTACATTATTATTTTTCCTTGTTCTTCTATTTATAAGACATGCTATAGATTCGATGTAGGGCTGATATGTGTAGTTTTTGCATGGACCTTTTGCTAAGATAGTTCTGGTTCTGCTTTAGGTTTTATACTTAGTTGCAATGTATGCTGGAACTGACTAACGCAGGGGCAGGGGTTTCAGAGGTAGCATTCCCTACCTGGCTCATTCTTACCAACATTGTAGTAGGTAAATTCTCGGTGTGTGAGCCCTGCCACGGGAACGCCCGCAAACCCACTTAAGGAAGACCCATTTATACATTCCTAAGCCCCATTCATTTTTGGGACTTTGCCGGGCCCAAGAGCCCCAGAGAACTCAAAGACGCCCTCTGTCACATAAGAAGTAGTGATGAGCGGCAGGAGCAATATTTGAATTGAAGATATTTCGCAAATATTTGGGCGAATATTCGTCATAAATGTGAGAATTTGTGATTACTTTCTTGATTGCGAAATTCGGCAATGTAATATGCGCGTAATGTGCGCGCAATACAGGCATTATTACTAGAAGTTTCCTTAGACTGGAGAAAATGCTTGGCACGGCAGAACATTACAATAGCTTTATATGCAGATAGAGTGCTCCGATATATTCACGATTTCGCAAATCCGCAATTAATGATGCACATATTTTTCTGCAATACGTGCAACTTAACATTTTAGCAGGTCTGACTACATATTAGTGATTGGTACACTAAGTATTGTTGTGAACTTGTAACATCACAGCACCATGTCTGTAGCATGTATGTGTGGACAGCAGAACCTATCACACTACCTAACACCCTGCACTGGAACCTATCAGCTACACTATATCACTATCTAACCTACACTGACTATCTCCCACTAACTATATGTATTATATATATAAGCTAACTAACTAACTAACTAACTAACTAACTAACTAACGATTTAATGTAATGTGACACAGGAAAGCACAGAGCACAGCAATAACACTTCTGTGTCTCTCAGAAATGCAAAAAAAAAAATCTCAAAGTGGCGATATTCGCGGTTAAAATTTGCGATTCGAATATTTGCGCCCAACACTAATAAGAAGACCAAGATTATAGAAAGCACATGGTAGATGGTGGGCCCTGTAACCAAGTTGGCCCTGGAGCCCAGGATCTTTAAGTTACTCCTCTGGGCTATCCTATAGTCGAACATACCGACATATGGAAAGTTATGAAATATCACAAGCTCATCTGAATCGTTCTGCTAGGCCGAATTGTGGGAAAGTTCTGCTTATTGGTTTTGTATGACAACATGTTGCCTTTTCGTTCTCTCCGTTGCCAATTTGGCAAGCGCTGATTATAATAAAAGTAATCCTAAATAAACAGCAGAGAGAGATGGATTGTAGGGCTTTACTGAGCCGGTCTGGATGGAAAAGTCAGCTAACAGAATGCATTAACCTCTCGAAACAGGAAAGGCTTTCAGATTAATGTTTTCACTGGCTCTACAATACAGAGGCAGTAGACTCCAGTGCTACAACTGGGCTGAATTACACTCAGTTTTTTCCTAATATTTTTAATATTCATATCTCAGTTTTTTCCTAATATTTTTTAATATTCATATCTGAGCTTAGCTATCCAGGGTATATAATATGGAAATATTCTTCTATATATGGTACTGTATTACAATAAGGAGTAGAACATTGAATTTAATCCCCCCCGATAGAGCAGTACATATTTGTAGGGATTGTAGGAATATTACATTTAGGGTGAGAGCTGGACCAGAAACATAGAAGAGGTGAAGAGGAAATAATGGACTCATCTGAAGTCTCTTCATTTTAAGGATCTTCTGGTCAGCCTCTGAACACTGAGATGTATTCTCTGACTCACAGACATTTTGGCTGCCTGTAGCCACCACTAGAGGGAGCTTAGGAGATTTCTATACACTGTGTATACGAAATTCAGTTGGTGCCTGAGCAATAGGTTCTTCATTGCTGTTTTTATCTTTTGCTGACCCAGCTAGTTTATGTTATCATGTCTATATCTCCAGACATCTGCCTGTCTACTCTTTGAGATTGAACGTTGCCTGCCCTTATCTGAGCATGCCACAATTCCTGTCCACTTTCTAGGTACCACATATTGATGTCTTCTACCCATATACACACACCAGTCATTGCTAATGCCTCGATCTTGTCTCATCCACCAAATGGCATTCATTGCGTGGCACTTTGTGAGGCTAGGTGGTAGGTGTAAAACTGAAAGTGAATTATGTTGGTGGGGACAGTGACTGTCAGTCTTTCTTTGGGGCTGTGGCTGTTGTGGTGACACTGGATATATCTGTTATGGGGCTCCGTGGTTGTAGGAGTTATGGCGAAACTACAGTATGACTCTCACTGTTATGAGGGGCTTGTTGTTGGCATTTCCTTTGGGGTCCTGTGGTAACCACTGTAAGACTAAGTTCACACATTGAGCACCTACTATGGATTTCAACACAGCTTCCATGTAAAAATCTGCATCAAATCCACACTCGATTGGTCCCCTCATTCAGACACAACAGAAAAAAAATCCATACCGTTTTTGTTTTTTGCATCACCAGAATGTGGAATCCTGTGGTTCATCTAGTAATCTACATGTCAACAGGCAAATTGATGATGTGTGAACTTAGCCTTATGAAAGTTCTTTGGCATGAGCCATTAAGAGGTCTAATTCTGGCATTGTTATGGAATTCCTGACCCTGGGAGTCAATTTATGTTACCATTTTGTTCTCAGATTTATTGGTACCTATAAAGTAATAATATTTGGCGACCCAGCCAGAAGTATTAAAATCTATTTTTTAAAATTAAAGGGTTATACCCATCTCAGACATCAATGCTATAGTGTTAGGATATGCCATTTATGCCATATAGGTGCTGACCCAACATCAGGGACCCACTCCTATCTCTAGAACATAGCCCTTGAAGTGAAGGAGAACACATAGAGTATGCATGTTATGCTCTCCATTCCCTGCTATAGGACTTCCTAAAATAGCCTTGTGAGTGTGCTCAGCTATTTGTAGAATTCCCATAGCAGTGAATTGAGAGTGCACCTCTCACGCACGGCCACCTCACCATTCACCGCTATGAGACTTCTGGATATTATATTTTAAGAACTCCCATAGCCATGAATGGAGGGTGGCCATTAGAGATGAGCAAATCTTCCAAGATTCGGTTTGTTTTGGATTCCCTGAATTTTTCAAAAAGATTGGTTTGGGTCCGAATCTATTCGTTCCGAACCAAAGTTGCTCCAATTGCCCTGGAAATTGCCATATAACCCCCTATAGTCATCTGAAACACAGATTTTTTTTAAAGAATAGCTCCTATCTCGTTTTGTTAATTTTTTAAAATATTTTTTATTTTCCCTCGCCTGTCCACTCTGATACAGCGTCAGATGTAACTGTATCAAATTTTATAATTACCACCGCAAACTGCGGTTATTTCTTGGTTGCAACTGACTGCAATTACCTCCGGCCTGCCCTGGTAGTGACAGAACACCATTGATTGCTTGTATGCTGGGCGCCGTTTTGCAAGATTCATCCAACTCGAACTTGAAAAGATTTGGGTTTTATTCAGTCCCTAAAAAAATCGGGGATTCAGAATGGATCTCCGAATCTGTGAATAGATTCGCTCATCTCTAGTGGCCATGCTTGCTCGGTGCACTCTCCTTCGCTTTGAAGAGGTGTCTGTTCAGAAGATGGGAGCTTGTCCCAGAGGTGGGACAGGCACCTATCTGACATTGATAGCATAGCCTAGCGATATGCCACCAATACCAGAGATGGGAATGCCCCTTTAACATGATAACAGTACTCAAGGGGATTTCCCCGAAATAAAATTGCCAACTTGTAAAGGTTTACTACACCTGCCCTAGGTTTTGTCCAAAACTAGACTACTGACCATTACAAAAACTACAAAAACTGAACTAAGCAAGAAACCCAAAAAGACTAAACTGCCGTCTAAACACAAAAAGCATGAACTGAAACGAAATCCTTCCTCGGCACTGCATGGACTAGAGCGCTCTTAAAAGGTGTGATTGATATTCTCAGCTATGGTAACTTAATAAAATATTAGTGGTTCTATAAATCATCAAAGAGGACGTAGATTGTCACATTTCGGAAGAGATCCTTGGCACAATCCACTCTTCTATAGTTTCACCTCCCACGGCCATAACTAAAGATTTATAAAAGCCCGAGGCAATCTAATCCTCTTCCTTGCTTCCCTCCCTCAGTTCGCTGTGGTTTTAATGCTTGCCATAATGACTCCTCCTTGGGATATGAACACAAGCCAGAACGTAATACACACTATTATAGACAATTTAACAAAAAAAAAAAAAAAAGTTCCTGTTTAAAAGGCAAGTCCCTGCACACTAGGCTTCCATGTGGAATGGCTGCCGGTAATAGCCTATTTGATTCTAATGCCTCTCTACATATTTATGAGGAGCTCATTTGCGATGTCATTTGATATTTTTCATACAATCAGTATATATCATGATGAAGATGCCGGTTCGCATAACACCCATACCAGTGCTCATATATTAGCATATGATTTGGAGAAAGATGCCGGGCTTTTTACAGTGCAAATCCACCTTCTACGGGTGTAATGGACCAGCAAACAAGGCGAAAAGAAAAAAAAAATTAGATGGGATTACTAGTTTCCGGCACCTGGACCAATTGCTCGTCCCTTTTATCTCGATACCTCCAAAGGATTTAAATGTATGGCTGGCAATTAATTCAGAAATATGCTAGGAAAAATTTTCCAAATCAGAACAGTGCAGTATTTCAAATATAGCAGAGCTGAATTTGTCCTTTAAGCCTTTTGGGAGGTATTTTTTGTACAATATGAGTTAATGGGGTTAGAAAATCTTGGTTGCTGTCTTGTAAAAACCATGCCACACCTGTCCATTGGTGGTAACTGGTATTGCAGCTTAGCGTCATTGAAGTGAAGGGGGGGTTAAGCTGCAATAGCACTCACAATCTATGGACTGGTGTGATGCTGTTTTTGGCAAAAAACAGACATACTTCACTAGGGCCGCCTCTTTCTATATGCCCTGCATACATCCCTCTATATGGCTGGGTTCCGTTTTGAGCGTTTTACAGCGCGTTCCTACGTGCTGTAAAACGCTCAACAGGCGAAAACCCATGTTTCCCTATGGGCATGGTTCTCACCTGAGCATTTTACAGCGCGTATGAACGCGCTGTAAAACGCCCTACGCCCAAAGAAATACAGGAGCTTCTTTGGGGCGTATTGTCGCGCGTCCCCCATAGGGATATATAGCGCAAACGCGCGCACGGCGCGCAATTTTTACTTTCATTTTCACGATGCGAAAAAAGCGGGACACGCAGGTGTGAACCCTGCCTAAGTGGTTGTTAAGAATCCACAGTTCTGACCAGTCCAAGTAAGGCCAAGTTCACACTTCAGTGTTTTGGTCAGTTATTTCCATCAGTGATTGTGAGCCAAAACCAGCTGGAGGCTTCACCACTGGTTTTGGCTCACAATAAGGCTAGGGCTACACAAAGACTCAGGGCACAACTACACTGCAACATGTGTCGCGCGACAATTTTTATAATGGCACTCCAGATGTGTTGAAACTACAACTACCAGCATGCTCCATTAGCTTTTATGGGAGTTCTGAAAATAGCTAAGCAAGTGTGCATGCTGGGAGTCGTAGTTTCCCCACAGCTGGAGTGCCGAAGGTTGCTGATCCCTGGTCTATGGTGTCGCAGCGATGGAGTTTTTGCTACTGTCTTGTCGCAGCTGCAGCATGTCGCAGTGCGACACCATAGACCAGGCATCCTCAAACTGCGGCCCCCCAGCTGTTGCAAAACTACAACTCCCAGCATGCCCGAACAGCCTACAGGTATAAGCCTACAGCAGGGCATTGTGGGAGTTGTAGTTTTACAACAGCTGGAGGGCCACAGTTTGAGGATGCCTGCCATAGACTATCATTATAAAAATTGTCGCACGACAAATGCCGTTGTGCAGCCCTAGACACTCGCAAAAAAAACATTCGTGTTAACTCAGCCTGATACTACATTTGTATGATTGCAATCAACTGATCACTGGGCCAGTTTCATTACTAAAACCAGTTGTCTTTGTTAGACAACCCCTTTACGTAGCTGCTTTGTTTGAGAAACAGCATCCCCTTGTCTCTGGGCTCTTCTTGGTACTACAGCTAAGTTAAAGGGGTTGTCTTATTAAAACAACCTCAGGTCATATGTTCTGTTATGGCATATGGACATCCTATAGGGGGAGGGGGGAGGTTTCCAGCTCAGGACTCCTTTCTATGACCCAGATTGTAGAGTCACTGTGTAAGAGTGTAAGAGACTTCAACTATCCATGTATTACAAGGAAAGTCATTCACTTGAATGGCCGCCAAGTAGTATTACATTTCCCCAGGGGAAACATCTGGCCGAAGCTTCCTCTCACAAAGTCAGCCGGGGTGATCATCTGATTGCTTCAGTGGCTGCTTTTGGGGAATGAGTTTGGCCTTGAATTTCACAGCTTGTGGACAAGTATATCCTTATAAAAGGAACAGTAAAGGAAAACTGTTACACTTTGGTATGTCTTGTCCATGACCAAGGATGGGCGAAGCTCAATATTGGGATTCAAAAAACAGCCAGGAAGGCTTCCTTATGTCATGCAATGAAACCTCCCCCCTCCAGACTTTGCGCTTAGCACTACTAGTGTACCAGTTTTGCATAAAGTGTTCCTTTAAAATTAAAGGCATTCTCCAGCCCTGGAGCCAACAACCCCTGGGGTCCTAACCTGTGGTCCAGAACATGAAAAGACCCACTCATCTGTCTCCTCTATGTGCTATGTTCCCAGCCGCTTCTGGTCCGGACCAGGAAACGGTATGGTTCCATGACCGTTGTGGCCAATCACAGGCAATAGCGATCACCGCGGTTTGAACGGTAAATTACTGCTGTGACGTAGCATTTAAGCTCCTGTAACTACTAGTGTTGAGTGAAGTTCTTGAAAATTCGATTTGGCTGCTTTGCCGAATTTTACAAAAAAATTACTTTGCCATGAAGCACATTTCTTCGCGAGTAGTGGGTGCAATGACAGGCAACGGCGATTGTACAGATCCCCATCATTGTACCTCTCAGATGCCGCGTTCATCCCTGATTGTGGCATCTGACATTAATATTAAAGTCTATAATAAAAAAAATAAAAAAAGAAATCATACTTCATTTGATCTGCCATTTTGATTAAAGATCCAACGAGAAATCTCACGTGGCACGTAATGACATCATCATGTCGGCCAGCAGGGTGACTTCCTACTTCACCGTGCACGAGATTTCACATGGGATCTTCAATCAAGATGGCGGCGGGCCCCTCGTGCTCAAACAGAGGAGGTATGATTTTTTTTTTCAAGGAAAATCGATTCATTACCATTCCCTGAAATTCAGATCGAAGTCTACTTCGAACACTTCAATTTGCTCAACACTAGTGACTACTGAGGCCTGTGATTGGCTGCAGAAGCCAGGAATGGAGCAACAGTGGGGTGCTTTATGTTCAGAGGACGGGGGACCACCCCAAGGGTTGTTGACTTCACGGCTGGAGAACCCATATAATACCGCATTACAATCTTCAAATTGATAGGGGTTTGATTTTCAGAGACTGTTTGAAACGAGTTCCTTCTGAAGCTTGGATCAGTGGCATCCAAGTAGGCGGAAATTAGTAGTTTTGATTAACTATTACATTAAGTAAAGGATTGTATAATTTCCGATTATCGCTCCTTTTGATGTATTTCTCGCTGAAGACATCTGCCTCGTACAAGTAAATATCTAATTATAGTCTCATTGTTTGCAATGTACATAAATTATTGTCTGGGATATAGAGGAATGAAGCCATGTTCTCTACCCTCTTATGATCCATATGTTCAAGATTTTACGTACTCATCCAAAATGGAAATTCGAGTGATAAATTCACAAAATTGGACAATCAAAATGTCAAAACGCTGACAGCTTTCATAAAAATACAGATTGTACATTGTAGAAGCAGATTCCTTTCGAAGATATCATTTTAGATGAGCGAATGTTTGATAATTCTCTTCTCAATTGAGTTGGTTGGTTAATAGACCGTAACATGGGGAATTCTAGTTGCTACAAAAATTGTTCGTGTCATATCAAGGAACTTTTTTTCTATAGTTGATGGAGGCCCTTAAATCTGAATTGAATTTGAAATGTGCCGTAATTGTTGTTTTGTCATTGACAGTGGCATACCTGTCGTAGAATTCTTCTGCAGACTTGACTAGAAGGAGCTTGCTGCATAGAGAAGTTTGCAGCTTCCATTGTGTGCAGTAGTATTCATCTAAATTTGTAGGTAGTGATGACCAAATTTCTTGAGATTTGATTTGGAATTTGATTTGGCTGAATGGATCTATTGATAATGGTCCAATTTTGGTAAACGTTTGCTGGTTGCCTCTTTAAAAATGCACAGTAGGATTTTCCAATTTTTTTAAAAAAGTGGTCCAAAAACTTTTGCTTTTTGGTGCCAAATGCCTGCCAGTGTGTATACAAACACTCCACCCAGAGTCAATTGATCCTTCTTCATCTTTCCTGTCTTCTGATCTAAAAAATTGATGTTTTATTGAGAAACTCACTGAAATCGAATCCCCTTAAATTTGTTTTCAGTTATGAGCAGAATTTAATTGAAGTTTGAAAATTTGGGTTGAATTTGATTTGTTTAGAATCAGTTCTCTTATCTCTGTGTACACAGAGCACCCTCTAGTGGTAGCTGCAGGAAGCCAACTTCTTATTCAAAGGGCCAACCCCCTATTACAGTGTTGGCGAACCTATGGCACGGGTGACAGAGGCGGCACTCGGAGCCCTCTCTGTGAGCTCCCACCTTTGAAAAAGTCTATGGTGTACCAATATGCCTTAGACTTTTCCTGCCATTCATCAGCGCAGGGCGCACTATGAACAGCACAGGCAGCGCACTGAATGTAGGCAGCCTATTATAGCTAAATTATAAAGTACAAATAAGTAAGATAAATATATGGGTTTTGGGTTCTTGTTTGGGCACTCGGTCTCTAAAAGGTCAAACATCACTGCCCTATTATAAAGGAGCCACAGAGATGATCGGCTGATTCCCCCAGACCCTACCCCCCCCCCCCCCAGAAGCTAGATTTTTCTAAGGGGAGCATAATATAACCATCAACGTGTATGACAATAATAGCGGATAACTAGATTCCCACTGGCGCAGATACATTATAACTGGTGCTCGGCCGTTCATTAGTCACTAATAATCAAGTCTACTCTCAGTATGTAATTAACCATCAATTTTAATTTGCAGATAATAGATGATGAAGAAACTCAGTTCATGAGTAACTGCCATGTAGCGGTCACCGAGAGCACTCCAAGGCGAAGGACACGGATACAAGTTTTCTGGACAGCGCCCTCTATTGGTACTGGCTGCATAATACTCAAGTGAGTACAGAAACGTAAAAATATACAGCTCAATCATTGAATGATGAAAAGATATGAAGCAGTCAAATATACAGTACAGGTAGCCGGTGCAATAACTGCTAAGATATAAGGTGCAGTTAGTGATGACTATGAATGATGGAAGGAGGTGTGGAAATTGGAATGTGGCCCCATCCTAAGTTTTATTATGGAGCCCCATAACTACCTCTGCGTGCATTATACCTTCTCTGCAGAGTTTCTTTTTGCATTATACATAGAGTGCATTATAGCTCTAGTGTGACATCATTTCTTGTATTATCCCTATTCTATACTGTCATGGAGTACACTATCAGGGCACTCAACACTTCTGTAGGCATTATCCTTGCACTATACATCACTCTGGGCATTACTGAGCACAGTTTGCTTGTACTGTGACTTTATTGTATGCATTATCCTTTTACTGTAACATCAATGTGATTATTGTACTGTGACATCACTATGTGTATTATCCCTGTACTGTGACATCACTGTGTGTATTATCCCTGTACTGTGACATCACTGTGTTTATTATCCCTGTACTGTGACATCACTGTGTTTATTATCTCTGTACTGTGACATCACTGTGTTTATTATCTCTGTACTGTGACATCACTGTGTTTATTATCCCTGTACTGTGACATCACTGTGTTTATTATCCCTGTACTGTGACATCACTGTGTTTATTATTCCTGTACTGTGAAATTACTGTGTTTATTATTTCTGTACTGTGACATCACTGTGTTTATTATCCCTGTACTGTGACATCACTGTGTTTATTATCCCTGTACTGTGACATCACTGTGTTTATTATCCCTGTACTGTGATATCACTGTGTTTATTATCTCTGTACTGTGACATCACTGTGTGTATTATCTCTGTACTGTGACATCACTGTGTTTATTATCCATGTACTGTGACATCACTGTGTTTATTATCCCTGTACTGTGAAATCACTGTGTTTATTATCCCTGTACTGTGACATCACTGTGTTTATTATCCCTGTACAGTGACATCACTGTGTTTATTATCCCTGTACTGTGACATCACTGTGTTTATTATTCCTGTACTGTGACATCATTGTGTTTGTTATCCCTGTACTGTGACATCACTGTGTTTACTATCCCTGTACTGTGACATCACAATATGCATTATCCCTGTACTGTGACATCACTGTGTTTATTATCTTTGTACTGTGACATCACTGTGCTTATTACACCTGTACTGTGATATTACAGGTTAATTATACCTGTACTTTGACATCACTGTGTTTATTATCCTTGTACTGTGACATGACGGTGCGCATTATCCCTGTACTGTGACATCACTGTGTTTATTATCCCTGTACTGTGACATCACTGTGTTTATTATCCCTGTACTGTGACATCACTGTGTTTATTATCCCTGTACTATGACAGCACTGGTTTATTATCCCTGTACTGTGACATCACTGTCTTTACTATCCCTGTACTGTGACATCACTGTGTTTATTATCCCTGTACTGTGACATCACTGTGCTTACTATCCCTGTACTGTGACATCACTGTGTTTATTTTTCCTGTACTGTGACATCACATTAGGCATTATCCCTGTACTATGACATCACTGTGTTTATTATCCTTGTACTATGACATCACTGAGTATATGATCCCTGTACTATGACATCAATGAGTATATGATCCCAGTACTGTGACACCACTGTGTGCATTGTCCCTTTACTATGACATCACTGAGCACATTATCCATGTACTATGACATTACTGTGTGCATTATTCCCTGTACTGGAAACAAAAATGAGAGAGGGTGCTTTCCCTGTGTGATATCCTCAAAGGTATGAGGATGAGTCCACCGCAGGAGGTACCTCACCCATGGGTGTTGTGCAAAGCTTGGCCGGAGGAGGGACTAGGCTGCCACACTGAAAGCCGGACACTGTAGAAGGCCGGAAAGGACTGGAAGCAGGAAAGCTCTGCCAAGGGCAGAAAAAACAGCACGCTGCACTGGAGAACTTCAGGTAAGTGAAAATGTATTAAAAAACATAAATACATGCTACACATTTTGGGGGCTTGAGCCTGATGAAGGTGGCGGACTGCCACCAAAACAAGTAGCATGTTTTTATGTTTTTTAATAAATTTTCACTTGCCTGAAGTTTTACGGTGCAGATCGCTGTTTTTTCTGCCTTCAGCGAAGTGTTCCTGCTTTTATTCCCTGTTTTAGCAGTGTGAATTTTTCATGTACTGTGACATCACTGAGTGCGCATTATTCATGTACTGTGACATCACTGAGTGCATTATCCCACTACAGTGACATCACTGAGTGCGCATTATTCATGTACTGTGACATCACTGAGTGCGCATTATTCATGTACTGTGACATCACTGAGTGCATTATCCCACTACAGTGACATCACTGAGTGCGCATTATTCATGTACTGTGACATTACTGTGTGCATTATCCCTGCCCATAAGGGAGAGCAAAAGAATTTCAAGCTTTTCATGTTCTAAACTTGCTGATGATAGTTGTCATTGTAGAATGTGGCCCCACTACAAGTTTTGGTATGGGGCCCAATGGCTACTTGTTACATTCCCGACATTATGTTTCAATTCTTACTACTTCCAAAATCTTTGCATGCAGTCAGTGAGAGTGTCTACATCAAGACCAGAGTTTGAAAATCTGAACATATCATGTCCAACAGGCAAGGTCCATGGCTTACAGCAAGAGAGAATGCAGATACAGACAAAACAGCCATGTGTCTTTATCTGGACATAACCAGGAAACCTCCGTGAGCAGGAGACCTGGCACTTTTGGATCTTCCTATAAGGTTTCCTGTATCAGTGACTCTTCTTTAATGCCGAAATACATTTTAAAATACATTGGGACTAAGATAGATAGGACTATATAGGTCATTTCACCTAATGCAAAATATAAACTTGATTGTCCATCAGTCCCTTAAATGATGTGTAATAGTTTGAACATGGTAAATGGGTCTCAGGACACTTGAGATTCTGATGGAAGCTCCCTCCAATTTTTCCCAATTTAAGTATAACCATCTGCAGCCATTGCTATGAATTGAAGAGGGCAGAAGGAGGAAAGGAGGGTGAAAAAACACTTGTAACCATGTGTCCACTGTATTTTTTCTAGAAGGCTTACACAAATTCATACTTACCAACTTTTCTAACAAGTGTGGTAGACAAGCAAGACTGCAACATGCAATCTTTTGGGGATACACACCCATTTTTACAGGTCTGTAGTGTCCACTGAGGGATACAGAGTTTTAGAGATACAACTGGCCAGCTAGCCAGATTGTATTCAGGTGGGAAGGGTGTCTTAACGGTGTCCCTCACTGCAGTAAAGTCTTAACAGCTTTTGGTAGCAGTTTACATTACTGACTCCAACGCTCGGCCATGCAGACTCTAGGCTCTCTAATTCTCTCCTTTGTCTTATTCATTCTCTCCTTCTGTAGACCATGCAGAGATCGGTGAGCCTCTGTAGCTTTTTGAGCATAAAGAGCATAAAAAGAGAGCACAAGTCACAGCTTCCTCTCCCTTCCGAATTCCAGTCTAGACTAGAGCTAGGGGTGGAGCCAGCCCACACCTAACCTCCTACAAGGGTTGAGCCAGCATTGTTAAACCTGTCATGGCCATCTATACATATACAATACATAGCATAACATAACATTAAATTACATAACATAAAGAAATGATCAATTTGCACTTGCTCTGGGGCACTACAATATGATACAGGACTTGGGCTGTAAACTGAATCTTTGTCCCAGGTGAAGGAATGCCTAGCCACACCTTTCATACAAGTGGCATATTATTGCACTGTTTGGCATAATATACTGCTCCACACATCAGGCATGGTTGCCCAACTGGAGCTTCTTTTTAAATTCAGTCAGTAACATCTCTTGAAAATATCCAATATGTTTCAGTCCCTCTCTTTAATGGATGATACAGAATATAATGAATGATACAGACCTTTACAATGTATATGTTTCCCAAAAGACAATAGATTTTACAGCGATTTGACATGAACGTGGAAGCCACGTCTGGTGTCCAGATGTTCAACAGAAATAGCTTCTCTATTCATTTGGCGGCCATTTGTTTTCTCTGGGTCCCTAGAATTAATGGTCCATGTTTATACATGCACGCGATAAAACCTCATGAAGGCACTATTCCTCTGTCTCTTGCCTAAAACCCCTGTTAATGTACAAGTCAGACAGCTGGATGGTATTTTCCTGTCTGGAGCAGCTGTCTCCATGAGCTTGGTTTACTTCACAAACAGATGTCTAATGCGACTTTGCTGACGCTGTCAGATATTCCTAGAACAGAGAAGAGAAATCATCAGAATATTCATGATTACTCCTCTTTTAAAATCGTAAATCAAAGTGACAAATGACAACATCAAAAGTCCTTTGTTGTTGTCGTTTGGCTGCCATCTCCGTTATTTCTTCCACGTGGTTGACAATTTGCATGTCTACTGACAGCCGGTGAGAAGAAGTTTCTTGATAAATGGAACTGGAACAACTAAAATAAAATTAGCCTTTAGGATTTTTGTAGGGAGGGTGGAATTATTCCCTTTAACAATACTCAATTATTTTGGGAGCGATCATGATAAAAAAAAAAAAGTTAGATGCAAATGGTATAATGAGACTCTTTGTAAGGCGGGGAAGGGGGAGATTTGCATCAGCGGAGTGGAAAGGGGGCAAAAGAAATGTTCACCATTAGCGTGGGTAAACTGGTCATAGACACTTTAGTAGAGATGTATGAATCCCTCAAAATTAGATTTAGGTTCTATTCGTCTGAATCAGTCGATCAATTCTATTCGGGTCCAAATCGATTTTATCTGCATCGAAAGTGTTCCAATTGGCTTTAAAACTTAAGGTCTGATAGGACTCCTAGGATATCTTCTGTGTTGTAACTCACTTTTTTATATATTTTTTTTATTATTTTTTTTCTTTCTTGCCCCAAAATTTACCCGAATCAACTCACCAAAAATTCAGATTTGGATGTGCTCATCTGTATACATTAGATTGTGGTGACCATTCAATATGTATGGGAGCCTCCTTGTAAGAGGCCTGGAATAACTATTTCTCCATACTTAAAGGATAACTGTCACATTTCTTTTTTTTTTTTGACTATTGGATTTTGGTGATTATTTACTATCACCTTGTTGGCCATGTTTTAATTTTTGATTGTTTAATAAATAACCCCTAAAAGCCACATTTTTGTCCCCGGTATTGGCTATTGTTACCTGAGATTAAAATCATGTTGCTAGGCTTCTTTCGTCTATCAGTTTGCTCAGAGGTAGACGGGAGACACACAAGCAGGGACAGCTAGAGTAAATGTTGTAAGGGAATGGATAAAAAGCCAGTTCCTCCCTGACAAGTGGTAACAGTGCTGGACTGTGTGCACTTCTCCACATCCCTGCGCTTGGCAGACACTCCCTTAGCAGTGCTGGAGAATGTGGCTGGAGCAGCCGGGGAAGGGAGATCTGCTGCCTGCTCAGTGTATAAATGAAAGCATCATGTGGTAAGAGGAGAGCTTGGGCAACCCCTCTGTGTTGTAGGAGGACTGCAGGCTTCAGCCAGAACTGGGAACTTCACTACAAGACCCCCCTATACAGAACTGGTCTTCACTAACTTCACTGCAGGTGTCCTATGGATTAACCTCAGGGCTGAGGGCAGCCATCTTAACAGAATAGTGAAATTGCAGTTTTTTGCAGACTGGTTGCTAAGGGCTGAATCTTATTAAATATGTTTTAAGTAAGTCTGATAGTTATTGACTCAGGAATATTATGTTATTAGTAACTACATATATCAAAATTTAAATTAGGGTCTAAATGTGACAGTTATCCTTTAAGTGTGCCATGGGACTTTATGTTCATGCTATAAGACATGGGGAATCATGTGCTGATATGGGCTTGGAACTGCTGAGGAATGCCAGTGAGGGTACTGTAAAAGACATAGCACTAAAGTGATGAGCCGGACTGGGGGCAGTGGGAAATGCACTCAATGCAGTAGGCTGCACAGTATGTGAACGTATTTATTGCACTGTATTCTGTTGGTGGCACATTGGTGGTAGTGGAAGAGTCAACTGCCTTGAATATGCTGCATTGGCTGGGCTGAGTCGTAAGATCAGCAGAAGGACACCACCAGTCTCCCAACACTAGGAGCATGTTCCCCTAAGGGGATAAATGAGAAAGCTTGGAAGCGTTGTGGGGAGACATTGGAGATAGAGGAGATACAGTACCTGACACACGATTGAGAGCCTGTAGCATGCTAGAAGTGGAAGTGAGCAGCACTAACTAAAGGGTGTCCTCTGCCTCAGAATCTTGATAGGGCAAAATACAGTTGGGCACTGCAAAGTACTTGAGTCTTGGGCATAGGGGCCCAGATGAGCTGCCTCACCCCTACATTCTGAAAACAGAGTTGGCCTGTGGAGGAGCCCAGCTCATTTTTCAGGCAATAGCTCTTATGCCTGCATGTGTGGCCACTCTGAGGAGACAAGAGTTAAATAGTTGATGCCCAGGAAGTTTGGTGCAACAAGGAGCAGAGCAGAGAATTAGCTTTTGCCAGTTAAAGGGACATGACATGCTGTGGGGTCGTGAGGAATGGAGTTGAGAAACACTGGACTAGAAGATATAGGACAAACATGAACAGATTTTTCAAGGTTTTAATGGTAACTCATTGGTCAGCTAAAGCGATTTTCACCTAGCAAATAATATTGTTTTTATTGAAATTGTCCATGTTCATCAACTTTAGGATAATTTGCATTACCACCTTTAGGGACCCCAGTTGATTCCCATGGAAGGGAAAATAAATTATGATCTTTCAAACAATTTAAAGTTTAGTGGCTCCCTGGTTAATAAAAGGGGGTCTGGTCCCAAGTGGAGGACCCTTCCCTCCCCAATTGGCAGATGTCCTCGTTAGACCTCCCTTTTAAAATATGCTTTTTTTAATTCTTGCCAAGCTAATTAACCAGCAAGAAATCCATGTTTATTTCTACACAAAGCCTTATGAAAGCCACATACGGTAATTAGTAAATCAAATTTGCAGATATTTAAGCTGATGGTTATGGTATAACACTCCACAATGAATCTGGAAACAATCGACAAATTACACTGATTAACAGCAGATCAGATGATTATGATATGGAGCCGAATTATATACTTGTGGTGTAATGGTTCTAAATGAGAAGAAAGAACTCGTCGCACCCCGTAATTATGCTGAATGTAATTATGTAATAGATAAAGGGATTATTAGCACAGGTACGGGGAACGATTATCATCTTTTCAACATCATTTTAAGAAAATATAATTATCATAAAATTGCTTTTCAATGGGAATTGCTAAATGTTCCTCCAACTGTTAAAGGCCCATGAGTTCATGGTGTAGGGGTAAGACTCATTAAATAGTTGTGCATGACTAAACAGGTGCATGACTACAACTCGACAAAAACTCGTTACTATTCATTAACATTAAGAAGTATATTATTCCACAGACACTACAGTCGGCACCTGGTAGACTTGTGGAGAAGATGGCACAGCTGTATCAATGGAAGATACTAGGGGTGTAGCTATAGGTGGTGCAGAGGTAACAATAGCTCTGGTACTTTGGTAATTGAGAAGGTCCAAATGCCCCTTTGCACATAAACAGGCACCAAAATCATAAATGACACAAAGTAAAAGGGGTTCTGTTACAGATTTTGCATTGAAGTCTATGAGCTTCAAGTTGCATTTCTAAACTATGAAAAGAGCCAATGTTTTGGCAACGGGTAATACTACTTTGTAGTCTCTTTAGGATATGGCCACACGGTGAGGTTCTCTGATGCAGTTTTGAAAGCCATAAGAGGAGTCGTATCTGTCCTTTATGATCCACTCCTGATTTTGGCTTCCAAACCTGAATCAGGAAACCTGGCCGTGTTGGCGTTCCTTATAGATGACATTGGAGAATTATATTGTCAGCAGTTATCCAAAAATGTATGTGGCGTAATCCGCATATATCCTCTGTTAGGAATTTCACATTTACTTCCATCATCATCAAAAGACAAGCAGCACATGTACCTGTTGGTACAATGGTGGCCTCCAAGAGACTCAAAAAACATGTTTTTTTTCTTGCTCTTCCATCCCTTCATGTATTGTAGCTAGTATAATCCCTTGCATGCTATGTCTTTTTTAAATTATATTTTATTAAATTTCTATACAAAACAAAAATATCAAGAAAAAATAATAATATCAGAATCTATATAAATAAAACAAAAATATCCAAGCATAATTATATAACCCCATCAAAACCTCAAAAATGTCCAATGGGAACTTGAACTGAAAAACATAAAAATCAAAAAGGAGGGTGGAAAAAAGGAATTAACTCTTAATAGAGAGCCAGGCCTGAATTATTAATAACTGAGCAAGAAAGAGGATATTCAAAATTGAGATAATTTTCTGGTGTATCCATCTATTGTTCAGGGAGACCCCCAGGGGTCAGTTGACTTGAAAACCTTGCCTTTCGCAAATTATAATCCTAACCAAATAACATGAAAAGAGGAAGCTTCCAGATATGAACACCTTGGACATCTAGCATCCTACCTCCTCCCAATCCGACATAGGTGGGGCTATGTAAGTTACACCTATAAGTGGGCATTCCTGGGTGGATATGAAGTGCTCACAGGGCTGAAAAAAATATTGATACCTACATCTATATGCATAGAATGCTTCTGCAGGGATACATTCTTATCTAAAAAAGCACTTCAAGTAAGGCATTCATTACTCCATTTGATTGTAGGTCACGATAGAGAGGCCAGAATGAGGGTAGAGCCTAGGGGGAGGCGGGAATAAAATAGGGATTGGAGGAAGAAGTCAGAGGGATTAATGATGGAAGTTAAAAAGAAGGGGCGAGTAAAAGGGTCCATTCACACAACCATAAGTGTTTTGCAGTCCGCACACAGTCACCCCTATGATAGAAATGCCTATTTCAGACAAGAATAGGACATGTTCTTTTGAGAGGCCGCGGAACAGACATACAGATGTATCTTTTGCAGCTTAATTGAAACGTATGGGTCTGCACTTATTCTGCAAAATTGCGGAACGGATGCGGACCCAGAAATACAGTCGTGTGAATGCACCCGGAAAAAAAAGGGGAATAAAAGTAATCATTTTGTGGGTGTGAATCTGGAGCATCGATGGTCTATTTTGAGGATAGGCCATTAGTATCGTAATCCTGGAAACCTATTTAAGGACTCCCTTGTAGAGATAAGTGAATTTATCTAAACTAATAGGATTCAATCAAAATTCTGTAAACATTTGAGGTGGATCTGACTTCACATTTTTGGTGATTCAATTCAGAAGAATTTTGGGAAGAGAAAATTATTTTTTTTAAAGTGAGAAACAAGAGGGAAAAAC
This sequence comes from Bufotes viridis, assembly GCA_033119425.1. Lineage (NCBI taxonomy): Eukaryota > Metazoa > Chordata > Amphibia > Anura > Bufonidae > Bufotes > Bufotes viridis. The sequence continues at coordinate 21,570,774 of CM065598.1, read as the reverse complement.
AGGGTGTCACAATTTTTTAGGCCAATTGGAGCACTTATAATTTGGGTCGAATCGATTCAGACCCAAATCGAATTGGTCGACCAGTATGGTCAATTCGGACCTGAATCAAATTTCTCTCTTGTCTTCTCAGGGATTATAGTGTTAGAATATATATACGGTATATATTTTATTCAGTGTTAAGTATTGTGGAGGTTTTGAATTATGTTTTCTAGACCGATAACCTCATGAATTTGAAGTCAAATGGTAATTGATATTAAACCTTGGCCCCCGTGGTCAATCCATTCCATTTCTGCATTTTTGTTTTTATTTGTAAGGCGTTAACAGGTAAACAGGTAAAGGGATTATGGTTCATAACATCTAGGAGGATGTACAGAGCTGTAATAGGGTAGTGTGCATGAGCTCCAGCTGGTATCATGGTATCTTTATGGTTACTCACATCCAGCTGATAATAATCAGACTGATAACGCACTTTATAACAACATAAAATACTTAGGTGAAATCTAATGTTAATTTTAGACATTCAGTAAACATCTTAGAAAGAAGAGTCATCTGGGAAAGAGGTTTGGCTGCCGTTTTATTTGGATAAAATATTCCCAAATTCTTCAAAAGGGTTCATTTTCTGCTATGTTTTCGACAATTGCTGATCATTAGCGTGAATAATGCAGAGCTTGTGAGTACCAATTACAGCAATTTGTAGCTTTTGAGTGTTTGGGGTGAATCAGCCATTCCTTGTAGATATATTTAGTCTGTTACTAAATTTGCTGACAACGATTTTATTTATTAACTTTAAAAAAAAACGGACAACCCTTTCACAAAAATGCCTGGATTGCAGAAAACTTTGATCCTGGCCATTGACTCTCAGTGGACTCAATCAAATCAGTGGAAGCTATGCAATGTACCTATTAATACTGTCGGCACTAGAGAGCCCAGATATATTGTGCCGGTGTGCCATAAACAGTGTGTCTCCATAAAATATAAAGCTCCTGAAATAGTACTCCAGGGGTACTCACCCCTAAAAGCTATGTTTATATGGGACTGAAGAGATTTTCTTTTCTGCTGGATTCATACTGAATCTGATACAACCCCCCCCCCCCTTAAATATGCATCAATATAAATTCTAGAAGTACAGTAGGCTCCCATAAAAGTATATGGCCCCATATTACAATTTTGTACAGAGCTTGTATGGAGCTATAATATTGTTGTGCACATTAGCCCTAAGCTTCAGATCAGGCTGAAGAGTTGGCACACCCTCTTTTGTTATGTTGTGAGCCCAGGAGGAGCTGGAGTGGAGGACGGAAGTGGTTATGGCTCGGGCTGTCACAGTCAATCATGGTGGCTGTCCTCAAATCGTTGTTTCTTAGGGATGTGCAGTAAAAGGAGGGCGCACCCTTTCTTTCCATGGGGCACACTCTGATTCTGGGGCTCCTGCTTGATGGTAGTTGAGGTGCCCATGATGTTAAATGTCTGTATGGGTGCAAGGCAGGGCATGCAATGGCCGGCATATGGTGTAGGAGTCAGGAACCCAGGCCAGAGATAGAAGAATGAATGTCTCTCTTTACTGTAGTGCAAAATGAAAGTTGCAATACATCCAACCATAGCAGTCACAGTTCCAACTGTACATTGTGCAGTTCTCTCCCAGTATGGATTTAGGCAAGGATGGGAGTTATGGCGCTCTTTGTATATGATCTCTCAATAACATCTATGAGAGATAATAGAGCTCTTGTAAGGGTGGCTCTATTCAGCGAGATATAGAATTTTGAAGGCAGAACAGATAAGGACGTGTCTAAATGTGAAGGGTGTCTTAACAGCCTTCTCTACTGCAGCAAAGTTTGAATGGCTGTAGTAACAGGGTGCCTCGCTGATCCCAATGCTTGGCCAAGCAGATTCTAAGTTCTCTACTTCTCTCCTTTGTCTATTTCCTTCTCTTTCTTTCTGTAGAGCTTGTAGTAATTCACACAGAGATCTGTGTTTCTGGAACTTTCTGGGCCTGAGAATAGAGAACAAAAGTCACATCTTCCTCTCCCTCTCTATCTCTCTGAACTCTTCCCTTAAACTTCCCTTCCCCTTTTTGCTGGCTTGTGTTAATATGAGGAAAATACGGTTTAAGGTTTTCATTATGTGGGAAGTATTATGGGAAGTAAAACATGTTGCAGCACATATTTTGTATTATATACTGATCTCTTAGCCCTTGGGAAAGAAAAAAACAAGCCAAGCTTTATGTATCACACATTTAGACACTTGATACTGAGCATATAGTTGAAATCCCTATAATGCTCCTTCTTTTCGAGACTATTGCCTCTTTCTAAGAATATATGCAAAAAGATAGATTTAATCTTTTGGAATTATGTTGCCGTTATTTGATTTAAAAACTTAACAATACTTGGATTTATTGATGCCTACTCACATGAGATGTCCTTTTACCTACATAATTATGGGATTATAGAAATTGTTTTTGTGCCCATGAAGTAAATGCATTTTATTTATAATGATCAGAGGTATTTCAGCCGCAGCAATCTCACACCTGAGCGTCCTTTAAATCCCCAGCTCTATATTATGAAAGTGCTCCAGGGCATTTCGAAATGGGCTATTAAAAAAAATAAAAAAAAATACAACTGACAAAGATAGCAGGATTTAAAGAATTCCATAAAATAGTGTGTTGCAAATCTAGAAAGTCATCTGTAAATGACAATAATCTGGATTCTGGATTAATTATGTGTATAGTTAGCTATGCTTATTTTATTATTTTTCTGTGTATGTGATATAAATGGAAATCTCATCAATGGGCTAGGATGTTATGAGCAACAGGATTTTACCTTTTGCTTCAACTTCACCTAGTGCACAATTGCGTCTGAATCTGCATTTGGTTAGACTAAAGCTTTGTCTGATTGATTGGGGTGGAGTGCTGATTGTTGAGCCTATTTAAATCTGTCTCAGTTCAGTCTAGGTGCTGGGTATAGTGTTTGCCATGTTCATGTCCTCTTATGTTCTGATCTTGCTTTAGTTTTGTACATTTTATGTTATTTCCACATATTTTGGGGATGTGTAATTCCACTAAGTCTGTTGTATTTTCTATATATTGTAGGACCTGTAGCTCTAATTAATTCAATGTGTTGTGATTTTTTTCTTTTTGCTGTGCTGTTGAATTGTTCCATCTGAGTTGCTGGGTTGACATCAATATCGCATCATTTCTGTTCACTGCTATTCATTTACTACCTATACTGGTGTTTCATACATCTACCATCCACTCCTCATCTCTTCCTTTTGTGACCCTCAGCATTAGTTCCTGTCATCCACTGGAGTATATTGTCTTGTTTTCTGCCAGTATTAATACATGCTTCATTGATGGGGTTTTTGCAACCATCTGGTTGTTGTGCAAGTCAACCCTAATGTACATCCTGGGGGCATCTGAGTACCATGAGCCGCAGTTAGGACTAGTGATGAGCGGCGGGGCAATATTCGAATTTGTGATATTTTGCAAATATTTGGGGGAATATTTCTCATAAATTCTCTAATTCGAGAATTCGCCATTATTTTCTTGATTGCAAAATACAGGTGTGGGTCACTTTTGCTACATTTTTCAAGTTGCTAGAAGTTTCCTGAGACTGGAGAAAATGGTTGGCACGGCAGAACATTACAATAGCTTTATATGCAGATAGAGTGCTCCTATATCTTCTCGATTGGGCAAATCAGCAATTAATGATGCGCATATTTTGGCATAATACGTGCAACTTTACATTTAAGCAGGCCTGGCCACATATTACTGATTGGTGCACTAAGTATTGCTGTGACAACTTGTGACATCATTCACGAGTCGAATTTTAGGATATAAAGTTTAGTTCTTCAGTCTTGTGCAGAACTAGCTTCATTGCACAGGATAGCGGTTGATAAAGTATTTAAACAGAACTAGTACAAAAAAAGAGACACAATTCCCAATAGAAGTGGTGTAGCTATAAGGGGTGCATAAGTGGCAGTTGCCCCTCAGCTAGAGTGTCTATGGTGCCCAATGACTCCTTTTACAATGTAGAAGTAAGGAGTATTATAAATAGAAAATGACATTTGGGGGAGTTTTGGAAAGGACTGCCTCAGAACTAACAAGTTTTAGGCTCTGCTTGGATTGGTGGTGTCACAAGGACAGTGATGTCACTCAGTTTACAACATTCAGCTGATCAATCAGCTACATATAAAATCCAGCTAGTGGAGTAAAGATTTATCTATTCCACTGACTTTTTTTTCTTTCTCTTGGACTTAGTAGGCAGCGGGCACCTCAATAAGCTCAGCTTGATTGTCTTCTATGGGGAAGCAAGGGACTTGTATAATTTAATTTCCAAGCAACTCAACAAAGACCTTCAATGCCAGTTTTGATAAGGAAGCATTTTATTTATGACGAGGCACAGGCCTTGCCATAACTTGAAGGGGTTGTCGGGTTCAGAGCTGAACCCTGACATATCCCAATTTTCACCCAGGCAGGCCCTGTGATATGAGCACTGGAGCATTTCATACTCTGATGTTCTTCTTTGGCATTCACTGAATGGCGCATGGTAAAGGATTTTTTTCGTAGATCTGGTGACCTGACGTCCCGGGCTCTCCATAGGGACTGCCAGGTGGAGGCTTCCGTCCAGCAGTGAGATTGATGATAGGCCGGCCTTAGTGCTGCCCTAGCCTGTAAAACAGCTAGGGCAGCGCTAAAGCAGGCCCATCAGTGCCGAGGAAGTCAGAAAATACACTGCTGGGTGGAAGCCTCCACCTAGCAGTGTACAAAAGTGAACATCGGAGAGCATCGGAGGCGTTCTCCAGGATTTTCATATTGATCCACTAGCCTTGTAATGGGTCATCATTATGGGATTGTGGGGGCTGACTCCCAGCGCCTCCACCGATCAGCTGTTTGAGGAAGCTGTGGCACTCATCAGAGCACTGGTGAGTGCTGCACCCTCCTCACAGTTTACCAAGCGCAGCACCTGGGCAGTGTGTAAAATTAGGTGACTTTTTTCTGTAACAAGTGCAAAAGTCCAGCTCACCCATCCAGGACAGCCATATCCCCGGTGCTCGGAGCCTGAAGAGAAGAGCTTGCAGCAATCAGGAGAAAAAATGGAATGGTTCCGGCACCTAATTTTGCAATAAAAACTTCCTTTATTCGGGGTTCGGTATACACTCTTGTTCACACAGTGGCTGGTAGTTTACGCGTTTCGGACTTTTTTCTGTGTCTGTGAAAAAAAAAGATGCATTTGTGATTTTTTTTTTTAGGCTGGTGGTACATTTTGGTGGAAATTATCATCATTTTACAGCTCACAGTAAAATCTGGTAATGATTAGTGTTGAGCGCGAATATTCGAATAGCGAATTTTTTTAGCGAATATCGGCACTTCGCTAATTCGCGAATATTTCGAATATAGCGCTATAAATTCGCTATTTCGAATATTCGTTTTTTTTTTTTTTTTTTTTTAGTTATATTTTTTTCTTTCCCTCTTCCCAACAGTAGTTCTTACCTGTCCTGAGGATTCCTGGCTTCCTGGCTGCTCTAGTCAGTGCCCATTGCCGCTTCTGCCGACTTCCGTGCTCATGGAGCGTCCCCATCCATGGGAACGTCTCCATATACTAAAATGTACTGTCGGATTTAAGGAATTACGTTGAAATCGCAATGCGATTAATTCAAGTTATATTAATCGCATTGCGATTTCAACTTAGAGCTGGGTTTATAATGGGTCAGCTTGCTAGAATGAACGAAGTTAACGAATATGGAATATAGCAGCACTGCTAAGTTGAATTCGCAATGCGATTAATTTAACTTAAAGTAATCACATTGCGATTTCAACTTAGCACTGCTAGTGCCACTGCTATATTCCATATTCGTTAATTCTAGCCTATGTAAGATAGCAGTGCTAAGTTGAAATCGCAATGCGATTACTTCAAGTTAAATTAATCGCATTGCGAATTCAACTTAGCAGTGCTGCTATATTCCATATTCGTTAACTTCGTTCATTGAATCGTTAACTTCGCTCATTCTAGCAAGCTGACCCATTATAAACCCAGCTCTAAGTTGAAATCGCAATGCGATTAATATAACTTGAATTAATCGCATTGCGATTTCAACGTAATTCCTCAAATCCGACAGTACATTTTAGTATATGGAGATGTTCCCATGGTGATGGGGACGCTCCATGAGCAAGGAACTTTATGGTTGGCTTGGTAGAATTAGCGAATAGCGAATATGACGAATGTATTCGTCATATTCCTCAAAACGAAGATAACAGTATTCTACATCTTCGTTTTAGCAACCTATTCGTCAACCTCGCTAATTCTAGCAATCAAATAGGAAGGTTGACTATAGAGACAGCTGTGTTAAATTCGCTATGCGATTTTATTTTTTTTTAATAGAATAATTATATTACTTGATATAATTATTATAATTATTCTATTTATTAAAAAAATATATAAATAATCGCATAGCGAATTAAACACAGTTGTCTCTATAGTCAACCTTCCTATTTGATTGCTAGAATTAGCGAAGTTGACGAATAGGTTGCTAAAACGAAGATGTAGAATACTTCGTTATCTTCGTTTTGAGGAATATGACGAATACATTCGTCATATCCGTCATCTTCGCTATAATTCTAGATATGAAACCAATAGGAAAGTAGCCTTAAGTTAAAATCGCAATACGCGATTATTTAAATCGCATATTAATCGCGGTAACTAGAATAATGACGAATATTCGATTTCGACGAATATGAAACGAATATTCATTCGAATATTCGCGAATTTCGTCGAAATCGAATATTGCACCTGCCGCTCATCACTAGTAATGATAATGAGTTCTTATCAGTATATTGAGCTATGGAAATGTATGACTTAGGGCTCATGCACACAAACGTATTTTTTGTCTGTGTCCGTTCCATTTTTTTTGCAGCCCATATGTGGAACCATTTATTTCAATAGTGCATTCCAAATCCATAAGTCCGCCTATCCGTTTGGCAAAAAAATAGAACATGTCCTATTCTTGTGCTTTTTGAGGGGAAGGACAAGCATTCAGACGAACGGAACGGAACAGGTGGCCCATTATAAAAATGCCTATTCGTGTCCGCAAAACGGACAAGAATAGAACGTGTTCTATTTTTTTTGCAGGGCCATGGAATGGAGCAATGGATGTGGACAGCACATGGTGCGCTGTCTGCATTTTTTCTGGCCCCATTGAACTGAATGGGTTCACACTCGTTCCACAAAATTGTGTAACAGATGCGGACCCATTCATATGGTCGTGTGAATGAGCCCTTACAATTGATCCGCAAAAAAAAAGGATGTCACACGGATGTCATCTTTTTTTTTTTTTTGGATCCATGTTTTGCGGACCCCAAAAAACATACAGTCATGTGCATGGGGCCTTATAAATATAATCTTTATCACTTATTTTGGTTTTCCAATAAAATGTTGGCTGTCTGTGATTTTTGAGTTATCCAGAAAAAATAAAAAACTCTGGAACAACCTTGATAATTTCTCCAATTTTTCCTTTTTTTCTTTGCTTACGATTTTTCTTTTTTTTTTTTCCGGCTAACCCACTTATCTAGCAAAATCCATATTTTTTGGGCAGATGAGCAGCAAGACCATTGCTGTAGGGTTCAATCTGTTATTCTGGAAAACTGTCTTAGTTGCCTATAGCCAGTTTTCCTTTGCACCACGTTTGGTAAATCTCACCCAATATGTCCTTGTTTAGACGAGATGGAGTGACAAGGTGGAAGGCAAGTTTCGCATCAAGTAATAAAGATTCCACTCACGTTAAAGGCTCCACTGTCTCTACATTGACTTTTAGATGAGATGCTGCTGCAGCTGAAAGGTAAATCAGTACAGTAATAACGGTGGCGACAACCAGAGCTCGTTAATGAAGGTAATGATCTTCTTCGCACTTTCCCCACCGGATCAACCACTTGTCTGACTTGTTGATAGCTTGTAGAGTGGACACAATGATGAATCACAGTATAAGTCGTAAGTTTTTTCCTTCCCAGGAACATCTCCCTGCTCTGCTTCTCTGGGCCCGTGACTTGAGACGGACAGTCACAATTAGACTTTTACATTATCGCATGGCAATGCAGAAAAATCAGTGGTGGCACCTAGAGATCGCCAAGCATGTGGAATGTTAATACTTTGTTAATACAGATATAGTCAGTAAAGACAAAAAATAGATGAGTATAGATAATAATAAAGAATTAAATGTAGTCTGTCTCCAGGAGATTCACTGATAAACCAGACACAGTGCCTTGTAGGTCTAGCTCACCTGAATTTAAGGATACCTTTCTCTTAGTGATCCATTGCTTCATTCTGCAAAAAAAGTACTCTAAATCCATATGAAAATGAGAAGCTAAATGCACCAAGGGTGGGTACACGCCAGTCTGTACACCCTTGTTCCTCCTGCTCCCTCTGCCAAAACCTCCCTCTCCTTCTAGATTGGCAGGCCAAATGGGATGACAATGCAAGAACCTGACCCTGTCAATCAAGGAGAGGAGGAGGCTGGCAGAGGAAGCATGAGTGCACAGAGTGTCATGTACCTGCCCTTGGTGCACTTAACTTCTTACTAACATATGTATTTAAAGTATTTTTTCTCCAGAATGAAGCAATGGATCTCTAAGTGAAAGGTATCATTAAATTCAGATGAGCTAGCCCTACAAGGCACTGTGTCTGGTTTATCAGTGAATTTTCTGGAGACAGACTCCCTTTAAAAAGGGACTGCTCTCCTGACATGTCTGTTTTAGTAAAAAATTGTGTTCCCCATAATGTAAGGGCTCTACATTGTGTTGCTCCTCTGTTATAACGCCTAGAAATGTATGAATAAAATGACAACTGGGTGTTACCATTGGGGGTGTGCTCCTGCAAAGTCTCACACTGTCTAATCAGTGTCACACTGTTTAGGGATACATCCGTTTGACAAGGGAAATGTGTCAATTTACTCTTCATTTTCTAGTAGGCATAACATTGGAACAACTCAGCGCAGAGGTCTAAGAATAGATGCTCCAGAATTGTTATAATGCAAGTATTTACTAAAACAGACATGTCAGGAGAGCGGACCGTGTTGCCCACTATTAGGGTTCTGATCCAGATGGGGGCATACTGAGAGCACAGCCATCTGAACATTTACTGCTATGGGACTTCTGAGCAGAGGGTGGCCATGCATGCACAGCTTGCTCTGTGTTCATCTTGGGGACCCAATCTGGATATAGATGTGGATCCTAGAGGTGGGACCCGCACCTATCTGACAATATGCCATAAATATCCCAGATGCATATATCCCTTTAAAGGGGTTGTGCCATGATTGATGTAAAAAATAAAAATCAGACATTATGACAATATCTTTCTAACAAAGCTAGTACCAGCCCTGTACCTCACATGGATCCAGGGATCTCCACATTCACTCTTCCAATTGCTCTGCAAAATTATCTTTATCCTGGCAGCTCAGGGGATGTGCCCTGGCAGCTGCAGCTCTCTCCCTGTAACTGCCACAGCTTTTAACAGAACATATGGCTGGTTACAGTTGAAAATTTAAACTGAGCGTGTTCGACTAGTTTAATGGACAAAAAATAACGTAAAGAACAAACAGCAGGTGGCGCTATGCAGATACTTTTATTGAATAGCTCACTGGCTGTACTTAATTATTCATTACATGCAATTACAAAAGTATTCACATTCAGATGCTGGTTTAAAAAATTTAGAATATGTGTCGTGACACAACCCCATCAAGTCTATTACTAGCAAGACATTCCTCCACCTGGGGCAAATCAGTCAACTTTCTACCACAGTCCAGCTTCCAACAATCCTAGCACCGGGTTGCAAACTCCTTCTGTCAATGCTGTCACTAGTGTATTTTAAATTAAGCGTACTAAACCAGACAACCTCATTACGGCTCGCTATATGTAATGATCATGTATAAAAATCCCCGGCTCCAAGGGAGCCACTTACACGTACGTGTAATACGGCAAAAGAAACTTTCATCTCGAGCAAAACGGCCACAGACTACAACTTGTCACTAACTATATACTGGGATATCTCTGCATAAAATGCTGGGGTAGTGATGGTACTAAGAGTACTGAGTGCCTGTTTTTAATCAGCGAATGTGAAGAGGTTTCATCACGCTAACCGGAGCTCGGTGAATAAGACTCCCTCGAAAATAGAAAGCTCTTGTCAAACAGTTTGATTTAGACTTCCAATCTAATTATGAAACTGAGATTTCTTTTCACTTCAACTTGAAAGATTTAATAACTTCTCCGCATCCACAATTTCAGGCAAATCCCTGAGCGTTATTTCACAATGGAAGCGGCAAAACAACAGCCGGTGCTCCAGGGCTCATACATTTTGCTTAGATAAAATAAAAAAGTCATATGAAAAATGACAAGGATGTATCAGACCATGCAGCAATTAAGTCAGAGCCGCATCTTGCTCTTCACTTATTAAACTTCACATTCATAGACTTCTAAATTTGGCAACTGTGGACATACGGCCATGTCTTCCCAATCCTTGCTGCAGGGAATAAAAGAGATAAAAAAAAAATCAGTTTCCCTATAGAATAGTTAAGAGCTTTACTGTAGGATGCATTTATATCCCTGCTCTCCTATGAATCCAGCATGTTCTGGTAGGTACCGTCATACCATGTTAATTCTCTAAGTGTAAGGGAGGGTAAGGCTTTAACAACCCTTACAAATGTGACTGTGTGCTTCTGCAACTGTGTCCATCATGTTCCCTATATTTATATTTAATATGATGGATTGAATGTATGGTACAGTTCGACTGCAATATTAAGTGCTGCCACTAGATGCCTCTTTGATAATATAGAAAGGTAAAGTTATATAAACTGTAGTAAATCAGGAAGTAAGTCAGTGTGTGGCTGAGCCACAAGGCAGGCAGAAGTCCCCTGTACTGAGTGCAGCAATGATGGAAGTTGGAGAAACAGAGCGAAAGGTATGAAAAAGCTGGATATAGCCATGTGGTCAAGATTCCTGATGCAGTTTTTAGAAGCCAAAATCAGAAGCGTATCACGAAAAGAGAGAAAATATATAGGACAGATATGACGTCCCCTCTTTTTTTAATTCACTTCTGGTTTCGGCTTCCAAAACTGCCTCAGAAAACCTGGCCGTGTGGCAATACCCAAGGGCAGCCTGCTAAAAGAGATACAGCTGCAGAGACTGCTATTGGTGAGGTGATTGCACTAACCTTCAATTCAGACCCTGTGAGGCATGCCTGTGGAGATGAAGAGCATGGTGCAAGAGGACAGCAGCCATATGGACTGAAAGCTGTCGAATATGACAATTTTTTGTGTAAATTTTGCAAGTTGTGGCAAAGGGGAGGTTAGGTTTGGGGCATGTCTGTGTGTGCATTAAGTGCATGAGCGACAGTAAGACCTGCTGAGAGACCAAGCAGAGGTCTGGGCCTAGACAACCATGAGGAGTACAACAGTGGGCAGAGAAAGAGTTAGAGGTAGCAAAAGAGTCACTGAAGTCAAATGAGGAGTGGATCCCAAGGTACTCGTTTAGATAAAACAGACGGGTCCTGGAGAATGTAGGCCCTCAGAGGGATTAGTTATCAGACAGAGAGAGAGAGAGCTGTAAAGGCAAGTGAGTCTGAGAGAGTCTGTTAACTAGAGAGGCAGTGGCTGGGAGGATCTATTGACTAGAGAGAAAGAAAGTGGCTGGGAGAATCTTTTGTGTAGAGAGACAGTGGCTGAGAGATTCTGATGTCAAGAGAGACAGTAGTGGCTGTGAGAATCTATTGTGTAGAGAGACAGTGGCTGAGAGAGTCTGTGTTCTTTCCTTCCTTCTTTCTTTCTTTCTTTCTTTCTTTCTTTCTTTTCTCCCATCTTTATTCTGTCTAATAGAAAAACAAGATGTAAATTGAACAGAATCAGAATGTTTAGAAAAATTCAGGTTGAATTTTACGTTTTTAGAATCAATTTTCTAATTTCTACTTTCTGTTCTGTCCCATATTCCCTATAAATGAATAGACGAAGCGGCCACTCTGTGGCCTCCTCATGCTGCTGCCACCTTCGCAATCTCTCGTCATCGTGCCCTCTGTGGCCTCCTAATGCTGCTGCCACTTCTGTAATCTCTCGTCGTTGGCCACTCTGTGGCCTTCTCATACTGCTGCCAACTCCAGACTCTGTCATTGTGCCACTCAGTGGCCTTCTCCTGATGCTGTTGCTGCCGCCACCTCCAGACTCTGTCATTGTGTCACTCAGTGGCCTTCTCATGATGCTGCTGCTGCCGCCACCTCCAGACTCTGTCATTGTGCCACTTGGTGGCCGTCTCCTGATGCTGAAAACTCCAGATTCTGTCACCGTGACACCCGGGGGCCTTCTTCTGATGCTGCTGCCACCTCCAGACTCTGTCATTATGCCACTCAGTGGCCTTCTCCTGATGCTGCTGCTGCCACACTCTGTCATTGTGCCACTCGGTGGCTTTCTCCTGATGCTGCTGCAACCTCCAGACTCTGTCATCGTGTCACTCGGTGGCCTTTTCCTGATGCTGCTGCTGCTGCCGCCACCTCCGGACTCTGTCATTGTTCCACTTAGTGGCCTTCTCCTGATACTGATGCTGCTGCCTCCTCCACACTCTGTCATTGTGCCACTCGGTGGCCTTCTCCTGATGCTGCTGCTGCCACCACCTCCAGACTCTGTCATTGTGCCACTCGGTGGCCTCCATATACTGCTGCCAACTCCAGACTCTGTAGTTGTGCCACTCGGTGGCCTTCTCCTGATGCTGCCAACTCCAGACTCTGTCATTTTGCCACTCGGTGGCCTCCTCATACTGTTGCCACCACCAGACTTTGTCATTGTGCCACTCGGTGGCCTTTTCCTGATGTTGCCATCTCCAGACTCTGTCATTGTGCCACTCAGTGGCCTTCTCTCGATGCTGCTGCTGCCACCACCTCCAGACGCTGTCATTGTGCCACTCAGTGGCCTTCTTCTGATGCTGCAAACTCCAGACTCTGTCATTGTGCCACTTGGTGGCCTTCTCATACTGCTACCAACTCCAGACTCTATCAATGTGCCACTTGGTGTCTCCTCATACTGCTGCCACCTCAACATTCTGTCATTGTGCCACTCGGTGGCCTTCTCATACTGCTGCCAACTCTAGACTCTGTCATTGTGCCACTCGGTGGCCTCCTCATACTGCTGCCAACTCCAGATTCTGTCATTGTGCCACTTGATGGCCTTCTCCTCATGCTGGAAACTCCAGGCTGTATCATTGTGCCACTCAGTGGCCTCCCCATACTGAGGCCAACTCCAGACTCTGTCATTGTGCCACTCGGTGGCCTCCTGATACTGCTTCCAGCTCCAGAACCTTTCAGTTGGCCCCTCTGTGGTCTCCTCATGCTGCTTCTACCTCACCACTATGTCACAGGTCAACTCTGTGGACTTCTCATGCTGTTACCATCCTCCCCACTTCATGACTGGTCCACTATTTTGGCTTTCGGCCTGGCTGACATTATCATTAATTTAAACTTTCTTCTGATCTGTCAGAAGGAAGGAAAAATGAGCCGCACAATGGATCCTGTCTGTGTAGCAGCTGTAAGGTCTGTATGGTCCGATCAGAATTGGCTTATGATTTGGTAGCCAAAAGCAGGAGTGGGTATTCTATTCACATGTCAGCTCTGTTTTAGATCCACTCCTGTTTTTTTTGGCATTAGCAATACTGATGGATTATTGAGCAAATGCTGACCAAGTGAAGGCGGATACTCCACAGACAGGATCCGTTTTTTGTGGGTTATTGTTCTGATGGATCAGAGGAAGGGCAAATTAATTAGTGACGTCAAGACAAACTTACTGCTGACACCCTCTCTACTCTGTCAGGGGGGGGGCTCTACTTGTATAAGCGTTTAATAGAACAGGTTCTATGTGGAATCAGCTGAGAGGGTCTAAAAGGACTGCACTTCTTCTTGACGCTAACATCTACCTGTAAGGCTGAGTTCATACTTGAGTAATTTGGTCAGTTTTGGCCTGTGACTGCCCAAATAAGTGAAGTATGCAGTGATTCTAAGAGCGACCCCTGTCATCTGCATGTCATATTGACTCGCCGTATTATTTCACTACCACAGCAGACTCCCTATGCATGATACTGCAAGGTTCCGTGTTCTACACCCCTATAAAGGCTCTCTGCAGCCCAGAAATAGCTGTTTTTTAATGTAATTCGTCGCGAATAAATTCGGATCGAAGCTAATCTTTTAGAAAAATTTGGCGAATCGGCCAAATTGAATTTTTTTGAAATTCGCTCATCTCTAGCTGCATTATACAATACATTGCTAAGGGTTTTAAGTAACAATTTTTTAAAGCTTAATCAAATTTTTTTTATTTACCTCTTGACAGTCTTTTGCACCTTAAAGAAATTCATGTATTTTGATCAAATACGTATGGTATGGCCGTGCTTCAGGCTGCATAATTATTGGGCTAATATCCATGGTAGGTAGAGAGCATTTTTAAAGTGAAATTCCCATGGGATCCAATAAATTGCATACTGGGGAGTAAAAAAGGAACCTAAAGGTTTTAAAAAAGTCATATAAATGTACTTTAGAGACTGATGGTGGCTAGAAAATTAATAATGATAAATGGGAAGACAGAAAGCCCACTGGCAATGCAGCTCTGCAATCAATATATGGATAATCTGAAGGACGCAGAGAAAGTCCAGTGTATATCAAAAGGATATTTGGAATGAAGTTACAATCATTGGAAAGTGTGGAGAAATCTGGTAAATTTATATAGGGAAATTTGTTTTAGTTTTTTTCTGCTGTAACTAAAAAATTAAAGACCTCAAAAAACAATATTTAACTTAAAAAATTGGAGATTTTTTCCAAATAAAAAATATCACATATTTAATTTACTTTTAAAATAGAGATTTTTTTCCCTCTTAAATTCTTGCTGCTATAGTTTCCTGAAGTCAAAGAAGAATCGTTTCATATCACTGGTTACACAAATGACACATAACCTCTACCCACAGTTTGCGCTCTGCCGATGAAAGGTTTTAAATCAAATGGAATGTTCTCTTTTATCTCACAAAAGGAGTTACCTAATGCCACCTGGATGGGGATCACTGTTGAGAAATTTAAAGAGAGAATGAATATGAGAAAAGAGCTATAGAAAGGGCCGCTTAAATTGGAAATAGCAATCCTCTCAAGACGGATAACAATAGAAATGCTCTATAAGGCATGAACCACTCACACCAGAGAAATATCAAACTGGTAATTCTCATGTCACGTCCCTTTGGTTCTCATTTTTCTGCATGGCATGTGAAATTGTGTGGAGGGATTTAAATGTGTATTCATGCTTTATCCTACCAATTTTGCCTTCATGCATAAAGTCTCCAAAGTTTTTTGCTGATTCATGAGGTACTTTAGGGCGATATCTGAGTTTATGGTCACTGGACAAGAGGGATAGAACTATTTTGCACATCAGTAAATCTTTGAAATGGTTCCCATTTTTGCTTCATCCATTTCATTGTATAATGTATATGTTATATATCTATCTAGATAGGCTAAAGCAAAAAAAGAAAAAAAGATACAAACATTTTCAAAAGATATCCTTATGAAATTAGTTGCAGCCATTCTATTTTCCAGTTTTCCAGGCAACTGTAAGACCTTGGACTCAGACTGAAATTATTTGAACCTTTATCAATCATCCGATTCAGCAAAATCGAATTGAGTTTTAGAAAAAAAAAGTTTGCATAGTGGCTGTGCTTCTTTGTAAAAAGATAACTGTAAAGGAACTGGTGTTTTTGGGGGTTTCCTAATGGATTTTTCAGCCATATTATTCAGCTGCAACGCTAGATGCATTTCACTCAGAAGCAATACAATACAGTGCTGGCAGATTCAACAGAAGAGAGACAGCTCTCTCTTCTGTTGAATCTGCCAGCACTGTACTGCTGTGACATCCTTTCCCCTACTTCCCACTATGTTTATTGTCTTCTCTTCAGAAGCAGTTTAGAATCAGTTCTTTTATCAGGATCAGGATCTCAGCTAGCTCTGACAGGCCCCAATTTCATAACAGCCATGTTTTGAGTTTCTGTTATTAGGGATTTATCTTACCTGACAACAGGCAGTGGACTGCAAATTAAATGGATGTGAGTACCATTGACACAACTTTTTTAAGGTGGATGCTGCCATAGTTTTTTAATGAAGTGATTTTGAAATTGGCTTATTCCACCATTCTCTATTAAATGGAATGAAGTTGTGTGATAGTACAGTGACACCTTAAGAAATTCTGTTATCTGTACTTCTAGCAGAGTTAATAGGCACTAGAAATGGTAATTTCAATGGTAGTCATTACATAATTAAGGGATGGTGCTTCCAGTTTTAAGCTTCCCTGTCCTATCTAGTGAAAGAGACCCTAATTGAAACCCTGGGTCACATTTTTTTGGGCCAGTCATGTTTTTAATCCCTGCAATGGATGCAATGCTGCAGTAACAAAATTCATCCACTACACAATGACTAGAGCTGTGTAATTCCGACATCTACTTTCGGGACAGAAGTTATTCAGCAGAGGTGCAGCATGTGGGACTGATGAGATATTGATGGCGATCCTAGAGATAGGCCATAAATATAAAACTACTAGACAAACAAGCAAATGCGTCAACTCTATTATGCCCAACAGATGATGTTCTCATGGGAGGTCAGCCAGAGGTGGTTGGCAGAAGCTTTTGAGATTGCATTGATGATTGGTGAAATTAATCCAATAGCTGTAGTGCCTAGTCATTATCCAAAAGTCTTGAAGGCCCACACTGAAGAACTTCAGTGAGCAAAGTAAGATGAGTCTCTTGGAGCTGCTTATCTCTTTTTCATGGTACTTTAAGAACAAATAAAACGTAAAGAGGAGTTTTCTTCCCCTGCTTCGTCCATTCTTTTTTCTCTACAGTCCCTTTGCTTGAGATCATATTTATGATTAATTTATGATTTAGCAACAGTAGGTGGTCTAGGCGTGTTGGGTTATTTTGCTCTGCTGGTGCACAAGACAGATTTTCAGAATGCACCTTGCAAACCTAAAAGTTAGCATGATAACTGTTAGATGGGCAAATCCATAAATTGCACTCCCCTACTCAATGGTGCCATAGGCAGCCTACTACTTTACCTTTCCACTCATTACCCTTGTTCCCCTGATTGCCATACATATTTTTTTTTAGGATTCAATTTTGTTTCCTTCTTCCTTGTGCAATCTTATACTGAATAATACTCTACCCAAAGCTGGTGCACATTTAGACTTTGCTTTCTGTAATATTTTTGACATGCATTTTCCAATATCAGTAACAATGATGGCTCACATTTACTAATGTAATTGCACTTAAAATGTATCATAAAATGCACCAAAATTTGTTGTGATCATATTAGTAAATGTAGGGCAATCTATTTAACTATCAAATAAATTTGCCTATAGTTATAGGGGTTTTCTGGGTCAACAATATCTGATTGGTAGGAGGCCTCCCTGCAACACTACCGATCACCTATTGGCCTCTTCCTTGGCTTGTGATGTCACGTCCATTAATAACATGACATGGGATTGAGCTGCAATACCAAGCAAAACCACTATACAATCTACGGCTGTGTGCTTGGTATACTATGAAGAGGCCACAGCATGTGTCCAGTCGCAACCCCACCAATCAGATATCAATGACCTATACTGAGGATAAGTTATCAGTATTAAACTCTAGAAAACAGCATTTCGACTTCTTCGTGTGTCCCCTCTTCACGTGTTCCTGAAAGATTCATGAGTGTCAGCTACTCAAGTATTTAGTTGCTGTGCCTCCGGTGAATCACAACTTTAGTTTACATTTTTGCAGAATTAATCACACCTCAAACTGAGAATCACAAAATATATGGGTCTATGAGGTCGGCTTCATAAAAGGATAGATTCAGTTACTACATTGTTGCAAAAACTTTGCTTCAAAAGCCATAAAATCGTGGACTGCTCTTTCAATGCAGTCTTGAAATGTCGAAACTAAAGTAGTGTAATGCCCAGTACTAGAGTGTCATATCAAATGTGATCATTAACGATCCTGAAAGTAGTGTGTTCCCCCTTGAGGACCAAGTTGTTTGTACTAAAGCGACAAACAGTTCAATAGATAGGAGACCTTTGGACCGAGGTGTCCAGTCTTGGTTGGTTACTTCCACTTTACTACTACTTTACTCTCCAGGTGAATGCCATTGTTGGCATACAAGGCATGGGGAATTGGACCAAAGGTCATAGAAAGGGTGTTGGGGAATTAAAAAAAAAACACCTTTTGTCCTGGGTGGCAAAACCACACAATAATAGGGAGCCCAATTTAATCTTTCCTATATGACTCTACAGAAAAAAAAAAATGCATAAAAATACCCCCCCCCCCACATACCCCAAAAAATTTTATCTAAAGGAGTTTTTAAGGACTTAGACATTAACAACCTGAGCTGCAGTACGTGGCTGAAACAGCTGATCGGTGGTGGTGTGACATGTCGGACCTGAGGATAAGAAATCATTATATAAATTCTGGATAACACCTTAAATCTAATACCCTCCTTTAATCCTATTTAGTAATTTTTTGCAATATCTAATGTATATTTTTGAAAAATGGCTTGACAAAGCGCAACAAGCGCAAAACTTTGCCTTTGAGCTGTGCTGTGCCCGCATACGGCTGATTTTTAAATGTGAATAAAGCTGCAAAGAGTTTTTGGTGAGTGCCGCATCTTTTTTGTTCCTTCATTGTACCAGTTATATGCTATTTCATGCTGAGTACCGCCGTTATTCACATTTGATTAGTTCAGCACCAAATTAATCCCCACACTTACAGCAGTGCCGACCATACTCTCTACTTTTCCTTATTTTTGAAAATATATTATTTCTTTTCATTTCGATATCGCCTAAGTCTGTCACTCTAACTCAAACATTTCTGTATTTCTGACCTGCTAGGCAATATCTGAATGATAGCTTTTCCATTAGGCCCATACATATGGAAATTAAGACATCAATTCTGACCCAGTTAATTGTTGTTTCAGGGTGACATGTGAGAGCCTGCCGTACAACTCAAAAGTGTGTTATTTTCTCCCATTTTATGAAATGTCTATTAATAAATAATCTTGACTTCCAGTGCTGCTTCAGGATAAAACGAATGTGCCATTTAGAATTTGATTGCCATATTAATAATTCTTTGTCATAAAGAATGAGCGGTAAATTATTTAGGAGACATTTGAAAGGTTAAATAAAGGCCCATAAACATGAAAGTATTTTTTATGTCCTGGGCACAGTGTATTTTTGCGAGATATAAAGTCATTCTGTTTAAAGTGCCATGCAGTGTGCGGAGGTTTATGAGGATGTGCTATCCAAATGACTTTTTCTGTGTACATTCTCCTCGCCGCACAATGATCTTCCTTTCATATCAGTTAGATGTCCTTAAAAGGGTTCTCTTGAACCGGGGATTATTGCCAAGCAAAGTCTATAAATTAAAAAAAGACTCACCTGTCACCAGTGCTCCAGTTCCAGCACTGAGCTCCCCTCTTCTCCCCTTCCGGGACCGAAAGTGTGATGTGGCATCCACACATGCCGACCAATCAGTTGCCTCAGCAGTGACATTTACAGGAACAGCACACAACTGCTGCAGCCGCTGAGGCCATTTTTGGCCAGCAGCGGTAACGTCTGTGGATGGCATGTAACATTTTCAGGGACCAAAAGTGGGGGAGAAGGGAGCTGGGTGCTGGAACTGGAGTTGTTGTTTTTTTAATCCATGCAGTCTGCCTGGCCATATTAAAAGGAGTTCCTGTTCTCAGAGAACCCCTTTAACAACACTTCCTCCATAACTATATGAGTCAATATCCTCCATGCAAGGTGTTCATAGTAGATAGTCTAGCAAATTCACTCTAATCACTGTAGCACTGTTATGACTGCTAGTCCTCAGTAAACCCTAGGCTCATGCACGTGACAAGATGTTGTGCCTGAACGGTTTCTTTCTTTGGAGTCATAGGCTCTGTGCACTGCCATAAAGACTCTGTTGGACGCTGTGTATACAATGTGCGCCCCTAAAAGTATTATTTAGTGGAACACTTCCATGTATATGGAGTCCATTAAAGTATGTAAAACATGCAATTGAACCATCATACAACTACGTGCTATTTGTCCCAAGCTAGCAAGAGATGTGAGCATATTGATTTACATGATTGCACAGCTGTGCGGTGGTTGTGTTGTGTATGAGGGGGTCAGATTCTCCCCAAAGGGGTTTAATCTAGCAGCAAGGATGCTGTTCCACCTACAGTTTCTGTTTTTTTCGGAGGTGTATTTCAAAGTAGTCTTCTATAGCTTTATCAAAATAGGTGCTAATAAACATGAAATTTACCTTAGTGGATATAGGGTTGACGATATAAAACCCTATGACACTGTTTTTTTAGAAAAGTATTTCCGATGAATGTGATTCTATAAAATTTCTCTGACTTGATAGAAGACCATCTGAAACTGACAAACCTAATGTATCATAGTCCTTTAGTTCGACCACTGTTGACCATTCACAATAGTATGCAGTTTATGAAGTCGTATTGGTGAACCATCTTGCACTCCATAAAGTTTCCATCTTAATCCATCTTCACCTTAGCTACACGTATGTCACTAGAGCCAAGTGGACTAATATGACAGACTATGTAAGTGGAAATATGCAGTAATATGAAAGGGGTTCTCCAAGATTTTGATATTGATGATCGATTCTCAGGATAGGTCATCTATATCAGACCAGCGGGGGTCTGAATCCAGGCACCCCTGATCAGCTGTTTGAAAAGACCAGTGTGACACACCCATTTCCTAGGGAAAAGGATTGTACCACAGCACTCTTGTAGTTGGTCTTTAATTCCTCTTTATTGCCCCAGTATGCGACGTTTCGACTCCTCAGTCTTTTTCTTTTTCATTACAGGGGATTGATTTATGACCAAAGATTGTGCTGTCCCTTCGTTTGTGTTTTTTACTTACGGCCTCTTCCTAGGCCAGTGACATTGCGTTCATTAGTCACATGGCCTAACGCAGATCAACCCCATTCAAATAAATGGCGCTGATCTGCAATACCAAGCTCAGCCACTATTCAATGGACCACGTCCACGGCACTCACTGAAGCACCTTAGCCTCCTCAAACAACTGATCAGCAGGGGTGCCGGGTGTTGAACCTTCACCAATCTGATACTGATGACCTGAGGATTGGTCATCATCAATATCAAAATCTTGGAAAACACCTTTAAATCTAGGCAGCAATAAATGATGTACCACCAATGGTTTAATTTGCCCCTTTGCTCATTCAGTAATTTTTTTATTTATTTTCTTGTAGAGCAAGCATTGTACAGAAGAAAATTATTTACTTCCAGGATGAAGGCTCCCTTACAAAAAGAATGTGCGAGCAAGGTAAGAATATTACTAGCATACATCTTGAACACTTTTATGTTTTCAATTATTTAAAGAAATGTTCCTATCTTATAACTTGATGACATATCACTAGGATATACCGTCTTTTTATGATCCGTGGGGGTCTAACCTCTAGGAGTCCACACCAATGCTGAAAATGAAGAGACCACAACACTGTAGTGTTACCACCCACACACTGGGAGTGTTACCGTTCAGGGAAAATGTAGAAGGGGATGCAACCCTAAACCGGAGTTGCAGTCCCCTCATTCTAAAGAGAGTCATCTCAAGACTCTTTAATGCCTCTGTATATTCAAAACATCTCAGAATGATAAAATTGAATAATGCTCACCGAAAACCTGCGGCTTCCGTTTCTAAGATGCCCAGTCCCATGCCATTCTCTTACTTCTTGCTGATGCAATGACATTCCAACTCAAGTCACTGCCAACACAGTCACTGACTGTGTCAGTAGGTAAAGCAACAGGGTCCAGCCAACCTCGTAACAGAATTGACAGAGGATCGGTGAGCAAACTTTCAAAATTTATTTTCACCATGTTGAGATGTTCAAATTAAATATATTTTCCCTGGACAGCCTGGTTAAATTGCTCATTTAAAGGGTTTTCCAGGATCCTCTGGATAGGTCATCAGTATCTGATCAGTGGGGGTCTGACACCCGGGACCCCTACTGATCAGCTGTTTGAGAAGGCACTGGCACTCCTGCGAGTGCCGTGGCCTTCTCCATGGTCACCAAGCACAGCGCCGTACATTGTATAGTGACAATGCTTAGTATCACATCTCAGCCCCATTCACTTCAATGAAGCTGAGCCGCTCCTATGCCACGTGACCAATGAAAGTGTCATCACTTGGCCTAGGAAAAGTAGAGAGAAGCCTGCATCGCTACTTCAAGCGCTGCTGCCTTCTTGAACAGCTGAATCACGGGGGTCCCGAGTGTCGGACCTCCACCAATCAGATACTGATGACCTATCATGAGTATTAAAAATCTCGGAAAACCCTTTTTAAATATTCACAGTACACAATAAACTACATTTTTGTATATTTTTTTCAGATGCAACCTTCGATAGTGGAAATGAAAAGACAATCCCAGACTGTTGTGCATGTGGCACCGCTAAATATAGGTTAACTTTCTATGGAAACTGGTCAGAGAAGATGCATCCTAAAGACTATCCAAGTAAGTATACCTACATCTTGTTATTTTAGGTGGAACAATAGTGGGCAAAATTTTGTAACAAGTTTGTCATTCAAGTCAGTGGCATAGCTCCAGGGGTGCTGAGAAAGCAACCATAGACCATGCTCTGTGGCTGTGGTGGTCCCAAGGCAATCTGACCACATAAAAGCACCATTTTTATAAATGGCACATGGTACAGTTGAAGATTTTGATTAGGAGCCTTTTTTATTTAAAAAAAAAAAACAGTCTGAGAATCAGACGGGCAGTCATAACAATATCTTCTTCAAAAGATCTATTTGATCTCCTTTAGTTGTGTTTAGTTGTGTGATGTATTCTGTTGAGCTACAGAAATGGTCCCAATGGGTCGTCTGTCAGCCAAGGGCGCTGCTCATTGAAATATCCATCCATGTAATTACTTCCACTGTTTTCTACCCTCGAAAAATATGATTCATTGTTGCCTATAACAGTTTCGACCTTCCATTCTTAGAAAGGCAAAGGAAACTCTTTAATGAAATGTCTTATCTGTAGCTTTCAATATTGGATGACAGAATCATTTTCCACTACCTTTTTTTTATTGGCCTTTTCTTTTAAATCGCCAATTACACATGGGTCTCATACAGAAAGAAATCTACTGCTGGGAACATGCTGACAGTGTTTTTTTTTTTTTTTTTTGTGGAAGACATTTATTTAACAGTACGATAAGGGTTTTGACAATGAAGGTACATTAACCCCTTAGTGACCACCCATACGCCTTTTTACGGCAGTCACTAAGGGGCCTTAGGCTGGGCCGCCTGCACTAACAGCCCGAACCGGCAATGGCGCCCGCCACATGTAAAGTGCTGACAGAGGGACCGGACCCCTGTGTCTCCCATCGGCACCTCGCAAATGCGATCGTGGGGTGCCGATGTGTGTGAAGGCTGGCTAGGGTCTCGTGTAGGCCCCAGATCAGCCTTAAGTAATTTCCTGCAGGCTGCGCCAGAGAGGCACAGCCTGCTGGTCAATGTTTGAATAGCACTGATATTAAAATGCAGTGCGCTATAGGGATAATGCATTGCATTTTAAAATAAATCAGAATGTTGTCTGTTATAGTCCCCTTGGGACTATTAAGTGGTAAAAAAAAGTTAAAAAATAATAATCTCATTTAAAAAATTAAGCTTTTTTTTCCATTGAAAATACACTTTTCAATGAAAAAAAATAGCAAAAAAAAAAATTGCCCCCATATGTTTGGTATTGCCGCGTCCATAACGACCCAGACTACAAAAATATAATGTAAATTATCCCCTATGTTGAACACCCAAAAGAGAAATTGCTAATTTATTCTTAGTTGCCGACGAAAAAACGTAATAACAAGCGATCAAAAAGCACCCTTTTAATCCAAAATGATATCAATGAAAAATACAAGTCTTCCCTCAAAAATCAAGCCCTCACAAAACTCCATAGAAAGAAAAAAAAAAGTTATGGGTCTTGGGAAGCGGCAATGCAAAAAAAAAAAAAAATTCCTTTAAAAAAAAGGGGTTTTATTGCAAAAAAGTAGTAAAAAAATACTATATGTATTTGGTATCACTGTAATCATAGTGACCCAGAGAATAAAGATATTATGTTAGTTTATAGCTCCTCCCACCCAGTTACATAGACACTCCCCTATCACTGCCTCTTAAAATGACCAGCTAGTTTATAGCTCCTCCCACCTAGCTAGTTACATAGACACTCCCCTATCCCTGCCCCTAACAACACCCAGCTAGTTCATAGCTCCTCCCACCCAACTAGTTACATAGCCACCCCGCTATCACTGCCCCCTTAATGTGTCACAGAAAAGTGAAACATTTTTGTTTACAAACAAAAATCTGATTTTATTATATTATTTCATAGAATTGAGATATTTTTATTTTTTTTAAGTGGTATATTTCCTTAACGGAGT
The DNA here is from genome assembly GCA_033119425.1 of Bufotes viridis. Lineage (NCBI taxonomy): Eukaryota > Metazoa > Chordata > Amphibia > Anura > Bufonidae > Bufotes > Bufotes viridis. Next base: position 21,546,319 of record CM065598.1, on the reverse strand, counting down.
GTTCCTAATGAAATAAACTTTAACTCCTAATCCTAATAATTAATCCGGTCCTAAGCCATTTTTATAGGGCAGTAGTATAGACACACTTCAATGTTCAAATTATGACCATAACACCCCAACCTCTTGTGGGTCTACTGATCTAGACTTAGGCCACATAGGATCCTATGGTGATCTAAGTCCAACTAGGTAGAACTACTGGACATCTAGGTATAGGAGCTGTAAGAATGTTAATGTTAATCTGAAATCATCGTTATCTCGTCATCTTGACCACTTATATATAACAATGTAATTATAGTGCTCCCTCTGGATACAATGGCCTCAGGATACAGTATTTTCAACATACAATGGTCTTTCCTGACCCAATATAACTTAAAACTAGACATAACATACAATGTCTCAAACTCAGATCTAACCAATCAATCAAGGCCACTTCCCTGGTATAATAGCTGTATGAGTTGCTCAAGAGCAGCTATTCCTGACTGTTATATGTAAGGACTTGTTTTATTTATGTTAGTTATCTGCTTATTTTTCTTAATTCCTGATTTTCTCTTATCTTGGATGACATTTTGAGGTTTTGGAACCGATTACTCAAGTTACAATGGTCGTCCTGGAGCCAATTAATATTGGTACTTGAGGGAAACTGTATCTACTGTATATTTATGTAGTAACAACAACCTTAGTAGTTTGCAAGACTACAGCACGTGACTTTACATATAGCAATCGCTTCCAAGTCCTAATCAATGGCTCATGGTAGTCAGATACCCCCCACCATGCCATCACTAGAATCCCCACCGGCTCCATTAACTATAATAGGGTCCGGCAGAGATACAGTCGCAACCTGGTCAGTATGTCGAGAATTGGTTGCACGAAAAATCAGAAAGCTTAACCCACACAAACGCAACTACTGTACAATACAGACAACAATAAGACTGTGAAACAAAAGATCCAAGGATACACTAAAATGAAGCCAATGGACCACGATTCAAGGCTTTGGAAGCAACAGCACATAGCATTTACTATAACCAGCAAAGAGGCTCAGAAACTAAAAGTATTTAAAGACATAGCAAAGAAACAGCCTCCTCCAGGTTAAGCAAGCTGATATAGTAATCTGGAGTATAGTGTACAGTTCTGGGCTCCTGTGAACAAGACAGGCATAGCAGAGCTGGAGAGGGTTCAGAGGAGGGCAACTAAAGTAATAACTGGAATGAGGGATCTACAGTACCCTGAAAGATTATCAATATTAGGGTTATTCACTTTAGAAAAAAGATGACTGAGGGGAGATCTAATATCTATGTATAGATATATCAGGGGTCAGTACAGAGATCTGTCCCATCATCTATTTATCCCCAGGACTGTGACTGTGACGAGGGGACATCCTCTGCGTCTAGAGGAAAGAAGGTTTGTACACAGACATAGAAAAGGATTCTTCACTGTAAGAGCAGTGAGACTATGGAACTCTCTGCCTGAGGAGGTGGTGATGGTGAGTACAATAAAGGAATTCAAGAGGGGACTGGATGTATTTCTGGAGTGTAATAATATTACAGGCTACAGCTACTAGAGAGGGGTCGTTGATCCAGGGAGTTATTCTGATTGCCTGATTGGAGTCGGGAAGGAATTTTTTTCCACTTAAGTGGGGAAAATTGGCTTCTGCCTCACGGGTTTTTTGCCTTCCTCTGGATCAACTTGTAGGAAACAGGCCGAACTGGATGGACAAATGTCTTTTTTCGGTCTTATATACTATGTTACTTTGTCACTTTTTCTTTAGCTTCTGTATGGCCCCATTAAAGAAATAACACATTTAAGTACACAAGTACTACAAAATCACAAAATCCCAGCATCTAAAATTTTAAAAGGGCTTAGTCACCTTATCACAATTTTCCCAAAAGTACTGTAAATAGTATAAACTCTAAACCACTTACTCATATGACATTATAAGGGAATCTGCCCGATGTCCTCATATGTGAAATCCCACCCTCTTGTCATCCAGGATATGGAGAATGATAGAGGGACACATGACTGGACCATCCATCTGTGGCCTCCATTAAATGAAACTGTGGACGGCATGAATAGCTAGCACATGCACTGTACTACATGCAAAGTTATTCAATGATGCATGAAATTAGTAATGTGCCCTTCAATCAACGGCCTTGTTTCGCCCACAGTCAGTGAAGAGACTGTACTGAAACAATGGGGTGGGACTTCACATATAAAGATATTGCGGTTGATTCCTTTATAACGTCATTTGAGTTAATGGCTTATAGTGAGAATAACCATGTTTTTAGGAAAGTTGTGATAAGATTGCCAACTCTTTAACTTCCTCCTTTCTTTTGATGGTATTCTGTTTCATATTGCAATCAAAACTATGAGAAATAGATTTTCTCTGCATTTGACTGTCTAGAACTGGCTCAACAGAAGCCACCCTCACTGTTCCTCTGTCTACAGGAAACCAGGAATGGAAAGCTCCTCCTTGTTTATTGTTACTCCCCCTCAAATCTACCTGTCCAAAATAGAAGTCATCAGAAAGAAAATTTACCCCTATGTTTCCACGCAAGATTTCTACCAGAAATTCTAGCTGCCAAACACTATTAACATTATTTTTCTTTACTTTTATCATTAATTTTTTAATTTAGTGCTTCTTTAAGGACGATTTCATAATTTACTGTTCATTTAAGGAGCGCTGCATCTCATCAATATTTGTTTTATTAGCTGCTTTATCAATTAGCATCTTAGTTTACAAGACAAGCTGTGGGGAACCATGGGAAACCAGGGGATCAAAGCCATAGTTGCCAGATTTGTAAGTCTTTGAAGCTTTTCAAATTAGGACTAGAAATAAGAGAACCAATTGCAAATTAATACATTTTTGTTCAGAATTTCACAAAAATTTGTCTGCCATAAGAATTTGTTTCACACAAATTTCCCAGTGCATTTTAATGTTAAAATTGTTCGGAGATAGGACAGGAAAGAAGAAGGTGAATCACATGATGCTGGGATTAAGTAAGGGTGGTGAGGGCTTGCCTTAATTGGCTCAGATATTTTCTTGAGACGGACAGATGTCCTCTCATATTCCTTTGGAATTTGCTGGTACAGTATAAGTCAAAATCCATTGTTCCATCAATGATGGTAAGTCGCCCTGGCCCAAATGCAGCAAAACAGGTCCAAGCATAACACTTTTCACTTAAAACATAAATTTCAGTTTTTTTCTCATCCATCCACAAAACAATATTCAAATATTCTTCTTGTTCAGGTGATCTTTAGCAAACTGTAGATGGCTGACAGTGTTCTTTTTGGAGAACAGCGGCTTTCTCCTTGCATTCTTGCCATACACACTATTGTAGTTTAATGTCCTCCTGATGGTGGACTCAAGAAGATTAACATTAGCTAATGTGAGACTTTATTTGCTTAGAGGTCACCTTGGGTTCCTTTGTGACCTTGCGGACTATTATAGGACTTGCTCTTGGCATGATATTTGTTGGTAGACCTTTCCTGAAGAGAGTCCTAATGATCTTCAATTTCTTTCATTTGTATGCAATCTTTCTGACCGTGGATTGGTGGAGTCTAGCCTCTTTAGAGGTGGTTTTGTAACCTTTTCTATCCTGATGAGCATCAACATCTCTTCTCCCGAGGTCCTCAGTAATCTGCTTTGTTCATGCCATTATAGACTTCCACAAAGATGTACTTTGAAGATCAAACTGATACAATTACTTCCTTTCTTCTAAAACATTTTATTGACTAACGTTATTTATTAACATTTTATTCTTTAATCCTTCCTCAGTAATGAAAGGCTGAATCACGACCAGCGTTATGCTCCCTTTGTGTCTTTGAGTCTGTACATGCTTTATATTCCAGCTCCTATAGCTTGGTAGTTGGTACAGTAGAGAAGAACAGAACAAGCAGCGACTGCTGAGGGGCTTTGAATAATAACTTGGAGGATGTACTCTGCGAACGCTGTTTGTCATTAAAACTTTTATCCTGCTTGTTTTTGCTGCCTTTCACGTACTTACCTTGCAGTGCGCAGGCTGATAATCGCCGGGTGCCTGGAGTGCTCTTTGTTCTTTCAGTCTTTTCCATTGTGCACATAGAACATATGTTCTGTTAAATGGGATTCTAGTCTGAGACTGAGGAACAATACACTTCCAAGTCCAACTGCTAAAGTGTTTATCGGTCTTCATTACCACTGGTACAATATGTAACGCACTGGCATATTATGCAACGATTATGCACCACAAGCTGGAGAGGACAGACATAGACAGAGTGCGGCGTGCCTCTCATTATACTTGCCTGTGGCGTATAAGCCTTATTATACACAATATTCCTCTTGCAGATAAATGTCCATGCCCTCAGCTGTTTCTGAAATGTATATGGTAATTATAAAACCATCATATAATTTCAATTCGAGGAATAGGATATATCATAAATGTAAGTACTGTATATTGCAAAATTTATACTGCTATATATATCTATACTGTACCATATGCATGTATTATTGCAAATTGCAGTTGCTCCACTCTTCCTTGCGGTCTTGGATGCCAAGCTACTCACCCAACTGGCCTGTGGTCCCCTTGTCCTTCTTCTCAGCTAGCGGCGGTCCTGGCCACCTGGATTCTTAACAAATCTTTATCAGGCTGTGGCCTGCGCTTTACTGTGGAGGTCTTAAAGTTTGTTCTATAGGGTGTGTGTGAGCTTATCCTCTGCATTTTAAAGGACCAGCATGCGCACGTCCTAATTCTTCCCTAGCCTATGGCTGGCTGTCCTTAGCTATTTTAGGCACCTTTCTCTAGAGGAGGATGCATGAGCTTAGGCTTGCTAGTTTAACCAGTGAAGCTGTGCTATTCTGACTTCCTGCCTGGGTACCAAACCTCTGCCTGTTAACTGATTCTGTTGCTCTGCTGCCTACCCTGACATTAGCCTGTTTATTGTGTTGCCTACCCTGACATTAGCCTGTTTGTTGTGTTGCCTACCCTGACATTAGCCCGTTTATTGTGTTGCTCACCCTGACATTAGCCTGTTTCATGTATATGCACAAACTCAGCTTGCCGTGATCTCGGGCCTGTTACGACTACAAGTATTGCCTGATCCCTTGGTGCTTCTCACAAGTGTCTCTGATACCCATAGGTCACCTGCCAACTACACAAGGATTATTCCAAGAGGTAGTGGCCTGGTGGCTCCCCTACAGTAAGAGACCATATCCCTGTATATGGGTTAAAGGTCAAAACCAGGGCATCACCCTTAGGGATAGCTCAAACCCAAATCGGTTAGTTGGCAAAGTGGGTCCACAACCCCTGTCCATTACAAATATCTTGATAGCCTAAATTTTGGTATGCCTGAAATTAACCCCTCATTCCCTTTTTGGGCACTTCAATTTCATAGGAATCGTGCAGAGCTATATTGGGTTGGTGTTGGTCCATCTACTGTAGAAGCAACCATGTTGACCAATGTCTAGAAAGGATTTCTGTGGCAACTAGAGAAATTGTTTCCTGGATATTGCACATACCATACAGATACAACTTCTTGACAAGTACAGTAGCAATATTAGTTCTACTACATCTTCTCCTTTATCTTTATGCCACCTTTACCCTTCCTTCTTATTAGTTGACATGCCTAAATAATGTTAGAGCTCTTTTTTTGAGACAGAGCCCCAAACCATTGCTTGCCTTCACCAATCCTCTGCCACTGCAATTCTGATGCTGCTCAGATCCCAGCAGCTCTTCACTTCTAACATGCCGGAAATGCCAGGTAGATAAAAACCCCTTTAAATGCGAACCATTCAGTGGGAGCAGTGGAGCAGCGTTGGGCCGCCATAACCCTGTAGTAAAAGTTCTTCCATTACATTATTACTACCTGAAGTGAAACTGTGATATTGCCAATGGAATTTATAGGCTAATGAAGCTAAAGTATCCAAAACCTCACCAAATATCCAAAGACCTCACTGTAGTCCAAGGTTCTAACTCACAATGACAAGCAGGGAAGGTTAATCTTTTTATATTTAGTCTAAAGCATCTTACTGGTGCTCGAAATATTCCCAATTTTATGTAAGTAATGAACTACATCATAGAATGTCACTTGTGTGTTAAATCACTTGTAGTACTGGAACAGTTTATTATTGGGAGGGATGAGCATGGCACTGCAGAGGTAGCAGCTGTAACCATGGCTCTTATGTTGTGCCAGGTTAAGAAAATTAATGCCTTTGCAGATGAGATGAAAGCAAAGAGAATCTACATTTTTTGGCTTCCTGTAAGAGAAAAGGAGTTATCATTTGGCTATGAAGAATACCAACTGCCTTAGAAGTTGTTGTTTATGAAAAATTGGGTTCTTTAGGGGTTGTTTTTAGCAGATTGATGACTTCAGAACATTTGGGGAAATTAATTAATAGTGTCTTAAGATGCATGCAGTCTACAAAACTGGTGCAAACTGCAAAAAATATGTCCGATCCTGGCCATTGCTGTGGATGGGAACTTCCGTTCCAATTGCATTCCCCCTTCTCCCTAAGGTGGTCACATAAACACAGCACAGTAAATGACACCTAAAATTTCAGAAATCTACTCTACTGTGTGCCATTTTTGGAACATTTTTGTTTAAAACGCCTAGAGTTGCACACATTTTTATTTACTGCATGTGCCATTTTGATTAATTTGCAGCATTTTTGGAGTCTGCAACATGATGAGAATCCGCCGTTTCTCTTTTTCATACCACACCATGGCTGGCGTACATCATCGTCGGTAATTCTTGGTGCTTGTCTAATAAAGTTGCCACATTTTACAATTTCACCCTAACCACAGTCTTTTTTCTAGATACTTTTGAAAACTGTTAAGATGGATGTAAAATGAGTAAAAAAAATAAAACGTGCTCACTCATGGGGTTAACACCAGCTTGGGTTATAGCCTCTGCTTTACAAGAACCAGTGGCCATGTCTGATACTTGCTTGGGTTAACATTCATACAAGTCAACAGTTTCTTGGTCCCAATGCGAAAACTCTAATAGGGCCCCACTTACCATGTGCTCTTTATAATGCTGGCGTCTACTCATGTGGCCTTTGGGCCCTCCTTAAAAGGGTTTTTCAGGATTTTTAACTGATGACCTATCCTCTTGATAGGTCATCAGTATCTGATCTGTGGGGCGCACATGTTACTGATACTTTTGCACCCCTGTAATTTTGGCTTCATGTATTTCTTCCAATTCATCCCTTAAATTCCTACAGTAAACATTTTGCCATTAAACATTTCAGGTAAAAAAAAAATGATCTTGATTTCGTGTTTCCTTACTACAGATGGTATATGACTTTACATTTTAGATGACTTCTTAAAATTGTGTTCTCTCTCTCTTCAATTGAAATAAGAAGTACATATGTTCTTGTTCCCTTCTCTACAGGAAGGGCCAACCACTGGTCTGCCATTATTGGTGGGTCACACTCTAAGGAATATGTTCTCTGGGAATATGGAGGATACGCTAGTGATGGGGTGAAACAAGTAGCAGAATTGGGTTCCCCGGTCAAAATGGAAGAAGAGATACGTCAAAAGGTAAGCATATTGGTGCCCAGTTGTTTATTGGGGATCAACAGATTTTGATGTTGGCTCCTTGTACCCACCAGTAACCCTCACCCATAAGTCTGTGTAGGACAGGTAGCCATTATTTTGTTGAATGGTGAGTATATCTTATAGGACTTCTCTTTGTCAACATTTTCTGTACGTAATTATCCAGGCAGCCATTTTTGCTTGACCTGCTGTTCACTATATTTAAAGATATGCTTTTTAGTAACCACTCAAACAACAGGCCACAATTGACATTTTGCAGAACGGAACGTCGCGCCATAAAAGAACAGACCTATCCGTGTCCATAACGCTGACAAGAATAGGACATGTTCTAGATTTTTGCGGCTGCCATGAAATGGACATACGGATGCGTACAGCACACAAAGTGCTGTCCGCTTTTTTTGTGGCACCATTGGGAAGAGAATGGATCCACATTCGACCTGCAAAAAATGCAGACAAAAAACATGTTCGTGTCCATGAACCCTAAAGTGGTTGTCCTAGCTCAACATTTCCATGGAGAGATGGAACTTAGCGCCGACATCAGGTGACTGGGCTTATGGAATTTGCTGATCTACGCCAATAGCGTAGCCCGGAAAGCTAGGCCGTTTACGTGAGTTGGGAGGTATAGAAGAGGCGTTGCTTGTTCTGCAGCGCTGTTTATGTAGCTCCCATTCACTGCAATGGGATTTACTGAAACGGCAGAGCACTAGCCCCTCAGAAGTTTCTGTAGCTCTGCTAACCTGGGCCAGCACTTAGACCTGTGATGGCTAACCTCCAGCATTCCAGCTGTAATAAAACTACAACTCTCAAGATGCACAAATGAATGGAGCATACTGGGAGTTGTAGTTTCACCACAGCTAGAGTGCCGGAGGTAAGCCATCACTGGCTTAGTCCCAAACCCTTTAAGTTCTAGAATTATACCCTACTTTCTTTCTTCCCTATAATTTACACTAAAAGCTGCCTGGATCACTTATGGACATAACCATGTTACTCCCCTCTAAGTTTTTTCTTCCGTCTTACTCATTTCTATAAGTATGTTTTTTTGTACCTGAAGGCAGTTATTACTGTATCTGTAGAATAGCTCTCCATAATAGACTTGAGTTCTAAGTGTAGTCAAAATCTGCAAGGAACGCAAGAGAAGCCAGCTGCATTTCTCCGCTGGTAATTGGAGCTTTTAGTAAAGCAAAATCTGTTTCTGAATGTAAAAGGTCCCCGCTGTTATTAAACAAGTCGTATGCAGCGTCCTATAAAGGCACATGCCCGAAACGAGATAACAACGGCATTAAAATGTTCCTTTTCTTTATCATTTAGCTTGTGTGAGTCCTGCAATCTGAGTCATTCGGCATTGTCACACAAAGCTCTGTCCTGGATAGAAATGTCCAATTTAAAGAACTTAAAGCACAATAATAACACGCTTTTACGACGTTACAGCTGCCGGACAGGACTCTTATGGAGAATTCGAGCAATTGTTCTAAAAGGTTGCCATAATGGATGGGGTCAGGCACAATGCAAGCCATTGATAGAGGTATTGTGTGCGACAAAACCCATAGAAATAGACTGTGGCGATAGAGAATGGGTGGTAGTAGTAACTATATGGAGCTGAACGTTTAATCCTGCTCTAAACAAAAAATAGAAACTGGCAAGTACGGTATTTTAAGGGCCATATTATGGCTCCATGGATGTTCCATGTTGCACGGAGCTGTAAGACTGCACCCATAGAAGTCTATTTCTTCAAATTGTGCTTCCACTTACTTTCCATTTCAATGAAAAAAATGGTGCAGAAGCTGTATTATGGCACTATGTGCAAAGATATAATACCTCCTTTGCCGAAATCACCAGCATTCTTCCTGCTCCACCAGTGCGACCTCTCCATGGCGAAACATAAAAAATCTGTGATACGACATTTGGTCAATGTTGCTCGGGCATGTATACCATGCCTTTGGAGGCAGACGACTGTGCCTACGATGTCTCTGTGGCTGGGTAAAATTCAAGAAATAATAAGGATAGAGGATCTAACTGCTTCGCTAAGGAACACCGAAAATAAGTGCCTTAAGACATGGAAAAGCTGGATGACATTTCAAACTACCCCAAGACTATAAACTTCTTCTCGCTACATAAGTTATAAGGCCCTTGATTATCTCTCTAGGCCTTTTCTTCCTTCACCGCTCTTTCTGGACTGTTGTCTTTCCATTTCTGTATCAACGCTTCCCTTCCCTTCTTACCCTGGTCTTCCCTTCCCTTTTTACCCTGGTCTTCCCTTCCCTTCTTACCCTGGTCTTCCCTTCCCTTCTTACCCTGGTCTTCCCTTCCCTTCTTACCCTGGTCTTCCCTTCCCTCTCTACGAAATACCCGACGTTTATTGTTTACTGGACTGCACCTTTAATGAAGGAATACCCTAATATCGCCCGGCATATGCTGGTATTGAATATTTGCTATTTGATTTTCCTTGGTGCCTTCCTGTTACATATTTTCTGTTTGCTTCTTATAGCACTTTATGTTTTTACTATTGTATCACTTATGTCTTATAGAGGTAACTCTCTTGGGCTGCGTCCCGAGGTGTCCTCCTCTTGTGATATGCTAATTTTAAATGAAAAATGTAATAAAAAGAGAATAAAAAAAAAAAATAATAATAATAATAATACCTCCTTAACCCAGTGCCATAAGGTGACGCATAGAATGCATCCAGCTTTGTAAAAATAGGACCACGTGCCACAATAATAGAACCTAGATTAAAAATGGCTGCATTGAGCAGCTGAAACGTTGCTGACATTGGGTGAACAAAACTTTGATTCTTTTTGGAGTGCTGCCTTCTCTGTGTTCATCTGTGGTAAAGTGAGGACTAGGATTCTGCCTCTTTGGAGGGAGCACCATCTTTTTTGTTTGTTTTTTCTGTTTTTGCATTGCTGCATTTTTTTTTTTTTGCTTTACTTTTGTGCTGTATATCTCTTATGTTAGAGCACTTCAGGTTGCCTAGCAACCATCAGATCTTCATCTGAGTGACTACCATTTAAGTATATCCGCTTTCTATACATTTTTATTTATTTATTTTATTAATTTAAAGCTGTACAGAGTCTGTTGTCACATCGGCAGTACCTGTCTTTACTATTCATCATCACATTCTGAAATTTCAATTTAAAGGGAACCTGTCATCAACGTTATGCTGACCTCACTGAGAGCAGTATAAAGTAGTGACAGAAATGCTGATCTCAGCGGTGTGTCACTCATGAGCTAAAAGTAAGTGGTTGCTGAGAACCAGAATCATAATCATTGCGGCACAAGTCTTGAAAAGAGTCAAATCTACCTGAGAGGAGTCCTGGTTATTATAATCTTCTGCTCTCCCCGCCCATCTGCTGATGATTGACAGTTCTCTCCTAGGGAGAAAACTAGGTAGAAGCCTGTCAGTCATCAGCAGGTGGGCAGGGAGAGCAGGAATTCATAAATATATTAACCATGACTCTTCTCAGATGGCCGTGACTCTTTTCCAGAAAATACAAATATATTAAAAAGGAAATCTATTTTGCAAGGACATAAGTATTCAGACCCTTGGCACTTGAAATTTGCTTTAGGGGCCTCTCATTTGGTAAATTCAATTGATTAGACATGATTTGAAAAGACACATCCCTGTCTATATAAGGTCTCACTGCTGATAATGCATATCGGGGCAAAAACCAAGGAGGAAAGAACTGCCTGTAGAGCTCAGAGACAGGACTGTGTGAAGGCATAGATCTAGAGAATTCTTAAATATTAGACTTTGGAACAAACAGGAGTCTTATTAGAGCTGGCCGCACCACCAAACTAATTAATCAGAGGAGAAGGGCCTTGATAGGGATGACCAAGGACCCAATAGTAACTGGCTAAGCTCCAGAGAAACTGTGTGCAGATGGTAAAAAATTCCAGAAGGTCAACCATTACTGTAGCCTCCACCAGACTTACTTTAATTGTGACATTTAAAGTATGGAGGACCTGCGTACTACAGTGTATTTTACTAATATCCTATCCATGCAGCCTACTGTCCATAACATCAGATAATACAGCAAGAAATATCTGCTTGTTCAATTTAGACCTTGGTATTAAATGGCGACCAGAAACTTTCAATTATAATTGAAGCCGGTAGTCGTATAACACCGTATGTTAGCTCTGCTGACGCACCATTTCTTTGTGGATTGTGAAAGCGAAATGTGTAAAACTTAAAAATTGATGTCTGGCGGGTACTTGGACAGGTGATAGGAATGCTGGTCAGACATTTATGAACACTTTTGTGCATTTTTCATCTCCACAGACAAAACCACTTGCTTTGCAAATTCAACCATATGGGATAAATGGAAGCTTGTGCATATTGCAATTTGAAGACGTAGCAGACTTTGTATTAAATGAGAGAACATATTCCAGGCATTGATTTTTTATTTTTTTGTCTCCAGAGATGACCTAGAAATTCACAATTCTCGGCTCAATCCTCAAACAGGAGAGTGTGGCTATTGATTTAATGATATAGTGTAGCATCATGCTATGAAATGTACAAGACTGAGTCAAATTTCTGACTGAGATATTTTTGCAATGCCATTCAGGCTTCTGTGTCTGAGAATGGGAGCTATAACTTGAAGCCTTAATGGAATAGACTCCAACTTTTTTGACATTGGTTTCTTCCTACAGTATGTATCGGAGATTGCTACCTCTCCACCCCAAATATCTACACCTGAGCTGAAGGGTGTTCCTCTGCTCCTCTATAAGTTACAATGTGTGCAGCTCAAATTCACCACCATTGTTGCTATTCATACATCTATATGTATGTTAGAGACAGCTTATGTGGTTATTCTGGGGCCGTTGGAGTAAAGGGTCTCCTCCCTGGATGCTCCAATCTCCTTTGCTATTGAGTGAAAGGAACCTGTGCAGGTTTTTTCTCTCTGAAGGAACTGCATTGATACCAAACATGGGAGTGCAAAATTGGCCCGAGATTGGTGGAAATGGCATGGAGAGCTATTCTGGCCCTGTCTATGGTGGCAAAATAGATGAGTCATTAGAGATGAGCAAATCTTCCAAGATTCGGTTCACTTCAGATTCGACAAATTTTTCAAAAAGTTCAGTTCAGGTCCGAATCTATTCGTTCCGAACCAAAGTTGCTCCAATTGCCCTGGAAATTGGTATATAAAACCCTCTTGTCCTCTAAAACACAGAATTTTTATGAAAAGCTCTATCTCGTTTAGTTAATAAAATAAAAAAATTCATTCTCCCTCACCTGTCCCCTCGGTCTGATGCAGTGTTAGGTGTAACTGTATCTACTTTTATCATTGCTGTCGCAAAAACTGCGGTTATTGCTTGGCCAAACTGACCACCGCTTGGTGGTGACAGAACACTATTGATTGCTTATGCGCTGGGCACCCTTTTGCAAGATTTGTCTGAATCGAACCAAAAAAGATTCAGTTTCGATTCAGTGCCTAAAAAATTGGACATTCGGAACGAATCTCTGAATCTACAAATAGAATCGTTCATCTCTACGAGCCCTTTAGACTTTTCTGTGGAGCCATCTTTCCCAAGTTTTCCACTGCTTTTAAAAACTCAGAAGAACATAACAATACATGTTACAGTGCTTCAGTTGCAATTGATTCTTTAGTTTATGGTGGACCTCCAGCCCATGGGGCATGCTACTCCAAGCCTTCTGTCTACCTCCACTTGTAAACCAGCACTCCTTAATCTTCCTAGGTGGAACAGGCCCCAGACATAACCACTTCACAGGCCAATAGAAGCTCTAGTATGCACTGCATGGGAACCCAAACAATCTCCTAGTGGGCCAAGCTCCCAGATGTGCCAGTCATTGTGTGATGATACAGTGCTTCAGTTTAGTGAACTCTCCGTTAAGACCAGGCTCTCCTTGGGCATACTCCACTATACTGTACGTACCTTCCAATGTAGCTGACCGTCAAGTAGACTGTCATTCCTGCCAGCTACGATGGCATGCCTTGGTGCCACTGCAAGGTATCACACCCCGCCATCCAGACAACCTGCACAGTAAAGACAATACATAACAATGACTTTTAATTCTGCTATTCCTTTCATGGCGCAATCATTCAGCCAGAGTCGAGAGAACACAAAACAATGCTCTACTGACTATATGACACATCAGCAGTTAAAATAATATTTCCAATCTACACAGAAGCCTATAAAGCCATGAGAGGAACCTGCTGGCTTTCAACCAGTCTGAATGAAAATCATTTTAAATGTCAAATCAAGTGTATTTTATGCATGTAAGTTTGAGAACCAATTTACTGGAACTCTGATTGCATGATTATGGTTTGTCATTAACATCGGGAGTGAAAACCAGATAAACAAAAAAATTGCTGCATTTGAACAATAGATGAATAAGAAATAATCTGGTAACTTCACGCTGCTCAGTTAAGGTTAACTGCTTCATGACCAGATTTTCCATTTTCAACCTGAGAATAATTTTTCTTGAAAAAATAAATAAGCAACTTTTCAAAATACACTACAGCTACTAGGTAGGACAGTGGGTTTCTATGGTAACAGACTACAAATAAATCCTGTGTAGTCTGATTCTGTAGTCATTTGCCTTGCTATCCTAAGCCAATTTAGTAACTGGGCAGATAAGAGATATTAAGGGGCCAGATGCAATAAGGAAACTCATTATTGTAGGAAAAAAAGGTTTTGTTTGTAGAGAACAGGGATACAGCTTTATCCTCCTCTTTCCTTCATGAATTAAAGTATCATTATGCTACTTTAAAATAGCATGGAAATTGCTAGTAATGTAATACTCATCACAAATATGAGCATAAAAACATACCATAAACATGCTTACTAGATACATACATACTGTACATACCATATATTTTTCTCCATAAGACACACCTAGGGAAGAAAATAAGAAAAAAATATTTTTTATCACCAGACCTCAGATCAGACCCCCAATGTTTATCAGACCCTCAAATCAGACCCCCAATCCTCATCAGATCTCAGGTAAAACCCCCATCAGACCTCAGATCAGACCTCCATCAGACATAAAATACAGATGTAAAACAGTCATAACGTGTTAACTAGATGTGATAACTCACCAAGTGTGACTGTTAACTCTGCTACATCTCTGAATAAAATAACTTGCCTCTCCAGTTTTGGACCATGCCGCCACTCTGCATATCCAGCCGCTCTTTCAGCATTCACCGCTCTCTGCACTTCTCTGGGTGCCTTGCTGCACTCTGACCTGACGTCACACAGCGTAAGGTCATAGTGGGTGCACCATGTCCTAGTGCTGTACGCAATCAGGACAGTACATCACTGCGCCTGGGAAAGACCAGGAGTGCTATATTCACCGCTCCCTGGTAGTAGTGAGAGCTTCCATAATGGAAGCACTAACTAGTGTTCACTCCGTAAGACGCACTGCCATTTTCCCCACTTTTAGGGGAAAAACTGCATTTTTTGGAGCAAAAAATATGGTACATACATATATTTTTCCATAATGGTCTGTTTGATAAGAACTCAGCTTAACTGAGTGTTCATGAGCTGTTAGGAAAGGAAAGATAATGGCTAAACTTACAGGTTTCACAGAGAAAGAGAAACCACAATCTGCAGAGGCAATTCATCTGAAAGCTGTAGAGGACAAACTGTTAAACATTTTTAATAAAGACCAATTAGAAAAAATATTTTTAGTCCATTATTTTCAGTAGAATGCAATAAAAAGGCTTCCAAAGGTGCCCATAGCTTTTAATGTCCATGAAGAGGTGGTGGACGGACACAAGAGATCCACTGAGAACCAGACAATAGAAGTCATACATAACATATGCAAACTGCAAGAAACTAGTACTTTAAAACTGTTTGGCCACAGGCAACGTGACATCACATGATATCCTGCAGGATCAGGGCTTGGGCTCTGCAGCTCACTCATGTGACCTATTATTATTACAGCCCTGATTACAGCCCTACATCCTTTACAGAAGGCTAAGCAATTTGAGCAAAAATTGGCCACATTTAATTCTAAAGCTTCATTTTTGCAAGGAATCCGGAGTGCCTGCAGCAAACAAATGGAAACACGGGGACATCAAACAAACTCTATACAGATGGTGCTCTGATCAGATGCAAAGACACCATTCCAAGGCTCAGAAATAGGAATGCTAGACATCATGTTACTACAAATTTCACTTACTCTTGTCATTGGTTCAAGTCAACTCAGTGGTTTACACAGAGCTTCTACCTACAAGGAGCTTCTCCAGGACACTAGGCTTTAAGCAACTGCCCACACTGACCTGACAATTTTGCATCTTATCTTCTTTTTATGAGTATAAGTAGAAGAATTCAATTCGGCAGCTTCGCCGAAGTTTGACAAAAATTTGATTTGTTACAAATT
Organism: Bufotes viridis; assembly: GCA_033119425.1. NCBI lineage: Eukaryota > Metazoa > Chordata > Amphibia > Anura > Bufonidae > Bufotes > Bufotes viridis. Next base: position 21,530,446 of record CM065598.1, on the reverse strand, counting down.
AATTTTTCATAAATCATTAAAAATCAGGTATACCCAGGCCAATCTGCCTAAAAGTAACAGTGGCCTGTAATACTGACGCACAATACTTCTACAGCTAACAGAATAGAGATGTCGCGAACAGAAAATTTTCCGATCGTGAACGGCGAACGCGAACTTCCGCAAATGTTCGCGAACAGGCGAACTGGGCGAACCGCCATAGACTACAATAGGCAGGCGAATTTTAAAACCCACAGGGACTCTTTGTGGCCATAATAGTGATGGAAAAGTTGTTTCAAGGGGACTAACACCTGGACTGTGGCATGCCGGAGGGGGATCCATGGCAAAACTCCCATGGAAAATAACGTAGTTGACGCAGAGTCGGGTTTTAATCCATAAAGGGATTAATTTACCTAACATTCCTAAATTGTTTGGAATAACGTGCTTTAAAACATGCAGTGTGTGTATACGATCAGGTATGAGGTTGTATCGATCAGGTAGTGTAAGGGTTACGCCCGCTTCACAGTGACAGACTGAACTCTGACAGACCAAACTCCCTATTTAACGCACCGCAAACAACCGCAAACAGTCCATTTGCACAACCCCAAACTTCCCATTTGCACAAGGTTGGATACCAAGCTAGCCATGTCCTGTTCCTTGTCCTCACTGACATCATTAAAGGTCTCTTCCTCCACCCAGCTACGTACAACACGAAGGGTCCCCGAAAGGTGACAACAAGCCCCCTGGGACGCCTGCTGTGTTTGGTCTTCCACCTCCTCAAAGCCACCTTCCTCCTCTGACTCCTCTTCTTCAGACTCCTCTCTCCGCATTGCCGCAGGTCCAGCAATCGACGACGACACGGCTGCTTACGGCCTGATCTAGCACTCTTCGCAGGGCACGCTCCAGAAAAAACGCATATGGGATGAGGTCGATGATGTTGCCTTTGGTTTGGCTGACCAGGTTTGTCACCTCCGCAAAAGGACGCATGAGCCTACAGCCATTGTGCATGAGCGTTCAGTAATGTGGCCAAAAAATACCCAGCTCCGCAGAGGCTGTCCTCTTTTTTTTCAATTAAAAAAATCTGTTCTTACCAGTTTAATCTCTGTTTTGTCCCCTATCAGGGGCCGGTGTATGGAATAGATTTTAGTAACCGGGAGATGGAAAAAGATGGTTCTGTGCCACTCTATATGAGTGGTGGGCACGGGGGAACAGTACAGTCTGTGGGCCTGCAGCCTCTCACACACAGGCAGGCAACTGCAATATATATATATATATATATATATATATAAAATAAAAGCAGACTGATGTACCAGCCCTAAAAAGGGCTTTTTGGGGTGCTGTCAGGACGCTGTCCTTACAGCAGATGGCCCCTTTCACACGAGCGAGTTTTCCGCGCGGGAGCAATGCGTGACGTGAACGCATAGCATCCGCACTGAATCCTGACCCATTCATTTCAATGGGTCTGTGTACATGAGCGTTATTTTTCACACATCACTTGTGCGTTGCGTGAAAATCGCAGCATGTTCTATATTCTGTGTAGCTGTGCGGGTGCGTTGCGTTTTTCACTGATGGTTGCTAGAAGATGTTGTTTGTAAACCTTCAGTTTTTTATCGCGCGCGTGAAAAACGTAACAAAACACATTTCATCCGTGCGGAAAAAAACTGAACAACTGAACGCAATCGCAGGCAAAACTGAATGGCCTTACCTGTGAAATCGCACAGTTTTCACTGAACGCATCAGCAACGCATCCGGACCTAAGGCCCCATTCACACATCCGCAATTTTTGTCCGCATCCATTCCGCAATTCTGCGGAATGGATGCGGTCCCATTCATTGTGAATCGGGCCGGACGTGATCGGAGAGCACACTATGTGCTCCGCTTCGCATGCAAGCCGCAGCCCGAACTCGGGTTCGGCCCGAACATCCGGCCGTGGCTCCGCAAAAGATAGAGCATGTTCTATTCTTGTCCGCAGCCTGCGGACAAGAATAGGCATCATCTATGGTGAGTGCCGGCATGGTGTGCTGCGGATCCTCAAAAGATAGAGGATGTCCTATTCTTGTCCGCAGCCTACGGACAAGAATAGGCATCTCTATGGGGAGTGCCGGCATGGTGTGTTGCGGATCCGCAATTTGCGGATCCGCAACACACTACGGTCTCTGTTTAGTTCTTGGATCCCATACCTGAGAATGACTATTGGGTAATTCATGTGGGTAGTAAATAAAAGGAATTCCCATATTGAAGAGCACATTGAAGACCTGGCATGTACTGTATGTGCTTTACACAAACATCCTATTGATTCCTATGAGCACCTTGTGATGCATTGTTTCTCTTTATAGAGGAAGAATCGAACACTTGCTGTCAGGTTAACTGGTTAACGAGATTCTCATTGAGGCATCTATGATCAACATATTTTTAGTTGACCCTTTTGACAAAATGACTTGTCTAAAATAGAGAACTCCTTTAAGAGCTTGTACAGGACTCTCCTTTCTGTTGAACTCACTTCTGGCATTGGCTCAAAAAGCTGCATGAAAAATGAAACCTGAAAATACATGAAAAAGTTCATGTGTGTTTTCATCCTGATACTGCAAGAACTGCACTGAATCATGTAGATCATGTAGAATTTGAGAGGGTGAAGATGTTCTTTAATTGATGACATATTTTCAGAGAGCCCATATGCACTGCAACTATTCCACAGTAACCACATATGGATTGCTGCTAATTGCCCGGATGAATCTGTAGTTGCCATTATTTCAAGTTTCAAGTGCAGGTACGGAATGCCAATTAGTGGTAATGCACATACATGCATATAGAGTTCCTAGGGTTGACCGCGACGTCTACAGGCACCCTTAGGCATTTGATGGCTTGGAGCAGTTTACTTAATCACTTAGTTGGTTTCAAGCTTTGAAGACAGTACAAAGAAGTAATTAATTTTTCCCATACCTCTCTATTTATAAACTCTTTCTTCTCTAGAGTCTTTAATCTCTGTTATTCAATTTATCTTCATTACCTTCATCTTCATTCATTGCAATATGAGAGCACTAAGATAAATGATCTGCTTTTTAATGATCTCTGTACACCATGAGCAACCCCCAGATAACTGATGTACTAACTCTCCCAGGAATGTTTGTAGAGAACACTGTCCCGAACTCTAAGTGGGAATGATTTACTATAGTCCAGCACTTCTCAAGATCGAATTGGTCTCCGTGCTCGTCGTTGTAAACTGAATTTACTAAAAGTTTTATCTTTTTAGATTTGTTACAAAAAGAATATAAATAAAGCTGTATTTGTCTAGATGATGACTGTCCTTTCTACCATGTCACTCAATTTTTATCGTCATTTTACTGTCAACAGTTGGCCAATGAGCCAGTAAGGGTCTTTCACTTTACTATAGTGCCAGATACTGTATGTATACCAATGCAAAATATTTAGGAAGCAATCTTAAAGTAGGTTTTCTAATGCTTGGCTTCTGTAGAATAAAGTTTGTGAACCCTTAAGGCAGTGTTTCTCAACTCCAGTCCTCAGGGCCCACCTACAGGTCATGATTTGAGAATATCCCACAGAATGAATACCTGAGGCGAGTCCTGATGCACTGACACTAATTATATCACCTGCTAAATACTAAGGAAATCCTGAAAACATGACCCGCAGGTGGGCCCTGAGGACTGGAATTGAGGAACACTGCCTTAAGGAGAGTTTTTCCCGAAATATATCATTTCTAACAGTTGCTGGCAGCCTGCCTCCTGTACCTAAAGGATCATGCTTACCTTCTTCCTGCTGCCACAGTCCTCTGCACTGGCTCCTCCATCTACATGTTCTGGTCAGGGGGTTTGTTTTCTTCCTCCATGCATCATTTGATCCTATTCGGCCAACTGCTGGCTCCAGTGGTGACATAACTCTTGTAGATACATCATCAATGAAGCCAGTGGTTGGTTAAAGATGAACAGGTGACTATGCCCATGCCGAGGAGGAAGAAAACAAACCCCAGACTGGAAGATGTCGATAGGGGAGGCAGTGCGGAAGACCAGAGGGATTCAGGTGAATATAATTCTTTCAGTACAGGAGGCAGGCTGCTGGCAACTGTTAGAAATCATATATTCCCAGAAAACCCCTTTAAGAATGGACTGAATAGATTTACAAAATTGTCCTAAAATAAACTCATTCCCTTATCTAAGACCTACAGCTAAAAGGAACCAACAATCAAATAGAATGACATACCTTTGTGTGCATTTATTGATCAAATGATTCAGCTTTTGAAATCTTTTCTGGAACACAGTCTTGTGATTTCAGCAGCTTCCAGGAGAACCTTTTAAGTAGGCAGACCTTCAGAACCATCAAACATTGTGTAATAACTGGTGGACTTACACATTGACATGTGAAATTTTGACTCTTCTAATCGTGTATATGATGGAAGGTTTTCTTTATGAACACAATGCTTCAGGTTATTCCACAACATTTCTATTGTTTTGTGGCCTGGGCTTTAAGCTTTGTCATAGAGATGAAAAATTTAGTTCGGCTGCTTGGCCAAACTTCAACAAGAAATTTGATTTGTTGTGAATTATTTTGTCACATATCACTTTCCATTGTGAACAGCGGTTGCAATGATGGGGAATGGTGATTGCGCTGCCCCCCTATCATTTAACCCCTCAGATGACACGTTCAATGCTGATCACAGCATCTGTCACTCACATTAAGATAATCAGGGGTTAAAAAAAAAATCTACTCACCTCATTCACTTGCTCGTGAAGAAGCCATCCACTCCTGTCTTGATTGAAGAAAACCTGCCAAAGGACCTGTGGCGAGCATGATGACATCACTACATGATCACACTGGGTGCTTGCAGTGATTTCATGGGTGCTTGCAGTGACGTCATCACTACATCACTACATGATCACACTGATGATGTCACTGCGTATGCCCAGCATGATCACGTGGTGAGGTCATCACGCTCACCGCAAGTCTTTTGGTGGGTTTTCTTCAATCAAGATGGGAGCGGATGCCTCTCTGCGAGCAAGTGGATGAGGTAAGTAGAATTTTTTATTTTATTTTCTGACACCATTTTAGGAAAAATTGATTCGTTACCACTAGCGTTGAGCGAAGCAAGCTTTGGATCATAGATCCGAAGTCACTTCGGTCAAAACTTTGTTTGAATGCTGTACAGAGATTCGTCTCTGTACAGCATTCAAATGTATGGGCTGTGGCGAGGCGAAGTGAGTTATCACCAAGGTATTGTGGGACTTCAGTAAATAACTTCGGGATTTGATCTTTAAACTTTAAAACCATTTTAAAACATGGATCCGAAGTTGGCTTTGGTACTGAGGTACCAGTCGGAGAGACTTATCTCCTGTCTGCACAGGACAGCAAACCAGAATGGGGATCACATGACCTAGATATTGTAGCTTTGAACATGTATGTATGAAGTCAAGTGAGCTGGAATGAAACAAATTACACTCCTAGAATAAGGTTATATGTATATAACAAAAAAAAAAATAATTCAGGCTGCTTTTCAAATATATTTTACCCTAATGGTGTCTTCCATGTCACTATGAACTGTCCTGTAACTAAAAATAATGAAAAGAATGTTTGCAGTCACGCTCTCGCTCCTTCCTCCCAGCATTAGGCATTCAGAGACTGCTTTAAATTCAAACTCTGATTGATATTGCCCTTTCAGCAGAGACTTCACTGTGTATTTTTTTTAAAAAAAGGTTTATTCTAGAAAATGTCAAAACTCTCCAAATTTGATGAGTGCCATTTTCTCACCTGCCCAGGTTTTGTAATTTAAGTGCAAGCTGCCAAAGTGCCTAACGGTAAGAACTGAAAAATGGTGAATTATTAAATTCAAACAAAATGAATTTGTGGCGGTATCGGTGATAAAGCGAGCTGCCAGGTGCACAAACACTGATATGTTTTCTTCTTTTAACAGGAAAGTTCTAAAGGATTATATGGTCTTCAGGTGAATTTTAGATGGGACATAGTGGGCAGGTTTTTGGATGTGCCTCAGCTGTAAAAATTGCAATACAGTCCAGAAAATTTCCGCTTGCGACCATTTTTAAACAGCTGCGATAATATTAAAGAGGCTGTCCAGTTTTTATTAGGCTGCATTCACATCACCTTTAGGAGATTCGGCAGCCTAATCTACACAAATGCTGGCAGTCGGCCGGACAAAAAAACATTGCATGAAACGTTTTTTGACTGTCCGAAACCAAAATCATCCGGATCACTGACGGTTCTCATTGCAGTCAATAGGGGTCCAGCGGTGAAGTAGAGGACCCAGCATACTGCTCTGTGCCGCAACGGATCCTTTTTGGATGTCGGCGAAGGTTTCTGAAGCCAGGGCTATACCCAAAAAGCTGATCAGTGGGGGTATGGGGTGTCAGACCCCCACCGATCAGTTAGTGATGGCCTATCCTGAGGCCTGACATTATCCTCAGATGTTGATTGCCTTGGAAACCTGATGCCACCACAGCTGAGGAGCAGCAGAAAAATCTAGCTGCCTAGTAAGACACGCGTGCGCCAGCGGCTTGAATAAAATATTGTATCCTCTGACAAACAATGTAAGTTTGGTGTATTGTATTGTAATTACTCCCGATCCAAGGATAATGAATAAACAAAGCAATAACGATCTCACGGACCAGTGAAGGAATCACAGCTACATCCTCATTCCTGCAAACGCTATTTCAGTTCTTAGTAATGATTTTATCTCAGCAGAGATGAAGGTCACCATTACACTTCTCATGTCACGCAGTCCCATTATTTGTAAAAACCTCTGCACTCGGGGACCTCCACGCTTTCCTTCAGCTATTAACCAAGAGAAACATGACCTCCGATCTATTACGTAAGACAATAAAAGGTAGAGGTCTTCTTTGCTGCCATTTATGTGATTGTATGGCATTAGAGTCAGCGTTGGATTGTCCCCACTATGGGCAAAGGTACCTGAGGGTGTACCCCATAACACAACTGGTTCATGTCTACATTTGGATATATTGTAAGATTGATAGATAACTGTGAATGATGATAATTCAAAAAATCCATAGCTTCGAGGGGTCACCGGTCTCTGTATCCTGGCCTTCGATGATGACACTACGACACAGACATGTGACTGTTGAAGCCAATCACTAGTCACACATCATCACTGGAGGCCAGGAAACTGAAACTGGTGAGGACCTGGGAAGCAGAGACATAGAATCGGTGGGGGACTGGCAAGGTAACTATTACTTGGTTTGTTATTTCACATCACTCTAAGCTTTTAGTCAAAAAGTTTAAAGGGTTTTCCAGGTTACATGAACATCCCTTAAGATAATTGTTTATGAAGGTAGCTGTCATTTTGTGTTGTCTTTTATTTACCTTTCTTGCTCCTATCTAGTGTTCTGGGCTGTGGTCACTTGTCCATGCCGCTCTTTCTTATTTGCTGTGATGTTATATCCATGGGTGGGGCAGTGATGGGGGAGTGTCTATGTAAGTGGTTTGCTGGGGGGAGCAATAAACTAGATGGCCATGGTTAGGGGCAATGCTGGCACTGTGCAGAGAAAGGCATCATGGGTTTAGTTGGATGCAGCTACAGGAAGTGCTACATACAGATGGAAGCGAACCAGAGAGATTGGTCTACATGGTTAAAAAGGGTCAGGAGAGTCTAGATTGGAAAACAAAAACATGGAGTAGATGTACAGAAGGTAAGCAATCACAAGGGGTTAAACAAGGAGCAACCTGTGCTCTGGTGGACTTTGTCTGACCCTATATTACACTACATGGCCAGTTTCTTAGTGATAGAACCTTATTTAAGGAGCTGGGTCCATCAATAATCATCTCTTCGGAGGAGGGTTGTTTTCAGATAAGTGGGCTTTCTTAATAACAAGGTTATGAGAACCTTACAAACTGACATATTAAAGGGAATTTCTGGGACTTACATAAGGACCTCAAGATAGATCATCAAATACGGCATCTAATTGTTGGGGGTCTAAATCCTGGCAACCCCGCAATAAGCTGTTTAAGCTGGGGCTGCTCAGGCAAGTGCTGTGGCCTCTTTATATGACACCAAACACAGCTCCTTGCATTGCATAGTGGCTCTGCTTGGTACTGCAGCTCAATCCTATTCACTTTAATGGAACCGAGCTGCATATAAGCTATTTGTGACCCATCGATGTGGTGTCACTGGCTGAGGAATAAGCAGCAGCACTTACCTAAACACTGTTGCCCCTTTACACAGCTGATCGGCATGGTTGCTGGGAGCCGGACTCCAGCGGCGATTTGATATGGATGACCTATTCTTTAACTATAGATGAAGAAGAAGTAAGCTCTTCAGATATAGCACAGCTGAGTTTTGCAATATTATAAATGTTTTGTCTTTAGTTTTACATAGTTTCAGAGGTAAACTGTCATCCATTTTTCACACTTCTGACCAATGATGTGCGCACTAAGGTTATATCTCTATGCTGCAAGCCCTAAGGGTTAGACTATAATAGATGTCCGATGTCTGCTTATTCTCGCTCCACTTTGATAAATCTTTTGGAAACAGAAGCAGACATGCTCCAGAGGATATGGAGCACTCTTAATATATTAGAAGGATCTCAAAATAGTTGTGATGCAGAAGTAATGTACAATGTGTGTTCATTGTGTAAGACTACATGGGGTAAGAGCCGCTAGGATCCCAGACTGCTTCTGTTCTGTGCACTTTATCCAGACCTCCCGCAAGCTACCATGACACCTAGAAGCCTCACGGGTTACCAGCATTTTCAGGAGAACGGTTTCGTATGGCAAGTATTAAATGTCATTTTGCTATCTTGACTCATAACATTCAACATATTGGGAACATAATGGGAACATCTCAGGATTAACATTGTTGTTTCCTTGGTGGGTTATACAGTATCTCACAAAAGTAAGTACACCCCTCAAATTTGTTTAAATATTTAATTATATCTTTTCATGGGATAACACTGAAGATATGACACTTTGATACAATGTAAAGTAGTCAGTGTACAGCTTGCATAACAGTGTAAGTTTGAGGTGCCCTCAAACTACCTCAACACACAGCCATTAGTGTCAAAATTGTTGGCAACAAACGTGAGAACACCCATAAGTGAAAATGGACAAATTGTGCCAAAAGTGTCAATATTTTGAGTGGCCACCATTTTTTTCCAGCACTGTCTCAACTCTCATGGGCATGGAGTTCACTAGAGCTTCACCGGTTGCCACTGGAATCCTCTTCCACTCCTCTATGATGACATCAAGGAGCTGGTGGATGTTACAGACCTTGCGCTCCTCCACCTTCGGTTTGAGGATGCCCCACAGATGCTCAATAGGGTTTAGGTCTGGAGACATGCTTGGCCAGTCCAGCACCTTGGCCCTCAGTTTCTTTAGCAAGGCAGTGGTCGTCTTGGAGGCGTGTTTGGGGTCATTATCATTTTGGAATACTGCCCTGCGGCCCAGTTTTGAGGGGAGGGGATCATGCTCTTCTTCAGTAATCCATGTCCTTAGTCTGCTTGTCTTCAGCAAACTGCCGGCTTTCTTGTGCATCATCTTTAGAAGAGGCTTCCTTCTGACATGACAGCCAAGTAGACCAATTTGATGCTTTGTGCAGCGTATGGTCTGAGCACTGACAGGGTGACCCCCCTTAACTTCTGTAGCAATGCTGGCAGCACTCATACTTCTATTTCGATTATTGGCCGCGTGGCACCTTTAATAAACCTTTAAACAGGTGCTGTTGCTGGTATGGGGTTTGTCTGGTCATTGCTGTTCTTGCCTGCAATCTCATGCAGGTTCTTTGACAGTAAACACAGAATATTAAACAGCTCTGGCATACCCACTTCTCCAACCCCAGCGCTGTCCTGCCCTACAGGTGGGAGCTCTTCTTCTGCCATCTGCTTTTCCTCCTTTTCTACATCATCTAATATCGACGATAATGTCATCAGGAACATCTAGCTCCTCCTCTCTCTGCATCCTGCTGACTTTTCTAGGATATGGAGACTTTGAAAGATGATTTGGAAGAAGTAAAGCCAGCAAAAGGTGAGGACCTGGCCCCCCTAAGGGGAGCATACTGGTTGGTATTTGTTGTCACGCTGGCAGTGGAATATAGTCTTCCATCTTATTGGTATTAAATTACATATTTTAGGAATAAGTAAGTGTAGGAATAAATAAATAAAACTGACCCAGAATAAGTCTCTCTGCACCCTCCCTGCTCTCTCCCTGCACTGTCCCTGCACTCTCCCTGCACTGTCCCTGCACTCTCTCTGCAGTCTCCCTGTACTCTCCCTGCACTCTCCCTCTCCAATGTTCTTCCATTAATGGTATACAGCAACACTATCCATAGCACATGCGTGCTTACTACATCTCTCCCTATGCTCAGTTCACAGGACAATGGTGAAAATGGCGCGGGATAAGGATTTTATAGGGCTCAGACATCACAGTGGGATGGCTATTTGCGGATTGGCTGGCTGTACCCCATTATGGGTGATCTTGCGTTCCCGGGCTTGTCTCCTCTACACTTAGTTTCATTTTGTAACACGTGCAGTCGCCTGTGCAAGAAAATTCGGATTCATTTTGAATCCTTTCCCTAAACTTTGGATCAAATTCCACTTCGAACCCTTCACTTCACTCAACACTAGTGGTTACCTCTTCCCCCTAGAAAATTATTGAACCCAGTTGGACTCCCCTGGTGATATCCTTTATATCACCCTAGATGCAGTATATACAACTTTTTAAAAACTTTTGGTCTTCTTGCCAGCTTTTATTGACTATTTGTCAATCTCGGATATGATTTAGGTAATGCTTAGGTTTTATCTTTATTTACATCCCATCAATTAGGATGATTGCATAACTGGCGTTTTACTCTGTACAAGAAACATGCATTGAGGGTTTAAATTGACATTCATTTAAAAGAAAAATGCAAAAAGCATCAGCATGGAGCCTCCCCTATAATGGAGTGCTGTTAGGCCATTTTAAGTCATTTTGGAGCCAGGAAGAAGCAGAATTACGTTGATGGCAGTAATCTCACTCAGAGGCAGCGGTGCCCCGACCACCATATTGCTGCACACATTATATATGTATTTTTTTTCTTTATTCCCAATTGCTCAGAGGAGGGATAATTGCCACATAAACTACCAAAGTGCATAAATGTAGCTGTACCCAGGAGACATTGTTATCCGCCAGGCACTGCAGGGACCGTATATATGCCAGGCAGAAGAATCTTTCTGAAACTAAAATAATTTTTTGATTTATGAGTCAATGCAGAAAATAACTTTCCTTTAAACAGTAAACCCTGGCGTGTTCTGACCTATATGGATTGCAGTACAGAAAATATGAGCATGTCTATACTGAACCCATCTCTTTTTAGGTCTTACATCATTATTATTATTATTAGTATTATTATTATATACACTATATTTAGTAATGGTGATGATGATGATGATTATTATTATTCTTGAACCATACAAAACCTCAAAAACTATCTAGTAATTAAAGGTGTTCTCCAGGAATAAAAAAAAAGATGGCTGCTTTTTTCCAAAAACAGTCCCACCCCTGTTCACAGATTGTGTCTGGTATTACAGCTCAGCCCTAATCACTTCAATGGAACTGAACTGCAATACCAGATACAACCCAGGGACAAGAGTGGCGCTGCTTCTGCCAAATCTAATATAATCCCTTTTTTGGCAGACACCAATGCGAGAAACTAAACAGTGGATGGAGATAGAAGTTGAAGGACTTCAACTTCAAGATCTGTCCCTTGCTTAGTTCTTGCTGAAAATAGCTGATTGATGAGGGCCCAAATGATGGACCCCACAGGTGACATATCCTGTAATAGTCCATGAATTACTCCAAGCTGGAAAACCCCTTTAAAAAGTTTGTACCAAGGAGAAAACTTATCCCCTCTCTACAAGATATGGGATAAACATCTGCCCTCTGAAACACCCTCTCATCCCATGAACAGGGGTCCCTATTTACCTAAACAAATAGATCGACCATGCCCCTAGCCTTTTCATTCTTTATGGTACTGCCGGAGACCGAGCTGAGCACAAGTCCCAGAGAGAATGAATGGAATCAGAATTTAGGGGAATTGGGACCCAGTTTTTTGGGATTAATGGAGGTCCAAAAAGTTGGACAACCACCAATTGCCTGCTTATGCCCTACTCTTTGGTTAGGTGATACATTTTCACTGCTACACAGCTTCTAACAGTAGGATGAAACTGAGCATGTGCGACCATACTCATACAGCTCTGTAGTGGACATGCACATTACTAAACAGATAAAATACAGAAAATATCTCACAATTTAAAGTAAATGACAAAAATAATTAGTTTGCCATGCTAAATTATGTTAAAATAGCATTCAGTGGTGGCACAATCCCTTTAAACACAGATAACAGCAATGTACAATGATCTTCTGCACACTCATTGGGCCTATTAGCAGAAAACATTTTCTTCTCCTTAATTTCATTTTTTTTTTGGTGAAATTATTGCTCTGAATTAATTCGGTAAGTATCTATTTAACCCTGATCTGTAAAGAATTCCAGTTCATCTCCTAAAAGAATCTTTGCAGTTTCCTGGGCTAGGCAGTATTCAGCATGAACACAGGGATCTCACCTTCATAAAAATGCTGAGAATATCCAATACAGACGATCCTACTAGCAAGGCGAAGACTACAAGTGGTGCCAATTAGCAGAAGAGAAATCTGCAGTAATAAAAATTCAATAACAATTCTACTGTTATGCGACTGCTTTATAATAAGCCTCTGTCCTACTTAAAGGGAAATTACAAAAAGAAATCTTGTGTCCTATGGTAGTAATAGACGAGAGAGTGATTTAGGCTCCCTATGAATAATCCAGATACGCAAAGATCTTACAAGGTATTGTCCAAACTTGAAAAAGCATTCTTAGACCTTGAACTTTTCCACCTTACACCCACAAGCGTAAATGTATTTAATTGGGATTTTATGTGATAGACCACCACAAAGTGGCAAGTATGTGTGAAGTGAAAAGAAAAGGATACATGATTTTCAACATTTGTAATAAATACAAATCTGGAAAGTGTGGTGTGCATTTGTATTCAGACCCCCTGAGTCAATACTTTGTAGGACCACCTTTCGCTGCAATTACAGCCGCAAGTATTTTGGGGTATGTCTCTACCAGCTTTATATATCTAGAAGCTAAAATTATTGTCCATTCTTCTTTGCAAAATAGCTGAAGCTCAGTCAGATTGGATGCAGAGCATCTGTGAGCAGCAATTTTCACAAATTCTTAATGGGATTTAGGTCTGACCTTTGACTGGGCCATCAGAACACATGAGTATGCTTTAATCCAAACCATACCATTGTAGGTCTGGCTGTATGTTTAGGGTCATTGTCCTGTTGGAAGGTCAACTTCCACGCCAGTTTCAAGTCTTTTGCAGCCTCTGCCAGGTTTTCCTCCAGGATTGCCCTGTATTTAGCTCCATACATCTTCCGATCAACTCTAATCAGCTTCCCTGTCCTTGCTGAAGAAAGGCATCCACACAGCATGATGCTACCATCGCCATATTTCACGGTGGGGATGGTGTGTTGAGGGTGATGTGCAGGGTTAGTTTTCCGCCACACATTGCGTTTTGCATTTAGGCCAAAAAATTCAGCTTTGGTCTCATCTGACCAGAGCATCTTCTTCCACTTTTGCTGTGCCCCCTACAAGGCTTGTAGCAAACTGCAAAGGGACTTCTTATGGTTTACTTTAAAAAATGGCCACTCTTCCATAAAGGCCAGATTTATGGAGTACACAACTAATAGTAGTTGTCCTGTGGACAGATTCTCCCACCTGAGCTGTAAAGCTCCTCCAGAGTGACCATGGACCTCTTGGGCTGCTTCTGTAATGACTCCTTTCCTTTCCTGGGCTGTCAGTTTAGGTGAACGGCTATGTCTTGGTAGGTTTGCAGTTGTTCCATACTCCTTCCATTTTCGGATGATGGATTGAACAGAAAATGGAAGTAGTAAGTGCTGAATATTTTGTTATATCCTAACCCTGCTTTATGCTTCTCCACAACTTTATACATGACCTGTCTGGGGTGTTCCTTTGTTTTCATGATATTGCTTGATCACTAATGTTCACTCACTAACAAATCTCTGAGGCCTTCACAGAACAGCTGTAGTTATACGGAGAATAAATTACACACAGACTCTATTTACTAATTAGGTGAGTTTTGAAGGCAATTGGTTACTCTGGATTTGATTGGTATCAGAGTACCCCTAAATACCCCTATTAAAATTTTGAAAACCATAAATCATTTTTTTTTACTTAACACACACTTGCTAGTTGGTCTTTCACATAAAATGTCAATAAAATACATTCAAGTTTGTGGGTATGCAACGGGCGCCTCCCCCCAGGGCCCTCTATATCGTGACCCAGGTTTAGTAGGAATGTCTAGTGGTGTAGTGCGGCCTAAATGTCTCTCTATGTGTCACGGTGCTCCTACCTGGATACTGCTGGACCCCAAAGCAATAAAAAGGGGGAATAATTGAGGGATTAGAAAAAATAACTTGAGTCCAGACCTTAAGATAAAATTCAATGGCAGCTTTACTTTGAATAAACGTTTCTTCCAACAGCTTACAGGCTTTGTCTTGGTTCCAGCAGGCTTTAGCATTAAACTCAACTCTGCTACATCTTTCTCTCTCTCTGCTGTACTGACAAGCTGACTTGATAACTTGGCTTCTTCTTTTTGCTGCACTTCTCTCTGTAGTCGGACTTATCTTTGGCCAAGGAACTTTACTTCTGGCTCCTGAGGCTTTAGGCTTCTACCAACATGACAAGCAGAGCTTAAGGTGCTCTGGCTGGCATGGGCACGTCCAGCAGAGACATGCCCCTGCACATCCTTCCCCTGTCTAGGGAAGACTAGACTGGAACTAACTGGTCCCCACCCTTGCTGCAGGAAGTAGGTGAATTCTATTTAACTATAGCTCTGCTGTGTTTGCTGCCACCTGCTGGTGAACCAGGCGCATTACATGAACATAACAGTTGCATAAAGATATTACCTTTGCACCATATAAAGGACCTGGATAGCAATGCACATATGAAATTGTGTTAGCCCATTAGAGACAGTAGCAAGTTGCAGAAGTGGTAACCCCACTCTGGGGTGTTACAGGTGTAATGTGAAAAAATTTGGAAAAATTCAAGGGGTATCAATACTTTTTCAAGGCACCTTATGGGTAGTATTGTCCACAGTGCCGTCTGACAGAATCACAGGCAATCTAAGAAGGAGTTCTGTAGTACCTGAACAGGGGCGTAGATAAGGGGGGGGATAGGGGGGTTCAAACCCCCCCCAGAATGTTTGGCCTTTTTTTTTTTTTTATGGATGCGCCTGCGGCCGGGCCGGCGTGTGGGCGCATTGCGCCGGCGCCCTGCCGCAGTGCCGCCAGCGCACTCTGTTGAGAAGAGGAGGAGGACCAGCCCAGGACCCGGCTCAGCTCAGTGCGGGCGGCGCGTGCCGCGTAGTGATTCAGTCAGTGGTGAGCAGTCACTGACTGAACCGTTTTGTCACGTGGTGCGGGCAGTGTCTGTCTGCTAGCAGCAGAGAAGAAGAGCTGCCGCGCCTGCCTGTGCTTGCGCCCGCCCGGCCCAAGCTTAGCTGAGTCAGTCAAGTGAGTCAATTCACTGACTGACTGACTGACTCAAGTCTCTCTCAAGAAAGTTTGTGACAAGTCGTCAGTCAGTAGTCTCAGACAGAAAGAGCTGGCCCTGAGGACTCACTCCTGACACCGCACCACACCCACGCCACATTGCTTGGAACTTGGAGGGAGGCTTCCTCCTGGTCTTCCCAGTCCTCCTGGAGAGAGAGACAGAACTAGTAAGTGTGTGACTGTGTGAGAGAGAGACTGGGGACTGTCACTGGAGAATCAGATCAATTTTTTCTGTCAAGAGAAAAGAGTAGTCAACTAAGACTGTCACTGTGATTTTATGGGGAAGGGGGGTTCCAACATGATGGAAATATGGATGATTTCACTTCAGTGCCTGTCCCACAGTCCCCACTGCACTGTGTGGGGACTGAAGTGAAATCATCCATATTTCCATCATGTTGCATCATTCCCAATAAAATAAATCACACAGATTAGTCTTACTCTTGAAAAATGATCTCCCCAGTACTGGGAGATCATTTTTTCAAGAGTAAGACTGATCTGTCTGTGTGATTTATTTTATTGGGGGATGATGCAACATGATGGGAATATGGATGATTTCTGCTTGCAAAGTGCAAATTAATGCATGTCAATGCTGCTGCAGCTATATTGCTAACGTCTTATAATTTGAGAAAGCTGAACCCCCCCCAGGAAAAAAAATTATCTACGGCACTGTACCTGAATACCTATCTCTGAGCCATTCATAAAAAGTGAAGCACATGTCACCTCTCCTGACATGTCTGGTTAAGGAACTACTTGCATTCCCCGTGCTCTGGTAATTCTGGAGCATATATTTTTATGACTCTATGTTGTTCTATTCTTACAATATTTATGTGAGAATTTTCTGAATAAATTGGGAACAGTCTGACTCTGCAATAAAGGTCCAACTTGGTGTTACCAGTTGGGGTGT
This sequence comes from Bufotes viridis, assembly GCA_033119425.1. Taxonomy (NCBI): domain Eukaryota; kingdom Metazoa; phylum Chordata; class Amphibia; order Anura; family Bufonidae; genus Bufotes; species Bufotes viridis. Next base: position 21,513,942 of record CM065598.1, on the reverse strand, counting down.
GTCCCTGCACAGTCTAATATGGAAGACCACGGCACTCGTATAATTCAAGATGAAGCAGTTATACTTTTATTGCGTCATATTATCCATCCAGGAAAATTGCGTCCGTTCACTTACAACTTGGCCATGATCAAGGTCTTGGGATGAGACCGAAATGTTGGCCATTATGTATTATTAATTTTCCTGGATGGATAATATGACGCAATAAAAGTATAACTGCTTCATCTTGAATTATACGAGCGCCATGGTCTTCCATACTACTCGGTTATCTCATTTACCATTGAGCACCGTACCTGACGTGTGGAGTGCCATCCAATCAAACATTTACATCCCTGCACAGTCTGACACTGCCAATCAGTTCTGCCAGTGTCAGACTGTACAGGGCCACAACTCCAACTGGTAAAACCCAGTTGGACTTTTATTTCAGACTGTTGCCAAATTATTCATAAACGTCCAGCAGGAATAATAGAAGAATAGCACAACATAGCATTATAGTATACACCGAATTGTCCTTAAGGGTACTTTCATACTAGCGTTAAAGTTTTCCGGTACTGAGTTCCGTCCTAGAAAAAACGCCTCCGTTTTGTCCTAATGCATTCTGAATAGAAAGCATTCCGTTCAGTATGCATCAGGAGGATGTCTTCAGTTCAGTCACAGACCTTAAAAAATGCACAGACCGTAAAAAATGTAAAAGAGAAATACCGGATCCGTTTTTCCAGATGACACCGGAGAGACGGATCTGGTATTTCAATGCATTTGTGAAATGGATCCGGAAACAAATGGTATCCGGTTGCACACGGATTTCCGGATCTGGCAAGCAGTTTCGGCAACGGAACTGCCTGCTGGATTCCTCTAATGCTACTGTAAAAGTACCCCTAGTGGGAAATGCAGGTACTTACTAAAACAGACATGTCAGGAGAGGTAACACCTCCTCTTTAAATAAAACTATTTTTGCTACCACAAGGGGTGTCTCACAGCATATGGATTTATTAGAGAGTTCAATGAGAGTTGTATAACTCACAATGCAGTGAGCTCCCTCTAGTGGTGGCTGAAGACAGACAGAATTTTATTATATAGCTCTATGACAAGGGGAGCAGGGACTTTGGAGCTCTGCATCAGGACAGTTACATGAAATAAAATTATAGTAAATCCTGTTCAGCAGACTGTCCTACCCTAAACCATCTTGATTAACTCCTTTCTAACCATATGGAATTAAAGGTATGAACCAGTGTTACCAATCATACATAAAGTCCTAGACAGTTCATAAGGTGAGGAGGGTACATATCACTGTCTTCATGAAGGACACCAATGATTCTGTCTTTGAATCGGAGTAGTGCTTTGTAGGAGACAGTAGTGAGGGGATCAAACGAAGAGACAATATAACTCTGACATTGTCTTTTTTTTTAGTTTTTTCATTTTATTTAATTTTATATATTTCTTTTTATCTAAGCAGGTGCTTATTCATTTCTTATCTGTATGTAGGCAATTAACTCAGTGATTCTATTGAACTCCAAATGCCCTTCAAATGATAAAATTCTGACAACCACCACTAGGGGGCGTTTTTTTTTTTTGCGGATCTGTAATGGATCTGCAAAAAAGGCTTCCATTACAATAATACAACCGCATGCATCCATCATGAATGTATCCGGTTGTATTATGTCTTCTATAGCCATGATGGATCCGTCTTGAACACCATTGAAAGTCAACGGAGGACGGATCCGTTTTCTATTGTGCCAGAGAAAACGGATCTGTCCCCATTGACTTACATTGTGTGCCAGGACGGATCCGTTTGGCTCCACTTCGTTAGGCGGACAGCAAAACGCAGCCTCCAGAGCGGAATGGTGACTGAACGGAGGCAAACTGATGGATTCTGAGCGGATCCTTTTCAATTCAGAATGCATTAGGGCAAAACTGATCCATTTTGGACCACTTTTGAGAACCCTGAACCCATAAACGGAAAGCCAAAATGCTAGTGTGAAAGTAGCCTATTGAACTCAAGTATAACTGTATGCACAAAGTCCCCCAGCTCCCCCTAGTGGCAGCTAGAATTTTACCATTTAACTCCCTTCTGTGCAAAGGTTCGGTTTCAGAAAAAACTGAGCTCAGACCACTCTAAAGATATAATGAGTTTTAGAAGCACAAAACTTTGGATGGGTTATGGAGTGAGCTATTAAAGAAACAGGTAAATCTCCTTCTATACATGTGGTAAAACAGAATTGCAGTGCACCACGATGCAGAAGAGGTGAACATTACTTTTAATGAAAGAAATTGTTACTGTGTGTGGCAAGCAGTAGATACAAAATCTAATGGATATCCTGGAGGTGCCTTAAATGAAATTCTCAGGAGGAGAAAGCCTTAAATGGTTTTCATTATAAGGAATTACTCTTGCAATCTGTTGCAATCCGTTGCTGTACATGCTGGTCTATGTGCAATTTTGTAAGGATCGCTTTAGAAGTAAAAAGAGCTATAAAGTGGCCGAGTCATAGAACACCTGGTGGTGAAATTCAGAGAAACCATTACAAAGTATCAAGAATGTGATACAAAGTATCAAGAATCAGAACAACTGAAGAACTGCACTGATTAGCTGATACACCATCTTGAATGGAGCTTTGAAGATGAGACCTCTGTGGCAGTGGCGTACATAGAGAAGTAAGGGCCCCATAGCAAGGATCAAACCAGGCCCTCCCACAGGACAGAAGGGATTTTGCCTAAACCCTTTTTAATGACTCTTGGGCCATTTTTCCACTGTTTCATTTGCTAAAAGTTGTTCCTTTAGAGGGTAGAGTCCTGACTTAGTTTTCACCTCCAGTAGAAGAGGAGATGATCCCAACTAAGACAGGGCCCCTTTTGTAAAAATTGGAGGTCGATCCAAATCGTGAATTTTTGGTGAATTCATTCAGACAAATTTTGGGCGAAAAAGAGAGAAAAAACAGTATGGGTCCAAGGAGACTTTACAGAGTCATACACAAATTTTCATAGCCTATTGGAACACTTTCGATTTGGACCTAAATTAAGTTGAATTGGACCCAAATCCAGTTGGTCAACTAATTTGGCTAAATTGAACCCAAATGGAATTTTCAGCATAAGCAATCCTCCATTTGCTGGCTTGATTCATTTTTCCATCACATTATACACAGCTAATTTCCATGGTTATGACCACCCTGCAATCCTTCAGTGGTGGTCGTGCTTGCACACTATAGAAAAAAGCACCAGACTGTGCGCTCTCATGGTCCTGGCCACCAGAGGGGCCGGGACTTTTTACTAACCATGGAAATAAGCAGTTTACATTGGGATGGAAAAATCAATCCGGCCAGCAAAGGAGGCAATATGGAGAATCACAATACATTAGTAAGTGCCTTGTATATACTTTCTCTACATGATAAATGCATCTTGCTGACGTAAGACAATACCTTAAACTGTATGCAATCTTTTGAATACTGTGAAACCTATGCAAACTGAGACCATACACGCTGATGGTGCCCTGGAACCCAACCCAATCTTAAAGGGCAATTGCTCAATTCTCCCTTTTCCCATTCTCTGTCATCCATTTCTATTTTTCATATAAAAAAAATTAGGATAAAAGTAAAAGGAAGAAAACAAATCCTGACATTTACCACTTTTTGTCAGATTTTTTTTAATTATATGACTTTTTTTAATTAATTTAAAACTATATCATGGCAAGCTGCTAGACCATTTTCGAAGCTTGCATGCTTTTTTATTTTACATCCTTTCTGGGTGCATTTACTATTTTCATTTTGGAGAAATGTTGGTATGATATAAAATGTGTCACCGAAATTGATGTCACTTATTATATTTTTAAGAATTGTCAGTAAAAACGACCCCCAAAAGGTTGGTAAAGTAGTTACTAAGCGGCATTCCTCTACTGTGCTTTTAACCGGATGATAAACTTTGTTGCTCTCCTTGTAGACAGAGGACAATGTACTATATGTGACTCATTCTGTAAGAAATAAACCCTGGTGACAAATGATTGACTCCAAAGAGATGACTTTTGCTTTACCTTTGCACTCATTATTATTAGAGATGAGCGAGGGACTTCGATCCGAATTTCTGGATAAATTTGATTTGCCACGAGGCTGAATCTCCTTGTGCTTCGTGGTCGAATTGATTAAACCTGAAATAGTGTAAACAACGAAGAAACAAAAAAATACTTACCTAATCCATTCGCTCATGACGGGCTGGCTGCCACCATCTCGATTGAAGATCTCTCTCGAAATCCCATGCGCAGTGATGTAGGATGTCACCACTCCGGCCAGAGGAATGACGTAATCTCGGGCCATGTGAGACGCCAGACCTTTAGGCAAGATGGCGGTGGCCGGCCCGTCACGAGCAAATGGATCAGGTAAGTATTTTTATTTTTTATTTTTCATTGTGTTATTACTGTCAGATGACACGATCATGTATGAACTTAGCATCTGAGGGGTACAATGACGGTGGGTGGCGCAATCACCGTTCCCTCATTCCACCCACTACTTACAAAGAAATGTGCTTTGTGACAAAGCAAAATTTTTTGTAAGATTCAATTCATTTTTAAATAGTTTGCTCATTGCTAATTATTATACCAGAGCCTGAAGAGACACCTACTTTGGTGTGCCATTCTGAACCTGGCTGAGATGTCTGTTCAGACTTCCTTCTGATTGGGACCAGCCTCATCACAGCCTTTCCATTGACTTCAAATAATTAAAAAGGACCCGTCCCCTCTCCTGACATGTCTGCTTTAGCAATTACTTGTATTCCCCATGTAATAACAATTCTGGAGCCTCTATTCTTATAAGTCTATGTTATGCCATTCCTCAACTATTTGACTGAATTCCTAGCAGTCTACAATAAAGGTCCGTATGGGTGTTACCAGTTGGGGGTGTTTCCTTGCACAGTCTGACACCGGTAGCACTGATCGGATAGCTGTCAGACTGCGCAGGAACACATGCCCAACTGGGTAACAAACAGCTGGACCAACATTGCAAACTGCTAGCAATTGATTCATAACTTCTAGAAGGAATAATAGAGGACTACAACAGCATAGAGTCATAAGAATAGATGCTCCAGAACTGCTTTTACATGGGTAATCCAGGTGGTTGCTAAAACAGACATGTCAGAAGAGGTGACAGCTCCTCTTTAATAAAGTCAAAGACCAAATATACTGTATAATGAGGCTGCATAGTAAAATTGCTGAATATGCAAAATCCAAGCTCCGCGGAATGTGAATTATCAGTGGTATTCTATACTTTTTAAATTATAACAAAGCAGTATAAATAATATATTAAAGACTTGATGTATGAAGTTGCTACCATTCCACTGAATTAAATGCTAACTATTATTCAGCGCTGTCATAAAAAGTGAACATTTTTCGTTAAAGACGGCCGAATCAGATTTTGCATAGTTTAGCTTCCATAATTAATTTGAACAATTTGCATACATTATAAGAGGACAGTTAATGTCTGTTGTATTAATCTACCAGAGAAATGGCTTTTGTATTCTCGTCATGCTTGTAAATGCTTGAACATGTGGATCGCATTTTATAATTCTATCATACAAGATTATTTCTTCCTGTTCAAGTTTTCTTCGAAATTCTATGTTCTTATGGTTCTGTTATCAAAGGGGTGAAAATCTGGCACCAGTCCAATGGGAACTGTCACCAGTAGATCGGCATTCATGGGAAGCCGGCAATGCTAACATTTTGCAGCCACTTTTCACCCTATACCTCCCCGACCAGAAGTGATATGCCATCCTATTCATGTAACCACTGAAGTCAACCATTGGTCTCAGTGGTCACGTGGGCAAGAACGGCATACAACTTCTAAGCCTCTGCAGGGACACGCCTTTTTTGGACATGTGATTGACTGCAGCGGGTATGTGAATGGGTATAGCATGTCATTACAGGGTGGACAGGAACTACAGCACTGAGACAGCAGAACTTTCTTTTTTTTTTTTTTTACATGCCCCTTGCCTCTCCTAATTTTTTTCTTTTAGGCCAGACAAGGAAGAAAGAGTAACCGTGACTATGCTGCACCTGGCTAGTCCATTTCAAAAGGGGTTGTCGGAATGCAAACACAAGTTTCAATGTCCTCCTTCTCCCTTTCAAGTTGCCTTTATTTATTTATTTTTTGTTACATTTCGTGCTCTATTTGTTTACTCCACACTAGTGATGATGAGCCAATTTCCTAAAATTAAAGTTTAAGTCCAAATCAGACAAGAAATTCCATTCGGATACAAATCGATTCTACCCGAATAGAAAATCTCTATCTCTTCCTCTCTCTTTCTCTCCCGCTGCCCGTCCCTCTCAATTTAAACAAAAAATAATAATTGAGTCGAATTTCAATTCTATCGAATAAACTCACTCATCTCTACCCCGTACCCACTGTTCTTTTGAGGTTCTCAGTTTCAAATTTGACATCTTTATTATGTGTTCTTCTTGTGATGCCTTTTTTTTCTGATAGATTTTAACTAAATAAAATGCTACGTGCATCAGATAAGAACAGCCAGCCTAAACAAGCTGAAGTCTCTGATGCAACAAATGTCATTTTTGGCAGAGTATTCCCCCATGCTTTCAAGATAAATGCTTGTTTTATATACTTGAAAATCAGATAGCAGGAAAACAATTCAATTAGCCTTTGCTTGATAGTAAACAGACCCTGGTGATTGCCTTCCTCCTTTAACTGCATGGATAGCTCTAGCTAGATAAAGAGGAACATCTGGCTGCAAGGGTGTGCTAAGAGGAACTCGGAGAAGCTCTTTTGTGTGTATGTGGACACATAGCAGAACCAAAGGATGGTTATTGATCGGGCTGTAAACAGGTAGATTTACAGTAGGCACCACAAATACTCAGTTTTGTGATACATACAATCAAATCTCCTATGGGTATAAGAAGGAAACTAAAAAAGGACAATATTATGGCAGCATATTTAAAAGGATACTAAACCCAGAATTAATATATACAGTATATATATATATAACATCATCTTATTTTTCTTCACAATTGCAGGCTATGAAAAAGACAATCAAAAAGCAGTGTATTCACTTCTCAGGCTGCAGCCGTGTTTTTCCCCCTTCTTCTCCCTCTTTAATGCTTGTGCATGTGCGCCAGGAAATTTAGGAAGAGGGTCTGGTTTTATACTGCATAATTATTGTCTACAAAAGAATCTCCTAATAATACAAAACAGTATATGTAAAAAAAAAAAAGCACAAAATCTGGAAGACCCCATTACACTACACTGCTGTACAATATATGTCAATGATGCGATCCTGCCTACGATATGCTATCATGGCTGAGCAGCCTGACAGGAGCATTCAGCAAAGAAAAGTGCAAGAACGTAGTGGGTAGTGAGGCCCCATCCCCTTAATTCATAGGCAGCTCTGGAAGTGGAGGCAACCACTCCTGCTCACATTCTAGGACAGGTTGCTGGAGGCCATTTAAAAAATTCCTGGAGAATGTTTTTAAGGCAGATGAGAATCCAGTCTTATATACTTTTCTATGTACATCAAATAATACAGAATGCTAGCTGCTCTGGCAACTGTCAGATCTTCTGAAGGCCAGGAACCAGAATGGACAACTACAGCTGTGGCCCAGAGTGGAGGAGAATTTTAGGGGTACTAGTTATATTATTATACCATTATATTATTATACCATTTCCTGCTCTTAGCCCAATTGTTAAGAAATCCTGGCCAATCTATTTCAAAACCTGGTCTGCCTTCTCAAAATACTTTGTCTGGCTGTAAAGCAACTGGCTGCAGCAGGAGACCTTCCTCCAACTCTGTGTATTAGAGGAGACCGGAAACAATAAACCTCTCCTTCTTAGCTAAATCACATCTTTTCAGACATTTTCCTTGTCACAGAGAAGTTTTCCAGCAACTTTCCGAAGACTTCCAGCAACCCTATGATTGTGCTTCGGGAATCATTTCCACTGATCGTTGACCATGCATTGTCTCCAGAGTCCTTCAGAGCAAGAGCTACTTTTTGTTAGCATCTTTATGCCCTGGGAAACAGAGGGGATAGTTGATAGTGACATATGCTTTTTGTGAATAGTGAGTCTATTGGTAAATCTAAGTGGAAATTTAAAGGGAGTCTGTCACGAAAATATGACGTTGTACACCGCTAACATAGCTCTCTAGCATACCTATCCATGATTCAAATGGTACATTTATAATTTTCTTCTGACTTTCACCAGCAGGAAAAACGCAGTTTAATCCATATCGCAAATGAGGGATCGCAAGTGCCCAGGGGCGGCGTCTAGGTGCCCAGGCTGCTCTGCCTTCTTATTGCATTACTCTTCCCCAGCCTCTTCCTTGGCCTGCCCTGCCAGTCCCTTGCGTTATCCACAGGAGCGGCCGATATCTCGCGTGTGGGGAGTGCACCGCCGGCCGGGCATATACACTGTGATGCCCATTGCATTGCTACATGTAGTGCGCATGCGCCAGCGAACGGCGTGAAACCAATGACTAGGGGGTGGACCAATAGCAAACAGGAGCACTGGAGGCCGGCGGATGTGCACTACATGTAGCTATGCTGTGCCCACAATGGGCATCACAGTGCGCATGCCCGGGCCGGCGGTGCACTGTGCACATGCGGGATATCGGACGGTCCTGTAGATGATGCAAGGGACTTGCAGGGCGGGCCAAGGAAGAGGCTGGGGAGGAGTAATGTAAAAAGAAGGCACAGCAGCCTGGGCACCTACATACTGAACTCCGCCCCTGGGCACTTGCGATCCCTCTTTTGTATATGGATTAAACTGCATTTTTCCTGCTGCTGAAAGTCAGAAGAACATTACAAAGGTACCATTTGAATCATGGATAGGTGTGCTAGAGAGCCATGTAAGTGGTGTATAACGTCATATTTTGGTGACAGACTCCCTTTAATCACTAAATCAATCTAATCAGGTCAAAGTCTAAGACCGATCCTTGAGAAGACAAATGGTTAGCATAGATCCCAGACGCCTTGGAGCTAATTCACAAAGAGTTGTTTTTTATGCTGATTCCGATATGGAAAACTCAAATCTGACTTCCATTATTTTCAATGGGAGACAGTGACTCGTTCTTCATTTTTCAGCTTTCTCCATCTTGCCAGAACCAGTGCTGAGACCTCGGTGGTCCACATAACGATTAGCTCCTGCAGCAGAATCCATAAGAAACCAGAGTTCAGCTTCAGCTTTGCAGCGTATTTCACAGGCAAAATTCCGACAAGTATTCTGCCTGTGTGAGCAAACCCTTAGGTTGTAAATTCCCAAGTGCAATGGTTGTGTCATCCATTTGTACAGTAGCTGTGGGCCCCTGGTTTGCTGACTACACTCATACAAAATTCACGAATGTCACCTCTGACATTTGTTTAATGGAGATTAATTTGCTAATTCACTTAGGAAGCTGCAGAAAGTGTTCGGTGCCAGCGAGCATTTCGCCACATTCCTCAGAAATGTTTTTACAAAACCCTCCGGCACTCTGCAAGTGAACAATCAGGAACAGACACTTGAAAAATGTTTTTCACATCGAAGCTGGCAGCTTAATGATCAACAAAGGAAGACCATTGGGGATACGGCTTTGTAGGCAGAGAAACCTCATAAATGTCTTTCCACAAAGTCTTAGTCATCTCTTCATGTGTCGGACCATATTGTCTTCATTGTCTGCTCATCCTTTCTTCAAAGTCTTTTTGGACTGCGTTCTAAACTTCATCGAGTGGAGCCTGAAAGTTTTATTCAAACTTAAAAAAGCCATCAATTTATGACATTCCTATGATCAGGAGTGAATTGGCCATATACCCTATGAATGGGGATAATTACTATGAAGGGGGCACAATGGGGATTATTACTGTGAAGGGGGCACAAAGAGGGCATTACAAGTGTGAAAGGGTACAGAGAGAGCATAACTACTGTGAGGGGGCACAATGGGGATTATTACTGTGAAGGGGGCACAAAGAGGGCATTACAACTGTGAAAGGGGCACAGAGAGAACATAACTACTGTGAGGGGGCACAATGTGGGCATAACTACTGTGAGGGGGCACAATGTGGGCATAACTACTGTGAGGGGGCACAATGTGGGCATAACTACTGTGAGGGGGCACAATGTGGGCATAACTACTGTGAGGGGGCACGTATCTGTACAAAACTACTGTGAAAGTTGTACAATGAGGGCAATACTACTGTGAGGGGGTACAATTTTTTTAAAGTATTGGGACCTGTTGAGTACGATTATTCGAATTGCGAATATCGCCACTTCGAGAATTTGCAAATATTTAGAATATTGTGCTATATATTCGTATTCGCGAATAGTGTTGATCACGAATATTCTAATCGTGAATTTATCGTGAATTTATTGCAAATATCGGCACTTAGCAACATCCCTAGCAACCAATAGGAAAGTTGCCTACCTCTTAGTGTTGATCGCGAATATTCTAATCGCAAACTTTTATCCCGAATATATTGCATTGACGATTTTCGCAATCAAGTAAATAATGACTGGAGATTGCAAATTCTCGAATTTGCTGATTTATGGTGAATATTCGGCCAAAAATTTTCAAATTCGAATATTGCCCATGCCTCTCATCACACTGCCAAAAACCCTAGGAACGCCACTGCAGCTAGGTGACCTTCCTACATGGAAGTAGAATAGGGATGAGCAAATTGATTCTATAGAATTGAAATTCGACCTGGATTAAAATAAATAAAATAATAAATAACAGATTCACTACAATTTACTGAGATTTGAGAGAGAGAGAGAGAGAGAGCAAAATCTTTGGGTGGAATCAATTCGTACCGAATCGAATTTATTGTCAGATTTAGTCAAATTAGACTGAATCACATTTCAGGAAACTTGCTCATTTCTAAAATACACCCTTGTATCTTTGCCTACAAATGGTAGATTTTGCAAAACATTCTCTGCAAAATATCAAGAGTCAAGAAACGGAGCCATCTATGCTTCATTTTATTCTGGGAGTGTTGCCCTTCTCAAGTTGCATGCAGTTCAATGTCTTTCCACAAGTCTCAGTCATCTCTTCATGTGTCGGACCATACTGTCTTTATTGTCTGCTCATCCTTTCTTCAAAGCCTTTTTGGACTACGTTATAAACTACAGCGAGTGGAACCTGAAAGTTTTGTTCAAACTTAAAAAAGCCATCAAACCTATGATCAGCGGTGAATTAGCCATAAACCCTACAGAATAATTTCTTGGTGGGGTGATGTCCCAGGGGGCCACCCAAGCCCTCCTCTCTGCCGCTGAGCTAGTACATAATCAGCTGTGAAAATCAGGTACCCAACCAGCGACCGCACATGCCCTTCTGAATTCAACTGCAGTGGCCCGAACCTCACCTCCTAAGCCCCCTGCTCCGTAGACAACTGGAGGAGGAGCACAGAAGATGATAGCTATTGATGGCCACCACAGAGGGCCAGCTTTTGGATGACTCTCCTGCGTAGCAGAAACCGGACTGATTCGTTATGCAGGCCATAAACGTCTATTATGAAGGAATGCATAACGGAATGTCTCTAAAGGCATTCCGTTATGCATTCCGTCATTGAATTGCATTATGTTCGGTAGTAACGGAATCTATAACGTAATTCAGCGAAACTCGAACTTCAAAAACTGAAGTTCACTTATCCCTAATAATGACCTACAGTATCCTGAGAACAGACCCATTAATGCTGCCACATTGGTAGTTACACCCTTGTGCTTCATTATAACACCTTGCATATGCAGCATGCTGGCAGTCTGCCGAATAAGGGGTTAATGCGTTAAATTGTGGATTTATTCTGTGTATAAAAATGTTTTCTATGAGAACTGTGAATACGGAGTGAACTAGCCGGCCATTGTAAACGTAGTTAGGTGGTGGCTGCTCCACCCACCTCCTCTAGAGGGGGCTGCTGCCTCAGTGAGGTAGTGGGAGACAGAGCAGCGAGAGAGAAGGAAGCCAGCAGAGCAGCACTGGGACAGCCTCTGAGGAAGTAAAGGAGGATTATTTGGGAGGTGCATGTTAAAGCTGTGTAGATAAGTGGCAGATATCTTTTGGACTCCATAGGCCTCTGCTGGGGAGAATAGGAACTCTGGAATACTTGGGAGACAGACTGGCTACCTGCTAAGTAACTACACCCCACAGCTGGGTATTCGTATTAGGGCAATTTGAAGATAACAGAGATTGTGAGAGAGAGATACATTGTACTCTTTTTGGCTGGAATAGAGAGAAAGTACAGATATTGGAAGATTAAGGCTACTTTCACACTAATGTTGTTTGCGGATCCGTCATGGATCTGCAAAAACGCTTCCGTTACAATAATACAACTGCCTGCATTCGTCATGAACGGATCCGGTTGTATTATGTCTTCTATAGCCATGACGGATCCGTCTTGAACACCATTGAAAGTCAGTGGGGGACGGATCCGTTTTCTATTGTGCCAGAATGTGCCAGAGAAAACAGATCCGTCCCCATTGACTTACATTGTGTGCCAGGACGGATCAGTTTTGGCTCCGCTTCATCAGGCGGACGGCTAAACGCTGCAGGCAGCCTCCAGAGCGGAATGGTGAGTGAACGGAGGCAAACTGATGCATTCTAAGTGGATCCTTCTCCATTCTGAATGCATTAGCGCAAAACTGATCCGTTTTGGACAGCTTGTGAGAGCCCTGAACGGATCTCACAAATGGAAAGCCAAAACGCGAGTGGCCTAACTCATGGACAGAACAACTGGCCTGTTAACTCCTTTTTTGCAGCCTCTAGAACTGTAACAACTGTGAGACATTAAAGATCTGCCCGTCCATGCATAGTCTGAACTGTGATAACTGTTGTAAGTATGTATGTGTCCTTTTTGTTACCATTACCTCCAGTAAAGAACTGTTATTTGCTTCACAAAACCTGCCTCATCATTGCATGCACCGACACCTGCATAGGTGCTGTGTCCCAGAGAGCGTCAGAGTTTCTCGTCCTCCCCCTTCTCGGGCTCGCTGCAGATATATTGGATCGGTTGAGCACCCACAGCTGCCGAGCAGTTACACCCATGTGCTCAGCTATAGCACCTTGCTTAGATTGGATCAGTCCACAGAACTGTTCCATCTGTGAGCCGTAAATTGGTCATACTCGTTTCTTAATCTGCTTCTACGGTGTTGAGTTTTTAGGGCGTGATTAAAGTGTATTTCCTTTCTTTGAGATTCTAATTAACATTCCTTGTCTCATTCAAAAATTAAATTCTGGCACAAAGTATGCTATCAAAGCCCTGAACATCAGGCTGAGAAGTAATTTCGACTGGCTCTGCTATCTTCACAAATACCTCAATTTTATTTTAATGGACCTGCAAAAAAAATGATGCCAAATAGTGTTAAAACAGGTCTCGTCTTAATAGACAGACACTGAAAGGGAACGCAAAGATGGTGAGGAAGATATCCTCTTTATGGGGTGCTCCTATAAACGTAATCACGTATCTCTGTAAAATAAAATCAATGCTACTAATAGGTTCTGCTAATCAGACATGGGGCCTATTCTCATCTTATTACATGTAAAGTAGGCAATCTTCTGAAGACGACGGGTAGCTATATAGATGGTCATGCTGTAATTTGGCTTAAGGGGTGTTTTAGTCATGTACCGGGGATGGGGATTCTTTAAGCTGCAGTCCATTCTCAGTCAAATCTCGCACAGGGTGCGGCGCGCTGGCAGGGTGCAGTGATGACATCAGTGATGACATCACCACTCCCAGCCAGCGTAATGACGTGATTTGTCTTCAATCAGGATGACCATGATGACCTCTATGCCAGCAAATGGATAAGGTGGGAATTTACTTTTTTTTTTTACCTTGATTAACCTGGCCAAAATTGTAGCCACAGATGCCGCGATCAGTGATGAAGGTGGCATCTGAGGGGTTCAATGATGGGGGGGGGGGCACAATCGTCATTCCCTGCCATTGTGCCCGGGCATTCCCCGGATGGATTTTGTCACTGTTTGTTTCCCACTCCTCAACATTTCTGTGACACATGGACCAATTCTTCTTCCCATGTTTGGTAAGGCTTCCTTCACGTGTTAGGCTTGTCTGGAAGGCTGTTCCGGCAGGGGTAGGGCCTACCGGATCCGTACTAACGTTTGCACACGTGGCTGCCGAAAGTCCGGTACGGCCCCATTCACTATAATGGGGACGGATGAGAGATGCGGCCGCAGTATGGCAAACGTTATAGTGAATGGTGCCAGACGGGACTAGTAGCAGCACACGTGTGTAAACGTTAGTACGGATCCGGTAGTCTGTTCCCTTGCCGGATAAGCCTAACGCTAGTGTGAAAGAAGCCTAACACTATTTCCACCGCAGAAGGGAGTCCTGCACGGGTTCTTCCCACTCAGCAGCAGTAGAGATTAGACTAACTAGGGCTTGGCCCCATAGCAGCTAGGTGACCTTCATGGAAGTAGACTAGGGATGAGCAAATTGATTCTAAAGAATCAAAATTAGACCTGAATTTTAAAAAAGAAACAAAAATAAAACAGATTCACTAGAATCACAATTTCCCGAGATTTTAAAGAGAGAAAGAGCAAAGTCTTTGGGTGGAATAATTCGTACCAAATCAAATTTCTTGGCTGATTTAGTCGAATTAAACTGAATCGCATTTTAGGAAATGTGCTCATTTCTAAAATACACCCTTGTATCTTTTCCCACAAATGTTACATTTTGCAAAACATTCTGTGCAAAATATCAAGAGTCAAGAAACGGAGCCGTCTATGCCTTATTTTATTCTGGGAGTGTTGCCCTTCTCAAGTTGCATAAATGATTTTTAGGTTACAAACTGTTTGCTATTTTACATTCTAATTTGAAAGCTCTAAATCTTTCTACATTTTTGGACCGAGCCTCTGGCTATGTTATTTTCACATCGTGTTGTTAGACTGTCCAAGCTTTCCAAGACCCTCGTACATAGAGAGAAGACCTCACAGGTGGATGGGGGAATTTCTTGGCTAAAGCTTTATAAGTGTAGGAGGAACATGTCATGTTGTAAAACATGGATAGTGCTCCATGTTCTAGGGAAAAAAGCAAAAAAAACAAACCTCCAGTGGTCCCTGGAAAATGCAGACTCTCCCAGTACAGAGTAGGTTTTCTTATCTGTTCTACTTGCTTAAACATGTGTTCTGAATGGAAAGGTTAATTTGCTTAAGTGTTTTCTGATTGCCTTATTAATTCTCTAGAATGATTCCAAATATGCTATTTGTAGATAATGACCCATATACTGTATATGTCTGTGGAAAATGATGACTACCTGCATATTATGAATAGAGGGGTTCCTAGAGGTTCTGGCAGTCATGGCTGGTGTGTCGGTATTATATCCACTGGGAATAGCCTACAGAATGAGAGCTAATCACATTAGCATTGCGTACAATCTTGAGATGGCCTCTTCAAGTCTACAGCCTAATGTTCTGACTTGATTTGTATTGTAATTCGGTCGTCTCTAGCTATGCTTTTGAATATGGTAATTTTATCTTTATCTTGTGGTTCTTGCCATTAGTATTACTGTTAGTGTAGCGCAGGTTCACATGCCAAGGTTGTGTTGCAGTTATGAACAAGCAGGAATGGTCACCAATGAGATGTTCTTTGAATTAGGGTTTTTCCCATGGGTAACCATAGAGTAGAATAATATTTATGCCCCAGGTACTCAATAAAGATACTATTTACAGCTCTACCTACAGTACATTCATCTACAATGATACCAGTATCAAGAGGTTTTAGATGGATGATGTGGTAAGATTTGGTGGCTAAGGCTACTTTCAAACTAGCGCTAATATTTTCCGGTATTGGGATCCGTCATAGGGTCTCAATACCAGAGAAAAAAGCCTTCCGCTTTTTCCCCATTCATTGTCAATGGGGACAAAACGTAACCGAACATAACGGAATGCTCCAAAATGGATTCCGTTCAGTTCCCGTACCTGGGAGCAAACCGCAGCATGCGGAGCAAGACAGCATGACCCACAATGCAAGTCAATGGGGACGGATCTGTTTTCTCTGCCACAATCTGGCACAATAGAAAACGGATCGTCCCTCATTGACTTGCATTGTGGGTCATGACGGATCCGTCTTGCTCCGCATCCGCATCCAGTCTTGGCTATGGTAAAGATAATACAACCGGATCCGTTCATAACAAATGCAGGCGGTTGTATTATCAGTAACGGAAGCGCTTTTGCTGAACCCTGCCGGATCCAGCAAAAACGCTAGTGTGAAAGTAACCTAACTTTGTCACAGATACTTTGCTACTTTTGCTCAAATAGATGTTGCTGATATGAATACCATCCAGCTACAAGAGCAGCTTTATAGAAAAGTACAAGTAAGCAAACCCCCTATCCTCGGTCCTGCCATCACTTGCAGCCAGAGTCCCTAAAATTGGTCCTCATTGATTGTGTCTTGGCAATTCACCTTGAGGTCCCTTGTTCCACTCGTCAATCAGCTCTATCTATAAGGTTTATTTCCCATGATGTCACACTGTATACAGTTACCTTTTTATGCGTTATTGCCGTGCTATGATATCATAGCGTACATTATATATTTACTATCACATCACTGTTTATTTTCTTCACTGTAATGTCACTTATTAGTCACTATTATTGCACTGTGACATCACTGTGAGCGTTATCCCCATACTGTAACATCACTGTGAGCATTATCCCATACTATGACATCACTGTGAGCATTATCCCCATGCTGTGACATTATTTGAATGGAACATCTTTGCATGTAACTATACGTCTTGACATTCCTCTGCTATTCCTGATAGGATTGTATGAATGCATTGCTAGCAGTCTGCACTAAAGGTCCAGATGGGTATTGCCAGTTGGGGGGGTGTCCCTGCACACTTTTACACTGCCATCACCAATTGAATAGTGTCAGGCTGTGCAGGGACACACCCCCAACTGGTAGCATCCAGCTGGACCTTTATTGCAGACTGCTGGCAATTCATTTATACACTTCTAGTTGTTATAATAGAGCAATGGCACAACATTAATCCATTGGGATACATTCTCCAGAATCTTAATTACATGGGGAAGGCAAATAGTAAAACAGACATGTCAGGTGAAGGGACAGGGAATCTAAGAATCTTAATGGGATTAAGGAGATTGCATTTTTTTGAACAAATGCTTACAGAAATAGCACCACACATGGGTCGTATCTGGTACTGCAGGTCAGGACCATCACTTGAAGATATCGTACCTGTAATACCAGACAAAGGCTGTGGACGAGAGTGGCACTGTTTTTGTTAAAATCAGTCCTGTTATTTGAATCGCATACAAACTGTGAACCAATCTAGTACAGTGTATTCTGCTGTCGGTATGAAAGTGACAGGCAACATTTTAGGCCGTTCCACTGAAGGAAGGCCTGGGGGAAGGGGGGTGGGTTACTAGGCCCCTGGCTGCCAAGTACAGACATCGGTGGTCCCAATAGCCGTTCCACTGAAGGAAGTCTTGGGGCGTTTATGAGGCCTCTGGCGGCCAATTATAGACATCGTTGGTGCCAATGGCTGGCAGAAGGAGTCCCATCCCTCTGAACAGGGGGGACCACCAATGAGGTCTCAGTCAGCACCAGGAAGGGGCAAGAGGGGGCAGCAGAAGGGCCATGGGCAATGAGCACTTTCATTGTGGCAAAGGGGTTAGGGTAAGAAATTGGCATGGGGGGGGGGGGGCCTGTTTCAGTTTTCCCTCAGGCAGCAAAAAGGTTAGGTGCACTCCTGTCTCTGGAGCCACTTAGATGCAGTGATTGCTATTGTCCACATCATCTAAGAGGTTTTATGGTGGGATTGGAGCTTTTGCTGATCCGTTAGAGCTGTTATGAGAGATAAGAGCTCCTGCTCCTTTATACACGGGAGAGCTGCGCCGCGCTTAGACTTGGCGGCATAGCCTAAGGCCCTATTGGGTTACTGCATTCATTATATGCCTGTTTCTAGTAATGAGATGCTGCAATTTCATGAGAGTGTTTGTCTTAGGGTACTTTCAAACTTGTGTTTTCATTTTCCGGCATAGAGTTCTGTCGTCGGGGCTCTATGCTGGAAAAAAACTGATCAGTATTATCCCCATGCATTTTGAATAGAGAGATTGCATCCAGATCCGTCTCCAAATGCTTTCAGTTGTCATGCGGCATGACGGATCCGGCGGGTCGTTTCGGCAACGGAACTACTTGCTGGATCCTCACAACGCAAGTGCGAAAGTAGCCTTAGGGCTCTTCGGCAGAGTTCCGTCATAAGGGCTCTATACCGGAAAAGAACTGATCAGTTATATCCTAATGCATTCAGGATGTCTTCAGTTCAGTCTTTTTGACATTTCAGGACGGAGATAATACCGCAGCTTGCTGCAGTTTTAGCTCTGGCCAAAATTACGTCATTTTGTCCCATTGGAATGTATTAGTGCCGGATCCGGCCCTACAGTCTGCGCATTCTCAGACCGGTAGAAATGTAAAAAAATATATATATCGGATCCGTCTCTCCGCATGACAAGCGGAGCGACGGATCCGTTCTTGCAATGCATTTGTAAAACGGATCCGTAGCCGGATGCTTTCCGTCTTCCACTGCTTGCCGGATCACTCTGCCGCAAGTGTGAAAGTACCCAGAAGCTCAGGTCCCACTGCCTCGTGTAGAGAAGACAACGTGACAAAGATTGATCTTAATATTCTGTTTAGATTTTCAAAGTTTTGCCACTATAATTTCAAACAAGAAAAAAATAAAGAGTTTTCCAGACTGGTGTTATCACATTAAAACTAATGAATACAAATGATGCTGCGTACGATTAGCATCACAGTGGTGGACTATTTCAGCCCGGCTCGCCATCTGTTAGAACTGTCTGCTTTTGCAAATTTTCTTTTGCAGTGAAGTCAAAAGGCGCTCGATGTAATAGAAGTATTTTCATAAAATCTGCAACGGCACAACTTTGTTCTTTGTTCTTTTTGAAAAGGATTGTTTGTATTGTATTCATTCTTTCCTGACCCGAAGAGATGTTCAATTTAAATAAGACCAGTGTTTAAGATTGTGACTGACTACAGAAGAAATGACGGTTTTCCTGTTCATTCTTGAGAAGTTACTCTTTTACCATTAATGAAGAAGGAATTATTGTAAGCAAAATATTCTGGCGGCTGCACATTGGCTCAGTGGTTAGCACAGTTGCCTTGAGATTCCAGGGTTTGAGTCTGATTGTTATGGCAGTGGGTGTGGACTCACTGACCGGCTATACCCTGGAGGGGGCGTGACTAATTGACTACCTGGTCTTTACTAGAGCCTCTGATGGTGAGTATTGGCGTGGGCCGTTAGGGTAGTCACCAGGTGCCACTCCAGAGCAGTCACCGAGTCAGTGGCAGCTGACCAGGGGGTCAGGGATAACAGGAGAATGACGCACTAAGGAAGTCCGGGGTCAGGGCAAGCAGAGATCAAGCAAAGTCCATAAACAAAGTCCAAGGTCAGAGGCAGGCAGCAATCAAGCAAAGTCAGTTGAATCAAGAAGCAGGGTCTGGTACACAGAAAAGCAGAAAAAATCTAGAATATTCGAAAATTATGAATATATATTACTATATTCTAAATATTCGCGAATTCTTGAAGTGGCGATATTCGCGATTAAAATTCTCGAATATTCACGCCCATCAATAGTGTGTACGTGCTGTCTCACAATGGAGGAGAGACACGGCGTGCGCTCCCAAACAACAGTACAAGACTAAAGCAGGAAGTAAACTTTGGCATGGAGCACAGATACAACAGTGAAGCTACCTGCAGTCCACGCTTGTCAGCAGAAGAGAATGAGGGAGCCCGGTGCCTGTGCACGCCGGTAAGGCCAGCAGTGCGGCACGGAACGCTGGGCTAACACTAGTCAAGGAAAACATCTGCATCGACATCAGCTCTGCCTATGTATCAATGGCTTCACTCTGGGTTCTTCAGTTTCCTATAAATTTTTCCTATGTGGGATAAGGAAATTAGATTCTGAGTCCCTTTACAGACAGGGGAATGATGGAATTGATGACAATCTCTGTATAGTAATATGGAATACATTGGTACCCTGCATACAAAGTGTATATGGTTGTTCTATCATACCCAAGTTCCCAACATCACTAGCACCCCCCACCCCGGTAAGCGATCTGACTGCTAGCTACAAGCTCCAATCCCCCCCCCCCGTCGGCAATCTGTCTGCTTAGTCCCCCCCTCTACGTCAGCGGTCTGTTTACTATCCAACCCCGTTACCGCTTGGGTCGGTCGGCAGGCTCAGTGAAGGACGTGAAGGAGCGTCATCGGCGGCAGGGCGGAGCTTAAAGGATGTCCCCTACGTGACTAGAATTTGAACAGCATTTGGTGTCTCAGCCAGCCAGCGAAAGTGGGGTGCACCTGACCTAGGTGTGCTGCTGCCAGGTGGGAAAGGGGGTGCTGGGGCTCTTAGCTTCGGGGGGAGGGGGGCTTGGGGGGTGACACCATTTCCTACAGCACCGGGTGAAACCAGCCCTAGCAACGCCACTGCTGGCAACAGATTTCCTTGATATGCAAAAACCATTGTGTTCAATGTAATAAAAAAACATCTAAGCAGAGCTCAGAGACATTAGCATTTCTATCCATTGCAAAATCTCTGTTACACAGCCTTTAATGAAACCAATTAAAAAGTTGAAAAACTTTAATAATCCATAAAGTACCCTGGAGTCAAGTTTGATTTCATGAACTATAACAGATTATCGCTTATTTTACCACGTCAGCGTTCTCGAGTCTCACACAACTAAGTAATTAAAGTATCCAACACTGGCTCGTAGCTGAAAGAGCGTGCTATGGATAGCTTTGTTGTCTAGCAAGTAATTATTTTAGTTAATAATGGGTGGCCGAGGGATTTTTTTTAACAAAAATAATCTGTAGCAAACTATAATTGATGCAAATGATCTGACACAAATTTAGCATGATGCAAAGTTTCGTCACTAATGTTTTAGCCTAAGCATTTCTGATTACATTTTATTATTGCCGTGGGAGACTAATAAAATGATTGTACTACGTAAGTATATTAAGCAATCTTTATGGGATTTTACCATTTAAGCCATGGCTGATGAGTACTGTGACAGTTTCTTATATTTCTACTGTTGTAACAGCGCCCTGTGTGTGTGCGGTATGTGTGTGTGTACAGTGCCCTGTGTGTGTACAGCGCCATGTGTGTGTGTACAGTGCCCTGTGTGTGTGTACAGCGCCATCTGCTTCTGTACAGCGCCCTGTGCGTGCAGTATGTGTGTGTGTACAGCGCCCTGTGTGTGCGGTATGTGTGTGTGTACAGCGCCCTGTGTGTGCGTGCGGTATGTGTGTGTTTACAGTGCCCTGAGTGTGTGCACAGCGCCACGTGTGTGTGTACAGCGCCCTGTGTGTGCAGTATGTGTGTGTATACAGCGCCCTGTGTGTGTGTGCGGTATATGTGTGTTTACAGTGCCCTGAGTGTGTGTACAGCGCTATGTGTGTGTGTACAGCGCCCTGTGCGTGCGATATGTGTGTGTGTACAGCACCGTGTGTGTACGGCGCCTTGTGTGTGAGGAAAGGGTGGAGCCTAAAGAGGAAGCGGTGGGTCAAATTTATATAAGGGGGGTGCCCGAGTTTAGTCTCGCCTAGGGCAGCACAAAACCAAGATACACCACTGTGTATTACATACACATAGCAGATCATGGGTTCATTTCTAAAGCCCTCAACTCGATAAATAAAAAAATGCTGATCTACTCGATCTACCTAAAGTGTCCATGGGCCCAGACAAAGAACACCAACAATGTATCAGTAGAACCTACCTTTTTTAAGGATTATGCTTTAGTTCTTGGAATTATGTTGGCCCTGGACTTACAGTAGGTGAGAGGTTATTCTTCAGGGTTTAATTTTCCATATATATGTACAATAGTTGAGTCCAAGGCACAAAGCCTCAGCAGAACAAGGGATTGCCAGAAACAATGGATAAGCTCATAGTCATCCAGCCACCACCTTTCAAGAGTTGGAAACAGGAGTAAGGAAGGCATAGCAAACCCAAGAAATCACTGTCAAGGGTTTTTTGGGGCTTATATATGGATGACATTTTTCAGGGTAGCTTATCAACATCTGATCAACAGGGGTCCAACTCCTAGCATTTGCTGTTGGAAGAGAATATGGTGCTTGGCTGAGTGCTGTGGCCTCGTATTCAGCCTATGACATCATATCTATCTATTACCTTGGGGTATCTGCAATTGTTAATGTTTTATATATAATGTTATGTATTTTTCACATATTTGCATTTTATTCCAGCAGAGGAGGAATGGTTGTCAATGGTTGGCAATGGTTTACAGGAACAGGGCTGTTCCTCCCCCCCTTGGTAGGTCTGGGCTGGTCCTACTTCCTACCAGGAAAGGGAGTGCTATTCTAGCTAGAGATAGAGAGAGGAGAGGACAGGGAGTTCCTCTTCTGATAGTGGGGGAGCAAGGAAACACATGTCAGAGCTCCCACTCCCATGAACAGTATATTTTTTTCTCTGTGAGGGAAGTTCAGGAACCAGATATCCTTCTCCTGCAAGAATAACAGCTAAAGACAGCCTCAAGTTAATCCTTGAGAAAAAGACAGCAGAGCGAAAAGCTACAATTAGCATTAAAGTTACTGCTGCAAGATAAGGAATTACAGTTCAGACACCACCACCTACCTAAACCAGAGCTAGACCAGACAGACCTTAAGCCTCTACTAGAGTAGTCACCTATACCCACAAGTGCTTGTTAGTGCCCACCTATTGCCGTCCAACCAGGCAGCCACCATACCTCCTTATCTGGTGCCAAAATCTGTACTTTGTATTTAAAACTGCTGGATGTGTCATCAGTTATATTTTACACTAAGTAAAGAGAGACTGTTATGTGTTTACTTCTGGCCTGATTCTATAAATCTACATTTTTATTGCACCGAACCCCAGGGAGTATCAGCCTGAGGGAGAACACTGCGACACAGCACCTCATCAGAGCCACTACAACTCTCATCTTCTGCACCAGCTCTTCGGGAGCTCGCTGCATATCTATCTATCAATTATCTATCTATCTATCCTCCATATTCTTTTATTTTATTACTGCCGCCCATCTGGCACCAGCTATAGTGTCTCCTGCCCTGTATCCAGCATTCCCAGTTGTAGTACATACTACAGTACCGGCTGCCTTTTGGCTCTTGATATGGACTGACCTTTTTCTTCTTGTTTAACCACATGGTATTTCATTTTTATGTTTTTACTCCTTCTTCACTGACTCCAGGCTGTCTGATCATGACTCCACTTCCCTCCCTGTTCATGCCCTTGGCTACATGACTATGATGAGCATTTCCATCGCTACCAGCCCCCTTTTCTCTAATGATATCTGGAGGATCAGTCCTGACTTTTGACTCAAATACTTCTGTGAAAGGACAGCTTTAATATATCTGTTCTAGAGAAGGGTTCGATTTGGCCAAATGCGTTGTCCAATTTGATCTAGGTCCACTCCAAATCAGTTCTACTGAAATTGAAAGCGCTCCAATTGTCCTGAAAATTTGTGTATGATGCTTTGAGGTCTCCTAGGGCTCATATTTTTTCCTCTCTAGCCTGTCACTTTAAAAAAAACAAAAAATAAAATAAAATGTTTTATTCATTTTTCTTTTTCTCTGTCCCCAAAATTTGCCTGCATTGAATCACCCAAAATTCAGATTTGGATGAACCTCTAGTTTTTACAACATTTGGGTCAAACTTGCTAATCTCTAACTCTTACACTTCCATGAGAAGATGATCATAAAATAGATCATTTTATCTACACAAATTAGCCCATTACCTTTTTCCCAAATTTTAAAACATTTGCCAATTTTTTGTCTTTTGAACTTTTCACATTTACGATCTTATGTTCACAGTGTTTCCCATCAATGTATAACGTCAGTGTTCCCTACTGGATGCGAGAAATTATATTCAGAGCTTTTAAATAGTACACACTGACATTCAGGCATGAATAATACCCCTTAATCTGGTTGATTTTATGCTGATCACAATGTTTGTGAGGTTTCAGCAGTATTTGGTGACTTTCAGTTTCTTTGAGAAATTGGTATGAAATAAAAAAGCTGACGGTGGTGTTTTTCTGGTACCTAGTTTGTAAAATGCATAAACATATTAATAACCTTCCTCCTGAGCAAACTGTATGTTGTTTGCCAAGCAACAGTAGTAAGACAATACTAAAACTTTTCCCTGAATACATAATAGTTAAAAAGTATGGCAACGTAGAACATAAAATCTTCTATTTTATAGTATATATATATAGAGAGAGATTTTTTTAAATTTATTAATTCTTGCATTCAATATACTATTTATTTTTCTTTATTACTATGGCAGGGCTGGACTTGCCCATCATATTGTCACAGGAGGTAACCTTCTGTAGGCCCAATCTTTACCACAGTGAGGGTCTGCTCACATTTCTGTAGTAGTTTCTATCATCACATAAAAGATACTGGTTGCGACCACTGGACCATATTGACTTATAATGGGTTCTGTTGGGTTCCATTGCAATGACCGTCACTTTTATGTGAAGAACATTGCTGCACTGTTCTTCAGGTCAAATATTTTGGAATATCCAAAGAGGTTCCAATGCACGTGTGACCAAAGCCTGATACATCTTTAACGTCCAGTAGATGTTGAATCCTTTAGGAGGTGACTTTGCAGCCAGTCATAGGGTCTATTACTATTAAAGCAGCTAAGGCTTGTATCACATCATATACAGTACATTTAAAAAGTCTTTAGAACCTTTGACTTTTGTCATACTTCGTTATAGTACACGGACACGTTAAAATAATAAAAAATGTCAGGTTTTCAGTTTTCACCATCATTCTGCACTTAGTCCCCCATAATGATAAATTCAGAACAGAATGTTAGAGATCCTTGCTAATATTTTGAAAAGGAAAAACTAAAATCTTGCTTTAACATTCGTATTCAGACCTTTACTCAGGACTTAGTTGAAGCATCTATGGCAGTGATTACAGCCTCCAGTCTTCTTGAGTATGATGCCACCAGGATTGCGCCCCTGGGTTTGTGGATTTTCTACCATTCTTCTCTGCAGATCTTCTGTCAGGTTGGATAAGGACCGTCGATAAAGAGCCATTTTTAGGTCTCTCCATAGATGTTCTAGCTCTGGTTGGGCCACTCAAGGACATTTACTGAGTTATCCCTAAGCCGCTCTTGTGTTGTCTTGGTTGTGTGCTTAGGATCATTATTATGTTGTAAGACGAACATTCGGCCCATTCTGAGGTCCAGAGCACTCTGGGTCAGGGTTTCATTAAGATAAAAATATCTCTGTATTTTACTTTATTCATCTTTCACCTTGTCCCAGCCACTGGAAAACATCCCCACAGCATTATGCTGCCTCCACCATGCTTGACTGTAGGGATGATATTGTGCAGGTGATGAGCAGTGCCTAGTTTCCTCCAGACATGGCACTTAGAGTTGAGGCTAAAAAGTTCAATCTTGGTTCACCAGACCAGAGAATCTCGTTTCTAGCAGTCTGAGAGTCCTTTTGGTGTCTTTTTTTATTTAGCAAACTCTAAACAGGCTTTTGCTAAAGAGAGGCTTCTTTCTGGCCACTCTGCCATAAAGACCAGATTGTAGGAATGTTGAAGTGATGGTTGACCTTCTGGAAGTTTCTCCCATCTGCACACAAAATCTTTGAAGCTCAGCTATAGTGATCACTGGGTTCTTGGTCACCTCTCTTACCAAGGTCCCTCTCCCCCGATTACCTAGTTTGGTGGGCGGTCAGCTCTAGGAAGAGTCCTCTTGGTTTCAAACTTGTTCCATTTAAGATTTATGGAGGCCACTGTGCTCTTGGGAACTTTCTGTGCACCAGCCTCTACACAATCCTGTCTTTGAGCTCTATGGGCATTTTTTCTCCTCATGGCTTGGTTTCTGCTCTAATATGCATTGTCAGCTGGGACATCTTATATAAACAGGTCTGAGTCTTTCCAATTCATGTCTAGTTCATTGAATTTACCAGAGGTGAACTCCAATCAAAGTGTAGAAACAGCTCAGAGATATGGGAGACCCCCAGAGCTAAATTTCAAGGGTCACATTAAAGGGTCTGAATACATATTATCACGTGACATCCTAGTTCCCTTTTTATAAATTTGCTAAAACTTCTGAAAGTTCTGTTTTCACTTGCTGGTGGGATCGTTCATACAAAATGCAGCCGATCATTGTCTCGGATATACAGCCAGCTCAAGTCAGCATAGTTGCCAAAAGACCCCATTGTCCCAAGTTCTCAGAGCCAATCTTGGCAAATTGGGAAGAGTTTATGTACACCCCACCCCAGACATCAGTCGGGCCAGGAGCATGACTTAAATGTCCTGAATTTACTGTCACAAATTTTGGGATGTACAAGTGAGTCTCCAAATATGTTGTTATTTTCTGAGTTACTGTAAGATAGGAAGAAGTAACCCCTCAATCCTAACTGAAGTGAAGGTAAAAGAGGTCTAAATTATCAGTGGAAAATGAATTCACATAATAAACAAAGTAAAATAAATGTACAATAACAAATACAGTCCACACCTGTATCACCTTCATAGGTGTATAAGGCTCTGCTCACGTCACATTAGCCCTAAGTTTGGCGTACATCCCAGAAAAGCTCCCAGCATATGTTCCTGACGTATGTCTTTAACGTGAGGCTCAAACATGATGACTGGTTATACGCAATGTGGATCGATCATTCTCACATGTGTATGGCCAGTTTTATCGCCCAATTACAAGGGCAGATAATCATTCTGCTTAAGTGCCGATCTCTTTTGAAGGGTCAGTGATCATATTAGATGGAATGAACCAGGTTAACCACAATTGTTTGTCCTGGTACAGTTTGCATATCGTCAGCAGCTAATCCCCTGTTTACACGTTGAAATGTGCACACGGCAAACATGTTTTATGCATGTGATGTTTGTGGTGTTGGCTCATTTATTGTCTAAATGCAGAGAATGTTTTCACTGGGACATAATTGTCGACTAATGTTTTTTGGCTGATCATCAGGGCCTTTAACTGATCCTAGTTAGCGCATGAGGCTAGTTAGCACATCCACTGAGTATTAAATAGAAGGATCAGTTGGCCTTTAGCAAATGGGAGAAGATCCATTATTTATCTCGAGGTCTGGCAATCATGGTTAGCAGTTCCATTATTGATTTTTGTGTAGTCACAAAATTACAGGACCATCCAGTTGACTGCATTTTCCACCTCAGCTCATCAAGGTTAGCTTTTGTTTTGGGGTCTTCAAGCAGGCTGTTATCTGACAGTGACTGTAATATTACTGTGTGCACGGCCAATTATAACATTTATGATTCATGATGAGGTTTTCATCTTTTATAAGACATTGCAGCATGCAACCCCCTTCCAATTATTCCGGGAGCAAGAAATGAGCTGTTGAATGCTCCTAATCTAATGTTTTTGTTTAGAAGTATATGAAATAGTGGGAACCATATTGCTTCATCTGCAAATTAATTTTGTCATCATAATGGTAGATGTAATCACTGACATAACAAACAGCTCAATATGGCAGCGTGCCTGTCTGCACCCACGAGAAGATTGCTATCTGGCGTGCCAGAAGACGTGCTCACAGTATAGCCTTCTACATCCCCTATTAACCTGTGTATGAGCTCAATGAACAAAACCTCTAATGGGCGTACTGATGTGTGGCTAAAATCCCCAAACTGCCTTGACCTAGGGACAAACTGTCAATAAAAACCTTTACAAGGGTGTTTTTAAATACATTCTGTGATTGTATAGATACATTAATCCAATGTATTATTATTGTTTATTATTAAAGCGACATTTATTCCATGGCGCTGTATGTATGAACAGGGGTATTCATACATTATACAGTACATTGCAATAAGCAGGAGCAAGACGAGTTACAAGCTGGAACAGAAGGAGAGAGGACCCTGCCTCTACAAAGGACCGGAGTAGGACACAGTAGGTGAGGGTAGAGCTGGTCATGGCGGTTTAGTGGCAACAGGGTCACTGTAGTTTGTAGGCTTGTCTGAAGACAGGGTTTCCTGTTTTTTTTTAAGGATTCCACTGTAGGTGAGAGTCTGATAATATGCTGTGGTAGAGAGTGCCACGGGGGATGCACAGGAGAAATCTGGGGAAAGAGGTGATAAGAGAAGAGGAGAGAAGGAGGTCTTGTGAGAATCTGAGATTACGTGTCGGGATGCATCGGAAAAGTAGCTCAGAGATGTACGGAGAGGACAGGTTATGGATTGCTTTATATGTTTTTGTTAGCATTTTAAACTGATTTTGCTGGCAAATGGGGAGCCAGTGAAGGGAACGGCAGAGGAGAGATGCAGAGGAGTAATGGGGAGAGGTGGATAACTCGGGCAACAGGGTTGAGGATAGATTGGAGGGGTGCAAGGGTGCTAGATGGAAGGCCAAAGAGGAGGATGTTAAAGTAATCTAGGTGGTAGAGGGAATATACAAGCATTTCTGCAGTGGTTGAGGAATGCTTAGATTCGAAAGATATTTTTGCGTTGGAGGTGGCATATGGTGGAAAGAGCTTATATGTGTGGTTTGAAGGACAGGGCAGAATCAAAGGTTACTTCAAGGCAGCAGACTTGGTTACCAGAGAGAATGTGCAGCCATTGACCTTGATAGATAGGTCGGTTTGGGGGCATTGAGTGAGATGGGGGTAAGATTATAAATTTTATTTTATCCATGTTTTATAAAGTGAGAGGAGATGAAGGAGATAGGCATTGTGGGATTTTGGATAGTGTTGAGCAAACCCGAACTGTAAAGTTTGGGTCCGTACTGAACCTTGCGAGTTCTGGTGCCCGGACCCGAACCCGAACTTGGCCGGAAAAGTTTGGGTTCGAGTTCGGTGTTCGGGCATTTAATAAAGCATTAAAAGGCTGCAGGGCAGTCAATCAACAAGCTTTTACAGCTGTGGGTACTTAAATGATATCACAGCCAACCGGCGTGGTTGTGATTGGCCGGTGCATCATCTGACCCAGCCTCTATACAGGCTAGATCACTTGTAGCACCGCCCATCAGCTCTGAGTAGTGCAGGGACAGGAAGCAGGCAGCTGAAGTGAGAGAGAGTGTTAGGAATCTCGCTGTTAATTCTGTGGGTGACCTATAGTGATTTGTACCCCTGACACAAAAATATGATAGTTAATCTGTCTGTTAGTTCGATGGGTAACATATACCCATTTTTGGTGTGAGATACACGAGCACTGCATATGTGACAGGGAAATCAATATAGTTAATCCATCTATTAGTTTGGTGGGTGACATATACCCACATGTGGTGTGAGATACACGTGCACTTTTTACGTGACAGGGAAACTAATATAGTTAATCTGACTGTTAGTTCGGCCAATAACATATACCCATTTTTGGTGTGAGATACACGTGCACTGCATATGTGACGGGGAAATTAATATAGTTAATCCGTCTGTTAGTTCAATGGGTGACATATTACCATTTTAGGTGTGAGGTACACCTGCACTGTGTACGTGACAGGGAAATTAATGTAGTTAATCCATCTGTTAGTTCGATGGGTGACATATTCCCATTTTTGGTGTGAGGTACACCTGCATTGCATACGTGACAGGGAAATTAATATAGTTAATCTGTCTGTTAGTTTGGTGGGTGACCTCAAAGAATGAGGAGAGCATTAAATAAGGGACGTGGCCCTGGTCGTGGTGCTGCTGGTGCTGGAGGAGCTCCTCTTGCAGGAAGAGGACGTGGTCGATCTGTGCCAGCCCAAATGAAGTACCTTCCTCGGGTACACGTAGGCGACAGGACGTTCAGCGTCATTTTGTAGGTCTGAATACTGGTGTTAAAATGGTGAGGCCAGAACAAGTAGAGGCAGTAGTAGATTGGGAGGCTGATAGTGCCTCCAGTTCCTTCACATTGTCTCCCACCCGGTCCCCTGCTTAAACCGTAGAGTTGGCACCTGCAGCCCATGGGCATCTGTTTTTTATCTATCCCCCTTGCAAATCAGCTAAGCAGTCTGAGCCCCAAGTCATGCCGCAGTCTCTTATGCTTTTTGATGACTGCTGGCAGGGTTTCCGTGGGCCATCCACATAGCCCTGCCTCAGAAGTGGAAGACATTGAGTGCACTGATGCCCAACCACTTATGTTTTAGGATGTGGACATGGGAGGACCACCACAGCATGTCTCTAATGATGATGACAAAACACAGATGCCAACTGCTGCGTCTTTCTGCCGTGTGATGACCGGCAAGGAGGGCAGGAGTGAAGAGTGGGTGAAGATGATGTGGAAGATGAGGAGGTCCTAGACCCCACATGGAATCAAGGTCATGCGAGTAACGTGTGCAGTTTGGAGGAAGAGGTGGTGGTTACACAGCGCCAGCCGCACCGCAAAAGAGAGAGCAGGGTGCAAAAGCACAGTGTCCGTCCCCTAACCAGTATGCCTGCTACTATCCACCCCACCCAGGAACTGATCACACCAAAGCCAGCTCCAAAGAGTTCCCTATGGCAGTACTTCAGAGAATGTGCTGACGAAAAGACGCGAGTGGTTTGCACACTGTGTAATCAGAGCCTGAAGCGAGGCATAAATGTAAACCTAAGCACCACCTGCATGACCAGGCATCTAAATGCAAAGCACGAGCTGCATTAGAGCACACACCTGAAAAACCACAAAAGATCTCAGGCTCCTCCTGCTCCCTCTTCTGCTGCGGTCTCGGCCTCTTCCTCCCCCTCTAGAATGACAGTGACACCTGCCACCCTGCAAACAGAGGATGTGGCAGCAACACCACCACCTCCACCACTGTCACCCAGCATGTCCACACTATCCCATGGAAGCGTTCAGTTGCTGTCCATCCCCCAAACACTGGAGAGAAAGAGGAAGTACCCCATACCCACCCGCGATCCCTGGCCCTTAATGCTAGCATTCCAAAATTCCTGGTCTTTTAAATGCTGTCATTCCGTTTGGTGGAGACGGAGACTTTTAAAAACCTTATGGCGGGGGCTGTCCCACAGTATGTGGTTCCCAGCCGCCACAACTTTTCCTGCCCTGCACAACCAAGTGGTGGACAAAATCAGGTGTGCACTGCACAACGCCATCTGTGGCAAGGTCCACATAACTACCGATAAGTGGACCAGTAAGCATGGGCAGGGACGTTATATCTCCCTGCACACTGGGTATATGCAGTGGTGGTTGGGCCTGAGGCGGATAGCAGTTTTACGCATGTCCTACCGCCACCGAGGATTGCAGGACATTTCTTGTTGCCTCCTGTTGCCGCCTCCTCCTCCTATGCTGCTTCCTCCTCTACCACCTCCTCATCTGGTCAGTGTACCACCTTCACCACCAACTTCAGCACATCCAGGGGGAAACGACAGCAGGCTGTTTTGAAACTCATCTGTTTGGGGGAAAAACCGGGCATGGAACAACAGACCGATGAGTGGTTGGTGCCTCTGAGCCTCAAGCCTGGCCTAGTGGTGTGCGATAACGGGCAAAATCTCGTAGCAGTTCTGGGTCTAGCCGGTGTGAACCACATCCCTTGCCTGACGCATGTGCTGAATTCGGTGGTGTAGAAGTCCCTAAAAAATTACCCTGATATGTCAGAGCTTCTGCAGAAAGTGCGGGCCGTATGTATGCGCTTTCGGCGTTCTCACCCTGCTGCTGCTCGTCTGTCTGCTCTTCTGCATAACTTCTGCCTTCCCGTTCACTGCCTCATATGGAACATACCCACAAGGTGGGACTCCATCTTGTACATGCTGGAGAGATTGTGCGAGCAGCAGCAGGCGATATTGGAGTTTCAGCTGCAGTCGCTCTGCGGAACAGCACCACTTCACCACCAACGAGTGGGCCTCCATGCGGGACGTGTGTGCCGTGTTGCGCTGTTTTGTGTACTCCACCAACATGGCCAGTTCCTCACTTTGGGCAATGATGGAAGAGGATGGGGCACAGGAGGAAGAGGAGGAGGAAGAGGGATCATTTCTATGGTTATCAGGCCAGTCATTTACAAGTGGCTTGGAGGGTGGATTCCTGCACCAACAGAGGCCAGGTACACAACTGTCCAGCCAGGGCACAGTTCTGCAAGATGAGGAGTATGAGGATGAGGAGGAACCCTGTTCACACTCAGCAGGGTGGCACCCAAAGCAGCTTATGGGCATCAATGGAGCGTGGCTGTGGGGATACAGAGGACACAGACGATACACCTCCCACAGAGGACAACTTGTCGTTGCCTCTGGGTAGCCTGGCACACATGAGCAACTACATGCTGCAGTGCCTGCGCAACGACCACCGAGTTGCCCACATTCTAACCATTGCTGATTACTGGGTGGCCACTCTGCTGGATCCCTGCTATAAGGACAAATTTTTTCTAATTGCCGGTATTTTCCAGTGCAGAGCGCTTATTATTGCAGCCTCAGGTTAGATAGGGAGCAGATGCTGGTGAAGATAAGATCCAGAGTATGACCATCTCTGTTGGTGGGAGTGGAGGACCACTGTGAGAGGCCAAAGGATGAAGTGAGTGCTAGAAGCTTAGAGGCGGCTAAACAGCAAGTGTCAATGGGGATGCTGAACATGGCTGCTCTTTTCAAACTATACCATATTGTGGAAAAAAAGATCCACATGCCGTGCATTGAAATAATGCTCCTCAGCATCATTTATAAATTGTACTCAAGGCACTTAGTATTGGTCCACAAACCACGTCAAGGTGGCCTCTTATGAGTGGGTCCCTACTCTAAATTGGTGCAGCACTATGTGCGATCCATTTCTTTTTTTCTCCACAATCTAGTCTCTTCCAACTGTGCCACATATTTCCACAGGCTGTGTGCGGTATTACATGTCAACCCCATTCACTTCAATAGATCTGAGATGAATTATATTAGATGCATAACATGGACATATGCAGAGCCATTTCTGGTGAAATAAACCATGTTTTCCCAAGCCTGTACAACTCGTTTAATTTAAAAGTGTTCTAGTTCTCATGGTTATTTTGGACTACTCCATGCATATGCATAAGTTTAGTGGTCATAAAACGATAAATATACTTGTAATTCTTCAATTTCATAAACATTCTAACACGCGGTTCTGGGCAGTAAAATAAGCACTTGTAATGCGATAAATGTGGTCCATTATTCAAAAATGTGTCTGGACTTATGAAATATCTCCTCTGACGCGTGCAGCTGGATGTCGAGCAGAAAACTGGAACTGAAAATAAACAAGAAACTTGGCGGCCGAATGTGAGATGTTCCCTAACAGATGCTTCCCCAGTGAATGAGACAGAGACCGCAGCGTACTGTGGAGCAATAACCTGTAGGTTTCTTCTACAGCCTGTGACCCCACATTTAAAAGGCACCATGTTAAAGGGGTTATGCCATGATTAATGTAAAAAATGAAAATCAGACATCATGTAGTACCTGACAATATCTTTCTAACAAAGCTAGAACCAGTCCTGTACTTCACATGGATCCAGAGATCTCCCCATTCATTGCTCTGCTAATACTAATCAATAGGAGCTCAGTAAGGATACATCTACAAATAGCAGAATTGCTGAAGAAAATGTTTGCATGAAACCCCAGAGAAGTTTGCTGCAAACAATTTGCACCAAATCATGCATATTTCCTTGTAAATATCACTTGTGGAAAACAGTTGGATAAGTCAACCTTTTTTTTCCAGCTTTCAGTCTTGCAGATCTTGATGCAGATTTTGATGCAGATCAGCAGGAAATCCACAGCAAAATCTGTAACAATTGCATTTTGTTGCAGGTTTTGACTTCCCCAATGGGCTCAATGGGGAAATCCGCAAGCATTAGAAAATGCTCTCCACGGGTCACTTTCCACACTGAAATTCAAAGTGTTGATGAGATTTTAAATAATCTCTTTCATTTTGCTGGTACTAATCCGCAAATCTGGAGAGAAAATCTATCTACAGCAATTCCATTATGTGTAGACAAGCCTTAACTAGAAATGAGCTAAATAAACAGATTTGTCTCGAATTTCCCCAAAATTTAGATTCCAGCTGAATTCAAACTTTTTGTGCTATTTGGATGAATCTTTCAAAATGGGTGTGACCATTTTTCAGGTCAAAAGGCAGAGAAGAAGGCATCAGTTACCAAAACGGGATAATTTGTGGGCCATGATTACATTTAAAAATAAAATCCGACTGTGCAGTATGTTATGAATCAGATTATTTTTTACCACTGGCTACCATCCATTTGTCCATAACCATGTACATGTGTGGCTGTTACTTTGACATTACTAATGCTTTCTTGGCTGCGGTCTTGGACAACTTAGAAAATCATATACAACTGTTCAGGTCAATCTGAGTACTTTTGATTTGGGTCAAATTTATTTTTATCTGAATCAAATCTGCTGACCAATTTGTTAGAATTGGACTCAAAGGAATTTAAAAAAAAATAACTCATCTCTAGCTGTAACCCTTCTCTAGATGCTGGAGGATCTGAGTAGGAACCTTGTATTCCTTATAGTCACACTGATCTTAAATCTTGATATAAAAGCATACATTTTATTATATTATCTGGATGGCAGAACTAGAAAGTTGTGGGACCATGTTTGTATGTTTCAGATCAAACAAATAATACTTAGTCCTAGACTATTAATCTTAAATTAGGTCTTCCTAGAAAAAGCATATTAGGAGATGCCAATCAGTTGGCTTGGTAGATGTTCAACAGTGTGGTCACCAACAAATTCCAAAAACTAATCTGTTGTGTTTCCACCTTCATTCAACAGGTGTCTTCCCCTACTTGTCCATCACCCATAGATTTCCACAACTCATATATACATTAGTGGAAAGGTGGAAAATGAGACTAAGATCCACCTGAACCAACATGTGATCAGTGAACCAGCTGCCAGAGCCACATAAATCTGACTTATATGATATGTTGGGATGACATTTCATGGTATAAATTCTTCTGGAAATCCTGATAAGATAGTGTTTAGTTTATAAATCAATATAGGACTCCCACTTATGGGTCACATCCCCAAAAAATTATCATGGGGCAAGACTGGCTTCATGAACCCACAAAGATGAAAGGAAATGTTCCTCCCAACTATATAGTTTCCATTTAACATTACACACCAGCCACACAAAAGAATGACTACTTAGAAGCTCTAAGCTCTGGCTCGTAGAAGAGGCCCTAAGTGGGTTGTCTTAATGAAAAACAACTAAACCTAGAAATGAAAGATAAAAGGAAACAAGAAAAGCTTAGACAGTTTTTTATTTAGTAGAATTTTTTCTTAGACATTTTCTGCTTTTTATCTTTAGTATTACAATATTAAAACTGTATAAGAAAACTGTATAGCCCTGACTGCAAAAATAATGTAAAACACAGAAGTGTATGCTTAGCACAGCAATTTTAATAGTTCATGATCATCTTCTCACATGAATTAGAGCTTTGACGCATTAAACCATTTCTATAGTCCAAGGTTTATTTTATCCCTTGTGTGTCTCGTAATGTTTATTTTGTACTCGCTTTAGTTTTTTTTTTGGGCTCTTTAGAGAGATACAGCCCTGTTTATTTTTTCATCTGGGAAATTCTGTGATAGTAGAAACAGCCTTAATCTGTTCTGAAATGAATTATGGGAAGTGTGCCAAAACATACTTTTTACTAGATATATTAGACTGATATTTAGACTGATACCTTGGTGAAACAGCCACATAGTATAGGATATATAGAGTTACCATTGTTGTAGAGTCTGGAAAAGCAAAAAGCTTTTTTTTGAGAAGACTTAGAATGGTTGAAGTCCAGCACTCCATATATCCACTCATCAAGGTGGTAGAAGTACCTTCCCAGTGAATTTTCATAATTATTTGGGTGTTATTACAACCTAGAACTGGCTCTTCGTGTTAAATGTGCCATTGAGCTCCTTCTTCATAGACGGCATGCCTGACTATCATTCATAGGTTGAAAGGTGAAAAATGAGACCAAGATCCACCTAAACCAACAATTGATGGGGAACTAGTTTCCAGAGTTGCACCAATGTGACTTATATGATGTTCAGATGAGGGCAGCATTTCAGGCCATAGACTGGAAGCAGTTACTGTCACATAATAGTACTGAGGATAAATGGGAGAGATTTAAATCCACATTGAGTAAAAAATGTATTCCTTTAGGTAACAACAAGTATAAACGGCTAAATTTAAACCCACCATGGCTCACAGCTACTAAAAGGGGCAATAAATGACAAAAAAAGGGCATTTAAAAAATACAAATCTGAGGGGTCAGCTGTAGCGTTTGAAGATTACAAAGGGCTTATTAAAACCTGTAAAAGGGAGATAAAATTAGCAAAAATACAAAACGAGTAGCAAAAGAGAGCAAAAGAAATCCCAAAAAATTCTTTAAATATATAAATGCTAAAAAACCTAGGTCTGAGCAGGTAGGTCCACTAAATAGTTTTTTTTAGCTCTGAATATACAAAAGAAGAGAAAGGATCTGATATCTGTGGTGCTGGGGCTGTTAGTACATCCATTATAATGCTCAATTGGCTAACTGTAGATACGGTTCAAGATAAGTTAAATAAGAGCTCAGTTCAGTCATTGTTGTGCCCTGTTTATAATTTTTAAAGATTCTCTAGGTACTGGTACCAAGTGCCAAGTGATTGGCGCAAGGCAAATGTGGTGCCTATATTCAAAAAATGATCATGGTCCTTTACAGGGAATTATAGACCAGTTAGTTTAACTTCTGTTGTGGGAAAATGTTTGAAGGACTCTTAAGGGACTACATACAGGAGTATGTGAATGTAAATATTATTATAAGTGATAACCAACATGGTCCATATACTACTGACTTGAACACTCTGAGTGATTGGGCATCAACTTGGCAAATGAGGTTCAATGTGGATAAATGTAAAGTTTTGCATCTTAGTAGTAATAATCTCTGTGCTTCATATGTTCTAGGTGATGTAACACTGGGAGAGTCACTTATAGAGAAGGATTTGGGTGTCCTTGTGGATGGTAGATTAATTTACAGCATACAATGTCAATCAGCTGCTTCTAAGGCTACCAGGATATTGTCATGCATTAAACGAGGCATGGACTCGCAGGGCAGGGATGTGATATTACCACTCTGCAAAGCGTTGGTGCAGCCTTATCTGGAATATGCAGTTCAGTTCTGGGTACCAGTCCATAGAAAGAATGCACTACAGCTGAAAAAAGTACAGAGGAGAGCGACTAAAATGATAAGGGGCATGTAGAGTCTTAGTTATGAAGAAAGATTAAAATATTTGAATTTATTTAGTCTTGAGAGGAGACATCTAAGGGGGGACATGATTAATCTATACAAATATATAAATGGTTAATACAAAAAATACGGTGAAAAACTGTTCCATGTAAGATGCGCTCAAAAGACAAGGGGGCACTGCCTCTGACTGGAGAAGAAAAAGTTCAGTCTCTGGAAGCGTCAAAGCTTTATTACTGTAAGAACTGTGAATCTGTGGAATAGACTTCCTCAGGACGTGGTCATAGCAGGAACAGTGGACATTTTTAAAAATGGTTTAGATGTATTCTTAAAAGTAAACATTAATGCTATTAAAAACGTGTAGAAATCTGAGTCTCATTTCCTTCTGGGATTTGCGTCCCCACCTTTCCCTTGGTTGAACTTGATGGACTTATATCTTTTTTCAACCATATTAACTATGTAACTTTGTAATGTATACAATGGTGTAACTGGCAATTTTCTGAATCACTTCATTAAAAATCTGCCATCATCCACCTGAAAAAAATTTTAAAATGATTGCCACTAGCGGTCTTACTTCCACCTAACTTTCAGTCCACTGCCTGTTGTCAGGCAAGATTCGTCACACTGGTAACAGTGACTCAGGAGATGGCTGAGAGAAAGTGGGGGCATGTCTGAGCTAGCTGAGATTGTGAGCCTAATAAAACAACTGGTTTTACTTTGTATACATGTGATTTGTTCCTTAATATCAGCTTTTTGAGACCCCTAGAAGAAAACAAACATAGTGGGAAAAAAGAAAAGTGAAGTCGCTGCATACAGTACTGACAGAAGGGGAAACCCACTGCTTGTGAGAGAAATGAATTTAGCTGTGCAGCTAAAACAGGGAATAATATGTCTAAAAGAGACTTGTGATTCACCACCCAAATGACTATTGGAAAGCAGCAAGTGGCAGTGTTATCACTACACTTTTTCTCTCCTCGTATATCTGCCAATTTCCACAGGAACCTGCGTAAAAGGTATCTACAAGTAGTATAACATCATGGAACTAGCCTTACGATGAGAGCGGCTGACAAATTCCCTTTAAGATCAAACCAATTTTGTAAGTGTTAGAATATACAGCTGTAATCCACAGTAAAATATGGCTACAGAAGGATTACTTCTCTCAATGCAAGATAATTATATGCTGCTTGTTTATGAAAATGTAATAAAGTGAGATGAACGTTCTTCAGAAATGTTTAGAAAGGTTGTTATTTTTAGCTAAACAGCACCTACTATACTCTTTCCCTTCACTTACACATAATCATCTGCCATTCCACCGGTTATTTTGGCATCACAAGAATTAAATGTGATAAAATTATTTCTCCACTGGGGGATAAAATTCCTTCTTAAGATGTAAGTCAGTGTGAGCATCATGTTCCTATAATAAGCCCCGGTGGGTCTGATACTCTTTTACCAAAGTCTATGCAAAAATAATGAATTTCAGGATTGCATTGTCATCAAAATATAAACAAGTCAAGCATTTTACTATATATATATATATATATATATATATATAGTACAATGTTAATATGTGTGATTGGTCTTGTGCTTGTTTTTTTGTTAGTTTTTTACGAAAGAAGATAAAGGACACATGATCAGTATCTTCAATAGGGAAGAGTCTCTATGGAAGTCCATTTTGAAGTAGAGCTACAGTACAGGAAATAGGCAGAAGATCTTTCTGGACTATATTGAAGTTTTTTTTTCCATGACCATAATATTGATGGTCTATCTTTAGGCGATGCTACCAATTCCAGATTGGTGGGAGTCCAACCCCTGGCACCCTCTTGATCAGCTAATTGAAGGGTGTGGTAAATTGAGCATTTTAGTGACTTAAAGGTTTATCTTACATGTATGGCATGTTAAGAAAAAATATATTAAGCTTAAATAAATACATTATCACAAGTGAGGTTCTAACTTCCATTCTGGACAAGCTGTGTATCTGAGATCTATATTTAACCTTAGGGAGGTAGTGAGGGGTTTGCAAGTGTCTTAAGATTTATCTTGCTTACCCCCCTCCCTGATGGAGTGATTATTTATTTGTTTCTTTGGGTCTTTATAACTGTGGTTTGAGTGGGTGCCTCCTGCAATATATTATTTTGTTTGTTCATTTCTGTTCTATTGAGGTCTCTTTTGGTGAGGATTGAGCCTTCTGGTTGAGTGATGCCATTCCTCATTTCCTACTACTTTACTTCACCCTCCATGTTTGAATCCATTGCCTTATCTCTGGTGTGTGTATTGGTAACTTCTGTAAGTAAGTAAGAATAGCAATGCCCAGGAGCTTCCCAAAATTACTTAAGTGAGTCAGAGAAGGACACACACACACACATACATACATGTGAGGGTTTCCTCTTTTACTACAGTAGTTAAGGATGAGGGACTTTAACTGTAATTATAACACAAAGTTATATTCTGCATGGACCCTGGGTATTCACATTAATTTACCTTTTTAAAAGATACGGAAACAACTTAGGGAAGACCCGCACTCAAGCATAGATTTGCAGTGGGGCATAAGGTGCCTATATTCTTTGCGTTCTTCTTCATGGATTTTCCCTCTTCTTATCCTACTCTTTTATCTTCTTCCTCTATTCTTATGAAGCTTTCTCTTTTTCCTCTCTTCTTATCCTGCTCCTTAATTTTCTGTCTCTCTGTGCCGTGTGCCAGACCACAGAGGAGGTGATGAAAGTGGTTGCAGTCCTCATGTTGGCTAATCCCTGCTCCAGCTCTGTTCCAGGCGGCGAATACAGTAAATGGAGAGGCACAACCCTTGTTCCCCTCGGGGCACACCCTAGGTTTTGGAGATCTTTTACAAGGTGGTTGGTGTCGTGCCCTTGATGTTATGTGTAGAGATGAGAACATTACTAAAAAATTCGATTCGACCGGTTCGCCAAATTTTTCAAAAAAATTTGGTTCGATATGTATTTATTTGTGGCAAATTGCGTAAAAAAATTGGCTATTTCCTGGCTGCAGAGAGCCTTCATAATGGTGTAGAACACTGTGCCTTGAAGTAACACGCATAGGGAATCTGCTGTGGTAGTGAAACAATACTGTGAGTCAGTATGACATGCAGATGATAGGCATTGCTCTTAGAATCACTGCACTTTTCACTTATTTAGGCAGTTATTGGGTCAAAACTGACCAAATAACTCAAGTGTGAACTCAGCCTTACAGGTCAATGTTAGCATCAAGAAGAAGCGAACTCCTTTTACACCTTTGGCAGCTGATTTCACATAGATGTCTGCAGAACCTGTTATATTAATCCCTCGCCGGATTGGCGAGGGATTAAGCAATAAGTTTGTGTTGATGTCCATGATTATTTTGCCCTTCCTTTGATCTGTCAGAACAATAACCCCCTCCTGTCTGTGGAGCATCCACCTTCACTTGGTCAGCATTTGGTCAGTAATCCATCAGTATTGCTAAAGCCAAAAAAAACAGGAATGGATCCAAAACAGAGATGACATGGTAGAGGAATCCGACAGATGGTGTAGCAAGCGAGCAGGCCAGCTTGGTTACAATACAATAAAGGCTCTTTTTACTGGTGGCAGTTGAAGGATTGAACTGAGCATGTGCGATCACCTCAATGAGGTAGACAGAGAAATAAGGAAAAAACATCTGTCAGGCAGGTGGAGCTAGACAGATGCATTTTTTTTTTTTAATAACACAGTAGCTATACTAAACATTAAATTGCATCCAATTGCAAAAGTATTTCGAAAAAAAGAAAAGGAAGATAAAGGGGTTTTCCCGCAAAAAATATTCTACATCCACTTCTAATCCAGCCCTGTCAATCTTCTGCCTACAGTAATATGCAAAATAACTGTGGAGCACCAGTTATGGGTCTTCAACACTGTGAAAGACAGATATCCCTCAAAGGAAGGAAAACCGAGCAAAGAAATGTCCCCATTACAAAGATCACCAGATCACCCCTTCTTGTCATTCTCTTTCTCCCCCCTACCTCTAGCCTCTAGTGTAGCGTGGCCGAGCTCTTTATAATCCACGGGTACAGGAGCTTTTGTTTCCTGTACCTGAGGGGACTGACAGGAAGTGCACACTGTGTGCGCACTTCATGTCAGTCCGGCCGGGTACAGGAGACAGATGCTCCTGTACCCGCGGCCATAAAGAGCTCGGCCACGCTACAATGGAGTGACAGGAGGGAGCGCTGAACGCTTCCCTCCTGTCAGCTCCTCTCCTCTTGGTGCGCCCAGGCAGTGCGCCCTCATGGACACACCAGCCCGGGCAGTTCTGCAGCCGCCAGAGGCTCAATTCAGAGCGCTCGGGCGGCTGCAGCATGAGGCGGGGCCGGCGCTCCTAGCAGCGCCCCTTCCCAAGGGGCGCTCTGCGCGGCGGCCTATTCCGCGTATAGGACGCGACAGCCCTGTATCCATCCACAGATGGCTGTTTC
The DNA here is from genome assembly GCA_033119425.1 of Bufotes viridis. Classification (NCBI taxonomy): domain Eukaryota; kingdom Metazoa; phylum Chordata; class Amphibia; order Anura; family Bufonidae; genus Bufotes; species Bufotes viridis. Next base: position 21,472,451 of record CM065598.1, on the reverse strand, counting down.
AGGGTGTTTCCCCCTCATCGGTGTGGAGTAGGATTCTGGCTAACTGGGAGCAATGCCTTGGAGACTACTCAAACAAAACAATAGCTGATCTCAGAGAGACCAGCTACAGAAAACACCGCAGAGCCTCATCTAAGAGTCTCAACACAGCAATCCAAAGTGCAAAGCTCCCTGGGAAACAGTAATATGCAAAATAACTATGGAGCCCCAGTATTGGGTCTTCAACACAGAAATGAGGCTCCGCAGTGTTTTTCGTAGCTTGTCTCCCTGACATCAGCTATTGTTTTGTTTGAGTAGTCTTCAAGGCATTGCTCCCGTTTAGCCAGAATCCTACTCCACATCGATGAGGGGGTAACACCCAGAAACAGCTGTCTGTGGATGGATAACTGGCTTAGGTCTTCCCCGTCACATGCTTAAGGCTTGTAAAAGAGCGGGATCTTGACATAGGGCCCACTTAATATGGTGGATCTGGTGATCTCTGTAATGGGGACACCCCTTTGCCCGGTTTTCCTTCCTTTGAGGGATATCTGGCTTTCATTGTGTTTTAGACCCAATACTGGGGCTCCACAGTTATTTTGCATGTTCCTGTTTCCCAGGGAGCTTTGCACTTTGGATTTCTGTGTTGAGACTCTTAAATGAGGCTCCACGGTGTTTTCCGTAGCTTGTCTCCCTAAGATCAGCTATTGTTTTGTTTGAATCTTCTGCCTACACCATTGCTTAGAGTAGCAGTGCTGGTTCAGGAGCTGCGGCTGCATGTAGTCTGTTACACTTCTGAACCAAATGCAGAATCAGCACTTCTAGGCTTGTGCCGCTACTTTGAATGCGACGCAGGAAGAAGATTCACAGGGTCAGGCTAGATGTCTGGCAATCATACGGCAGGTGGGTGCTTCTTCACTTGTGAGTACAGCCCTGCATAGGTTAGGAGCTCTGGCAAATGTGATGAATTGATTTGTTAGAAATGATTTGCTCCTCTCTAATTCAGCTCCAAGTGATGGTTTAGAAAATGCAGAATTTCTTTCTTTCTTTCTTTCTTTCTTTCTTTCTTTCTTTCTTTCTTTCTTTCTTTCTTTCTTTCTTTCTTTCCATAATGACATTTCCATACCTCTAAGTCTTTCACATATGAATTCCTACATTTGTTTTTCATAGTTTGCTTTGAATAAGAAAAATGACTGACAAAAGAAGAACAGTAAAGGAAAAATTACTTTGAAATATTTGAGGTGTTGAATAGGAAGGTATGCTTCGATTGTTGATAGCTGGAGTAATTAGCTGATAATAAGCTGCTGAAAAATTCAGATTTATCTTCAGGGAGAATAACAATATTCTTTTAATGTCCCCATGCTTGGATGTAAAAAAAATAAATAAAAATATTCTTTACTTGACATAAAATAACTTTGTTTCAACCACCTTAAGAATAATCCACAATGTTAAATCAGCTTCTAAAAGAGTTAATAAAGCTGTTAAGACAGGGGCCCTTAGCATGTATGCTCGTATATGAATACCCAACCCTTCCCTACACATGCGCATATATTTGGTCCCTCCTTGCTGCCCGTTCTGTGCATCAACATAGTAGCCATTGTAGTAGCCACAGTAGCCCATATCCCGGTCTGTCTTGTCCATAGTGGTACTCTTATGCCCATCATCCTACAAAATCCACATTTAGTATTAATTTTTTGTTTCCATTGGTACTAGAAGCCAAACAGAACTGGTGTGGCCCATTGGCTTAATTTTAGTGTATTGGATCAGTCTCATTTGCTAAAAATTTAATGCAGCCAATGTTCACAGGAGGGAAAACTTAAAAAACAGGTCTACCTTACTGGAGCTGCAGACAATGGATGGTGCCATATTTCTAGGAGGATTTTATTTGCAACCCAAAGTATTTTGCAGTATTGTTTTTAATACTTAGCAGTGCACCCGTAGTATTTTACGGTCTATTGCTAGGATATGCAATAAATATCAGATAGGTACTAGTTCCACCTCTGGAGCCCACTTCTATCTCCAGAACTGGTCCCCAAAGCAAAGGGAGAGAATGCTGCCTATGAGAGGCCACACTCCATTCACCGCTTTGGGACTTTCAAAAATAGCTAAGTGCGCTAGCTCAGCTTTTTTAGGATGTCCAGTTTCAGTGAATGGAGAGGATGTTGCATATGCTCAATTTGATGTCTATTCACTTTGGGGGGGTTCTGGAGAAAGAAGTCAGTCACAGAGATGGTACCTGCACCTGCAGATAAATTGGAGTTAACAGTCACAGTCATCGTGCGTTAACTAGATGTGATAACTCTCCAAGTGTGACTGTCAACTCTGCTACATCTGTATCTGACATTTATGGGATATCCTACTCATGGAAATACCTCTTTACGGTCCTCATCAATGCAATTTTGTTAATTGTTCTCAGTATACCTGCATGAGGTTGATTTCTTCCTTCTGGAGAAGAGCTCATTTTAGTTGGTCTTCTAGCTCCTCTAATCTCGAGTTATCTCAAGCCAAAAGAAGAGATAAGGAAGGACAAATATGTAATTTTTCCCCGAAAGGGTCTTATGTGTTATTGAATTGTGAATGTGATCTCTAACTGGTAGTAATGGTTGCATATACCGGTAGAATGGTTGATTGGCTCTTGGAGTATTGAATGACAGAGCGTAAAGTGTGTCAAAAAGTCCAATCCCTACATTTACCATCAATCCATGCATTAATAACTAGTTTGGTCCACTCTGTCATTAAATTTTAAGACTTCTCTGTTGCATAAATTTACACTCCCCTTCAGTCACTGTCCTTTGAAATATCCATCTGGCTCCTGGATTCTGAAAATGTAGTATAATAACATTCACCCTTGTGTGTATTAGTGCCTTGGAGTGTTTGTGGCTGTGAATAGTAAGCTGTATTTTATGCTAATTGGTTCTTGAATGCCTGCCAAGGTGTGTGGGTATGTCTATATGCCCTATATCACTTTAACTTTTACAAAGTAGCATTAGGAAACATTTATTCTTCACCTTTTTTTGAAAGTTGTGGAAAGAATTTTTTTTTTTTTGTATTATGTTAGTAGATACTTTTTTATGCTATAATAAGCCTTAAAGGGGTTATCCGAGACTATAAAAAGCTCCCCCATATGCCGGGCCCCTCACATTGAATATACTTTCCTGGCTTCCCGCTCCCTGGCACCGCCGCTGAAACTTCTCTCCTGTGCGTGGATGAAAACATCCAGTGTCAGGGGGGAGCAGCCAATGGCAGGCGGGCATTTCTAGGGAGGCTCATCACCGTTCTTGCCTGCCATTGGCTGCCCCCCGACACTGCATGTTTTTATCTGCGCACGGCGAAAAGCAGTGCGGAGTTGGGTAAGTATGTTCATTGTGGCCCAGGCATATTGGGGAGCTTTTTATAGTCTCGGATAACCCCTTTAAAGAGCTTATCCATTATGTTGATACCGATGGTCTATCCTTAGGAAAGGCCATGAATATTAGACAAGCAGGGCTCTGACACCTCACAACCCCACCGTTCAGGTGTCACCAGCTGCGCCAGCGCCAGAAGTCGGCACCAAAACTACACAGCTCTGTCCATTGTGCAGTGGATGGGGGGTGATAACTGTAGCCCTCTCACCATTCGCTTCAGTGAAAGCAGTACTGCAGTAACCAGCTCCGTCCACTACAGAATGGATGGAGACTGGTAGTAAGGCTGCCTGCACACGAGTGCAGGCGGATGTACATAAGATCGGCACGAATTTCCATGTGTTTTTATGTGCGTTTCTGCACCATATATAAGAAGTCACAAGTCATATTCCAAAGACATACTGGTAGGGAACTTAGATTGTTAGCCCCATTGGTGGACAGTAGGATGCTAATGTCTGTAAAGCGCTGCGGAATATAGTAGCGCTATATAAGTGCATAAAATGATAATAATATAATTGGTGCATGGTAAGTTGGAGCTCAATATTTTAAAGTAAGAGCCTAGTTGCTGTTCAGCGGTGCAGTTATATGTTCTAAAGCCCTTTTTGGCGTGTATTAGTGGCAAAAATATATATATTATTTGTCATTCAGCAGTGCAGTTATATGTTCTAAAGCCTTTTGTAGCGCACTAGCATGTATAAATGGAAAAAAGTAAGGGCTTATTTGCCATTAATCAATTAATTAACTGTCATTGTGCCACTCTGTGGCCTCCTCATAATGCTGCTGCCACCTCTAGACTCTGTCATCAGGCCACTCTGTGGACTTCTCATACTGTTCCCACCCTCCCCACTTCATGACTGGGCCACTATTTTGCCTTTCGGCCTGGCTGACATAATCTTTTATTTGACCCTTCTTCTGATCTGTCAGAAGGAAGGAAAAATGAGACGCACAACGGATCCTGTCTATGTAACAGCTATAAGGCCTGCATGACATGGTCCGTGGTATGCATCAGAATTGGTGTATGATTTGGTAGCTAAAAAAAGGAGAGGGTACAAAACACAGAAGACATGCAAATATTCCATTCACGTGTCATCTCTGTTTTGAATCCACTCCTGTTTTTTTGGGCTTTAGCAATACTGATGGATTACTGACCAAATGCTGACCGAGTGAAGGCGGATTCTCCGCAGACAGGATCTGTTTTTTGGGGTTATTGTTCTGACGGATCAGAGGAAGGGCAAAATAATCAGTGACGTCAATGCAAACTTATTGTCGACACCCACTCCACTCTGTCGGGGGGGCTCTACTTGTATTAGTGTTTAATAGAACAGGTTCTGTAGACATCTATCTGGAATCAGCTGCCGACGGTGTAAAAGAAGTGCACTTCTTCTTGATGCTAACATTGACCTGTAAGGCTGAGTTCACACTTGAGTTATTTGCTCAGTTTTGACCCCGTAAATTCCCATATAAGTGAAGTGTGCAGTGATTCTAAGAGCGACACCTGTCATCTACATGGCCTACTGACTCACATTATTGTTTCACTACCACAGCAGACACCCTATGCGTGTTACTGCAAGGCACAGTTTTCTAAGCCACTATAAAGGCTCTCTGCAGCCAGGAAATAGCTGTTTTTTAAAGCGATTCGCCACAAATAAATTCAGATCGAACCAAATTTTTTCGGAAATTTTTGCAAATTTGCCGAATTGAATCTTTGAGAGATTCTCTCATCTCTAATTGTTACAGTTTCCATCTTTCATAGAATTACATTATAACTTCAATGAAACTCAGTGGCAATGACACAGCAGTTTTTCCAAACAAAAACAAGTTTCCAGACATAACAACATAGCTAAACCAGTCACAAGGTCAGTCTGTCTGGTTTTGGTGGTAAACAAGTCTGGCATTTCCCCTCCAAAACATGGTCTTCCATAAATTCTATGACAGCTGTGGAAAATTGCTAGCTTCTACTTCAAAGTCCTAAAAGTCTCTCTGTATTCATTAACCCTTTCCACAGAGACTTGCAAATACAGTGATAATGAACAGGATATATATCACTAGTTCACTACATATATATAAAATTCAGTTAAACAGTAATAATCAGTATAAGTTAACCCTTTCAAGAGAAATAAATGTAAGAAGTTTTAACTTTGCAAAGGGGAAATAGGCAAATATCCACAAATGTCCAAATGTCAAAGTACACCCTGCTCCAGGGCACAACAGTACATATTTAAAAAGCTCATGAATGGCTAAACTGTGCTAACTGTATGAAAGGGTAGGGACATATTCTCTTCTTGCTAACCTATAGATAAAAGGTGAACAAGTACCGGTAATTAATGAGCAGGCATGGGTTGAGTTATGCTTGTAGCCTGTCACTATACAGACATATATCTGTATAGGAGCTGTGTAAACCAAATGGTATATATTAAAAAAGCTAATGAATAGCTAAACTGTGTGAACGATCCTGGATAGGTTGTAGAGTTAACTTCTCTTATTGCTAACCCAGAGATAAAAGTTGGAAAAAAGTAATTCATGAGTAGGCTTTATGTTGGATTTGCTTGTAGTCTATCACCATAGTGACATATAGGTCCGCATACGAGCTATGGAAACAAAATGGCAGATATTTACAAAGCTAATGAATGGCTAAACTGTGTGAACTGTGTGAAACATCCTGGAAAGGTCGTAGGGACATCTTTTCTTTTTGCTAACCTATAGATGAAAGTTGGAAAAATTTAATTTATGAGCAAGCTTTAGATGTTAGATTTTCTTGTAGTTTGTCACCCTAGAGACATATAGGTCTGCATAGGAGCTGTGTACACAAAATGGTAGATACAATAAAAATGCTACGTTCAAAGTCGGTTCATTTTATAGTTTTCTTTGCATCGGTGCAATGTATTCATTTGTGAAATAGAGGATTTAGAAAGGTTTAAGAAATTGCAATGTATGCTATAAAACTTTCCTCGGGACCTCTGCAATAATTTTATAACATTGCATTAAAAAAAAATTGTCTCAGTTCTGCTTTGAATGTCAGGTCACAAAGGATCAAAACTTGCATTCAAATGCAACACTCATAACATTTCCTGGCTGTAAAGAGTCCGGTATTAGACTTTAATTGCTGTAGTCTTGTAAGAAATAAAACAGCAATTAGCTTGTCAGATGGACTGCCTGTTTAAATAAGGTCACAAGAAACGGCACAAGGACATTAGTAGAACTTGTAGAATGCAATGCAATGTATCCACATAGTCCTTCTCCAACACCTTACAGTCATTCATATCTTCTACTTGCTGTAGTTGATAAAAATGTAATAAAGATATAAAAAACACAAAGTCAAAACTGATAGCACAAAGCATGGACCGGCATGAAAGATTCTTTGGTGTCCCTTATACATAAAAGTAAAGTCAGCCAAACCCATCAATTTCTGCAAGACCGACCATCTTATGAATGAGGGAGCACTTTGACTCTTCCCCAACAGATGATATCAAGGAAACAAATTGGTCATGTTTAATTTCAACCTGAACATTTGGTCTCAGGGCTTACTCCACTATCCCCTTTGAGAGCATATGCATACTTAGCTTAACCGAGTGTGCGGTTGTATGGGGGAGTCGGGAGGAATAACAGTTGGCGGAAGAATGTTGAAGCTATTGAAGGAAAATAAGCACCTCTAGGATAGGCCATCAAACTGTGATCAGTGGGGATCTGACTCTTGGGTCTCACACAATCATTACAAGGAAGGGGCTGCCGCACTCACTGTTTGTCCAGACACAGCGGCAACTCCATACATATGACTGTGCCTGGTACTGCAGCTTAGCCCCATGCACATTCTGCTGATTGATGGGGCTCAGGAGTCAGACCTCTCACCAATCACATATCGATGGACTTTTGTAAAAACAGGCTATCAATGTGCATTCTGGAAATGCTTCATTTAAAAGGGAGAAAAAAAACTTGTTTAAAGGGTTTGTCCATTCTCATATTAATTACATAAGAAATGTATAAAGAAACAATATTCAGCTTTTTCGCGTAAGTAATGGACAACGTTAGTAAAAGGAAGCATTCCCTGCTTACATCTATTGGCTGCATATGTATACCTTTCGCACAAGTTCTCCGGGGCATTTCCAGCCAAAATGTAAAAAATACCATAACATAGCAAATCAGAAGCTAAAGAAAGAATGGGGGAGAGTTATCCATAGCAATCAATGAGATTCCATATTTTATTTTCCAACAGAGCTCTGAAAAATAAAAGGTGGAATCTGATTGGTTGTTTTGGACAAATAAGCCAGTTTTCCTTCAAAACAGTTTTGACGAATCTCCCTTAATGTTTACTTAGCATCTCAGTAATTTACAATAATGTATTATGTGTTCTTCCCTTCCATTTAACTTGCAAAGGAATGCAAAACATATCCTTTCTTGGTACCTAGCCACAGAGAAGTGATTTATCTGGCTTGGCCAACTTCTGAACTTAGAGGTCTCTGCTTGAACTTGATGCTCTTCCTCTCCTGTTAATAACTGACAAGTAAAACCACCACCTGTTGGATGCTAGGGATCCCTTAGGTCACTAAACCACCATTATTGGGCATCTGTCAGCAGTTTTGACCATGCAAAACTTCTGACAGTGCTAGGTCGAGGCCATGCAAAGCAGTACAAACATACCTTTTGCAGAGCTTTGTATGAGGAGTAGAGGGAATATGGACATTTGTTCTGTCAGATTCTGCTCCTGCAAGCTCTCACGAGGCAGAGGTTCTCCATGAAGTGCTCTCTGCATTGATCTGATTTGCAGCCTGGCCCCTCTGCTCTGAAGGACAGCTGTTAGTGGTCTCCTCGGTGAATGCTAATTATGTTACTTAAGTTATTCAAAGAGTGGGTTGTGAAGCAGATCAATGCAAAAAGCACTTCATGGTGAAGCTCCACTTCCTGGGCACTTGCAGGAGCAGAACCTGTCAGAATAATTCACTCTGCCCTTGATAATAAAAGGTAGGGTTGTCCTGCTCTCCCCAGCCCCTACCTAGCAATGTCAGCAGTTTGGCATGGTCAAAACTGCTGACAGACTCCCTTTATCCAAGCAGAGGGCAGTCCTCCCATGCCCCTGTGAACTCCTGTCCCTGTCCTGAAACATGGCAGCTCAATGACATCATCATGCTCATCTGCCTCACGCCACAGGCTGTGTAAACCACACGCTAGAAGAGACACAGACATCCACATACATGAAACGGATCAAGAAACTGTGCCACTGGGGCATTAGCACTAGACTGCACCAGTCCTAGACTTAGTCATAACATTTTATTTTTGGCTTTTTTTCTGAATGTTCTTTAGATTCACGGTACATACATTTTATGTGTGTTCTATCATCTAATAATCTAGAATATTTTGAATTTGGCACCTATAGGGTCCTGCTGATACCAGATTAAAGGAATTTGCTATGAAAGGAAGCACAATTTTATACTTTAAGACATTTATATCTATAGGCAGGTAATAAAAGGAAACATGATACTTTAGTAACTAACTTTTCAGCCTCAGTTCTCCAAGACATAAAATTATGAACTTTTTTGGCAGTGGCAGCATCTTACCATTTTTCAAATATATTATCACTTACACTCTGAGGTCAGATTGGAACTTCTCCAGATCTCCGACTTCAAACCTCCCTGCAGGTGCGTGACTTTTTTTCTGCAAAGCAGAACTACTGTTAATGGTGACTGTCAAAAGCAGGGCGAGAGGTAGCAGTGCAGCTCTTATTAAATTGTCGCCCTAGGCAAGGTCCTCACCTTTCCACACATTCAGCATAACTCATAACCCAATGCTTTACAGTATACGATGATGGGGTAAATGTCTCAAGTTCTCAGGGAAGCATTTTTTTTATTAATGCAGATGCACTTTTGGATGGAATATTTTTTGCTGAAAGGGAAGTAGGCAGTGGTAGCTAAAAAGGTTTTCTAAGATGTAGTGTCTTGCAAGGATCCTTTGATCTGAAGGTAGAAATTATTTTGAGGGTTCACCCAAGCAAAAAGTGAGTTGCTACCCTACTACCAGCTTTAGATTATGATTCCTACAACTCCACTCCTGGACACCATAGGGTCTGCTGTGACTAGACCTATTGGAGTAGGTGAATATATCCTTCCCATCAGTCAGCAGCATATTTCAACACGAAATCCACCAGAATCCATAGGGAGATCCTCAGCAGCAGATATACACCAACGTGGGTTGCGAATTTGATGTGGGCCCCCAGTAAAATGTCCAAAAGCAAATATCTTTGCGAGTGTCGACAATCCCATTGAACGGGGAAAATCCACTATAAAGCCTCACACGGCCGTGGGTGTTTTGCGGTCCGCAAACCGCGGATCCGCAAAACACGGAAGCTGCTCCGCGTTCCGTTCCGCAATTTGCGGAACGGAACGCGGCCCATTATAGAGATGCCTAATCTTGTCCGCATAACGGACAAGAATAGGACATGCTCTATTTTTTTGCGGGGGCACGGAACGGAGCAGCGGATGCGGACAGCACACGGAGTGCTGTCCGCATCTTTGCGGCCCCATTGAAATGAATAGGTCCGCGGCCGAGCCGCGAAATATGCGGCTCGGACGCGGACCCAAACAACGGCCGTGTGCATGAGGCCTAAATCTTCGACTAATCTGCAACAGAAGTTGATATGCTTTAGATTTTTAAAATCTGCATTGGGTGAATTTCTGTAAAATGTCGGCAGGATATGGATTACATTTTTTTAAATCACATCTACTACTGTATTCTGCTGCTGATTTTTTCTGGAGCAAATCTAATAAAAAAAAAATCTGCAGCATGTTGATTTGTACTTATTTTATTAGGTCTTGTGTCTACTGGTGAAACTTCTGGTGGATCAGTCCAACCTCTTGAGGGAACTAACTGTGTTGGAGGCCACATCTAGGGTTCCTTTGTGTAAAGCCTCATTCACACGTCAGTGTTTCACGTACGTGTGCTGTACGTGTTCTCCACGAACAGCACACGTCCCCATTCATTTAAATGTGTGTATTCACACATCAGTGTTTTAGCCCGCTCCGTGGGTCCGTGTTTTCAGCACAGATGCATGTCCTATCTTGGTCCGTTTTCCTGGATTCCTCACGCTCATTATAGTCTATGGGTCCATAAAAACCACGAATGCAACACGGATGTCATCCGTGTTGCATCCGTGTTTCACAGATCATTAAGAAGAGATGCTTTGAAAATTATTTTTCAGCTGTTCAGTCTCAGTGAAACACGGATGCAACACAGACTGCAAAAAACGGACACACGGACTCAACACGGATCCGTCACGGACAGCTTTACGGATGCATCTCTGACGACCTGCTCACGGTTTTGAGCACAGACACGGATGTGTGAATGAGGCTTAAGACAGAGCAGGGGTGACACAGGACACAATTACCTTAGGTATTTTTGACTGTTCTGGAAAGAAGTGGTCGGGACTTTTAGCTGCAGAAATCTGACTTTAGCCAGGATCTTGGACCACTCTAATGTGTATGAAGGCATCAGGTAGCCCTCCAATGTGTTCTATATCTAAGAAACCTGAGATTCAGTCGTGTAAGGTGGAGGAAGAGGTGGCACATGACACATGATACAACCTTGGAGCTCCCCTGTGAGAGAACAGTTACTTTAGCCACCAAAGCTGATGAGAAGAGCAGGGAGAACCCTATATCAAATTAATTTTTTCCAGTTTTTGCTAGAATTTTTTTTTCTAATGAACACAGACATCAGATTTTAGACTATATCTTTTTAACCATCTAATATCTAGACATTCTTCCAAGCTGTTTTCTTATAATACCCACCTGAGGAACCAGGAATATATGAGTTTAACTTGTTAAATCTAAAGGTGGTCAAAAACATTAGCCATATATTGGCCGAACCTACCGATTGTGGCAGAATTGGCCAATTTTCTAAGGTATATGGTGATATCCTAACTCTCTCACTGGGTTGGTCACAATGACATGTGACTATCAACTCTGTTGAAACGGGTCAGCCATTCCCAGTTATATTGGATACATTCCGACCTGGAATGATGACGGATAGACGTATTTTTAATCCACAACCATCATACTGCCCACCCAGCCGTGCATTATGATTGCATAACCTAATTATCTTTGGGTGGTGGTGTTTGCCACTTGTAGGGTACCAGTATATACTGGCGTTTAGCGCAATATTTTTGACACGTGTGTCTTGGCAGCGAGTAATACAGAGTGAACCTTTTAAAGACCATACAATTGCTATAATTAGCTGTCTTCCATTGGCACCCTTATGCCATGCATTTGTCAATTTGTTTGATATCTAGTGATTTTTTTTCTTTTGGATTTTCATTTCCCCCATTTTTTACTATATATATCAATAATGTATATGTTTTTAGCACCTCCCCTTTACCGTGAAGATGTCCTAACTCTCCCCTGAGGTCAGATGTGGAATGATAGAAGAGTCATTGATGTTAGCTTTTAATGTGCTCGATCCTTTTGTTCTCGCTGTGGAAAACCTGCCACCAGAGAAGTTGGGCAGTGACTTGGGACAAGTCCCAAGTGAGAACACATGCATGCCTGGCTACCTGTGTATGAGCTTGTTGGAGGTAATAGATGTTTGCCGAAAGAGCGTTCCTTATGTTCCTTAGTGTAAACGTTTGCTTAAAAAATTGCTGTACACTGAGAGAGTCTAATAGTAAAGAGTCTGACAGATATTCTCTTCATTTACAGGGCGATGAAGTGTTAACAGTCGTCAAAGCCAAAGCGCAGTGGCCGGCCTGGCAACCCTTAAATGTGTAAGTGTGAAAAGACAGATGTTTCTCCTGAACTCTAAGCTCTTCCTAATTTCAATCCTGACAAGTGTTATACCTGATACATCCCAGAGGTAAAGTGATAAACTGAGTAACACGGAGGCAGCTCGCCCTGACAAATCTACTGCTAACATTCACATCAGGTTTTTGTACTTGTGGAAATGTTGAAAATTGCCCTATCTGTATTGTACTTTAGACAATGAATTACTGTCTCGGCAGGTCCTAGAATAAGCCCTAACTATTTTGCACATGTAATAGATAAATAGATAAATAGATAGATAGATATAGAGAGATAATAATATTTTAAAAAAGGATAACTAAAATCTAAAGGTGTTGCCCTATCAGGACAATCCCTGTCTGTTTGCCCTCTTAGGGCATGTGGATGCCATAGATGGGGGCCCTTGCTCGGGTGGTCTCGAGGTATCCATGTATTACATGTACCTAAATTCATCTGAATGGGCTCTCATAATGCTACTTCCCCCCTGCAGTCATCCACATTTTAAGAGTTTCCTTATAAGTGCAGTAATTTCTTGAAGCCCCTTATCCCTTGATAAATACTCCAAAGTAGACATCGGAGAAAGGATCTTCTGCTGAAGACCACACTCTACGAATCACTGTTCATCGATAGCCACAAAGAGCAGAAGAACACAAAGAGCATCTCTCACTCTAGTGGCCCAGGCTATCCATGTATTACATCAGCGGCCACTCCTTTAAATGACCACGTTGTAACATGAAATTTCTCCTACATTGATGGGTGATATCTTCCTTGGACAATGACATCTTATGGTCAGGGTTAAATTAAATTCAGACTCAGTACAATCAGCTGATAGTTGGGCTTTCTTCCAAGAGTTCATCTTCATGAGACAATACGTTTAAGAATATCAGACGTCACCTTACACTTCCATGACCTGTATAAATCCACTCATACTGGGGCTCCTGATTTTAAATGGTCACAGAGCTCCTTCTGTCTTCAAGTAATATGTCACAGCAGGAGATGCATTACTCACATTTATTATCTATAAATCTAACACAGAACCTTGAAACAATACCGTTCGACATTCTTCTTTTCTTGCCATATCCCTTTCCTTGTATTACTTACTTCTCTGACATTTGGAAACACTTTGCTACACTACATTGCCTGTCACCTTTACATCATCTCCAATAATGACTCCCAACACAGTTTCGACTAGTATTTGACATTTAATTTCCTTTATACCATCTTGCCTTTTGGTACCACAACTTAAATGCAACATTGTGTGTGTCTCTGGGTATTAATTAAAAAAAAAAAAAAAAAAAATATCCTCAGGAAAACTGTCTCTTGCTTCACTATCCTTCCCATGTCTGTGGTCTTTCTTGGCCGGCTTCCTTGTCTTCTGTTTAGGATGTGGTCTCCTAAGGAAACTTTTATTCTCCTCTTCAAAGTTCCCCGAAACAGTTCAGCTGAGCTCCAGACTTCTTTGTAAGAACTTTTTCCTTTTGATTTCTGACCTCTAGATGGAAAGTGTCGAAAGGAAACCAAGTCAACTTCGCCTGTAATCTTTTCGCAAAATAAAAAGTTTCAACAGAAATGATCATTCAAAGCCTGTTTGTTTAGCCAGGCCATCTTCTCTGCTCATTTTCGTTTTTACGAAAACACATCATTAATAGGGGCGAAGGTGGTTAATTTAGGTTAATAACATTTCACTCATACGATTCATTAAGATGCCGAAGTGACCTAGTTTGAAACCGCACTGCCTCGCTTTTCAATGAATGATTTTCTATCCGCAGAACCAATTGATAAAAGCGTTAATCATGAAAGGACAATTTATATTCCAAATAGTTGTTTGGCTGTTAATTAGGCCTCGACTATTCATCTAAGAACTGGAAGGAGAATGAAAAGAAGCGAAGAAGGTATTTTCAGATCCCGATTTCTATAGATCAAACCCTTAGAGGAGAAAGAACTCGCAAAAACAAAAAGATGTGATGCAGCGGGTGTTGTATGGAGATAGAGTCTGATCTAGGCAGTGCCGATGCCGCGGGTGGTGTTTGGAGATTATAGAAACAGAAAAGACTTTCCTCCAACATCAACTTTTTGTGATTCACAGACTATTGAGATTTTAATTAAATACATCTGAAATGTGAAGATGTAAACTCGAAAGGAGGGGAGTTTTTTAAAAGTCAGCTGTTTTCCAAAAACAAATAAAAATTTTAAAATGCTAAAAAACACTGACACATGAACCCAGAAAAAACAAGGAGATGGCTTTGTGCAGGATCTACGTAGGAAGAAAATATATCCATTGTATTCGTGCAATCAAGTAGATTAATGCAGTTGTGTAATCAAATGAAGTCAAGTAACCTGACGTGTGAAGGATTAAGTTGTCCTTGGTGCCACCATTCGCCAAATAATTGCAATCCATGCAACTCAGTTAGGCCACCATTCAAAACCCAGCATTGATAAGAAAAAAAGCTGATGCACAGGTTTCAGTTTTTCAATGTGTTTAGCTATAAGGGGGTGCAGAGGCAGCAATTTCCCCTGGGCCCTGGTGTTTTGAAAGGCCACAAGCTCCTCTGACACATGAGAGGAGACCAGTACTATTAATCGTGCTTCTAACCCAACCAGTCTCCAGCACCATGTTTTCATAAAACATCCCACTTCCGGCCACCCATAAAGATTTGGAGGCCTCCTCACTTCTGGATTAGACTGCTGCTTGCCTCAGTTGTGTAGTTATGGTGTTATAACAGCCTGCCCTTTCTCTTCTTATCTGTAGGTTCCATCCCAACTCGTTATTTCAGTGGTATCAGGCTACCAGGTGGCAAATAGTGATGATTCAGGTGCTTGCAGATCCCTGTATAATGGTATACCAGAAAACCTCTTAGATTTTACACCAAACACAGTATACCATAAGCTCTTAAAGGGATTGTCCAAGATTAGAACAATATTACTGCTTTATTCCGATAAACACCATCACACCTGTCCATGGGTTTTGCTTGGTACTGTAGCTCAGCTACACTGACGTGAATGGAGCAGAGCTGCAATAACAAAGACAGGAGTGGTGATGTTTTTGAAAGAATCCTGGACAACCCCTTTAGGGTCCCTATAGTAGTTGCTGTGGAAAACCAGCATGCCATCCTGGTAGGTTCTTTAGTGGAAATCAATCTATCTATAGAGAGGAGTCCCTTACACACAGTGTAGTAAACAGTAGGAAGAAGGTTAATCTTGTGTGCCCTTGTAAAGCTCTACTTGATGTACCTATGTGTCTCTCTTGACTATAACTCTCCCCTCCTCTTAGCTGCTTCCATCAGGCCACGTTTTGTACTGAGAAACGTGGATCAGAGGAAGCCTACCCAGACATACACTCACCTAAAGAATTATTAGGAACACCTGTTCTATTTCTCATTAATGCAATTATCTAGTCAACCAATCACATGGCAGTTGCTTCAATGCATTTAGGGGTGTGGTCCTGGTCAAGACAATCTCCTGAACTCCAAACTGAATGTCAGAATGGGGAAGAAAGGTGATTTAAGCAATTTTGAGCATGGAATGGTTGTTGGTGCCAGACGGGCCAGTCTGAGTACTTCACAATCTGCTCAGTTACTGGGATTTTCACACACAACCATTTCTAGGGTTTACAAAGAATGGTGTGAAAATGGAAAAACATCCAGTATGTGGCAGTCCTGTGGGCGAAAATGCCTTGTTGATGCTAGAGGTCAGAGGAGAATGGGCCGACTGATTCAAGCTGATAGAAGAGCAACGTTGACTGAAATAACCACTTGTTACAACCGAGGTATGCAGCAAAGCATTTGTGAAGCCATAACACGCACAACCTTGAGGCGGATGGGCTACAACAGCAGAAGACCCCACCGGGTACCACTCATCTCCACTACAAATAGGAAAAAGAGGCTACAATTTGCACGAGCTCAACAAAATTGGACTGTTGAAGACTGGAAAAATGTTGCCTGGTCTGATGAGTCTTGACTTCTGTTGAGACATTCAAATGGTAGAGTCCAAATTTGGCGTAAACTGAATGAGAACATGTATCCATCATGCCTTGTTACCACTGTGCAGGCTGGTGGTGGTGGTGTAATGGTGTGGGAGATGTTTTCTCGGCACACTTTAGGCCCCTGAGTGCCAATTGGGCATCGTTTAAATGCCACAGGCTACCTGAGCATTGTTTCTGACCATGTCCATCCCTTCATGACCACCATGTACCCATCCTCTGATGGCTACTTCCAGCAGGATAATGCACCATGTCACAAAGCTCGAATCATTTCAAATTGGTTTCTTGAACATGACAATGAGTTTACTGTACTAAAATGGCCCCCACAGTCACCAGATCTCAATCCAATAAAGCATCTTTGGGATGTGGTGGAACGGGAGCTTCGTGCCCTGGATGTGCATCCCTCAAATCTCCATCAACTGCAAGATGCTATCCTATCAATATGGGCCAACATTTCTAAAGAATGCTATCAGCACCTTGTTGAATCAATGCCATGTAGAATTAAGGCAGTTCTGAACGCAAAAGGGGGTCCAACACCGTATTAGTATGGTGTTCCTAATAATTCTTTAGGTGAGTGTATATGTCATATCCCACATCCTATCCCGGAGTACACTTTAAAGGCTGTGCACACCATGGACATGGAAAAAATTATTTGTTAGTAGTAACCTTGAGTAACAAAACAAAGTTGCATTAAGCTTCAGTCTGCAATACATTCATACCCCCTGATAATTAGCTTGCATCTGTGTGTCCAGGATGCTGCTGTCTTCACTCTCCAAACTGTTTCGTGTACACTTTCCTTACAACCTGTGTGTGCTGCCCTCTTTGGATCCTTTCCCCCTTCTACTATATAAATTATCCTCCCCCTCCCTACTGACTTTTCTAACACTGAGAGAAGTGAGGGGGAGAGCAGAGAGAGCAGGCAGCAATAGAACGAACTTATGTCAGATTCAGCAGCTAAGTGAATGAGTTACACTCAGTAAGATGTTTCATTTTGCATTTAGAATGCAAATGAATGATAAATAAATCAGTGCCCATAGGCTTTAAGGATGTCTGTCATCATAACAGGTCTTATTTAAAAGGGACAGGTTCCCCTTAAAATCATTGGGGACAGGCACTAATAATGTAATTTGACTACATTCCAGTATAAATCCAATCAAAGACGTAATAACACTGGTAATTATCACAGACAAAATAAAACAGAATTTACACTGGCATCAAAACAAAGTCCTGTCCAGTAGCCAACGCAGGCTGCCAGCGAAAAATGGCATCTGTGCCCGCAATGTGACTGCGCTGTCCAGGGCATTACAATTTAATTTTTATTTTATTTTTTGCCTTATTTTTTTATTTATTGATTTGGTTACTATATCACTCTTTGTTTTATCCTCTCACGAAGCCCCTGGTACAGATGTAATCCTTAATCAATTAAGAGGGTCTACTGGGTTATTTTTTCAGGTTAATGTACATTTTGCTTTACAAAATGATAGGCAGGCTTTTTTTTTCACCATTACCATGGCAACAGACCTGCGTTCCAAGGTTTCCACTATTGCTCTTATCAGGTAACAGACAGCGGAGATGTATCCAGAGCTGAAGCTATCTTTTAATATTGTCAAAAGTTAAACAATTTTTATCCCCCCCCCCAAACCAGTAGAAAAAAAAAGAGAATGCTACAATTGGCTGCGGGAACTTCTCAGCAATTTAGCGTCTTTATTTACTCTTTATTTGAAATGACCTTTTTATGTTAGAGTTACTCATACAGAAAATAAATGTAAGAGTAGCTTCATTGTCACAAGGAATAAGTTAGTTGGGTTTTCCTAGAGTCAAAACATCACCTATCCACTAGTGATGAGCGGGAGGTGCCATATTCAATTTCGCGATATTGCGCTAATATTCGATTGAATATTCGTCATATAGACGTCGAAATCGAATATTCGTCATTATTATATTTATCGCGAATAATATGCAATTTAATTATTCGCGTATTGCGAATTGAACTTTGAACGGGGTATAAAGGCAACTTTCCTATTGGTTGGCTATCTAGAATTAACAAAGATAACGAATATAGCGCTATATTCTCTATATTCGTTAATTCGAGCAAGCCAACCAATAGGAAACTTGACTGTACCCAGTTCTAAGTTGGATGCGCAATGCGAGAATATTACTTTGCCTATTTTTTGCAATAAATAGAATAATGAATCAGTATTCTATTTATTGCAAAAAATAGGTAAAGTAATATTTTCGCATTGCGCATCCAACTTAGAGCTTTCTATACGCAACTCTCCTATTGGCTTGCTAGAATTAGCGAATATAGAGTATATAGCGCTATATTCGTATTCATCTTATTTGTTAATTCTTCCCAGGCAAAAAACAGTAAAGTAAGTTACATATACCCCGCTCTAAGTTGGATGCGCAATACGAGTAATATTACTTAATATTCTCCCATTGCGCATTCAACTTAGAGCTATGTATAAGCAAGTTTACTTGGCTTGCTAGAATTAACAAAGATAACGAATACGGCTATAGAGCTATATTCTCTATCTTTGTTAATTCTAGCAAGCCAACCAATAGGAAAGTTATACCCCGTCCAAAGTTTCTTTTGCAGTATGCGAATATTACGTAATGTAATATTCGCGTACTGCGAATTAAACTTTGAACTGGCTATAACTTTCCTGTTGGTTAGCTAACCTTGTTTCGCTCTACACTAGTAAAGGGGAGATGTATCACCACAAGTATACCATTTTTTGGGTAGCAATTGCATTGAAAAGAAGAGCACTCAGCTCAAGCAGCATCCATCGATCCTTCACCGTAAAGGGCCTACACAGGTCTGATAGGGACCCATAGCAAAGTTTAGTATGGGCTCCCCTGCACCATGAATTTCCCAGGACGCATGCGACAATCACTGTCAGGCAATGTAGAATGTTAAGCGCAACGCCCCAGATTTCTGAAGAATTACAATCTTTTTTGTAAAGCCAAAAAAAATTTAATAAAAAAAAAATGGTAATAAAAAGAGTCACCTCTACCTCACCCACTTTATCTGACTCCTATGTCTGAAAAAGAACTGGTGCTTCAAAAACATAGTGCTCATCCTGGACACTGAAAAATCTCCTGCTTCACTTCACATAATACAAAGCTGTCTGCCTGCAGCCACCACTAGGAGGAGCTCGCTACATAGAAGTTCATATAGTTACCATTGTCTCCAATGAAAGCTATAATCCAATCTTTGTACTGAGCTCCCCCTAGTGGCGGCTGCATGAAAATGCAGTCTTTTTACATTGGATGGTCTTCCTCTATTGAAAGTACTCCACGGCTCGACACTCTTTCTGCTACTAACAAGTTTTCCGTAAGCTCCAGAAAAAAGAGACAGGACTTCAACACGTCAAAAAAAAAACTGAGAACTAGGGAAGGAAAATGGACACCTCCTAGTTAAAACCCTAACCAAAATCGTGACTGACTACCAGAATGAACAGACCCCAAAGGTAGGTGAGTTCATACGCAGGAATACCTAGAGTGCTATCAAGCCCTATAGGACCCTGGTATTAATGGCAGGGACGAGACTACCTGTTCCTCCAAAAGGAAGGATGAACAGGAGTCTCCTTAAGGCCTAATACAAGCAATAGTGAAATGCAACACACAGAACCCAAACAAAATACAAAAGGGAAAGGAAAATACTTAACTTCAAAGGAGCAATGGAAGCACCAGGAACCCAGCCGAGATCCAACCACAATCTATCCAAAGGTCCAAACAGAAACTATAAACTGCACAGCATTGTGGGAGAAGCAACTATAAATAGAGAAGGTTAAATTACCCTAATAGCCATACCTGGGGAAAGAATGTGTGGCAAGCACCAGAAACAACACAGACATTTGATCCACACGGAAAACATTGCCAGTCTCACCGATCTCCTGCAACCTGTAGCGGGAACGTCAGTGACACACAGTTGTTAAAGGGCCAGTGCTTTGTTTTTAGATATTTCCTCATCCCATCACATGCATCAATGTCAGTTAGATGGAGGTTCCCTTTAAATCTGGGACACGTTCATTTAAAAAATAATAAATAAATAAAAGTAACATGAAGTACTCGCACTCATTATCGTGCTGCTAGTTAGCGGAGAATAATGATAACGAGCCAGAATTAGAAAATTTGTACAAATTTTAATTAGGGCCCAAACCATTTAGTGCTGTTAATGTTTTGCCCAAAAATCATGATTTTAATTGGGCACTTCAAGGAAAGCCTCTAGTGCATTGACTCTCGGCATAAACTCCTGTAATAAACTCCCCGTATTTCAGCGAGATCAAGTGTCTGACAGATGGAGCAGCACTTAGAACAGAGATTAATATGTTCTAATTAATTCTGATGAAGCCACAGACATGTTTTCATTGTGGCGAGTAGAACATATGCAGATGACATTTTTTTTGTATATGAACGGCGACTAATTATGTAATCCTAACAACTGCTCCCTTACGTGTCACTGAAAACGTATCCAGACTTCTAACCAGTACATCCGCTGCCCCTCTCTGCATGGAAATCACTATTGTCGTAGTCTTTTACGCTATTATCCTATTAACTTGCTTTTTCCGTAGATCTTACCTCTCCCAGCAACCCCTTCTGGTTCAGTGTCTGCACAGAGCATAATCCGCTGCTGTCCATTCTGTGAGCTACGCTACGGTGTTTGCACTAGTGACTATACAGAAGCAAGAGATAGGAAGTCAATAAAGTGGTTTTCCGATCCTTTTATCCTGAGCATAAGTCATCAAAATCTGATCGTCGGGGTTGCGAGTATCTAGGGGTAATGGTAACGCCCCCGTTGCTCCTAGAGGCTCATTTGCATATATTAACACTTCATTTTTCTCAGTAATGCAGGCACATATGAACATGGGACCAACACAGATGCCTTCAGCTGCCAAGCGCACATGTAACAGGTCAGCCAGTGTCATAGGTACAAATCTGCTGACAGATGCCCTTTAAAAAAAGCATTGTGTAGATTATGCCTAAATTTAAACTGCTAATTCATGTGAAACAAAGTGACTACAGAAACAGCAAAATGCAATTGACCCAAAAATGCACATCTAGTATCTGTCATGTCTCTATTTAAAACAGGAACTTTGAGGTTTTGATTCTATTACTTCATCTTGTAATGTGCAGCAAAGCCGGAGGGATACAAATGAATTGAAACAAACCTTTGAAAATGAAGACCTATTTAGGAATACATGGTTTATAACCAAGTGGGAAATGTAGGCCGCTCGGACCAGTGCATGCATTTCTAAAACGTTACCTCAGGGCAAGTTTATGGTCTCTGTGGCTAACAAGTCAGTAGGAAATTAGAGCCAGAATTAATTGCCCCAGCACGGAAGAATTTTCTCTGTTTTGTAAAAGTAATTATTTGCTAAGAGTGACTCGTGTCTATATTGGCCCAGGACAGTCTCATCACAGAGGCAGAGTAGAATCGTATCGATCGACTGCAGCAAGTGATGAGACGGTGAGTCTCCTGTGCACTGTAATTGCTGCAGGAATTCACCTTAGATCTAGATGGGGATGCAGAAACATTATCTGGAAAAAAGGATGTTCAACAAAAATGTGGCCATAAAAATAAAAAAAGTAAGAATAAAAAAAATCATGAGTTTCTTTCTTGGCCAAAGTCTTAACAACTGCCCCAGGATATATTAAAAAGGGACAATTCTGGATGGAGCTGCATCGTCCCTTAAAGGGGTTATCCCATGACTAATGTAAATAATGAAAATCAGACATCATACAATACATGATAACCTCTTTCTAACAAAGCTAGGACCAGCCCTGCACCTCACATGGGTCCAGAGATCTCCCCATTCATTGCTCTGCTAGATTTATATCAAGCTGACAGCTCAGAGGAGGGTCTTTTCTGCTGCAGCTAAGGGGGCGTGTCCATGCTCTCCCTATCACAGCTCAGGAGGCGTGTCTCAGCTCTCCCTATCACAACTAAGAAGGCAGTTGAAGTATGAAACTGAGCATGTGCGACCATGTCAGTGAGCAGGACAAAGAACATTATTAAATAACTCAGTAGCTGTGCTAAATTTTTAATTACATGCAATTACAAAAGTATTCAGATCCAGGTGCTGGTTTGAAACCTGTAGAATATTTTTCGTGGGACAAGTCCTTTAAAGAGGTTCTACAGGGATTGAAAAGGTGCCTACTGTGTCTTCTAAAGACCCACCTAGGCCTGGAGCTGACCTAGTGTTTCCCTCATGAACATGTCGGATTCGTCATCATGAGTCACGAACAACACAATATTTTTTGCGGCACTTTTCCTTTTTAACTCTTTATGCCTGGCGGTATAATATGAATGCACGGTCATATTGACAGGTTATTTAATGTCACTGTCATCAGCTTTAAAAGCTCTTCTGGACTTGTACCAAAGTCTTTCACCTTTCTAGCACTAATGAGACTTTAATAACATCCACTTTCCACTGGAAGGGTGACAAATGATGAATGAAGCGTCTGTTACCTTTGCGTACTGTCTGCAAGTACAAAATGTTCTACTGTAACCTCCGTTAGATTTGTCTATGGAGATAAGCGTGCTGTAGATTCATTGCACTCTGATGAGCATCTTTTTAATTTATTTCTTGGTCTTCATAAATATTTGTTCCCGGCTGTGTAATTAAAGTTTTGCCGCATGCCTCGACATTTTTCAGTGTTTTTATTTTTTATTTTTTTTTGTCTTTCACTGTAAACAAAATGACAGACAACAAACTAAATTCATATTATCTTAATTAACTTGTACATGGATATAGTGACGAGACCTAGTGACTGCATCTAGGGATGTACACTCTTGCTTACGTTCTTTCGACTAATGTTGGACCTTTCTAACCATGTGACATGTCCCATTTTCTTGGTGGAAGATCCCTTCTGCCCCAGAGAAGACAATCAGCATGTATGGGTGTACGTAATCTGCAAGGATGGATTCATACCCAAATAAACTTAGAGGGCCTTTCACATGGATGAGTGGCTCAGAGAAAGCCAGAAAGACCTTCCCCAGACCATAATGCTGCCACCAGCAGCTTGTGTTCTTCCAGCAATGGTTGCAGGGGGTTTTGTTCTCTGATGTTCCTCACCTGACACGCCAACATGCATTCGTTCCATGAAGCAGAAAACGTGACTCATTGAAGAAGGCAACCCTTTGGCGATCAGCGGAGGTCCAATACTGCCCAAAAAATTGAAGCTTTTCTGCCTATGCAGCTTCGTTAGCAGAGGTGCAGTTGCTTCAGTGCTACATATGCAGTAGGGTTTGCTGAACTGTTGTATTAGACACGTCTGGTAGCAACCTGGTTCATTTTGGCACTGAGCTGCTCCACTGTAGCGTATCGGTCCATCCTGACACGTGGTGCCCTGTGGTTTGCAGATCACTTTTTTGTAATGGTGCCATTTGTCAGGTCAAAATACACTGTCACCACAGCAGCACAAGAACAGGTCACAAACTGCGCAGTTTCAGAAATACCGCCACCATTCACCCGAAATCCAATAATTATCCCTTTTTGCAACTCTGATAAATCATCTCTTTTACCAATGACAGCAACAAGGGATATGTCTGCAGACAGCGTATAGCACACCTTATACAACCACCGGGTTTACTCACGACACATGACTTCCTTCATGAGCTACACGGTGCCAACGTGAAAAGTAGGAAATGTTCATAATTAGAGATGAAAGTTGCAAAAAGATGCAAAGTTTTGTAAAATTCGATTCAGCTGTTACACTGAATTTTACATAATGATTCATTTTGTGATGAATTACTTTATTACGAAGCACAGTTTTTTGTTGCAATGACAGGGAGCAGAGACAGCGCCGCTTGTCATCATTGTACCCCTCAGATGCTCCGTTCATACATGATTGCGGCATCTGAGAGTAAAAACTGTGTAAAATTAACAGAAAAAATAAATAAATCATACTTACCGCCTCCATTTGCTTGCGAACGGGCCTGCCACCTCCATCGTATTTAAAGATCCGGCGTGAAATCTCACAAGGCCCGAGATTACGTCGTCACGCCAGCCCGCGTGGTGACATCTTACGTCACCGCGCACAGGATTTCGGCCGAGATCTTCAATCAAGATGGCGGCTGGCCCGTTGGGAACAAATAAAGGAATGAGTATGATTTTTTTTTTACCCTATTTCAGGTTAAATTGATTCAATATCACGAAGCACGAGGAAATTCAGCTTTGCGCTGAATCGAATTTAAACTCAGATCTAATTCAAATTCGTTGGATTCAACTCGCTCAACTCTAGTCATAATAATATAAGTGGACTGTCATGTCCATTTCAGAATCAATGTACCTTCGATGGTTAAAGCAAATACAGTATTAGCTAATCACATGCTGTGGTGGAGCCTCATAACAAACATTAAAAATGACCTTCATTTTTGCCTTTCCAGACATAAGGGTCTGGTGTGTGTTTTTCCTTTACACCTTTTCCATGACCCATGGACTTATTCCCCACCATTTTGTGAGGACTAAACAGTTTGCACAGGTACTTGCACCCAAAGACCCAAAAGGATTGAACCACATGGGGTGTCCAAAGCACCCCCGTGGCTTCCTTTATTTGAATCTGTGTGCCACTGTATGAAATCAGAGGAACAACATGGGTCCATAGATTTCTTTTTTTTTATGTACAGTAATTTTTATTAGCATTTTAATAATACAAACATAAATCCCCAACACCCACGGGTCCATAGATTTCTATACAACATTGATCTATAATACTGCCTTGTGTCTGAGACCTAAAAAAGAATGGTCACAGTAGAATATCCAGACTGGGTCAAGATAACAGGGAAGTACATAAATAATTCTGTATTATAGCAATTGTCTACAGATGAGCATCTCAGAAAATACAGGAAAATGAACTTGAAGTAAGTGAAGTAGTAGAATAGAAGAAGACTATATCAGGTGAGCTCAGGCCAGCCAAGGATAGGAAACTGATGCTATCGCATGCTAAGGGCCTCCATTGCTGTAGAACCAGGCAGATGGTGGTCTCAGAGTTATATGGAAACTACATGAATCTATGTATACGGTGTATACTGTCTCTGCATAATCGTTAAAAATAATGATGCATTGATTAAAGACTTAAAGTGGCCCAAAGGTTCAAGAAAAAAAAAATGACAACTGGGGAAAAAACAGAACACTTTCCTGGGGCCCTCATTTTCACCTTCATAGCTGAAAACCTGTCAGTTCCCGAGTTCATCTTCTGCCATCCAAGATGGTCCAACCAATTTTCAGACTACCTGATACACACTGTGCATATGTTAGTCAAAGACACTAGCTACTGCTCTCGGGTTGGCCAACAATACTAACATGTACGGTGCTGGTCAATCGAAGAGCAGAGCTAGACAAGCAGGAAATGTCTTGGTCTACCAACACACAGTATGCATGAGTTCGTCTGAGAAGTGATGCATCCATCATGGAAGAGGAGCACCGGAATTGGCAGCGGAAAAGGTACAAAAATGGTCACTAAATAAGTGTTCTATTTATTCACCGGTTCATGAGAATTTCTACTTTCAAGAGACTCATGTACCATATCCAAGTATACATCATCTCAAGGTGACTCACACCATGTGGCTATATTCTCAGTGTTTCCAATGACCTCCACAAATTGGAAAAAGGGAGATGTCATAATATCAAAATAATGTTTCTAGTAGCTTGTCAATTCGATGCTTCGTGGGCAGTGAGTATCCTAGTGTTACAAAGGTTTTCCTGACCTCTGGGTAAAAGAAACTATTTGTTGGACCGTAATTGTCAGTAGCACTTGCGTTGTCAGACCTCCATGTCCTTGTGGAGATTCACATTGATGCCAGTGCAGAAAGATAATGTCTAGGACGCAGTCTTGGATATCCTTTAGACAGTGTCGGACTGGGGTACCTATGGCCCACCAGTAAAATTTATTTTGGGGGCCCACCGTACGGATACATTCAAATATAATAAATAATCTAACATTTTTTTATATGAACATAGGCTGGTTGAGGTGCTGTACATTGAATATATGTATGTAGTGCAGTAAGTCTAATGTGTTATGTGCCACTTGTGCAGAGGGGGGGAGACTAGGTGCCCACCTTGCTCAGGGGCCCACCGGGTGATTCCCCTGTACCCCTGTGGGCCAGTCCGAGCCTGCCTGTAGAATTAATAGCTTGGTCTTTCAAGGAGTGGCCACGAGTTTTAACATCATGATCTATTGGCTTGGTAAACCATAAATTTACTTTCTGATGGTTGACTTGAAATGTTTACACATTGCAATAGTTGCTGAGCAGATAATTTGTGTTTTTATTGCACTAAACATAGACTAAAAACACCCACTATCCCAAGTGTTTTTTCAAATTTATGCTGAAGAACAGAACTATCTGTAAAGATCACACAAACAGAACGTGAAGTACATATTCTTACACAATAACATACTGAAGACGTTTTATTTAGGAGTACATTTATTTTTGGACTTCAATTCTGCTTGTTTTTATTTTGGACAGGAGAGCAGCTCCATCTGCTGAGTTCTCGGTAGACAGGACTCGACATCTGATGTCTTTCTTGGCCATGTTGGGTCCAAGCCCAGACTGGAATGTTGGACTCTCTGCTGAGGATCTTTGTACCAAAGAATGCGGCTGGGTCCAAAGAGTGATCCAGGATCTAATCCCATGGGATGCAGGCACTGACAGTGGTGTCACTTATGAGGTATTTTCAAGTGTTAAGTAAAGAGAGTTATAGTTTTCTACG
Source organism: Bufotes viridis (assembly GCA_033119425.1). NCBI lineage: Eukaryota > Metazoa > Chordata > Amphibia > Anura > Bufonidae > Bufotes > Bufotes viridis. The sequence continues at coordinate 21,445,624 of CM065598.1, read as the reverse complement.
TCTTCTGCAGTTCTCCTATTCAGAAATATTTCTTGGTAAAAATAAATGTGTATACCTAAACCCCCTCCCCAACAATTGAATTAGTCAATGATTGTACAGGTCCTTACTTAGAAAAAAAATGATTGTACAGCTTAGAAAAAAAAAAAGTTCTCTGTAGTCTAATCCATTTAGAAACAAAAAGCCACTTAAAGAGGACCTTTCACTGGTCCACAGTTTATGAGTTAAAGCTATGTACATTGAGAGCGGCACCCAGGGATGTCCCTGCACTTACTTGTATCCCTGGGTGCCGCTCAGTTCGTCCTCTGTAGCCCCCAGTACCGGCGCTCCTGTTGCCTGGGGCGGAGACTTCTTCTTCTGCCCTGGGCGTCTCCTTCTCCCAGGGCTGGAGCACTGGCCATCGCAGCGCTCAGCTCATACGCTGCGATTGGCCAGTGCTCCAGCCCTGGGAGAAGGAGACGCCCAGGGCAGAAGAAGAAGTCTCCGCCCCAGGCAAAATTTGAGCAGCAGGAGTGCCGATACCGGGGCTACAGAGGACGAACGGAGCGGCACCCAGGGATGCAAGTAAGTGCAGGGTCATCCCTGGGTGCCGCTCTCAATGTACATAGCTTTAACTCATAAACTGTGGACCAGTGAAAGGTCCTCTTTAAGTAACCATGTTATGTACACAAGGGAGGGTTGTGCACAATGACCACGGTCCAGCTAAGGGGCCTGGGGGGCAAGATGCCAACTATGAACTCCATCTCCTTTTCCAATGTGAAAACACTGCAAAATGCAGCCACCACTAGAGGGAGCTCAGTGCAAACAGATTATTACAGCTTCCATCTCCTCAGTAGTAGCTACATAATTACTATGCGTTGAGCTCCCCCTAGTGGTGGCGACAGGAAGCAATGATTTATTAATGTATTTTCTCCTGTCATCTGGTGTGGATACAGTGGGTAATATGGTGTTCATAATGAGCAAGATATTTATGAAGCATCTGTTCCACTTTTTTGTGGAGTAAAGTCAAATAAAGTGAGTGAGGCTGAGGATGACTTTTTTTTCTACATTTTTTAATTAACATTTATTCTGTTTAATAAAAAAAAAAAATGCTGATCTGTGCATTCTAAATTGCCTGGCAGTGTTTGACATGTGTACTGGGAAACTGTGTGGGGCAGGGGGGCTCATACTAAGTTTTGCTATGTGACCCTATGAGATCTGTGTATACCCCTGGTTGTGCATGAAACAGGAAAAGTGAAACAGGCAAAGAAGAAAAAAGGCATTCATAGGCTGAATATTTCAGGAATGATGATCCCCAAGGGAAAATAATGCATTCACCCATTGAAACTGTCCAATGGTCACTGTAATACTATTGTGAGCTGTTAGCTTAGAGTAGAAGGTCCGTGCTGCTAAAGCCATTTCAAATCCTCCGCATTGTGGTCACCAACCCACCAGAGATGCAGAAGATGAACACAAAATGATGGAAAGTGGTGAACCAGAATGGTTCTATCACATATTATTGGCTAGTAGGTACAAGACACAACCATTACAAAGACGAAGGTACTTTACCGGACATACTTCAAGTAGACCCTGAATTCAGGGACCCCTCTTTCAGGTCTCTCGAATGTGAAATGTCAAAGGCTCATGGAGTTCTGCTTCAGCATCATCGGTAGCTCTGACATGAGATGAAAAGTGAAGCGGGCGGCTGGACATGCTGAGTAAGCGTGGCAGGAGGCTAGGAGAATGTTGACTCTAGCAGACAAGTGCTTTTGACATTTCATATTCATATTAGAGACCTATGAGAGGAGTCCCTGAATCCTGGGTCTACTTGAAGTATGTCCACCAATAAAGTACCTTTGTCTTTGTAATGGTTGTGTCTTGCACCTACTAGTCAACTATATGTGATAGAACCATTCTGGTTTACTACTTCTCATCATTGTGTTCATGAAACAGGAAGAACAATGAGAAGTATGAAAATAATCTCTTGCTTTTTGTGGGTATGGCTTCTTTTTTACTTATAAAATATTGTATAAGTAGTGAAATATATATTTAAAACATTATTGAAAATTAGTACAACTGGTTTGAAGTTGGTGAAGTCGATGAAGTTGGGACATTAAAACATGTTTTATGGTTTGATTATTTTTTAAGCCCTGTTCCCTTGTTCTATCTATTATTGAAGATGCCCGAAAAATACCATAGCTGATCCTTTTTTATCACACAAGGGCCTTTTCAGGAAAGTGTTTTGTTGCCATATTCCTCATATCTTTCAGTAGGCTTCTTTTGTTGTATTATTATTATCCTTTTAGTTGCTCACTGGGCTGTATCTCTGCCATCAACTTTTTCATGGCACAAGACCTACATTTTCTACTATAAATTTTCTTCTTAAAATCCCTACAACCCTCAGATGGTCTTATTACCCAGTCTGACCATTTTGTATCAAACAACACCTGAACCTTCTCAGTGTTTTTAAAGGGTCCCATAGTTTTCCATTGCAATTACTTTTTGAAGAACCTTTTGAGCACCCTAATGAAACTGTTTGGTAGACAGTAACTGTTGTGTGGTAGCACAAGCATTATCAGACCCCCATGTCCTTGCTGAGATTCATAAGACTGCCAGTGCAGAAAGATAATATCTAGGACGCAATGCTGGATATCCTGGTCAGTATCTTTTTTTTTATTTCTAAATAGTGTAGAAATGATAGATGCAAGGGAAGAGTCTTTTATTTCGTCATAAAAGTATAGAGTAAGCTTCAGCCAACTTCCATATTTTTTGCCCACAAATAGGACATGTCTCCTGGTGGGTCTTACAAGGAACGGCCATCAGATTCCACATCACAGTTACTTTACTAAAAATAGTAAATGGGATGTCTCATAAGAGAAGGTCAGAGAAGATATACATGGGCAGCCTCTTAAGAGCTCAGAAAATATATACCTTTTTTGGGTTAAATGGGTTTTCCAGGCTTTTAATACTGATAACCTATACTTAGGATAGATCATCAGTGTCTGAACGGTGGGGGTTCGACAACCGGGACCATCAGGTGTTTGAGAAGGCAATGACACTCCTGTGAGCGCCGTGGTCTCATATCTGGTTTTCCTAGGCCAGTGATGATGCCTTCATTGGTCACATAGCCTGGGTGCAGCTCAGCCCCATTGAAGTGAGCTAAGAGAAGGGTGTGACACTCACAGGGTAAGTCTTTTGTGCCTTCTCAAACAGCTGATCAGCAGGGGTCCCCACCAATCAGATACTGATGACCTATCCAGAGGATAGGTCATCAGTATCAAAATCCTGAAAAACCCTTTTAAAGATCTCCTGGTTTTCAAAATCCCAAATGATCAGGAGAACCTCCTTCCATCCATATATTTCACCTGCATAGACTGGACTCTCTTTTGTCAGGACCCCCTCTATAATACAAAAACACACTAGTGAGACATACAAAAAGTGGGTTTGTTGATCTGACAACCCCTTTAAGGACAAAGGTAAGCTTGAAATATAGCTGTACCATCTCAAATGATAAGAACAATGCCCACCAGCAATTCTAAACACAGTTACCTACGTGCAGTTTATTTTAAAGCACAAATTAAGCTTTTGTTATTTTTATTTTATTTTATACCTTTCTTATTATCACGGCAACAGAAACCGCTGAACGTGTAACCAGAGTAACAGATCTAGGTCATCTCCATCCGATATAGATAAATTTATAGTCGCGTATTTGGTTAAACTTAAGTGGTTTTTAAGATGAAAGGCTAACAGAGAATTCTGATTCAATAGTAAATAAGTTGTAGAAAAGTGTTTAGATAGATCCCCGTAATACTCATCTCGTGATAATGGAAGCCTTACCATTTAGACTTAGAAAGTCAAATTGCAGCGCTCACCTGCATATCGTATCAGAGGCACGGATGGGGCCAGGACAAAGCCAATATAAACTATGTAAAAAGTAGAAGGGTCCAGCTTCTGATAAAATCCAATGCGGGAAAATCCATACAAAACAAGACAGATGCAAAATCGACGCGTTTCAGATCTCAAGTTAACGAACCTTACTCATGATAAGGATCCTTAACCTCAGATCCGAAATGTGTCAATTTTGCATTTGTCTTGTATTGTATGGATTTTACCACATTGAATAAAGGATATCGTTTTATCAGAAGCCGGACCCTTCCACTTCTTACCATTTAGACTGTTACATGAAAGGAGAATTATTTAAGAAGGTCCAGCTCGATGTAGCTTATTTCCATCCACATTAAATGAAGCAAAAGAATGCATTAGTGAAGGTCAGCAAACAGACATTTCCAGAAGAACATTAAAGACATAGATGTAGATGCAAGAAATGTAGAGTTTAAGGTGATGCAACATTTTATCAGTGTTTTCTGTTAAGTGTGTATTCGACCCCCCCGATCACAAAGACAGTTGTTGGAAGGGAAACGTTACCTCCCGGAAATCGTCTGCTCGCTTGCGGAGGAGACTGCTGCTATTACATGCAGCGATCTCCTCAGCAACATGAGGGGAGCGATCACTATGCCATCGTTCGTCCCCTTGCTCTTCAGTGGTTTGTCGGCGTCAGATCGTATGGTCATAAAACATCCAAAGCAGGGGCGGACACACACAGCAGAGGGCCCCTGTGCAAAAAATGTGCCCACCATAATACCCCTGGTAGTAATAATTCTCTTTATAATGTGTGACAGTAGAAAAACGCCCCCTTATAATGTGCGCCAGTACAAAAATGCCCTGTTGTGTGGCAATAAAAAAAATGCAGTAGAGCCAAAGTCCCCAGAGTGCCCTCATGTGTTCCAATGACCTGTACTGTGTGCCACTACAAAAAACACTTTTAGTACCACAAGTTGAGCTTAGGTACCCATTGTGTCCCTATAAAACTATATCGTGCCTCCAGAAGATGCACCCATAGTGACCGTCTCCATTGTGCCATCCATAATGTGCAAGTATAAAATGACCCTATAGATTGCCCCACATAGAGGCCCTCATAATGCTCCTTTCCCCCCTTCCCCATAGTGGCACCAAAATGGGTGCCAGTATTAAATGTCCCTATATAATGCCACCATAGTGCTCTTCTTCCCCACTTCTCCATAGTGCCCCCCCCCCCATAATTCATGTCAGTATATAGGGCCAAGAGTAGACGCCTCATAGTGCTCCTTTCCCCCGCACTTCACTATAGTGCCCCCCATAATGTGTGCCAGTGAATAGGGCCAAGAGTAGATGCCTCATAGTGCTCCTTTCCCCCCGCACTTCACTATAGTGCCCCCCATAATGTGTGCCAGTGTATAGGACCCCCATAGTGCCCCATGCCCCCCATAATATGTCCCAGTATATAGGGCCCCAGTAGATGCCCCCATAGTGTTCCCCCCCCTTCTCCATAGTGCTGCCCCATATTGGGCCAGTGTATTGGGCCACCCACCCCCCTTCTTGCCATACTATACTAAAAATAATGAAAACTATAAACTCACATACTTACCTCCATGCTTCTTTCAGTGATGTGATGCAGGCCTCTTCCAGCCTGTGTCCTGCGCTGTACGGCTCAGGAGGCGCGAAGACGCCTGCATCGGTCTCTGATAGGCTACATACACTAGGCCTGCAGCCTATCAGAGGAACAGGCAAGGGAGAGGACAGCGATACAGATAAATATAGAGATGAGCGCTTCTACAATGTAAGCGATCATCTCTACTCCTGCTGCCCTGCCACCTGTCAGAAAGAGCCCCCCTCCCGCACTGGGCCCCTGTGCAGCCGAACCAGCTGCACAGGCGGTATGTCCGCCATTGATCCAAAGGATGCAAATCCACAGCTGTTAAATTATTCAAGAGAAGGGCTATACATTGAGCTGTCAGAGCAGCAACCTGATGGGTTCAGTGTGAAACTGAAGGCAAGATACTCAACAGATTAAAACTTAACCCTGTAGGACAATAACTTTTTTTTAAATAAAGATCAATTAAAAATATATATTTTTAAGCCATAATGAGTATTAATTAGAAAAATTTGCCCTCCTCCCTCGGAAAATTGTTTACAGCCTTTAATCATTTGTAGATTCTATACCTTTTAACTAGTTCAAGCTAATACAGATTATATATATATATATATATATATATATATATATTTGTTCAAAAGGCTATATTAAAGGGATTTTCCAGAAGTACAACATTGATGACATATGTTCAGGGTAGGTCATCAGTATCTTATTGGTGGGGGTCTTAGGGTGCGGCCACATGGTCATGTTTCTGCAGGCAGTTTTGGAAGCCAAAATCAGGAGTGGATTATAAAAGGAATGAAAGTATAAAGGGCAGATGCAAGTTCTAAATTCACTCCTGGGCTTGGCTTCCAAAACTGCTTGCAGAAACCTGACCATGTAGCCGTACCTTTATTACTGGTACTGCCACTGATCAGCAGTTTGAAGAAGCTATGACACTCCTGTGAGTGATGCAGGCTGTACACAGCATACTTTGTATAGTGGCTGTGCTTGGTGTTGTACACAGCCCTATTTGCTTAAATGGGACTGAGCTGCACCTAGGCCATGTGCCAGAATCAGATGAACTGGCTAAGGATGAGTCTGCAGCCTTTTTAAACCACTGATTAATGGTTTGAACCCCAGAGATCAGATATTGTTATCCTGAGGAAAAGTCATCTATTTTTACTCCTAGAAAACCACTTTACAAACAGTCTATCGTCAAGAAATCCCTTATTTTTTGTAACAATTAAAAAAAAAAAAATCCAAAAGTTCTAATTTTCCTAAGTAAATGTCACGGGGGAAACAAGTGAACCCTAAATTCCACCTACATCTCTGTCCTTGCTTACTTGCATGACCACCCTAAGTGGCCGACCACAACTGGTCGATAGTCCCTGCTTATTTACGTGCTGGGGCTTACCAGGGAAAAAACAATAAACAAATCAACAGGCAGGCACACAAATACTGAGAATGTCCCAATAATCATGTAAAGGAAATAGAATTAACAAAATCATAAAATAAAAAAGGAACACATTTTTCTGTATATTATTTAAATTAGTAGAACCAAGTAATCTGACACATTCACAGTCACTTTTTTGACTATTAGATATGATATTCTGAGTGTCCATAAAGTAAAATCATATATTTTCTAAGTGCATTTTTCATCTTTCTCAACAATATTTGTGACTTGGTTTTATAGAAAAACTCAACAATCAGGACAATACACTGTCCCCTTTTATCTAGCAAATGTAAGTCAATATACTGATGAGTCATTAACGCTGAGTTAGGCTTATTGTGATTTATTATCATGAAGTGGGTTATACCCATGTGAACACATGTGGTAGGCAGGCACATTTATATGTTGTATACATTTGCTTTTATTGATCATGCTATAAATAAAGTCAATCGCATACCAAGGAGGAAACTATAGGGTGTGCACCTGAGCCCTGACGCCAAAAGGTCCCTCTTCCGCACATGATCAAGTGGTCGCTGTACTTTCAACAAATAACGTAGAAATTAATAAGTGACTATAAGAATCTTTGTAATATACCTTATCAGAGAAAGATGCCTCTTACTCCCTTCTCCTCCCTCTGAAAGGTAGGGTTACATCTACGTTAAATGTAATCCAGTAGTCTGTTTCGGCAGAGGAACAGAATACTGGAGTTACCGTATCCGGCATAGCTGGATACTACCAGATCACCTCTGACTATAATGGGATCCGATCGGAATCCGGTGGCTTTCCTGCATAAAAAGCCAGCTTTCGGCAGATCAGATTACATGCAGGCAATAGAAGTCTATGGAGAAGGGAGGAAGAACATAGACTAAGCTGCTAGAGGGGAAAAAAAGGCATTTTCCCTGATAAGATATATCACAAATTCACAAAGTTTCTTATTTTTGGATTTATACAAAGTTTGTTGACAGCTTATATCCATTTAAATCAGTACTAAAAATGTGCACACAGGGGCCTCCTTTTACTTTGAAATCACTACATGCATTATCCCACTATTCTGAGATCCCTACACAAGGTAATTCCTGAGCTCTAACTTCACATTAACCTTGTACATTGTGACATCACTGTGCACATTTCTCACCCCTGTGTATGTTTCCTGTGATGTAATTTTATTACAGTAATTATCTCAGAGTCATCACCAGTAATGTGACATTTCTGTCTGTATTGTATATATAATCAACATTAGTACCTACATTATTCCTGTATTGTGATTTCCTGTAACTTCATTAAGTTACTAACCCTTCACCTGTGTGTGTCATCTCTAAAATATGACATCACTGTGTACATTATCCCAGCATTGTGACATCACTGTGTACATTATCCCAGCATTGTGACATCACTGTGTACATTATCCCAGCATTGTGACATCACTGTGTACATTATCCCAGCATTGTGACATCACTGTGTACATTATCCCAGCATTGTGACATCACTGTGTACATTATCCCAGCATTGTGACATCACTGTGTACATTATCCCTGCATTGTGACATCACTGTGTACATTATCCCAGCATTGTGACATCACTGTGTGCCTTATCCCAGCATTGTGACATCACTGTGTGCATTATCCCAGCATTGTGACATCACTGTGTGCATTATCCCAGCATTGTGACATCACTGTGTACATTATCCCAGCATTGTGACATCACTGTGTACATTATCCCAGCATTGTGACATCACATTCTGCATTCTCCCAGCCCTATGACATCACTGGGTGCATTCTCCTTGTGTCTTGCGACGTAACTGTGTGTATCCCCCAACCCTATGACATCACAGTGTGCATTCTCCTAGTCCTGTGACATCACAGTGTGCATTCTCCCTGTATTGTAACATCACTGTGTGCATTATCCTTGCGCATTAAGAAAAGACATATCATTAAATACCAAAACATTATAAGCTTTCATACTTTCACTTACTGCCTGTGCTTGGAAGAAGTAATATTTAAAATGTTGCTATGGGCCCCCGTGATTACTTAGTGTGTTCCTGGTCAGGGCCAGGCATGATGTTGTTTTCTCTGCCTGGCCCTGTCAATCAAAGTGCAGAGGGCGCAGCATTTGCAGAGAGAGCTGAGCCTCTAGGTGTAATGGTAACGCCCCCGTTGCTCCTAGAGGCTCATTTGCCAGTGTCATAGGGACAAATCTGCTGACAGATGCCCTTTAAGATATGTCAAGTAAATAGAACATATGTTGAAGTCGTGGCCCAGGTTTGATTACGCCCCGGATAGAAATATATTAGGGAATTACTGTAAACAGACACTTTAACCTGGCTGTAAACATACAGGAAACCTTTCGATCCGCCCTGTACTGCTCCCGCCACTGCAGACAAAGCAAATCCAAAGTAAACTTTTTGAAGTTGTGAAGAGTTAACCTACGACTCCTCATGGGCAAAACACCAGATCATGCACACACCTTTAGTTTTCTTGCCTGGGAATACAAGCTCCTGCAATTGCTTTGAATCTCAGACATATTGATTTGAACATCGTCTTTCCTTTTCTTTTTCTTTCAGTAATGTGATCTGAGAGTTTCAGAATGCACATAATTTCAAATTCCGTCTCTCTGCAAAAGACCTTAGAGCTCGGAATCAGCAATATCTTCTGCCTTGTGAGACAAAGTGAAGCAAAATGTCTATTCTCAACGGTTCAGAGCAGTGATTTCCCACTAGTATATCATAAGCCGCGAATGGCCAGAAGCATTCCTTAGTTGGCCAAGGCAAGACAGCTGCTCTTCAAGTTCCTTCACCTGAACATGGATACTTCCAAAACTTTCTAGAGCACAGGAGAATTTTACCATAGGATATAAGGGCTTATGCAGATGGTAGTATTATGGCTCCATAAGAACTCTGAATGAGGCCTCATTATACCTTATAGGAAGGCAAGGCATACCGATGGAGGCACTGTGCAGATGCACTCAGAGTCCCTAGTTTGGAACCATAGGTACTTTGTGTTTAGCTGCATCTCTGCAGGTGAGATGACCATTCAGGAATCTGGCCCTGTCAATCGGGAATATAGGGAGGGGATGGCAGAGGAAGCAGGTGGAGCTCTGAGCGAAGAAGACTGATCTCCATCACTTCTATGGGAGTTCCGAAACTCCCATAGAAGTGAATAGAGGGTGTCTGCAACTATCTGACATTGGTGTAATTATACCTGCCCACTGCAGTGGATGAGGGTAATTGATAAAGAGGAGGCAGCACTAGCACTGTGTGCGCCTTCTCTTCAAACGGCTAATCGGCAGGGGGTGCCAGGTGTCGGACCCCTGACGCTCTGATATTGATGACCTATCCTGAGAATAGGTCATCAGTAACAATAACTTGGACAACCCCTTTAAGGTCCTATATACATAAAGGGGGCCCTCAGAATAATTTTCTATAGAGATGGTTGCCCACGCATAGCTTTCTCCATTCATTCCTATAGGAGTCTCAAAAACAAGCACATCAGAGGTGGGACCCTGTGGATGGGAATACACAGGGGTATAGCTACAAAGGTTGCAGAGGTAGTAGTCACTACCGGAAGCCTGAGGGGGCCCAAGGGGGGCCCCTTGTGCCACATAAGAAGACACCGGAATTATAGAAAGTGCATGCTGGTCAAGTTACACCTCTGGCAGGAGGCAAGGGGTTAACTCAAAAACTTGGCATGGTGGGGGGATTGCTGTTTCAATTTTTGACTCAGGCAGCATGAAGGCTATGTGTTCCCCTGCCTCTGGCCACGAAGCACTGAGGGAAGGAGGACCCAAGCTGAACTCTTGCACCAGGGCCCATGAGCTTCTAGCTATGCCCCTGCTTTACCCTCGTCTAACGGTCTAAGCAGGAGACTTGAAGCTGGTTGTAAGATCACCAGAGCTCCAAACCCCGTAAAGATAGAAGAAGGTATGAATCAGTAGACAATTTTTGAATTAATCTAGATTATTTTGGTCTTCAGCGTGTCTTGGCCCCATAGCTTCTGCTGTTATCATTGACGGCATCACTAATACATGCTATCAATGTCAGATAGATGCGGGTCCCACCTCTATATTCAGAACGAGTCCTCCAAAGTGAAGGAAGGCTTGCCGCGCATGCGCAGCGTGCTCTCTATTCCTCTCTATGGGAGTTCCGAGAATGGTTGAGAAAACAGGGAAGCCCCATAGTGGGGATTAGAGAGCGCAGCCCCCGCTCCATTTGAAGCTATTGGACTTCCAGAAGAAGGCAGTGGACGAAGGAAGACTGTGCGTCTGCTGCCCATCACTTTGAGGGTCCCTAGCTGACATTGATGCTAGCAATATGCTGTCAATGCCCCCAGATGGGCCAAACCAAACCCTTTAAACCCTGCCAGGATCCATACAGGACTGCAGATGTGCAGTGCACTCTCCTCCACATTAAAAAAAAAGTTTCCTTTTACTTGCAAAAACCTAGGACACTGCGTAAAAAAAGAGCATAAATTTAGAATATGCCATTGATTTTCTGCTCTATGTAAAAGCTGGGATTACAAATTAAAATCAATGCCCACGATCAGCCGCACTGTCCGTCCCGTCCTGCAGAAAACCTTTGCCTGAAATGAACCTTTTTTTCAGGATTCGGGATTAGAATGCAACTCCGCATTCAGTGAATTTCCACTGGAAATACCAAAAATATTAGAGGTTTTCTTAACTAAACCAGGGGTGCTAATCCTGAAATGTGCAACTTCCCACACTGTGAATTACTGGTATAATCCCCGGGACGGGTAAATCACAGCTTTGTAAAATTGTATATACGATCCAGAACTTTCCGCAGCTCGTTAAGGACTTATTCTTGTACGTGTGCTCAGAAAATGATCTGCTAATGTCTCGTACTGATATACAATTTTCAGTTGTTTTTTTCCCTGGCTGCCCTGTAGTCATATATTTCGGAATGGCGCCCCCCCCCCCCCCCCCTTAGACAACGCTTGTCCTGTGTGATTCTACTGCCACCTTATGGCCACTCCTATCATTGCAAATTCTTCACAGGCATCGTGAACGCTTCATGGCGTATTCCCGGAGAGAGAGCGTTACTTAATGGGGAATCTGCAAAGTGAAATAACCTCTGAAATCATATTAACCCCTTTTCTTCTTCCCAAGGCGCCAATCCAAGATCTGGAGTAGAGAATGACTTGCATGCTAATGGTTCCTCTTGCAACAGTCTGATCTTTTCTTATTTTGAAGCTAAAATATTATTCGTAGCCCCCAGATCTGGCCAGATGGGAGGAAATTTTTAATGGCGGCCTTAATAGCCTGATGAAGGGGACTCTACAGAAGCTCGGCGTACAAGGCTTGTGTCTATCAAATCTTCAAGGGGTTTTCAGGGACTTAACTATTGATCACTATTAGATTGGTAGGGATGCAATGCACCCCAGTTTGAAGGGAATGAATCGATGGGGCGAGTGCGGCGTCTACTACTTTGGCCTGTGACATTAAGCCCGTCGGCCCCATGGCCTTTCTCCTGCTCAGTCCCATTCAAGTGAATGGGATTGAGCTGCAATACCAAGCACAGCCACTATACAATATATGGCGCTGTTGTATAATATGAAAAGACCATGACACTCATCGTAGCTGATCGACGGGTAGGATAGGTCATCAATATTTAAAGGAGTTATCCCATGATTGATGAAAAAAATGAAAATCAGAGATCATATAGTACATGACAATACCTTGATCCTGACAATAACAGAGATCTCCACATTCACTGCGCCAATTGCTCTGCTAGATTATCTTCAGCCTGGCAGCTCAGGGGGTGTGTCCTTTACTCTTCTGCAGCTCTCTCCCTGTAACTGCCACAGCTTCTAACAGAACATATGGCTGGTGGCAGCTGAAGATTTAAACTGAGCGTGTGCGACCAACTCAGTGAGGTGGACAAAAAATAAAGAAAAGAACCAACAGCAGGTGGCGCTATACAGATACATTTTATTGAATAGCTCACGGGCTATACAAAATTTTTAATTACATGCAAATACAAAAGTATTACAAAATGTAGAATATGGTTTGTAACACAATTCCTTTAAGGCCTGGAAAACCCCTTTAATATTAATTATATAGACAGAGTATAGCACTGTGATCAGGTTACCGTATCTATGGCACTGCTGTTTGGCCACTGAGCACTGTATGGGGTTACTGTGCGGCACTGCCACTTGTTTTGCAGTGTATGATGGTGGTGGCACTGTTATTTAGGCAACTTTATGGAAATATATGGCCAATGAATGGCACATTTATTTGTGTACGAGTATTCATACATAGGTATACTCAAATAAAAATCATGCATTGTTATTTATACACTACATGATCATTAATAGTGCCATATGGGAAGGGGGGGGCACCAACAGTAGTAGCCTCACATGAACCATCTAACATAAGGCCAGCCTCTAAACCATCTGTGATATAGATTACTCACCTGTAGATTGTTAACATACGTGGTAGAAGTTTCCCTTTGAAATGCTCCATCTCTGCAGTCAGGGGAGGGTGTGTGTACTTTGTAGGGAATTTTGCATTTTCTGTTGATGAGACCAAACCTACTATGATGTCAGCTACTTCATGTCCTAAACCACAGCCTTAGATCAGGTCAATCATGTCTATGATAAGTCCATTCAGTAATATATTGTTTCTCATTATATCTAGTCACCTAACAAACCTACGTTACCACAAGATAAAATCCGGCCGCTGACCAGTTTGGACCACCCGCAGAGCCCATTTTATGACCCGGAAGGAGGTCCCATCATTCCCGTGGCTAGAGTTGCTATTGAGCGAATTGCCAGAAAAGTAAGTAATGTTACACATTCTGCATGGCCGATGGTGGAGAAGGATATTTAAACGGTTGAAAAAAATAAACATCGCAATTTTGTGATACATTGAATCAAAAAGTTAATTATCATATAAACTTTTTTTAAAGTAAGATTCTCCAGTTCAGTTCTCCAGTGGATGGTTCATTCAGGTGGCCATGGGTACGTCCAAGGACATCTGCTGCCTTATTGGACTCCATAGATGTGCCTAAAGTTTTTACACTATATTGTCCTTTCAAAGCATTGTCCAGAACTTTAAAAAATGTCTTCCTTTTCTAGAAACAGGCCCCTTCTTGTCCATCAGCTGGTATTATAGCTCAGCCTGATTTAGGCCTCTTTCACACATCTATGTCCGTCATAATATCTGTCACAAGATGGTCAGTGGTTCATCTGTGAAGATGTCCATGAAGGATCCATGTTTGGTCTGTGTATCCATTTTTTGCCCTACATGTGTCATCCGTATTCGACATACTCCGCTAGGCTGAAGATCAATTTCCAGAGCATCTCGTACCAATGATCCACAGACAAAACACGATGCCATTGTTTTCACAAACTCATAGACTATAATGTGCGTGAGGGATCCGTAATCATAGACAAAAATAGGACATAGGGTCACCACGAACCCATTGTCCGTGGAAAGCCTCTGATGTGTGAATACACACATTAAACTCAAGGGACACATGAGCGGTTAATGGAGACTATAGACAGCACCCGTCCGCGATTCACAGACGGGTGAAAGAGACCCTACTTGAATAAAGCTATCTTCAATACCAAAGGTGGCCCATGGATCACAGTGGTTCTGTTTCTTGAAAAAAGCAGACACTTTTTTTTTTCCAATTATGGACAACTCCTTTAATAAAGAGGTTCACGGGAGATCGTGCAAGGAAACAAACACCTAACATGAGTAAAGTAAGGGGGTCATGGAAAAATAAACACCTTCATGACAGTGGAAGAGTCAACGCCAAAAAACAAGTTGCATGTTCAGAGTTCCTTGACGACTGTTCACACATGATTAGTGGCTTAGGAGATGTAGGAGAAGCAATTGTACACAAAACCCCATAAATTGAGTTTTCATAGACCTTTCTTCCTCATGGACCAGCCACAAGTAGTCAAGGCAGAACTACAGTATGACTATCTATCAAAAGCATGACATATAGAATTAACTCAGTAGCTTCTCTTGGTTGGACATTACAGACATTTCCCACAGCAGAGAAAAAGGGCTGTGGAGCATCTCATAACTGACCATGAAGCTCTGTAGCCCGCGTCCCACACCTGGTGCACTTCTGGTCCACTTGTGGGAGCAACGCTCATTTTTCCATCTTTCCTTTTAATAAATGCAGTGACAGCGGTATGTATTACTTCCTGTCCCCTTCTCCTAACGTTGCCTGTCATCAGTTTTGCATCTACAAAACTGCTGACAGATTCGGAATTTCCCAATAAATCAGTTGTCCCGCATTAGAAACAATGGCCAGACATTTTTCCCTGAACAGCGCCCCTCTGGTCTATAGGCTAGGTCAAGTATTGTACACATATTTCCTCCAATTCACTGGAATAGAGATAAAATGCAATACCCCTTACTTTAGAGTATATAGATCATGTATAGGGTAAAAACATATAAAGACCGCCCGCATTAGTTGAGAAAGTCTCCTAGAGCTTAGGACTCAGGAACATCAAACCATTCAATATAAATTGTAAAGGTCTTGGAGTTTGATGTAGTATTTTTAGGTCGATATTTGGCTAGGAATACGAATATGATTCATTGCTCTGCCATCTGATCTTAACGCATTGCTTCATCGTGTGACATATGGCGGTGTTGTCTGATAAATGCATACCGAGTAACGTTCAACCTTATCACACTAAAAAATCCTGCTCTCATTAGCAACAAACTGATTACTAATTGGACCAGCAGCCCACGTTTAACAGTCCATTAATTATGTCTTATGTCTTGCAGGGAGAGCAATGCAACATAGTCCCTGACAACGTAGATGACATTGTGGCCGATCTTGTCACGGAAGAGAAAGAAGAAGGTAAAAATATCACACGGGGGTCCAATTAAGATTCCTCTAGCTCTGCAATGGAGATTCCTGATTATTGTAGGCACCAGAAAAATAATCTTTAATTGCAAAAAGTATGACATGGAAAGTGAGAAAGCTGAAGTGTATTTATATGGATACAATCAGTACTCATACCATTCATTTCTCGTGGCTTCTCGACTGAGAAAGTCTTCTTCTCGGTCAGGAGCTCTACTAATGTATAAGAAGGAAATGGAATCACCACTCCATTTCCACCAAGTTCTGCCCAGTAACGAGCCCTAATAACAATAACAATATGTCAATCGGAGCTCGTTCCCTGCATTTACATGCACCCATAAATTGGTCTGTGGACCAGGTAATCAGCGGCAGATTTACATGGGACAGTGATTGGAAAACAGTGATTGAGCGTCTTTTGCTTCCGATCACCAGCCCTAAGGAGTCCACCATTCTGTAGGACATTGCAAGTGCTAGGTGATAGAGTGAATGGACATGAATGGACATTTGAGCAAGTTACCCAGCATCCAACATGGCATCTTGATAGAATATTTTTATTTGGATATGGTCACATCTAGAGCTCCATAGACCAACCATGCCATACATTATGTTTGAGTTTTCTGACATTGTGCTAATCTTCTAAAGGAAAACTGCAAAAAGAAGAGTTTACTCACACATTTTTGGCATGTTGAGCTTTTTTTTGCTGCTGTTTTAATTATTATTTTTTAATTTTTTTTCAAAACTGCAGCAAAATAACTGGGAAAAATGCTACAGGATTGTAATATGTGAATAAATATTAAAGGGATTATCTCACCTCTAGGATATGCCACCAATGTCAGATAGAGGTAGGACCTGCACCTGTCTCTAGAACAAGCCCTCAAAGTGAACGAGAGCACACCATGCATGCGTGACCGCCCTCTATTCATTACCATGGGAGTTCTGAAAATAGCCGAGTGCTGGTGTATTTCCAGCAGTCCTATAGAAGTAAATGGACCGGTGGTTCCATTCATTTCTAGGGAACTTCCAAATATTTTTGGATCTCTCATTGAAGTTAATGGAGAGCTTGTTGCGCATGCGTGGTGTGCTCTTGTTCACGTTGGGGAACCCAGTAGGAGATAGATGCAAGTCCCAGAAATGGGACCCGCACCTATCTGATATTGGTGGCATATCCTAGCGCTTTGCCACCAATGTGTGAGGGGATACTACCCCATTAAGTCCTCTATGTACCAGGGTATAAATTATCATTTTGGTGAGGACCAGGTAGAGCCATATAGCAGTTACAGCATACAGCTCTCCGGTACTTTGCTGCAATGTATCAATCAGGAGGCCATTCTGTTACCAGATACTGCACAATTGTATCCACTTCTCAGTGGAGATTGGGACTAGCTGCTAATTTGTACCTCTGAATGTAAACAAACAATAGTGTTCTTATTCACTGACAGCAAGCTGATATCTGTATAGGGGATGTGTCGCCTCCAGTGAGCCCTGATGAGCACAGAAATACATGTATAGAACATTTGCCGCTGATTCCACATCAGCAATTTGTATGTCCATATTCCCCCATTGTGCATCTGCAAAGCAGACATTGGATGTATTGAGACTAGGACTCCTGTGGATGTGCACATAAAGGAGAGGAGTCCAGGAGAAGTAGTCCTCTCTATGCATTCCACTGATGGTTTGTGGGCGCATGGCATGGTAATGGAGGTGAACGTCGACATGCAAATTACTGATCTGCCGTCAGCGATATTATTGTACTTAATAGGGCTCAGAAGAGGTGATAGATTACCTATAAAATAGTGAAAGACAAAATATATGAGAAAGTTGTAGAACTTTTCAGACCAAACTAGAAAATGTTAAAAATAAAAAAAGGAACATTACTCACCTCCACCGATACCCCACCACTGCTGGTCCAAGGCCGCTTCGGCTCTTTATTTTCCTTCCTTATCGGGATGCTGGATATGCCACTCTGATAATCTCTGGCTGAGGTGGGTCACTACTGTGACTGAGCTAGCCTTTCTTGGCATTTCTGGTATGTTACGCCATGAGAGTAAGTGAAGAGCAACAGGGAGCAGAGCAACATCGGAACAGCAGCGGCAGGAGATCATCAGAGGTGAGTAATGCTTCTTCTTATTGTTAATGGTTTGTGGCTTGTTATTTTACAGTTCCCCTTTAATATTGATGGCCACTTCTTAGTGCCTCATGGCACCCACATTATTGCTTGCACGGGCACAGTACAGCTCATACAAGTGTGGCTATGCCAGGTACTGCAACTCAGTCCTATGCACTTGAATCAAATCTATAGGTGGTACCAAGCACAGCCACCCATGCAGATGAGTCTCAACAATGAAAGGGACCCCGTCATTCTGCTGATCGTTAGGGGTCACACAAACTGGACCACCACTGATCAAACAGCTTTAAAGGGGTTTTGCCATCATTGATGTAAAAAAAAGAAAATCAGACATAATAGTATATGACAATTTCTAACAAAGCTAGAACCAGCCCTGTACCTCCCATGGATCTAGAGATCTCCCCATTCATAGCTCCAGTTGTTCTGTTAGACTCTCTTCAGACTGGCAGCTCAGGATTTGTGTCCCTTCTCAAGGGATGGTGGCGCTATACAGACAGGGGTGCACCACCAATGAGGCCAGGTGAGGCGCCTCAGGCAGCACCAGGTGGGGACAAGAGAGGGGCAGCCAAAGGGCCATGGGCTGAAGGGAAGGGGTTAGGTTAAGAAAGTGGCATTGGGGAAGGAGGGGCGCCGTTTCAGTTTTCGTAATCAGGCTGCAGAAAGACTAGGTGCACCCCTGTATACAGATATACTTTATTGAATAAATCAATGGCTATACAAATGTTTTAATTACATGAAATTGCAAAAGTATTCAGAACCAGGTGTATGTTTTAAAAATGTAGAATGTGTTTTGTGGCACAACCACTTTAAGTAGAGGGAACCGACTAGCTGCATATATTGTGTCACCGCACAGTATAGGTTTTCATGCGGGACTGAAAACCACTGTTGACTGTGCATCCCCCTAAGTAGGGTACGTGGCACCCTATAGATGCATTTGGCCACAGCCTTAGGGCTCGTTCACACGAACGTTTTTTGCTGTCCGTATACGGAACCATTCATTTCAATGTGTCCGCAAAAAAAATGGAATGTACTGCGTATGCCTTCCATTTCCGTTTTTCCGTTCCGCAACATTTTAAATCAGGTCCTATTATTGTCCGCAAATCACGTTCAGTGGCTCCATTCAAGTCAATGGGTTCATATAAAAAACGGAATGCATATGGAACACATGTCCGGACCGTATTTCATCCGTTTTTTTGTGGCTCCATACTTTAGAAATGCTATGCCCAGCCCATTTTGCACGTGTTTGGTGTTTGCGATAATTACAAAGGAACGGAAACTAAAACACTACGGATCCAAAAACCGGAACAACGGATCTGTGAAAAGCGGACCGCAAAACTATACGGTCGTGTGAACAAGCCCTTACTGTGCTCCCCTAAGCGTAAGTTCCTGCATCAGTTTAAGGTTGGTTTACAATTTCCATATTGCAAATAGAAAGACCCATCAGCCCCCTTTCTTCATGCTACATTTCCCGGCACAACCTCTTAATGTTATTTTACATACACATCCATTGGTAATATATTCTTCTTGTTGAAAGGAACATTGAATCTGTCTTCCTAAGTTGCACGCAAGATAAATGCCCCAATCTAGATGCAGCCCCTATCAGCATCGCCGTATTTCTAATGGTTAAAATAAAACAAGTCTGCCAGGAGCCCCGATTCCGGAATGAGCCGATGACAAGAACTGATTGCAAATATGCAAAAAGAAAGCTTTGTTTGTCTTAAAATCACGCGGCCGCCTTTTTCCTCGCAATCACTCACCTGCGCTGCCACCACCAAAGAGGGAAGGAAAAATGAGTCCTGCATTTGCCAGTCACTGCCCTCAAGTGGTTCTCGAAAGATCTGCACGATGTATGATTAAAGGGTTCATTTATCAAGCTCAGCAGGGCACGCATAAGGCAGGGAAATGGCACTTGATGGATTTTCCCGTTTTGGGGATTTTTAAGTGATTTATCAGAATGCATTGTGCTGCCCTCACAAAGTATTTTTCCTCTCTATCTGCCGTTGACTTAAATTACCTCCATATGCTCAACGTGTTGTAGTTGCTGCTCAGTGGGCAATGCAAAGTTTTCAGCAGATAAATCAGCGAAGTGGCAGAACCTAAGGTGCAGGTTTAATTTTGTTTTAAGGGATTGCTTAAATGGCGATTCCATATTTCCATGTTTATTTTAATGGGGTCTATGTCAAGAGCCTAAGGTGTTGAATATAGAGTCATTGGGCAAACTAAAGAGCACCTTCTAATGGCAGAATCATACGGGGTTGTTTTAGGTAGACATTGGTGGCCTATCTAGGATATGTCGCCAATGTCTGATCCCCGGACTATGACCACTGTGGCCTTCACAAAGTGGCAGCACTGTGCTACTTTGTCTCTTGTTGGAGCCTCAGTATAGTCAATAGGCAACCATTTGGCTTCCTCTGATGTAGCAAAGGTGTCTCACATCTTAAGATCTTGCATGATACCATTCCTTACCTTCAGATGATCGGACAGTCTAAAAAAATGTACCTACCAAATGAATGTAGATTTGGAGTTACATACCTAGTTTGGCCTAGCTCTTTCTTGATTGTTCCTTTTTCCCTTTTAGATGACACCCCAGAGACTTGCATCTATTCCAACTGGTCTCCTTGGTCCGCTTGTAGTTCTGCTACCTGTGAGAAAGGCAAAAGAATGAGACAACGTATGCTGAAAGCGCAGCTGGATCTCAGCGTACCATGTCCAGACACACAGGACTTTGAACCTTGTATGGGCCCAGGATGCAGCGATGATGGTAATTTGGAAGTCATATTGGATAATTGTGAAGGGAATATATAGAGATGCACTTAGGCACATGCCTCTTAATACTTTTAGGCAAATTAGCTCTCTTTCCATTAAAGAAAAGAAGGCTGAGCCTCTAGTGCGCCTGTTGAAAGACAGCTATCCTATAAGTCAATGTTCAATCTTTTAAACAGGCATAATTTATGATTATAGCTAAGCCAGTATCTCATCTGCAGCTGTTTGCTGTTTCGGGGTGATTGCCCACAATTTGAATTTTGCTTTCTAGGATAACTACTTTCCAACAGGCAGTACTGGAGGCACAACTTTTTTTTTTCTTTTTTCGTAAAGAGAGCTAATTTACATCCCTTTTCTCAGAGGCATGGCATCTCCTATAAGACTCTTCATGTCTATTAGGTGCCCTCCACAAGGAGAAGTACTACACCCCCAAGATCCCCACTTTATAACACTGGCACAAAATTAAATCTATGGCAGCAAGGGAGTGTAGATTTCAGGTTTCAGGTATAATGTGCCCTACACATTTTCTGGCACACATGTTAAATGTGTCGCACCACAAAGATAGATTGTGCTAATCTTTCTCCTCTACCAGTGTCCACTGCAAGAATCTTTCCACACAGTGTCTTTTTTTTTTAGGCTCTTCAAACATTTCAATACTTTGTTTAGGATTATGATAATACTAGGACCTTTAGCTATGTCATTCGGTTGATGTAATCGGCGGACATCTGTGACCTAGCATGCCCATCACATTCCCACTGAAGTCAGTGGAGAAATTCAGATGGTGGACTCATTGACAGACCCATCAACTTAGTTGAAAGATGGAAGATATCTGAGTTGACCCAACAAAGCCATCTCAGAAGTGAAGGCTCACCTTTACAAATCTTCCAATTTGTCATTAAATGGGTTTTCCGCTAATAATTACTTTTTATCTAATGACAGCAGCCTACCTCCTGAAACATAAAAAATAATCCTGCTCCCCTCCACTCTGGTCCTTCACGTTGTCTCTGCTGTGTCCATGTTCCAGTCCCCGGAGTGTTTACATCCGGTGGTGCATGGCCATGGTTACATGCTCCACTACAGCTAATAACTGGTTTCTGCTGGTGGCCACATCACAGCTGAAGCCAGTTATTGGCTGAAGCGGAGCTTGTGACCATGTCCATGCACCACCGGATATAAACACTCTGAGGACCAGAACATGGTTATGGTGGAGGCAGAGCAGAGGATGGCTTGGAGCATGTAACTATGAATCTTATGTTTCAGGAGGAAAGCTATGGGCATTAGAAAAATTGTATTTATTTCAGGAAATTGCTCTTTAGAAGCTTTGTGATTATCCATGTGAAGTCAAGGACATGGCTATAGAGCATGCATAGGTTGGGGCCGTACTTAAGCCCTTAAGCCTGAGGTGGCCTAAATCCTCCCTATTATGAGGAAACCAGAGCTATAAATTATGCTTCATAGTTTGGGGCCCTATTACAGATTTTTCATTGGGGCCAAGGAGCTTCAAGTTACAGTTGAAAGCTAGTTGGTATGCAGCCTGTGTACCGCCTCCCAGGAGCTGTCCACCCATTACTAAAGGGAGCTCTTTTTCTGCCATGGCCTTGAGTATGGATTTTCTTTCCTCCAGATGCGTCCACATGCATGATGTCAGAGTGGATCATGTGGTCCCCTTGTAGTGCCAGCTGTGGAATGGGAATGAGGTCCAGGGAACGATATGTAAAGCAGTTTCCAGAGGACGGATCAATATGTAAAGTCCCCACAGAAGAAACAGAGAAGTGTATAGTCAATGAGGAGTGCGGTAAGTCATATTTTCCATATGCAAATCCAAATGTAATAGAAATTCTTTTAAAATACTTGATGCATCTAAGATGACAAAATAATAAAAGCGTTATACCACTGCCCAACATTATTCAATGTCGCTATTTGTTATCACTACATGGTACTGCAGAAAGTATATGTTCACTTTCAGAAGAATAATACATTTTATGTACAGATATAATCTAAGCATCAAACCCCTGAGGAGCCAGTGTAGAGGATAGGAGTGATGATGGCCTTGATGAAGTGTTGGGTCATGGTGTACTCCCTCAGGCCATTGCTCCCTCGGGACCGGTGCAGTGGAAATATAATACTGAAGAAAGAAGCCAGTGTTAATTGTAACAAAGTCTCTTTTACTAAGCGCAACATATAACTTTAAATACATACAGTAGCAGCAGGCTTTGAGTGCTTTTCTTCTCTGGCACGAGCAAGCAATCTGGAGGCAGGTTGGGTGGCTGCATTTATGCACTTAGGTTATGCTGGCCTTGGTTTGGTGATGGGTGGTTTGACTGTAGTCCCTCACCTTACAGCAGTGTCTGTAGATGCTGATGTAGCAGTTCACTTTTCTATCTGGAATCTCAAGACTTCATTTGAGGACAATTGGAGTAGTTCTCTCTGAACTGATATTTAATACTGAAGAATGAAGCCAGCGTTAATTGTAACAAAGTCTCTTTTACTAAGTGCAACATAGAACTTTAAATACATACAGTAGCAGGAGGCTTTGAGTGCTTTTCTTCTCTGGCACCAGCAAGCAATCTGGAGGCAGGTTGGATGGCTGCATTTCCGCACTTAGCTAATGCTGGCCTAGTGGTGGTTTGGTGATGGATGGTTTGACTGTAGTCCCTCACCTTACAGCAGTGTCTGTAGATGCTGATGTAGCAGTTCACTTTGCTATCTGGAATCTCAAGACTTCATTTGAGGACAATTGGAGTAGTTCTCTCTGAAGATTAAATACCAGGAGCAGGAGCTTTGCAGATTGCTTCCTCACCTCTCTGTGTCCAGATAGGAACTCCTCATCTTGGCAGGTAGCAGGTCCAGTCCACTCATACCAAGAGGGGAGGAACAGGGGGGTTAACCTTGTTCCTTGACAACCTTTCCTTTCTGGGAGCTACGGCCAGAAGCAAACAGTAAAACACATAATATATAACAATATACCATTTGCAGTACCCTCAGGTCTGGGCTACTACATATACACATAAAGTGGAGTCACTTTGGAAATACATTTTATTACTTACCTTCTAATGTTCCTAAGTTACAGTGTATGTTATAACCAAGAGCTGCAATCATAATTCTGCTGGCTGCCACTGGAAACAGTCGACATACTTAGCTAAGCACCTATAATAAAATAGGATAGTTTTTTTTTCTACACGATTTTCCTACACACTACTCAGTGTGAATCAGAATGAAAGCTGAGAATGCAGCTCGGAAGCCACAGAATTATGATTGCAGCTCTGAACTATTACACAAGCAGTGTAGCAGTACAAGATGAATTATGCAATAAACCAACTGTATTTATAAAGATACTCAAAAGTTGATTTTGCAATATAGTCAAATGCCAATGAGAATGATCTAGTCATCATAATCCGAAAGATTTTGGTAAATTGTTTTGAATACCTGGTAGATAAATTTCTATCAAATATGAATGTATTGTATCAAAGGAGTGAAATCTGACAATTACTTGCCCTATAATATTCATTGTATAGAGCCAAGCAGCTGTATCGTAACAGAATGGGGTGAGTGGGAAGAATGCAGCGCCACCTGTGGTATGGGGATGAAAAAGCGCCACAGGATGATTAAGATGACGCCAGCAGATGGGTCCATGTGCAAGGCTGAGACCTCTGAAGTAGAGAAGTGTATGATGCCTGAGTGCCGTAAGTAACATACTGTACCATATTACCCCAAAATTTATCAACAATATGGTTGCCCTACGTACTGTGAAGACTTTATTATGACATGGTATGCGGCAAAGTGGATATGGCCGAGATCCTCGGCCTCACGCACACGAACGTATTTTGTTTCCGTGACCGCTCCAGTTCTTTGCGGATAGTATGTGGACCCATTCATTTCTATGGGTCTGCAAAAAATTTAGACAGTGCACCGTGTGCTGTCTGCATCTATAAGTCCGTTCCATAGCCCTGCAAAAAAGATAGAGCATGTCCTATTCCTGTCCGTTTTGTGGACAAGGATAGGCATTGTTAGAATGGATCCACAAAAAAACGGATGCAATACGGATGCGAAATGGACCTAATCTGTATTTTTTGCGTATTCGTGTTTTGCGGACCGCAAAACTCATACGGTCGTGTGCATATAGCCTAAGCATGCAGTTTCTGTGGCGCTCTGGGAGAGAGCAGGACCAGCTATGGTTGTTTCTGTCCCCCTAGTTACTAAAGCATGACCCCCGCTACCGAGGAACTGCCTTGTTGGCAAATAAAGGGGGTGGGAATTTTTTTTTTTCACAAGGATCATGGAAATGCAATGGAGGAGAAAAAACACAGTAAAAAGAAATCTATTAACCTGATTGCGAAAAATCTGTATCATAAAGGAGAACCCATTTTGATTCTCTCAATCCCACTGACTGAAATCTCTGCCACTTAAAGAGGGTGTTACGTTGCATTTTTCAAACGAGCACCTGGATCTGAATACTTATTTTTATTTTTTTATTTTTTTTACAATTGCATGTAATTAGAAACTTAGTATAGCCACTGAGGTTTTCAATAAAATGTATCTGTATAGAGCCATCTGCTGTTTGTTCCTCTTCTTAAGTCTTCATTCACCTCTGTAACATCAATCAGGTGGTCGCACATGCTCAGTTACATCTTTCAACTGCCACCAGCCATACGTTCTGTTAAAAACTTTTACAGTCACAGGGAAAGAGCTGCAGCAGAACATACACCCCTTCAGCTGAGATAGAGAGAGAACAGCAGCAGAAGGGACACATCTCCTGAGCTGTGATAGGGAGAAAGCTGCAGCAGAAAGGATACACAACTGAGCTGTGATAAGGAGAGAGAGGAAGCCAAAAGGACACTCCTCTGAGCAGAAATGAGACACCCCGTGAACTGTTGGAAAAAAGGAAATGCCTCTTGAGAAACTGAAGAAAGTGAATAGAGCGATTGCTTATAATTGCACTGCACCTTCGAGATGACGGGCAGTGTAATAAAGAGGAAACAGCGCACGCATGGGGCACCACCTCCTCTTCAAACAGCTGATTGGCGGGGTTCCGGGTGTCGGACTCCTGCCGATGTGACATCGATGACCTATCCTGAGGATAGTTCATCAATATAAACAGGCAGCACAACCCCTGCCTGTTTGTGGGATAGCTCCTCTAAAATCAGTTTCATTTATCTCAATGGAGTTGCTTTGGCTCATTCCTACAAGCCCGATCTAGATGAAAGGAATATTCGCAGAAATTTCAGCAACAAATCTGCTTCATGTGAATTTACTCTTAGGCAATCAAAGCAGCAGTGAGAAATATTTTTAGTAAAATATATGAAGGAAAATCCTGTACATTTTCAGGCTTGTATTGTGCTGTAATGAGTCGAAACCACCCTTAAATGTACTCATGTTCATATGAAGCCATTCGGGGGATGCTCTGATGAGCATCTTCTCTCTGTAGGCTTCCTTCAGCTTTCGTAATATCGGTTCTAATGATTCATAGACCATTGACTGTTCTTTTGTAGCCTCTTTCTGACCAGTCTAGTGATCTCAGTGTCATTCATCACAAAATTTTGCATAGTGCCCTTTACAAACCTCAGTGAATCATTATTACTAGCTTATGAAAAGCTTCTAAAACGGCCCATTATCCTCGGCTTGCACAGAATGATGTATGATACAAACTGGCAGTGTAGTTCATTAGGAATATAAAAAACCATACATCCAACAATCCCAGCTCTTTTCTTAGATGTTGAGCATCAAGATCATTGTCCTACTATTGACTGATACATTAGATGAAATCTGACCATTTCTGAATAGTCTTATGCACGTGGCCATAGTATGTCTCTCCATAAGCCCTGAGATGTATGTTATATACAAAAGTATGGAGTTCTACTGTACATGTCTCCAAAATCTGAAAATTTGGCGTGCTCCACTGGATGCCATATTAGGTAGGTATTCTCCATAGTCTTGCATGAAGGAATACTGTCCCTATAGGACTTTGGCACCACCTTGTCTCTAGCAACATTTGACCTAGATGTAAGGGTAGAAGCTGATTTGAAGCGTATACAGCAGCACAACACATGACACAGTCATTGTCCATTCCAGATTATCATAGAGGTGGCTTGAGAGGATTTCAGTTGCATAACAGATCCAAGAAGCTTGATCTTTGAAGAACTTTTCAGATGAGGATCTCACAAAGAAGACGATAGTGGTGATCATCTGAAGACATCAGTCTACATGTCCAAATTGAAAGGCACAGGACAGGCTAATCTTGACTAATATTAGAAGCAGTAAATGAAGCTGAAATTTGAAGGGTTATTCTGTAAACAAGAAGTCTGAGTAGAACCATGGATAGGAGGTAACGGTTAGATTGATGGGTCTCCAACCACTGGTCCCATGTCTCTCTTTGAATAGACCTATGGAGAGGAGGTAACTGTTAGATTGATGGGGGTCCAACCACTGGTCCCATGTCTGTTAGATTGATGGGGGTCCAACCACTGGTCCCATGTCTCTCTTTGAATAGACCCATGGAGAGGAGGTAACTGTTAGATTGATGGGGGTTCAACCACTGGTCCCGTGTCTGTTAGATTGATGGGGGTCCAACCACTGGTCCTATGTCTGTTAGATTGATGGGTCTCCAACCACTGGTCCCATGTCTTTCTTTGAATAGACCCATGGAGAGGAGGTAACTGTTAGATTGATGGGGGTCCAACCACCGGTCCCGTGTCTGTTACATTGATGGGTTTCCAACCACTGGTCCCATGTCCCCCTTTGAATAGACCCATGGATAGGATGTAACTGTTAGGTTGGTGGGGATCCAACCACTAATCCCGTGTTTGTTAGATTGATGAGGGTCCAAACACTGGTCCGATGTCTGTTAGACTAATGGGGGTCCAACCTCTAATCTGGTGTCGCCTTTTGAATAGATCCATGGATAGGAGATAAATGTTAGGTTGATGGGCATCCAAATACTGCTCATTTGTCTCCATTATGCATGGCAGAGCTATGACAGTCCAATAGAGTTTGCATAGAGAAGCAGCTCGCATGCTCTACTCTTGTTACATTCAAACAGGAGGACAATTGACTCCCATCATTTCTTGTTGCTGGACTACCCCTTTAACTTTTGACTGGACATTTTCTATAACTGGAAATGGTGAGGTATGGTGCCTCAGTAGTAGCTACAATAATAGACTACTCCAGGAAGGAACATGGGTGAATATATTAAAAAGTTTGTCTCAACAGAGGCAAACTTTCAAAATGCATCTCTAGGGGCACATGCTGATTGCCCTGGTTCCCACTCCCACTGCTGATTTTGCAAGGGAAAGTTGTGATGACCACACAGGGGAATAGTATTATTACATAGTGGCTCATATCTCTGACTTTTAAAGGGTATGTAAGAAAAAAAAGACAGTGAAAGAGCACAGCGCCTCATGTGTGGTGTTGCTTACAAGGTAACAATAATATAGATAATATAGTATGCTTACCGGATGCTGTTGTGAGAAAGTCATGTGGTCCTTGGCAGCTCCTATAGAATAGGTTCCGATTTTCCTTTTTCACCCATGATTTGGCTTTTAAAGGGGGTTCATTGTGGGGGACCCTACCTTTGTAACAGCCATATGCCCTAAAACAGCATATAGACAAGTGTTGTCATTATAAGATCATACTTTTTAGGGACTTTCTGTAGTCTAGTACCTTTTTTCATAATTGTTGAATTTTTAAGCAGAGGCTATTCTTGTGTATGAAGCAGGGTGACATAGCTAACGTCGCTGTAATTTTCCCCTTCCTGGACCCAG
Source organism: Bufotes viridis (assembly GCA_033119425.1). NCBI lineage: Eukaryota > Metazoa > Chordata > Amphibia > Anura > Bufonidae > Bufotes > Bufotes viridis. The sequence continues at coordinate 21,417,262 of CM065598.1, read as the reverse complement.
ATAAAAAATGTAAGAAGAAGAACAACTAGAGAAAACTCAATACAAAGTGATGTTACCTTCCCCCAAAACCTCAATGATGGTGAAACCTTTGCAGGTGTCACCTGCTACTTCATATACACTACGTTATGTGCAAGGCCTGAGGGGTTTATGCATTTTGCCTGTTCCCTTAAATATAGTTGACCTAGTGAAATGGCTTCTTCCTGTGTGTGCAGGTGATGGCTACACTTTTCTATTCTTTCCTGTCTCCCCCAGATACTATCCCATGTATGTTGTCACCATGGTCCGAGTGGAGTGACTGCAGTGTGACCTGCGGGAAGGGAACTAGAACACGACAGAGGATGTTAAAGTCACCCGCTGAACTTGGTGACTGCAATGAAGAGCTGAAACAAGTGGAAAAATGCATGCTACCAGAATGCCGTACGTACAAGAGGAAGAGATAAAAACTTTGTTACATGCAGAATTCTGTGTCAATCACTTATTGAAATTCTGGTTCTGTGTGCAGAGATAAAAAAAACTTATCCTGAGGCCTAAATCAAACCACAGTCGATAAAAAATATGCACTACTAAAATGTAGCTTCTATGAAAATGATATTTAATATCCGTGAGGTCACCAAGATATGCTGTGAACTTTTCATTTGCTGTTCCATCCCTCTGCTGTTGGTTGGGATGAGGCTTTAGGGAATTTACAGCACTCCAAACTTGCTGGTGAAGAGAGTATTTATTGTCACATATTAATACAGTGACGCGTTTCGGCACACGTAGTGCCTTTCTAAAACTGCGAACAAGTAGCACTTGTTACTTTGCTACTTGTTCACAGTTTGAGAAAGGCACTACGTGTGCCGAAACGAGTCACTGTATTATTATGTGACAATAAATACTCTCTTAACCAGCAAGTTTGGAGTGCCGGTTCTCTGCTTTGATTGGTCCTTTTGGGGTGTCCGACCCCACGACCGAGCACCCGCTTTACACAGTGCCGACCGACTTGGATACAACATATCACGGGCTTTAGGGAATTTGTCATCATTTACTAGAGCATAGCCTTCTAGGATTTTTCCTTTTGGTACTCTATGGGAGCCACCTAGAGATATGTTTTAGGATCAGGATAACTGCATCCCATTTATATCAAAATGTGGGAATAGCCTTAATGTAGAAGCAACACTCCATATACTATCGATTGGAACTGCTTCATTTCTTGTGGAGGTGGTGAGTGATCACTTAATGTTCGATAATCGAAACTGATATTGAATTTACTTTTAAATAAGAGTTAAATGGATACCCCAAGCTCAGTCATTCATGGCTCAGATCAGAATACCCATAGTATGGGGCATGTCCAAATAAGAAGGACCTTAGGCACTTTGGTTAAAATCCAAGACTTTATTAGCACATTCTAAAAAAGCATCAGTTATATCTGCAGTGGATACTTGCGAGTTTCGGAGAGTAAGAGTATTGTCCTTAGTAGAAAGGAGTGAATCGATTCTAAATTATTTGGATTTGACACAAATTTTGTAAAAATTTGAGTTGTATCTCAATCTGAATTTTTGATAATTCGATTTAGGCGAATATTGGGGAGAGAGAAAGCAAAAAAAAAAAATGTAATAATTAAAACGTGGGAGGCAAGTGAGAAAAAATTTGAGTTTTAGGTGATCTCAAAATGTCATGCACAAATTTTCATTTCAATTCAAGCACTTTTGGTTTGGGTAAAATCGATTTGAAACTGAATCGAGTCAGACAACCAATAGAACTGAATTTTGAGTGATTCACTTATCTCTAGTCTCATGGTCTCCCAAGCAAACATAACTTTTATTTAGAAGCTTTTTGCTCTAGAGACCTTGCTATCTTTCATTGGGACATTTTCTAGGGATCAGGAATGGATCTGATAGACCAACTATTCTGAAAAGGTCTTTCATGCTACATGTTCTCCTTAGCTATGATTCCTCAGGTAGTATGTAAATATTATTTGTCTTTCCAGCCATCAACTGTGAACTGACAGAGTGGTCTCACTGGTCAGAATGCAACAAGTCATGCGGAAAGGGACATGTAATTCGAACAAGAATGATCACGTTGGAGCCACAGTTTGGAGGTGGTCTCTGTCCGGAAACTGTACAACGTAAGAAATGCAGAGTTCAAAAGTGTAAAAAAAATAACGGGGCTGAAAAGAGACGCCTTAAAGATGCCCGAGAGAAGAGGAGAAGTGAGAGGACGAATGAAGACACAGATGGTGAACAGTTTCCAGGTGGGTGAGAACGTTATCAGCCTACAACAAGAATCAACATCTCCTAAACTTCATTTGGTGTACAAAACTCTGAAATCACAAAACCTATAACATCCCTTCATAGACTATTTTCTAATGCCAGAATTTTGCAGGAGCGGTTTGTGCCAAATTTATGAAAAGGTACATTTGGAACTGGTAAAAAGTAATGAAATGTACAACTCCAGATTTGGACCAAAATATATGCCATTTTCTAAATTTCTTCTTAGTAAATCAAACTCACTTTTACAGCACTTTTCAAAGTTGGCAATTGCCATTTTGTGCAAATATGGCATGTGTCATGTCATGCTTTGCAACTTTTTAAGACACAGTTCATGCCAAAACGGGCAATAAATATCAAAGTCTTCAAATGAGTCTGAAAAGTACCAGTTTAATGAAATAGTATGTAATAAGACAGCTACCCAACACACCAAACCATACTGGCACAAAGTTCTTAAAGGAGTTTTCAGATATTAAAGGGGTTCTTCGGGAATTTAGAAAATGAAAATGCTTAAATATCACTTTATTGTAAATATATTCCCATATACCTTTCATTATTTATAATGGCTCATTTTGTTTAGGAAGCAATCATTAAGAGAAACAAAATGGCCGCCGTCCTATTAATACACACAAAACCCGTCCTAATCATACAGTAGCCCAAGTTACTTATGAACACTTAGGTAAAGAGATGCCTCATTCTCCTCCTCCTCTCCTACTTGTCAGCGATCATGATCCTGAATACAGATGATAAGAACTTTAGCTGAATCTCTGTGGGAATGGAGTTCATGAGGAGACATGAAGTACAGAGAGGACGGACAGGACAAAATGTGGTCATGGAGACTGCATACAAGTGCTGCTGCTCATTTTCCACATCTCCAGCTCCTCTCTGCACTTCATGTCTCCTTATGAACTCCATTTCTACAGAGATTTTGCTGAAGATCATATTAAACTCTATTCAGGATCATAGAAGAAGATACGGCAGCTCTTTGGCTCACTGCTCTGAAGTAGTATGTCCTCTTGTGTGATTAGGACAGGTTTTTTGTGTACTAATAGGATGGCAGCCATTTTACTTTTCCTAGTGATTGCTCCCCAGACAAAACGAGCCATTATAACTAATGAAAGGTATTTAGGAATATATTTATAATAAAAGAATATTTAAGTATTTTTATTTTCTTAATTCCCAGAGAACCTCTTTAATGGACTATCCACAGGATGGGTCATCAGTATTAGATCAGTCTGATGACACCTGGTACCCCCACTGAACAGCTGTTTTGGGCAGCCACTGGGGTTGTGAACTAATCAGTAGACAGAGCTGAAAGCACAAGGTGTGTAAAGGCCATGACAAGGTACTGCAGCTCAGCTCCAATTAATATGAGCTAAGCTACTGTACACCAACATGAGAAACTACACAATGATAAGAGTTTTCTGTCCACTGAATAGTCTCCAGCAGCTGTCCAAAACAGCTTATTAGTAGGGTGTGGAGTGTCAGACCGCCTCCGATCTGCCAGTGATGACTTCTCCTGAGGAAAGGCCATCAATTTTTAAAGGGTTATTCCCATCTCAGACAATGGCGGAATATCACTAGGATATGCCCCCATTGTTGGATAGGTGTGAGTCCCATCTCAGGAACCAGCACCCATCTCCTAAACACAGCCATAAACAAAGCTGGCAAAGTTGTGGCTGGCCACCACCAAGCGTTCCTATTGACCCAACAAAAATTGCCGAGTGGCTCGCTCGCCTATTTTCAGAATCCCTACAGAAATGAATGGGAGCGCACCGTGCTTGTGCAGCCACTGCTTCCATTCACTTCTAGGGGGCTGACAGAAATAGCCAAGCCAGCACTCGGCTATTTTCGGCGGTCCTATAGAAACGGACCGCTACGCATGCGCAGTGCGCACAGCTTCATTTTGCCAGCTGCGTTTATCCTATGGATATTCCTCCATTGTCTGAGATGGAAAAACCCCTTTACGTACAGGAAAATCCTTTCAAGAGATTCTGGGTCAGTGTTAGCAGCCACTTCCCATAAAGAGAATAATTAATTATGAAGACACATAGGATACCAGTCACTATGTATATGACTGGGTGAATAATGGCACCCATACCTCCTCCTGGGAGAATGTTATCCAGGTTTTACTCATTAGTTCCAAATGTTAATGTTGTCCAATGTTGATTTGCTTGGGATCTCTCATTGATTTGCTTTATAACTGCTTCCACTGCAATGTTACCACAGCATTATACATGCTGCTTTGGACCTACTTGGTACTGGAGCTCAGTCTAGGGCTGAAACGATTACTCGATTTAATCGAGTAATTCGACACAAAAAAATCCTCGATGCAATTTTTTTGCATCGAGGATTCGTTTGTGTCATGTGACCACTGAGCGGGAGGGCAGCACTTGCTATTACTCCCCGCTCCGTGGTCAACCCGTCAGGTCATAGTGCACGTAAGCGCGCCCTATGACCCGACACTGTGCAGAGCGGCTGGCAGCGGAGGAGGCGGGGCGCACAGGGGGAGAAGGAGTCGCTCTCTCCCTCCCCCTGTGCTGTGCTGCCAGTGAGGAGAGACGGGGGGGGGCGAAGGAGGGGTGGGGGCACTGCGCCACTACTGACAGGAACTTACATGGTCCTGCCTTACTAGCTAGCGGCGCCCGGGATGTCCCCGCACTTACAATTATCCCCGGGCGCCGCTCCGTTCTCCCCACTGTGGGCCAGTTACAGTTTCGTGCTCCATGTGCCAATTACTAATATCGGACCAATGGGGAGGAGACATCACCTTCTCTGTGGGCGTTTCTTCTCCCTGCGCTGTCCAATCGCAGCAGAGAACGTCACAGTGCAGGGAGAAGGAACGCCCACAGAGCTAATGTCTCCTCCCTATTGCTCCGATATTAGTAATTAGCATATGGAGCAGGACACTGTAACTGGCACACAGTGGGGAGAACCGGGCGGCGCCCAGGGATAATTGTAAGTGCGGGGACATCCTGGGCGCCGCTCCTTGTAGCTGCTAGTTAGTAAGACCGGACCATGAAAGCTCCTTTGTAATGTTTAATACAGGAGGCAGGGAGCTGCGATCAGCGGCAGTTAACCCCTCAGGTGCTGCACCTGAGGGTTAACTGCCGCTGATCTGCTGCCTGCCTCCTGTATTAAAGGTTCATTTTCATTGGTGGCGCAGTGCGCCCTCCCCACCCCCCAGTATTAAAATCGTTGGTGGAAGTGGCCACAGAGCAGAGTCCCCTCCCCTCATTGGTGGCAGTGGCCACAGAGCAGAGTCCCTCCCTCATTGGTGGCAGTGGCCACAGAGCAGAGTCCCCTCCCCCCTCATTGGTGGAAGTTCTGATTGGAGCCCCAGCAGTGTTATAACTGGGCTCCTATCGGTTATCATGGCAACCAGGACGCTACTGAAGCCCTGGTTGCCATGGTAACATTCTTATTAGATTACTCGATTAATCGTAAAAAATAATCGATAGAATACTCGATTTCTAAAATAATCGTTTACTGCAGCCCTAGCTCAGTCGTATTCACTTGATTTGGACTAAATTGCATTACAGCCTAGCGCTGTGTCTGTGCAAACATTGAAAGCGATGCTTGCCGTGGCCCCTTCATTCTACTTACTGGCAGGGGCCCTAAGGGTTGGACCAAAACCAGTTATCCTAAGTATATACCATCAATATTTAAAGGGGTATTGCCATCTGAAAAATTTACAACATATCCAGTATAGAGCATTTTGTTTGGGAACAAAAGGTTATACCTGTGTAGCATGGCTTCAATGGTATCTTGAGGTCAAATGAAACAAGTAGCCCCCACGATGCAAGATTAAACACATTCAACTATTATGATTGCCTTTTCCTAACTGCCTGCTAGGGCTTCTAGGAGCCGAACCAATGGCGATCAGAAGATGACCTTGTTGTAGGGCTGGTGTTTTCTCCTATAATGCAATCTTATTATCAAAACCTCTTTAAAAAATATTCTGCACTTGGTTAGTCTAAAACTCTCCAATCAGACCATTTATCGCAGCCCCAAGTGTGTCCATAATCCATATCAGGGATGGCCAACCTGCGGCTCTCCAGATGTTGTAAAACTACAATTTCCACCATGCCTTGCTGTAGGCTGATAGCTGTAGGCAGTGTTTGCATGCTGAGAGTTTTAGTTTTGCAACAGCTGGAGAGCCACAGGTTGGCCATCCCTGATCCATATCATTAGTGATGTCCAACTAGTCCAACACTGCATCCAAAAATCAATGCTCTACATTTAGCAGGGCATTACGCAAACCTCCTGGGCTCCAGTGCAAAATCCATCATAGGACCTATCATGTCTTTGCATGTGACAGAGGGGTCTTTAATGTCCCTCAGGTACTGGAGCCTGGGTGAAGCTTCTACCTTGGAACCCTTAATCTTTTAAAAATGCCTGAAATGCTCTTTCTAATGTTAACACAGACCCTTTTATTTTCAGTTTGCAAAATGAAGCCATGGACAGCATGGACAGAGTGCAGCAAATATTGTGGCGGTGGCATCCAAGAGAGGTTCATGACAGTGAAGAAAAGGTTCAAAAGTTCTCAGTTCACAAGCTGTAAAGACAAGAAGGAGATCCGAGCTTGTAATGTCCATCCATGTTAGCAGACACCTCACATGGGATGCCCCTCAAGTTACATGGAAAGTCAATCTTTATTAGATTTTTTTTATCATAGAATATATACAGTGCTTTTCATTTTGCAATGTACTTTGCTTACTATTCTTGCAGGTGCAAGAATTATATTTTCTAAGTATTCACATGTAATAATAACTGAATCATCTGGTTAGATCAATAAATAATGTCTTACATCTTGGTCATTTAGCGAGAGAATGTGACTCCGGACAATATATCTTCCTAGTTGCATCACGAACTTTAATCTTAACAATATGACATGCATGCAAGAGAAAACATGGCCAAATAGGACAACCCGTTACCACCTTGTGTTTTTTTCCCCCACATTGTTAGAACAAACAGAAGGATAACAAAGACGGCCGATAGAGACCCAGCCGTACATCTGCCGTGTTTCACCAGGTTCATCCGGTTACACTTCATTTCTACTTCATTTACCCAATATTGTGATATGTTCAATCTACTGATGAAATAAAATTTTCATGAAGGCCTATTTTGAAGAACTGAATACAAAAAAGTAGTTTGTTGAAATCTAGTATGATAAAAAAAAAGGTACTGTAGTATTTTTGGATCTGTCCTAAAATGTTTTTTGTCCTAAAATAAAATATATATATATTAATTATATTTGAAGTTAAAAAATATTTAACATTTAATCGGTTATGATTTTCTCACAACCTATTTTCGATCTAGCCCCCTTGTTCTTGTGTTCAGTTTTTAAAAAAATTAGAAACACTTCTTCCCTCCTGAATCTTATTTACATCTTTAACATATTTAAAGGTTTCGATCATGTCCCCTCTTAATAGAGGGGTCCCCAATACAGGACCTCATCCATTAGCCAACCGCATAGGAGAGTTACAAATAGTGTCCCATGCTGTGGCGGATCTAGGCACCCTATATTCTAGGGTGTGCTGCATCTAATTGGTTTGAATCTGCACCATGTAATACTTAAATTATCCTGCAGAGGTGCTGCAGGGAAATGGAACACTTGCCACTGGAACACCCTTCATATTTGTGATGGAGGTTCCAGCAGTAGGACACTTTTTGTAACCAGCTCCTCTGCACCCTTCCAACAATATGGAATTGTCCAAAGCAGAGAACCGCTTTAATGGAGGTTTGGCCAATACGTGAAAATCATGTTCTTGTTTCGGTCTTCTAGATAATACGATCACTCAAGATATTAGTCTGCCAATTTCAATCATGAAATAAGCTTGAGCGAATCGAGCTTCGGATCATCGATCCGAAGTCGATTCATTCAAAAACTTTGATGTTAGTGCTGTTTCTGTAGAACATTAAAATGTATTGGCTCTGGCACCAAAGCCCACTTCAGATTCCAATTTTAAAATGTGTTTAAATACGCAGATAGGAATACCGTAGTAATTCACTGAAGTCTCAAGCAACTTCTGGCGAGATGAAATTTGGCTCCACCAAAGTTTTTGAACAAATCGACTTCGGATCTTTGATCCAAAGCTTGATTCGCTCAAGCCTAATGAAAACATTTAACTTTGTTGATCCAGAAGAAGTAAAAATTACAAAATTATACTTTAGATCTTAGGTTTCCACTAGAGATGAGCGAATCAAATCCCACAAAGTGGAATTCAATCTGAATTTCAGGATAAATTTGATTTGCCTCAAAGCCGAGTGCTTTATGTAAAAACAGTGTGAAATTAACATAAAAAAATAAATAAATCAAACTTACCTCCTCTATTTGCTCGCGGCGGGCTTCCAGCCTCCACCATGATTGAAGATCTCAGGCAAAATCCAGTGCGTGGTGATGTATGACCGGCGGCATGATGATGTAATCTCGCGCTGCTCAATATTTCGCTCCAGATCTTCAAGCAAGGTGGTGGCGGCCGGCCCATTGCTAGCAAATGGAGGCGGTAAGTTTGATTTATAAAAAACATTTATGTTAATTTCACGCAGTTTTTACACTCAGATGTCACAATCATGTGTGAACGCAGCATCTGAGGGGTACAATGACGGGGGCGGCGCTATCGCAGCTTCCTGTCATTGCACCTGCTACTTACAAAAAAATGGGCTTCGTGAAGAAGTTATTTTTTGTAAAATTTGCCGAATCAGTCGAATCAAACTTTTCATAAATTCTCTCATCTCTAGTTCCCACCTTAAGGTACAGTACATGTTTGATGTACAACAAAGTGTATGATTAATGCCTTGGATGGACTTGACTTAAAACACTGCTCCAGATCAACCACTCCTATAATATCTGCTGTAGGTAAGCCATAAGACTATGTATGATGGAAGCAAATTCTCTATTAAAGGAACATTGAACATTAATTCAGCTGCTATAAGGAAAGCTTTTAGAAAGTGCCACTATCGTGATTTATACATGTGTATGTAAATATATTTGGAAGTTCTTGGAACTGGAGAGATTTAAGTAAAAGTAGTGGTCATGGGGCGGATTTTTCCAGGATACCCAACACTAACCCATCATGGCTGCTCCCAAGTCTTCATGTGGAAAATACTGAACCATATAGAGAGGTACAATAAGACATAGTGAAGGTTTACCACCCCTTTAATGTGAATGGTTCTTAGCAAAATGATAGCTCTCTTCACCGTGTCTTGGTGGCAAGTCAATGTTTAGGTCTTTTCTTCATCTGAAGCCCATTATCATCACTGATTAGTCTTACTGAACTCTAAAACAATGTATGTTCTGCCTTGTGTGCTAGATAGGATGTGCAATTTACATACAATTAAAGGAAAAGGTTACAATTTTCATCTTGTATTTGTCATATCTGGTGAATTCTATTCTTTGCCTAATTTCATAATTCATATGTTCCTCTACTTTACAGCATGGCTACAAAGGAAATCAGTCCCACATGTGCCTCAGCAGAAACAGCAATGTAAAATCTTGAAAGCGACTTATTATTATAAGCTCCATAAAACAAATTTTCATTGCCTGTACTTTTTAGGTTCTTCAAGTGGTTTATCCAGCCAAATAAAATCCTTTAGAAAACAGCTTCAATAGGTATAGAAAAATAAATGAATCATATGCCACCAATCACCAACTCTCTAGTTCTGTCACTTTCCCTGTAGCCCACCACTTTAGCTTCTGCTCCCTCTTGACATAGACATGTAACATTGCAGCAAATTGGTAAGGTGAGTATGAGTTTTTTGTTATTTTATAATATTCTAAGCCGATTTCTAAATGCTTTTATGGCTGGATAACACCTTAATTGCATGTTCAGGAGGCATATCCCTTCCGCGTAATATACAGTAGCGTTATGAAAAACAAGCATGTACCTAGAGGAGATGGGTCCTTATAGAAAACATTGGGTCCCCCTACAGTCTTGATGAACACCACTGCACCCCAACCACTTTGGACGAGAAGGCGCGCTGCTTACTTGCCTCCATCTTCATTCCATAAATGAAGTTAATGCCCAACATGGTAGACTAGTAATGTTGTAGGACCTATGGAAAGTGGATTAACAAAAGGCTATAACGATTACCACCTGTTAAAGTAAGGGTTGCAGCCAACCTGGACTAGACTTTCTCTGTCACCTTAAAAGTAGTACAGACTGCCTCAATGCTGTGCCTCTTGCCTAAGAGGTATGAGAAGAGAAAAATTAACCTGTCCAGCTTTCTAACATTTTTGATCCTTCTCCTTCTGGTGGACCTTTGGAGGGAAGTATACTTACCTGCTCCCCACCACCGAGTTGCAACTCTTTTGGCTTTTTGCTGTGTTCGGATCCCCATTTGTAAACTTGCACCACAGACAGGGTCATTTCTGCTGCTGCAGCCAATGACTGGCCACAGTGGTGACATGTCCCCCAAGCAACACACGACATGTCACTTGAGGAACTTTGCCTGCAGTGGCACACATGATTCATGTCCACGCCAGAAGATAACAAGTGGAGGTTGGAGCACAGCAGAGGACCGAAGGACCGAGAACCAGCAGGTAAGTATGCTTCCATAGGTCCAGCAGGAAGGAAGGAGCCTAAATTTGTTAAAAAAAAGTAGACAATCCCTTTAAAAGTAGAGGTAAACAAAGCAAGCATGAAATCTGAAAAGTGATCAGTATGATTTTCACATGTGTTTTGAGAGAATTTGAAATTTGGGTGCTATGAGAACATAGTGAGCAGTGAAAATTGGATATATCCCTGAAGTCTAGAAAAAAGGAAAAGAAAAATTCTGAAGTATGAAACTAACATATTGGTTTATGCTAATCATGAATACTGCTATTAAGTATAATAATTTGTTGTCATTTAACTAAAAAGTTTAGGCAACTTTTATGTTTTTGAGTTTTTTCCCAATTTTTGTTTATTCATAATCATGCACCTAAGGCATAAATCGTAGGAATTAATCTTTGCAGCAGTTTGGACAGGAAAAAGTAATAAGAAACATGTTAATAGCTATTTATGTTATTTATGTATTTATGGCTGTAAATATCTTCTTGGCTGTTGCCATCTGTCAGCAGTAATGTCAAAGTCAGGAGCTAAATATTATAATATCAACCATAATAAACTGGCTTGCATAAGAATGTACTTACCCACCTAAGATAAACTTAAAGTTTTTGGCTTCTAAATCTATAAGATCCTTCGAGATTCGAGATGCGAGATTCGAAAACATGGCCGTATATTCCAGAAACAGCGCCACTTTTGACCATGGTCTGTGTATGGTTTTGCACTTTGTCGCGATTCATTTAAATGGGACCCAATTGCAATAGCAAATGCAACCCATAGACAAGGGGACTGCTGTTTCTAGAAGAACACTTTAAAGGGGTTGTACGGGTTCAGAGCTGAACCCGAACATCTCCCCTTCTTCACCCAGGCAGCCCCTCTGAGTGGAGCATCAGAGCATTTCATGCCTTGCATCGCGCAGTACGAGGGCTGTTTTGTTTATATTTTTACACTGCTAGGTGGAGGCTTTGGCCCAGCAGTGTTCCCAGTGACGTCACCCACACTAATGGGCAGTCTATAGAGCTTCCCTAGGCTGTTTTACAGGCTAGGGAAGCGCCTAAGCCGACCCATCAGTGCCGGTGATGTCACTGGGCTCACTGCTAGGCAGAAGCCTCCGCCTAGCATTCCCATGGTGAGACCCAATACATCACCAGATCTGCTGAAAAAGCCCTTGCCCTGCGCAATTCAGCGCACGGCAAGGAAGAGCCCCTTTAATGTTTCTTTAATTACATGCAACCCATTTACTTAATTTAGCCTTAAAGTTTTTGAATAAATCTTGCATCTCAAAACACTGGCTAAAATAAGAGTACACCGACAAATTAAAAATGTATGTCAAACGTGATCCTCCGAATATTACCATCACAATAACATTGAAGTAGATAAATTGTTGAGGCTTTTTTTCCTTAATTTTTAGATTTTTTTTTCTAAAAGCATATTAGCTATTAACTTTAATCTTAACCCATATTAAAAAGTAATATACGTAATATACAAAAATTGAAATAAAGCAAATGTATTGCTAGTTATAATAGTCAATGATCGTCTGACCCATTAGTAAAACAATTTTAAAAATCGGCTAATATTTTCCTACCTAAGTTCAATGCCTCTTGAAATCTGGATTTTCACCAAATTTTTATACGATGGCATGAGATGGAATGCGGGTTGAACAAACCCATATACGTAGAAAGCAGCAAAACAGATCTAAACATTTGATCGTTTTACATCAGACCTTTTTATTAATTACACCTTTAGAATTCATCGTCTTAGGAAAAAGTTGAAAAAGCCAATGATGATTTTCAGTTCAATGTTCTACATCTATAATACTGTACATCGTTGTTTAGTTTTTCTCAGTGAAATTAGCTTTATGACTTTGGGAAAATATAATTTTTTATTTTCCACCAAACATATATGGCGTAAATTGTAGTAGATGTATCACTGTATGGCTGCATGAGTTCGTTAAACACTTTTTTTTTTTTATAAAAAAAATATTAATTGAATATAAATTATATTTATTACAACTAATAAAATGTATATTAAGTTTTTCAAAATCTTGACAGTTAAAGTCCGTACTCAATCTCTTAATGAATGAAATATCAAAAAATAGAAGTGCCATATTTTCTTATATAATTTGTGTTTAAAAATATATTTTACTGTCATTGGTTGTGCAGCTCTGTAGATTTAGGTTTTTAAAATCTGAATTTGAACACTTTAAAGGGGTTGGCCCATGAAATACATTCTACATTTTTCAAAGCGGCACCTGGTTCTGAATACTTTTGTAATTGTATGTCACTAAAAATTTAGTATATCCACTGAGTTATTCAATGGGTTATCTGTATAGCGCCACCTGCTGTTTGCACTTTTCCTTTTTTTCGTCCACCTCACCGAGGTGGTCGCACACACTCAGTTTGAACCTTTAACTGACACCAGCCGTATCTTCTGTTAGAAACCGTGGCAGTTACAGGGAAAGAGCTAAAGCAGAAAGGACACACACCCTGAGCTGTGATAGGGAGAGAGATGCGGCATAAATAACCCCAGCCCCTAAGAAAGCACAACCCTCCTCCCCCTGAGCTGCCAGCTTGAAATAAATCTAGCAGAACAGTTGGAGCAATAAATGGGGGGATCTCTGGATCCATGTGAGGTACAGGGCTGGTTCTAGCTTTGTTAGGTAGAGATTGTCATGTACTAGATAATGTCTGATTTTCATTTTTTACATCAATCAAGGCACACCCCTTTAAGTTTGGTCAAATAAAAATGTATTACTTTAAGAAAATAACATTTACATATTACATAGAAAATAAATTAAATTGTATTACTGAAGCATATATAGGACAATTCACTTTAAAATGTATTATAAAAAGGAAATCAACTCATCTACATCTCCGACAATGGAAAGTGCATTAATATATTAATATATAACATTTAGAGTATATCATGAGACTTTTTTGTGTAATATCTATTGTTTCCATAATGCAGAGCACAGGCAATTTTTTTTTACAATTTAATTTTGCAATTTTTTTTCTCCATTGCAAATCCTGCTGTTATGTGAGTCTAACGATTCCAATAATTGGTCTATAAAAGCCTCATTAATAAATCGAATGATTTAGGGCTGAATTAAATAAAACATGTATGTGCCTCATAAGTATGTTGATTTTTAGTTCTCCCTATTTTTTTTTTGTTTTGCTGTGGAATTTTTGATAAATATGTCCTAAATATATTTCCTACCAAAGTCTTGTGTATTGTTTTCTAGTTGTATGTCTAACGCATTCTAATTTTTAAATAAAATACATCTTTACAAAAAGTGTCTCTTTTCTTCGCTGAGCGCTTTAAATGTGGGTTGGTTTGTATTCCTTCCTGTAATAAGAAGATTTTCTGCAATGTACCTTCAATAGAGGTAGAGTCCAATGGGTCCAATCAAGGTTTTTGTCAATTGGAGGCTTTCCCCGGTATGTTCATTCCTTAAAGAGGACCTGTCGTCTCTCCTGACTACTTGCATTCCTCATGTAATAATTATTCTGAAGCAGCTATACCTCTATCTTATGCTGTTCCTGGCAGCACTGATTGGATAGTATCAGACTGTGCAGAGAGACTTATAGTAAGAATAATAGAGGAATAGCTATTATTTTTAACACATAGGTTCATGTGGTTTCTTACCTTATGTATATCTTCCCAATGTTTTTTTATTTCAATTCAGACTCTTCTGACCCATTTTCACAGTGTAAATCAATCCTGCTGGTTTATTTCCATCTTATATGTAGCACTTCCAGTTGGTGGATCCAACAAAACCCACGATGCCCTTCTCCTTCCTCTGCCACACCTCCAGCACCACCCCTAACAATGGCCAGCTAGTTTAAAGCTCCTCCCACCCAGCTAGTTACATAGACACCCCCCTATCACTGCCTCTAACAACACCCAGCTAGTTTATAGCTCCTCCCACCAGCTAGTTACATAGACACTCCCCCATCACCGCCCCTAACAACGCCCAGCTAGTTTAAAGCTCCTTCCACCCAGCTAGTTACATAAACACTCCCCTATCACTGCCTCTAACAACGCCCAGCTAGTTTATAGCTCCTCCCACCCAGCTAGTTACATAGACACCCCCCTATCACTGCCTCTAACACCGCCCATCTAGTTTATAGCTCCTCCCACCCAGCTAGTTACATAAACACCCCCCTATCACTGCCCCTAATACCGCCCATCTAGTTTATAGCTCCTCCCACCCAGCTAGTTACATAAACACCCCCCTATCACTGCCCCTAATACCGCCCATCTAGTTTATAGCCCCATCAACCCAGCTTGGTACATAGATACTCCCCTGTCACTGCCCCTAATACTGCCCAGCTAATTTATAGCTCCTCCCACCCAGGTAGTTACATACACACTCCCCCATCACCGCCCCTTACAATGCCCAGCTAGTTTATAGCTCCTCCCACCCAGCTAGTTACATAGACATTCCCCTATCCCCACCCCTAACACCGCCTAGCTGGTTTATAGCTCCTCCCACCCAGCTAATTACATAGGCAATTCCCTATCACTGTCCCTAACAATGTCCAGCTAGTTTATAGCTCCTCCCACCCATTTAGTCATATTGACACTCCCCTATCACTGCCCTGTCCATGGAAATAATATCACAGGAAGTAAGAAAGAGCTGCCTGGACATGATCATGTGACCACAGCCTAGAATGGAAGACAGGAACGATAAATGGAAAATAAATACATAAATACAAAATTACAGATACCATTATAAATGATTATTTCAACGGAGTTTGATGCAAACTGGAAAACTCCTGTAACCCTGTAGATATAGTTCAAATCTTTGTCCAAGCCACAAAACAACATAAAATACAATGCATGATTTCAAAAGGTTGGGGATGTTTCAATCAATGGTGGACTGAAATCTCCACTTACTATTTAGAAAGAGGTTCTGCAGCAGCTGAGTTGTTATATGGAGTAGTGTTGCATCTTCTACTATAAATGGAGAAGAATAGGTATATTAGTCTATTTTAGTCTGCCCATGTTCTGGTGTAAAAACTACAGTTCCCAGAATGCAAATCACAACAACAAAGCTCTGTACAGACACTAAATCTGTAAGCAATGCTGAAAGAGTTTTGCTTTGAAGCCTGTAGGACTGTGAATGCAGCACTAGTTATAATACAAATATATACAATATATAATATAATTCAAATATAATACAGACTGTAAAGGCACAGTCAAGGCACAGTCAATGCTATCATGTCCTGCTGAAAGAGGCACCAAATCAGTACAAATAGACTGGAGTTTGGTTTGGTAACGAAGCTGCCAGAAAAGGTAAGTCATAATGGTGAAGGAGGGGTCAGAAGAGAGCTGAAGATAGCCTGGGGATGATTTCGGTTTATAAGCTTTTCATTTACCTGAGTTCCAGGGGAACAAAAATAGTAGTTAAGGGACTTGTTTTACTTTTGAAACAATATTCTGCATCTTCTGCATCTGACCACCTGCTCAAAACAGTTCTGACATGCTAAGACATGGACTTCACAACATTTTTGAAGATGTCCTTTGGTATCTGAAAATGTTATCAGTGGATCCGTCAAGTCCTGTAAGCTGTGAGGTGGGGCCTCCATGGATCGTGCATTTTGACACCATTCTATCATAGCCAGGTTTAGTTTTTTTTTAAATGTGTGCTCCAGCAGCTCTTCTGTGGAGTGGATGTGCTAGCTTTTGCTCCCCAAGCTCAAGATTAGGTACCTACGACTATGTCACTGGTTCAGCGGTTGTCCTACCTTGGACCAATTTTGACAGTAACTAAGCACTGCATATCGGAAATACAGTGGATGGCCCCCCAGGGTCAGGTCCCAATGTTTAGGAATACCGAGTGGTGATGCAGCCCCAATAGTTTGTGTCACGGTGCTCCTACCTGGATACTGTTGCTTCCCAGAGTTGTAGTTGGATGAGTAAGTAAAGTCCAGACTTGGTGAAGTTTAATGATTTTACTTGAATAATCTTGCAATAAACTTGTGTCATCCAAACAATACTTGATCTTTCTCTTTGCTCCAGCAGGCTAAGGGTAAACTGGCAGGTGAACTTGAATACTTTGCTTTAGCTCTCTACTGCTGTGCTAATCTCTGTCCTCAGTCTGGTTCCTATCAGCTTCAGTTACCGTTTCTTATGAGACTGAGGTAACCTGTGACCCATTTTGCTGAGTAGAGTGTCTTTGGCACGGTTTTCCCTTCTCAGAGGTACCAAGTCCTTTTATATTTCAGGAGTGGGCTGCTCTCTGAGGTACTTTCCCAAAACTCCTGCAGCAATGAGGGGAAAACACTCCCTCACCACACCATGCTGCTTTACTCTCTCGCTCCAATTCTCAACTGTATTTCATCTTCCTGCAACCCTTCGCATGGTAGGAAATGGGACTTGCCTACTTCTACCCAAAAGAGGGAAGAATAGAATGGTAAGTTCCATTCTATCTAAAGGTACTCTCTACCAGATACCCTGCCACCTGCTGGACAACCAGGCACATTACATGAACATAACAGTTTTAGCATGATATAACATAATGACACTGTGTTGGTGGTGCTACAGTTGGTGGTGCAAACCAATACAATGGTGGCAAACAGGCTAGCAATAGGAATGTAGGAGTAATGGTTGCCCTCTGGGCCACTACATACCCCCTTACTTAAAACTCAAGCCTCCCTCGGCTTGTGCTTGGAGGAATGTGCATGGGTCGTCTTTTTAGGCTCAGTACGAAAGTTCCTTCTGTTTGGTTTGCTACCATAAGTTGTTCCAACTTTTCACTATCTATCTTTCCTAGACTTATACCAGGTTACAAGCTATGGTCTGGCTAAATTAATTTTCTCAGTTTTTCTATGACTACCCATACCTCTCCGCTTATCAGAGGGTAAAATAGCATTGCCAACTCCCTTTTGTGTTTAGAATGTAGAGTAGGAGTGGTGGTGTCCCACTGGGCCACTACAGTAACGTGCCACACAACCTGCCAATTTGGAAATGCTCTGATCTAGTCATCTAGTCATAACAATTTGACTCTTGTTAAAGGGGTGATCACATGATGGATTTGTTAGATGAAAATCTCTATCTAACAAAGCTGGAACCAGCCCTGTACCTCACATGGATCCAGAGATCTCCTCATTCATTTCTCCAGTTGCTCTGCTAGATTTATTTCGTTGGTAGCTCAGGTGTGTGTCCTTTCTTCTGCTGCTCTTTCCCAATCACAGCTCAAAAGGCGTGTCCTTTCTGCTAGAGCTCTCTCTCTAAAACGGTACAGCCGGTGGCAGTTGAAGGATGGAACTGAGGATGTGCAACCACTTCTGTGAAGTGGACAGAGAAACAAGGAAAAGAACAAACAACAGGTGGCGCTATACAGAAATAGTCTATTGAATAACTCAAGCATATTCTTCCAGGTGTTCTGATTATTATTATTATTATTATTATTATTATATATTATTATACAATGTTTCGATTTATTGCTTGTTTATCCCCCGACCCCACCCCCGGTGATTTTGTCTCCATTCATTCAAGTATAGATTATTTTATTGATATTTTGTAGCTATGCCGTTTGACTGGTGCACTATTTTGTAGGTCCATATATCTATAAAAAAAATACCCTGTTTTTTTATTTTACCACTGAGAGCTACATTTAGAATCCATAAAAAAAGTGAATTCTATTAGAGATGCACAGGATAAAACTGCTGACGCGTTTCAGGTTAATGATTCATACTTGAAACGATCAGCAGTTTTCCTCTTTATTTATCCGTAATAAAGCCACATTCTAAGTCCTGGGTTATGAATGTTGTGCCCATTGGCTGCGCATGAGACTAGAGATAAATGAAATATTGTACACTGTTCATTAACAAGTAGATTTCCTATTACAGAGCCATACTTTCCACATAAACAATAAAACAATGGAAATAGTGCCCCTGATTGGGACACAGTGGTACCAGGCGATGTTGCCCAGGGATTTAAGTATAGGGCAGGCATGCTCAACCTGCGACCCTCCAGCTGTTGCAAAACTACAACTCCCAGCATGCCCGAACAGCCTGCAGCTATCACCCTACAGCAGGGAATTGTGGGAGTTGCAGTTTTACAACAGCTGGAGGGCCGCAGGTTGAGCATGCCTGGTATAGGGGGTTTGGCGGGTGCCATCATACACAAAGTCTGGGACCAGATGGCCACAAAAGCCTTTATGTCATTTGGGAAAATGCTAGCAGTTTATGTTTCCTGTTTTGTGACATCATTACCCCTGTATAGTCATATACAGGACCATGATCTTGTGACGATGATAACTGCACTGTGATATCATCATGGGTATTATGTGGTGTGACATCACTGTATTTATTATTC
Source organism: Bufotes viridis (assembly GCA_033119425.1). Classification (NCBI taxonomy): domain Eukaryota; kingdom Metazoa; phylum Chordata; class Amphibia; order Anura; family Bufonidae; genus Bufotes; species Bufotes viridis. The sequence goes on along the minus strand of CM065598.1, from coordinate 21,398,139 downwards.
TTGCACTGTGACATCACTTCGGTTACTAGAGGCCCTGTTACTGCTACTTTGAATCTGGCTTTGGAACATTAAGTTACAGCTCAGAATATGACATTGCAGTGTCCTCCGCAGTGTCTTCATAAGAGCGCCATCCAAGGTGTCCTCATAACAATGCCGTCCACAATATCCTCCTAAAAGTGTCATCCACAGTGTCCTCATAACAGTGTTATCCACAGTGTACTCGTCACAATGACATCGACAGTGTCCTCATAAGAGTGCCATCCACATTCTCTTCATTAAAGTGCTATTAGCAACAGAGTCTGGGGGGGGGGGTGATGCACTGGGGTCCCTTTAAGAAGAGATAAGTGTTTGTTTTTCATGACGCCAGTTGCAGTGAAGCAACAAGGGCACAAGGCGCCTTTTACTAATACAGTGGATAATACCCAGGTGTAGGAATGCCAGAGTGGCCTAAATATACCTTAAGGTGTTGTGCATGTGTCACGGTGCTCCTACCTGGATATGCTGGAACCCCAGGCCTTGGCTCTGAAGCAGACAAAGGGAGTAGTTGATAAAGGGGATGATGAAATAAATTGAGTCCAGACCTTGTGATGAAGTTGATAACAGCTTTACTTTGATAAACGTTCATCAGAAACAATCTTCCAACGGTATCTTGGTTACCAACAGGCTTTAGCATTAACTGTAGCAGGCAAACTCCTTTCTGCTACATCTATCACTCTCTGGCTCTGCTGTGCTGACAAGCTGGCTATAGAACTCAGTTTCTTCTTTAGGCTGTACTTGACTTTGTAATCTGGTCTGTCTCTAGCTTTGTCCAGGGAACACTTTACTCCTGGTTTCTGAGCCTTCAAGCAACTGCCTCCATGTCCAGCAGAGCTGAAGGTGCTCCAGCTGGCCTAGGCAGGGCTCTTTCAACAGGGATGTGCTCTTGCTATCTTCCCCTAGCAGAGGGTAAGCTAGACTAACTCTGACTAGAACTCCACCCTCCCTGCAGCAAGCGGGACACGCCCACCACACCACAGAGGAGGGTGTAGAATGGAATAGAAAGCTCCATTCTATGTAAATGTAGCTTTGCAATTTTTGCTGCCATCTGCTTGTGAACCAGGCACAATACATGTAATAAACAGTTACATAACAAGATTATGAATGCACATTGTGGAGGACCTGAAAATAAATACCTAAGATGACATTAGGTTAACCATAGGAGATAGTGGCGGGGTGCAGAAGTGGTAATGCCACTCTGGGGCGTTGCACATCCACAATGTACTCATATGAGTGCCACCCAGAGTGTCCTCCTAAAAGTCACATTCACAGTGTCCTTATAACAGTTTCATCCACAGTGTCCTCTTAACAGTGCCTTCCGCAGTGTCCTCATAAGAGTGCCATTTACGGCATCCTTATAACAGAGTCATCCACACTGTCCACATAACAATAATGTCCACAGTGCCCCCTAAGAGTGACATCCACAGTGTCCTCCTAACAGTGCAATCCACAGTGTCCTCATACCAGTGTCATACACAGTGTCCTTGTAACAATGACATCCACAGTGTCCTACTAAGAGTGCCATCCCCGGTGTCCCCCTAAAAGAGCCACCCACAGTGTCCTTATAAGAATGCCATCTGCAGTGTCCTCATAACAGTGCCATCTACAGTGTCCTCACAACAGTTTCATTCACAGTGTCCTCATAACAGTTTCATCCACTGTGTCCTCATAAAGTGCCATCCACCGTGTCCTCATAAGAGTGCCATCGACAGTGTCCTCATAACAGTGCCATCTGCAGTGTCCTCACAACAGTTTCATTCACAGTGTCCTCATAATAGTTCCATCCGCAGTGTCCTCATAACAGTGCCATCCACAATGTCCTCCTAACAGTGCCCTCAGCAGTGTCCTCATAAGAGGGTCATTTGCGGCATCCTCATAACAGTGTCATACACAGTGTCCTTGTAACAGTGCCACCAGTAGAAATGAGCGGCAGGGGCAATATTCGAATTCACGATATTTTGCGAATATTTGGTACAATATTCACCATATGTATTCGCGAATATTCGTATTCGAGATTGTTCTCTTGATTGCCAAAAATCGGCAATGTAAAAATCGCATAATGCAAATTTATAACGCAAAATACAGGCATGGGTCACTTTGGCTACATTTTTCAAGCTGCTAGAAGTTTATCCTGACTGAATTAGAATATTCTTTATTATTTAATTTATTTTAGCTTATGCGAAAAATCGGCATTGCAATATGCGCATTAATCGAGTAAGGGCGGGTTATAGGCAACTTTCCTATTGGTTTGGCTTGGTAGAATTTGCGAATATGTAGAATATAGTGTGATATATATTCGTAAAAACGAATAATCTTCTTTTTTTTTATCTGAACCCATTACATTTACTACTCTAATGGGTTCAGATGAAAAAAAAAACAAATATTCGTTTTTACGAATATATATATATCATACTATATTCTGCATATTCTAATTCACTACAGACTACGATATTGCAGCCTTCTCACATTGGCAGACAAGTAAGAAGCAGGTAATGGGTTCAGATGAAAAAAAAATAGATGAATATTCGAAATTACGAATATATAGCACTATATTCTAAATACTTGTGAATTCTTGAAGTTGCGATATTCGTGATTAAAATTCTCTATTCGAATATTCGCGCTCAACACTAGCTATCAGTAGTATCCTCATACCAATTTCATCCACAGTGTCCTCATAACAGTGCCATCCATCCACAATGTCCTCCTAACAGTGCCTTCAGCAGTGTCCTCATAACAGAGTCATCCACAGTGTCCTCCTAAGAGTGCTATCTGCAGTGAGTGCTATCTGCAGTGTCCTCCTAAGAGTGCTATCTACAGTGTCCTCCTAAGAGTGCCATCCACAGTGTCCTCCTAAGAGTGCCATCCACAGTGTCCTCCTAAGAGTGCTATCTGCAGTGTCCTCCTAAGAGTGCTATCTACAGTGTCCTCCTAAGAGTGCTATCTGCAGGGTCCTCCTAAGAGTGCTATCTGCAGGGTCCTCCTAAGAGTGCTATCTGCAGTGTCCTCCTAAGAGTGCTATCTGCAGTGTCCTCCTAAGAGTGCTATCTGCAGTGTCCTCCTAAGAGTGCTATCCACAGTGTCCTCCTAAGAGTGCTATCTGCAGGGTCCTCCTAAGAGTGCTATCCGTAGTGTCCTCCTAAAAGTGCTATATGAAGTTTCCTTCTAAGAGTGCTATCTGCAGTGTCCTGCTAAGAGTGCTATCTGCAGTGTCCTCCTAAGAGTGCTATCTGCAGTGTCCTCCTAAGAGTGCTATCCGCAGTGTCCTCCTAAGAGTGCTATCCACAGTGTCCTCCTAAGAGTGCTATCTGCAGTGTCCTCCTAAGAGTGCTATCTGCAGTGTCCTCCTAAGAGTGCTATCTGCAGTGTCCTCCTAAGAGTGCTATCTGCAGTGAGTGCTATCTGCAGTGTCCTCCTAAGAGTGCTATCCGCAGTGTCCTCTTAAGAGTGCTATCCTCAGTGTCCTTCTAAGAGTGCTATCTGCAGGGTCCTCCTAATAGTGCTATCTGCAGTGTCCTCCTAAGAGTGCTATTATCCACAGTGTCCTCCTAAGAGTGGTATCTGCAGTGTCATCCTAAGAGTGCTATCCGCAGTGTCCTCCTAAGAGTGCTATCACAGTTTCCTTATAGCAGTGTCATCTAGTGTCTTTATAGCAGTGCAAACCATATTGTTCTTACAATATTATACAATTACAGCTGCCACAGATTTCCATTGCTGTTATTGTTCACTAGCATAAAATGGCCAATCTGTGGTCAATCTTTTCCTAGGCAGGGGGTCGGAAGTGGCAGTCACACCCTGGCTCTGGTGCCTGGAGGGGAAAAAAAAACCCTGTAACTATTCACCCTGTAACTATTCACATCTTATATCTCAGTTGCTTCCATAGCACCAGCATCATAGGTACATTTAAGGGTCCCTGTCCCCAAATGGGCTCACAATGAAAATTCCCCTGTTTCAGACACACACTCTGCAGCCAATGTCATAGAAAGCCAACTATCACATCAGTAGGCTTGTGGGAGGAAACCACACAAACACAGCATACAAGCTCCACGAGGATGTTGTCCCTGAATCAGATTTAAGCCGAGGACCCCAGCGCTGTAAGGTAACAGTGCTGACCACAGCGGACCGCCATGCTTCACGGCTCAAGCCTTCAACCTTGTCCCAGTCCAAGTACATTTTATTGTATTCTGAAAATTTACCACTAGATGGCGGTAAAAACTAAAATATGAACAATTTTGCTTACATATTTCCACAACTTCCCAGAATTACCATGAACTGGGGAAACAGAGATCTTTCTTGTACAAGTTTATCATTTGATTTAAAAAAAAAAAAAAAGAAATATGTAGCTCTATCTACATTTCATATATGCAAGATCATACGCCCCAGACTCTATCTTCTAATCTATCTATCTATCTATCTATCTAATATCTAATCTAATATTTATCTATCTATCTATCTATCTATCTATCTATCTATCTATCTATCTATTATTTATCTCATATTTATCTATCTATCATCTATCTATCTATCTATCTATCTATCTATCTAAACAATAGTAAAAACAAACTCCACGGCACTTCCATGTATAGTAAAATAAAAAAGTGTTCTTTTAATCACCAGACTGCAACGTTTCAGTCCTCTCAATGGTACCGTATCTACTCTCATACCGCTGTGCTGCCCAGAACATTGTCTCTTATCCATCTTATTGTCTATCATCTATCTATCTATCTATCTATCCATCTCCTATCTATCTATCTATCTATTATCTATCTATCTATCTATCTATCTATCTATCTATCTATCTATCTATCTATCTATCTATCTCTTCTATCTATCTATCTATCTCATATCTATCTCATATCTATCTATCTATCTATCTATCTATCTATCTATCTATCTATCTATCTCATATCTATCTCTTCTATCTATCTATCTATCTATCTATCTATCTATCTATCTATCTATCTATCTATCTTTCAGTATTACCAATTTTCTAATAATTGCTCCATTCACAAACTGTGGGACCAAACAATAAGGGCAGTGGTAATTCAATATTCCACCAGCAGGGTGCACTGTGAGATGAAGATTCCACTGTACAAAAAAAAAAAACATAAATGAAATAACAAGAGGAGATTGTGTAGATAATGTGAACACACACCCAGAGCCTTTCATTTACAACTGGCTCCATCATATGATTATGGCCGGTAGATGAATATGTCCTGATGTATGATTTTGATACATCAAAGTTCAGCAACCTTCGGCACTCCAGCGGTTGTGAAACTACAACTCCCAGCGTGCTCCGTTCACTTTTTCAAGCAAGTGTGCAAGCTGGGAGTAGTAGTTTCACTGAAGGTTGATGATGACCCCTGAGATACATGATAGAAGGTACCTACGACAATAGATTCCCTTTGACAGGTGAGCAAGAAGATCAGGATTGCAGGATCTGACTACTCACAGGATTTGTTTTTACACATAGGTCTGCATGGGAGCTGTATACATTAAACGGTTGGATATTTTAATCAGGACTGGGTGCAAAGGTCCTTTAATTTGTGTTTTAAATGCATGAAAAAAAAAATAATGATTGAAAATGTGGACACGCCCTTTTTAAACTCTGAATCAATGCAGATCTGTTGTAACGAATTGATTCGTTAGTAAGAGTTCTTCACCTGTGAGGGGCTGTCCCCGCAGGCAAAGAAGCGCCTACCTACCTGTTGATTTACAGTGCTGGACATCCCATCTGAGCCTGACAATCACGTGCCTGCTCCACTGCACTGAGCAGCGGCGCAAAAGAAGAGGCTCTGCTTCTGCTCCTGGAGCAGCCACTGCACAAGCGCCTCTGTGCTTGTGCCGCTACTCAGAGCAGCTGCGCAGGCGCTGATGTCTGGCCCTGTCAATCGATAGGCAGCGCTTTCTGACCTGCGGGGGTCAGCCCTTCACAGAGAACTCTTGCTACTAAGAAGAATCGATTCTCCCTATGCAGAGGCGAAATATGTCAATTGCAAGAAAACCCCTTTAAGACGGAGCAGCTCTTTCATCGCTATCTCGCGTCAGAGCTGGCATTTGACGCGTCTCCAGAGCCGAGCGTTATGCCGCCAGCGAATGTATTTCCAACGCCAAATTGACAAAATTACTACTTTCCAATATGCTGCATTGGAAATAAAATCGGGCCGGGCGGCGCACGTGACCGCTCAGAATTAGATGTCGGTGCCACCAATCAGTTCGCAGCCTACTCATTAAAAGCTGTCATCGCCGGTCTAGACGGCAGAGCTGGCATTCTGGGGTTGACGCCACGAATGACATCTGTGATAAAAGAAACCATTTGAGTCAGAGATTTCTCGATCTGCTTACGTCGCCGGTGGTTATTATTTCAGGGACGGCAGCCCAGATTTTTTTTTGCCTGCTGTGTGATTGCTGCATCCTGTCCTCGCTGAAAGGGTTAAAAAAGAAACCTATTTATAGGAGCCCAGCAGGTTCCATGTAGAGCATTGGCAGAACGCCTCCCAAGGCCATATCTGTACATATTACACTGACTGTATCATGGAGCCTCTGGCGGATTCAGCTTTCTATTTCCTCTGCTCGCTCCCTCCACCCGCTGTCATTTTGTAAGGATGAGATTTATGCACAGGAGAAGCATTTGTCCAGAGCATGCATTTAAAGAGGACCCGTCCCCTCCCCTGACATGTCTGTTTTAGTAACTAGTACTACCTGCATCCCCCATGTAATAACAATTCTGGGGCATCTATTGTCAAGACTCTATGTTGTTCCATCCCTGTATTATTCCTGTTAGAAGTTATGAATAAATGACTAGAAGTTTGCAATGAAGGTCCAGATGGGTGTTACCAGTTAGGGGGGGTGGGGGGGGGGGTCTGCACAGCATGATACTGGCAGCATTGATTGGATAGTGTCAGACTGTGCAGGGACATAGCCCCAACTGGTGCCACCCATCTGGACCTTCATTGCAAACTACTAACAATTCATTCATAACTTCTAGCAGGAATAATAAAGGAATGTCATACCATATAGTCATAAGAATAGAGGCATCAGAATTGTTATTATATGGGGGATGAGAGGAGTTACTAAACAGAAGGGACAGGTCCTCTTTAATGGCTCCCATTTCTCAGGATACATTTACACGCCATCAAGTAAACATACAGGGGGTCATTTATTATCCAAAAATACGCCTAAATTAGGTATATTTCAGACGCAGATTGCGGCACAATGGTTAGTTGCACTACATTCTGCGACTTCTCCCCGGTCATGGCAGGTCAAAAAAAGTGGGCGTGGTGTGGGCGGGGAAGAGGAGGGGCCAAAAAAGTGGACTTCGACTTCGAGGTAGTGAATCGATTTTCCCTGAAAGGGCATAAAAAAAAAAAGTAGTGAGTACGATGACATTTGCGACTCCCCGTCATTGTACCCCTCAGATGCCGCGTTCATTGCTGATTGTGGCATCTGACATTAATGTTAAAGTGTAAAATTTAAAAAAATGAAAAAAATGATCATACTAACCTCATCCATTTGAGCACGAGGAGCCGGCCGTCGTCATCTTGATTGAAGATCCCGTTCTAAACCCCCTGCACGGTGACGTATGATGTCACCGTGCCGGCCAGACGTGATGAAGTCATCATGGGCCACGCGAGATTTTACACTGGATCTTCAATCAAGATGGCGGCCGACTCTTTGCAATCAAATGGATGAGGTAGGTATGATTATTATTTTTTTTTTTTTTCATTTGACAGTTTAATATTAATGTCAGATGCCACGATCAGCAATGAACGCGGCATCTGAGGGGTACAATGACAGGGAGCGGCGAATGTCACTGCACTCACTACTTACAAAGAAATTCCGCTACGTGATGAAGTAATTCGATACGAAGCAAATATTTTTGTAAGCCGCCAAATGGAATTTCCAAATACTTCGCTCATCACTAATTGTAAGGCTCCACGCTTTGCTCAAGTGGCATCCCAAGTGTGGGACAAGTGGAAGATTGAGCTGTGACGTGGCATTACCCCTGAGGGTCACACCCTGGTCACAGTGGTCACGGGCAGTAGGGTGGGTCCAATTTGATTTCCCGTCCCTCCTATGTGATGGCACCATGGATGAAATGTGTGTGAGAAGAGGCCTATTTGTGCAAAGGGCAAAGCAAGTTGTGTAAATGGGCCCTACTTACCAGCACGCCGAGTCCCTACAAAACCGTACTGCAGTACTATGCACGCTGCCATGTGCGAGCAGGGAGGGACCTGCCACATCCATGGACTATGCAAAATAAATGTGGAGCCCCAGTTATGGGTCTACAACACAATGAAAGCCAGATATCCCTCAAAGGCTTCTCTGCCATATAGTATAGTATTATATAGCACACGTGGTGGGGGGGTTCTTTGTTAGAGATCTTCCATTGGGACGTTAGAGCTTCAGGTTATGTTTGGTTCAATGGTTCCATAGGGGAACGCGTCACAGAAGAAAGACCTCAATAACATGGTTCGGTGATACATGTATGGCCAGAAAGCTTTGCATATGTGGAGGTAGGATCTTCCTTTAGAAGATCACCTCTTTTGAAAAGACCATCCCAAACTAGACCAGATTTTTCCGTGAGCAATCACTACCATTTTGCGGTGATCTTCTCAAAGAGATGCCAGGATAACCTGAATGTTCCTGATAACTTGCGATGAGCGGCAGGGGCAATATTCGAATTTGTTATATTTTGCGAACATTTGGGCGAATATTCGTCAAAAATTCGCAAATTCGAGCATTTGCGATTACTTTCTTGATTGCGAAAATCGGCAGTGTAATATGCGCGTATTGCGTGTGCAATACAGGCGTGGGTCACTATTGCTACATTTTTCAAGCTCCTGATTTCAAGTTTCCTGAGACTGGAGAAAATGGTTGGCACGGCAGAACATTATAGTTGTTTTATATACAGATAGAGTGCTCTGATTTGTTCGCGATTGAATGATGCGCATATTTTTGCGCAATACGTGCAACTTCACATTTTAGCAGGTCTGACTACATATTAGTGATTGGTGCACTAAGTATTGTTGTGAACTTGCCTGTAGCATATATGTATGGACAGCAGAACCTATCACACTACCTAACACCCTGCACTGGAACCTATCAGCTACACTATATCACTATCTAACCTACACTGACTATCTCCCACTAACTATCTGTATTATATATAAGCTAACTAACTAACTAACCTACACTGACTATCTCCCACTAACTATCTGTATTATAAGTATAAACTAACTAACTGACTAACTAACAAACTAACTAACTAACTAACTAACTAACTAACTAATGTAATGAGTGGAAAGCACAGAGCACAGCAATGACACTGCTCTCTCCCAGTAATAAATAAATACAATGTCTGCTGGGGAGGTTCTTATATAGTAAGGGGTAGGCAACTTTCCTATTGGTTGCTAGACATTGCAGCCTTCTCATTGGCCGACAAGCAAGAGGGAGGGATCATGGGTTCAGAGGGGAAAAAAATCTAGAATATTCAAGAATACGAATATATAGCACTAAGTGAATATCCTCTGGTTGCGCCGGTCATGTTTCTGAGAGGAGGATGAGAAGAATAGCCGACAACACCACATTGTCACTTTCTCCTGTTGATTGTAGAGGGTGATATTTTGGCCGTCTGCCATGATGCAATCACTGGTGGATATGTGACTCATATACCCCATGTAGCAAGTAGCAAGACTGCGTCAGCCAAGAAACGTAGCCGTTCTGTTGTGTGAATAGCATGGCTTTACTGAACAGGTTGCGTCTGAGTCGGGGGAGTCGAAGCTGAACATAAAATACACATATTTGGGAGGATAAACACCAAAGCACTTCATAGATCTGCTGAAATTCTCATTTGTCACTTCAAGTCCTTGTTAAGTGAGAACAGATGGACACATTTATGAAACAATCTGTGTTCATGACGCTCAAGAAAAGCACAAGAAAATGTTGACTTTCCTATGTGTTCAGATCAATTAAGGACCATTGTATCTCTCTATATTCCTCACATATGGGAAGCTCCAGCTTTCACTAATGTTGTTTTTACAGTAAGTAATATGAGGCACCTATGTACAATATCTGGGTTACCTTTTGGGCTCTTTTTCTTACTCTTTGCCACATGGAAACCATCAACAAGCTGCTGTTGCAGGCTGCTATACAGCATGTCTCATTTTACAGCTATCAATACATTCTGGCTATTTTCAGACTTTAGGTATGATTGGCGCATGTATGCCTTGATAACAAACGCGTTCTGTTTTGCATTGCGTGAGTTAAAATCAATGGTCACCATGAGATCCATGGTCGTGCTGAGTCCCCTAAATATAGGGTATGCTCTTTGCATAAGGGCAGGTTCGCATTGGCGCTACGGCGTTTCATTATAGGTTCCGTTATCGCAGAGTTATTTCTAGGACGGAATGAAAAACAGAATCCTTTAAGAGGCATTCCATTTTGCTCCATCCTAATACATGTCTATGGAGACACATAACAGTTCTGTTTGGTTCCGTTACACATGACGGAAAAAAAATAGTCCTATTGACAGGACTATTTTTTCCGTCGTATATAATGGAATCAAGCGGATAGACCTGTATTAGGAAGGAGCAAAACTGAATACCTCTTAAAGGCTTCCGTTTTTTCATTCCGTCCTAGAATTCCATTATATTCCGTTGTAACTCTGTGAAGATGAAACCTACAACGGAATCCGTAACGCCAATGCGAACCCGATCCTAACAGAGGGGCATCTAGAAGGGCAGACCTTCTTCTATAACTCTTTTTGGACGAGTCTCTGGCTTGGCTGACATCAGCTTTTTTTATATTTTTCCCCATGGAGCATTACCTTGAATATAAGGCTCCATAGTCTGCTCTTCAATGAGTTTATACATCTAATAGGAAATATGGAAATTGGATATCCTGTTCAGAAAAACCTGTAGGGTGCCTTCACAGACAAATCCACTGCAAATTTTGCATGACTTACATGGAGATTTTGATGCAAATTATACCCTTTGAAATAAAGCTCAAAATCCCCAGCAATTCCACAGAAAATCTGAATTAAGGCATGTAGATCTGCAGTGGATTTGTCTGCCAATGTACTCCTAGATGTTCATGCGCTTAGGACCATGAGCTACTCATGTATAAGTCTCATTGAAACTAGAAAAACCATACCGAAAACATTCTGCGTCTCCTGTACAGTATATATAGCTGGCTTATAATTTGGGTCTTTGTAATGCACATTAAGCCCTTAAAGGGGGTTGCCCAGGATTTTACAAGCGATGGCCTATCCTCAGGATAGGCCATCAATATCGGAACCTGTATGAGTCCAACGTTCCAAACCCTTGCCTATCAGCTGTTCTGCCGTAGCTTCTGCTCTGGAATTACACAGTTCCATCCATGATGTAGTGGATGGAGCTGGTTACTGCAGCACTGCCCCCATTGAAGTGAGTGGGAGTAGTACTGCAGTCACCCACTCCATGCTCTACACAATGGACGGAGCTTTGTAGTTCTGGTGCCGACTTCCAGAACCAGAACTACTTTGAAACTGTTGATCAGATGGGGCTACAAAGTGTCAGACCTCTGCTGATCAGACATTGATGGTCTATCCTTAGGATAAGTCAGCACTTAAAAAATCCTGGACAATCTCTTTATTGCTGTCACTGATTGTGGCCATAAAGACCAGCAAAATTTATACTTTGTTAAGTTTTATTGTATACATTTTATTTGAGCAGAATAGTAAGAGTATAGTAGTTTCTCCTAGAGACTGAATCCTTGGGGGACTGGTATAATGATTTGGTCTTTTGCCTCTCTAGCCCAGGAGATGTCTTCTTTAGACGGCCTATTTTTGGTAGACGAGTCCCTCAGGACTGCATAGATCACAAGGTGTCCTACTCCTGGGACCAGCAGTGTTCAGCTCTAATCTTTAAGGGAACTACCATCTGTTCATTTCCACTACAGTGCCATCGTAGGGCAAAAGAAGCATTACATGGTCCATATTGTTAAAATAAAAAATATATATGTACCATGTTGGCCGGTAAAGAGAAGTTAAACAAAAGATTGAGATTCCTCAGTGGTTGATACCTTTTAATGGCTAACTAAAAATATGACGAATGCAAAGAATTGTCCATGTATCACACAAAGCCCAGAGATTTCAATAAGGACTGTCATCAGTGGATGATTCCTTGTAATGGCTAACTGAATAGATGATGACACAACTTCAAGCTTTTGAGGCTACTTGGGCCTCTTCTTCAGGTGTCTTTTAAGACAGTATCTGAAGAATCACATAATTATACACAAAAGTACAGAGGAATAATGAGGTAGATGAGACAAGTGAAGTTATATGGATCTATATAAGCAGTAGAGGAAACAAACAGTTGTAACAGTAAATTGTTGGGGCACTTATAGATAAGGATTGTAGATAAGCAGAGTGAAAGTCTCTTCATGGAGTGGATATCTATTAGAGCACAATAATACTTTCACACTGCTTATCTACAATTCTTATCTATAGGGCCTCTTTCACACTTGCGTTCTGAGGATCCGACGGGCACTTCCGTCCCGCCGGATCCGTCAGAACGCAAGTGGATTGACAGCATTTGAAGACTGATCAGTATCCTGATCAGTCTTCAATATGCTTCCACTGTTACCATGGCAGCCAGGACGCTACTGGAGTCCTGGCTGCCATGGTACTCTGCAGCAGTGTACTCACCTGCGCTGCGGCGGCCGGGCGCTTCTTAATGACGTCACAGGTCCAGGCGGCGCATAGATCAATGCGCCGCCCGGACCTGTGATGTCATAATGGAGCGGCCGCAGCGCAGGTAAGTATACTGCTGGGTTGTACTTACCATGGCAGCCAGGACTCCAGTAGCGTCCTGGCTGCCATGGTAACCGATCGGAGCCCCAGCTTACACTGGGGCCCCGATCAGAACGGCTGCTGTGCATGCGCAGCGCTAAACGTCGGATCCGCTTAATGCCGGATCCGGAATAATGCTCTTCAATGGGCATTCATTCCGGATCCGGCATTGCGGCATGTCTTCTGGCTTTTTGGACGGAGACAAATCCGTAGCATGCTACGGTTTTGTCAACGTCCAAAAAACGTTGACATACTGAACGGATGACATCCTGATGCATCCTGAATGGATTTCTCTCCATTCAGGATGCATTAGGATTATCCTGATCAGTTTCTTTCCGTCCTAGAGCCCCAAGGACGGAACTCTAGGACGGAACTCTAGGACGGAAAGAAACAACGCAAGTGTGAAAGAGCCCTAAGCGCCCCAACAATTTACTGCTACAACTGTTTGTTTCCTCTTCCGCTCATACGGATCTGTATAACCTCACTTCTCCCATCTACCTCATTATTCCTATGTACTTTGGTGTATAAATATGTGAATCTTCAGATATTGCCTTAATAAATGCCTGAGTGAGGAAGAGGCCCAAGTAGCCTTGATAGCTTGAAGTTAGCCATTACAAGGAATCATCCACTGATGATGGTCCTTACTGAAATCTCTGGGCTTCGTGTGATACATAGACATGCTTGGTCCCTCTGGAACGAGAGATTCTCTTTGTAGGTGCTCTTCTCTCTGACCAATATATGCTCATGGGATTCATCTCTCACAATTCAAACTGGACTAAACTTTAAAGGAGTAGTCTAGTTTTAATAACCCATTTTCATATACCCTATTAGGATATTCTGAGTTAATATAGGGGGTCCTCTGTTCAGATCATATTCTCTCGGCCAGAGTGAAGTGCGGCTGTAAAGAGCCTCTTGTCTCTCCTGTCCTGCATTACACAGACAACCCACTGATCTAAATGGACATGGTATAATGCTTTATTTCCCCTGTAGGGGCGCTGCAGGTATAATGTCCTTTTTTCATCTATTTATTGCTAAAGGATCTTCTAACCTGAAGGAATTTATCAAAGCAGATACAGCCCGTTTTTCCTGGTTGGTATGTAGTCAGTTTCCTCGGTTTATATCCCGGGTTTTTGTAGACGGGATGTGTTTGTCTTGGAGATTGCTGCACAAACATTGCTGAATTAGATTAGTGTAAGTGCAAGGCTCTGCTTCTTTTCTTCTCTCTGACTACAACCTGTCTTCTTCATTGGAAATTGGAAACATAAATTGTATTTGGGGACATAGAAGTAAATCCCGTTGGCATCACTGCTTGTGTATTACTCATACATGGAACAGGTTCTTGTTAGCTCTATTATTCATTCCATGTAAAATAAAGAGAAGACCAAGACGGTCGAGGCATCAGCTTAAAGACTGTAAGAGACAGGACGGTTCTGCTTATTTTGCAAATTTATCAGTTACTGTGCATCCACTTATCTTCCAGACGGGTAAAACAGATACCTTCAAGGCCATGGATACATAATTTAGCTATAAAACATTTTATTCCCTTAAAGGGAATATCCATTTATTTATTTTTATTCCCCCCTAGCCAGCAGTACCTGTGAAGAAATCTCTACTCACTTTTTCCTGGGCTCTTGTCATTGGACTTCCATCACTGTTAATAAAGTTCCGCATGGGCGGGGTCACAAGCACCTCTGCAGCCAATAACAGGCCTCAGCGATGACATGTCTCCAAGTGACACATGATCCAGCATCCTATCAAAGCTGTTTATGTTTGATACCCAGACCCGAAACTTATTATTTTCCCTTATAACATGGTTATATGGGAAAATAATAGCATTCTAAATACAGAATGCTATGTTAACAGGGCAATAGAGGGTTAAAAAGGGGCCTTAAGGTCATCAAGGCTTGCTACTTAAAGAAGTTGTGCCATAATTGATGTAAACTATGAAAATCAGATATCATATCTCTTTCTAACAAAGATAGAACCACTCCTGTACCTTACATGGATTCAGGGCTGTCCCTATTTATTTTTCCAATTGTTCTGCAAGTTTTCGTTGTGTGAAAGTCTTTTCTCAGGGGTGTGTCCTTAACACTGCAACTATCTCCCTATCACAGCCAAAGGGGCATGTCCTTTCTGCTGCAGCTCTCCCTATCACATCTAAAGGGATCTATCCTTTCTGCTTCAGCTCTCTCCCTATCACAGCTCAAGGGGTGTGTACTTTCTACTGCAACGCTCTCTCTGTAACCATCAAAGCTTCTAACAAGATACGGCTGGTGGCAGTTGAAGGATGTAACTGAGCGCGTGCGACCACATCAGTTTGTGGTCATTACGATATAGGCTATACACCAGAGGGCATTATAAGGAAGTAAAGAGATTATCTTGCAACTGGAGTATTTTTGTAACAGAAATGAAACTACAAAAGTAACTAGTTTTTCATGCTTTTTTATGAAAATAACATTTAATGGTCAGCTGGTTCTCAATTCATTTGCCTGGTTCTCCAGGTACAATCCATTTCCGACTCTTGTCCACTTACTATTATGCATTATAGTATATTACCTTGTTTTTGACTTGGACCTAGTTCTTGACCCCCTATTTGCCAAGACCTCCTGTATAGCCTGAGTAGTACATGGGGTGCGTCCTGGATTCCAACCTTGTCTTCGTCCTTAACCTCTTTAAGAGTCCGAGTGGTCAGACAGATGGAGGAACTCCCTCTGTCCTCTGAACGGCACCCTGTGAACGCAATTGCAGGGTGCTGAGTAATTGGCATGGCAGGCGAGGGCCCCAGGCTGCTATGTTCCCCTATTCCATCCTGCTCGTCAGAATAGCGCTGCTCTGATGGCTCAATCTGTAGCTCTTATCTCTGAACTCCTGGCAGCTTATAAACACTCATTATTGCTAGATTCTTATCAAACTGATCCTTTTAGCGACAGTGTTTATGAGCTGTCAGGAAAGGACAGATAAGGGCTACAGTCCAAGCCATCAGAGCAGCTCTCTGACAGATGCCCCTGTAAAGCAGAATGCAATTGTCTGCAGATGCCCTGAAACTAAAAGCTGTAGAGGAAAACCTGTGTATTAAAAATCTTTATTAAAGACCAACTGAAAAAAAAAAAGATTTTTAGCCCAAAATGGGTAAAATACAATGATAAGAAATTGCCTCCAGATGTGTCCATTAGTGGTTAGTGAATCAAAGTCCACTAAGTGGACTTCCATCAGAATTTCAGGGAAAATCCGAATCACCGCAAAGCCGAATTTCCTTGTGCTTCATGGTAGCGAATTGTTTTTCCCTGAAATGGTGTAAAAAACAAACAAAAAAAAATCATACTTACCTCATCCATTTTCTTGCCGCCACCATCTTGCTTGAAGATCTCTCACAAAATCCAGTGCGCAGTGACGTATGGCGTCACCACGCCGTCGGGCATGATGACGTCATCACGGGCCACCCAAAATTTTGTGCCAGATCTTCAAGCAAGAGGGCGGCGGCCTGCACATTGCAAGCAAATGGATAAGGTAAGTAGGATTGCATATATGTATTTATTTATTTATTTTATACCCGATTATTACGGCATCTGAGGGGTACAATAACAGGGGATTGGGGCGGCACAATCACTGCTCCCTGTCACTGCACCCATCACTTACTTATAATACAAAGAAATGTGCTTTGTGACAAAGTAATTCATCACAAAGCGAAGATTTTTGTAAAATTTGGTGAAGCAGCCTAATCGAAATTTGCAATAGTTCCCTCATCTCTAGTGTCCATATAGCTTAACCTTTATATTGATTTATTCAATCATAAGACACTCACTGATCATACTTAAAGTGAACCTGTCACCAGGATTTAGTGTATAGAGCTGGGGACATGGGCTGCTAGATGGTCGCTAGCACATCCGCAGTACCCAGTCCCCTTAGCTCTATGTGCCTTCATTGCGTCAAAAAAAGGATTTTTGTGATATGTAAATTACCCTGATATGAGTCCTGTGTCCGGAGATGAGTCAAACTTCCTGAGCGCAGCACCGCCCCGCGTCCTCGGAATCTCCTCCTTACTGGCCGACGTCACATAGCTGGAGCGCCGAAATCTCGTGATGCGCGAGCTAGCGCATGCGTAGTTTGTTCCCTGTGCTGATGCCAGCACAGGATAGGAACATGATGCCGACACTGCGCATGTGCTAGCTCGCACATCGCGAGATTTCGGCGCTCCAGCTATGTGACGTCGGCCAGTAAGGAGGAGATTCCGAGGACGCGGGGCGGTGCTGCGCTCAGGAAGTTTGACTCATCTCCGGACACAGGACTCATATCAGGGTAATTTACATATCACAAAAATCCTTTTTTTGACGCAATGAAGGCACATAGAGCTAAGGGGACTGGGTACTGCGGATGTGCTAGCGACCATCTAGCAGCCCATGTCCCCAGCTCTATACACTAAATCCTGGTGACAGGTTCACTTTAAGTAGAACTGCAGATCTCTCTCAGCCTTGAATGTAAGGGCGGGTCCTGTTGACAATAACTTGTTTTCCGTCCTGCATAATGAAAGCCAGACGGATCCGTTATCCTTGCCTATAGACTTTTATCATAACGAATCAAAATGGAATGCCTCTTAAAGGCTTCCATTTTGCATTCCGTCTACAAATTCCGTTATATTCCGTGATAAACGGAACCTATAACGGAATGCCCGCCCTTACATTGGTGCCAGGTCCTGTACATGTGTCATTTTGTGACTCAAAATTTGCTCTTTTAATACTTTGTCTATCACATAGGCAGCCTTTGGTAGATCAAACTTCACATAAAAAAAAGCATAAAGCATCACATTTTTATGTAAATACAAGTGACTTTTTACTTGGAACGCTCCTTTTTTTTTTTGCTTTGCACATTCTTTTGTTAAACTTCAGTTTTTTAAGCGTTCATTATTCATTTTCTCGGTTGAGTGCCACCATGATACATTTTTCTTTATCCTACAATAACAGTGGGATTATGATCTATAATGAAATCAAGCTGAGTGAACTGACTCGCCCCTGCCACAAAAATGGAGCTATTTAAAATATTTATGTGTTAGAGGATATTTCACAACGGGTATCGGAGATGTTATCTTTTGCATATTATTATTCCTGTATTGATTCAAAGGCTTGGCTTGCATTCTTGGGTTATTCACATAACAGGAAATATTTGGGAACGGCAAATAAGATTTGTGTCAAATTGTCGCCTACTGTTCTGTCTGACTGAGACAAACCCCCTACCAGGGATAACATATAATAATTCTTCCGAATTGAGGTTTCCCAGAATATATTTCCCTAGTCAGGTAACATTTGGTACAAAAAATAAGAAAGCTTCTACTGGGGGGAAATGTGTATAAGTGTGTAGGTAACTGGCTCAATTATAAAATAGAGGATGGTTATTCATGGAGGGGTTAATTACCAGTGGGGTTCCACATGGATCACTGTTGTAACTATTATCAGTGAGATACCACATGGGTCAATAATGGGGGGGTCACTGTTACCAGTGGGGTTCCTCATGGGTCAATATTGGAGGGGTCACTGTTACCAGTGGGGTTCTACAAGGGTCAGTATTGGAGGGGTCACTGTTACCAGTGGGGTTCTACAAGGGTCAGTATTGGAGGGGTCGCTGTTACCAGTGGTGTTCTACAAGGGTCAGTATTGGAGGGATCACTGTTACCAGTGGGGTTTAATTAGAGTTATTAATGGAGGGGTCACTGTTACCAGTGGTGTTCCTCATGGGTCAATATTGGAGGGGTCACTATTAGCAGTGGGGCTCTACAAGGATCAGTATTGGAGGGATCACTGTTACCAGTGGGGTCTTACAAGAGTCAGTAATGGAAGGGTCACTGTTACCAGTGGTGTTCCTCATGGGTCAATATTAGAGGGGTCACTATTACCAGTGGGGTTCTACAAGGGTCGGTATTGGAGGGGTCACTGTTACCAGTGGGATTCTGAAAGGGTCAATAAAGGAGGGGTCATTGTTACCAGTGGGGTTCCTCATTGGTCAATATTGGAGGGGTCACTGTTACCAGTGGGGTTCTACAAGGGTCAGTATTGGAGGGGTCTCTGTTACCAGTGGGGTTCTACAATGGTCAATAATGGAGGGGTCACTGTTACCAGTGGGGTTCTACAAGGGTCAGTATTGGAGGGGTCACTGTTACCTGTGGGGTTCTACAAGGGTCAGTAATGGAGGGGTCACTGTTACCAGTGGGGTTCTACAAGGGTCAGTAATGGAGGGGTCACTGTTACCAGTGGGGTTCTACAAGGGTCAGTATTGGAGGGGTCATTGTTACCAGTGGGGTTCTACAAGGGTCAGTATTGGAGGGATCACTGTTATCAGTGGGGTTCTACAAGAGTCAGTAATGGAGGGGTCACTGTTACCAGTGGGGTTCCTCATGGGTCAATATTGGAGGGGTCACTGTTATCAGTGGGGTACCAAATGGGTCCGTATTGGAGGGGTTATGAACAACTGAAAAAAACTAGCCACTATATGTGCCCATAGACATGTATTAGGACAAAGCAAAAGGGAATTACTCTTAAAGGGTTCCGTTTTGCATACTGTCCTAAAATTCCATTATAACTCTATTATAACAGAACACTATAACAGAATTCTAGTGCTGTTGAGAACCCACCCTAATTGATACTGCCAGAAGAAAACATAAACACTGTAGACCCACCCCCAAGGGATTCAAGTTCTTCCTGCCAATCCATTGACTGTGGCCGGATATATGGAAGTTTACAATTCATTTACCTTATCTGCCACATTTATTTTAATTTATGCACCAGAATATTTCTTTGCAACAGAAATTCAGAACCAACTACACACATTGACGACAGAACAAAAGAATCCTGAATAAAACAGAGAATCTCTGATACAAAAGACTCATCTTCTCCATACGTTCATCATACAAAATAGAAAGCCTAGTTTTTAGGGTAGTCAGATGCAGGCTCGGACTGGCTCACCGGGGAGGCGGGGGAGTCCTCGGTAGGCCCCAGTCTCTTGTACCCGGAGATAAGACGGAGGAGTAATTAGTTCTCTTGTTTCTCAGGAGAGATAATTATTGTAGCCACTAGGTGGCAATATCGCACAGTAAGGCAACCTCCTACTCATGTAAATTGTACAGGAGGCCCCGCAGTATCTTCTAAGCTTCCCGGGCTGCTGGCAGTGAAGGAGGAGAGAACATGTCTGGCCATCCTCCTACCCTCCCTGCTGTCAGAAAACTGTGGCTGCTGAAGAGAAGGACTCCTCTGCGGTGCTGGGCTGATTTCTCAGGTGTATGACAGTAGTGAGCTGTAGGAGACTGTAAGGGGGAAATAGGGGATTTGTTTATAGTAGACACAGATCTATAATGTGTGCTGCTCTCTGCAGAGTTCACAGTGGCATTAGGGGGATTCTGCCCTAGGTCCCCTCAATGCCTCTGCTTTAGGTGCACCCTCATAAGTGCCCCAGCTCAAGATGCCCCCAATGCCCCCACTCTAAATGCACCCCTAATATTGCCTCTTCTCCAGTTAACCCCCTAATACCTCTGCTCCAGGATCACCAGTATTACCCTACCTCAGGCGACCCTAATGCCTCTGCTTTAGGTGCAGCCCCATAAATGCACCAGATGCCCCACACTAAATGCACCGCTAATATTGCCTCTTCTCCAGTTACCCCTGCTCCAGGATCCCCACTATCACTCTGCCTCAGGTGACCCTAATGCCCCCGCTTCAGTTATGATCTTCCGTTTGTGCCCTTTGCTCATGTTGATCCTCTAGCACCTTTGCTTGGGCTTTGTTAAAGATCACTGAGTTATCCCCGATCCTGTGGATAGGGGATAACTAGAAAAGTGGACACAGGCCCTTTAACAGGCGAGCAGTTCTATTTTAGTTTGAAACATGTTTTGGGGCAGATTTTTAATTTTTATTTTATTTTATTTTTTTACACCCAAAGAAAACCTTTAAGGATAGGGAATGTGAAAAGGTCCAACAGCTATGACACGACAGGTGATAAGTGTCTGATTGAAGGGGGTCTGACTGCTGGGACCCCCATGATCAAGGGAACATGGTCTTGAGACCCTTATGTACATAGATTGGCGGTAATGTAATTGAATGTCTCAGGACCCCTTTTTTCATGATCAGTGGGTGTTCCAGCAGTCAGACCCCAGCAATCTGATAGTTATCAGATTTATGCTTAAAGGGGTTAAAGGGTTTGTCTCACTTCAGTAAATGGCATTTATCATGCAGTTAATACAAGGCACTTACTAATGTATAGTGATTCTCCATATTGCCTCCTTTCCATTATATTATACACAGCTCGTATCCATGGTTTTAAAACCATTTAATCCAGCAGCGGTGGCCGTGCTTGCACACTATAGGTAAAGGTGTTGGCCTATGCGCACTTCCAGCCTTTCCCTATAGTGTGCAAGCACAGCCACCGCTGCTGGATTACACGGCGGTAATAACAGTCTAGGGCACAGATAGCATACCGTTAGCCATGGTGTACGGGGAAGTCAGTACCAGTGGAACAGAACACTCGACGCGTTGCGCACTCGCTCGTCAGGAGGTCACCTCCTGACGGCCGAGCGCGAAACGCGCGTCGAGGGTGTTCTGTTCCACTGGTACTGACTTCCCCCCGTACACCATGGCTAACGGTATGCTATCTGTGCCCTAGACTGTTTGATTATGTTATGCACATTCTGGCTAAGTTGTTTAGTTTTCTGGGGTTTATTATGACCTCCAACCTTACCGTTGCTTTACTATTGAGTGCTTAACCATTTTTGTGGTGTGGGGGACACTCAGTGTCAGTGGTGGTTCTTGGGCATTCATTCTGTGCTTCTCCACTGCACAATCAATGTGTATGTATTTGTCATCAATTGTCTATTTATTTATCTGTTAATAAATCTTTATACTTTTGTATACTTGGGCTGTGTCTTCTCTTGCTCTTGCTGAGCAATTATTGGATGTTGTTCATCTTTAATATCTCTGTTATCACTGTAAGTTCTCGTGAACACGACCGTTGGATGTTTTTCAGTCTGCAAATTGCGGATCCGCAAAACATGGATACCGGGTGTGTGCATTCCACATTATGTGGAACAGAACAGCCTCTAATAGAACCGTCCTATCCCTGTCTGTAATGTGGACAATAATAGGACATGTTCTGTCATTTAGCAGAACAGCTATGTGTAGATACAGACGCAGAATGCACACGGATTCATTTTATTTTATTATTTTTTTGCGGCCCCATCGAAGTGAAGTGAACGGTACAGACATGGAAAAAGAATAAGTTTGTGTGCAGGAGCCCTAAGGTGGGCCCCCAGAATCAGTTACACTGGTGGGCCCTAAGTACCCCAGTCCGACACTAGTCAGATGGTTCTCCAGTGAGCACAGTACGTTATTGTCACACACAAAATAGAGAGAGACAAAACCTCATACATGCAGTGCGGTAACCTTGAAATTATTATTATGTTCTGCCGGAACTGAAAATGAAAATTATATTCGTCTGCCTGGGATCAGGTGTTCTATACCGCGTTTCCTTGATCATTTCAACCCCATTTGAAATGTGGTTCCTTGAAGAGGGTCGTGCGCTCATTTCCTCTATTATTAGCGACATACTCTGAAATTCGATGTTCGGGACAAAGGGTCTCATGGTAAAGGAAAGGTGTAGCCTCAACAAAACATTTCAAAAAAATGTATAACCTGATATTTAAAAAAATAAAAACAATTCAGCCTGGTGCTTGAAATAGTTTTATTTTGCATAAGGTATATGTATCCATGTATCTATTTTGATACGTGTAGATTGCATATCGTTTTTGCTATGTTTTGTTCTTTTTTTATTTGGCTGTTCAGTGACTTTTCGCCTACAGAAGGTCATTGAGAACGTTTTTATATTGATTTGACTGTAAATGATCATTTGAAAAGTTTCAGGCAGGGGAACACAAGGTCTTCTACCTGCCCCACTTCTACCCTTTCTCTTAGAACCCTCTCTTAACTTCTTCATGTTGACAATATACAGATTTACCCCCAATTGACCCCCTAGATTTACCAGCCATCGTCCCTGCCTGAAGAGCTGCCTAAGGCTACTTTCACATTAGCGGCAGGGGAGTCCGTCAGGCTGTTCCGGAGGGTGAACAGCCTGTCGGATCCGTCCTGCCGCTAGTTCACGATTACTGCTCCATCCCCATTAACTAAGATGGGGGCGGAAGCGGAGTTCCGGCGGCAGTACGGCAGCGCATGGCGAGAGGCCGCCAGACTAAAAGTACGACATGCACACCCTGTGAGCAGTGATAAAAAAAAGAGTGGCTACAGAAAGAACATGCCCCTGAACAGTGATAGGAAGAGAGCTGTTGCAGAAAGGACATGCTCACTGAGCTGTGATAGGAAGAGAGTCACAGCAAATTGGACACGCCCTGTGAGCTGTGATTGGGAGAGAGCTGCAGCATGGGCATGCTCCCTGAGCTGTCAGCCTGAAGAGAATCTAGCAGAACCATAGGAGCAATGACTGGGGAGATTTCTGGATCTGTTTAAAATACAGGGCTGGTTCTAGCTTTGTTAGAAGGAGATTGTCGTGTCCTGTATGATGTCTGATTTTCATTTACTACAATCATAACATAACCCCTTTAATGCTGCATATATCTGAAAAACATGGCTGCCTTCTTCCAGAACCGGCTCCACTCTTGCCTGTTGTATGTCAGTTGCATTGCAGTTCAGTCCCATTCACTTAAAGAGAGATCTGCTGTAATACCAGCTACAGCCAGATGACAAGAGTGGCACTGTTCCTGGAGAAAAAAAAAAGGTGTGTTTTCCTAAACCTATATAATCTCTGTTTAAAACAGAACATATATATCAGGTTTGTTTGAAATCAAATGACCTCCAGTAGATGTTAATTCTTCGAATTAATGCAAAATTCACCCACCAACTAATGCAAACTATAGCCCTTTATAGACATGTTTACCCTGATAAGCTATTCAGGTTTGCATTCAACAACCCTTTTTATTCTATCTCAGATGTCTGGCACCAATATATCAGACACGTCTTTTATTTTTTTTTTCTACTTAGGATGTGGCCTCTGGGTCTGTCAAATTCTTTATAATGCAAAATGAAGACATAAAATTCTAGGATGAATCTCTGGAGTTTAGTCAAAAATTAAACAGAATAATGGCATCGATATAGCAACTTCTCGTTGCTTGGAAACAGCAGGGTGTTTGTATTCTCCACCTTATTGCCCGTTGTCCCTGGCCGGCCGAAAGCTGAACCTTGGAGGCTAGACCAGGCAATGGCCGATCTTATGGACATGCTCATTAGACCAGGCCATGTGTGCCAGGTCTTCTCATTACTCTATATAATTATTATTATTATTATTATTATTATTATTTGAGGCGACATCTACTGTTATAGGGGCTTGCAAGAAAGATAGGAGGGGAGCATTTACCACCCGTTCTACATCCACGGGCCATAGACTCATAGTCCACACCGTGGGATGCCTGAAAAATTGAAAATGTTGGCAGACCCTCTAGTGGTAGATGTTGCTGCAGGTTAGGGTACATGCAAAGCATATTAATGGCTATGTTTTATATGCAATTGTCAAATTCCCATAAAAAGGAGTTTAGAAAAGTTTACCTTCTTAACCGCTTCAGCCCGCCTAGCTTAAACACCCTTAATGACCAGGCCACTTTTTACAATTCCGCACTACACTACTTTCACCGTTTATTGCTCCGTCATACAACTTACCACCCAAATGAATTTTACCTCCTTTTCTTCTCACTAATAGAGCTTTCATTTGGTGGTATTTCATTGCTGCTGACATTTTTACTTTTTTTGCTATTAATCAAAAATGACCGAAATTTTTGCAAAAAATGACATTTTTCACTTTCTGTTGTAAATTTTTTTTAAAAAAACTACATTTCTATATAAATTTTTCTCTAAATTTATTGTTCTACATGTCTTTGATAAAAAAAAAAGTCCAATAAGTGTATATTTATTGGTTTGGGTAAAAGTTATAGCGTTTACAAACTATGGTGCAAAAAAGTGAATTTCGGCATTTTGAAGCAGCTCTGACTTTCTGAGCACCTGTCATGTTTCTTCAGGTGCTAGAATGTCAGGAAAGTAAAAATACCCCCCAAATGACACCATTTTAGAAAGAAGACACCCCAAAGTATTCGCGGAGGGGCTTGGTGAGTTCATGTATCATTTCATTTTTTCACAAGTTAGCGGAAAATGACACTTTCTGAGAAAAAAAAAAAAAGTTTCAATTTCTGATAACTTCTGGCAAAAAAAAAAAAAATCTCAGACGGACTCACTATGCCCTCAGTGAATACCTTGGGGTGTCTACTTTCCGAAATGGGGTCATTTGTGGGGTGTGTTTACTGTTCTGGCATTTTGGGCGGGGCTAAATTAGAGCCGCCATGTAAAACCTAAAGGTACTCGTTGAATTTGGGCCCTTTGCACCCAGGCTGCAAAAGTCTCACTTATGTGGTATCGCCAGACTCAGGAGAAGTAGGGCAATGTGTCTGGGGTGTATTTTTACATATACCCATGTTGGGTGAGAGAAATATCTCTGTAAATTGTCAACTTTGTATAAAAATTTTTAAAAGTTGTTGTTTACAGAGATATTTTTCACACAAAGTATGGGTATATATAAAAATACACCCTAAAACACATTGCCCTACTTCTCCTGAGTACGGCGATACCACATGTGTGCCACTTTTTGCAGCCTGGGTGCGCAAGGGGCCCTAAAACCAATGAGTACCTTTAGGATTTCACAGGGCATTTTTACGCATTTGGATTCCAGACTTCTTCTCACGCTTTAGGGGCCCCTAAAATGCCAGGACAGTATAAATACCCCACATGTGACCCCATTTTGGAAAGAAGACACCCCAAGGTATTCTGTGAGGGGTATGGTGAGTTCATGTAAAATTAGATTTTTGTCACAAGTTAGTGGAATATGAGACTTTGTAAAAACAAAATTAAAAAAAAAAAAAAAAATTTCCGCTGACTTGTGCCAAAAATAAAAATTCTGTGGACTCACCATGCCCCTCACGGAATACCTTGGGGTGTCTTCTTTCCAAAATGGGGTCACATGTTGGGTATTTATACTCACCTGGCATTTTAGGGGCCCCTAAAGTGTGAGAATCCAAATGCATAAAAATGGCCTGTGAAATCTAAAGGTACTCATTGGTTTTAGGGCCCTTGTACCAGGCTGCAAAAGTGTCACCATGTGGTATCGCCGTACTCGGAGAAGTAGGGCAATGTGTTTGGGGTGTATTTTTACATATACCCATGCTGCGTGAGAGAAATATCGCTGTAAACGACAACTTTACATTTTTTATTCAAAGTTGTCAATTTACAGAGATATTTCTCTCACCCAGTATGGGTATATGTAAAAATACACCCCAAAACACATTGCCCTACTTCTCCTGAGTACGGCGATACCACATGAGTGACACTTTTTGCAGCCAAGATGCGCAAAGGGCCCAAATTCCAATGAGTACCTTTTAGGAGGGCATTTTTACGCATTTTTCTTCTCACGCTTTAGGGCCCCTAAAATGCCAGGGCAGTAGAAATACCCACATGTGACCCCATTTTGTAAGAAGACACCCTAAGGTATTCCATGAGGGGCATGGCGAGTTCATAGAAGATTTTCTTTTGGCACAAGTTAGTGGAAATTGATTTTTATTGTTTTTCTCACAAAGTCTCCCTTTCCGCTAACTTTTGACAAAAAGTTTAATTTTTCATGGACTCATTATGCCCCTCAGCGAATACCTTGGGGTGTCTTCTTTCCAAAATGGGGTCATTTGTGGGGTGTTTATACTGCCCTGGCATTTTAGGGGTCCTAAAGCGTGAGAAGAAAAATGCGTAAAAATGCCCTCCTAAAAGGTACTCATTGGAATTTGGGCCCCTTTGCGCATCTTGGCTGCAAAAAAGTGTCACACATGTGGTATCGCCGTACTCAGGAGAAGTAGGGCGATGTGTTTTGGGGTGTATTTTTACATATACCCATGCTGGGTGAGAGAAATATCTCTGTAAATTGACAACTTTGAATAAAAAAATGTAAAAAGTTGTCGTTTACAGCGATATTTCTCACACCTAGCATGGGTATATGTAAAAATACACCCCAAAACACATTGCCCTACTTCTCCTGAGTTCGGCGATACCACATGAGTGACACTTTTTGCAGCCAAGATGCGCAAAGGGCCCTAAAACCAATGAGTACCTTTAGGATTTCACAGGCCATTTTTACGCATTTGGATTCTCACGCTTTAGGACTCCTAAATGCCAGGGCAGTATAATACCTCACATGTGACCCCATTGTGGATGAAGACACCCAAGGTATTCCGTGAGGGGCATGGCGAGTTCACAGAAAAAAAAAATTGGCACAAGTTAGCGGAAATTGTTTTTTTTTTTTTTTACAAAGTCTCATATTCCACTAACTTGTGACAAAAAAATTTTTTGCATGAACTCACCATACCCCTCACGGAATACCTTGGGGTGTCTTCTTTCTAAAATGGGGTCACATGTGGGGTTTTTGTACTGCCCTGGCATTTGAGGGTCTCCGCAGTCATTACACGTATGGCCAGCATTAGGAGTTTCTGCGATTCTCCGTATATTGAGCAGACGGGTAATGAGATTTTTTCCGTTCAGCCTCTGCGCTGAAAAAAAAATGAACGGCACAGATTTTTTCATTCGCGTCGGTCAATGTGGATGAAAAAATCTCTGCCAAAATCAGTGACTGCGGTGCGGTGGGCTGGGCGCTAGCTACCTAACAAGTAGCTAACTAACTGGCGGTGATAAGGGACCCTTAGGCCCCATTCACACGTCCACAATTCTGTTTGCGGAACGGAATTGCGGACCCATTTATTTCTATGGGGACAGACTTTGTCCCGCTCGGATCCGGAATTACGGATCCGCGCTCCGGTCTGCACTTCCGTTCGCAAAAATATAGAACATGTCCTATTCTTGTCCGCACTGCGGACAAGAAAAGCATTTTCTATATAGTTCTGGCAATGTGCGGATCTGCAAAATGCGGAAAGCACATTGCCGGTGTCCGTGTTTTGAGGATCTGCAGTTCGGATCCGCGGATCGAATCCGCGGATCGGATCCGCGGATCCGTGAATCCACGGATCCGTGAATCCACGGATCCGTGAATCCACGGATCCGTGAATCCACGGATCCGCAAAACACATATGGACGTCTGAATGGAGCCTTACAAGGGGTGTGATCAATGACAGGGGGTGATCAGGGGTCTAGATGTGGTGATCAATGGGTTAATAGGTGAGGGGGGTTAGTGTAGTGTTTGGTGCAACTTTACATAGTTACCTGGTCCTCTGGTGGTCGATCCCAGCAAATGGGACCACCAGAGGACCAGGTAGCAGGTATATCAGACGCTGTTCACAAAACAGCGTCTGATATACTTGTTTGATGCGATTTATATCGCATCTACAGCCTGCCAGCGATTGATCATCGCTGGCAGGCTGTAGTACAACTCTTCAGACGCGCGAACGCGCACAGGAAGTCTCGCGTCTCGCGAAATGACGCGCCGCCGCGTCCGATCAGAAGAACAGGACCGCCCGCAGGACGCAATCCTGCGTACGGCGGTCCTGAAGAAGTTAAAAGGGGCATCCTAATTAGTGGGGTCTCAAGCTGTCAAGACCCCCACTAACACTTCGAAAGAAGCTTTAGGCTACGTTCACACTTGCGCGGTTAATTCCAGTATTCCTTTGCAGCAGAGGATCTCAATACCGGAATTAGGCCTATTGCACACAAACGTTTGTTTTTTTCCCGTTTAAGTTACGTTTTTTGCGTTCCGTATACAGTCCGCATACGGAACCATTCATTTCAATGGGTCCGCAAAAAAAACTGAATGTACTCCATATGCATTCCGTTTCCGTATTTCCGTTCAAAGATAGAACATGTCCTATTATTGTCCGTATAACGGACAAGGATAGTACTGTTCTCTCAGGGTCCAGCTGTTCCCTTCCGCAAAAAACGGAATGCACACTGACATCATCCGCATTTTTTGTGGATCCGCTCTTTGCGGACCGCAAAATGCTGAAAAAGCCATACGGTCATGTGCAATAGACCTAAATGTGATTTTGCACATCAGGATGCATCCGTTCCGTTAGGATGCGGTTGTGTGAAATCTAAACAGAAAAAAAAATGGATCTGTCACTAAATACATTGAAAGTCAATGGGTGACTGATCATTTTTTTAGGCTCCTAAACAAACGGATCCATCACTATTGACTTACATTGTTTTCAGTGATGGTTCTGTTTTTTTTCCGTTTTTACGGCTAGACACAAAATCGGAGCTTGCTGCGGTTTTGTGTCCTTTCAAGGAAGACATCCTGATGCATCCTGAACGGATCTCTTTCCATTCAGAATGCATGAGGACTAAACGGAAACGTTTTTTTTTTTCCAGTACTGAGATCCTCTGCCGGATCTCAATACCGGAAAACAACAACATAACTGTGAAAGCAGCCTTAGGTAGTTCTTGATTTTTTCATGCAAAGCTAGACTCCCAGCCACCCACTGTGAAGGCAACTACAACACAACCCCATTCTCTTCAGTGGAGCTGTGTTGTAGTTCCCTGCACAGTAGATGACCAGGAGTGCTGCCAAAGGGACCCTGTTTTCAGGATCAGTGGTGGTCCTTAAACCAGACCCTACGAAAGTGTTTTAGCATATCATAGAAATAAGTAATAGCATTGTAGGGTTGTAATTAGAAATGAGCAAAGTTTTGAAAAATTTGAATTGCCAACTTCGCCAAAGTTCACCAAGAAATTCAATTCATTCCGAACCGCTATAAATCAGGTATACCCAGGCCACACTGCTTTAAGGTACGACCACATGGAGCTGCCATGGCGCCGGCGGGTTGGGACCATGCTGCAGTGAAGAACCGAGTGACCAATGAGCCCCTACTGCCTTTCATGTAATAATAAAGACCGCATTGTATAGCCCTTTCTCATTGTTAATAGATGCGCGGCACCGTTAATGCACCTTGCTGGTATGGGGTTTGGCTGGTTAGGTGGGATCACAATATGCATATTATTGCTGTTCTGGCCTACAATCTCCTGCAGGTTATCTGACAGTAAACACTGAATATTAATCAGCTGTTTCATACCCACTTCTCCAACCCCAGCGCTCTCCTGCCCCACAGGTGGGAACCCTTCTTCTGCCACCTGCTTTTCCTCCTTGTTCACATCATCTAATATTGATGAGAAACATCATAAGAAACATCCAGCTCCTCTTCTCTCTGCATCTTGCTGACTTTTCTAGGATATGGAGACTTTGAAGGATCATTTGGAAGAAGTAAAACCAGCAAAAGATGAGGATGGTCATCATTAAGACCTGGTTCACTTAAGCAGTGCAGACTGGATGGTATTGGTTGGGACGTTGGCATAATAAAGGCTTCCATCTTATTGTTAATGAATTACATATCTTAGTTTCCTGCTGAATAAGTAAATGTAGGAATAAATAGAACTGACGCAGTTTAAGTCTCCCTGCACTCTTCCTCTCCAATATTCTTCTATTAATCGTTTTCAGCAACACTGTCCCTAGCGCATGAGTGCTTGCCACGTCTCTGTCTATGCTTAGCTCACAGGACAATAGCGGAGACCGCGAGGGATGAGGGTTTTATCGGGCTGTGACATCATACGGGATTGCTATCTGCGGATTGCCTGGCTGCACGGCATCATGGGTGATCTTGCTTTCCAGGCTTGTCTTCTCTACACTTAGTTTCGCTTTGTAACATGCATGAAATTACCCCTTTAAGCATTACTCAATGAGCTGTCTGTGTAATGCAGGACAGGATCTAGAAGAAGACCTCTTTTTTTAAATGCTCTCCACTCTGGCCCAGAGATAAGCATGAGGGGGTGGGTTATCTCCTGTCAAAAATTCTCTATTAGGGTACAAGGGCGTTCTCTCATTCTGGACCACCCTATAGGAGCTAAAATGGAGAGCCGCTCTGTATGAGCATCTTCAGCCATCCTTGTGTTGGATGTTTGCTGAGGAGCCAGGAGTGGAACTCAAGGTCATCAGTAGAATTTTGAAAGCCATTATTTCTGAAGAAACCACCCTTTTCACTTACAATTTCCTAATAGGATATAAAAATGTTTTTCAAAATTGGACAACCCCTTAAAAAGGGAAGGTACATATCACCTAAATTAATGCTTAAAAAGGACCCTTGGAGAAGGCAAGAAGAGCAAAATATGGAGACTTCACATCACAACATCACATAGACATCTGAGGCTGGGTAAATGGAAGATCTTTTATCGACCCTCGATGTCAATGAGAGATCTTCATGTACTTATCCCGGTTTGGTCCAGTATTTTGGTCCTATATATACCATATATGGTATTCAGCTTATCGAGCTTCATCAATGATCTAGTCTTTGGTATGGTGCCTAAATATGGTGGTATTACTGTATTTCATTCCGGTTGGATGTGAAAACTGATGGGAGGTTCTTCATGAAGTCAAAATGATGAAATTTGGAAATTCAAAACGGATTGGAAAAAAAATAAAATATTCTTTCCCTTTAAAATGTCAACCCGCCCAGCAAGAGCTAATTGTGTTTTCAAAACCCAGCGTATCAATCTTGCTTCTCTATACATATTGTAAATGAAAAGATAAAGAATGCAATTATCACATACACCTACACCCGGCACGCATTCTCCAAACCCATATGCATTTCAATAACACATGTCTACTCTTCCGGATCTTTTGCAAGCTTATATCTGTTTCAGTAATAACCTGGTTAAAAACCAAAGACATCCCCGATGGAGATGTATTAAAATAATTATGGAGTAATTTGCATTCCTGCAACGTCTTCCTAGAAAGCGCGCATGCAGACCATCACTCCTTGGAAATGAATATCTGCTATCTACATGCTATACATAATCATTAACATTAAACCCCTGTGTTCCACCTAAATACAGTATTCATTTATTATTCTGTTACTTAAATCCAGGATCATTCAATTTGCCTCACAGCTTCGGTTCGTTGTAACCATGGCAACAGAATCTTTGCAATAGGCCGACAGAAAAAAAAAAAGAGAAAGTTGCTTCTATCTGTATAAAGCAGAGTTTGGCAGGTGGAGACAGTAGAGCCGTTCTATGCACTTGTTTTCTTTCTTTTCAAATCTATTGTATCTATAGAAAAGTAGTTCTACTGGTTCGTATTTTTCAAAAAGTTTGGATTCACAATTTTTTTTTTTTAGAGAGAGCGAGCCTCTAGTACGCCGAGTATGTCTGTGCAGTATTGTAGGCCAGGTGAAGGTCCTCAGGGTTTCTGGGAAAGATGTTCAAATTTGCTTTCCTGAACCCATCTGATGCCAGCAGGTGTTGGCCATGATAACTTGCATATATTTTCCCCAGAAATTAAGATAGACGTTGTCTAGCCTTACAATAATCATCACATATATCAACTGGTCTCTATAATAGAAATAGTACCCGCCCGAGGTTCCCCTTAAAGCGGTTGTCTCACTTCAGCCAATAGCATTTATGATGTAGAGGAAGTTAATACAAGCCACTTTCTAATGTATTGTTATTATCCATATTCCTTCCTTTGCTGGCTGGATTCATTTTTCCATTACATTATAGGGTAGCTCATTTCCATGGTTACGACCACCCTGCAATCCATCAGTGGTGGTCATGCTAGCACACTATAGAAAAAAGTGCTGGCCTCTCTTGTGGCTGGGACCGGGGGAGCTCACTTAGGCTGGTCCTTTTTCCTATAGTGTGCATGCACGACCACTGCTTCTGGATTGCAGTGTGGTCATAACCATGGAAATAAGAAGTGTATAAAGTAATAGAAAAATGAATCCAGTCAGCAAAGGAAGCAATATTCACAATCACAATACATTAATAAGTGGCTCATATTAACCTCCTCTACATAATAAATGCTATTTGCTGAAGTGAGACAACCCCTTCAAGGTCTTTATACTAGAAACGCTGTTCTCTGCTGCCTTACTCTGATAAAGGGCTTTTGTCCTAAAAGAGCTAGCTGCAGATGTGAGGCTGGCTTAGCTATTTTCCTAGCTTCGCTACATAATCATGTTCAAAAGGCAGAAAAGCATCTCTGCCAATCCACTGTGCGAAAATAATGCAGCACTCATATGGATGCTGTGTTCTCCTTAATGTTGCTTGGCAGTAGCAAGTAGTTATAACTCCTGCTGTCCCAATTCACCTCAATGGGGTGGCCCCTTCCTCTTTACCATCAGTATAGCAAAAACAGACAACCCTTTCAAAAATTGTAATTACACTATTTTGATCAACTTTAGATGAACAAGGGAGACCTCCAAAGGAACATTCAAGAAAAAGTGAGACAAGAGAATTACAACAACCCACAATAGAAATAACGGTCAGTGACATTATGAAGATCACTTAAAAAAGTTGTCTGACAGGATCACATTTTTTAAATATGGGGCAGAAAGAGCTTTTAAAAAAAAAAAAGCATTCACCAGTATATACTAAACATTAAAACACTGGACAAGACTGATATGGGAAAGGAATTAAAGTGTAACTGTTTTTTCATTTGATTTTTAATGTATATTGTAGGCACAGAGATGTTAAAATATATTTCATTAGGGGACACTGTTTCTTTGTACTAGAAAACAGGGTGCGAAGAGTCTTTAGCAAAGTTCTAAAGCTGGCCATACACATTAGTCTTTTGTTGGTCGAACACGCCAAGAATGGCAGGTTCGGCTGACACACTAATGGGTGTGGGAAGCTCAAGGATGGGGTGAAATACATATTTTCGCTCTATCCTTTTTGTTCATCTGGGAGATAAGCTGCCACCAGAAGTTTCTGGCAGAGGCTTCCTCTGCTATTCCTATAGTATACGCATATTTGTTCGGCCGAGTGAAACGATTGTTCAGACGAAAGCTATTGAATGTATATGGGCAGTTTAAAGGCTATGTATAACTTTGGGGGGCAATTTTCTCATTATTAATTCATTGTACTCATTTTGAGCTAAAAAAGTCATCTTTTTAGCTGTTTTTTTAAATGTTGAACCCCTGTCTCTGTGCAGCCTTGAGTTTCTCTAGTAGCATGCTCTGAATTTTCACTCTGTTCCATCAGGCAGCTCAGCTGATGACTCCTTATCTCTGGTCTCTGACCTTCTACCCCCTCCTAACACCCTTTATAGCCTAATTCTTATCTTACTTAATTCTTATCTTTGATGACCGGCGCAAAGTGAAAGTACCATTCACACAGCTACACGAACAGTTAACTCTTTGTGACAGAATGGCTGAATATTCATAGTTATACCCAGGACTGTGACTGTTATAAGGGAACAACCTCTTTATCAAGAGGAGAGAAGGTTTTTAGACAAACATAGAAGAGGATTTTTTTTACTGTAAGAGCAGTGAGACTATGGAACTCTTAGCCAGAGGGGTTGTGTTGGTAAACCTACTAAAAGAGTCCAAGAGGGGCCTGGATGCATTTCTATAGAGTAATAATAAGACGGGTTTCAGGGTCATTGATGCATGGAGTTTGGCAAGGAATTTGCTTTCTAAGATGATCAAAACAGCTAATCGACGGGGGTCCCAGGTGTCAGACCCCCATCGATCTCAGAAAACCCCTAAGCATGTGTGCAAATTAAGAATGCTTTGAAAAATAGAAGTGTTAATAGTTTATTTTTATCAAATAGCAAAATGCTAAGTGAATGAACAAAAGAGAAATCAAAATCTAGTCAATATTTGATGTGACCACCCATAGCCTTTAGCATCAGTTCTTCTAGGTACACTACACACAGTTTTTAAAGTAACTCAGCAAGGACATTGTTCCAGACATCTTGGAGAACTAACCACAGACCTTCTGTGGATGTAGGCTTGTTCAAATCATTCTGTTTCTTTATCTAATCTTAGACAGACTCCAGGATGTTGAGACCAGGGCTCCATGGCAGCCAGATCATCACTTTTAGCACTCCTTGTTCTTCTTTACTGTGAAGATAGTTCTTAATGACATTGGGGTAATTGTCCTGCAGAATAAATTTGGAACCAATCAGAAGCCTCCTTTATGATATTGCATGATGGAGACGTATCTGTCTGTATTTCTCAGTGTTGAGGACTCCATTTATCCTGACTCAATCCCCAACTCCATTTGTTTAAATGCAGTCCACTGTAAGTCCTGGGGAGAGGGGGTTCTTGAACACCCATAAAAATAACGCCTACTGCCAGTCTGGTCTAGACCCCCTTTTTCTAGGTGTCCAACTGCAGCTGCACAGTCTCTTCTAGAATACATACTGCCATGAATGTGTACTACACTGCTGTATGGAAATCTCATATGAGTACCAGTGAGGTTGGCGAAGTGTTCCCCGTGAGCTATTGTAATGCTAAATAAATTATTTCCATTGATGCCGCGAGCTTTCAGATGGCTCCCATGGCAGCCGCCTGTTCTGCCTATTCCTAATCCTGATCCGACACAAAACCAACTTGTTTGATAAATCTCCTGTAATTTATTCCTGCCAACAGTATTGCACATTTACCATTCTCACAGCCAGGCAGAAACCAGGATAAATCAGTGATTTAATGAAGTGAAGTACTTTGATGTTTGTCTTTTGCATGGGCGAGTACTTTAAGCAATAAATTACAATTATGTAAATATTAACGCCCTACGGGGAGAAATAGTTCTATTCGCAATGATTAAAATATATAGGACGATTCAATTTGCCAACGACAATGACGGTGTCTTATAAATTTTCAGATGTTATTCATTATGGAGAATGGGGAAATCTGTAATATAATCCATTATCAAAATTTATTGAAAGAGGTACTTGGAAGAATTATTTACATTGTATTTAAGGAGCTGGGTGCTCAACATGTCACCGTGCGTACCGATACATTTATTTTTAATGGGCTCTTCCATTTTTGTAGTCGACTGATGTTAATTTTTGAATAAGAATGTAATAGAAGGATAAATATGAATTAGAGACAATGGATTGGATTTGTCTTAAAGTGCATTTTTCATGTACAAGTGGGAGGAGAAACTATGTAACTCCTTCCATTCTCATTGTCTGAACAATGTTTCCCATAAATATCAATTGCATAAAAAAGTTAATAAGATGCATTCTAATCCTATAGGAGTTAAAGTTGGTAGAGACCCTTAGACCAGTGGTGTCCACCTGGTGATCCAGGGGTTGCGCACTAACCTTCATGTACATGATGTTTATCCGATAGGAGAAGATAATATATAAAGAGTTATCTTCTCTTTGCCGATAGGATGCTTGACTTGGTTATTTTGCCTTGTCATGTCCTAAGAGTTGTTGAAAAGTTGAACACCGACTCCTACGGAGTCACTTCTCAGAAGTGGTATGAGAAAGATGGTTCTCTTTCCCTATGAAATCACTCTTTGCATATTATTTTAACATAGACCATTAACACAAAGTCTCCCTACACTACTGGCCTTCTTATCTTAAAGGACATATTAGAACCTTTCTCAGGATAGGTCATCAATTTCAGATCAGCGGGGTCTGACTCCCAGGACTCCCACCAATCAGCAGTTTGAGGAGATGGCGGCACTTTAGTGAGTGCTATGGCTTCCTACTAGCCTTGTGACGTCATGTACATCAGTCCCATGGCCTAGGAGCAGCTCAGTCCCATTCAATGGAAGGACAGTGGGCATCCAATGGATGGCGCTGTCCTTGATAAGTTGCGTGTAGCACCACAGCCTCAAACAGCCAATCAGCAGGGATACAGGTGTGGGATCCCCACCGATCAGATATTGATGACCTCTTCTAAGGATAGGCCATCAATATCTAAATCTCAGAAAACCCTTTAAAGAGAACCAGTCCCTCCCCTAAGCTACATCCAAGGCATTTCACTCACTCTACCAGCCAGAATCCGACTCTTTCCTGATGAGGGGTATACATAGGCTGGTTAATCTCTACTTGTTGGTGACATGGACCCTCCCGATCAAAGCCATGGGCTGGGTTGTTTGAAAGCCTGAAGTGCAGAAGCAAGCAAGCAGTAGTGCCTTGTAGTGCCTGACCTCACTGAGAGTGGGACTCTGCTGAATGTTGACACATTTACATACTGTATAAGCACACTCTCCTCTGTTTAACCAGGTTTTCTGGCTAGGCACAGCATGAGGAATTGTTACCATTCCAGGCAGATATCTATGTTGTAATGGTGCCCCATGCCCATCCATTTCAGACAGCAGAGTATACGTCTACGACCAGCATTGAAGACACTGCTGCAAGGTGAGGGATTACAGCCAAGACACCCATCACCCGACTACAGTTAGGCCAGTAATGCCTAAATACTACAAAAATTGTCATCTTCCTAACTGCCTCCATATCCTTACTGGTGCCAGGAAAATTGCTCTTACAATTAGCTGCTAAGGAAGGTATTTCAAGTTCTATGCTGCACTTAGTAAAATATACTTTTATACATTAAGGAGGTCATTTATTAAACAGATTGCGGTCCTTTGCCCCGTAATCTGCGACTTTCTCCCTCTCATGCCAGTTCTAAAAAAGAACTAGTTATAGTCACAAGACTCACAAATCAGAGTGTGGATTCTCCAAATCAGCCATATTCTATCGATTTGCAGGGCCGGTGCAAGAATTTTTGCCGCCCTAGGCAAGATAAAAATTGACGCCCCCCCCCCCCCCATCAGATGATCTGCCCTTACGGTACTGTAGCGGCGACACGAAGCGCACGGCGTCATAGTAATCAATGACGCTGTGCGCAGTGTATGCTATATGTGTATAACAAACATATTTCACATGAAAACTTACAGTTGCTTGGCCCTTGGGGATCTCGGACACCACTTCACACTTTGGCCGGGGGATCGGTGTAGAGGTATACTGTGGGGATGGGCGGAGCTGATGATGTGTTTTATCCTAAAGAGAAAGATATCAGAATAAGGATTTGGAGAAGGATCAGAGGGATAGCAGAGCAGGGAGAGGCTGGTGCTGCTACTGGGGGTCATAACATGGGGGAGTAATAAAGCCCACCATAATACCCCCCCCCCCGTAGTAATAATTCTCCTTTTAACCTCTTAAGGACGAAGGGCGTACATGTACGCCCTCGTCCACACTCTAAAGATGGCGCCCGCTCCCGCATGGAGCGGGCGCCCGAGCTGCGGGTAAAAGCTTGATTCATCAAGCTGACACCCGCAGCTCATGTCCGCGACCGGCAGCGATGCCGATCGCGGACATTTAACCCCTCAGATGCCGTGGTCAATCCTGACCACGGCATCTGATCGTGCAAAAACCGAAAGTTTCACTTCGGTTTTGCTCGGCTCCCTGATGGCCACAAGGGGAGCCGAGCATGATAGTAGTACCCTAGGTTTCTGTGAATGAAACCTAGGGTACTACACAATATTCCTATGGAGCCTATGACTGTAATAGGCTCCATAGGAAATATGATATTTTCTCATATATTCCAATGCTATTGCATTGGAATATATGAGAATAGCAATCTGATGATTGCATCTTATAGTTCCCTATGGGAACTATAAGAAAGTGGTAAAAAAAAAAAAAAAGTTTAAAAATAAAAATTAAATAAAAAAAATATAAAAATTCAAATCACCCCCTTTCCCCAAAATGAAAATAAAATAAATAAAAAATAAAAAAATTACACATAATGGTGTCGCAATGTGCGAAAACGCCCATACTATAATAATATTAAAAATATTCACCATACGGTAACATAAAAACGGAAAGAAAGCGTCCAAATGGCTAATTCGCCATTTTTGGATGCTTCATTTCCTAAAAAAATGAATAAAAAGTGATCAAAACATCATACGCACCCCATAATGGTATCAATTAAAAGTTCAGATTGCCCCGCAAAAATGAGCCCCTACACTGCTCCATACGCATAATTACAAAAAAGTTATAGGGGTCAAAACATGGCGACAAAAAATAAAATAAAAAAATTCCCACTTTTAATTTTTTTTTTCACTATCAAAACGCAAGAAAAACTATACATATTAGGTATTGCCGGATTCGTACTGACCTGAAGAATAAAATTAACCAGTCAGTTTTATCGCAAATCGAACGTTGTAATTTAAAAACCCGTAAAACTGTGGTGAAATTGCTTTTTTTTTGCAATTTCACCCCATTTGGAATTTCCTTCCCGTTTCCCACTACATCACATGCAAAAATAAATGGTAGCGTTAAAAAGTACAACTTGTCCCGCAAAAAATAAGCCGTCATATGGCTATGTGAGCGGAAATATAAAAATGTTATGGCTTTTGGAAGGCAGGGAGCGCAAAACAAAAACGCAAAAATCCCAAAACCCCTGGTCCTTAAGGGGTTAATATACAGTGCAAAAAATACCCCCTTGTAATACCCCAGCTCAGCTAATGTCCCCATAATGTACCAGTATGAAATACCCCTATATAGTGCCCCTAGTAAATGCCCCCATAGTGCTCCTCTCCCGCCTTCCTCCTAGTGCCCCCATAATATAATACACAGTATATAGGGTATATCCCAATTCTCCCCCTCCAACATGGCAACACAGCTCGGTATTATTATTAATATAAAGGCCCTCTCTGTGCTATTATTATAATAACGGCCCCCTCTGTATAAATAATAATAATACTAATACAGTGGGGGCTATTAAGATAAGAATAGTACAGAGGGGGCCATTATAATAACAATATACAGAGGCGGCCTTATAACAATAATAATAGCCCGCCTTATGTGCCAGTAGTGCCCCCTTATGTGCCAGTAGCCCCTTATGTGCCAGCAAGCCCCCTTATGCGCCAGTAGCCCCCTTATGTGCCAGCAAGCCCCCCCCTTATGTGCCAGTAGTGCCCCCTTATGTGCCAGTAGTCCCCCCTTATGTGCCAGTAGCCCCTTTATGTGCCAGCAAGCCCCCTTTATGTGCCAGTAGCCCCCCTTATGTGCCAGTAGCCCCCCCTTATGTGCCAGTAGTCCCCCCCTTATGTGCCAGTAGCCCCCTTATGTGCCAGTAGCCCCCCCTTATGTGCCAGGCCCCCTTATGTGCCAGTAGCCCCCTTATGTGCCAGCAAGCCCCCTTATGTGCCAGTAGCCCCCTTATGTGCCAGTAGCCCCCTTATGTGCCAGCAGCCCCCTTATGTGCCAGCAAGCCCCCTTATGTGCCAGCAAGCCCCCTTATATACCAGTAGCCCCCCCCCCTTATGTGCCAGTAGTCCCCCCTTATGCGCCAGTAGCCCCCCCCCTTATGTGCCAGCAAGCCCCCCTTATGTGCCAGTAGTCCCCTTATGCTCCAGTAGCCCCCCTTATGTGCCAGTGACCCCCCTATATGTGCCAGTAGCCCCTTATGTGCCAGTAGATAGAATATTTTCGGACCCTAAATCGCATGGGCAATTCTCCAAAACGAACCAGCATCGAAATTTGTCACCTCTAACTGGGACCCCACCTAGGCTATCACTAAAACAAGGGACTCAACGACCATCAGATGAGTAAATCAATGGATACTGCTCCATGCATAACCTAAGCATAATGATGCCGATAGGTGCGAATATTGATTCATGAAAGATCCCTTTAATTATCATCAAGCTCTGCCTTAAACACAGCTCTACCTGGTAAATATACTTGACCAAGTAAATTGCGATAT
Organism: Bufotes viridis; assembly: GCA_033119425.1. Taxonomy (NCBI): domain Eukaryota; kingdom Metazoa; phylum Chordata; class Amphibia; order Anura; family Bufonidae; genus Bufotes; species Bufotes viridis. The sequence continues at coordinate 21,357,766 of CM065598.1, read as the reverse complement.
TTGTGAAAAGCAAAAAAAAACTAAACAAAAAAAAAACACATAAATATATCCCTCAGCATTACATTCATTTTTTTACCCGTCAAATAATAATAATTGCTGCAAAGCAATAATATAAAGTGGATGCATCCTGTCTGAGCTATAGCTGAGAATACGTGTGTGAGTTATCATGCCCTGATGCAGCGCTATCATGAATTATCTTCTCTTTGTACATTTAAAATTAGATTGGAGAACAGATGTGAAGGCTTAGAGGCTTAATTTTGAATTGTGCCTCCATTAACGTAGCCTTGGATGCCCCATCACTGTTTACTACTGAAGAGGATTCTTTCTCTTTAACTGGATTTCAGTTCCATTAAAATGCAACGATGAGAGCGATGTAAATGTATTTGTGCCTGGGTGTACGGCCTTGCAAATGCTGATGAAACTCAGATATCATGTGTCAAAGTAATCATTGCTTCACATTAACACACTGCATACCGGTAGAAATGGAAAGCATGCAGCAAATCTGTGCCCTATATAATGCAAGTAATGGGGAGAGCCACAGCTCTTAGGTCCTAATGCAAAATATGTATTAACCCCCTCTCCAAATAAAGCATTTATAATACTTTTGGTCAGCTAGGCATTTAAAGGGCATCTGTCAGCAGATGTCTACCAATGAAACTGGCTGACCTGCAGCTGAAGGCATCTGTGTTGGTCCCATGTTCCTATGTGTCCGCATTGCTGAGAAAAATTATGTTTTAATATATGTAAATGAGCCTCTAGGAGCAACGGGGGCGTTACCATTACACCTAGAGGCTCTGCTCTCTCTGCAACTGCCGCGCCCTCTGCACTTTGATTGACTTCTCCAGAAGTCTTGCGCTGCGCTGTGTGTTTCAGTACAGGAAAGGTACACACATTTCTACACAGGCTTCTGCTGTTCTCCTCCATTGAGTCTTTTAGGTCTAGAAGAACCTTTGATCATACGGCTTGAACATGTGATCAAAAGGTCTCTCGGAAATGCAAAATACAGCTAGGGTTTCACCACCAATGAGGTCAGGTGAGGCGATCGCATCAGGCAGCACCAGGTAGGGGCAAGAGGGGGGCAGCCGAAGGACCATGGGCTGAAGGGAAAGGGTTAGGTTAAGATGCGGTATTGGCATTGGGAAAGGAGGGGCGCCGTTTCAGTTTTCACCACAGGCAGCAGAAAGGCTAGATGCACCCCTGAATACAGTGATGTGTAGGGATTATTGTGCAAATTTCGACAAAAAAAGGTGAGAAACCCGCGATGTACAATAAACCTCTCAATTCATCCTCCATCCCTAAACTGCCCTGAATACAGTTGTGTGACATAACACAACAGAGCGGGCCTGAAGTCTAAATTGCCGCCCCTGTAGCCCTAGGAGAGTTCCGCCTGAGGCCACCGCATCACTTTGCTTCATGATCGGTGCGCCCCTGGTAACTGTGTTAAATTCAGCAGGTATATTGTGGAAATCAGTCGGCACTGTGTGAAGATACGAGGGTGCGCGGTCTTAGGGATGGTGTCCCGAACAATAATAATAATGATGCAACGGCACTCCAAACGGTTTGTATAGTTATTATTTTATTCTCACCCTGTGACGCGTTTCGGCACTTGTAGTGCCTTTCTCAAACAATGAAACACCGTAATAGCACACAAACTTAAATACCCCGCCAAAACTCTGGAGTCCTGACGTCACGTTGTCAGGGTAACCGGTTAAACAATTAAACCAGAGCTGACAGTATGTGTGGACTAAAGATCAGCAATACACCAGGGCAGTGTGTTAAATTTAGCAGGAGGAACCACAGAGAGAGTGTGAAGGAGCCATGCATTTCTAACGGTGACTTTAAGAAAATACAGCCCACAATCACTGAACATGAAGAGTTTTTATCAAATGCGGATATCAATAAAAATAATAATTACTTAAATTTCCACTTTACCTGGTGGGAGTAACATAATTCTAGCAGCAAAGCAAGACAATAAAGCGTTGTAATTTCCAACGTCGTTATTTCAGTTTGATTGATCCTGAGATGTTTGTTCATTTTGCAGACAGATTCAGAAGGAGTCCTTATAATTGAGTATTTCATGGATACAGTATTGAAAGCCGTAACCGCCGCTCCTCCATCATTGCAATTCTGAGTTCACTTTAAGACGAGACAATGAAATATCACATTTAATCAATGGCAGCAGCCAATTACTCCACTCCCTTTAGTATAATTTAAGTTCACATCTTTCCCGCTGCTTTGTCTCTGGTGTCCGTCCAATCATTTGTTCTAGGTAAACACACTAAATTACACTTTGCGAAGCTTTTCCAATCACTTGGGTTCCAATTTACTTCCATGTTTAGTTAGTAGTTTTTCAATTTCAGTCCCGGAGCTATGAAAGTTATCTTCTAAAGCTATCCAAGTTGATGAAAAGCATTTTTCATGCCAAGTACTAAAATGCAAGATATTCTATGTCAATTTTTGAAAAGACGTCTTTTGGTTGTGCGACACCACTTTACAGTTTGAAAGACGGATAAGCTAAGTTCACCTACTTTCACCAATTTTACCGTAACCAAAAAAAACACCATAGAATTAGTTTAACTCTTCTGTTGGTTACAGTTAGAGAGGAGCGAAGTATTGAAAAATTCAATTCGGCTGCTTTGCTGAATTTTACAAAAATATGGCTTTGTGACGATTGACGAATTACTTTGTCAAAAAACGCATTTGTTTGTAAGTAGTGGGTGCGATGACAGGGATCGGAGATTGCACTCCCCTCCGTGATTGTTCCCATCAGATGCCACGTTCAAAGCTGCTTGCAGCATCTGACAGTAATAATACAGTGTATTATTACCTATCCTTAGGATAGGCCATCAGTATCTGATCAGTGGAGGTCCGACACCCAGGACCCCCGCCGATCAGCTGTTTGAGAAGGCACCGTCTTTCTGACTAGACTGGCTTTCTCGCAGCTTAGCCTAGGCCACGTGATGTCATATTCATCGGTCACGTTGCTTAGGCGCAGCTTAGCCCTATTGAAATGAATGGAACTGAGCTGCGATACAAAGCACAGCCATTATTCAATGGACGGCGCTGTGCTACTCTCAGCACTGATGCTTTCTCAAACAGCGGGGGGCCACCATCAATCAGATACTGATGACCTATCCAGAGGACAGGTCATCAGTATAAAAGTCTTGGAAAACCCTTTTAAGACATAACTTGAAGCTTCTGGGTCCAAATACAAAATCTGTAACGAGGCCCACACTGACCTCGTGCCATTTCGCATTTTAAATAAAAAGTTGTTACAAGATATATCCTCGTGTCCAACCATATGATTGCTTTGATGTACTTAGGGTACTTTCACACTGTCGTTGTTGGTTTCCGACAGGCAGTTCTGTCGCCGGAACTGCCTGCCGGATCATTCAATCTGTATGCAAACGGACACCATTTGTAGACAGATCCGGATGCGGATCCATCTCACAAATGCATTGCAATACTGGATCCGTCTCTCAGGTTGTCATGCGGAAAAATGGATCCGGTTTTTATCTTTTTCACATTTTTAAGATCTGCGCATGTGCAGACCGGAAGACCGGATCCGTCAATGCGGTAATTTTAATGCCGGATCCAGAACTAATACAGTTCAATGGAAATTAATGCCGGATCCGGCATTCAGCCAAGTGTTCCGGAAAACGTAAGAGGGACTGAAGTGATGCATCCTGAACGGAATGCTCTCCATTCAGAATGCATTAGGATTAAACTGATCAGTTTTTTTCCGGTGTTAAGCCCCTAGGACGGAACTCAGTACCAGAAAGGAATAACGCTAGTGTGAAATTAAACTTAAAAGTGAAGCATCTTTGGAAAGGCTCGAATACCACGTACTAATAGGTTTAAAAAATAGATAAATTCATCTAATTCATCCTATTTCCATGCATGTTTAGATCCAGACAAAGGTAAAAACAAGAGTGCATTTACTAAATACTAGCCTACACCTAGGGAAAGACGTGCAATCTTCTTAATATCTTGACCATTGTCATATCCTGCAATAAAGTTGTCAACTGGGGTCTATAATTGACAGGCTCAGTCTACTATGTGCATGTCCTGCAGGAGAAAACTTATTATAAAGTAAATACGAGGAGGAGTCAAAAATGATGCCCTTTAATTTTAATCGACTTTCAGAGACTACAAATACATCATTTTTCGAACAAATCTACCTGCTTTCCAAGATACCTTGTCCATCTGTAAACAAGCGTTTGTATTCCCTTATCAAAAAATATTTTAGGCTGAGCTGTGAGCCACGAATGCACCGTAATCTTAACCACAGAGCCATGGCTGACTTACAAATGGTTTACCGCATAATCCACTGTTACTCGTCTATCCAACAGAATCAGTTGACGTGCGCACTCAACGTTGTCATCATTTATGGACAGATGTCCAGCTCCTTCTTCACTGTTGACATTTGTGCAAGCTGCCTTGTCCTTCTGTATCCATTCACACATAGCTCTTTGAGACAAAACACTTTCTCCATACTGTGCAAAGAGGTATCTCCAAGGAAAGAGAACCATCTCTCCAGCGCAACCCTGTAAAAGTGGCTCCAACTTTTTAACAAGCCTTGGGACATGACACAGTTAAGTAGCCAAGCCAAATATCCGTCCGTAGTCAGCTGTTTCGGGGTGCTGGCCCCGCATTGGGCTGGAGTAGGACTGGCTGATGCAGCTACGGTAGGGTACTCACTCTCTTTTAAGAAGAGCCAGTATCTTGCATGAGCTTCACACTCTTCACAAAGTCTTCAGTAAATAGCGGCATCAGGCAGACTGCTGGTATCCAGGGAAACAGGGTGGGGTATCACCTTTAACTCCCGCTTGGCCCCTTCACCCAACCTTGACCTATAACAAAAACACTGACAACTGTGTCACTTTATTGCTGGATGGTGATCGGCCACAGCTTCTTTATTAAAGCGGCAAACCTTAATAAACCATAATATCATAGCGGTATGCCAAACGCCGGACTCCCAGCGGGCAAGTTAAACCGTAATCATCAAGAGCGGTATGCCGGCCGCTGGACTCCCAGCGGGCAATTACGCCATCTTGTACCACCATATCTCCGCTGTACCCAAATGCCGCCAGCTGTGACTTGATAAACTCGACCAGAATTCACGTATCTCAAAAGCCGTAATCATCAGAGCGATATCCAAACCTCTGGACTCCCAGCAGGGCTCCTAAAAATTGAAAAACAAAGCAGAATAAAACAAGTATCCATAACCGATCATAACCTTGTATCTTGACCAGTCTCCCAAGTATATCCACAAAGGGAGGGAGGGAGGGCCAATTTGCTTCCACTGGCAAGAGGAAGTGCCAGAATATGGAGTGAGTATATGCAGCCTCCAGGATTCTCTGCCCCGCCCACATCCTGTCTAAGGAGCTCCCAGTGAATTAACCTCTTAATGGTCCTATTCTGCCATCTACTTTACTATTAACTCGAAGGGCCAGCACCCTAAAGCCCTAAGGGGAAAAGGGCGGAGGGGGGACCATCAGTCTCTGAGCACCCTCCTTATACAGTCGGGTGCTTGCCAGACTGCTGGTATCCAGGGAAACAGGGTGGGGTATCACCTTTAACTCCCGCTTGGCCCCTTCACCCAACCTTGACCTATAACAAAAACACTGACAACTGTGTCACTTTATTGCTGGATGGTGATCGGCCACAGCTTCTTTATTAAAGCGGCAAACCTTAATAAACCATAATATCATAGCGGTATGCCAAACGCCGGACTCCCAGCGGGCAAGTTAAACCGTAATCATCAAGAGCGGTATGCCGGCCGCTGGACTCCCAGCGGGCAATTACGCCATCTTGTACCACCATATCTCCGCTGTACCCAAATGCCGCCACGGAGGAGACCCGTTCTCCAACGGGCTCCGACCACCACCCAGCAGAACCGAGTCTGTTGAAACTCCCCAACAGGCCGGGAAGTGTCCCGACTAACATTCAAGAGGAAAATGCCATCAAGTCCCATTAAAAACCAAGGCCAATAGGATAAATAGTTGTATATAATGGGGCATAGCTGCCCACGATGAGAACCAAGTCTAACCACTTTACCCATCAATTGGTCAGACCACACATTGTAAGCTCCTGCGAGCAGGGCCCTCATTCTTCTTGTTGTAATAATCAACTTGTCAGTTGCTATGTTATTTATGACCGTTTGTCCATGAACCCCTGAATTGGAAAGCGCTATGGAATATGTTAGTGCTATTTAAATATATATACATTTATTTTTTTTTTTTTAATAATTATTACTGTGTACAGTTCTGGACTCCTGTGCACAAGGCAGACATAGCAGAGCTAGAGAGGGTCTAGAGGAGGGCAACTAAAGTAATAACTGGAATGGGGCAACTACAGTACCCTGAAAGGTTATCAAAATGAGGGTTATTCATATTAGAAAAGACGACCGAAGGGAGATCTAATAACTATGTATAATATATCAGGGGTCAGTACAGAGATCTCTCCCATCATCTATTTATCCCCAGGACTGTGAATGTGACGAGGGGACATCCTCTGCTTCTGGAGGAAAGAAGGTTTGTATATAGACAAAATAATTCTTCACGGCAAGAGCAGTGGGCTATGGAAATCCCTTCCCGAGGAAGTGGTAATGGTGAAGTCACCAAAAATGTTGAATCAAGTGGGGCCTGGATGTAACCCTGGAGAGTAAAATATTACAGACCATAGCTACCAGAGAGGGGTCATTGATCCAAAGAACTGGAACTGCTACACTATATAGCTGAATTTTCCCGATCACGGTGACAAACCACTGCCCCTTGAGCTATACCTTTGTATTGTATACACAACGCCTTCCCATATATGGCCAGAACAACCCACCCGGGAGATGACAACCAACCACCCTCCTACCAACCTCCTGAAAAACAGGGATCATCGCATGTCAGCACATATGAGGTCCAGAGCTCCAGAATGACAAGGGCAGTACCACAGCACGGGTATACCAACCACTTCCGGAAGAAGTTAAAATACCACCTGAAATCCCGGATCCCTTTGCCAAGACTGAACCAATCGAACCACCAGGAGCGCACACCGGGCCTGTGCTCCTGTCTCTCCATGGAGATATATACGAAAGGCCACCCATTGATCCACCAAACACCAAGAACCTGAAAGACAAAAAAATTAGCCCGAGCCTCAACATACAAAGAGGATCGTACAACCAGACCAGAAAAAGTTAAACCAAAAAGTTATTTATGTATTTGTTTATTTCAAGTTCAAGGTAAATTGTAAAACCCACTGAGGGGAAACATCCTGATGGGAAAAAGAATTGATCCCCACCCTGTGTGAAGTCATAACCCATCGAACCGACAGACCGGAATGAAACCGGGCAAAGGGGAGGTACACCCCTTTCTATTAACTTGATCGTCATGTATAGACGGCTACAATCCCGACTACTATTACCCCATAAAAAGATAACCACCCCCCAACGCAGTGCGGCCTCTTATGAAGAGACAAACACCCAGGAGAAAATACCAATCAGCCAGGACAGAAGGCTGAAGGAGACGGGACATGGCTATCCAGACTAAATGCCCCCTAACTAAACCCGAATTGCTTACCTAACAACGGAACAGTACAGGCAAATGAACCTTGGAGGGGCACCTTGCCGACCAGTAAAGTCCAGTCAGGAGGACCCGTCAGAGTGCCTGACTCACATCAAAACCCAGATCCGAATGGGAATAAAAGGCTGCAGTTATTTATTTATTTTGTAACCCCATGAATTGTGCTTATATCAAGGCTCTCCTCTGAGCGACGTCCGCGAACAGACCTGGTTATCAGTTACTGGCTTACCATCTGATTATCCTGCGACTGCCAATTTGCTTCCACTGGCAAGAGGAAGTGCCAGAATATGGAGTGAGTATATGCAGCCTCCAGGATTCTCTGCCCCGCCCACATCCTGTCTAAGGAGCTCCCCAGTGAATTAACCTCTTAATGGCCTATTCTGCCATCTACTTTACTATTAACTCGAAGGGGCCAGCACCCTAAAGCCCTAAGGGGAAAAGGGCAAGGGGGGGGACCATCAGTCCCTGAGCACCCTCCTTATACAGTCGGGTGCTTGCCAAACCCTTCAAACCACAAAAAATTAATAATTTTTGCATGACACTAGTATGTTAAATATTGCACATAAAGATCTATCAAATAATATTTTTAATTCCTAAAGTTTTCGGGGGTGTAAGCTCTGTGTACCCAGTTACTTGCCTAATTAAAGGGGTATTCCCATATTGAACATTGGGGGCATATCGCTAGGATCACTAGGAGGTGTGGATCCCATCTCTTAGAGCCGACCCCGCAAAGTGTCGGAGGGCGCACCGTGCATTCATGGTTGCCCTCCATTCATTTCTATGGGAAGTAGCTGAGCAGCGGATCAGCTATTTTTGGAAGTCTTATTGAAATGAATGGGAAGCACACTGCGCAAACGCGACCACTGCTCCATTCACTTCTATGGGGCTTTCAGAAATAGCCGAACCATTGTTCTAAGTGTAGGTGTGACCTGCACCTATCAGGCATTGGGGCATATCATAGCGATATGCCCCCCAATGTAGAAGAGGGGGTCTTTTTAAGACTGAGCTTATTTTAAATGCATTTTATGTATATGTTACATACCAAGGCCATAGATCACCCTTAGGGTGCATTCACATGACCGTATAAATGGATCTTGCGGAACAGGTGCGGACCCATCCATTGTTCCATTCTGCGGCCCCGCAAAAATTATAGAGCATGTCCTATTCTTGTCCGCAACCGCGGACAAGAATAGGTATTCTGTATTTAACGCCGGGTATGTGCGGTCTGCAAAATGCGTATCGCACACAGCCAGTATCCGTGTTTTGCGGACCGCAAAACACTTACGGTCGTGTGAATGTAGCCTTATCTTTTGTATTTTTTGTATCTTTAGTGAGATGCTAAAAATTTTTTTATTATAATGAAAAACTCAATTGCCATCTTCCATTGAAGTCTGTTTAGGATTCTTTTCGATGTGCCAAAGATGATCCATGAAAAGCGGACAAATCGTGTTTTCTCCAATCAACGAGCTTTGGACCATCTGCAATCTGAATTTCCTTCCAAGCTGGACAGTAATACCCTGACCTGGCACTAGAATGCATTGCATTAAATCAAAGCCAACGCATGAATTACACTGAACTAGTGATGGTTCAGTTAACATTAAATATGTATTTTTACAGATGGAGTGAAGTGTATTGCAATCAACCAGCATTTATGAAGTCAATATGGAAGCATAATTGCAGTAGATTATAATACATCAGTTGCTTATACTTAAATGGCTCTTCAAAGATTAGAAAAACGTGGCTAATTTCTCTCTTTGTTTCAGGGCTTCACGTGGGCAGTTTGTGGGTGGTCCTTTTTAATTCAATGGGGCTGAGCTGCAATATCAGACACAAATCATAGACAGAGGAATTGGGCTGCCAGGGTAGTACTCGGAAGTCATGGTCTTCCAAATTTTTTAACTTTTGACATGTCGAATTGTCTTGTGGAAGACACTCTCAAACAATTTGGGTATGAATCTATCCTTGCAGATCACGTACACCCCTACATGCTGATAGTCTTTCCTGGGGCAGATGAGATCTTCCAGCAAGACAGTAGTGCCATATAGAGATGAGCGAATTTTTAGAAAGTTCGATTTGGCTGCTTCGCTGATAGTATATTTGGCTGCTTCGCCGGTCATAATAATGTGACTCGACTGTGTAGTATTGTTTGTATCTACATACTATCCTCTGTATATTGCTATATTTCCTGCCACTTCAGATGTGCTCTTCGGCAGTTCATTTCCACCTGACATCTCTTCTAACAGGATATTCTAGCACTGAAAAATTGCGGTGGTGGAGTCTGAAAAGTGTCACCTCAGTATTAATCAGGAGGGATTGAAGAATCATTTAATTGAGCGTGATTGTCCTGGGTTATGTGACTTCCTGTGACAGTTTAGACATTAAGCCAGAGTGGCGTGGCTTGTCACAGCAGCTCAGCAGTAATTATGACATCTTGTCTGGCCACATTGCTTGCTGCTTAAACATTTCAGGAAGAAAAAAATATATTGGCGAAGGAAAAAGACTGGGTGAAGAAAACTAACTTTAGGCTATTATATATGCTCGAAAAATGTACTGTATATAAAACTGTAAAGTTTATAATTGTTATCACATTTTATTATTGTTCCAATGCATACTAGTACGTCTGAATAAATTAGAATATCATCAAAAAGTTAATTTATTTCAGTATTTTGGTTAAAAAAGTGAAACTTCTATATTCTATAGATTCATTACCCACAGAGTGATCTATTTCAAGCGTTAATTTATTTCTTTTAATGTTGATAATTATTTATGGCTTACAGCTAATGAAAACCCAAAACTCAGGATCTCACAAAATTAGAATATTGTGAAAAAGTTCAATATTATTACTCATGGTGTCACACCCTAATCAGCTTATCAACGCAAAACACCTGCAAAGGTTTCCTAAGCCTTAAAATGGTCCCTCAGTCTGGTGCAGTAGCTACACAATCATGGGGAAGACTGTTGACTTGATAGTTGTCCAGAAGACAGTCATTGAAGCCTTCCACAAGGAAGGGAAGCCACAGAAAGTAAATGCTAAAGAAGCTGGCTGTTCATAGGGTGCTGTATCCAAGAATTTTAATGGGAAGTTGAGTGGAAAGAAAATGTGGTAGAAAAGGGTGCACAAGCAACAGGGATAACTGCAGCCTTAAAAGGATTGGCAAGAAAAAGCCATTCGAGAATTCTGGGGAAATTCACAAGGAGTGAACAGTGGCTGGAGTCAGTGCCTCAAGAGCCACCACACAAAACAGTATCCAAGACATTGGCTACAACTGTCCCTTTTCTTGTGTCAAGCCAATTATGACCCAGTGAAAACATCAGAAGCTTCTTAGCTGGACTAAGGAGAAAAAAAACTGGGCTGTTCTCAGTGGTCCCTCCCAAGTTCTGTTTTCAGATGAAAGTAAATTCTGCCCTTCAATTGGAAACCAAGGCCCCAGAGTCTGGAGGAAGAGTGGAGAGACACACATTCCAAGTCGCTTGAGGTCCAGTGTGAAGTTTCCACAGTCAGTGATGGTTTGGAGAGCCATGTCATCTGCTGATCATCTGCATATAACGTACATACTTCTCAGTAGGCCAACATTTGTTATTTTTTAATAATTAACATTAATTATTTTTTTTAACTGGTCTTATTTCATATTAAAATTTTCTGAGATACTGACTTTTGGGTTTTCATTAGCCGTAAGCCACAATCATCAACATTAAAAGAAATAAATGCTTGAAATACTGAAACAAATGAACTTTTTGATTCTAATTTATTGAGATACACAAGTATATAAGGAAAAAAGAAGCAATTTTTCAAATTCATCTTGATTAAAAATATCCTACCATTTTGTGTATGCAACTACTATACAAAGCTATGTTTTCCATAGTTACAGACTACAAACAAACTCTGGATGTAGTCTGATCCTCCGTCACTTATTACTCCTCTGTATTTTGAAAACTTAGGCTCTGTTCACATCTGTATTGTGCTTTCTGTTTATAATCGAAACAAAACACAGTACTGGGTCCAACATACGATGCACACCACTGGTGCCAATGGACCACATTGACTTCTAATGGGGTCTGTTGGGTTTCCTAAGCTGTCCATCATCTTGATGTAAAAAATAGCAGGTAGGCCATCAATTTTAGAATAATGGAAAACCTCTTTAGTCCACCTGTAGTGAACACTACCCAGAGGTCATTGTAGGCAAACAAGCTTTCGGATAGGTGAAATGAAGCTGAAGCTTTGGAGCTTTGCAACAGATAAATATGGTACAGATTGAAGACAGCAAAAACTCCTGTCCAAAGCGCTGCTGTTCCCATGCCGTGGCCCTGTTTCAGGCCGCGTTGGCTCCCTGCTAGGTTCTGATGCTGCTGGAAAAAGGACCTTGGCGCAGGAATGGCAGGACTGTGGAGAGGTCTCTTTTTTTAATGGAGAACAGAGGTGCATTGAGGTGGTCGGCTTCTAGGCTGGACAACCCCTTTAATTATCTGTTTTCTCCCATATTGCACCCAGTCAAATGAATTTGCAATTATGTAATACATAGCCATGAGCTTACGGTGCAGCTCTACCCAAGCAGGGAACCCCCGGTATCATGTATCAGATTCCCATGGCTCTATTTTTGGCAGGACTGTGCCAAACTTCCAACTTTGACACCTACTCAACGAATCCGGCTCCACCATCCTGATATTTGGCCTTTGTAAGATCCATATACAGTATTTGTCCCTGAAACAAGAGTGGCCCCCATTAGAGCAAAGCAAGGAAGCCTTTCTTTCTTTTCTCATCATACATATTTCATGTTGTTGATTTATAGTCAGCATTGTTTCCAGCGATATGAATAATTACTCAGTCACATCCATTTTTAATTGTTAATGAAAATTGGGTTTCTTCAATGCATATGACCAACTGTGTAGCCCTTTTTTGCATCCAGCCAGCTTCTCAAGTGTTTCCGCCTTCCATGAAATAATCTTTAAAGTAGGGTAATATTAGCGACATGACTTTGGCATGTGGCATTGTTGTCTGCCGGTAATGAGGCCCCGTTGGTCTGGAACATCAATAATACAACGCCTCACATAGCTGAGCATCATTTATGCTTATTCGTAAGTAGCTCTGTTGGAGTTTTGTATTAATGAGTCATCTTTAATTGTTTTTCATTCATTTCTCACAAAGGATCCAATTAACGATTAAAAACACCCGGATGTGATGTCTTTCTCATTCACTTTACTTCTCTATTGTTTCTGCTGTGCAGCAGATTATTCCCCGATGGAATGGATATGGATTTAATGTCTGACTCATGAGCTTTCGTCAATGGATCCGCGTATTCTAAGACTTTATATCTTGTTATTATTTTTATCAGTTATTGCAATAAGACCCTAAATCCAGCCAGACGCCTTAGACAGCTATCAGTCAACCATTCCTTCCAACCCTCCTCCCCCATGTGTACTCCATAGGTAGAGGGTAATAAGTAGTATTGAGCGAACTTGTATTTTAGGTTCAGCGTCCAAAGTTCAGTATCGGGTTATCGAAGAATCCCGCTATGGATTCCGCTACCATGGACCATAACGAAATTTGGAATCCATAAGGGGATTCTTCAATGAACCCGAACGCTGAACTTAAAAAAACAAGTTTGCGCAACCGTCTTTCACTGCTCTACTTCCTTCTTCTCCTCCACACAGAGCACAGGAGCTCCGCCCCTCATGTCACATGATCATTATACCAGGCCCTTTGCCATCTCTTATCCAATCCAGTACTGAGCCACGCCCCCTGCACTGATCACATGACGGTGACGTCACCCCAGGTCCTTAGTGTTGTCCAAGGTTCGGGTGTATCGAAGAATCCCCTGATGGATTCAAAATTCCATTATGGTCCATGGTAGCGGAATCGATAATGGGATTCTTCAATAACACCAACCCGAACTTCGGACGCCGAACTTAAAATACAAATTCGCTCAACACTAGTAATAAGCCATCGTTATACTTCTCTGATGGCGATTTCTGTCTCCTTTGAGAACAAAAGGATTGAGCAAATAGAAATCCAACATGGCTGAGCCTTCTTTCTCAGACACCCCCTTAAATTCAATCCAATGTGTATGACCACCTTTAAGCCTTGTGCACATAGCACTGCCATCTGGATGGACTGTTTTTTGGTGATATACAGAGTCCATTCAGCCTGAGGCTACATACACACGACAGTTGTTTTTTGCTGTCCGCAAATCGCGGATCCGTCTTCCTTTTTTTTTCACATCCACATCCGTTCCGTGTGTTTGCAAATTTTGTAGGTTGTGTTTCCGTGTGTCTTCCGTTTTTTTTTTGCGGATCCGCAAAAAAAAAATGGAAGGCTTGAACCAGTTTCTTAAAATACCTGTACAAGTGCTCTGGTTTCCAAGCAACCATCCGCAAAAAAACCCCGATGCGGATGACAAACAGATGGCTTCCTTTGGCCATCCGCATTTTATGCGGACCCATTGACTTCTATGGGTCCCGAAAAACGTTTTTTGCGGACAAGAATAGGAAATGACATATTTTTTTGTGGACATGAAATGCGGACAGCGGACGCGGACAGGCAATGGAAGAGGCATCCTCATTTCTATCGGATCCATAGAAATGAATGGGAAACTATCGGATCCGCAAAAAAAAAAACGGAACGGAGGCCGCAAAAAAACACTGCCGTGTGCATGTAGGCATATACTATAGACTGTGCTGCCATGATGTGCCTCTATATGTAGGTACAAGAGTAACCCATAGATTTCCATGGGTGCCACTGATCTGTAAACCTGAAAGCTTAAACTAATTCATGATTCAATATCCAAAATAAAGAATTAAGTCTCATGGACATACAGAGGAGATTTAGAGACTACCCAGATGTTGCAAATGCAAAAGCCCCTAGAGATCCAGAGGTCCTCTGAAGCCATGTGGCAGTTAGGTACCCCCCTTCCCCGGCAACAGCCCCATTCCTTGCAGTAACGTGGACTAGGTAAGTATTCATTTTGGAGACAGTAAATTGTGTTGAGGGTACATAATGGGGTTTAATTGCATGTGAGGGGCACATAAAAAGGCATAAAACTGTGTTGGAACACATAAAAGGTGTTGTTCTATGTTGGGGCAGATAAGTGGGCACTAAATTGTGTTGGGGACACATAAAAGGGTGTCACATTGTGTGAGGGCCACATAAGTAGTCACTAAACTGTGTAGGTGCACATAAGGGGGCATCATATTGTGCTGGGGTACATAAAGGGGTAATATACTGTGTTAGGGGAGCACGTAAGGGAGCATCATATTGTATGAGGGGCATTCTAGAATGTGGGGGCTGATAATGGGCAGGGGCAGATTGGCCATAGACTCTACATGGAAATTCAATTACAAGATAGGCCGATGCCCAGGGGGCCACCCAAGCTCTCCTGATGGCCACAGGCCAGGTCCATAATGATCTGATGCTCACATTGCTCAGCGGCCGCAGTTGCCCTCCTGAACTCAACTTTATTACCATCCTCAGGACGATGATACAGTTGAATACTGTGGAGACGGCGGCAGTATTTTGTGCTGCACTGTGGTATTTGATTCTGCTGGGGCGGTACTTTGTGCTGCACTGTGGTATTGCAGGTCCTGTCTACTTCTGTTGTCCCTGCCAACTTATGTTGCCCCGTCTTCTATCAATTTAGTCCCACCTACAACATGAGGCCACTTTTAGTTTTTTTTCAAGGGCTACTTTGAGTTCCCCATCAGCCCCTGATAAGGGCTCACCATATTAATGGTGTAACAGGGGTGGAACTTGTGGCGTGACAAAGGCCCCTAGGCCCAACTCTGCTGGGGGCACAAAAAATGCCAAATCTGCCCCTGTGCACGTGGCAGAGACATAAGCCCAGAGCCTGTTTGAAGATGTGTAACCCTGCACAACCGTGCAAAGAGCTGTAGGCAGAGTGCCGCCATATGTTGTTTTCATGCAGCACCATATCAAAGAGATGTAATGGAGATATACTGTGCATCCATAATACAGAGTGCAATAGAGCATGCCACAATGAGATTAGAGGAATACAGAGGAACAGTAGGGTCCCATGCACTACTTTAGGTTCTGTAATATGGCTCTGTACAGGTCTGTATGGAACTGTAATACTGTAGAGTGGGTGAACTCTTAAAGGGGTATTCCAGGATTATAATATTGATGACCTATCCCAGGGATGGGCCAACTGCGGCTCTCCAGCTGTTTTAAAACTACAACTCCAACCATGCACTGCTGTAGGCTGATAGCTGTAGCCAGACTGAGCATACTGGGAGTTGTAGTTTTGCAACAGCTGGAGAGCCGCAGTTTGCCCATCCCTGACCTATTCTAAGGATAACGCATCTATTTCTGATCGGTGGGGGTTCGACTCCCTCCATTGATCAGCCGCAGCTCTGGTGCCGCAACTACATAGCTCCATTCATTAAGTAGTGGACAGAGCTTGTAACTGCAGCGCTGCTCCCCCTGAAGGGAACAGAAGCAGCGCTGCACCTGAGTAGCTCTAAAACAGCTGACGGCGGGGTGTGGGTTGTTCAGATACCGATGGAATATCTTATATTAAAATCCTGGAATACCCCTTTAAAGGGGACTTATAACCTTTCCTTGAACATCTATTCTTATGACTATGATGTGCCATTCCTTTATTATTCCTGCTAGAACTTATAAAGGCTTTGCTTGCAGTTTGCAAAGAAGGACCAGTTGGATGTTATCAACTGGGGGTGTCCCTGCACAGTTGGGCACTATTGAATCAGTGCTGCCAGTATCAGACTGTACAGGGACAAACCCACAACTGGTAACACCCAGCTGAACCTTTATTGCAAACTGCTGGCAGATCGATCCTAACTCTTACCAGGAATAATAAAGGAACGGTACATCATAGAATCATAAGAATAGATGCTCCAGACTTGTTATTACATGGGGAATGCAAGTAGTTACTAAAATAGACATGTCAGGAGAGGTGACAGGCTCTCTTTAAAGTACTGTTCAGACCTTTCAGAGATCAGTTTACCATGGGGGGCCTGCTATTAGCTGCAGTCACCAGTGAAACCACAATATAAATCCTTATAAAGGACTGTAATGCACTTTGGCAAGCAATAGTCCAATGTCTACTGTTTGTCCGTAGTTCGGATTCATGTTAAATTGAATTTTCCTAAAATTCAGATCAAATTCCACTTTGTCAGGTTCAATTAGCTCAACACAAATTACAATGGTACCTGGTATGAGAAAATCAGTCGTTGCGTTCCTGAGAAAAATGCCCTTTTTTTTTAGAGTTTTATGACGCGGATGGCAATTTATTTAAAGTGCCAGTATATCAGAGTACATTTGGGCCTCCAGTGCTAAATCTAAAATAGGTCCCACATACATTTATAAAACTGGTGCCTTCAGGGGCGGACAGGAAACTTAAAGTGGCCCTGGAAAAAATACTAACAGTGGCCCCGTTTTGTAGTCGGGTCCAAACTGATGGAAGGCAGGGCCAGTAATATCATATTGTGGCACATTATACCAACAGTGCCAAATACCACAGTCTATCACAAATTACATCCCCAAAAACTTCTACTGGCCGGCTGTGAGGATGGCTCAGGCGGCCCCCTGGGCATCGGCCCACAGTAAAATTTCCCTGTAAGGTCTATGGCCAATCCCCTCCTGGGTGCCTTCTTCCATAGCAGAGGAGCCTTTGGACCCTTTCCGGGCCCTGGACCCAGGTGAGACCTATAGCTACCTGCTTTTCAATATAGCAATTAAAATCGCCAAACTTGTCATATTTTTTTTTATCTATTTCATGCATTCACCCGATCCTATCTTATTGAACAAAAGCCTGTTGATTAAAAAATGCGGCCAGTTTTTAATGTGCAATTTCAGGGGTGAAAAAAAAAAGTCTAATTTATGAAATCACCTGCTTTTTGACAAATGATTACCTGTGTGACCTGGCACAGAAGAAATTTTTAATCTCCTTGGAGCATGATCGTCTGCGTAATGCTGCAATCTAATCTCATTGTGTACACTTAATAGAATTAATCAACTTCAGAGAGGGAAATAGGCCAGATGATAAATCATAAGATTTTAATGCTTTTTCTGGACTTTCCTTAATTTTCCTCATACTTACGTTTAATGAATTAGATTTCATATCTTCAAATACAGAATCATACTTGTCTGGCAATGTGAATTTTCATATATAGTGTGGAGATAGAATATAGATATTTCTATTAACTGAGCTTTGTGATTACAATTAGCCACATAAACTACTAATATATATAAATATGTATAATATATATATATATATATATATGTACTGTATATATATAGTTTACCTATATACAAATCTGTGTATATAGGTAAACCATAGGTTCTCACAGAGATCTTCTTAACAATAGGAGCCCTGTGATGAAATAGCCAGAAAGCGCACGGATAGTGAAGTATTGCAGTCACTGTTCACATTCAACCATACAGGTTCTACTCGCCAGAGTGGAGAAATATGCAGGCACATCACACAAGTGGTCGCTGTTTCGTGCTCCTCTAATGCAGTGTTTCCCAACCAGTGTGCCTCCAGTTGTTGCAAAACTACAACTCCCAGCATGCCAGCACAGCCAAAGGCTGTCCGGGCATGCTGGGAGTTGTAGTTTTACAACAGCTGGAGGCACGCTGGTTGGGAAACACTGCTCTAATGGGTTAAATCAGGCATGCTCAACCTGCGGCCCTCCAGCTGTTGCAAAACTACAACTCCCATCATTCCCTGACAGCCCACAGCTATCATCCTACAGAAGGGCATTGTGGGAGTTGTAGTTTTGCAACAGCTGGAGGGCTGCAGGTTGAGCATCCCTGGGTTAAATCATTCAGTCAACTCTGCAAAAGAAGCGTGCTCCAATAGTCAAGTCCTGTAGACAATTCTCCCATAAAAAGTAATTATTATACTCCCAAACGTAGGTATATAAAAAGCATATAAATCTAATAAAACTCTCTCTCTTTATGAGATTTATATGCTTTTTTTTATATGCTAGGGATGTTGCAGCCTTCTCATTGGCCCACAGCAAGAAGCAGGGAGGGATCATGGGTTCCGAGGGGAAAAAATTTGGAATATTTGCGAATACGAATATGTAGCACTATATTCTAAATCTTCGAGAATCCTCGAAGTGGCGATATTCGCAATCAAATTCGCGATTCGAATATTCACACCCAACACTAGTTGCTATGGATTGTCTGTTTCCAGCTAAGAAGACAGGAAGACGGAGGGACGGTCCTTCACACTGCATGCCTGTGTTCCGTTATTTTTTGCTACCAGAGAACTTTTGCTACCCTCGTCACTTCCTGTTGTGACGTAGCCGCACCGGAAGGTTAGGAAGGAGGTGCGTTTCGCTGCTTGCCACCAGAGTGGCTGAGAAGGAGGTGTGTTGGCGCAGGCGCACAATGAGGTAGACAAGTTTCACACTTAGAGTTGCTGTGAACGCACCGAGGGTAGGTAAAAATTACGGGCCACTGTGCAAGCATGACTAACCATCATGCGTTGCTGGAGTTCCAGAATAGGATGACGGTTAGTCACACAATGACACTAGCTCCAGAAAGGATGACCAGGCCAGCACCTCCAAGGTGTAAAAGGCAAGCTCAGGCCATGTGCCTAATTTGGAGACCCAGAAGTTGAATGGGGCAGACCCATTAGTCAGTACGTATAGGCGTGTGCAAACATACTGTTTAACCATGTTGCCGGAATGCTGCCTCCTGCTTAGACGTTCCATATCAGCTGGTGGTGCTGGTTGTTGTGGCGTGCTGGCAAAGCTTTTCCACATTTCGGCCATGCTAACCCTGCCTTCTGAGGATCTGGTGGTGCCCCAGCTGCGATGGCGACTTTCTCCTCTGCCTTCGCCTTGCTTCCACTGATGCCCCGGTGTCAGGTGGGAATGCCATCAGCAAAAAGGGGTATAGAGCACCCAACAATCTAAACGCCGCCGAATTTACAGAATATATTTCCCACTCAGGTATGCAGTGCAGCAGGAACACACCCTCCAAGCCACTTGTGAATGACTGGCCTGATACCCATGGAAATGTCCCCCCAGAATCTAACAGATTGAATTACTGAATTGATTTCCCTGTCAGATACAAAGCGCAGGCCGCAGACACCCACCTAACAGACGGATTAAAACTTATTTTCTGTGTCACTGGGCTCAGGGCAGGATACAAAAATGTTGCATTGCACCCACAAAAAAAATTGCTTTAGATCGCAGACCACCAAGCTCTGATATCAGATTATTTCCTAATCTCTCCCTCACAGCACCAGCATCCTATCCCTACACTAGTAAGAGCTGATGTGACGTGCGGCGCTACGTGACTCCAGCTTATATAGAGGCTGGGTCACATGCTGCGCTTGGCCAATCACAGCCATGCCATTAGTAGGCATGGCTGTGATGGCTTCTAAGGGCACACATCTTAAACTCTTGTTGATTGGCTGCCCTGCAGCCTTTCAACAAGCTTTATTTATATGGCCAAGCACTGAACTCGAACCTGAACTTTTATGCAAATGTTCGGGTTCGAGTCCGGGTACAAAAAACTCTAAAGTCCTTTACAGTTTGGGTTCGCTCAACACTATTCTTGATCAGTCTTTGCCCTGCTCACCTGCAGCAGGCCTTGTCTAGCAATCACCCCCAGCAGGGGGAAGCTAGTAAGTGCAAGCCACATGGCTGCGACATACTAACTTACAGATTCAGGGATTACAACAGGCCCCTCTTAGTGTACTCTACAAGCAGATGACATCAGCACTCTATATTTATATTTGTTCTGCCTAGTAACCAGATTACATTGGTGCATTGGGACCCACACTTTCCTGCCGCAAAGGCAGTGCCATTTATATCCTCCTAATGGTGGACCAATATGCTGGTGGAGTAGTGCTGTTGCAACACCACTGCTCCACCGGCTTATCAGGCAGCTCCTCTAAGGTGGTTCCTAGGTTCCCCACTGTAGAAATCACTAAAAAAGGTGCACCACAGTGATAAACAACTAACAATGCTGGCTAATCCCTCAAGCTGATGTTAAAAGCTGAGACTTTCGCCAACATATTCCAGTCAGAAACATATCGGAGCTCTTTTGCACCACTATCAAGGTGTCTCAGCGTGGCCATGGGTCCTACCACTAGACTACCTATGGTGTGTGAACAAGGTCTAATAGGCGCTCAGATCCAACTCACAGCCAGGCTCCCACATACCTCCATAGTAGGATCACTAATGCAATCTGAGGTAGAATAAGGCTGCAAGCCCCACCTATAACAGACCATGTGACATTCCTGACTTGAATATGTTGGCGAATATGTTGGAATATGTTGGTGAAATTCCTGACTGGAATATGTTGCCGAAAGTGATTTATGTATTTATGTATTTTTATATTTCCATCCACACATTATTCCATCTTGTGTAGGATGCTTTTGTGGTGCATGTAGTCTGCGCAGATATCTTCCATTGTATGCATTTTTGCTGGGGATTGTGATTAGCAGCGGATTACATGCGGAGGAACTGCTCCCCCGGTTAGAAACACGCTACAGTGTTTGCGGTTTTTGAGCAGTTCCTCCCACTTAGGCCCCTTTATTCCAGTGATCCCCCCCCCCCACACTTTACAGGCCAATACTGTACCTCATTATGTATACAATTTCATAAGGATACATAAAGAAGAAAACCTATCAGAGATGACAGTTTAGTGTATATTTTCTCTCGCAGTCCTTTGCACAAGACAACCCTGTTAGCCTAGCATTGTATCACTTTGTTTTTAATAAAAACCATCAAGAAGCAGTTCTTTGAATTATTAGGTTCTGCATTTTATGTATAAAAATGTCAAGGTCTATTTTTCTTGACAGCTGATATAAAAATCTTCCAGAATACTGTATGTGCAGCTCAACTAATACGAAGAACTGTCTTGTTCTCAACATAAATCAAACATAATATATTTGCTTCCCCTAAGGATTTCACTAGGAAGGTGGACATGAAAAAGAGAGCCAGGCTTTGACAGGGAGGATAAAATATGGAGCTAAGACAACATGAGGAGAACAAACACATAACAAAAACAGCGGTAAATTCATGATATTTTTGTTGTTTTATTGAGGGCATAAGAATCGTCTGAAAAAAAAAAAAAGAAATTGCATATTAATAAAAGGTAAAATGTTCAAGACACATATTATGCATTGGGTCCTCTTCAAACGAGCTGACTGCTTGGAAAGCCCCCTTTTTAAACTGTTTTCTAATTTCACCATCTAGGCTGGTCCATCACTTCCATTGCTTATACTATGTTGGAAATGGAATTCAATTTCAGCTAAGATGGTAGGTAAGGAATGGTGGACCTTTATCTGTAAACTAATAGGACCCTGCGGTGCTGCAAAGTGGCAATTGCTGCTGGGGTGCTGTGCCTGTGGGCTGGTGTGGCCCAGTGCCCTGGGGGCTTAGCCTGATAGCAGGGGTGTTGTTGGGCTGTTGGGTCTCACCACCTGCTGTGGTGGCCGTCGCCATGTGGCGCTGCGCCAAATTAGAGTAGGGACCCACTCAAAAGAGACCACCTTGACATGGTGAATGGGCCTATCCATCTTGATCAAAAAGTATACTAAGTAGCTCATGTATAGTTTATAAATTGTTCAATGCATGGCATGTAAATGCGCGAGCCATATCTTTTTCTCTACAGTCTCATAAAAATACGCTATTCTGTGTCTTATAGTAGAGAAAACCTCTCTATTTTGTATGTTTAATATGAAATTAATAAAAGAAATATATTCACCTCCGACCAACATGATAGCATCCCTGAAGAGCAATGTTTTTCAAATCTATAATTATATATAGTCTTCTCTTCTATAGTCATCTTGTAGTAGTAGGATTTTCAATGCTTTTGTGGGTTGTTGCCATTAACTTGGATGGATGGAATATTTAATGGAACAATCCAGGCATACTGCAACTAATACATTGAATTAGTAATTGGGCTTGGTAGGACATTACATATGGTTCCAAAGACACCAAAGAGAGAGTCCATGTCCGGGGCAGAAACAGACTGCAGGGGGTCCCTGTACAAAGAAAATGTATGAACCCCGATATGCCAACAAAGTTACCCAAGCCACCTTGTCCTTCTGTCTACTACTAGCTCAGATTTTTGTAGATAGGTGAAACTCTTGGGCAAGCAAAAACCTGGGCATCATCAAGTGTCAACCAATCACAATGGTGGAAGGTCTCTTTGAGAACGGCTGATAGAAGTCACAATGGTCAACCTGTTCAGAGCATCTTAGTGGTGGTACAAAAGGCAGAGGAACTCATTGTGGCAATATGAGCGAGTAATGCTTCACTAGAGCAGTTGAAGGAGGCTCTGCTCACTCCACTCATGTATTTGGTGCGCAGTGTAGATTGTGTTTATAAAGGAGAAAGTCAAAACTGCCAAATCGCTTTGGTAACAGAGGCAGACAGAGTTTATTTCTTCCCCCTTATTGTGTCATAGGGAGAGGAAGACCACTGACTCCATCTGCTGCCATTATCGCCACCAATAAGCTAGTTTCTTGTTTCCCATGAGCAAATGCCATTTCTCACTGCCCACCTACAACTACACAAGGCAATGTGGTTGATATTTTGAGCGTTAGAATGGCAAACTGGTCTACTGATGATGCGACCCCCTTGGTTCTCTGTGCATTGGTAAACCATCAGCTGGCTTGTGAACAGAGTGACAGACCAGGTGAGCAAACAGCAGCCGTGCCCACTTGGAGGAGTGGTGGTGGTTATGGACCACCAAAGTAAGAGTTGTCTTCTAATCTGCCTTCTTCCAGATTAAAAGTGTTTGTGGCATGTATCAACATTCACAGCCAGCAATTGCAGGAAGTATAGGTGATACAATATAAAATTCATTAGTACTGTAGGATACCAAAGTAAAATCACATTTTTGCATTTTAGCAGGAGCTACCATCAATTGTCCATCAATAAGGTCAATGAGCACTTTAAAAGTTCTCAAAATCCTTCAAAATTATTTCTGGTTTATCAGCTATTTCAAAAACATTAATATTAATGTGCTGATTGCCTGTTTCTTAGACTGGAAATCTTGCTTTTTGGTTTGAGGTGTCTTGACATTAGTTTCGCCATAGGTGCTTTTCTCAGATTTTGCTTCCTTTCGTCCTGTGTAGGAACTTTTTAACATCTGATTTTTTTCCTTTATATTTATTCTTGATTTTTAAGCTCATGGAAGAAACCATGAATTAAACTTTCATGAATTTCACAGTGGAAGCCCAATGGATGCCAAGGATGCTCTGTGCAGAGTGGATTTTGCTTCAGGGATTAATCCTTCTTTATACTGTTTGCAACTGCTTCAAAACTCCACATCTGAAACGTTTCTTGTTCAGTATATGTTTATTAATTTATAGGCTGATAACCAGCACAGTATATGGCTAATTATAGATCCTGGAATTTAGTAAGGCATCCATAATAATGAATTTTTGCCAGGTGACTGCAAGGCATTGCCTAATAATGGTTCGTCACATCTTAGCTGAAATACACTGTTTCTTAATTAACCAGCACAATAGATTAAAGCTGTGTATTTCTCTAATCTTTGAATTTCTAATGTTTTCCCTAAAGCATCTTTGCTTTAACATCTGCAGCAAGTCCAGAGAAGGGAGGAAGATAGGAGAGGTTGTAGCAACAATGGAGGTAGTAGTTACTCACCCTGACACTCCCTTGGACCATACATTGATGGGAAGGGTGCAGCTTTTCTTTTATTTGCAGCAAATCCTGGGTCTTAGGTTTTTCTGCATGGTGTTTGTTGGGGTGCCCTTGGTAGTTATGAATTTTGAGTGGCAAGGCAGGGTTCCCTGAAGTGTGAGGTCATGAGTGGGCTGGTTTAACCGTAGAATAGTTCTTTACTGGCAGCTAAAGTTCCAATACAGCACTCACAGTAGATGGCACAGTTCAGACTTTTCATGGACAGGCAGATCTTACATAGTTTTGCAATTTCATGGATCTTGCAGTTGTTACTGCTGCAGATGGTAGTTCATAGGCCAAAGTCTTTTTCTGGAACAATCTTCCTCACACTCACAATGTTTTTAGGTTCCTGTACTCACGCTAAACAATACTACAGGTTTCCATAACACAAATTATCTCCACAGAGCTTCAGCACGCACCACCTCTCCACATTGGAGATATACTTCACAAAAATATATTTAGCTCTTTTCTCCCTCAGAAGCTGGTTTAAACCTTTATCTCTAAATCCCTGCATCTATTTTGCTGATTCTTTTCAAGAGCGATTCTTTTTCTGCATCTGCTCACATCACTGTCTCACTAGACGCTGACTTACTCCGTACTGACTTACAGCCCCGCCTCGCAACATAGTAACATAAAATGGTTTATAAGGCTGAAAAAAGACATCTGTCCATCCAGTTTAGGAGGAAGACAAAAAAAACTGTGAGGTAGAAGCCAATTTTTCTCACTTTAGGGGAAAAAAATTCCTTCCTGAATCCAGGCAATCAGAATAACTTCATGGATTATTGACCCCTCTCTAGTAGCTGTAGCCTGTAATATTATTACACTCCAGAAATAAATCCAGGCCCCTCTTGAATTCCTTTATTGTACTCACCACCACCACCTCCTCAGGCAGAGAGTTCCATAGTCTCACTGCTCTTACCGTAAAGAATCCTTTTCTATGTTTGTGCACCAACGTTCTTTCCTCCAGATGCATAGGATGTCCCTTCGTCAAAGTCCTGGGGATAAATAGATGATGGGAGAGATCTCTGTACTGACCCCTGATATAATTATACATAGATATTAGATCTCCCCTCAGTCGTCTTTTTTCTAAACTGAATAACTCTAATTTTGATAATCTTTCAGGGTACTGTAGTCCACCCATTCCAGTTATTGCCCTCCTCTGAACCCTTTCCGGCTCTGCTATGTCTGCCTTGTTCACAGGAGCCCAGAACTGTACACAGTACTCCATGTGTGGTCTGACTAGTGATTTGTAAAGTGGTAGGACTATGTTCTCATCACGGGCGTCTATGCTCCTTTTTGATGCAACCCATTTACGACATATAAGACCTGCTAACTGCTTGTGCAGGTTACATACTGTTACAGGAAAATATGTCTCTCAGCCAGGACCTCAGCCTGATGACCACACAAATATGCCTAATAATTGGATATAGTGCATATTGATATCCATTGATATTCACCCAGTGATATCAGTATGGGCAGTAACCATTTGGTCATTGTGTCCCTTGTTAGCATATCAAAGGCAGGAGGGGCACATTGTAAAAACAGTTGGACATCAATCTCTTGGTCAACAGATTGGGAAGATATTTGGGTGATCACAGGGTGGAGTCCATGGTGGGGGCTGGGACACAGGAACATATAGGTGACATGAAACTTGGGAGTCTCTCTGTTTTTTCCTGCCTGCCCCTTGGACCAACAGCACTTCAAGAGCAAGCTAAGATATATGTCTGGTTATGTGTGTATGTATATAAGTATAATATCCCAGTAGACTTTATATGTGTACATATAGATATGCATAGTCTGCGATTGTATTAGCAGTAGATTATATATGCTGTTTATGCATGAGTCACTATATGTACATCTACTAATGGTCAAGTACTGGATGTGAGTTGGGTAGAAGAGTAGTGGACCAGTGGACCGTATATTCATTGGTTCCCCTATGGGCCATTGCGACCCTGACTAATCTATACAGGTCTGGCCTCTCTAAAGCCTAAAATCAGCTAGTGTTGTGGACAGAGCCATGCGATTAATCATTTTCCTTGCAAAAGAATAGGTGACCATGTAATACATGATCAGCTTCCGTTCTCCAACAGGAGTGCCACCAAGGTTCCTACATGTTCATTTATCCTATAGGGTATATGGTATGGGGCTGTGATAAGCTAATCACTTGAGTAACAAAGCTACTGTGCTGCCGCGAAGACCACCTATGCCCATTGCCCCACTTGGCATTGAGTTGACACTTCCAGAACTCAGAACTCCCGGCTACTAGGTTGATGGTCATGGTGCTTAGCCATCTTGCCAATCCAGAGGTCTGACTGATCCACGAGTCAGGAGGTTTGATCAGACCAAACAGGTGACAGGTTAGGACAGCCAGTCAGAGAGCACGGCATTCTGTTTGAACCTGCATATTATCTTATTTTTTTACTTTTCCTGTGTACTTGATTTTAAGTTTGATTCTCTGATCTGACTTGGACGAGTGAGGAAAGTAAAACGCGATCCTCATGGCCACGTAGGAAAAAGCATAAGTGAGAGGAAAGCAACTGTTGGGGGATTAGTAGTCCTCCTACCTCAATGTATATTTATATCACGGTATATTCACACATGCATGTGTGTGTACGCATATCCAGTTTTCTTGTCAACCAGTCACAATGATACATCTCATTTCTATGGTGTTAATGTGATGCCATTCTCTACTTTCACACCACTTTGTAAGCTTGTAACTCATTTTATAAAAAGAACATAAAAAAATGGAAAAATTAATCTGCAGCCAAGTATTACATGATATAAAACAAATTGGTTTATAAAGCATTTCTGGCCCTTGGGCAGCGAACAGATTATTGCCTCATCATTAAGGAAGCTTCCTGTTTGAAGGTACAGCTAATGTCCTTATTATTTCAGTGTTTACCTAATGATGAGCCTGTGGAGATTAGGTAGGGTTGAGAATTCAATTAACCATGGGCTGAGATAAATTCATTGCTGCTTTGCATGATTCTTACATTTAAACTTGACGTATGCATATAGAAAAGCATAGAGGTAATTGAATATAATCTAACTTTCTTGTAGATTATTTATTTGGGAGTCTGGTAGTCCACAAGTGGTTGCCTTTGATAACTGGAAGAGTTGAAGGACCATTTCTGGCAGAATGAGAAGAACATCCAACTTTGTTCTTCAAATATGTTCTTTTCCATAGAACTCTTCTATGGGCAAAGTTCTTCCTCACCTTTTGAGTGATGGGACCAATGCCAATGCCTGCAATCACTCCTGTGTCATCTACATCAATAATAACCCTAGGTCTGTGTTGTTCCATAACAGGTGATCGGGTCTCACTGGGAATGAGAAGTTTCATAACGAGTAAATATGCTCTATGCTGTATTTGTCAAGCCAAGGGTAGATGCCGAATGTAAATGTAGCCCACAGGTCAACATAGACTGGTAGCAGGTCTACTTATCCTATCATGACTTGTACAACTTACAACTAGGATCTCTCTTGTATTTGCCAGCAATTTATTTAAGTGAAATAGTCATAATAAACAAGCTAGGCTATGGACTGGGCTCAAACTAGTCTAGTGGGTTTGCAGACCATTTACAAAAAAGCCATTTTGGATGACCTGGATGTCGGGAATCCTATGTTTTTCAAATACAGTAATTGCTTTCATTTCAATTGACAATGTGCCGAACCACTACATGGAAGTGGCTGGGGATTCTTTGTGCTTTACTCGGTCTCACCAGACCACCAAGTGCTTCACTGGAACCCATCTCAGTTGCCTTGCTTTCAGCTGGTTTGTTAGACTGAGTGAAATTTGCATCAACCTCCACAACCTAGTATTGTCAGACTTTACTTTATCTCTATAAACCCTCCTTTGCCAGTTCTATAATTGCCCCTTCCTCTCTAGCCAATTTTTTGTGTGTGTTTGCGTAGTACTGATACACAAATGGATTGTCTCCACACCGCAAACTTATGTCCATCAACTTCAGGCACTAACTAAGCTAGTATTTATCTCCTTTGACTCCATCTAGAAGAACAGAGTAAAGTGTCCCCACATCTCTGTATAATCATGTAAGGTGACAGGGTTCCCTTATGGGGAAGGTCCTGAACTACTTATTATGTTTTCTTCCACAGTTTTTCCTCAGTAGGCCTATTAACACCCAGCCAGCCAACACTTTGTGTTGAAAGGCAAGTTCTCTTCCTCTTATGCCACACTACTGGCTGGGCAGGAAAGCTTGCCCAGGACAAACTCTGCCAGTTGGGTGCCAAAATTCAAGTTTGGATGCCCAGTAGTCCAGGGGATCTTGGATCTAGGGTGACGGGGTGCAGTGCAAGTATGCCACCACCCTCTGGTTCAGGTTCTTCTCCATGTCCTACAGCTGCATCTGGCATCTGGCCATTTGTGCAAGGGACTTGGAGAGACTCCTTTCCTCCATCTCCACTGCACACTCCCATGATCTGTGGGGTAATCTGCGTTGTCTTTGTTGTTGCCCACTAGCTCCTCCTGCTCTTTCTACTCCTCTCCTGTCGCTTGGGCAGATAAACCACCTAGTTCTGTATAGAATTTCTGGGCATTTATGTCCTCCTCTACATCCTCATTCTCCTCCTGTGCCAGTTCAGCCTCCACAGGGCTCAGGTGGCCGTGAGATATAGGCGCCATGCCTTCTGTTCCCTTGCTAGTCATATTTATCTGCTTCCCCTCCACAACATGAAGAAGTAGAATGACATTATTTATCCCGTAGTCCTGGTGACTGACAAATAAAGGGGCCTCCTCAAAGAGCCTGAGCAAACAGCAGGTGTCAAGCATGAGCTGCCACTGTCTAATGTTGAAGTTACACTGAGGAGTAGTCCTGTCCATCTGCATCATCAAGAAATCAGTCACAGGTTTCCTCTGCTCGTACAGTCGGTTCAACATGTGGAGGGTGAAGTTCCAACGTTTAGAAACTTCGCATATGAGGCAATGTAGGGGAACACCATTCTGCCTTTGCAGGCCAAGGAGGGCGTGATTTGCACTGTAAGAGAGGCTGAAATGCATGCACAAGTTTTCAACATTTTCAAGACGTCTTGCGGTTAGGCGGATGACTTCAGGAACCATGTGATAATTAGATTAAAGATGTGTGCCACGCAAGGCGCATGGGTCAGCCCTGTTTGATGCAGTGCAGACAGAATGTTCTTCCCATTATCGGTGACCACGATTCCTGTCACCAGTTGTTGAGGAAACAGCCAGGATTTGATTTCTCCCCGGTGTGACTCTGTCCGCCCAGGCTGACCAGGTGCAGAACCACATGACAACAACATGCTTTGCAGAGGTGGTATGCTAGAGGACCACTCTGAACTGTGCCTACAGTGGATGCTGAGGACAGGATAGAGAATAAAGAGGCAGAGGAGGACATTGGCACAGAAATCCCACAATTACAATGCAGAGGCGGCATTGCCATCACCAGGCCAAATTGCTGGTGTGCCTTGGTTGGAACCACATTTACCAATGGGCTGTAAAAGACATATATTGCCCTTGACTATAGTTACAGCTCCACACATCAGCGCTGGCATGAAGTGTACCAGACGCCGAAAGACTCAAGGACTGGCGCACCTTCTGCTCAACATACATGTGCAGAGCTGTTACAGCTTTTTTAGATAAGTAATGACGGCTTGGGACTCTCCACCTTGCGTGGGCACAAGCCATCAGTTCTCTGAAATGTTCACAATATCCCTTTCACGATATGGGACCGTAGTACCAGCAATTTGGTCAGGTGCATGTTCAGCTTCTGTGCTGTTGGATGAGTGCATGCATACTGTTGACTCTTTGCAATCATCTCGGTGAACGATTGCTGGCGAAACACGTGAGGAGGAGGAGCATCAGAAGCAATAGATGAAGTGAAGGAATGACAGCTTACTTCTGCTGAGGTTGGGAAGCCCTGCTGGAGAAGGGAAGCAGGACACCAGATGATACAGAGGCTGCTGCGTCAGACAGTACCACTACATTAGTGCCACAGTTTTCCCAGGCAACTTTATGGTGTTGCTCCATTTGTTGACGCAGGGCTTTTTACACCACAAAGCGCAAGGACATTCAGGTTCATTATATATCAAATTTTTCCTAAACTTCGAATGCTTCGATTCACTCAACATTAACAGGGACAATTCAATCGCGGAAATTTTTTACAGGAAGGAGAATAAAGTGTCTTATTTTTACTTACTGTTCAGAAACCAGAGCTATCTTGTAGATGCTCAGACCTGTTCTTCTATCCATCACAATTTAGCCCTTGTCAACAATCCATACTTTTTCCCCCTTTTCCTGCTTCCAACACATCACCTTCAAGAACTGGTTGTTCACTTGCTGCCTTATATATCCCACCCCTTGACAGGTGCCATTGTCATGAGATAATCAGCATTACTCATATTACCTCTAAGTGGGTTCAATGTTATGACTGACTGTTGTATTAAAGGGGTTTTCTGGAAGTATAATATTAGTCACTCATCCTCAGGATAGGTCATCAATATCTGATCGGTGGGGGTCCAACTACCGACACCCTAACAGTCAACTGTTTGAAGAGGATGTGGCACTCCATTCAGTGCTGTGGCTTTCTCAAAGCTTGCCAAACACAGTATATAGTGGCCGTGCTTGGTATTGCAGCCCAGGCCAATTCACTTGAATGGAACTGAGAGGCACATAGACCATGTGATGGATGAACGTGACATTCCTGGCCTAGGAAGTAGCCACAGTGCACACCGGAGCACCGCAGCTTCTTCAAACAGCTGATCGGTGGGATTGCCAGGAGTTAGGCCTTAATGATCAGATTTTGATGACCTATCCTGATGATAGGGCATGAATAAAAATATCCAGAATTGTATACTAAGGTTTTTTTTCTTCTCTCCGTACAAATAATGACCGCAGTTGCTCAAATCATCCATGCCCTGACAAGAAGCATTCGCCTCTAAGCTGTGTCATTAAGTTAGAAATGTTATATTTTTATGTACTTACCTCTTGCTGGTCTTTAATTATGAGCCTAAATTTTCTGTCTTTCTTTTTCAGCTATAACGGGATTATTTTGCTATGATCATATATTCCAGAACTCAACAGTACTGTATTTTAAACTTGCAAACTGTTAGCACTCTGCACAAGAATATCTACCCAGCAAGCGGAGCACGGAGAAGAAAACCCTAAAAATAAATCTAATTATGAGATGTAAGAAATAATCAAAATTTAGAAAAAAAAATTGTAATTAGGTAAATGGCTCTAATGATTACTATGAATAATAACTGTATCGGTTGCATTTGTCTCATAATAGGAACTGAGAAGAAGTTGAAATTTTATCCTAATTCCATTGTGTTCTTTTTGAAGTAGCTTAAAAATTCCATTTATGAGTTTTTAAGCTTTATCCTGGTATTACCCAGAATCCGTGCTGACAGATCCATAAATCTAATGGTCATCAGAGAAACAAGGTCTCTTACTGGAGCCATAATAGGTATGGTGCTGTTTAGATTTGGCTGTGGAGTATTTGCAATCTCTTTGCTCTTAATGGGGTTGTTCACCCTTGGAGGTCTTTTTGGAGATACCCCTCAGTATTACCGGACATGCAGAGGGAATCATACTTACCTGATCCCCACCGCCATCAGTCTCAGGTCTCCCTGCCTCAACATCCGACTTGACCCAAGTCATATGGCTGTTGCAGCCAATGACTGGATGCAGCTGTGTCGTGTCCCCTTTGGGTCCTGTCACTGGATCATGTGATACGTGGGAGACACTTCACTATTTCAGCCAGTCATTGACTTCAGAATCCATGTGACCTATGTCAAACCAGATGTTGATGTGGGAAGACCTGAGAGCTGCAGAGGTGAGGGGGCATGTAGGGAGTTGGAATACAGCAGCAGGGATCAGGTAAGGACATGCTGGAACGTTTGCCTGACATGCCCCCAGGGGTGAACAACCCCTTTAAGCACTTCCCTAGGAGGTATGAACTTTCCCTGTAGGATTCGCAGGTAGGGATCCCCAGAATATACATAATTAGTACTAGTAGTGCTGATATAGTAGTAGCATAGTCAGTAATGGAGCCCAGGGTTGGCACAAGGGAAGCAATCGAGATGCGACAGGCCAGAGGATGAGATGGAGCATAGCCAGGAACAGAGTCAAGAAACAGAACCTAAAATATATTGACAGGTACCAGGTGAACCGCTTTAAAAGCTATGTACACCTTTGGGGGCAATTTTTTTGTATAATTGCATTGTACTCATTTTGAGCTAAAACTAATTTGTTTAGTTGGTCTTTATTAAAAATATGGAGTCCTTTTTTCTGTACAGAGCTGAAATGCTCTAGTAGAACCCTTTGGATTTTCTGTCTTTTCCCATCAGACCAGGATCCTATGAGTGCCTTATCTCTGCTCTCTGACATTATAAACACTTATTATCGCTCAGTTCTTATCTTATTAATAATAATGGAGCTTAAATAAATGTTTATGACCTCTTAGTAGTTTAGCGATAAGGTTTATTAGATGACCGGCACAAAGTGAAAGTACCAGTCACACAGCTAGAAAAACAGTTAACCCTTTGTGACAGAACAGCTCAATATTTTTATTAAAGGCCAATTGAAAAATTAATTTTTAGCCAAAATGTGTAACATGTAATCATAAAATGTTCATAGCCTTTAGGTTTCCCTCTCCACACATTATATTGATTGGTATGTGATCTAAATATCGTAATTTCGTACGCATCTGAAGACCTTGATTTTTACTCCAACCGACGCAGTACGGAGCAT
Source organism: Bufotes viridis (assembly GCA_033119425.1). Taxonomy (NCBI): domain Eukaryota; kingdom Metazoa; phylum Chordata; class Amphibia; order Anura; family Bufonidae; genus Bufotes; species Bufotes viridis. Next base: position 21,324,808 of record CM065598.1, on the reverse strand, counting down.
TGTATTCGGTGCATTCAATCAAGTGAATACGCTTTTATTACAGACAAAAAGGTTTTCATTCACCTGCTAAAAATATGTGTAAACTGTTTAGAAATACAGGTTAGATGGATGGCATAAACATGTTCATGTTAATTGGCTGAAAATTCTACGCCGAGTTTCTATTCATTCGGCACCTCAAGGAACCTTTTTTTTTTTTTATAAGGCACTACACTATCTAAGAGGAGCAATTGTCCTTCACACCTCAAGGTAGATAATGGAAGTAAAGGACATTGAGATGACAATGGAGATCCTGCTCAGGAGTAGAAATAAGCATAAAAAATGTTGTCGGCTTAGAATTTGGCTTAGAAATTGTACTTCTCGTGCATTAGCAATCAGCTACAATTCATTAATGGGTCAATTTCTCATAGGGAAGCCCAGGAATAGGAGAACAGATCCATAAATGTAACCTGAAACTCTTAAGCTCTGTAACACGGCTTACCATCTACAGTACTGTGCAGAAGTTTCAGGCTGGTGTGCGGAAAAATGCTGCAAAGTAAGAATGTTTTCAAAAATTGAAGTTTTAGTAGTTTATTTTTATAAATTAACAAAATAAAAAGTAACTAGGCAAAAGTGAAATCTAAATCTAATTTGGTGTGGCCGGCCTAGGCCTTCAGGACACAGTTTTTGAAGGAAATGAGGTTGTCATAGGGGACTAGCAACTTAAAGTGGTTCTGGAAAAAAACTAAAAGTGGCTCCATGTTGTAGAAGGGTCAAAATTGACAGATTGAGGAGCAACACAAGTAGGCAGGCAAAACAAAAGCAGGTGGGGTCTGCAGTAGTATAGTGGAGCACAAAATACCACCTTAGCAGAGGCAAACATCACAGTGCAGTACAAAATACTGCCACCCACACCATAGTATTCAACTGTATCACCATCCTGAGGACAGGGACACAGTTGAACCCAGGAAGGCTCCTGTGGCCCTTGGGCAGGTACATCAGTACATTAATTAATGCTTAGAGCATTAGATCATTATGTACCGGGCTGGCAGTCGTGAGGGGGGCTTGGGAGGCCCACTGGGCATGAGCCCACCTGGAAATTTCCCTGTAGAATTTATGGCCAATCCCCTGGCCCTGAAGATTGTTCAAAACATCTTGGAAAACCAACTACAGATCTTCTGTGGATGTTGGTTTGCTCAGATCATTCTGTCCCTTCATGTAATCCCAGACAGGCGGGATGATGTTTAGATCAGGGCTCTGTAGCGACTATATGACCACTTCCAGGATTCCTTGTTCTTTATGCTAAAGATGGTTCTTCATGACACTGGTTGCATGTTTGGGGTCACATCATGCTAAATAATTAACTTAAATTTAAACTTTTAATCTATTTTATTCCATTTCTACTTTGCAACATCTTTTCCACACCGTTCTAAAACTTTTGCCCAGTACCGTACCACATGTCACTTATAATACTTGGGATTTCCTACTTTGCACAACAGCCCTATCCAGCATCAGGCCAGGGTGTGACTGCCATCATCACCTCTAGCCTAAAGTGAATTATTGATTGGTTTAAATTCTGATTTCTCCTTTTCCTCTGCAAAATGATGTCTTATGGTTTATAATTTGCATCTAAATTCTAGGGTGTGATTACTTCCTCCGAAGCTGGTGGACAGTCAGGTAGAGAAATAAGAGCCGGTTATACCGCAAGCTGAAAATGTGAATGAGGGACTTCTTATCAACACTTCAAGACAAGTAATGACAACCACCAAGTAAGGTGCACAACCACCACTTAGAGATGAGGGATAAAGCGAATGTCAAGCAATGAAATAGACAACAGAGATGGTTTCATTTACATATGTGAGGTGGTGCCCTCAAGTTTATCTTTGTTAGAGGTGGGTGGTGACAAAGGTGCTTTCACCATGAGCAAAACATCCCATGTGGAGATAAAGGGTCAGTCTTGGTTGCTCCATCTCTTACAATATATAGACAGCTTGTGAAAATGTGTGCACGTGATGAACAGTCAGTGTTGGATTGGGATGCCAAGGGCCCGACAGTGAAATTTATTTTGGGGGCCCACTATTCAGATACATTCAAATATTACCTGCTCATAGGACAGACAGCAGACAGCAGCAAGAGGCTACAAGATGATTGATTATAGGGGTCCATGCAGCAAGTTTGAGAAGGTGGGGTCCCTGGGAATAGAGGGTACTGGCTGGCCTGCCTAGTCTGTTCCTATAATTCATCTCAGCCACCTAATTGTGTCTATAGTAATAAACTGAGTAGTTTTATAAATGATCCACCTATTTTTTTTATATCAACATAGGCTGGTTGAGGTGATGTATGCTGGCTATTTATGTGTAGTACAGTCAGTCGAATGTGTTGGTGGGGTTGGGAGACTAGGAGCTCACCTTGCTCAGGGACCCACCGGTGGATATATCTGTACACCTGTGGGCCAGTCCAAGCCTGTACAAGGGTGAGAAATTTAAGGGAATCATTGCCCCCCAAACCACCAAGACTACCTGACCCTTCTGCTCATTATGTGCCAGGTGGTGTCCTTAATTGCTTCAACAGGTGCCTTTAATCACTGCTCGCACCATATATAAATAAGCAGTTTGTAGACATAGAGGTGGAGATGCTGAGAACCGAAGTCATGTTTGCCACACACAAATTCCAACCATTCATAATTGATGTCCCCAAGAATCAGCAACCCTTCCTAGATTTTGTGCAAGTACTGTTATGTCCTATTTTAATACATGCGCAGTCAAACAGGGTTTACTTGTCCAGTCTATACTTCTCCTTTATGTACAGTTCTGGGTCTCAACATAGAAGATGATTATGGTGTGTTGGTGAGGACCTGCTACTGGTGATTTAGGGAAATACAGTCAGAGATAAAGCAAGCAATGATGAGGATGATGCTTAACACATGGCTACATCTTGCCAAGAGTGACAGTTCCATATCAAGCAAGCTCCTTCGGTCAGAGATGATATCAGTAGCATTTCTTCTAGATCTTAGAGCGTGTCTTCTGTTGCTCACAGCCATTGATGTTGTAAATTGCTGTGGGTGTGGTATCACAGAGCCTGAAGTTTACTCTGCAGTATCATCCATATTGAACCAGTAAGCCTTGTAAACACTGGGAATAACACAGCAGTTGGCAACTTAATTACCTTCATTGGCTGCTTGGCCAAGGTGGCCTGACACACCTCAAGCTCCTGGTATTAGGGTTTTAGGGGGATCTTGACCAACATCCATTGCACAATCCACAATTTAAATGTAGCAATGTTAGATTTCTGGGTTTCTTTGGGTTTTGTTGACACAACTTTCGAGTTGCACTTCAACGCAGCCCTCGTTGGTTGGGCGACTGGTGTTACGGCCAAGATTACCCATATAGCTCTAGCCTTAGACATCCCATGCCCCCATTATACATTTATGTATTTACACTATTAATTTTCCATGAACACTGTGCTTTCACAAGAGTCACAAAAATTGTGGGCTGTTTTTATTACTGCGACTTGGCCGCAAGCGTCCTCTTACGATAACTTTTACATAGATTGGGCAAATGCTTGGATGGGGGAGGTGTCTTTTACTTAGCACTTTCTAGTTATGCACCTGTTGGGCAGTGCTACTTGTTAGTATTGTTCTCCCCCCCAAACAACCTATAATATTTGGTCTTGTGTTTTTACCAGGTATAGTAAGACAAAAATATCAGGGTGGGTGCTGATTTTCCATTGCATCTCTTGGTTCAATGCATACCTTTATTTTTAACTAGATATGAGTGAATTAATTGTATAGAATCAAAGCTCGACCTGAGTTTTAAAAAAAAATTGGATTCTATTGAATCAGAATTTCACGTGATTCGATTAAGGAAAATTTTTGGAGAGAGAGAGAGCCAAAATGTCATTCACAAGATTTCCCAGAGATTGAAGCACTTTTGATTTGGGTCGAATCAATTTGTGTCTGAATCAGACATCCAGATTCCATTCAATTTGACCTAATCTGAATGTCCAGAAATTCGCTCATCCCCATTTTTAACAAAACCCCCATTAAATTAAAACAATATCAAATGTTAAGACTTCATTTATGAAATAACCACCTTCATCTCCCATGGAAGATTAGCCTGTATCGGCCTGGAAGAGACACAAAGACATCACAACTAATTAAGCAATTACCGTAACATTGTTTCAAAAGCCTTCACCATTGTTAGATTTGAGTTTTAAACTGCTCCATGGTAATTGGGCTTTTTCTGGTTAAGATAATTGCAGAGTTGAAATATCACTTTCTAGTTAGTAAAGTCGGCAGGGTATGTCAACATTAAGACTTTGATATAAATAGCATTCTCTGAAAATAAATTAATATAGATACACATACATATTCAGTATTCTGCTTCAAAAAGGAAAGGAAATCAAAGAGATCAGCTGTTGAAATCTGCAGATTTTTGCTGGGTCCTGATTATGAAAACTAGTACAGGCAAAAATAGGAGATTTAGCCCATAGCAATCCGCCAGTAATTTTTACAGGCGCACATTTGATAATTAAAGCGGTTGTCTGGGCTATAGATATTGATGACCTATCCTCAGGATAGGTCATCGATATAAGATCAGTGGAGGTCCAACACCCAGCACCCCACCAATCAGCTGTTCTGGCCATCCACAGCACCAGAAACTATACACCATAAACCATATAAGATCAGTGGGGGTCCAACACCCAGCACCCCACCAATCAGCTGTTCTGGACTGCCACAGCACCAGAAACTATACCAGGTACAGAGAGGATGCAGAAGGCTCTGTCCATTGTGTTTTTTCCATCTGTGGCGTATTGCAGTGCAGCTCCCATTCACTTGAATGCAAGTTGAGCGGCAGTACCCCGACACGGTCACTACACCTGAAAGCACGGGTACAATTTCCCTGCAGCACTCCCGCAGGAGAAATAAAGTATTGCACAGTTCACAATTAAATCAATATGTAGTCCATGCAATGCATGTATAATCTGAGACCTTCAGAGAGACACAGGGAGAGATTTATCATTAGCTTATGTCACTTTAATGGAGTGAAAAGTCGCAAAACAATGCGAAGTCTGTAAAATTGCGCATTTTTTTGCGACTTTTTCAAGCTCTGCACTAAGCTCTCCAGTATTGTGAAAGTAGGCGTGTTTTCTTATGTAAATGAATCTCTAGACAGATTTACTATAACGACCATTTAAAAAGTTGCAAAAAAAATGCACAATTTCACTCCAGGGGGGTCCATGCTTATCTTATGCGACTTTTTAATAGAACATGCAACTTTTTGCAACTTTTGTAAAGCCGCTTACTGAAGGATAAACTGCTACCTTCAAACCACATTTATCACAGTATTAAAGGACCATTAATAAATCTGACCTATCCTAAAGTGACTTTGGGCATATGTAAAAGTGGAGTAAGGGTGGGTTCACACTAGAGTTATGGTTTCCGTCATGACCTTTCATTATAACGTGGTTATAACGGAACATAACATAATCCATAAGACGGAAGGACGGATCCGTTTTTTTGCCCATAGACTTGTATTATGACGGACAGCAAACGGAATGCCTTTTAAAGGCTTCCATTTTGCATTCTGTCTGGGCATTCCGTTATTTTCTGTTATAACCACGTTATAACTTATAACGGAAAGCAATAACGGAATCACTAACGCTAGTGTGAACCCACCCAAGATGTAAGTGTAATGATAAATCTGGCCCACAGTCTTTAAAAATGGAAATGGGTTTCTAAACCAAAGCCCAGTAATTGAACCAATGTGTTAAAGTATACCTGCTTTCTCAGGTGACATTTAGGAATATGCTACTTCTGGCTGTTCTATGACTTGTATTCAGCATTTTTTTTTTTTTAGCGGTTTTTCCCTTTGTAGTCTTAAGCTCTAATTCTTGTCCCTGAGCTAGCGGGAGGAGATTAGCACCTATAATGTCTCCTATAGACCACACTTGGAGAAAACAAGAGATTCTGTTCTTTAACTTGCTCTTAGTCACTCAGAATCACTCACAATCATCATATAGGACATTATAGAGAAGTTGGAGTGAGTTATAACACTATTAGCTGCTACAGCCTCTATGTCTGTGCCTGTGTCAGTCTCACTGTAGCTCACTTCTTTTCCCCCTCCTCTCTCTGGAGACATCTATGAGCAGCTGCAATTTGATTCTTCAGTGACATGACAGTTATCTTGGTCTCTCAAGACAGATTTAGCAGGAAAATGTAGGAGGAAAATAGCTGATGAAAGGAGAAAGAGTAATTTTTTTCTGTGATAAAATAGATTACAAACTTTCTTGTAGTCTCTTTTACTATTGATTTATGCAACGTTAGTGAGCTTTTAAGATGGGCTAAATGCTTATCATTGTGGTTGTTCTTTCTTTAAATTGAGAATGAATTGTCAGTACTTTGTGTTTTCTTGTGTGCTCCCTTAAATCTGCTTCTCTGGTAAGAAAGAAAATAGATCCGCTGACTTCATAAAGTAGTTTTATCCATTACGTTTTATTACACCTTTCAGCAGAGCGAGTAATGAAAGGAGAAGCTGTAAAGTGCTATTTTCAGAGTTACAACTAATGATGTTGATGTCACTTTAATTTACTGTCTTCTTGAAGCTACTGAGATGTTTGTGTGTAGTGTAATCACCAGATCTATGAGGAGCTGTTAGGGGAAGATAATGCTTCAGCATTGGATTACTTACCAGTAATACTGCCGAAAATCCCATACAATTCTTTTATGACCTGGATGCTGGTACCCGGGGCTCATATAACACTGAGCTATTAAATGCAAGTAGCTGGTGTATTGGTTTCTGGCTTATGTTTAAGGTTCTCATTGTAGATAGTTGTAAAATTCTATATCCTATGTACAGTCTAGGTTTGTGGAACATGTTATATTTCTGATAATTCATACTTTCTGTTTTACGCCAAAAAATACAGACATTGCAATTTTTTTGTAAGTGCAATCTGAGCTCCCAATGCTCTCTCAAAACTGGGAGCCAGCACGGTGGCGCACTGGTGCCTTGCAGCGCTGGGATCCTAGGTTTGAATCCAACCAAGGACAAGGAGTTTGCATGTTCTCCCTGTGTTTGCGTGGGTTTCCTCCAGATACTCTGGTTTCCTTCCACACGCCAAGTCCCACAGATAGGGACCTTAGGTTGTGAGCTCCATTGGGGACAGTGTGATGCTAAATGTCTGTAAAGTGCTGCAGAATATAGTGCATAAAAGAAAATAAATAATTAAAAATTCTGAGTGCATTTTTTTTTGTTACCTGTTGTAGAAATGAAAGGTAATACAGGGGACATCCTATCCTTGACCATTATCTTTAAAGGGGTTCTCCGGGCTTTTAATATTGATGACCTATCCTTAGGATTGGTCAACAATATCAGATCCGCAGGGGTCTGACAACCAGTACCCCCGCTGGTCAACTATATGAGGAGACGTCGTGTGCAGTGTGTACGTGCCGTCTCCCGTTTCTCTTTCTCCTCGCTGCTGTTTTGCCATAGACATAGCGGCAGCAAGCAGGAAGAGAGATGGCACGTGCACAATGTGCTTGCCTTCCCATACAGCTGAATGGCGGGGGAAGGTGGACATTGTACCTCCGCCGATCTGATATTGATGACCTATCCTGGCCTGGGTTCATTCTGTGCTTCAGCCCTCTACTGGGCTTTCCATCAGGAGTCAAGTGAGGTAAACAAAGTCCAAAGCATTAAACTTGAGACCTCATTGGACCTGCATGGTTTTTTGTTTCTGTCTGTTTCGCTAGATAAAATATCGTAGTTTACTGCGCTATTCTGTTTGCCTCTTTACAGTAAATAACTGCTTTCAGGTATTCAAACACTTGGTAGGAGTGGGCAGTCCTACGTCCTGCCAGGAGAAGGAGTTCCTGTCCAGAGACAGAGGAGAGTGGAAGCTGATGCAGAGCTCCTGCTCTCAAATAGGATTCTCCAGAGGTCTGCTTACTCCAAGCCTCAAGTGAAGTTTTGAGATGCTAGACAGCAGAGTGAACTGCTACAACCAGCATTAAAGACGCTGAAAGGTGAGTGACTATGGCTAAGACACCCATCACCCAGAATGTTACTAGGTACCACCCAAGTGCTAAATTGCCATCATCCAACCTGTCTCCATAATCCTTACTGGTGGCAGAAAAGATTTGCACTTAAAATCTACTGAATGTATTTGAAGTTCTACATTGCATTAGGTAGACGACTTTGTTGCGTTTAATTCTGGCCTCATTCTTCAATACTATATTTCCACTGTACCAATTCCCAGGGAGCAGCGGCCTGAGGGAGTACAACGTGACACATCACTTCGTCAGGGCCACTAGCACTCCCATCCTCTGCACCTGCTCCACTGGGGCTCGCTGCAAACGGACCACTGGGAGAGCATGTGCATCGCCACTCCAATTCCATAGGGCTGCTGGAGATAGTCAAGTAAATCTGTATATTTTCTGGAGATTGATTTATAGTTTGGAAATTGCCTACTAAATGCTCAGTAAGACTGGTTAGTAATTCCCTGATGCGAGCAACCCAATTCTGAACCAATTCACAGAAGTTACTTTTGAGGAACATTTATTGTTAGACCTTTAATGAGCCGCTTCTAAAGCACAGTCTAAGCCTCTGACTGGCAACTCACTTTTCCTGAGCAATGTACAAGGCATAATAGAGTCTCCGGGGAAACTTTGCTCTTCTCTATGAACCGTAGGATGACAGCTCAGCTTGGTGTATAATTGGGGTTGCGGCCGCACTTCATTGTTTCTTGGATAATGGATTTTCAGCTTTTGTTTATGGACAGACAAGTTGACTTTGAAATTGATTTCTAGAAACCAATCAATGGACATTGATCCATTGCTTAATAACAATCCTTAGAAACTCAATATAGTTGTGGCTGACTGTTACCAGCATGCATATAAAATAGTGAGTAGCCTCTCATGCTTTGCAGTTGGATGCTGAGCCGTCAGGAGGTGAACGTCAGCATATACACTGTATTTTTCGTTTTATAAGGTTCACGTTTGGTGAATACTAATGAGTGCTTCCATTATGGAAGTGCTCATTAGTACAGTAGTACTGGGGAGTGGTTAGTGTAGAGCTGCTAGCGCTGGTATTACTCACCGCTCCTTGGTCTTCTCCGGGTGCTGCACTGTGCTTTGTCCAAACATAGGACAGCGTCAAGACATAGGGCGCATAAGCACACACTGGGACCTGACACTGTGCCAGACCAGATCACAGTGCAGTGCAGCAGGAAGAGCAAGCTGGCTTTCCTGAGTGGCAGCACTGTACAGAGCAGAAGATGTAAGTAGTTTTTTTTACATATATTTTTTTGTCTTATCTGAGATCTGATGAAGTTTAGGTCTGATTTGGAGGTTAGATTGGTGATCTGATGTGAGATCTACTATAGTTGGGGAAATGATCCCAGGTCTGAAGAAGATTAGGATATGTTTTTTTTTTATTTCCCTCCTTTAAACTCTAGGTGCGTCTTATAGTCAGGTGCATCTTATACAGCAAAAAATATGGCATATAGTATAGACCAGGCATGCTCAACCTGCGGCCCTCCAGCTGTTGCAAAACTACAACTCCCATCATTCCCAGACAGCCTACAGCTTTCAGCCTACAGAAGGGCATGGTGGGAGTTGTAGTTTTACAACAGCTGGAGGGCCGCAGGTTGAGCATCCCTGGTATAGACTATTGTAAGGGTGAATAATGTAATGATAATGGACAGTGTCATTATTAATCCGTTCACCTACTGACTAATTTTTTATCACATATTTAAAGCCATATATGTTAATATGTTATTTAATTTTGTATATAAAAAATTGGTGAATTTTTTCTTGATATAATTTCGAAGTCACTCCATGTAATCTACTTCCTGTCCTGGCTTTTAATTTCCTTTTTGTTTGGAATTTTAGCACAGAAGACAGTCTCAGTCAGACCATCACTCTGAACAGCGAGAGCCCCCCATCAAACTCCTCTAAAGCATCTCACATTACACTAATCAATGCAGGGATCACCTATGGGCATCTTTATCTAGGTCTATCAAGAGAGCTGTCTTACTGCCATCCTTATTCTATACCTACTAATTATAATGAGGATTACCCTTCAGATAACCTCTTCACCTCACAGCAGCAGTAATGTGACAATTATTGGATACCTATCTATAGAGAAGTTTTATCTCTCTGTGCTGACTGCTACAGAAGGACAACATTTCATATTTCATTTTTAATTGTATAGTTATGAGAACATGAAAAAGTAAAATAACCAAAATGACTAAAAATAGTTTTCCATGAATCTTGAGTTTAAAAATGTACCTCTTTCACTTGGAAGTGTATCTTTAAAGTTGACTCTTTCGGGGTATGGAATGTATGTTGGTTGTGCATTTTTTAATGATAATGTTCTATAACTTTTGCTGCTTCTAATCTACTATTGCAGGTAGTCAGGGAATGTTCGAAGTCATCTGAAAAGGCGCAGGTTGACAAACAGTGTTCAATAAATTGTCCAAAACTTTCCCTGGGAAACTATGAAAATAGCATTTGTAAAAACTGTATTTCTTTCTAAATTGTATAGCTTTTCTCTTCCAGGCTATGTCTGACTGCTCTTTCTATTGAACCCCAAAGGGATCCCAAAGTAAAAAGTGACTCTTCTACTAGTAGATTGATACAGAGAGAGTAATGGAAAAGAAGGCAGGAGACAACATGAGGGTCTGCGTATACTTGTTCACTAGCTGACCTGACCGTCACAGCAGAGTAGAGGGCCACATGACTTGAGAGTGATTCCAAGAACAAACTTAGTCAAATGGAAAGGGGTAAGGAAATTTATCAGAGGACTTTAGGACCTGGATTCAAAGTTCAGGAAGAGGTTTGAACATAAGGTGAAGAAGAGTAGTCTCATACCTGAGTGGTTGGGAGGAAGGCTCCTAGGGAGCAGTATAAACAAGAGTCATGGGCAACAGTTGGTCAGTGAGCAGCATCGGCATCCAATCCACCAAGCTCTATTTTGCCACTATTTGCAATAGTGTTCATATACATTGATGGTTCTAGCTATAGACTATTCAGAATGGTGTATCTGTGCTGGTGTAAAGTGCTAATCAACGTTTCCATACAGTGGCAGCCATAATATATAGTCTACAGTAAGTTATTCCAGGGCTTAATTCTGTAAGCCGTGACAACACCAGTTCAACTGTATAATATGCATATTGGCTGTCTTCATTGAGAGACTCACCCCATTGAGGTATCTATACAAAATAATGAGTGGTATAGGGGCACAGTATATGGTATGACCATATTCATGAAGCACAATGAGGAACCAAATATATCGGTGGTAAACACAACAGAGATGAATCATGTCTAGGAGAAGTCATCCTGGTGGTCTGGGGCGGATGTGAAAGAAGAAGAGAATGTCCACAATCAGAGGAGATGTCACCTCTTTGGATGTAAATGTTTTCTTCTACCTCTTTACTGCATTTAATCAGTACGAGATTTATTTGTATATTTTTATTTTTTTCAGATTTCATAGCATTATATGGTATATTTGAAATATTGTAAATAATTATATTTTCGCTTAGTAAGCTAGGTGCATATTTTTGTTGGCAGAGTAGGGAACCTGTGTTAACATTTTTGATCCCATCCCTGTATTGGAGGGTAGGTGGACTCTGTAACTAAGGGAGAGCAGCATAGGTAATATTAGTTTTTGTGATATTATTTTTGGACTAATATTTGCCATAAATCCGCAAATTCTAGAATTTGTGATCTCCAGTCATTATATCTTGATTGCGAAAATCGGCAATGTAATATGCGAGTATTGCACGTGCATCTAACCTACACTGACTATCTCCCACTAACTATCTGTATTATATATAACTAACTATCTAATGTAATTGAATAAGGATCCAGATGACTCAGCAAAGCACAGAGCACTGCAATGACACTGCTCTCTCTCTCTCAGAACTGCAAAAATCAGCAGAAAATGGCTGCTGGGGAGTTTCTTATATAGTAAAGAGGTAGGCAGCTTTCATATTGGTTGCTAGGGATGTTGCTAAGCTCAGACAATTGGACAAAGATATTGCAGCCTTCTCATTGGCCCACAAGCAAGAAGCAGTGAGGGTACTGATGAAAAAAAATCTAAAATATTAACGATTACGAAGATATAGCACTATATTCTAGATCTTCGCGAATTCTCGAAGTGCCAATATTCGCGATAAAAATTTGCGATTAGAATATTTGCGATCAACGCTACCTGTAACCAGCTTTTCCATAAACCGTTGTTCTCATTAGGCAGAGGAGTGTGCATGGGGGATGCCAAGAAGCCAGCATTATCAACAAATATCAGTTCAAGGTTTGTACACTATTAGATTGAAGTAATGAGGATGAATGTCTGATGATTATCATCTTGGATGATGTAATAGCAATTTTTTGAACAATTGCTTGCATTAGTCAACCTTTATTTAATGTACAATGATGAGATGAAAAGCAGAAACTCTAAGACTTCAATTCTAACTGATGTGTTTCAAGGCAACATTTTGTACATCCTCCTGGTTTTAAGAAGAAAATAAAAATTAAAGGGTTTGTAGGAAATTACAAAAATGTGATTTGTTCACATATTAGTGCCACTCTTGTCCATGGGCTCTGTCTGGTATTCCAGCTGGACTATTTACCTATATGGGTCCGAGTTGCAATCCCGCACACAACCTTTGAGCAAAAAATTGTTGTTTCTGGAAGAGCGCTGTCTTGTTATAATAATATGATACAACTCATTTAAGATGAATGAAACATAAAAGATGAGGATAACCAACTAGCTAAATAATAAAATGGGCATCCTTTGGTGTGCCCACCAACTGTGTCAACAGGTGTGGGGTTCAATCACAAAACTGTTCCATCACGGGCAATACTTTCCAGCTGTGACAATAGCCCATCACAAGTCTAGTCATGCCCAAAACCGACATCTGAAGAAATATCATGTGGTCATTGAGTGGGATGGGCAATAACTGGGAAATAAATTGTTTATCCAGCTGTATTACATTTTTTTCAATAGGGCTAACAGTTGGTTATAAAGAGGCATTAGTCACCCTCCCAGATTGTATAGCAAAGTATGTTAGTGGTTCTTTCTCCTTTAATTCCTTGTAATGTAGTTCGATAGTAGTACCTGTTATTTGGCCGTGTTCTTGAAGTCTGAAGTAACTCTACATGTGTACTGTAGAGGCTAGCAGGGGCCAGGAGGCTAGAAAACATCCAGCTATGTAAAAAAGAGAGGGGCTCAATTGAGGACATCAGGGTAAGATGTCTCATGCTACCACTACCCCTCTGTATCATATGGGTATTGGCCAGGAGCCATGTTGGGAACTGCTCGATGGGGAGCTCGCTCATTTGTTTATGGTTTTGGTGACTGTTACTTTTTTACTCAGCGTGTTATCTTTTATATATATATATCTTTTATCATAGTCTATGATAAAAAGTCGTAAGTCTATTTTCTCAGAATTCACGGTAATACACCGATTTTCCACCACTGACATTCCAACACGTTCTGATCCTTGCTGCTCACTGCTTCTTGGTCCTGGCTTGATATGCACAAAATTCCTAGAGATGCACGAGCAAGTCAAAAGCAACAGATTCTGGTAAGCATCAGAATGGCAGTACTGGATGATCAGTGAAGGTGAGTAATGCTTCCTTTTTTAACCCATTTTGAGACACAAAATAAAAAATGTCATCTCACTGGATAACCGCTTTGAACATTATGCCTGCCCTTCTGCACTACTTATAACACTCTCTTCCAGGAGCAAACCGGGGGAAAATATTAGGACTACCACCACTACAGTAAGTTGCCACTTTTTCATAAAGAAGCCATATCCCACCTCCCACGAGATCAGTCTCTAAACACTTATGGCCCAATCATCGTATAGGACACAATGGCACCAACTAACGCTTTTTTTACGTCTGTATCAGAGGCTTAATCAGAAATTTCAGTTGCAGATTTTACTAGTTTTGCATGCAGCACTTCTTTTCCTGTCAAAGTTATGGACACATGAGAGAACTTGATAGTGCCAGTTATGGGATAATGGGTTCTGTCAGACTAGATCGGTATCTGTTGGCAAACAGAGTCTACTATTCATCAAATAGACCCTTTACCTTATAGTGGTGTGAAGCACAGTGGTGTTACTTTTTGATACTCTTAAAGGGGTTGTCCACCCTGTCAACTTCCACATAGAAGGAGTGATGTGCGCCACTGCGGCCAATGACCAGCCTCATTGGTGGCATGTCCCCAAGCAAAGTCTCTGCTGGGTCATGTGCCGCTTAGGGACACATTTTACCAGTCATTGGCTGCACCAGTGCACATGTTCACAGGTCAGGGACTGGAAGACCAGTAAAGTGAGCCTGGGAGTTGTAATGAAGCAGTGGGGAGCAGTTGAGTACAGCTTTTTTCAGCAGACCATAGCTATGTGCCGAGTGCTCATTTGGCCAACAGCTATTTCTCTCAACTCCCCCATATACACTCTGTTCAGTTGACTATGCATGAGTTTTCAATGCAGAACAAAGAATTGAATTGAATCTGGTTAAATTTTAACAAGCCCAAACCTTCTACCCTCAACATCATCTGCCAGGAGAGAGTTCCTTAAAGGGATAAGACAATTGGCAGGTCCCAATGAAATTGGCAGCTTAGGCCAACTTTGTGCTTGTGTGCATGAGCACCTTTACAGGAAATGCATTCACAAAGAAATTCTGCATATAGACATGAACGAATCGATTCTAAATTTTAGAAATCTGACCCAAGTGTTCCAAAATATTTGGATTCAAACAAACCAGAGTTTTGTGTGATTGAAGAATTTGGGAGAATCAGAGATTTTCAGATGTTTTTTATATTCCAGAATGAATATTCTCTATCATTTTCTATAAAGAAATGCATTGAAAGGTCTGGATACAGCCTAGTTTCATTTCTGATGGCAACACTTCTCTGAGTCACCGGGGAATATCTGAGCACGGCTTGAAGTCATTTACTAGAGAACAAATCTTTGGGTATAGAAGGCAAAGTAAGTGAATTATGCAATGCTTTAGTGTAATCACCTTTCTTACCAGATGGCAAAAAAATAAAGATAACATTATGTTAAGGTTAAAATAAAAGATAATTTGATTGTGGCTCCACGAGGACACGATTTGTAGCTGCCTCAGATCTCTCAATGAGCTGGACTGAAAACACCGCCTCGAACCAAAAAACAGCAATGTAATTTACACACCAATGAGAATTCAGTCATTTCCCCAGCTCTCATTTACTGGCAGAGTATTATACAATCTGGGATATTTTTCTTTATATTCCAAAAGCAACAAACTTTCAAGGGCAAATATTAGTATATAAAAAGGAAATCATAAAAAAATTTAAATTCTATTTTAAAGAGAAAGTATGCTTTTCAAAGTAAAGATTTTTTCATCTTTATTTTGTTAAGATGTAAAAAGAATTTACAAATGGGTTCAGAAGTCTCATCTGATTTGTTAATTTATGTTCCTTTTTAGAGGTCCGAGTTCCAAATGTTTCTACATCCACATCACTATAAAATTCTGGCTTCCTGCAGCCACCACTAGAGGGAGCTTAGGAGCTAACAAAAAAAAAACTATACAGTGCTCTCCCTAGCTCCTCCTAGTGGTGGCTTCAGGTAGAAAAAATGTTATCATATAAAGGGGTTTTCCAGACATGAAAAAAAAATTTGAAAACAATAATTTTTCCAATGTGTCCTGGTTCCCCACCAGTCTCTATACTTTATGCTCTTGTGATGACATCTAAATAGTGACATGTGAGTGCTGCAGCCATGACCTCAGTGGTCAGATCACCAGTTCAGCAGGTGATTGGCTGCTGTAGTCATATGTCCATGTGGAGATATGATGAGAGCAGAAGGTATAGGCAGGGACCTGGGAAGGTTTGGAATAAGAGCAGCAGGGGATTGGTAAGGTAAGTATTACTTCTTTAAAATTCTTTGACTGTTTTATTTCCTTTATAGTACCATGATCAATGTTGAGCGTTCTCTCTTTTTTCCTTACTGTGAGTTTCAGCATTGCCATTGCTAGTGTTGGCCATTACATATGGACCATGCAAAAGTCATATGGGTTGTTATGGTGAAATTTAGGAATCTTATCCCATGATTAATGCAAAAATGAAAATCAGACATCACATAGGCAAACGAAGAGGCAGGAGCTGATATTGGTGGTGCCAGGGCTGTCAGTACCCCCCAGTAATATACTTAATTGGCTCTAAATATGTTCTAATATAAGTTAAATAAGGTAAGTATGAAGAAAGCTCCAGGTCAAAATGGATTACACCCAAGAGCTCTTAAAGAACTCAGTTCAATTATTTCTGTGCCCCTGTTCAATATTTTTAGAGGCTCTCTAGGGACTGGTACAGTGCCAAGTGACTCGTGTAGGTCAAATATGGTGGCCATATTCAAAAAGGGTACCTCAACAGGTAATTATAGAACAGTAAGCTTAAGTTCTGTAGTGGGAAAAATGTTTGAAGGACTCTTAAGGGACTATATACAGGAGTATGTGACTGTAAATAATATTATAAGTTATGACCAACATGGGTTTACCAAGGACAGAAGTTGTCAGACTAATCTGATTTGTTTTATAAGGAGGTTAGTAGTAGCCTGGACAGAGGGGCGGCTGTTGATGTAGTGAGGTGAGTAGTAGCCTGGACAGAGGGGCGGCTGTGGATGTAGGGTTTCTGGATTTTGCAAGAGCTTTTGATACTGTTCCTCATAGACGTTTAATATTTAAAGTAAGGTCTATAAGCTTGGAAAGTATAGTCTGTAATTGGATTGAAAACTGGCTGAAGGACCGTGTCCAGAGAGTTGTGGTCAATGATTCCTATTCAGAATGGTCCCGGGTTACAAGTGGTGACCCCAAGGTTCAGTGCTGGGCCCTCTGTTATTTAATTTATTTATTAATGATATTGAGGATGGGATTAATAGCACCATTTTTATTTTTGCAGATGACACTAAGCTGTGTAGTATTGTGCAGTAGTGATGAGCGGCAGGTGCCATATTCGATTTCGACGAAATTCGCGAATATTCGAATGAATATTCGTTTCATATTCGTCGAAATCGAATATTCGTCATTTTTTCTAGTTATCGCGATTAACATGCGATTTAAATAATCGCATATTGCGATTTGTACTTAAGGCTACTTTCCTATTGGTTTCATATCTAGAATTAGCGAGGATGACGAATATGACGAATGTATTCGTCTATTCTTCAAAACGAAGATAACGAGTATTCTACATCTTCGCTTAGCTACCTATTCAGTCAACCCGCTAATTCTAGCAATCAAATAGGAAGGTTGACTATAGAGACAGCTGTAGCTTATTCGCTATGCGATTTTTTTTTTTTTAATAAATAGAATAATTATAATAATTATATCAAGTAATATAATTATTCTATTAAAAAAAAAAAAATCGCATAGCTAATTTAACACAGCTGTCTCTATAGTCAACCTTCCTATTTGATTGCTAGAATTAGCGAGGTTGACGTAATAGGTTGCTAAAACGAAGATGTAGAATACTCGTTATCTTCGCTTTTGAGGAATATGACGAATACATTCGTCATATTCGCTATTCGCTAATTCTACCAAGCCAACCATAACTTCTGTGTTCATGGAGCGTCCCCATCACCATGGGAACGTCTCCATATACTAAAATGTACTGTCGGATTTGAGGAATTACGTTGAAATCGCAATGCGATTAATTCAAGTTATATTAATCGCATTGCGATTTCAAGTTAGAGCTGGGTTTATAATGGGTCAGCTTGCTAGAATGAACGAAGTTAACGAATATGGAATATAGCAGCACTGCTAAGTTGAATTCGCAATGCGATTAATTTAACTTGAAGTAATCGCATTGCGATTTCAACTTAGCACTGCTTTCTTACATAGGCTAGAATTAACGAATATGGAATATAGCACTAGCAGTGCCAAGTTGAAATCGCAATGCGATTACTTCAAGTTAAATTAATCGCATTGCGAATTCAACTTAGCAGTGCTGCTATATTCCATATTCGTTAACTTCGCTCATTCTAGCAAGCTGACCCATTATAAACCCAGCTCTAAGTTGAAATCGCAATGCGATTAATATAACTTGAATTAATCGCATTGCGATTTCAACGTAATTCCTCAAATCCGACAGTACATTTTAGTATATGTAGATTCTCCCATGGATGGGGACGCTCCATGAGCACGGAAGTCGGCAGAAGCGGCAATGGGCACTGACTAGAGCAGCCAGGAAGCCAGGAATCCTCAGGACAGGTAAGAACTACTGTTGGGAAGAGGGAAAGAAAAAAATATAACTAAAAAAAAAAAAAAAAAAAAACGAATATTCGAAATAGCGAATTTATAGCGCTATATTCGAAATATTCGCGAATTAGCGAAGTGCCGATATTCGCTAAAAAAATTCGCTTTTCGAATATTCGCGCTCAACACTATTGTGCAGTCTATGGAAGATGTTCATAAACTACAAGCTGACTTGAGCACTCTGAGTGATTGGGCATCAACTTGGCAAATGAGGTTCAATGTGGATAAATGTAAAGTTCTGCATCTTGGAAGTAATAATCTCTGTGCTTCATATGTCCTGGGGGATGTAACACTGGGGGAGTCACTTATAGAGAAGGATTTGGGTGTCCTTGTGGATGGTAGATTAAATAACAGCATACAGTGTCAATCAGCTGCTTCTAAGGCTACCAGGAGAATGTCATGCAGTAAACGAGGCATTGATTCACAGGGCAGGGATGTAATATTACCACTTTACAAAGCGTTGGTGCGGCCTCATCTGGAATATGCAGTTCAGTTCTGGGCACCAGACCATAGAAAGTATGCCCTGGAGCTGGAAAAAGTACAAAGGAGAGATTAAACTGATAAGGGGCTTGTAGGGTCTTAGTTATGAAGAAACATTAAAAGAATTAAACTTATTTAGTCTTGAGAAGAGACGTCTAAGGGGCGACATGATTAACCTATACAAATATATAAATGGGCCGTACAAAAAATATGTCAAAAAGCTGTTCCAAGACAAGGGGGCAGAAGCCTCCAGAAGCGTCAAAGCTTCATTACTGTAAGAACTGTGAATCTGTGGAATAGACACCTCCGGACGTGGTCACAGCAGGAACAGTGGACAGTGTTAAAAAGGGTTTAGATGAATTATTTAAAGTAAATGACATTAATGCTTATGAAAATGTGTAGAAGTCTGAGTCTCACTCCCCTTTTTCTACAATTCGCATCCCCATCTATCCCTTGGTTGATCCTGATGGACATATGTCATTCAACCAGCCCTGTACCTCACATGGAACCAGAGACCTTCACATTCATTGCTCCATTTGCTCTGCTAGATTTATTTCAAGCTGGCAACTCAACTTGTGACATGATAAAAACCACAGGCATCATAAATGGTTAAACTTTTAACCAGGTTCTGAATAGCAGATACATGGGAAATCTAGATCTGTGTATATATAAATACGGGCAACAGATACCGCTAGAGTCATTTTTATTGTTTAGTTTCCATGGAGACAGGTGCCCTGCATATGCTTCCCTTAACAAGACTCTGAAACTCAGATAAAGTGGAAGTGTGGCGCAAAGTGTGAGGAGGGCGAATGCTGCCTATTAACACATGGAAAGTCACAAGGGGCTTATTCAAAGGGTTTGTGCAAGAATAGGAGGGGGTTTGGCAATCGGAATTGTAAAGGGAAGCTTAGTTACCTGCTTCCCGCTCCGTCTCCTCCAGGCCTGCGATGCTCAGCTGGGTTCCCTCGCTGGAAACATCCAGCTTGACATTACAGCAACCAATCACTAGCCACAGCAGAGACCGGATTCCCTTGCGTCATGTGAGCATTTGTCATGGTGTGAGGGGATCCGGTCTCTGCCGTTGCCAGTAAATGCCTGAGGCGATGTCAAACTGGATGTTTACAGTGAAGGAGCTCAGCGGAGCATCGCATGAGGGGGAGAAGGAGTGGGGAGTCGGCACTGGGAAGCAGGTAAGTAAGCTTCTAGCGAGAGCAAAGTATTGCAAAATTTGATTCGGCTGTACCGCCAGATTTTACAAAAAAATTTACTTTGTGATGAATTACTGCATCATAATGTAATTGTACCCCTCAGATGCCACGTTTAATTGCTGATCGGTGTAAATTTTAAAAAAATATTACCTGCTCCGTTTGATCGCAAAGAGCCGACCGCCGCCATCGTGATTGAAGATCTAGTGCAAAATATCGCGTTGCCCGTTATTACGTCATCACGTCGGCCTGTGTGATGATGTCATGCCGTGCGATGTCATGACGATGTAATTTTGGGCGAGATTTTCAATCAAGATGGTGGCTGCCGACTTTTCGAGCTAAAATATTTTTTACCGCCATTTAGGAAAAATCAATTCGCTACCATTAAGCATCAGGAAATTCGGCTTTGCGATGAATCAAGTTTTCCCTATCATTCCGATCGAAGTCCACGCTCAACACTTTAAGCTTGCCTTTACAGGTCCATTCCCATTCTTACACAATCCCTTTAAGTTGGAGAATATTGGTCCAGGCTTTGTCTGGTATCATCGGATACATTAAAGATGAAATCCAGTCAAAATGATCTTCTCATCTGTCCAAGATGTACAACTCTTCTGGTCAAGCTCTGTTCAAATCAGTAGCAGTTTGCTTAGAATTTT
This sequence comes from Bufotes viridis, assembly GCA_033119425.1. Taxonomy (NCBI): domain Eukaryota; kingdom Metazoa; phylum Chordata; class Amphibia; order Anura; family Bufonidae; genus Bufotes; species Bufotes viridis. The sequence continues at coordinate 21,304,196 of CM065598.1, read as the reverse complement.
GGGAGTTTTCTGAGAGAAAAATATAGGTGACCTATCCTCAAGAAGGAGTGGTCTGTTCCTAGGTCAGTGACGTCACTGCAGTCAATGCAGTACTAAGCACAGCCACTATACAATCGAGGTCATTCAGCTTGGAATGTTGTGAAGAGGCCACGGTGCTCACTAGACCCAAACCGATCAGATATTGATGACCTCATTATGAGGATAGGCCATCAATATTACACTCTCGAGAAACCTCCTTAAGACTGGCATTTAACCAGGCTGGTGTACGATGTGCCAGAATTATTAAAGGGGTTGTCCGGGTTCAGTTCTGAACCCGGACATACCCAGAAGTTCAACCCAAGCAGCCCCCTGTTAAGAATATCGGAGCAGGGCAAAGGCATTTTGTGAAGTTCCTGTGACGAACCGAGCTCTCCATAGGGCTGCCAGGCAGAGGCTTCTGCCCAGCAGTGAGCCCGGTGATGTCACCGACACTGATGGGCTGGCTTTAGCGCTGCCCTAGCCTGTAAAATGGCTAGGGCAGTGCTAAAGCCTGCCCATCAGAGCTGGGGACATCACCGAACAGACTGCTGGGCGAAAGCCTCCGAGTGGCAGTGTGTTATAGTAAATAGAAGAGCCCTTGCCCTGCGCGATGCTCATGTAAGGGGGGCTGCCTGGGTGAAATTATGGGTATATTCAGCTCTGTACCGGACAACTCCTTTAAGAAGAAATAGTTCTGCCACATTGTTGGGAGTCCTGTCCACCAGAAGAAGAGATCTTTGAGAGCAAGGGAGCTGGTAAAGATTTGTGTAATATGTACCAGTTTTGAGTTCAACACATGGCAGACCTCCTTCCATCCCTCTTTTGTAAAAGTTGCAAGGGAGGTGTAAAAGGGCAAAAAGTTGTAATCTTGGTGCAAAATGACACTTGCGCCTGAAAAATGTATTCTTTTTTACGCCACAAAAACCAGCATATAAAGTTATACATTCGTCCCTTTGTTTCTCTTGACCAATAACAGAAATATCTGAGCACTTCCAAAGGGCTAGCACAATCTATAGAGGTTTTTAATGGAGATTATTGATGGTGTACTACCAGGCACTTCATCAATGTGATCTACCCATATGTATCTATCACATATCAGATGGTCACTTTCACTGGATTTCCCCTTTCTACCAGAAATTCACCACACCTGTCCATGGATTGAGTCTGGTATTTGCATCTCAGGAGCATTACTGGGAATGAGGTTGAGCTGCAATGCCACATACAACCTGTGGACAGGCATGGCTTTGTTTTTGAAAATAATTTGAAAAGCTGTGTATAAAGGGAGTCTGTCACTAATCTGAGCCTTTTAGACGGCTCAGATTAGGTTATAGACTCCTTTGCCCACTGTCACATACGGAAACCGCCCTTTCACATGACCCGTATGCGACTGCCAAGGGTCAATCTATTTCACTCCCTCAATCTCTCGCGCCCCTACACACAGGCCTCAGATTGAGCCTCGATCACACCCCGACATAGCCTCTCATGCACCCCAACACACTGCCACCATCTATGACATTTAAATCAATACACAGATTAATTAAGGGCTCATAGAAAACCCCACAGTTCCCCACTCGCAAGCAGGCTCAGTTATAGCAAATACACGGTAACACGAACCGCACTCATACACTTAAAACAATGGAGGTTACTGGGCTCGTTCACAGCACAAGGCAAAACCATTAAAGATGCGCTTTAATGTACTAAAAAGGTACAGTACTTAGTTACAAAAAGTTACAAGAAATAAGACATACATAAATGTGCACAAAACAGTATAAAAATAAAAGGATAAAAAGCAGAAAGGTTCTTACTCAACAGATTGTGTGGTCAGAGTCCAATCAGTTTTTTCCTGGGACATGAGGAAAGTGGAACACAACCCAATGTTGATCGGATACCCAAATTGTGTCTAATAAATGTTCCCAATAGTTCATTTTTATCCCCATTCGGCAGAGGGTGGAGCTGAGAGGAGTCTTCCTCCTATTCTGTCCCAGCCTTCTGGGAAGGCCCTCATTACCTGTGCATGCTCCACCTCTCTTACTCAGCTGGCAGACAAGAAATATTAATAAAACATGGCTTCCCGTCCACACTAATGGATATTTGGGACCCGACATGTTTTAATAATGTATATTATATCCGACTGATCATTTTGATACCACACATGACCGGTGTGCTTGTCCCAGAAGGTGAGATACTGGTTATGTGGGAATGCTGGCTGCTAGGGATGGGATGTTTAGACCCCCTACGATGCCCACATCAAGCGGAATGCAATGATCATAATTATTATTATGTGAGTTGTACCAGAGATGAGTTATTGCTTATGAGATATTTTCTTCATCCTCTGGCACTGTATTTGAAAAGCTTCTGGACCAATGCTGGGTGAGGTTCCATGATGTCTGAGTGTCTGCATTTCCAGGAACCATCTTCATTACCACTTGCAGTTTTTTAACATTCGGGTGATAAACTGATTTCCTCCAAGGGCAGTGCGCATTCCACCTGCAGACCCAGACGGAACGGCACGTACAATCACAGAATGGCATGAACATATATGGGATTACACGACAGGTATAAAACATACACGGATAATAAAAGTTATGAGAATTGTTGTCCATTTCTCACACCCACATTACAATGGTTCTTTTATTTGTTCTGTCCCTCGCCGAGATCTTGAAAAATAGGCTTTTTAAGCTTATGCTTATGAGGTTTGGCAAGTCCCCAGGTGCGGCGTTACTGCCGCAATAGTGATGAGCGGCATGGGCAATATTCGAATTTGCGATATTTTGTGAATTTTTGGGTGAATATTCGCCATAAATTCGCAAATTCGAGAATTCGTTATCTCCAGTCATTATTTTCTTGATTGTGAAAATTGGCAATCAAAAAATTCAAGATAAAAATTCAAGATAAAAATTTGCGATACAAAACTTTACAATCAACACTACTCCTAAAGTCAAAAGATATTGCAGCCTTCTCATTGGCCCACAAGCAAGAAGCAGTGAGGGATCATGGGTACTGTTGAAAAAAAATCTAGTATATTCGCGATTACGAATATATAGCACTATATTCTAGATATTCATGAATTTTCAAAGTGCCAATATTCGCGATAAAACTTTGCCATTAGAATATTCGTAATCAACACTATGCCACAAGTGCCAAGGCCCTTCGGCGATGTGCCCAGAAAAAGACACCTCTTTCACCCCTCTGGCCCCGCCCATATTTCCTATTATTTCCTCCTCCTCTGCCTCGCCCTTGGGCACCTTAGAATAAGATTAAAAAAGACTATTTTTCAAGATCTCGGCGAGGGACAGCACAAATAAAGATACCATTGTAATGTGGGCAAAGAAGTCTATAGCCTGATCTGAGCTGTCTAAAAGGCTCAAATTAGGTGACAGACTCCCCTTAGGGAACAAGTGAAGACTTCAAAAATGATTAGAAATGGAGAAAAAGGGAAGTGCAGTATAGTGAAGAGGAGTTCAATGCAGTCAGGTCAGTGGAAGTTCATTCTGCAGCCAGGGGAAGCTAATCCCAAGTAAGACGCCACAGCCAGACTGCAGAGTCAGGCAATGGAGCCGGCTAACCAAAGCTTGGGCTCGACCTGCTGAACCCAGACGTAAAGGAGAGCTGACAAATAGCTACCCCTCTGAGTTGTCACAGACCAAGGGTAGGCCTCAAAAGAGGAATAACAGAAATCCAGAATGTCGAGGAGTATAAAGAGAGACTAGTGGAGGTGAGAGAGTTAACTCTGCCTATAAACTCCATTAGCACCCAATGTGAGACAGGAGTTAGCCTACGGTGCCTGTTCACAGTCTACAGTGAAGTACAAGCTGCATTTGGAGCCATATTTCTCTATGGACAGAGTGGACATATTATTGGAAATTGTGAATAAGCCAGGAAGGCAAGATATATGTAATGGCCGTGTGAAACAGAGTTTACTGAAGTATACTTCACACCTGGAAGATAGACAGTCAGCCAGAAGTTACAATGGCCTGAGTGTGACCAGAGTCAATACCTCCCCAAGAGACTGTTATTGGGATTACAGATACCACTAACTTGTGATGTCCTTTGTATGGATTACAACTATTGCTTTGCATTGCAATAATCCGTACATCCAGTGGCATTGCTAGGGCTGGTGTCACCCGGTGCGGTAGAAAATGGTGTCACCCATAACCACCCCCCCCCCCCCGCCCCCGCCCGCAGCTCACCTGGTCCTGGTCCTGGTCCTGTCTGCAGCGGCTGGCTTCTCCTCTGTGTGGTCCTGGTATCTTCGCTCTGCTTCAATCGCTGGTTTGAGGACTGTACTTTTCGCCCTATAAGACTCGCATAGGTTTTAGAGGAGTATGATAAGAAACAATATTTTCCATTATACCTCAGGTCGTACCACCAATCAGACCCCCAGGGTTAATCACACCTCAGATCAGCCCCCCATGTCAGCTGTCAGCCCCCATCCATCATGCCCTCCCCCCATGGCACAGACTCCAACATTGTCCCTCCCTTCATCATTGCCCCCTCATCATGTCATCCCCCCCCCCCATGGGTGGCACATTTCTTTTCTTCCCCTCCAGGCTCCATAGCACAGACATTTTGTCCCCCATCATTTCTCTTTTTCTCTTTTCTCCCCCTCTGTTACAGTACAGTCAGTCTCCAATTGGCTCCCCGCCCCCCCAATCCTCATTCTTTATCATGAGGCGCACTCAGCAGCGCCTCCGGGCTGAGATCAGTACTGTACCTACTATACCACTTGGGTCTGGCTGGGGTCGGGTCCTCCTCACTCAGCTCTGCCTCAAGTTGTCTCCAGTGTCGGCCAACAGATCTGCAGACTGCAGTAGTAAGTGGTCTGTCTCTGCAAACTTCTGTTCTGCTGCCATTGCCTGGAGAGGCAGCTTTTACAGGCCACAGCAGCTCCTCCTCGCCTCCCTCCAGACAGCTGCTGCCATCCGCCGCGGCGCCACTGCCACTCACACCTCCTTGCCCTGAGCCGCATGCACCGCTCAGGGCCGCACGGCACACATGTAGGCTGGGGGCAGGACGGGTGCCCAGCAGCACTCCGGCCGCTCCAGACAGTACAGTAGGGTGAAGCAGCCAGGACCCAGGTGATTAATTTAACACATTTGCGGTCATTTAGTTAGAACAGTCTGCTGGCTGGTGGGGGCTGCCGTCCGCACCACCCCCCCCTGACCCCTCCCCCCCCGCAATGCCACTATGTACATCTACCTCAAGGCAAGTGATTCTCAGTAAATGTTCCAGTTATTTATTCAAATGGACTCCTCTTTAGTCTACCACCTCGTTTGCACCCAAGGGTGCTGGCGTCGTGACATCAGGGACCCTGCCTTCCCTGCACCTTAAACCCTACACCATTAAGGGCACCTCAACCAACATCTGGAAGGAGATCCCTCACTAGATTGCACGCCGGCCCAGGGAGTCTCAGGAAACTGTGAGCAAAGAATATTCCTCGGTCCATGCCCACTACATTAGCCCTACTCAGTCAACTCACATGCCCCTGTGACCCAGTCGCTGCACATGTTGCAGATTTCAAAGTCCGCATGGCAGGTCAATTTCCACAGGGAAGAAAAAAGCCAAGTTTAAATGAGACATGTCTAATCTCATACACTTTGCTGGCAATGTATTATATTGCGTTTTTTTCTGTAAGAGAATCCACGCTGAAAGAAACATGTGAAATTGTAACTTAATGTGGATTTAAAAGATTTGAGAATGAATAAGCTTAAGCAGCTAAGTGGATGAATATATTTACTAGGTGACTAAATATACGATAACACAAACAAATCACATACAGAATAATAAAAAGTAAATAATTATCACTAGCCTAAATGTCGGGTAAGGATCCGGTCAACCATGCTATAACACATGCCTGTCTACCACGTTAAAACACATGACCGACACCCCAAGGTGTACACAATACTTACATCCCACCTAGGATAAAGTGCCTGGTCAAATCCCAATTAATTTGTTAGTGCAGACCAGACTTATTATCATCAGCCTCTCCTCCAGTGTGCATCACGCATTTCTCTGAGATCACTCAGGAATGTGTTCTTATCAGCACAATGGGGGATGGGTTACTCTTGGGGTTGAGCGGACCCGAACTGCAGTTCACTAAAGTTCAGGTTCGGTGTTAGGGTGATTTTATTATTTTCCATTATAACATTCAAGTGGATGAGGTGAAGTTTTTTTATTATTTTTAACTCCTCAATGGCCATTTTATTTAGCATTCTGTCTTAAGAATGCTACTTTTTCCGTTATAACCATGTTATAACGGAAAATAGTAAAGTGAAGTTCGTGTCCCCATTGACTTTTATGGGGTCCGGGTTCGGGGTCAAGTTCGGGTCCCAAACCCGAACTTTGACCTGATGTTCGGCTGAACCCGGCTAACCCGAACTTCCACGGGTTCGCTCATCCCTAGTTACTGTCTTTAACCCACTTAATTACAAGGAAAACTTGTAAACTCTTACACAGAGTATTAAACAAAATTAAAGGGGACAGAACCAATCAGTACTTAACAAATACCCTTACAATACAGAAATATGCAACGTATGCAGGTAACCTAATAACGTTCTATTGCTGCAAAACAACATTTTTTTTCCAAATGGTTTTTTGGTAGACATTTTGATCAAAGTATATAAGCCCACTTGCCAGTTCACAGTACCGCTTTCAAACTGATATTTACTCTCTTTGGTGCAGTGCCATATGGTGAGCACTGCATCCGCAACACAGTGCCAGCACTACTTATTGGCTGCTCTGTTGCTCCCCCTGCTGCATTGCAGTGGCATTGGTGGCCATGTGGTACCGCACCCAGTAGTGCAGCAAGGCACTTAGTGTTACTTTGAAGTGGGCAGCAGTCTGAATATGTGTCCTGAGAACTTCATGTTCAAATTTTTTTTATTTTTTTATTTACTTATTTATTTATTTTAGTGTTTACCTAGAATAGATACTATTGGGCATGGTATGGCTGCCTCCAGTGTTGAAAGATTATTGTACATTTTAATTGGTGAGATCTTTAAAATCACTGAGATTTTGGCCTTTTGCTGTATGCGGTTGCAGAACATCCGGTACATTTTGACCTTTGTTGCAACATGGATGGAAATAGTGAAAGTTTGAGATTTGTGACATTCTCCCCGGTGAGTTGTTAAATGCATTATTAATCCACTAAACACGACTGTCTCATTACTATGCAGTAACTGCCCATGGCATTTCATATTCTCCATTAATTATAATCTGTTAATAGAAATACAACCAATTAGTTTCTATAAATACGTATATAGATAATTATAAATTGTCGTTTTTGCTCTCATTATAGTACAATGCATAAGATGCTGTTATAAAAGAGTTACATTGTTTTTGTGTTTTTGTTTTTAAAGGGCACATTTTTAATTGCTCCAGTACATCTGAAATTTAAAAAATGAAGTAACATTACAGATAATCTGGACTAAAATAATCTCTTGCCATTTTGTGTATGCAGCGTATAGGTGGACCTATCTGTTCCCATGGTTATGAGCTACTCAAAAACTCTTACTTGGAGTTATGTCTAACTCCTTTCCTGCTGCCTGTAGGTTTAGTTGCACGTTATTATGTTATAGCCAATTTGTATGGTGCTGTCCATGGGGCCACACTGTACCTCCATATGACTCCAATATCATAAAGAGTCCTGATGAAAACTGAAATACACTGGAATATACTAATTAGAGATCAGCAAATTTCTCAAAAATTCTATTAGGCCGCTTCACCGAATTTTTCAAACAAATTTGGTTTGATCCGAATTTATTTGCGGTGAATCGTGTTAAAAACGGCTATTTCCTGGCTGCAGAAAGCCTTTAGGCCCCTTTCACACGGGCGAGTTTTCCGCGCGGGTGCAATGCGTGAGGAGGACGCATTGCACCGCAAGATTGGAATCCTGACCCATTCATTTCAATGGGTCTGTGTACATGAGCGTTTTTTCATGCATCACTTGTGCAAGGCGTGAAAATCGCAGCATGTTCTATATTCTGGCGTTTTCACGCAGCCCTAGCCCCATAGAAGTGAATGGGGCTGCGTGAAAAACGCATTGCATCCGCAAGCAAGTGCGGGTGCGTTGTGTTTTTCACTGATGGTTGCTAGGAGATATTGTTTGTAAACCTTCCGTTTTTTATCATGCGCGTGAAAAACGCATCAAAACGCATTGCACCCGCGCGGAAAAAACTGAACAACTGAACATAATCGCAGACAAAACTGAATGGCTTTGCCTGTGAAATCGCACAGTTTTCACTGAACGCATCCGCAATGCATCCGGACCTAATCCGGACACACTCGTGTGAAAGAGGCCTTACAGGTCAATGTTAACGTCAAGAAGAAGCGCACTCCTTTTACACCGTCAGCAGCTGATTCAACATAGATGTCTACAGAACCACTCTCCTCATCACTACTTGCCCACCTACCGGAGGATAGGGCACTTTGAGCATTGAAAAAATATACATTTAGATATATAGCACAGCTGAATTTGTATTCTTAAGGGCTCATGCACATGAACATGTGGCAGCCAGGCCCATATTGCGACCCACAAACAGCAGGTCCGCAATATACAGGCACCGGCCATTTGCGCACCGCATTATGGATGCGGACCCATTCACTTGAATAGGTCCACAATCCGGAAGTTGCAGAGCGGAGGCACGGAAGCACTACGGAGTGGGTTTTTTCTCCTTGCCTCCACATTGCAATAAAATAGAACTTGTTCTATTGTTTTTTTTTGTATGGACGGATCACGGACCCATTCAAGTTGAAACGGTCTGCATCTATCTGCGCCAGCCACACAGATGGTGCTTGTGCATTGGGGACCGCACTTTGCGGTCCTCAATGCACGGAATGGGTGGCACATATTCGTGTGCATGAGCCCTAAGGAGTATTCCAGATAGGCCATCGATATTATATTGTGAGGCGCCCTCGGCCATCAGCACTGTGGCTTCTGATGTCCCAGCATGTCCTGTCCATTGGCCCATGACCGTTCAAGTCCTCGGTCCCATTTAAGTAAATGGGACTTAGTTGCAACACAAAGCACAACAGCTATACAATATACAGTGCTGTGTTTTGTATACTGTGAAGCATGCCACAAGGGGAGTGCCTGGGTATAGTTGGCCGGATTAGAGTTGTAGCAGTACTCACGGTTCTGACCAGGGCCGGTGCAAGGATATTTGCCAACACAAGCAAAGCTACATTTTGGCGCAAGACGTCCCCCCCGTCGCAGCTCACCTGGCCCTGGTCCCGTCTGCAGCAGCTGGCTTCTCCTCTGTGTGGTCCTGGTATTTTCTCTCTGCTTCAGATAATCGCTGCTTTGAGGACCGTATTTTTCACGCTATAAGACGCACCGGCCCATAAGACACACCTAGGTTTTAGAGGAGGATAATAAGAAAAACATATTTTCATTGCACCACAGGTCAGACCAGCAATCAAACCCCCAATGTTAATCAGACCTCAGCTCACAGCCCCAATCAGACCCCCAATGTTAATCAGACCTCAGATCAGCCCTTAATGCCTCAGATCAGCCCCCCCATGCAGCCATCAGCCCCCATGTCAGCCATCGGCCCCTATCCATCAGCCTCCCATGTCAGCCATCAGCCCCCATTGTCAGCCATCATGCCCGCATGTCAGCCATCATGCCCGCATGTCAGCCATCACTCCCCGCCATGTCAGCCATCATGCCCCCCCCCCCCATGTCAGCCATCAGCGCAAATAAAAAAAAACTAAAATAACTTACCTCTCCTGCTCCTGGACGCCGCCGCTCCTCACCACCAGCGCTCTCTCTCTTCTTCCTGGTTTCTGGCTGTCAGATGTAAAGGCTGCGCACAGCGTGAGGTCACATGGTGCGCAGCCCTGCACAGCAGACAGCCGAGCGGAGGACCAGGAAGCGGTGAGTACAGATCCTCCGGTACTAGTAAATCACTTCATTAGTATTCGGCCCATAAGACACATGGGCATTTTTCCCCACTTTGGGGGAAAAAACTGCATATTACGGGGTAAAAAATACGGGGAATTTAAAAAAAAAAGTTTCATTTTTCCGCCAGAAAATTCTTTAACAATATGTTAAACATAAAAATGTGATTTAAACAATAGGTCATTTTCTGATAACATATTTCCTAAGCATCCAGATGTGGGGTGTATATTTTAGACAATACAACCAAAGGATGATCCCCTCTTCGCAGGCAAGCTGTTCTGCATTTTGTTTTTAACAGGTTGCTGTGTTTACAGTGCACGTCCACAAAATCCACCTTGGGATGTGGGCATTCTCACAGTGGTTATTTGGTATGCTCAGGTACCGGAGGCAGCTCCTGAATACGGATGCAGTACAGTCAATAAGTCCTTTTAGACAGGTTATCTCTATTGGGCTTTCTCTACACCTCCCTCTTTACATCTGAGCTGCTTCTGTATGGGTCCAGGACAGGTAGGTTTTTGTCAGCACTACCTATTTTGCTTCTGTTTTCTTTGCCCTGACTCGATGAGACTCACTAGAGTGACTTGAACAATATATTTTATATATTTATAGAGAGAGAGAGAGAGAAAGAGAGAGAGGGGTGACACCAGCCCCATGTAGTGGGCTGTGAAAATAGCCTAATAATAGAAATAAAAGCAATGTACAATAAAAGGAAAAAAAACATTTTTAACTCTTTTCTTTTGCATTTTTGCAGAAGATAAAATGCAATATTGATGACCTGTCCCAAGGCTAGAGCATCAATATTTAAGTCCCCAAACGACAATTTAACCCTTTGGTTCTCCACTGAGTGTACATCAGGATTACTCCCATAAAGCAAGTTTTAATTTCAGCCCTATGTAAAACAACAAGCCAACCCCATCAAACGGTAAACTCATATCTGCTGAAAATGACCAACTTAGCTCTGCTACATAAGAAACTGTTGATTATATTTGGCTACAGTGGGTTAATAGAAAGTCAGTTTTACTGCGGCTCAGCCACGCACAGTGCATACCACTACTCCATGTGGGTATTGTTGTCAATAGTGAGCAGACAATATAACATTAATACTGATGCCAAAAAAAAAAATCAACATTGAGCTGTGCAGATTTACGGGAAAATACCAGGCTGCAGCGGGTCAAACAGATCCTGCTTCATTTTGGATTATCCAAGATCCCCAGCTGTGCTGAAACATAGAAAACGTCAAAAGACCTTAAGAACCTCTGTTCGGCTGGCTCAGTTATCCCAGCATGGAAGAGAGCAATTTAGGGCTTTTACTATCCACTGAACCTCTGGCTGATGGAGTCATTAGATGGATTAGGGCGTAATACTTCGGGTTAGTTAAACAATACTGAAATACATGAAGGTGAAGAAAAATCTCACATTTTATTCATGCTGACTCTCCATGGAGTTCACGCACAAACAGCTCCGTGGTGCACAGCCGTGGTAGCATTTGACCATTGATCTCTTCTAGTAAGTTTCCGTAGGCTTCATTAAACCGCACATTTGTAAGATTCAGCTCGTGATTCGGAGCCATTTTTACATTTCAAAAACTACATTTCCTACCAGAGGTTATGTGTGTCCTGCTGGATTTGGATGCAGGTTTATTTCATTATTCTCACCCTTACTGGATACAATGTAGTCAAAGCCCATAGAGGGTTCTGTATAATAAGTGAATCCCTAAACATACTGCATTCAAGACTCCAAGCAGACTCCCATAGAAAATTTACCGTAGTATAGGTGAAATATCTGGAGGAATACAAATGTATCCCGTTACCAATGAACTCAATGGAAGCTGTAAAAATCTGTACACACCGAGCTCCTCCTAGTGGTGGCTGAAGGAAAATGCATTGTTTTATGTGAGAAAGCAGAAGAAGGAGTTCAGCTGGGATTCATCTCACCCTAGGCCCCGGTGGTATAGTCTGCTTCTATAGTAAGAGCGCCACTGTTTCTGATGCGGGCAGATGTAAGATGTGTTAATTTTAATACATTTTTCCCAGAAACCCAGAGGAGTGTTGACTGGTTTATAATATTTCTCATGCATACTCAATGCCCTCATTATAGGAGAAAGAGTACACCTGTACCAAGGCCTCTCTGTCAGCCCAGAATAGAGCGGGGTTAATGTATGAGAAATCCAGTTTTCCTTTCCTTTTCAAAAGGAGACTAGGTGGTATGTCTTTTTTCCCAGATAAGCAACCATATTGGCCAGAAACCCAGAGTAGCATATTAGGTACTCTCTCTCTCTCTCTGTCTCTGTCGTTCTCTCTCTTGTTACAAAGAAAAAATATTGGGAGCTTTAGAATCCAAACGTTTTGGGAAATTCATGAATTTTGGGAAATGCATGAATTCCGATTCAGTAGAATTGATTCGCTCATCTTTACTCCCAACTTATGAAACTATGGAAGTTGTATTGGATAAAGTGCCACAAAAATGCAATTATGGATTGCCAATGGCCAAGCTATATTGTAATTAAAGGGGTATTCCCATCCCAGACATTGACGGCATATTGCTAGGATATGCCATATATCAGATAGATGTGGGTCACATATCTGGGACCCGCTTCTGCAGTGTCCTCATCCATATCAGTAGTGGGGCCCTGTATATATATGGGTATTTTCAGAAAGGTATGTCATGGCATGTGTGTATATTGCTGTAATCCCTTCTTTCTAACAGGCTGGTAAATCACCAATTCACATCAGTCACCACTAGGTGGTGCTAAACACATTAGATAGATAGATAGATAGATAGATAGATAGATAGATAGATAGGATATAGGAAGAGTGAGGGAGAAAGAGGCAGATCTAGTTGTGAGCAAACCAAGGGTAAGGCTGAACAAGAATTCCAGTATGTTGAGAGAGTATAAAGAGTATAAAGAAAGCCTAGTGGAGAGCTGCAGAAATGTGAGTACTAATTACTACACCCATCAGGCCACCACTTTCACACATTGCCCCTGCAGTCCTGATGGCTGCACTCCTATCTCCTGAAATGCCTCCTGTAGTGAACGGAAAGCAACAAAGCCTCAGTTCACTGTTATGGGAGATCTGAAAATAGCAATAGTGCTGGCTTGGTCAGTCCCATAGCAGTAAATGCAGAGGATGCCGTATATTTGCAGTGCACTCCCCACTTTCCACTCACCGCTATGGGACTCGCTTGCCTATTTTCAGAACTTCCATGGCAGTGAATGAAGAGCTTCCCACACATGCGCTATGTGCTCTCCTTCACTTTGGGGGCCCCTTTCCGGAGATAGGAGCGGATCCCAGAGGTAGGACCCTCACCTATCTGACACTGATAATTCTCTATTCATGTAACAGACTGAGATATCCTAAAACTAATTATCCATCTTCTTCTGAATTGTAATCTAGAAAATGATGGAGATAAGCTATGAAAAAAACATGAAAATCAACACGGCAGAAAGTAATATTTCGTAGGGAATAAGAATGGCTTGAGTACAATCTCAAGTAATGGCAAAATCATTATGAGCTCTTCATAGCATGAAAGGAATGGAAAGATTGTCTTAGCAACAGAAATGGCGAGCCTCTCTTCAATCCACTTACATTAGTGACACAACGTGTCCAAGATAATATCCGAACATAAAAGCTTCATCTGGAGGAGAAAGAAGCAGTAACGTAATGTCGAAGATGGAGAAATGGCTCCATAAAGAGCAGCAAAGTGTAAACTGTTCCACACCGGCAATCCCAAAACCCCAAGTTGGTAGAACAACTTTTTCTGAGATCATCTTAAGTCACCTGTAGACATTACAACGGGGATCACATAGATTATTGTGCACTCCATCAACAATTTAATGCGTATGGAAGCAGCCCGATTCTGGATTTGCTGAATTTCTAGTAGTCACTGATCAACCGCTGATCCTCAAAATGGAGCAGTGAAAGGGCTAGGTGGGCTAAGGAGGGCTAAGATTTGCAGCTCTTTCATTGATTTCTGGCCACCCGCTATGCAGGGAACACACAGCTCCTTTTACTTGAATAAAGCTATATTGCAATTCCCTGGACAACAGGTGGCCAGGGGCTCTACTGTGTAGAATAAATGTTGAAGAGACCTTGATCTCTTGGTTCTCCCAAAGCTTGGATCTCTATTGATCATCATATTATGGCATATCCTAATCATTCTCTAAAACATTACAGCCTGAAAACACCACTTCAAGATAATGAGGTAGATTTACTAAGATCAATGTGCTCGAATAAGGGCTCGTAATGTGCCAAAAATCTGGTTTAGATGTTGTAAAGACAGAAGAGTTACTTGCCCATCATCTCTGTAGACCTCGATTCCAATATGAAAACTTCAGCTAGTAGGACTTTCATAGCTCTGTTGACCCAGATAAGGGATAATCTTCACCCAAAGCCCATAAAGGATATTGGGTGACCAGTTGGACTGACTGATCATAGGACCAGAGGAACCATCTGTGGGCTTAGGTTCTGCCATGATAACAGGAGCCAACAGAAGACAACACCAGTAATGGATCTTATCGTTTGGATTTGTAAATGAGAGAACGTGTAAAAGGTCAACAGCCCAGAAAACAAGTCACCATTATATAAGTTCTACTTTCTCAATGTCAATGTCAAGATGTCAATGTCAATGTCAAGATGTCAATGAAGCACGCTTAATTTCTATCCTTGTGAAGACCTCAACAAGACATAATAGGCTCCTACAAAAGAAGATCTCCGGTGAAACGTTTAACAACATTTTAAGAATTCGATAGTAAAAGGCTCCTTTTAGTGAGATATCTCATAAGGACATCTTTTCATTGTCACCTCACATGCTCGGGAAATCATCAGCTAAAAAATGGTAGAAGAGAAAATGAATTGTCTCATGGTTTCATCTAATATTAGAATGTTATAGATTAAGGTTGTCAGGCCAACAGCACATAACTGAACTGTATAAATGAAATGTGCCATATAGGAACTAGTTGCGGAGATACCGAACACCTGTCAGGTATGTAGTCGTGCCTATGAGCTAATTCTCATGTCATATGGTGGTATATAAATATCGTGAGAATGTTTGTTTCCTTAGATGATTCCATTTATAAACCAGCTGCTCGGTACACAGCACCAGACAGCCTGCAATTACCTTACTCCACCTCCCACACCCATTTTCTATATGTTCTTCCACAGCCATCATAGCCCTGTATGGATTCACCTCTCATAGCAGTCATATTAAAATCCTAATTAAAATGATTGTGTTTTGAATTCATTGGAAATGTCCTAGGCAGATAATAGGAATTAGCTTGGTCGCTTCTGTGAAGCCTTTAACACGACACTGCCATAATTTTTTTTCTTACATATTAACAGGTGAAGGTGAATATTCTATTCAATAAATTGTACAAAAAAAAAAGATTTCTAGATAGAATGGGTCTCTGGATAGAATTTTTTTAAAGTCACTCCATGTATTCCACTTTCTATCCTGGCTCTTTAACTTTCTCTTTTGTTTGGACTTTTAACTCAGCAGAAAAGAGATGAGTGAATCTATTCTACCGATTTGAAATTCAACCCAAATTATTTGTGATTTGTTTCTGGTGAATCACGTAAAAGAAACCAACATGTAATACTCCCTTGACTGAGATATGTAAGCCAATTCTTCTTCCCAAAGGGCAAGAGTACTGAGTGCCTTATGAGAAAATTACCTTGGTTAGCTGAGTGGTGCTCTTGGGAGCACTCAGTTTTCTAAGGGAGGCCACCATCATTAGGCATCAGATCGGATTAGTGTTCTTTTCTTTTTGGAAGGAAATCTTATTTGAATGCATTTCCCAGAAATCAAAGGGAATGCAAATTAGCTTTAACATCGTTTGCAAGGCTGAAAAAAGACACCTGTCCATTCAGTTCAGCCTGTTATCCTGCAAGTTGATCCACAGGAAGTTAAAAAAAACTGTATGGTAGAAGCCAAAATTCCTTCCAGACTCCAATCAGGCAATAAGAATAACTCCCGGGATCAACGACCTCCCCAGAAATCTAGTTACTATAACCTGTAATATTCTTACACTCCAGAAATACATCTAGGCTCCTCTTGAATTCCTTTATTGTACTCACCATCACCACCTCCTCAGGCAGAGAGTTCCATAGTCTCACTGCTCTTACCGTGAAGAATCCTTTTCTATGTTTGTGTACAAACCTTCTTTCCTCCAGACGCAGAGGATGTCCCCTTGTCACAGTCACAGTCCTGCGGATAAATAGATGATGGGAGAGATCTCTGTACTGACCCCTAATATATTTATACATAGTTACTAGATCTCCCCTTAATTGTCTTTTTACTGAATAACTGTTATTTAGATAATCTTTCTGGGACCTGTAGTCCCCCCATTCCACTTATTACTTTAGTTGCCCTCCTCTGAACCCTCTCCAGCTCTGCTATGTCTGCCTTGTTCATAGGAGACCAGAACTGTACACTGTACTCCATGTGTTGTCTGACTAGTGATTTCTAAAGTGGCAGGACTATGTTCTCATCACGGGCGTCTATGCCCCTTTTAAAGCAACCCATTATCTTATTGGCCTTGGCAGCAGCTGCCTGACACTGGTTTCCACAGCTTAGTTTGTGAAATTCCTAAGTCCTTTGCCAGTGTTACCCAGTGTTTTACCATTTAGTATGTACGGGTGACTTTCATCCTTCCTTCCCATGTGCATAACCTTACATATGTCAGTGGTAAACCTCATCTGCCACTTCTCTGCCCAAATCTACAATCTATCCAGATCCCTCTGTAGCAGAAAACTGTCCTCTTCAGTGTTAATTACCTTACACAGTTTAGTGTCATCTGCAAAAAATGATATTTTACTGTGCAGGCCTTCTACAAGATCATTAATAAATATATTAAAGAGAATAGGGCCCAATACTGACCCCTGAGGTACCCCACTAGTGACAGGGACCCCTCCAATACTGACCCCTGAGGTACCCCACTAGTGACAGTGACCCCTCCAATACTGACCCCTGAGGTACCCCACTAGTGACAGGGACCCAATCTGAGTATCTACCGTTTTCTACCACCCTCTGTTTTCTATCTCTCAGCCAGTTACTTACCCACATACAGACATAGTATTTCAAAAAGAAAAGAACACTAAGCCCATCTGATGTCAGCAGATATAAGATATTCTAATTTTCATATATGTTTCCCAAAAACCCAGAGCAGTGTTGGCTAGACTACAAAACACCTTTTTCAAAGTAGGTGAGATCCCTAATGAGAAAAAACACTCCTAAGAGCACCCCTTCCACACACCTACGCTTGGACGATATACAATAGTACCAGAATAATAAAGTACGAAATTTGTTGTGAAATTTACATTTACATCACATATAATGTGCATCTCTCACTGTCCTGCATGAGATTCACCTTCTGAAGGTGTTGTGTGACTCCTCCTAGTGATGGTCCCATATCTGCCAGAGCTTCCCCAAAATGGATCCTTCACAGTATATGTATCCAATAGCCCATAAAGCTGTTCTGAACTTGACTACTACAATCCTTCCGATGAAAGAAAGACACTGTTCCCTTTTGGAGATGTTCTTTGGATAGAAATCCACACCCCACAGAGACTATTGCAGTATTTCCACAATGTTACATATATATATATATATGGCCATACAGACTGGCCTGTGTAAAGAGTATCAAAGAGGAACAAAGAGTTTTGATGTTTAGACTTCACAATATGAGGGGTTCAAAGCCATGACCTCATTCACCAACCTTCCATCTGAAATTCTCTGTTCTTACTCCTTTATAACGTCCTGTGTAGAGATCCTTGCTGCTGCTCCCAGCCATCAATCCAATATCAATTGTCAATTTCAAAGTAAAGATACGAAAGTGAAAGCAAATATCTTACTGCTTGCTGTAGGCAAAAAAACTCAGCTTCCCCGGCTTTAGTTCTTTTATTCATGATGCCCTATGCCTCAGCATTCCTTTGAAGTTTCTCACAGACAAGTCTTGTAAAGAAACTTTTAGAATTTTGCTCATTGAAATAATGAGTAAAACAAATAATAATTAAAAGTAAAAGGAGAATGGTAGAAGATGTTAAGGAAGTACTGTCATGGCACTCCATTTCACGGGTCTGGGGGTAAGGGGGTCTGACAATCTCTAAGCACACAATTTCAGGCTGTCTTAACACAGCAGAGCAACGCAATCTATGGCCAAAGGTAAACCACTGGGCTCCAGTTATCATTTGTGAATCCCTTCTTGATGTCCCGCTATCATGGATATTTATGTATGGGGTGAGGGGCAACCCTCGGAGTTATATGTGTCCAGTGTGCTATGAGCTGACTTGCGCGCAATTTCCCCCACTTCCCCTTCCTTCCTCCCTACCCTTTATCCCTGTTTAACATTTAGTTCTGCGTTACGATACGTTATAAATGTATTGTGTTCGTTGTACTTCTAATGGTACTTTATTCCTTCATATGACATACCATACAATCCAGGTTGGCAGCACCTGTGCAGGTGCCCTGGTATATATTCTCCTACATGTATGCAATGTGTTTAGTATGTCTCTGTTTCTCATGCTGCATTGCTTTGAGGCGGCTGCGACCGCCATATTGCTTTTTTCTTTTGTTGTGAAAATTTAAATAAAAACTATTGACAACATCATTTGTGAATCCCTGAAAAAAATATCAAATGTGCCACATATAAGGGAAAAAGTATATACTTACTGATACAAGGGCAGGTTTAAAGCACAATCATTAGGTCACAATCTTTGCAAACTTACCCCAATGGTGATTATAATAACCTTTCATAAACTTACATTCTCCTGGTGATACGCATGATAGAATGGGTCCAGAAAAGAGTGTATTGCATACAACCACTTGCCTGATATGATGTAGGTTCTGCTTGTCCCACCAACAAACCCGTGACTTCTTGAAATAGGGACTCCACAGGAACTCTGAAGTTGTCCTGTGGTATCCGGCACCAAGATGTTAGCAGCAGATTAGAGATGATCTAATTGATTCTACCAATTTAGAATATGTCCCAAATTTCTGGTAATTCGCAAGAGTTCTGAATGTCCCAGTATTATGTTTCTCTGAATGGGATATGCAAGTCAATTTTCCTTCCAAAAGGACAAGAAAAGTGAATGTATCAACTGAAAATTCCCTTTCCTATATTAAAAAGCACTGATTTTAAACAGTTTGAGGCTACCACCAGGAGAAAATCTTAGGAAAAAGCACCGATTAAACAGTTCAAGGCTTCCACCAGGGAAAATCTTATTATGAAAAAGCACTGATTAAACAGTTTGAGGGTAGCGAGGAAAAATCATATGGAAAAGCACTGATTGAACAGTTTGAGGCTACCTTCAAGGGAAAATCATATGAAAAAGCACTGATTGAACAGTTCAAGACTACCAGGGAAAATCTTATTATGAAACATCACTGATTAAACAGTTCCAGGGTACTACCAAGGGAAAATCTTATTGTGAAAAAGCAATGATTGTCAAGACTCGCTCTCTCTACCTTTAATAGTACGTTTCATTCAGACAGAATCAATGTCTTTTTTTGAAAAACTGGTGAATCCCACCTGAAACGATTTTCAAGAAATTCGCTCATCTTTACAGCTTTCAGTTATGAGGTGCGGCTACCATGGATTTTCTAGCACATTCAACAGATGCTTAATTGGATTGAGATGGGGGAAATTGGAAGCAAAGTCAACATCTTGAAGTCTTTAAAGGGTTTATCCGGAAATTACTATTTATGACTTACCCTGTTGGAAAGCTGCCGAAAGCCCGCAGCTCTGACCAGAGCTCCAGTGAGCACAGTGGCTTGCTGAAACAGCTGTAATAATGATGACCTAACTTGAGATAACTCCTTTAACAAGTTCTACAAATCATTCCTGAATTTTTATAATATGGCCAGGCCCATTTGCAATGCCATTAGAGAATATCACTAGCCATAAGGGGGATACATGTCTGTACAATGTTTAGGTAGGTGGTTCAGGACACATCCTCATGAATGTCAGAACAAGGACCCAAGGATTCTGTCTCTGGTGCAATCTCTTCTGCAGGTAAGTGATACACATGCAATCGGCCATTCATATGATGTAGGAAAAAATGCAATTCATGAAACCAGGACACTTATTTTCATTGCTCCATGGTCAAGTTCTGATGCTGAAGTGCTCGAGTTTTCAGCAGTGGACAAGGGTCAGAATGGGCTCTCTGTAGGGTCTGAAGCTAGGCAGTCCCATACAAAGAAAGCTATGATTAGCCTTCGCTCCCCATGTGCATCAATGAGTCTTAGTTTTCCATAATCCTGACACCAGTTCACCACTTGTCCTTCCTTGGACCACTTTTGGTAGGTACTAACCACTGTATACCAAGAACGCTCAACAAGACCACCTGCTCTTTTGGAGATGCTCTGACCTGATAGTCTTGCCATGACAGAGTGGCCCTCTTCAAATTCTTACACTTGCCAGTTTTTACCGAAACAAACATATGCCTAATATATCCCACCCATTGATTGAAGCCACTGTTATAATCTATAATAGTCGAAGGAAAGATGCAGTGCTTTATTCAAAATTTGAGAAATTTTTATCTCTTTGCTTCCATAACAGATTCAAAATGATATTAGAAACTGCTTTCATGTAACAGTGTGGGATCAGAAGCAATTACTTATAGTAGAACTGCCTATTTAGGTATATCTCTAGATGCTGGAGGTCTACCTTGGTGTCGGTGGGTCCGGCACTATTTACGTAAAGAGGTATTAGGGTTGGGTGAATTTTTTGCAAGAGAATTGTTTTGGGTACTATGTGTCCTCTCCACTTTTCTCCCCCCTCCCCCTGGTTTCTGGTTTCTTTTTCTTTTGATTCTATACCTCCACATTTAGAATATACTGGTTAGGCCTGGGCCTTCTGCCATACCTTCCGCTGTGTCACCTGTCATATCCCCAGCATCTCCTGCCTCTCTGCCCGTTGCTGTCTCCACCAGATGTGGCAGGCCATGCTGCCTTCATGCTCCATCCCATGCTTGAGTCTTATAGGGGTGCACACCTGTCATTTATGCTTCCAGGGGCATGTGCTTCCTGCCTCCCAGAATGACAGGGTTACAAGGTTAAATAGCAGCTGCCTCTTCCAGGAAGTTGCCTGAGCGTTGAGTTACTATCAGTAATAGCAAAGGTGTTCTGTTATGATCTTCTGTGTTTGACCCAGCCTGTTTGACCATTCTGTTTGCCTGCCACCTGCATCGACTATTGAACCTGTCTGACCCTGAGCCTGACTGTACCACGCTACTATCTGATACCGGCTTCTGACCTCTGGCTTGTCTCTCGGACCGTGCTTCAGCTTTTGCCTCTGATAATCATCATCATTGGCTGCTGCCTTTATTCCAGTCTTCTCTGCAATATTGCTTGTCACCACCATGTCTGGTATTGTAATCAGTTCACACTAACTGCGGTTCTTACTGCATCTTGAGCTATTGGAACATTACCTGTTGTCTGACTCTGTGAGTAAGCTATCAACCATGTTTGCTTGTCCTGTAGGTAGTGGTTCAGTTTCTCTCTTGCTGCATTCTTTCCTGTCTCCCTAGGGGTTGGTGGCTGCCATCCCTTGGTTGACACAGAAAATCCATACTCTCTGGTTTGACCAGTGGGTCCCACCGAATGGTCGTAACAACACGCACTATTGGATGTCTTTTTATTGTACGGTAGCATATATACTCTTTTAGGCTATGGTCAATATCTTGCTTTTCATATGTATATTCCGTGATATTGCTCGCCTTTGTATATACTGTATTTTTTTGTATTTATATTTGGAAGATCTTTAATAAAAACAAGGTTAGAAAAAAAATCTGTGATATTCACTTAAAGTTAGTGTTGTTAATGTTATGACTGCTTAGAGTAGGTTACGGCTTCTGCATAATGTCATAACCTGATATCATGATAGAGATGATTCCATTATTCCATCTTAATGTATCCTACTCAATTTGTAAGGAAAAAAGGCAATTTATCAATTTTAACAATTTAGTCTGTAATTACATAAATTACTACATTTTTCATGAGACTAAAATACATTTTTTTCATCTTTATTACAGGAAGAGCAAAATCAGGCATTTTTTGTCGGTAAATTTTTGAAGATTTGCTCAAGCATGCTGGTTAACCAGCACCACGGAGATCATTGACCATCACCATTGGAGATCCCCTGGTATCATGGATTAGATCACTCGATTTTGGGGCTTCAACATAGTTATTTCTACCAGAACTTCAGCTAAGCATCTCCTCATCTCTTCCAAGCAATTTACACCTCAGAGTATTCAATCGTTATGGTGTCATAATAGTCCGTTATTGTGTATTCTGAGTTCTATTGTAATGCTGTTGGAATAGTGTTTTTTGCGCAATTATAGCATACATTATATTGCAGTGTTTTTAAAGAGGACCTGTCCCCTGTCCTGACACGCCTGTTTTAATAGCTCCATGCATCCTCCGTGTAATAACGATTCTGGAGCATCTATTCTTATCGCTCTATGTTGTGCCATTCCTTTATTAGTTCTTTTAGAAGTTATGATTGAATTGCTAGCAGTCTGCAGTAAGGGTACCGAGGGGTCAGGCATTTCAGGAGTGGTGACAGGTCCTTTTTAAGATAATGGACCCTCTTTACTAATACTTACTAATGTTTAGACGGTGTAAACTTAGGGAGTAATGTATGAAAAGTTTTGTGCCAGAAAATTGAGAGAACTATTATAATAAATATCACAGGCAAAAAAAGCAGAGCTCCAAAATTAAGAAATGGCGCGCAACTTTCTTTTGTTAAATTTGGCATTAAAAATGACAGCCAACAGCAGGCACTCCAAAAAATGTACTGAAATGTGTTGCATTGTCTACTACACAGACAACACAGCTAAAGATACTCCACTTTTCTGGTGAAAAGCTTTTCTTACATTACTCTCTCTCCCCACCCTAAGGCCCCTTTCACACGGTCGAGTTTTCCGCGGGTGCAATGCGTGAGGAGGACGCATTGCACCCGCACTGAATCCGTACCCATTCATTTCTATGGGGCTGTGCACATGAGCGGTGATTTTCACGCATCACTTCTGCGTTGCGTGAAAATCGCAGCATGCTCTATATTGTGCGTTTTTCACGCAACGCAGGCCTCATAGAAGTGAATGGGGCTGCGGGAAAATCGCAAGCATCCCCAAGCAAGTGCGGATGCAGTGCAATTTTCCCGCATGGTTGCATAGCAACGGGACCAGATCTTTATTATTTTCCCTTATAACATGGTTATAAGGGGAAATAATAGCATTCTTAATAAAAAATGCTTAGTAAAATGAAGAGGAAGGGGTTAAAAATAATAAAAGTTAACTTACCTTAGCCACGTGATCGCGTAGTTGCGTTCTGTCTTCTCTTATCCAGCATCAGCTAACAACTAAAGGACCTGTGATGACGTCACATCACATGGTCCAATCACATGGTCCATCACCATGGTGACCTCATCACAGGTCCTTTAGTTCTTAGCTGATGCTGGAAAAGAGAAGACAGATCGCAACTACGCGATCAAGTGGCTAGGGTAAGTTAACTTTTATTATTTTTAACCCCTTCCTCTTCATTTTACTTCATTTTACTTCATTAAGAATGCTATTATTTCCCCTTATAACCATGTTATAAGGGAAAATAATCAATTCTCCAGAATACTCTACCCGAAACTGGACTTCAGTGATGAAGTCCTCCTGTTTTAGGCTTGAAAATGATAAATGAGACGAGCATGGGAGGCCCTCCCCTTTTAGACCTGTTAACGAAATCACAGTAAAACTTGATAAACGGGTCATGTACCCCGAAACGCGTCGTCCTTGAATAAATCAGAACTTACTTGACTCCTGGTTGTGGTTCTGCGCTCTATATTGTCCTCAAACTTGCTTGACTCCTATGGTCCAACATTTTGTTAACATTCCTATTCACCTGACTCGCGGCTTGGCTCCCGGACAAGGTTATCGGACAAGTTTGTTTGCGCTAACCAGTAACTATCACCATGTGGTTGCACCCAATTTGGTGCAACACAAATACAGTAGGTGAGCATACCATCTCCCCTATACGAGAGCACTGTAATTTGACATACTCACCGTATGAGTGCCTTCTCTCCTTCTTTGCCTTTTTTAGACCTGGCATGAATGGGGAAAAGTCGCAGATTGCAGAACAAATAACCTTTGAGCCGCAATCTGTGACAGATATACGCTAGAAAACTGGGGTACATCAGTTAGTAAATGACCCCCAATGTTTAGGATGATGTGACAAATTTGTGTGCATATTTTAAGGCTGTTCTGAATCCTGAAGACATCACAGTAAAGCTTGTGTGTGTACATTGTGCTCTGTTATAAGAATGTTACCATGTTTGTTTGTTAATATTGTTTTCATTGGTAACTATGTTACAATGATGTATGAGTGTTTATAGGCTGTGCTCTATAGTAACGATGCCATAAGAGTGATAGAATGTTTATAGCCTTGCTGTTGTCACGTTCATGTGTGAGAGGAAAACAGCACAACGAGCATAGGAGGGGAGGGGATACCGGATTAAGGCCTGGAAACTAGGGAAGGAAGATGGACACCTCCTAGGGAAAACCCTAATTCCAGTCCTGACAGACTGCCAGTATGAACAGTCCCCAAAGGTAGGCAAGTTCATACACCGGATACCTAGAATCCTATCTCACCCTATAGGATCCTGGAACTAATGTCAGGACTGAGTCTACCTGTTCCTCCAAAGGAAAGGACGAACAGGAGTCTCCCTCAGGCCTAATGACAAACAACAGGGAAAGGCAACACACATATATATATATCAACAAAATATAAAAGGGAAAGGAAACACTTATCTTCAATGAAGCTTTGGTAGCACCAAGAACTCAGCCGAGAACCAAACACAAGCTAACCACAAGTCCAACAGAAGCTATAAACCGCACAGCATAGTGGAGAAACAACAATAAATAGAGAAGGTTAAATGACCACAATAGCCACAAGGTGTGGCCATAGGCGTGCGCAGCCTAATGCATTAGGATGTGGACCCTAAAAAACAAACACACACGCTGTGGCACTGTGAGACAGGGTTCATTACATACTTCTTTTTTATATGCATTATACAACTATATGGGTGGGTCCCGGACCAGAGCAGCTGGCCAGTGGGCACCAAGATCCTAGTTCCCTTCCAACATATCACGTCGTGTCGTCCTGCAGAGCACGCACAGCTCTCTGCCCCCGCTGGCTCTGCCCCCCCCCCCTATGTGAACACTAGCTGCTGGCAGCCCGCAGCCAGGCATTGTAAATTAATTTACAGTGCGGCGGCGGCAAGCGTAACATGCAGGGGAATCAGCGGGGGGGTGGGGGGGCACCCGGGAGCACGGAGCTGACGTATCTACTAGGGTGTGCCCAGGCACACCCGACACACCCTGTGCACACGCCTATGGGTGTGGCAAGCACCAGAAACAACACAGACGTCATTTGATCGAAAAGGAAAACATGTCAGATGAAACCACGTGTTGCCAGTCTCACAGATCTCCTGCCACCTGTCGCGGGAACGTCCGTATGTCTCGGTACTTCCTTGACAGCTGTACAGTAATGATGTCAGATGTGTGTACGTACAGTATATGTGCGTGTGTACAGTATAATCTGTGCTATCTGGTAATGGTGTCACAATGTGTTTGTCTATCTGTATGTTCATGTTAATGGGCTTCACTTTTTGTGGCCTTACATCTGACTGATCAACTTTGGAAGCCAACAACACCTTCCAGCTCATGTTCGCTAGAAAAAACTAGACTTCAACATTACTCACATACCAAGAGTAAAAGACAAAAGAACACAATTCATATGTATTACTCATTGTCAGTCCTTCTATCGCTGCAAGTCAAACCGGAAGGCTGGAGTTGCACTCATCTCTATTTCTAAATTACCCACAGAGCTGAATTTTATATTAGGTAGAGGCTCGAGCCTATGGGTGGCCCTGCGATAATGAGCACCTCAGGGTCAGAAAAGTATTATACTTCAGGAGTCGGCGCGGTAGTCTGTATTCAGTACTTAGTACGGTATATATGATGTATCATTATGCTTTATGCACGAATAGATGCATCCTTAGCTATACTGCAGCTGATAATCTCGGCTAAACATGAGCTGACTTCTGACCCTTGTGTGGCTCATTTGGTTGTTTCGGGATTAGACTGTGTGTAGGCCCAAAAAGTTACCCTAGAAATGGATGCATCTAAAATTGCAACAGGTACAAGATTGCTTACATTTTTCTTGATATATTAAAAATTGATTACAAATCAGTTTGTATCAAGTAGTATCAGTTTTTCAGGATAAACACAAAAAGGAAATAAATCCCCACAATAGATTACAGATTGAGGCACATTTGTATGCGCCCCATAAAATATGTTGTGATCCTTAAAAGGCATCTGTCTGCAGTTTTGTACCTATGACACTGGCTGACCTGTTACATATGCCGCTTGGCAGCTGAAGGCATCTGTGTTGGTCCCATGTCCCTATGTGCCCGCATTGCTGAGAAAAATGATGTTTTATTATATGCAAATGAGCCTCTAGGAGCAACGAGGGCGTTTCCGTTACACCTAGAGGCTCTGCTCTCTCTGCAACTGCCGCTCCCCCTGCACTTTAATTGACAGGGCCTGGCATAATGACATTTTCACTGCTGGTCCTGTCAATCAAAGTGCAGAGGGTGCAGCAGTTGCAGAGAGAGCAGAGACTCTAGGTGTAATGGTAACGCCCCCGTTGCTCCTATAGGCTTATTTGCATATAATAAAACATCCTTTTTTCAGCAATGCGGGCACATATGAACATGGGACCAACACAGATGCCATTAGCTGCCAAGCGCACATAGAACAGGTCAGCCAGTGTCATAGGGACAGAACTGCTGACAGATGTGCTTTAATATAATATAAAAGCCCTTGTTTGACCAAAGTTATTATAATTTCCTTTTCTTTTGACCTAGACCTGACTATCCAGATGTTCATGTTTCATGAAGAGAATTCCAGAAACACAGTGTAGACTGATATTTACAGGAGCAGTATGAGAAAGGAATAGCAGAGCACTAGGAGAGGGGGAGCTATAGAGACTCAAGGACTCTAGAGATGTAGAAGACATGAAATGCAGGACTTCAAGGCGTGATTACTGACATTTGACACTTAAGCCCTGCCTATGTTACATTTGGGGATGTGGCCAAAACACCCAGGATAGGGGATAGCTATTGGATTGGTGGGGGTCCTACTGCTGGTATTCCCACCGATCACAAGATCAGGTACCCTGTACCCCTCAGAGCCTCCCAGAATGAACGGCGGGTTGGACCTCATTCATCTATATGGGAGTTCCAGAAACAAATACAGCGCTTGACTATTTCAGGAACTCCAATAGAGATGAATGGAGCAGCAGGTCGCCTGCCCCATCTGCCCCTCCATTCATTTCGGCAGGCTCCAAGGGGTACAAGATACCTGTTCCCGTGATCTGTAGGGTTCCCAGCGGTAGGACCCCCACCTATCAAATAGTTATCCCCTAGCCTTTAGATAGGGGATCTCTTTTAACAACTGGAATACCCCTTTAATTTCAGAGTCAGACCCGAACTTTTGTAGATTGTAACTTTTACTTAGAGGTTAGTTAATAAAATGCAGAGAACAATACTAAAATCCCAATACTAAAGCCAGAAGTATGAATAAGGCTAGGTCTACACAACGGCATGTGACACATAGGGCACAACTACACTGCAACATTTGTTGCGCGAAATTTGGTCACACCAATTTCGCGCAACAATTTTTATAATGATAGTCTATGGTGTCGCACTGCGAGATGCGACATGCTGCGACTGCGACGCAACAGTGGCAGAAAAATATATTTTGAATGGATTTTTTGAGACTGTCGTTCTCGCAGTCGCAGCATGTCGCATCTCGCAGTGCGACACCATAAACTATCATTATAAAAATTGTCACGCGACAAATGTAGTCATGTAGGCCTAGCCCAGTGGTGGCGAACTTATGGAACGGGTGCCAGAGGCGGCACTCAGATCCCTTTCTGTGGGCACCCACACCCTGGAAAATGTCTATGGTGTACCAACATGTCTTAGACTTTTCCTGCCATTCATCAGCGCAGGCGCACTATGAACAGTGCAGGCAGCGCACTGAATGTAGGCCGGATATTATAGCTAAATGATAAAGTACATGGAAGATATACTATACTGGACAGTAGTGTTCAGGTTATATTGCCGTGTTGGCACTTGGCGATAAATAAGTGGGCTTTGGACTGCAGTTTGGGCACTTGGTCTCTAAAAGGTTCACCATCACTGATCTAGCCTAATAATGAGAATACTGGACTACAATCATTCAATACCTTACAGCAAAATACAGTGTGTGACTAATTATAACTCAAACGCCTTGTTCTGTGCGCCTCCTATTGACATTCCAGTGCAATCATTATAGAAAATAATGTCATTACCAGCCCGGTGTAATTTAAATATAAAGATTTTTTTAAATGTGGAATTGAAATAGTTTTTATTTTGCTATAGCTGTCCCTATAACTGTCTCCCTCTGCTGGGAACTAATAGGTATTGCAGATAAACAAGTAAATGAGACACATACTCACAGACCTGAAGAAATGCTTGAGTTTTTGTCAATGCAGCTTGTGATGGGAGTCAGATGATCCTCCATTCTGGGTATAAACCCAAGGCAGGTGACTCTTCCCAGTGTATTATTTGTGGGTAAAAGAGCAAGAACCAAATATAATTGTCTACCACCCTGAGCAACTTCGGGATTGCTACTGCTGCGACATTGTGCTACATTTGTGAGAGCCAAAGAGAAGACAAAGGGCACACAGATACATGGGGGACACGAGGTCTTTATTAGGGCTCATGCACACAAACATTTTTTTTCCTGTTTACGTTTCGTTTTTTGCGTTCCTTATACGGAACCATTCATTTCAATGGATCCGCAAAAAAAACGGAAGGTACTCCGTATGCCTTCCGTTTCTGTTTTTACGTTCCGCATAATGGACAAGGATAGTACTGTTCTATCAGGGGCCAGCTGTTCCATTCCGCAAAAAACGGAGTGCACATGGACGTCATCCATACTTTTTGCGGATCCGTTTGATATTTAAAAAAAAAAACTGCAATATCCAGATGTTTACCATGAGTTAGTAGAAAAATATGACTTTCCTTAAAGTTGTGGCATTTCGATGCTGTACCCTGGTGCAGTCTGCATTCATGGCGGCTAACAGTAAACCCAGCAAGGAATGCTAAAAGTAATAAAAACCTGCTCATCTGCTCCATCTTGGACTAGAGATGCCTGAGAGGTGAGGCTCCCCGGAGGTCATCCATGTCCCCCCTCTTCCTCCTCACTGTGTTGTGTCTGACTGTAAGAAAAGTGGCTAAAGCAGGAGCCTCCCTGTTGCGTCTGTCTGCAGAAGCACAAAAGATAGTTAACGGGGTTGACCCATCTCTAACGGAGCCCTGAAAGTGGTGCATGCAAAGCCGCCCTCAATTCATTTCTATGGGGCCGCCGAAAATAGCCAAGCAATGGCCCATAGAGGTGAATGGGAGCGGTGGCCGGTCATGCGCAGTGCGCTCCCATTCACTTCTATGGAGAGAGTGCTTGGTGGTGGCCGGACCGGGTCCTCCAGCCACCACTTTGGCCCGCTCTGTTGTAAAATCCACAACTGAAATCCGCTGCATAAATTGACACATCAGGCTATGTGCGGATTGAACATTTTTCACACACTGGATTTTGTAGATGTTTTAACCACATACCCTTAAAGGGCTCTGTCAGCAGATTTGCCCCTATGACACCGGCTGACCTGTTACATGTGCGCTTGGCAGCTGAAGGCATCTGTGTTGGTCCCATGTTCATATGTGCCCGCATTGCTGAAAAAAATGATGTTTTATTATATGTAAATGAGCCTCTAGGAGCAACGGGGGCGTTACCATTACACCTAGAGGCTCTGCTCTCTCTGCAACTGCCGCGCCCTCTGCACTTTCATTGACAGGGCCGGATGTGATCAAGTTTACTCTTCCTGGTCCTGTCAATCACAGTGCAAAGTGTGCAGCAGTTACAGAGAGAGCTGAGCCTCTAGGTGTAAGGGCAACGCCCCCGTTGCTCCTAGAGGCTCATTTGCATATATTGAAACATCATATTTCTCAGCAATGCGGGCACATAGGAACATGGGACCAACACAGATGTCTTCAGCTGCCAAGAGCACATGTAACAGGTTAGCCAGTGTCATAGGGACAAATCTACTGACAGACGCCTTTAAGTATGAAATTCTCCGCTGATAGCATTCGCACACATGCGCATACGATTGTTTCTGTAAATCAGGGGTCTCCAACCTCATAGATTTCCAGTTCTGAAAATGGCCTCCAAACTGTGGCTCTCATGCTAGAGTGAAACTACAACTCTCAGCATGCTCTAACAGCCTGCAACTGTAGTAGTAGTTTGACAACTGATGGAGAGCCAAATGCGAGTCCATTGCTGCAAATTCTCAAAGCTGGGAATATATGAGACAAAGTAGGGATTAGAGAGACAGAGGTTTCCTGATATTTCCCTAAGTAATTCCTTAACATCAAGTCCACAGATTGTAGATACTAAGTAATTTTGGCTTAGAGTTCCTTTAGAGGAGCTGTCACTTCAAATGACATGTCTTAGTAACTACTTGCATCCCCCATGTAACAACAATTCTGAAGCCTCCATTCTTATGATTCTATGTTGTGCTATTCCTTTATTATTCCTGTTGGAAGTTATGAATGAATTGCTAGCAGCCTGCAATGAAGGTCCAGCTGGGTGTAACCAGTTGGGGGTGAGTCCCTGCACAGTCTGACACTATTAAATCAGTGCTACCAGTGTCAGACTGTGCAAGGACACACCTCCAACTGGTAATACCCAGATGGACCTTTATTGCAGACTGCTGGCATGTCATTTAGACACTTTTAGTAGGAATAATACAGGACTGACACATCATAAAATGATAAGAATAGATGCTCCAGAATTGTTATTACATGAAGAATACAAGAAGTTACTAAAACAAGCATGTCAGGACATGTAACATGTCTTATAAAAAGGGGTTCTCCAGGAATAAGGATATTTTAATGCTCGCAGCTCACCTACCTAAGTTGAAGATTAATACTTACCTGTTCCTCGAAGTTTCAGTCACCGCTGAAGCCAGTCCTTGGCTGCAGAGGAGCACCTGACCACACCAATTCTTAGCCGGATGTCAACAGTGCCGGGACAGGAACATGGGCACAGCAGAGGCAAGTCGGAGGTCCGGAGAGGTGTGGAGCAGGTAAGTATGAATTTTCAGTTCAGGAAGGCAGGCTGCAGACACTTACTAAAATGTTACAAAGGATTAAAATGGGGATTGCAGTCAGCACAACCCAATACGCAGGTGCAGGTTGCTATGGTAAAATACACATACAAACGTAAAAAAAATGGTGCAATGGCACACTGCAGCTAGAGCTCCGTCCTGCCACTATGCTGGATGTTAGATGAGGCATTAGTTTATATTTTGGCCAAATTATGTAAGCCACCCACCACTTCACGGTTGCCTCTCGAGTGGTCCCTAACATTAATTTTTACCTTTTATGGGCCATATCAGCCACACAAAATCCAGGGAGTGCAGGTGCAGCATGCATGCCAGATACACTCTCATTGTAACCCCGTCTGGTGCCATACAGCGTTCATCAGATCAAGGGATGCAAATACCAACATGCATGCCAGGCCCACTAGTACTTCTCCTGGAACCAAATGGCTTCTGGTAAGTTCTATAAAGCAGACTCAGTTTTATGCGACTTTAAAACCAGCCCTACAGGGCGGATTCACTAGTCAGGTGCACCTGCGTATTGGGTTGTGCTGACTGCAATCCCCATTTTAATCCTTTGTAGCATATATGGGAGGCGTGGTGACCTCCATGCAGTCATGCACACCTGACTAGTGAATCCGCCCTGTAGGCTGGTTTTAAAGTCAGTATAAAACTGAGTCTGCTTTATAGAACTTACCAGAAGCCATTTGGTTCCAGGAGAAGTACTAGTGGGCTCAGCATGCATGTTGGTATTTGCATCCCTTGATCTGATGAACGCTGTATGGCACCAGACGGGGTTACAAGCAGAGTGTATCTGGCATGCATGCTGCACCTGCACTCCCTGGATTTTGTGTGGCTGATATGGCCCATAAAAGGTAAGAATTAATGTTAGGGACCACTCGAGAGGCAACCGTGAAGTGGTGGGTGGCTTACATAATTTGGCCAAAATATAAACTAATGCCTCATCTAACATCCAGCATAGTGGCAGGACGGAGCTCTAGCTGCAGTGTGCCATTGCACCATTGTTTTTACTTACTAAAATGTCCTTATTCTCGGGGAACCACTTTAAAGGGGTTGTCTCACTTCAGCAAATGGCATTTATTAGGTCGAGAAAGTTAACACAAGGCACTTACTAATGTATTGTGATTGTCCATATTGCCTCCTTTGCTGGCTGGATTCATTTCTCCATCATATTGTACACTGCTCGTTTCCACCCTGAAATACATTAGGGGTGGTCGTGCTTGCGCGCTATGAGAAAAAGCACTAGCCTCCGTGCGCTACCACAGTCCCAGCTACCAGAGAGACCAGCACTTTTTTTTTTTATAGTGTGACCAGAAGCAATGGATTGCAAGCATGGAAACAGGCCATGTATAATGTGATGGAGAAATGAATCCAGCCAGCAAAGGAGGCAATATGGACAATCACAATACATTAGTAAAGTGGCTTGTAGTGACTTCTTCTATAAGATAAATGCCACTTGCCGAGACAACCCCTTTAAGTGCAGCAGCTATCCAGCTATTCAGTTCAGCACCACAGCTGTGGACAGCGCCTATCCCATGTTAGATCCATGGAGGTTGAATAAGTTGAGTGGCAGCAGGGTCTACTGCAGGCATGTCCAAACTCTGGCCCTCCAGGTGTTGCAGAACTACAACTCCCATCATGCTTTTCTGTAGGTTGATAGCTGTAGGTTGTCCAGGAATGATGGGAGTTGTAGTTTTGCAACATCTAGAGGGCCGGAGTTTGGACATGCCTGGTCTACTGGAACATCAGCAGGAGAACTTTATATTACCCACAGCCCTTTTCTTTATTATCATACGATATGGTCATTTTGAAATTTGCAAATAAATAAATAAATGTTGTAGGGCTGTTAATTTGCCGTGGAAAAATTCTTTGCATTGCTGATTACTGAAGTACCCAAAAGAAAATTGTGGTGGAAAGGAGTGCTATGGAAGCAGGCAGCCTCTAGTGCTGAGCTCTGAGTCCCACAGCCCTCCTCCCCTTCACATCAGTCTTTGTCAGCTCTCAGCAACACATCCTGCAAACTAGCTCCTACCACACAGAGCACAGGGATCCAGAGAATGGCAGGGCGGTGGGCTGTTACTTGCATCCACACTAATCAGCAAGCCTCTTCTACCTGCAACATAAAACTTGGAGATAATAGGAGGAACATCTCAGAAGTCTAAGGGGACTTGCATTGCACTTGGCATCTAAGACTGTCTCTGCCTCTTTACTCCTGTTATTTGTTTGCTGTAGGAAACACACTTTAAAGGATTTTCGTTAAATCTGCCAGGATGGGAGGGAGGAGATGAGCAGAGCAGGCAGCAGACACTTTCTTCTTCCTCTTAGCAGCATCAGAGGAGGAGCTGGTCCTTTCTGCAAAGTGAGAAAGGTGAACTAGCCTGTGGAGGTCTACTATTTGCACATGCAGAACCACCTTCAGGAGAGCTGGGTGTGAGCTGTGTTTGGTTCCATCTGGGTAGAGGAGTGGAGACCATCTGGATGTGATTTCAGAAGAGTTGAGGTCTGGGCGGTGAAGAGAGCAGCTAGGTGATTTACTTCAATGTGGTGGGTTAAGAGTTGAGTCTTATTTTTGAGGAATATGTGGAGTTCAGAGGAGTGAAGAAGTCCTTTATGAAGAGTTGGGTGTGATTGGCAAATGACAAGCCTGTAGACATCTGTAAGACAATAGTTGGTTTGGGTGGGATTTTGTAGAATCATCTAGGAGAACTTGATATGGGTGTGACATTTCTGGAGACCACTGAGTGTGAGCCCTGATGTCAGGAGACAACCAGTGCCTGAGTCTTCAGACCAAAGGCAGTTTACCCTCTCTGCCAACCTTGGTGGAGAGGGGTAAGGGAGAGAGAGAGCAGAGCATCAAGCTCCTGGGTTTACAAGGATGGTGGTAGGAAATGCCTGGAGACAGGGAGCAGGACATCTGCATGAAGGCACTCTCACTGGTGGCGGACCTGTGCAGTAGTGGGATTGTAGAAAACGAGAACTGCTTGGACTTCATCTACTACCGGATAGACAGAGCCAGACCTCGTCTAAATGACTCAGGTAAATTTCAAATTTGATATATCAACCTAAAGAATCTCCATTGTACTATCACTGTCTTCTGAAATCCAGACTGAAGCTACATGAGGCTTTCTGGAAGTTTTGGATAGGTTCACACACAGTTTTTGGAGGAGGTTTTGAGGCAGCTTTCCCTTCAGGTTTTTCAGCCAAAGCCAGAAGTGGATCCAGCAGAAAGGAGAAGTATGAGTCCTTCCTTTATATTTCCGATTCCTTTCAAATCCACTTCTGGCTTTGAATGAAATATGGCAGGAAAATCTACCCCTAAACCTTTTCCAAAAAAACTCCACGTGAACCTATCCTTAGGAACTTGTTGTCCTGTTGGGTTTGACATTTCACATCTTCTGGAGAGACACAATTGTCCTGCTTCTACTCTATTCACCTATGTACTATTCTCTGACTCCTGACTATTCTCAGGAAAATGTGTCTCCTGGTCATGAGAGGTCACCTGGGAATTGTACTGTACATCCCAGGATAGGTGGAGTAGACCATCCTTGGCTTTGCTCCTTCTACTGGTTGATTTCAGGGAGAGGATAGATTTTAGCTGCTACCATATCAAGCATCAGGTTATGTGCATTAACTAATTGTTTTGTGTTTCTGGGTAATCCAGGCATATTGGAAATGAGAAATAAAAATCCTTCTTTCAAATCTGCTGGATAGAGAAGTGCAGGGTATCAATCCAAATTAAGCCAAATTAAGCATAGAAAGTAGAGTATCCCTCGTGAAATAATGATCTCTGTATAACAATAATCGGGATATCCTCATGGTTGCAATTAGAGACGAGCGAATTTAAGGTTGTGAAATTCGTTCACGCTTCGTTTACTGGTAAAAGGTGAATTGCGTTAATGATTCTGTTACCACGAACCATAGTGCAATTCTAAAACGGAATTCATAACAGAATGCCTTGAGAGGCATTCCATTATTCATTCCGTCATAATAGAAGTCTATGGGCTGCAAAACGGATCTGTTCCGTTATGCAGGACGGAAATGGAACGTGGTAACGGAATCCATAACGCAATTCACCTTTTACCAGTAAATGAAGCGTGAATGAATTTTATAACCTTAAAATTCAGAACTTTAAATTCGCTCATCTCTAGTTGCAATGTAGAGACCTGATTTTGCTTACATGTTGATATTTGCCGTAGGATTGGTAACAATTTTGCAGCAGTTGGAGTAGGATTTTTTGCCGTAAACTATGACATGGAGCACTTTGTCAATGAAGCTGAGCTGCCCACAGTAAGCATGGCACAGTTGTTGCTGGATTGATAGCAGTTGCTAAAACTGGCACCTAAGGGCTGATTCATACGACCATGCTCTGTCCAGGAAACACGGACCGCGTGTCAGATGTATTTCCCGGACAGACCCTGTCTCCCCTGACCTGAAACTGATGCCATCATAAAGATTTATGATACAGTCAGTCTCTATCTGAACGCGGCTGTATTGCATTGTGCACTCATGATCATGCGAGTACAGTACAATAGAGCTGCGTTCAGATAGGAACTGACTGTATCATAAATCACCATGAAGTAGTCAGTTCGGGTCAGGGGGCTGCGGTCAGTCCAGGAGATGCAGCTGACACACAGGCCATGTTTCCAGGACCAAGCAAGGTCGTGTGAATCAGGCCTAATGGAGAATATTCACAGAGAGAATGGCATAGGCATTGCAACAGTAGTCTTATGGTATAAGAGTCATCTACCTTTTGTTAAGGGGTCCACCAAAATTAAGCTGATCACATGGTTTCTGTTTGGACTCTAAGGGCTAAGGGCACTGCTAGGGTCTCAAAAGATCCAATGGACAAACCCCACTGCATATGTGCACACACACGCCCTAGCAATAAAGACTCATTGTACTTGCTGGATGGACACTACCAAACATACAGGAGAATACAGCACTACATACCGGTAACATGCAGTGCTTCCCATGTGACGTCGCCTCTGTTGTAGGCGTTTTTTTTTTTTCTTCTTCTCCATTCAGCCCATGAGGCCATGACATCTTCTTTCAGCCCTGTCTTATTCAGAGTTTGCCAAATAGACATCTTAGGTTCCTCACTTTTCTATCATTCTCCCCACCCTGGTGCCCCAACATTGTCATCATGCTGTACCTCCAATACTGTGCCCACAAATACTACACTACAGAAATAATACTGATAGTCCCCACATAATAATATAAAAGTCCCACCAATAGCAATAATTCCCTCGCAGAGTGCCTTCATTAGTAATAGTGCCCCTACAATACCCCCAAATCTTAATAATGCTGTCCATGTTATTAGTCTTGCCCTCCATATTGATCCCAATAAAAATCCCCACCATAGTGCACTGCACCCAGTAGTAATAACGCCTGTCTATGGTGCCACTCATATTAATAAGACCCCATGTAGTGCCCTCAGAAGTATTAAGTATCATGCCCTAGTAGTTATAATTTCCCATATAGTACCCCTCGTAGTTACTGTATAATGCCCCCATAGTACCCCACTAGTTATAATCTCCCCTATAGTTAAACTGCCCCATAAAGTACTCCAGAGGTTATGTGGCTGCTCTTCCCAGTAGTGTTCAAGCAGTTAGAATGCCTCTGCCCCCAGTAGTGCTTTAGCAGTTATAATGCCCCTGCTGTGCCCTCCTGTAGAATAGGGTACTTTCAAATTGTTCTTATTATATAACTCTATTAAATATTATTTAATATGGTAGTGCCGTAAAATGTACTAGCATATCTCTGTATGGATCAATCAGGGTTGATAATCAATAATCTGCCCCTCTAGGAAGCTAGGAGAGGGACTTAGGTCCGCCCCTAGCTCAGTTAGTAGTGGGCTAGTGGAAGAAGTCAGGGAAGCTACATGTGCTCACTCCTCAGAGAACTTGGGTACATACAGGGAATCACAATCTCTGAGAAAACCATCTCCAGGAAAAAGACAAAGGAAAGAACTAGAAGGTCCGGAATCTTAATGGTCGAGCACTGGAGTCAGTCAATAAGGTATTTGCTGTTTAAGGCTAAGACTTTACTGCAGTGAGAGGGACATTGCTAATACACCCTTCCACACTCTGACATGGTCCTGGCCATCCATATCTCAAGCTTTGTATCCTTTAGTTGGAAATTACAGACACCGTTGCAAGACTAATATCGCCCACCATAGATTCTGCAAAGAGAGAGACTTTGGAGGGATAAAGGAAAGAGTACTACAATTCCCATCCTTGCTCAAATATATACATCACTATCTCTGTAATGTGGAGGGTTTGGAACTGTATTTAGATACCAGTGGATGTACTACAATTCCCATCCTGCACTTTAGTAAATAGAGATTTTCCACATCTGCCTTGGTTACTGACTCCAGAATCATACGCTGGCCATTGCATGCTACACCACCTGCCTTACACCGTTCCCAACCTATACCATGAAGTCCACCCTAACTACCATCACGCAGGAGCCCCAAAATCAAAGTATGCCCAGAGGGAAAAAGGGTGCACTCTTCTATCCCTGACCTGGCCCTAGGAAGCATGTGGGAAGATGTGAGGATTGCCACTGTGAATAATTATTGAAACCAGAGCCACTTTCATCCTCTGCTCCACTACCCTAAGGCTTGTGGCAACCCCAGTAGTTATAATTCTTCTGACCCAGTAGTTACAATGCCCCTGCCCTAATACCCGTACCCCATGTAGTGCTGCATCAATTATAATGCCTCCGACCCCAATAGTTCTCCAATTTTATGTTCCCCTCAAAGTGACATCAAATACCTGACTTTTGCTGCCCGCTGCCCCCCACTATGCAGGCCAAAGTCCTCCTCAGGCCTACGTTGCCTACTTACCTGCGCAGCCAGTCACAATGACATCAGCATGCAGAATGCGCCGGAACATAGGCAACCTCTATTAGGCTTCAGATCTAGTGGTTTGTGGCCTAGAAGAACGATTTATGTGTTCTGGGAAAAATATCCAGGGGCCACTCAGCCCCTCAGCTATTTGTTGAGGGCACAATTGGGCACGGGCACATTGGGGGCTGCATGGGGAGGGGATCAGAAATACATTTAACAAGGTTCTGATCCCCACAGACATGAACTGTAGGGATCAGAACCTTTCGCCAGCATTAGAATCCTCTGAATCCTACAGACTAGCCAACCAGAGCGATCACCGGCCCGGGACCTCATTGGTCTATCATTGTGGCTTAAGGGTTAAAATTCCCAGCTGGGACTAGGGTGGCCAGAGGTCCAGTTTTAGGCCGGACAGTCCGGCTTTCAGATTCTCTGTCCTCCGTCTGGCGCAGGGCCTGGACGGACACAGGGATGTCCTGCATTTTAGTAGCGAGCGCTCTGTACAGTATTAGAATGTATTGGCTCAGATGAGCCGAAGTTATTACATTGCAAAGTCTCGTGAGACTTCGCATAATAATTTCAAAAATTGATTTATACTGGGAAAAACCATTTCCCAAACTCAGGTTCAGTTCCAAGGTACCACTTGGAACCGGACCTGAGTTCGGGAAATGTTTTCTTACAGTATAAGGGCTCATGCACATGACCGTATTTTGTTTCCTTGTCTGTTCCGTTTTTTTTTTTGCTGATAGGATGCGGACCCATTAATTTCAATGGGTCCGCAAAAAATGCGGACAGCATACCATGTGCTGTCCGCATTAGTATGTCCGTTCTGTAGCCCTGCAAAAAAATAGAGCATGTCCTATTTTTTTCTAGTTTGCGGACAAGGATAGGCATTATTACAATGGATCTGCAAAAATAACGGATCCACAAAAAAAAAACGGATGCCATGCAGTTGTCATACGTTTTCTTTTTGCGGATCCACAATTTGCACATACAGTCGTTTGCATGTAGCCTAAATCAATTTATGAAGATATTATGCAAAGTCTTGCGAGACTTCGCGAAGTAATAACTTCGGCTCATCTGAGCCAATACATTCTAATACTGTACGGAGCACTTGCTCCGTACAGTATTGAGGCGAAGTTTTATGCGAATCGACTTGGGATGTTTCATCCGAAGTCGATTCGCTCATCCCTAATTATTACCAGTAATAAATGGTCTTAGTAAAGACAAAAACGCTAGATTTATTTCTTTGGGGTTTTTAATCACATATTGAGGGGAATTACAGCTGTTGTAGCATGTCGGCCTTTAATTCAGGTCATGGTTATATTTGCAGAGTCTTAAAGACAAGAGCTGTTAGTGAAGATTAGGACAATGATTGGTCTCCAGATGGTGAAGTATCCGGGTCCTGTATTGTTCTATGAGGAGATGCTGTGTACGTTATTAGTGGCCGGAATATTTCCTGTATTTCACTGAAGTTCATAAATAAATGGGGTCATTTATCAGACTGGTGTAAAGTAGAACTGGCTTAGTTGCCCATAGCAACCAATCAGATTCCACCTTTCATTTTGGACAGCACCTTTGGAAAAATAAAGGTGGAATCTGATTGGTTGTTATGGGCAACTAAGCCAGTTCTACTTTACACCTGTTTGATAAATGACCCCAAAAGTCTTTTTCAATGAGCTTCACCGTTTAGAGGTACATAGGGTGGCCAGAGGTCCAATTTTAGACCAGACAGTCCGGCTTTCAGACTCCCTGTGCTTTGTCCGGCGCAGGGCCTAGACCAGGCATCAGCAACCTTCGGCTCCCAGCTGTTGTGAAACAACAATTCCCAGCATGCTCCATTCATTTCTATGTAAGTTCTTAGAAGAGCAGAGCAACTATGCATGCTGGGAGTTGTAGTTTCACAACAGCTGGGAGCCAAAGGTTGCCTACCCCTGGCCTAGAAGGACGCAGGGATGTCCTTTTGAACAGCTCACGCTCAGACAGCAGCACTGTGCTGTCTGAGCGTGAGCTGCAGGGAGAAAGTCAGCCTCCCTCCTCCCACCCCTGCCGCTGACATTAGTTGATTTTACCTTCATTTTTTCAATCCCCGTCGGCTGCGGAGTGGGAGGGGGCGGGGCTTAGAGGGTTTTTAAGTCTGTCTTTTGAGGGTAGCCATTCAGGTACATACAACCGTACACGTAAATACCAGCCTGGAACACAAAAATAGTTCAAAAATTCTGTACTAAGTTCTCAATATATCCTTATAATGGCTGTTTCTGATGCAGATCTCCATTTCCTGCATAGACATTGGTAGAGATTTATCAAGACTAGCATTCCCCTATACCAGCCTTGATCCCCTGTGTGATGGACTGAGAGGCGCCATATTAAAAAGGATACTCAGGCCTCTTAAAGCATATCAGCAGTTTTGTCCCTATGACACTGGCTGACCTGTTACATGTGCGTTTGGAGGCTGAAGACATCTGTGTTGGTCCTATGTTCATATGTGCCCGCATTACTGATTTTTTAATATATATATGCAAATGAGCCTTTAGGAGCAATGGAGGCGTTGTCGTTACACTTAAAGTCTCTGCTTTCTCTACAACTGCCACACCCTCTGCATTTTGATTGACAGGGCCAGGCAGTGAAAATGAAATCAAATCAGACAGTTGCAGAGAGCAGAGCCTCTAGGTGTAATGGCAACGCCCCCATTGCTCCAAGAGGCTCATTTGCATATATTACAACTTCATTTTTCTCGCCAATGCGGACACATATGAACATGGGACCAACACAGATGCCTTCAGCTGCCAAGCGCACATGTAACAGGTCAGCCGGTGTCACAGGTACAAATACCCTTTAAGATGGGCACATGAGGCACATCTCTGGCACTCCATGTGCCCGAAAGTCAAATTATAGCAAATTTGGCAGGCAAATGTATACCATGCTAGAGCCCAGCCAATCGGCGAACCTTAGTACAAGGAACATCTGCACATGTTATGTAATATACACTCTGTATGGCCTGATATAATTGGCAATGGCAGGGTTAATCAGTCTGTCCCTTTCAGGAGTGGCAGAAGTGGGCCGGTCCTAGTTCCAGACTAGGGAGAGTAGACTAGTGTGTGAGAAGAGAGGAAGCAAGTCCATGTCCTCCTTCTTCTTAGGCCTCAGGAACCAGAGACTAACCGATCTCTGTGAAAGTTACTGCTTCTGCTAGAGCAAGAGAGAAAGAAAGAAGAACTTAGAATCTGTATGGCCAAGCATAGGAGTCAGCAAGCTTACCTGAGACTACAGCTAACTAGACTTTGCTGTTTGTGAGGGATTACAGTTAAGACACCTGTCACACTTAACCACATACTGACAAGAATATGCCTCTAAAGACCTATATTCCGCAGTGGACACTACAGCGATAATTGCCAGATTACAAGATAAAGAGGACAGAGGGCCATAGCTCCCATCCTTGCCGAAATCCATACATTGCAATCTGGGAGAGAATTTCACTGTGTATAGTTGGAATTGTGTTTTGCTATGGTTGGATGCACTACAACACCCATTTTGCACTATAGTAAAGAGAGGTGTTTATTTTGTTTAATCTGACCTAGTTTCCTGACTCTTATGACATACACCTACTCTCTACACGCCCTGCCTTGCACCCATTCAAACATGGAATAACAAGTGCACCCCAGCTACCATCAGGCAGGAGCCCCAGAATCAGGGTGTACACCGAAGAAAGAAAGAGTGCCCCCTGCTCACGCTGTTCTAGATAGCAACGGTGAGAGGTTGGCCACTGTGATAGACTGTGAGATAACTGGAGCCACTACCACTCCCATCCTCTGCTCTGGCTCCTCAAGGGCTCGACGCACATAACCTGAGAGGTGCAAAACTGCCAAAAAGCCACATTTTTGGACAAATGAAGCATGCACCAAAATTTGTCATTTTTTAGGTTAATTTTCTGGCCTAAACCTTATAATAGGTTCTTCCCTATTAAGTTAAATGATAAAATTCTGGTTGCTTGCCACCTCCACTAGTGGGAGCTTAGGGGCTTCCTATTGACTTCAATAATATAACCTGGTGCAGTAAACTCCTAAGCTCTCCCTAGAGAGGTGCCTGCACAAAGGCCTGTCAGCTAGGTACCGCCTGCCAAACCATTCTGCTCCTCACGTCCACAATAGGGTCTTCAATGGCTCATTCTTCCAAAAACTCACTTTAATCGCTTCTTGTGCAGTGTTTAAGTGAGCATCTTGGGGTCAAGGAAGTGGAGACATTAAAACTCAAAATCAGGCTTGTTGCACCCAAATCCCACCTCATTGGCCCTGATGTACATCCCTGAGAACAGAAAATGTCATCTATAGATGACGTTCAAAAAAGCAACAAGCTCTTCCATCGAAGGATGTAGAAGTAGGGTTGTAGCTTGGAGGGGCTAATAAGGTACAGTATGCGTCCCAGGTATTGAAGTAAGGGCTCGGAGGGGGTTGGTTGGGAAGAGGGGCTCCAACAAACCATTCTGCTTTGGCCAGGGGTATGTAGATGCAGGGCTAGAGAAGCAAATTGAATTCTTGCCCCAGGTATAGGAAAGCTGAGCTATGACTTTGTAGAAATTAGTTCACCACCTGGAGTAGCCATCCATAAACCAGTAGGTCCACAACTCGCTATTGTGGTGCCCAATGTATACAGATGGACATCTACACATACTCTACAGATTAGACAAAATTATGGCCCTCACCAGCACTTTGAGAGTTGGTCTTTATTGGCTTTACAGCCTGTCAAAAACTTGGTGGGAAAAGACACACGTGGGTCGGTCAGCGGTCTTTTCAGTTGACGAAATGTCTGTGTATGCGAAATGGTCGTTGGCCAACCCAAGTGTGTCTTTTCCCACCCGGTTTTTAATCTGCTGTAAAGCCAATAAAGACCATCTCCCAAAGTGCTGGTGGGCGCCATGATTTTCTCTAATCTGTAGACTTCGTAGAAACCATACTATGGTCTTGTTTCTTATCTTCTGTAGCTTTTAAAGTGTTCTTGCGTGGTCTATCACATATTGATCTGAAAAGCCTCCAGAGACTGAGAAGGAAGCTCCTTACGGGAAGTTTTTCTCCTTATGTGATATAATCGTCCAATGCTTCATTGAGGTTTTCATTAATTGCTTAGTCTTGATCAATAGAGATCTCTATATCAATATGAGTCAATTGAATTGATGGAGATTTCGGGATGTAGATATTGATGGCCTATCCTCAGGATAGGTCATTCATATCAGATTGGTGGAGGTCCAAAACCTAATACCCCAACGATCAGTAGTTTTGGATAGCTGATGAAAACTATACAGTAGGCTGGACTGGAACCAGAAGGCTCCATCCACTGGGTAGTGGTCATGCCGTGGTACTACAGCTCAGTTTACATTCTGGGAGCTGAGCTGTCGTATGCTGGAAATTGTACTTTGTTCTGCACTTTAGTATCTGGCACTGCTTGGACAGAGCATTCTGCTTTCAGCTCTATCCACTGTGTAGTTTTCAGATGCCTGAAACAGCTGATCGGTGCAGGTGGCGAACCTCACCTCCCCCCCAAAAAATGCATGAAAATAATAGCATGGTGGGCTCCTAATAACGTTAATAAGGCACCAGCACATTGAGCAAGTAGGGTCTCATGTATGCGCCTCTTAGACCTCATTAGGAGCCTCCCAGTGGGCAGTGCAAGTCCACCGCCTGTCACTCCAGTGCCTTGGTGTATTGTCCAGTACATTATATCCTATTATATTTTAGTCTCATACCGGCAGCAATGGCTGCAGGGCTAGGTACAGACATGTGTGTACTGATGCATATACCAGGCGGTACCATATACTTACAGTATGTGTTGGTCTATGTACCATCATTGTACCACCCGTCATATATATAATTGTAATTTACAAGCAGGACGGCCATTACAGTACCTGCAGTATACCAGATCTCATCATTACACCATCTGTAATATACCAGCAGCTTCACCAGTATACAGCTGAAATGTACCAGCACCATCATCATACCACTTGTAATACACCATCAGAACCACCATTATGCCATTGCCACCTGTAACATAATGTATTAGTACCATTATTACACTGCCTGGAATAGGTTAGTAGCTGTTGAGGAGGTATTTTGTGCTGCAGTGTGGTGTTTGATGCCATGAGGAGGTACGTTGACTAAACTGTGGTATTTGGTGCTGCTAGGAAGGTTGTTTGTGCTGCAGTGTGGTATTTGGCGCTGCCTCTGAGGTATTTTCTGCTGCACTGTGGTATTTGGCGCTGCTGTGGAGGTACTCTGTGCTGCACTGTGGTAGTTGAGGCTACTCGGAAGGTACTTTGTTCTGCAGTTTGGTATGTGGCACTGCTTGGAAGGTATTTTGGCTGCACTGTGGTATTTGTAGTGGCTAGGGGAGTATTTTGTGCTGCACTGTGGTATTTAGCATTGCTGGGGAGGTATTTTGTCCTGCATTGCAGTATTTGTCACTGCTGGGGAGGTATTTTGTGCTGCACTGTGGTATTTGACATTGCTGGGAAAGTATTTTAAGTTGCACTGTGGTACTTGGCGCAGCTGAAGAGGTATGTTGAGCTGCACTGTGGTATTTGGTGCAGCTGGAAAGGTATGTTGAGTTGCACTGTGGTATTTGGCGCAGCTGGAAAGGTATGTTGAGCTGCACTGTGGTATTTGGTGCAGCTGGAAAGGTATGTTGAGTTGCACTGTGGTATTTGGCGCAGCTGGAGAGGTATGTTGAGCTGCACTGTGGGATTTGGCGCAGCTGGAGAG
Source organism: Bufotes viridis (assembly GCA_033119425.1). NCBI lineage: Eukaryota > Metazoa > Chordata > Amphibia > Anura > Bufonidae > Bufotes > Bufotes viridis. Next base: position 21,259,411 of record CM065598.1, on the reverse strand, counting down.
GTATGTTGAGCTGCATTGTGGTAGTTGGTGCTAAGGGAGGTATTTCGTGTTGCACTGTGGATTTTTGAACAGCTGGGGAGGTATTTTGTGCTACACTGTGGTATCTGGCGCTGCTGGGGAGGTATTTTCTGTTGCACTGTTGTATTTAGCGCAGTTAGAGCGGTATGTTGAGCTGCACTGCGGTACAATATTTGGCACTCCTGTTATGCTGTTATGGGGTATTATGTCCACTGCATGGTGTGGTGCTAGGTTGGTACTATTGGAGTTAATATGAGCATTGCATGGTGGAATTTATTCGCTGATGAGGCCCTGGCATGACCACAGATGTCCTAGACATATCCCATTAAGGTCTGTAGTGAGACAACCTAATATAAGGGTTTACGGCATTGTAGCACTAGTGTGAACATAACCTACAATCACAATATAGTGGTTCCTTACCCCTTGGCCCCCTGTAGCTTTATTTCTAGAGCCTTGCATTCAGCTCTTAGCTTTTAGAGCAGCCCTAGTGATCATATCTTAGCATCTGCTGAAATTATGGTGAGGAACATTGGGGGGATGATGAATGCAGACAGATGGAGAACAATGTTAACAATTGTTTTATCACCTTCTTCTCAGGCTTAAAATAGACTTAATCTGTGAAGAACTGAATTTCATTCTCACCACAGTAGGAGCAGACAGGGATCAATGCACTCACCCACGTGCACGTATCGCAGTCCACATGCTAAGTAGTCCGCTGCGTCATTCATCACATCCATATTTGCACACTTAGAAAACACAGAATTTATTAATTCATTAATTCAAAGTAAAATAATCAGTGCAATCCTCGGGGAATTATGTATCCATTTAATTGCAACTGCTTTTATAAGAAAATTATTGACCTGATTACGAGCGGAAATTATCCTGGTGATCAGGACAGCGATGGTCTTATCGCCTGCGCCTAATATTATATGCAGCTTTCCTATTGTACATTAGGGGGTAATTAGAAAGGCCTTTACTAAGGATGGTTAGGAACCAAGTATAATATAGTGGACGAAGCTTGACCTGAATGGAGATCTTAGTTAGGTCTTTTTATTGCTAGCATTCCTCTCTGCAAGGGGCAACATGTCCAAGGCTGGTCCTGAGAAGAATCCCGTGTGAGGTCTTCAATTATTCTTTATGTTGCTATGGGATTTTTAAAAATTACACCATAAGAACACATCCACTGGGAGACATGACCAGTGTGTCGGCCACAGCTTTCCTAACATGATGATTAGTGATAAGCAAATCGAAGTCCATTTCGTGGACTTCGATCTGAATTTCCGGATAAATTTGATTCGCCGCAAAGCCAGATTTCCTTGTGCTTCGCGGTAGCGAATCAATTTAACCTGAAATAGTGTCAAAAAAATAAATAAATAATAATACTTACCTGCTCCATTTGCTCGCGATGGGGCGAAGATCTTGGACGAAATCCCACGCACAGTGACGTATGACGTCACCACGACGGCCACAGTGGTGACCTCATCTAGGGCAGTGCTAGATTTCACACCAGACCTTCAAGCAAGATGGCGGTGGCCGGCCCGTTGCGAGCAAATGGATCAGATAAGTATTATGTTTTAGTCTTTTTTTTTTTTTTCACACTCTGTTATCAATATCAGATGGCACGATCATGTATGAACGCGGCATCTGAGGGGTACAGTGATGAGGGGCCGCGCATTCGCCGCTCCCTGTCATTGCACTCGCTACTTACAAAGAAATGCGCTTCGTGACGAATTAATTAGTCACAAAGTGGATTTTTTTGTAAAATTTGGTGAAGCAGCCGAATTGAATTTGTAAATACTTCGCTAATCACTAATGATCATGTGAGCACAGTACAATAGATCCATGATCAGATAGGAACTGGGTGCATCATAAAACACTATGATGCCGTCAGTTCGAGTCAGGGAAGCCGCAGTTTGGGATATGCTGCCAACACATGGGCCATGTTTTCGGGACCGAGCACCGAGTCTTGTGAATCAGCCCTAATATTTGCTAGTATTCCAGCTCCAAATCTCAAAACATTTGAACCCCCACTTTTTTTCCAACTGGGCATGGCCAGAAGCTATTTTTTTACACAAACCCATGCTTTTTTTAGGTCTGGTCCAGGGAATATCGGGACTGTGGGCACAACCTTTAGATCTGCTCACATTATGGAATTTGAACAAGGCTTCAAGTACCAAACTGGAGTGCTACTTTACTACGTGCTTGTACTTTATATTCTGGTGATTTGCAGCTCATGGGTGTTTTGTTGAGTTTTGCTGCTACTGTAAAATGCTGCTGCTTTTCCACTTGCAATTTTGCAGTGGAGAACATGCAGTGTACACACCAGTTGTGGCCATACCCTTTAAGGGATTGTCAAGGCCTGTACCTAAAATGGCTCCGACAGACAACCTGTGTCTACAGTGTCTACAGGCGGCGTGAGGAGACATTCATTGGTTGAAGATTCTGCTCTCTCCCACCCCTGCAGTTCTGCGTTTCCAGATTGGCTCCTGTAGATAACACTAGTCTATCAACAGGCTCACCAGGAGGTCAGTGCATAGAGAGATGGTTTCTATTATGGCGAGGACAAAATAATTATAAAGTACAGATCACTAGACCACCAATGATAGAAAGAAAATTATCCTGTAACGTCCGACATGCACTGAAGTAAGTGACTCTTAGTAAGGAGTGCCTGAGGGTCCCTTTAAAGCTTTGCTGTAATTGGTTGCAATGATCAAAAAAGAAGATTCCAGCAGATGTACTTGTTTCCAATCAGTTATATTCTTTTATTGTAACTATAGGATAATAACAGGACGCGTTTCGGCCCGTCCAGCCTTTCTCAACTGCAGTCCTGTTATTATGCTATAGTTACAATAAAAGAATATAACTGATTGGAAACAAGTAAGTCTGCTGGGATCTTCTTTGCTGGATTTGACTTGGGGATTGCCCCTTCCTGTGCAACGTGAGAAAGGATCAAGAGCTGTTACTTTTGCTTCGCAATGATCAAAAAGGCCAATTTGTATTTTCTTTTTTCATTAAGAAAAAAATTGTCCCAATGCAATCTGGAATATTCCACCATGGTTTATTTACATCAAATGTCTCCATCTGATATAATACATAAATCCAGTTAAATGAATATTCCAGGACTTTTGAACTGTTAGTGGGGGTCCGACACGTCCCAGGACCCCTGATCAGCTCACAGTAGATCCACAGACTTCTATCTGCTCACCGAGCACAGCGCCGTCCATTTGATAGTGGCTGTGCTTGGCATCGCAGCTCAGCCCAATTCACTTCTTTGGTGCTGAGCTGCCTTTAGGCCATGTGACCAATGAACGTGACGTCACATGACCTAGGTAAAGCTGCGAGAAGGCCGCGGTGCTACTGCAGGCGCCAATGCCTTTTCGAACAGCTTGTCGGTGGGGGTCCTGGGTGTCGGACCTACTCCAATCAGATTCTAATGACCTATCTAGAGGATGGGTCATCAGTTCAAAAGTCTCAGACTTTTTTACACACCCACTTTTTTAATCTGTAGCCTCTAAGTATACGGTAATACAATATGCTATATAGATCATCTGCTAGGCAAAAAGAAGTTTCTGATGTAAAAAAAAAATGCTTTACCCTTGAGTTCAACAGCTAGCCATGGACACCACTAAATCAACATACAGCCTTCTGGACGGTAATATCATTTCGTGCCGGACAACTTAATTAGAAAAAGCATATGATGTTAAAAGGCCAAATTCACCACAGAATATGAGGTATCTTTATCTGGGGCAAGTCAAAATTGCTCATTACTTATTCTGTCTCTGTGAGTGATAGAGGGCTCGGGGAGAGGGCACCGTAATCTCGAGCAACTCGAGTAAGCTAATGACCTGCGTAAAGTGGCTATTATCTACTAACACTGCTCTGGTTTCATGCAAGAAATCCACTCTTCCCTCATGTATTTTTAGATCAGTCATATTCATATAAAAAAAACATTAACTTTAAAAAAGTTTAATTATTTAAAAGCACGGCAATCTTCTCAGGAAGTTTGTTGAAGGAACTTCACAACTTGCTTTACACAATGGCTCGAAATGCGTTAGTATCTCTTCCTTTTTGATCTATTACTGTTTCGTTGGCCGGTGGACTGCTTTAGAAGTTCCTGATTGGCCCAGCTAATAGGTCAGACTGGGAGTGATTTAATTCCCCTGGCATTAGAGGTCATTGGCCCCAAACCAACCATAATAGCCTTGATGCCCTTGATTTGAATTAAAAAATGTGCCTGAAGAACACTTAGCACTTTTTTCTAAGTTATTGAAGATAAAAGTTTTAGAGGTTGTCTAGGATTAGGAAACAAATTGCTTTATTTCTACCTCAACAGCACCACTACTGTCCATGGACTGTGCTTGGTATTGCAGCTCATCCATCTTCAGGTGAATTGGGGTGGGCTGCCCTATCAGACACAGTCCATGGACAAGTGTACTGCCCTTTTTCTTTTACATATCATACTCTTAGATGTTCAGAACCTTCCTAATGCCACAATAGTTCAGTTTTTACCTGCCATAGAGGCAAGCGTGGCGTAGCTATAGGGGGTGCAGTGGTAGCAGTCGCTACTGGGCCATGAAGCATAGGGGGCCCAAAGAACCTTGTGCCACATAAAAAGATGGAGGTATTGTAGAAAGTGCTTGAAGGTCAAGTTACACCCCCAGGAAAGGGGTTAAGTCAAGTATTGGGCCTTTTCAATATTTGTCCCAGGCAGCCCATGGCCACAAAGCACTGAGGGAAGGGGGCCCAAGCTGAACTTTTGCACCAGGGCCCTTGAGGCTTTAGCTACACAAGCCTGATGTCGGTTCCTAATTTAAAAAAGGTATGTGGTAGAATCATATTCTGGGCTCTTTGCTTAAAGGGGTATACCTGTTGTTTGACCCTTCTAAAGTTAGCCCCCTAGTGTGTGATACCTGAGGAAAGAATCATATTTGCCTGCCCCACACTGTTCTGGGCCAACTCCCTGGCTCCTTTTGGAGATCCTTTGGGTACCTGGCTTGTTTACCGGTTCTGCTATCAATGACTGCCCTAAGTATTGACTTGCCACCAGGGCAATCATTGACTGAAGTGGTAGTCATGATCCCGCTTGTACCCTGGCCAAAAACAAACAAGCCGGGGACTGGAAGAGCGCCAAATAGAGCCAGGGCACAGGAGCAGAGTGGTAAGGAACAGGTGAGTATGAGTTTTTCCTTTGATACCACCTGCTAGTTGGGGGCTTACTTTACAAGGGACCCAATCCTGAAATACCCATCTAATCCAATTTTTAATCATTCATGATGGAAGAAGATGGAGAGATAGAGGTGATCATGCAAGAATTCACTTGGGTGATGGCGGTGAGTAGAGCTGTTTGGCCAGCTCTGGACCCCTTTCAGAAAGCGTGTCAATGTTTTGGCAATGGATTACTTTCTTCTAAGTGTCCACCTAATTAGTTGTAGGCATCATTCCAGTTATACGGTTAATGAATTTCCAAAAATGTTACAGTCTAAAAAACAAGACAAATGAGACGGAAAAAAAAGACCAGCCATCGTTAATGTTTTCATTTACTTCAAGCTCGCCAGTTCTGTCCTGCACACACACAGACACATTTACAGCAAGACGCATTGATATGCTCTGACATGCCGTCCTAAACACTGACACTAAATGACACGGGGATGAAGTTTTTACGACTTCTCTACCATTATGTATCTCTTGATTGTGAGTGTATAAGGCTTCAAAATCACAGCATGCATAATCACAATTGTCATAGAGTTGTGTATCCGCCCGCAAGAAAAAGCAGAAAAGCCTCCGTGTATGTCTCGCTGGTTAATCCAAGTGTTAAATGTTCTTTTATGCATCTTTTTATAGAGGTTTTGAGCATGAAGGTAATATGGCCAAGGCAATATGGTGCCACGTAGCAGGGCTTTCATTTAGTCAAAGCAAGTTCAGTTTGCTGCCTCTTGATCTGGATCTAAATACCTTGATTTGATAGCGACCATGGCCCACCATATACCCATAGCTAGTGTCGGACTGGGGTTCCTGGGGCCCACCAGAGAAAAATTATTCTCAAGGCCCAACCCCTATATCATCAATAAAGTTTGATGGGCTCTGAATCACAGAAATAGACCCTAGTGGCAAGTTATTGGCACTAAAAGCATTCCAATGTTTTTTTCTTCTTCTTTTAGATCTTTGGGGCCCATTATGATATAAGAGCCTGGGCTCACTGGAGAATCCTCTAGTACTCTGGTGGGCCAGTCCGACACTGACCCTAGCTCAACCCCTGCAGCACTGGATAGCCACTGGTCATAGATCCGCTAGAGAATAAAATGGAGAGAGCTACAAAGAGGAGCAGCCACCTCCGCCTGGATCTGGCAACCTCATCAATGTGCAGATTGAGGGTCTATCCCTGGTCTAATGAGGTGGAGGTCCCAGGTGGAAACCTTACTTATATGACATTATGGCTTATCCTATCAATGTCTTTGTGGGAACCCTCCACCCCTTTATTTAGTGGCCAGTGAACAGAAGAGTGAACTTGGGGGGTGGTTGATTAGTAAGTAACATGTGCCAAAACATGGAGTACATAAGCATGAGCCAAATTTATTATACGCTTTAGACATCATTTGGATTTCATAAACTCCTGCATACTTGAAGTTTGCCAACACTTTGTAAGGTCTTGCAAGGAGTGGGGATGTAAAATAAAATAAAAATAATAAGAACTGCTCACCTTTAAAATGTCCCACCACTCTGAGCCCCACTGACATCATCAATCCCATGACCACTACAGCCAATCACGTATGCTGCCACAGCCCATGTCAGTAATTGCAGCTCCAAGTGACGGCACTGTGGAGCAATACCAGACACAGCCCATAGACTGGAGAGGCGCTGTTTCTGAAATAAAAAGCTGAGCTTTTTTTTATCATCTTAAAAATTCCTTTTAATATTGTCCTTTTGTTTTCCATTTCCTATAAGTCAGGATGAATCAGAAATTTCTAAATTAAATTTAATTAAATGATGTTGGATGTTTTTAAAAGGCAGCATTATCATTTCAACATAATAGAAGTTCAAACTCAATTAATACGTTTAGGGAAGTATATAGAAAATATTGTTGCTTAATAGATTTTGAAACATTCATTTATTAATAAATTATAATCCAGTTTGTCTTTATTGTTAATGTTTAAAATGTGGAAAATTAAAAATATAATAATAGTAATAATAATAATAATAACCTTTTTTATTATTACTATAATTATCATGACTAAATTATAATAGATCATAATTATATTGTTACAATAATCATTATTATTATTATTAAATATTAATTATTCATATGGTATAAGTTGCAAAATGCTGCTCGATGAAGATAATGATGATAAGACAAAACTTCGGCTAGGATATGTTTTGTGTTTTTTGTATTGTTGCTCATCAGAGGCTTGTTTAGATCTCTGCTTTGTTTCCATTTGTTATCATCCGTCGGAAAAAAAATGAAAAATAGATCCTTTAGACCCCTTGCAGATGAGCAAGTATTCCGCGGGTGCAATGCATGATGCGAGCCCATTGCGTCGGCACGGAATCCAGACCCATTCATTTCAATGTGGTTCTGTACATGAGCGATGTTTTTCATGCATCACTTTTGTGTGATAATGTTAAAAAATGTTCTATATTCTGCGATTTTCACGCAATGCTGGCCCCATGAAAGTTAATAGGGTTGCGAGAAAGTAAGTGCAGATCCGATGCGATTTTCACGGATGGTTGCTAAGAAATGTTGTTTGTAAACATTCGTTTTTTATCACGCGCGTGCAAAACGCAATAAATCGCATTGCAACCACGAGATAAAATCTGAACAACTGAACGTGATCGCAAACAAAACTAAATGTACTTGCTTGCGAAATCGCGCATGTTTCACTGAACGCATCCGCAAGGCATCCGGACCTAATCTGCTCACGCTCGTCTGCAAGGGGCCTTATTGAGCATCCATTGTGCTGATTTTGCATCCATTGGTGTCAGTTCCATCAGAGAACTGTTACTTTTACAGGAGTCCTCACAGAACTTTTTCTCCTGTCCAAATAATGGATCTCTGACGAAACTGACACAAACGGATGCAAAATAAGCACAACGGATGCTCATAATAAAGAATCTGGTTTTTATTTTTCTCTTCATACTATACAAAGCACAGTGCCCTACATTATATAGTGGCTGTGCTTGGTATTGCAGCTGAATCCCATCCGCGTGAATCAGACTGAGGCTACTTTCACACTAGCGTTTTCATTTCCACTATTGAGATCCGTCATAGGATCTCAATAGCGGAAGAAAAGACTTCCATTTTGTCCCCATTCATTGTCAATGGGGACAAAACTGAACGGAACGAAATAGAGCGCACCAAAATGTATTCGATTCCGTTTGGTTGCGTCCCCATCGTGGACAGAATAACGCTGCAAGCAGCGTTTTTCTGTCCGCGATGTGGTGCGGAACAGGATCAATCCATCCTGACACACAATGTAAGTCAATGGGGAGGGATCCATTTTCTCTGACACAATAGAAAACGGATCCGTCCGCCATTATTTTTCAGTGGAGTTCATGATGGATCCGTCATGGCTATAGAAAACATAATACAACCGGATCCGTTAATGACGGATGCATGCGGTTATATTATTGTAACGGAAGGGTTTTTGCAGATCCGCAAGAAACGCTAGTGTGAAAGTAGCCTGAGCTGCATAAAGTCCATGTGATCGATGACTGTGATGTCACAGGTCTAGGAAGAGAGCGAGCGCTGCGGGCTTTTCAAACAGCCTTTTTAGCACAGATCTGCAGATCACCACTACGTCTTTATATATTTTTTTATTTTTTATTTATTTACCTTTTTTTTTTGTAATGCCATTACTTTGGACAATACCGGACTTGATTGTAGTTATGGTAACATTCTGAATGGTCTGTTAATTAAAAGATGCATTTTATGTCCCATTGTTGTCATCAAATTCTGGGCAACGCGCCAGGACAAAGAATCACACATACAGGAATGTCTCTATGATAATTACTAGAGATGAGCGAATCGAGGTTGACGAAGTCTAATTTGATCCGAATTTCAGGAAAAATTTGATTCTCATTCCTAAAATGGCAGCTGCACGTGTTAGGACATGGAGCAAGGAACTGTGGGAACTGTGGGAACAATGCCATGCATGCAGCCAATCAACAGCCAGCCAGCCCTGTGATGTCACAACCCTATAAATAGCCTCAGTTATCTTGGATTCTGCCATTTTCCACTGTACTTAGAGCAGGGAGAGACGTCAGCAGGCACTAGGGACAGTGGTAGGAAAAACTTTATTGTGCTAAAAAAATGATTTACAAGTTCAGATTATTCAAGGTGTAGGGAAAGGATAGGGAGGACTCATTCCACCAGCATTTATGTAGGACAGAGTTCAGTCGGGGAGGTGAACAGAGAAAGGCCATAAACCCGTTCTTGATGATCCAACTGGCACAAATGGCTCGATGCATGCTCACTTGCTTGCATAGTGACAGCCGTATCATCAACATTCGGCAGAGGGATGACTTCTGACTCTCCACCTTGTTGGACCCTCGCTACCGGTCCACAATGGAGGCCTTTTTTACACCTGCTGAGAGGGAGGACAAACCGGACTACTATAGAGACATCCTATGTAGTCAGTTGGCTGCTGCCTATCTGCGCCATTGTCCAGCCTCTCACAGGTCTGACCGGAGGGGCCCTCTGCGCTTATGTTCCTCTGCAATGGCTGCTGTGGTGGGGAGGGGGGGGGGGTAGGAGCAGTTCCAGCTCCATCAGCAGCAACTTGAGTCTAGAGTCGCTGATCAGCAGTTTTCTTCACCCGCCTAGTGAAGAAGCTACTCACCAGCAGCAGCAGCAGCTAGACCTGGAGCAGGACCTAAACCAGCAGGTGATGGCATATTTGGAGAGCACCCTGCCACCCCACATTGAAGATCCGCTGGGCTAGAGTTTGCCCTGGAAAAGCTGTCCTACCCCGCCAGTAGTGTGGCATCAAAGCGGGTGTTTAGTGCGGCAGGGGCCATAGTTACCCCAAGAAGAACTCACCTGTCCACCCAAAATGTGGAGAGACTGACCTTTGTCAAGATGAATCAGGTGGGATTTCCACCCACCAATGCCTGATGCATCAGACTAGATCATCCATGGTGCCACACCAACACTTTGACAAAAGAGACCAGTTTCTTCTGGATACCTGTCTCAGCTACTATTCTGATGCTGCCACCTGCCTGATGCCACACATCTGATGCCAAGTGCTTTTTATTTCACCCACCATCTTCAGCTGGTACTGGTATTGCCACCCACTTCCCCACTCTGTCACTGGGTAACTCTGTGGTCTTCTGATGCTGCTGCCACCTCAACACTATGTCACCTTGCCACTCTGTGGCCTCCTGATGCTCCTGATGCTGATGCCACCTCCACACTGTCATTGTGCCACTCTTCGGCTTCCTCCTGATGCTGCTGCTGCCACCTCCACACTCTGTCATTGTGCCACTCTGTGGCTTCCTGATGCTGCTGCCACTACACATTGTCATTATGCCACTCTGTGGCCTTCTCCTGATGCTGCAGCCACCACCTCCACACTCTGTCTTTGTGCCACTCTGTGGCCTCCTGATGATGATGCTGCCACCTCCTTGCTCTGTCATTGTTCCACCCTGTGGCCTCCTCTTGATGCTGCTGCTGCCACCTCCACACTGTCTTTGTGCCACTCTGTGGCCTCCTCCTGATGGTTCTGCTGCCGCCGCCTCCACACTCTATCATTGTGCCATTCTGTGGCCTCCTGATGCTCTTGATGCTGCAGCCACCTCCACACTGTCATTGTGCCACTCTGTGGTCTCCTCCTGATGCTGCCGATGCTGCCACCTCCACACTCTGTCATTGTGCCACTCTGTGGCTGATGCTGCTGCCACCTACACATTGTCATTATGCAACTCTGTGGCCTCCTCCTGATGCTGCTACCGCCGCCTCCACGCTCTGTCTTTGTGCCCCTCTGTGGCCTTCTGATGATGCTACTGCCACCTCCACGCTGTGTCATTGTTCCACCCTGTGGCCTCCTCCTGATGCTGCTGTTGCCACCTCCAGACTCTGTCAGTGGGCCACTCTGTGGTCTCCTCATGCTGCTTCCACCTCACCACTATGTCATAGGGCCACTGTGGACTTCTCATGCTGTTCCCACTCTCCCCACTTCATGACTGGGCCACTATTTTGCCTTTCGGCCTAGCTGAGATCATCATTTATTTGACCCTTCTTCTGATCTGTCAAAATGAAGGAAAAATACGCACAACGGATTCTGTCTATGTAACAGCTGCAAGGCCTGCTTGACATGGTCCCTATTTTGCATCAGAATTGTCTTATGATTTGGTAGCCAAAAGCAGGAGTGGGTACAAAACACAGAAGACTTGCAAATATTCCATTCACATGTCATCTCTGTTTTGGATCCACTCCTGTTTTTTTTTTTTGCATTAGTGATACTGATGGATTAATGACCAAATTCTGAGTGAAGGCGGATGTTCCACAGACAGGATCCATTTTTGGGGGGTTATTGTTCTGATGGATTAGAGGAAGAGTAAAATAATCAGTAACGTCAACACAAACTTACTTGTATTAAGCATTTAATAGAACAGGTTCTGTAGATATCTATGTGGAATCAGCTGACGACAGTGTAAAAGGCGAGCGCTTCTTCTTGACGCTAACATTGACTTGTAAGGCTGAGTTCACACTTGAGTATTTAGTCAGTTTTGGCCCTTTAACTGCCAAAATGAGTAAAGTTTGCAGTGATTCTAGGAGCGACGCCTGTTATCTACATGTCATACTGACTCACAGTATTGTTTCACTACCACAGCAGACTCCCTATGCGTGTTACTGCAAGACACAGTGTTCTACACCACTATAAAGGCTCTCTGCAGCCAGGAAATAGCCATTTTTTAACGCTATTCGCCACAAATAAATTCAGATCGAACCAAATTTTGGGGGAAAATTCGGCAAACCAGCCAAATCGAATTTCTGTTTAAGACTAAAGAGTGGTCTTCTCAAAAAAGATGGTCAGTATGTATGAGTTATGGTTATGTGGTTGTATAGAAATCAGGAATGTACTCTGGATAAGGGAGTGGTCTTCTCAAAGAGGTGGTCTCTCTCTGTATATATAAAGCCCCTTTACTGTTCACAGCTGGTCTTCGTTGCCAGAAATAGGGAAGCACTGTACTTGGTTATCTCCCATAGAGAACGAATGGACTTTCAATGTGCAAGGTCAACCAGTTGCTCCTTTTATGTTGGATTAACAGGCCCCCGCTTCTCATGATCGTTTGATCGGTCTGACCTCCACAATCTTCTAGTTATCCCTTATCCTGTGGATAGGAGATAACTTCATTTTACCAAAATACCCCCTTAACTCTAGGGCCTGTTTCGGTGGTAGAAAACCAGGGTTGCCAACCATCCAGAAATGTCTAAGTCCATATAAATAGGCGACTTTTTTCCTGTGTCTGTGAAAGAAAAATTTATGTAATTTTTTTGACATGACTAGATTATTTTGGTGGTAATTATCATCATTTTACAGCTCACAGTATTAATCTGGTAATGAGTTCTTATCAGTATATTTAGCTGTAGATGTGTATTACTTATAATCTTTTTCATTTATTATGGTTTTCCAATTTGTTCGTAAAATTTTTGTCTGTCTGTGATTTTGGGATAAGTTGTCCAGGAAAAAGAAAAATTCTGGTTGGCAACCCTGTAGGAAACCCCTATACCTGTTTGCTTCCCTTCCCCCTCCCTCCTGTCAAGAGCTTATGCAAAATGCAATACGAGGAGTCGACAAATTGCCAAAAGAAAAAACTCCTCCCTGATTAAAAATAATAAAATCTATGACCCACATCCTGAGACATGATGGAATTGAAGAGTAATAGAAAGTAATTACCACCACCGATGAGATAGTTTGTGGTACTATTGATGCTATGACTGAATTTGTGCTTGTATTGTACTTGTAGGGTCTATTATTGGTCTTTGACTCAAGGCAGGCCTGCGATTGCTGTAGTCATTTCACAGAGATATGCTTGCAGCCGGTGAACCCTGCATGACTTCTTCTTGGTAAAACATCTACAGAACACTTGAGCATATGTAGAGTATAGTGATAGAAGACCTTTTTAGATAATGGTTGTTTTTGTTTTTGACTATAGCAGAAATAGATATGCAATAAGGAACTGTCCTAGAAATCAAGCCTTTATTTGTTTGAAATCATCCCGTATTATTATTATTATAATATTATTATTATTATTTTTATTATTATTGTTTTCAAAGCAACATTAAATCTATAATGCTGTAGATCGTGAGGGGTTACACATAGATAATTATTTTTTTTTTTTAAAAAGCATAAAACTAATACGAGACTGGTACAGAGGGTGAGAGGACCCCACCAGTGAGAACTTATAATCTATATGGCAATGGCAGGGGTCAGCAACCTCCGGCACTCCAGGTGTTGTGAAACTACATCTTCCATCATGCACACTTGCTTGGCTGCTCTCTAAACTCCCACACAAGTTAAAATAGCATGCTGGGAGTGGTAGTTTCAGAACAGCTGGAGTGCCGAAGGTTGCTGATCCCTGCTATAAAGGAAAGGGGGAGAAACACAGTAGGTGATGGTGGAAGCCTCTCATCTGGCTGTGTGTGGTAGAATGCTTATTGCAGGTAGTAGGCTTTCTTGAAAAGGTGGGTTTTCGAGTTACTTTTATAGGTTTGGATGTTGGGGGAGGGTTTGATGTGTCGGGGTAGCGTGTTCCAGAGTAGGAGAGAGGCACGTAAGAAATCTTGTAGACCGGTGTTCCTCAACTCCAGTTCTCAGGGACCACCTACTGGTCAGGTTTTCAAGGTTTCTTTAGTCTTGAGCAGGTGATATAATTAGTTTCAATGCAACAGGTAATTATTCTGTGCGATATTCTGAAATCATGACCGGCAGGTGGGCCCTGAGGACTGGAGTTGGGGAACTGTCATGGTGCGGTTCACTGTTGTGTGCACTCCCCGTGTCTGCTTCTCTGTTCAGTTCTTGTCACTGTTGCTGTGTAGGCTGGCTGCAGACTCTCTCTCACATACTGGCTGCAGGCTGACACCTGTGTATGCTGGTTGCTTGGGGCTGCGTGCTGGCTGCAGTGGTATGAACTGTGGCCTATGTTTGTGGCTTCCATGTCTGCATCTCTGTGGTTCCTGTCTGTGGTGCCGTGCAGGCTAGCTGCATGCGCTTTGTGTACTGGCTGTGGGTGATCCCATGCATGCTGGTTCTGCGATGTGTGCTGGCTGCGTACTTGAGTGTGAACAGGGACTGAGTTTGGATTCACTTGTGATTGTATGTTCTGTGCTGCTTGTTAATCCTGGTTCTGATGGGTTTAACATTCCCTGGTCTGGGCCTGGGTGTGGCTTATCAGGTGCCCTTGTTTATCCAGCTATATCTATTTTTGAGCTGTGGGGCTTTGGTTCAGTCTATCTTCTTCCTTGATGCTAACCCAGGGGGGTTTTGCCAACTCATCTTTTGTGGTGTTGCCTGGTAAAGCTTTGCTGTTGTTGCCTTGTCTGACCTTCTGTACCTGTCCTGTGATGATGTTCATCTTGTTATCCTTGTCTGTGCCTTGTCTGTTCTGTACATGTTCTCTGTCTGGATCCACTTTGTTTCATGTCTAGCCTAGCAGTGCTCTAACTGCATCTGATAGCCTGGCAGTGCTAAACTGTTTCTTATCCTGTCCTATGTCCAGCCTCGCAGTGCTAAACTGCTTCAGATCCTGTCCTATGTTCAGCCTGGGAGCGCTAAACTGTTTCTGATCCTGTCCTATGTCCAGCCTGGCAGTGCTAAACTGCTTCTGATCCTGTCCTATATTCAGCCTGGGAGCGCTAAACTGCTTCTGATCCTGTCCTATGTCCAGCCTGACAGTGCTAAACTGCTTCTGATCCTTTCCCATGTCCAGCCTGGCAGTGCTAAACTGCTTCTAATCCTGTCCTATGTCCAGCCTGGCACTGCTAAACTGCTTCTGATCCTGTCCTATGTCCAGCCTGGCAGTGCCTACTGCTTCTGATCTAGTCTGTTCCTTGTCTGTCCTGCAGTGCCTTACTGCTTCTTTTCCTGGAAAGCATGACCGCCATGCTTCCATTCCGCTTGGCATCTGCTTGTGTGTTGGTTCCCGTTCGTCTTGTTGTCTGTTCCATGTCCTGTGTTTGCTTGGGTTCCAATTCTCTTGCACCAGCGTAGTTCCTTGCAGGTAGGGGCCAAGTGTATCGGGACCTTCCTAGAGGTGCGACCAGTGAGCCCTAGGCCCAGTTCATCCCCACCACCAGGGACTCTGTGAAGAACTGGCTTTCTGCCCTCTGGGTTTTGCCTCTGGTCTTCCGGTGCACTTGGTTCTGTGGTAGTGTTACCACTATTGTCTAGCCTGCTTTTCAGCACTGTCATGTTCATTTAATTACATGTGTAATAAACTATTCTGTTGGTCCCTGGTCTAAATCTTGCCTGTGTCCTGTTTGCATGACTTCCTAGAGGTCTACCTTTGGGCCTCAAGCACGTGACAGGAACACTCTTGTCGACGATTGTGTGAAGAACAGACGAGAGAAGAACAAAGAAGAAGGTCCTGGGAGGATCGGAGATTACTATTTGGGATAAGTCTAGAAAGCAGATCAGGTCAATATACAACAGATAATAGGGTGGTGACTACTGGTGCAATTATCTTTTATTGCTCGATGCATCTAAAAAAAAAAAATATTGAAGTAAAGGCTTTTTTATTAGAAACTAGCAGAAGGACCCGACTTCGCACTGGTATATTTCATCTATTTTATGTAATATTTGTGTGTGTCGTTAAAAGATATCAACAGTATCCCCCATAACAGTAACCTCTACAGCACTCTTCCCCTTTAACAGTGAACTCCACAGTCCCCCACCCCTTAACACTGACCCCCCACAGTGCTCAGCCACTTTAAAATGGGACCTTCAGAGCAGCTCATCCCCTTAACTTTGACCTTCACAGCAGCCTGCCCCTTTAACAGTGACTTTCACAGCACCCCACTCCCTTGACAGTCACCTCCTCAGGTGCCCGCCCCCTTAACAGTGACCACCATGGTACCCCGCTGCCTTAACAGTGAACTCACAGTACCCTGCTGCCTTAACAGTGACTGCCACAGCAGATGCCCCTTTAATAGTGGTCCCTGCCCCCTTAACAGTGACCTCCACTGTGTCCGCCCCTTTAATAGTGACCTCCACAGTGCCCTGCCCCGTTAATGCTAGAGCTACACACGACATTTTGTCTCAACAATTTTTATAATGATAGGCTATGGTGGCGCACTGCGACATGTGACATGCTGCGAGTGTGACACGACAGTTGCAAAAAATGGATTTTTCTGTGACTGTCGCAGTCACAGCATGTCACATGTTACGGTGCAACACCAATTACTATCATTATAAAAATTGTCACATGACAACACATGTAGCAGATTAGTTGTGCCCTATGTCGTGCAGCCCTAGACTAAGGCTGACCTACAGCAGTGAAGAAAAATGGCTGGGTTGTTATGGAAACCTGGAGTAAAACTGTGTGTATGTGAAGACTAAGGGCCTGCGAGCTTCTATTGGCGGATAAAGGACATGTTACTGTGTGTATGGCAGTTGGGATATGAAGAGAAAGACTTGCCGGCTTGTATTGGCTAATGCAGGTGAGTTTTTGGGAATATCTCAGGAACGGTACGTCCTAGAGAGCTGTGACCCCCACAAGATTTCTTTCCAGGTAGCAAGGGATGTGTATACCAAGTTTCCTTGAAATCGATGGTTGCGTTTTTGAGTGATCGCGGAACATTCACACACACATATATACATCCTTCTTTATAATATAGATTATTATTCATTTATTTATTATTATTTTATTTCATATTCTTTACATCCATTTAAACCCTATCTCTGCCAGTCCATACATGCCCATCTGAACAAAACTGGGAGGGTGTCTTAAAAATGGGATTCCAATATGTAAAGGACAGACGTGAGGTTGATTAATTTAGGAACATTTTGTCCAATTTTCTTGCAGTCTAGGAAACAGAAGGAATATGCTTCCCTTCGGTGGCTAGTGACCTCTATCTGCACTGATTGAAGTCTGTTATATTTCAGCCTCTTTTCATATCTCATGAAGATTTAGAACATGTAGTTCTGCAATGTTCCCTTCTTTAATCTGGTTAAATTACATAATTGTATTAGCCTTTTCTTATCAAATTGGATATAATCTTGTCTTCACAAAGATCTTACTCTATAGAAGTTAGAGGAACCCGAGGCAAGACCTTTTCCTTCCTTAAATTGTACTTGCGTGGAGTGAAATCTCCCTCGTCATTGTCTCTGCGTGTGCAAGCTTTTATCATCTACTCTCGCCATCCTTTCTCCTGTACCGGCCGGAAAAAAAAAAAAATCCATTATAGAACCAGTGCTGCTTGATAAAGGAAAGTCTAGACACTAAGGAGAACAATATGGCTAGCTTATTCTTCCTGTTAAACTTTAGATATGATGGCTTATAATGCGAGAGACAGAGGTATAGAAAATATTTTTCTGTTATATACAATTTAACGCGCCCTTTTACAGCTACTCGAGCAAACTTCTTTGGCTCGCATGGAAAATTAGGATTACAAAACATGTAAGCAAAATGTACCGGAGAGGGGAGGGAATGATAAGCCTGGGACATGAAAGGCAATACCAGAGCCAAAAAGAAGAAAATTTACAAAATATTGCAATTATTGTCAATATCCAACTGAAAACCGACACAGTGTAAAGGGACACTGTATTCTCCAAACAATCTCCCAAAAACATTACCATCTACTTTCTACCCCAAGTCTTACTAAGTCCTTTTGCATACAGCCGTAGTTTTGATCCGTATCTGATCCGCATTTTTTGCGGATCAGATACAGACCTATTCATCCTAATGGAGCAACAAAAAATGTGGACATCACACTCAAGTGCTGTCCACATCCATACGTCTACAAAAAAAATAGAACATGTCCTATTGTTGTCCGTTTTAAGGACAAGGGTAGGCCATTTCTAGAGGAGTAAAAAAAAAAAATCGTGGCAGGCCCTTGGCTAGTAGCCATGTTTTGCAGATCCGCAATTTGCGGACTGCAAATACGGATATAGTCCTGTGCAGGAGCTCTAAGTGAAGATATATTTTTTTATTATTTTGTTGTCTATAAGAAATGATAACATATTCCAGTTTTCATGCTAGCCAGTAGGGCTGAACGCCGCCATCTTGCTTAAAGATCTGGTGCAAAATCTTGCGTGGCCTGAGGTGACGTTGTCACAATGGCCTGCGTGGTGATGTCATACATCATCACACACGGGATTTCGGCAGAGATCTTCAATCAACATGGCAGCGGCCGGCCCGTCGCGAGCAAATGGAGGAGGTAAGTATGATTTTTTTGTTTGTTTTTTTTATACTATTTCAGGTTAAATCAATTTGCTACTACGAGGCTCTAGGAAATTCGGCTTCACTGCAAATCGAATTCTACTTCGTTGGATTTGATTCCCTCCACTCTAGTCGTCATCAATAAAGGTTGGTGGATTTAATGGAAGCTTTAATTTACCTCTGAAGGCATAGTTTAGGTGTGAAGGCAACTCTATAAATAGGTAAGCCTCCACATGCAGACCCCCTACCACTTCCTGGTCTCTTGGAGAGAGGTTGAACTCCATTTCTTCTCAGAAGCTGTATAAGTCCGTGGACACTTTTCTGAATTTTAAAGAGTTTATTTTGAACTTATGCCCTACCCACAGGGTAAAGAATACGTATCTAATCAGTGGGCGTCTGACTGCCCACAATCCCCAAAGTGAGGGTCTCATTCTCCCGTATCGACCGGCCACTCCATTCATTCTCTTTGGGACTGCCAAAAACAACACTCCGCTATTTCCAGAAGTTCCATAGATAATGAATGGAGCTGCCCAAGCATATGATGGAGCAGAACTCCAGCTGTCCCATCCCCACCAATCATACACTTAACCCCCCACCCCACCCCCAATCCTATGGATACGGGATGATGTAAAAACTTTGCACAACCCCTTGTAGTCCCATTTATTGCAGCTATTAAATAATAAAGCAGATGCTCCCTGCAGCACAATCCATACAGACAATACACAAAGAAAGTGTGTGTCACCAATATGGCCGCCCCTAAGGGAAATGTATAAATAAAAAATAAAAAAAAGCGCATCACATACAACAATTCACAATAAACACATTATTTTTCTTCTACATCTGAGTGGAACTTAAATATAACTCTTAAATGGATGTTCAGGTTTTTATTTATTTTTATTTATTTGTATATAGGCAGTTTTTTTTTATTACATATGCAAGTATTTAAAATTTTGCTCACTTGCCTTTCTTATTTCATGGTGTTGACCCCTATCTGCACAGCAGAATGGTATAGCCCATGAATAGGTCAGTCCTGTGTAATGCATCCATGGCCTGACTGAAACATGGAATCAGTCATGTGACACCCCAATGACCTTCAGTTAGAAACAGTGTTACATGAGATATATGTGCTGGGTCAGCACACAGGGCACTTCCATAAGTTAACTACATAGTAATGGTGGAAACCAGTCTGGCTTTTACAACTACTTTACTGTATGTGTGTTTACATGGCTGCCTGTTTCCAGGTGATATGTAAAATGGCTGCCTGTCTCTAGGTGATGTCAAGTTGTTATTAAAGTAAACAGTAAAAAAAAAAAAACACACAAATTAAAAACCCAACACATACAGAGCAGACTGGGTGAACAAAGTTAGATGTGCTTCTTCACTGTCACTGGCAGACAAGAAATGCTGCTGCAGGCAATAATCCTGTATATACTATATACTTATGTGCTGTATCTCAATAAACCACTATTTACCTGTAAGATGTCTAGACAGTAAACTGAATGTCAGTGGTCACAGGACAGGCTTGAGGGTCACATGACTAATACCATCTTTAGTCCTATTCAGATCTCTTACAGATGTATTTTACAGGATTAAAATGGGCCATACCATTTTTTTTTCTTTAAAGAGAGGCTATTGTGCGAATATAATTAAAGGGGTTATCCAACTCCTATAATGAACCTCTCTATCGCCCGGGCCCCTCATATAGATTATACTTACCCCGCTCCCTAGAACCCGCGTTGCTCCTAATCCCCGCACGGGTGCCGCTGCATCACTCCGTCGCGCAGGTGACACTAGGGAGACTCGTCCCCGTGGCGGCTTGCTTTTGGCTGCCCCCCTCTCCCAGCCCCCCGTCACCGGATGTTTTGATCAACGCGATGGGGAGATGCAGCCGCGGCCATGTGGGGATCAGGAGCGATGCGGGTGCCGGGAACAGGTAAGTATAATTTATATGAGGGGCTCGGGCATTAGGGGGGTCATTATAGGGGTTGGATAACCCCTTTAAGGTCTGCGTACAACATTCTAAATACATATACTGTATAATAGAAAATCATATAAGCACCTGCTGTCTAAATAAATAAATGTAATTATTAAAACCGGAATACCTCTTTATTAATTTCCCTTTAAGTCTTTGTGATCTTATATTACTGGACTCTAATACAGTAGTGTGAATCTTTAGACTGATCTGCTTTAATGTTTTCCTACAAGAGAACGGAGGCTTATTCTACCACATGCAGGCACCACTGACATATCCAGTCCAGGTAATTCGGGAGAGGATGGATCCGCACATCGCTAGTTGCCATGGATATCCAGCCATGAATCCATCATCTGATGACATCGTCTTGGTGGTTCTCTGCCATTTTGTATATTTCCAATAAAGACATCCTATCAGTGTAGACAAGGCAGAACAAAAAGGAAGACTGAGCGTCTTGTGAAGTGTTCTGTGCCACTGCAAAAACATACTATACTATAAAATGTCTATATAGTAGGTAATTGACTTCTACTGTGTAGAAAACCAATGCGAATATTTTAGCACGCGCGTTGCATTAGACATAGAAACGTCTGGTGTTGAGCAAAGCGAGCTGTGGATCCTAGATCCGAAGTCGCTTCACTGAAAACTTTGTTTGGAGATCCGTCTACGTACAGCGTTAAAATGTATGGGCTCCGACAAGGTGAAATCTGTTATTCCCAAAGTCTTGCGGGACTTCGGTGAATAGTTTCAGCGTTCAATTATTAAACTTAAAAAACATTTTAAAACAGGTACTATCCCAGTTCTGCTTCTGTACCGACTGGTACCTTGGTACTGAAGCCGACTTCAGATCCAAGTTTTATAATGATTTTTAAGTTGAAAAATTAAATCCCAAAGTTATTTACCAAATACCTGTAAGACTTCAGGAATAACGAATCTTCCTCGTCGGAGCCCATACATTTTAATGCTGTACGGAGACGGATCTCTGTACAGCATTAAAATGAAGTTTTTAATGAAGCGACTTCGAATCTAGGATTCAAATCTCGCCTCGCTCAACACTAATAAAACGTCTGTTGCTGATAGATTGATATGTCAGATTAGTAAAATGTAGCCCAGTGACAATCCTGTCGACAGGCTAGGACTGTGACTGCATCCAAGCGTCATTTAAAAGGAATTAAAGGGGTTGTCCCACGAAAAATAATCTACAGTTTTCAGTTTACGATATGGGACAACCCCTTTAAGGGAATAGCTATACGCTACCATATTAGACATCGGGACAAATTTCTTATTAAAATACTCCACTTTTGTGACGTGAAAAAGTTGCAAAATGTCACATTTTTAACAGCACTTGTATAAAAATTTCCCAAAAAGGGGGGTGTGATGAGGGTGGAGTGGAAGCAGGCCAGGGGACCCACCACATTTATCATCTTCTACAGTTTTCTGGCATAGAGAAACACTGAAATCTAAGGCTGCCAGATTCAGCGCATAATTTATGACGAGATGTGTGCGTCGTCATAAATCAGGCACAACATCCGGTTATCATAGCCTGGACTACACCGCCGGGCTATGATAAATCTGCCCCTTACTCTAGAGTCATGAATGCCACTGTTTCTGGAGAATGCAAGTTGCATAATTAATGTACATTGCACAGTTGGTTTCTAAAAAATTCAGGTTTACGGCTCAGGAATTCGAACACCACGCTCTTCTAGTTGTAGGATGTCCTATTACCATGCCTCCCAACTTTTTGGACAGTCAAAGAGGGACACTTTTGGATCATTGTGTGTAAGACCCATTTTCTCTGCATATTTATACACTTTAACAGCTTGATTAGCGCACAATAACGCAACAATTAACTGAACATAGAAATTTCTAAAATCTTAATTGCATCAAATAATGACATAATATATAAGGCGGCTCTAATATACAGATAATAACTAGGCAAACACTTTCTAGATCAATATTGTAAATGTAAATATGTAAATCTATACCTCAGATCAACAAGAGGGGCATTTAAAGAGCAAAGAGGGACAGAGAGACAATCTCACAAATAGAGATTGTCCGTCCAAAAGAGGGACACTTGGGAGGTCTGTCTAATACAGCACTCATAATAATCCTATGGTGACCTACTGTGTACTCATATGCATTGGTGTTGTATATACAGAAGACTAAGAAGCACAAAGAGTACCTGAGGCCATGGGTAGCCCATGTGCCAGAATCAGGGGCGTAGCTATAGTGGGTGCAGAGGTAGCAGTCATTACCGGCCCAGAAGCCTGAGGGGCCCAAAGACCCTTGTGCCATATAAGAAGACACCGGTATCATAGAAGGTGCATGCTGGTCAAGTTACTGTCATGGACGTTGCCATAACACGTGGTTTGATCTGACAGGTTTCCTTGTGGATCAATAGGCTCCTGTGTTGTTTCTGGTAATGGCCACACCCCTTGCCTCAGGTGTTGCCAATGTGGTCATTTAACCTTCCTTATTTATAGTTGCTTCTTCCACTATGCTGTGTGGTTTATAGGTTCAGTTTCAGTTTTGGATTGCTGTTGTGTGGATCTCAGCAGAGTTCCTGGTGCTTCCCTTGCTCCTTTGAAGTTAAGACTTTCCTTTCCCTCTTTGTATCTTGTTTGAGTTCTGTGTGTTGCATTTCCCTGTCATTTGTATTAAGGCCTGAGGGAGACTCCTGTTTGTCCTTCCTTTTGGAGGAACAGGTTGTCTCAGTCCTGACATTAGTACCAGGGTCCTATAGGGTGAGTTAGGACATTAGGTATTCCTGTGTATGAACTCACCTACCTTTGGGGTCTGTTCATACTGGTAGTTTGTCAGGACTTTGATTAGGGTTTTACTAGGAGGTGTCCATCTCCTTTCCCTAGATTCCAGGCCTTATTCCATCACCCCTTTCCCTACTATGCCGGCATACGACTCTACATTGCACATTACTCACATCACATTCATATCATGCACACCCATGGATGCTCTATATTTCTGGACATATTTCATTAGCCTTTTTTCTCCTGCAGAAAAGACCAGGCAGACCTGAGGTGTAGATATACCGTTTATTTTGCTATAAATGTTTTACACTAAGTGGGAACACTCGTGAGATACTTGTGAAGATAGAAATGCTCTTTCAAGAAAATCTAATCAATAGACAACTTCCTGGCCTTGACCACAATTAAAGATTTAAGACTGAGATAATGCTGCCTTTAATGCGGCCACTGTGCAGAATGCTGCCATGAAAACTGTGTAGCACCAGAGAGAGGAGCCGGGATAAGGTGTCCGGTACTGAATGCTGTACGCGGCAATCAACTGCTTGTTAAACAGTATTATGTGGAATGATGCACTTGTCTAAAGGTATAAGACATCCCATATCATTCAGTAATCGCTCCTGTCGTTTTCTGTGCTCAGTCAGTACAGTGATTCAGGAACCAAGTATGGTCTTCCTAAGCCTGCACTGAGCAGTCAGTGGAATACAGAAACCACTGACATGCATGATGCACCCATTTACCTTCTCCCAAAGAAGAAGACCACTATAGAGAAATACAGACATTCTGAATCTGGCCATATACAAAAAATTTCAGAGCATAACAAATGCCAACAAATGATAGATGGCTGCCATGTTCGACTTTTTTTGGGCATGGTTAGTGGCAGCCCTACTTGGAAAGTCACTTATGCCAAATGATAGACGTGTACCCCATCCATAAGAACCTTGCACAGGTCACAAGACAGAGATTAACTTATGGTGCTATCAGCCTTCACTTGCCAGTCATGGCTCATGAGTCGGATACCCGAAATCTCTAGTGTAGATAGAGGTTCCCAACTTTATTACCATGGAGGAACACCTAAACAAGTTTTCTACTCCCATGTGGCCCCGACTTCGATTTTGACCTGAAAGAAGGAATAGTAAAGTATTCCATGGTTCCTGCTAAACTCTATACTTGCCCAAGTTCCTTGGAACCCTAGTTGGGAAACACTCATCTACTGCTTAGCCAGACTGCCCAGATTTATCAGGCACCAATTTATGGTTGACTCTGCTTCACATAATCATAGATAATTAGCAAGTGACTGTCATTTTACCTACTAATTATCCCTGAAGAGGTGCTGTCTCGGTATTGTTGTTGTCTGTTCTACCTTGACACGTAGGCCATGCATACTGGTTGCTGGTGTTTCGTATGCACATGTACTTCCCCTTTAAGTTGTTTCCTCCTAGGATTAAGAGCTTCCTCTGAGTGCCCCCGCTGCGGCAGTCCCGGGGCAGACCATTTACATCTGTTCTGGGATTGCCCATCGGTGAGCAGATACTGGAAGTTGATTCAAAGAACCTTACTCCAAAGACTAAATGTGGATATTCCTTTTTCTCCCAAGGTATGGATTTTAGGGGACCTATCGGAGGTTAGCTGCCAGGTTTTGAAGTCCCAATTGTTGACTAAACTTTTGTTTTTAGCTAGGCTTTTTATAGCTAGAAAATGGTTTTCTCCCTCCGCTCCAGACTGTAAAAATTGGCTACATTTAGTCACTAAGGTTAAAAGTTATGAAAAAATTTTGTATAGACAAAGAGGATCTTATGAAAAGTGGGATAGTATCTGGAAGGAATGGGGTGTTTGATGAATTTAGTGTTTTTTCTTCTTCTTTTTTTTTTTTTTTTTTTTCTTTCCTCTGCAAGGCGGGGGGGGAGGGGCGGGTTGATTTTGCAATTATGTTATTATGTTCTTTTTGTAAACTTTATATGTTGTTAATATCGAAATAAAGGATTAAAATTCTAAAAAAAAAAAAAAAAGTTGTTTCCTCCTGTCTGGTGCTCGTGGGGTTAATGTCTTCCTAGGTGTGAAACTGGATGTGGTCTCTAGGCTCTATATATCCTTGTGTGGTGAGCCTGAGATCAGTTGTTTGTATCCTGTCTCGGTGTGTTGATGTTCCTGGATTCCATCTGTCCAGTCTGAGGGCCATCCTAGTAGAACATCAATGTCACCCCTTTGTTTCTATGTTCCATCCCCTACCCTTACCTGTTGTTGTGTTTGGTGTGGGTTCATGTTGGGTGTGTGGTGATGTCTTGTTTGGTGTACTATGCCTGGCATGTTTGGTGTCATGCCGGCATAGTTGCTAGACATCCCCTTGTCTGTTATTGCCTGCGGAAGTGGGCTCTATGGTTTCTCGTAGGGGTGAACCAAATGACTATGAGCAGCCCTGCCTTGAGCCACCATGCATCCGGTGTCCTCATGAGGGTCCAGGTAGTTTTGGAGTCGTTGTTCCATCTTTGCTGCGGCAGGTAAGTGTCTGTTGTTCTGGTGTGCTGTTGTTACACTGGCTGCATTATACGTGGGGAGTATTCCCCCATTCTCCACCGTAAAAGGTGTTTTGTTGTGTGCTTAAAGGGGTATTCCACAATTTTGTTATTGATGCCCTATCCTCAGTATGTTGACCTGACCAGGGACGTTGTTATCCTCCAAAACGCATTCTCTGTAACTATAACTATAATAAAGAAGACCAGATATTGTAAGTAAAAGTGACGACCTCTTGGATCTGTTCAAGCACCGCTCATGAAGTCCTTCTTCTTTCCTGTACTCTATCCTTAGGATAGGCCATTCATATCTGGTCAGTCCAACACCCTCCATCCCTGCTAATCAGCTGAATTATCACCGGATACACAACTCCCTCCATTGTGTAGTGGTAGTGGACCTGATGAAGTATAGTGTCATGGTGTACTCCTTCAGGCCATTGCTTTCTGGGGATTGGTGCAGTGGAAATATAGTACTGAAGAATGAGGCCAGAGGTGAATGTATAAAAGTCTCTTTTACTAAGTGCAATGTGGAATTTTGTATACATTCATTAGAAGCAATTTTCAAGTGCAATTTTCTTGTATTGGTAAGTATAATGACGGCTGGTTGGTTGGCTGCAATTTGCCACTAGTATTGTACTGGTCTACTAATTTAATGGGTGATGGGTGTCTTAGCCGTAGTCCCTCACCTCACGTCAGTGTCTTGTAATGCTGGTTGTAGCTGTTCATTCTGCTGTCTGTCTTCTCAAGGGTTCACTAGAAGCTTGGAAAAAGGTTGATTTCTCTAGAGAATCTGTAGCAGGAGCAGGAGCTCTGAGGTGTGCTTCCTCTCCAGTCTGTAACTCAACATAAACTCCCCCTCCTGGCAGGAAGCAGGACCAGCCCACTCCTACCAATAGGGGGAACAGGAAGGATAGCCCTGTTCCTTGTTAACCCTTGCCATCCATATCTTTACTGGAAGTTACGGCCATATAACACATATAAAAATACATAACAACATATAATACAATACATAACGCCTAGGTCTGGGGTACTCGAGATTGAGCTGGTTACTGCAGAGCTGCTCCCATTGACTTCAATGGTAAGATATTGATCAGACTGAGGATAGGCCATCAATATCAAATTAAAATTTCCTTTGTTTTTTGGGAGGAAAAATGGTGCTGCACGCAAAACAATATACAGAACCCAATAGAGACCATTATAAGTCAACAGGATTCGACAGTCATCGCTGGTCCTATGATGGTTCCAACGCATCATGTTGGAACCAACCCCATCACTGATGTCTGCACAGCATTAGACAAATTTCATTACGCATCGTACAGTTATGGTATGTTTCTGTTTTTGAACCAATTCTTCCAAGATTGTTGGGAATGGATAATTTCCAATTCAAAATGTATTGGAAAATGAGTTCTATTATCCAGAAATTCACAGCTTCCTCCAGTTACTTAAGACCGTGGCTCCTAAGCAACTAAATGCATGATTATCACGGCTATGCAATTGTATTAGATCACAATGCGATAGAATAGCGCCTAATGTATCCCAGTGGGAGTTACATAAAATTGCGAATATCTGATTCCATGCAACTGCAATATAATGATTTTTTTTTTCTTAAATTGTACATTTGGGGTGACCCCCTTAAAGCGTTCTATGCGGGTTTCATCAAGATCAAATGCAAAATCAAAATTAGGCAAATGTATAGGCTAATATAAAGATGAAAATCCTGGATTGGAATTGTTTCGGTCAGTGTGCCAATCCACCCAGTCCGAAATTCTGTAAAATTGGATTGTGAATTATTCACTTCAATTCGCCAAATTCTGTTAAATTGATTTCTCCAAAGTATTCCAATGGTGGGCCAATTACATATCGGTGAATCATGAATGGGGGGGATTGATCTGCTCATAAAATAAAATACGCTGAATGCAAATGCATAGGGAAATCATTCCTCGCTCTTGTTTTTGTCTCGACGTTTGAGCCAAAGTCTGATCCAGACAGAATACAATATAGACAGGACATTGTCAGACGGCATCGGTTAAGTACATTCACGTAGTAGAAGATAATGGTTGCTCGAAAGTGCAGCGAATTAACTGTAAGTGAAACATGTTAAGCTGATTCAACAGAGCAGCGATGCGTGTGAAAGAATTCGGGATACATTATTAATTAGATTCTGTGGAGGTTGAATCTCACTTCAGAGACTTCAGAATCCTCCTTTTTCCACTTCAGCTCCACTTAATAATACAGAGAATTCGCTCTAGAAAAAAATGTATTTTTTCACAGCTATTAAATTATATAATGTGCATCCCTCCGGCACTGTTAATAGTCTTTGGCAACTATGACAACACAATGAACTCTTCAGATATTCAGTTAACGGTGAAGCCTACGTGTCATAGCGATGCATTCAATGGCCAGCTCTGTAAATTCGTGAATTAATCTTCAATGTAGGCTGAAATGCTGGTTGTTGCCTAGTATTTCAGATCTATGGAGATCATAGGCACACTTGCTGTAATGTACTTAACTGTCCGCACTCCCACGATGAGCACAGTCTCTGTGTTGCAGCGATCTTGGCTTCATACTACAACTAGTTCAGACTGCAGGGTAGTCCAACCTAGCAGCGTGCACAGATGTTGGGCTATGCCAGTTCTCTACGGAATATTTAAACAGGCGACTGCTAGGCACAGTCCCCTATGATTGGTTCTCCTGCTGCAGATGTTGCTTTGGATACACATTGGATTTCTGACCCCCTGCTGGTACATGACTAGACATTTTGACATCTGACTTGGCCTCTGAGCTGTGCTCCTGTTACTTGGCCTGGTATTGCCTCTATTGTCACTGTTACTGTATGTACACCACTGGTGAAGGTAATATTGTTTGCAATCTTATCAAACAAGAAAATATACTTGCTAATGGAATGGAGAGACCAATATCTCCTGTTGCAGATGGTCAGGACAAGAGAATAGAAGTGTCAATCAGCACCTGAGTGCTCTGATTTTTATGTTTGCCTTTGGCCCCTAATCTTCTGGTTAGCAGTGTTGGTGACAAATGCTTAAATCGGATGTGCATATTTAAGGGTGGGCAGGAGGGTGTTGACAAACCCCCCTTCCTGGGCAGACCTGCTTCCTGACTCTGGCTCCAGGCTCCTGCGCTCTATGGCCTCTGCTGCTCTGCTCTGGATATAAACTTTTGGGTTGACGCCACTGTAGCCAATTTATAGCGGCAGTGGAGACCTGCTCCCCCTGCGTCATGTCAAATTGTCACGTAATGCAAGAGGAGCAGGTCACCACTGCAGCTAGAGATTGTCTGTAGCAGCGTCAAACCTGAAGTTTACGTTCAGGGACCCAAAACAGCAAAGGCCGGAGGGGTATACTGCTTGATAGGGTTGATTCTTCTGATTAAAATGATGCTTGTCTTTTGAAAATCGGTTGGAGCGTTCTCAAGAAAAAAAGGGTTTTATTCTTTCTAAAAAGGAGGGCTTTTTTGCTCTATGGGGCGTGGCCAGCACTGGAAAGCTGAGGAGGTAAGGTGCACTAAGGCCCTAAGCCTTGCCCCTCTGGGCACTTAAGCACTCATTTGCATAAATAATAAAAAGTCATTTTTTTTCTCGGGAACGCCACAACCGTTTTTCACAAAATAGGTATCATTTTACTCAGCAGGAGCCACTCTACCAGACAGTCTGTGTAAAAGACCAGTGATCATGATCAGCTTTATGAATGTTAATGCATTGCCCTATATAAACATGTCTGGTGATCAACCAAAAAATTAAGTTGATGCTTGGTTGTCAGTGACCACAACCACAGATTGCCATTCTACTGTATATCGTCGATCAACACTCTTTGGGGCCATTTACAGTATCTACCCATGTAAAAGGATCTTTGCCTCTTGACTGCTTGGAGATTGTATGTTCATCAGTGAAGGTGAAGGATAGCTCTTAGCTGCTTAAAGTTTTCTCCAAAATTTCAAAAACATCCTTGAAAGTTGACTTTCGTTGACTTTCTACATTGGCTTTCTTGTTAAAACTAAAAAACAAAAGAAAACATGGGAACGATAAACAGCATTGACTTATCATGTTGCATCTTCTGTTCCTCTTATTCTAGATGTTTCCGTAAGCTTGCTGTCTCTTTTGGTAACAGCCTGTGGACTCGCCCTCTTTGGTGTATCACTTTTCGTCTCATGGAAACTTTGTTGGATTCCTTGGCGAGAACGTGGCTTGAAAGGAAGCAAAGAACATGAACACCTGAACTATACAGACAGTGACACAAATGAGCATGACTACAGTGATAACTATCTGGGGCAGGCCCCTCTATTTCCGGAGTCATCCATGAAGATCAGTCATACGTCCCCCGATATTCCCTTGGAAGCCAAGAGCGCCAACAAGGAAAACTGTGTTCACAATGTTCGGATGCAAAGGCAAATCACAGAACCAACGTCATCTGCTCGGTCAGTGCCCAGAACTTTTCTCTTTGTTTTAATTATTTAACAGTAAAAATTACAAAAATAGCAAACTATTATACACATATACAGTTCATCTAAATGGCCTAGCAATATATTGTATTTAAATATCTAAGTAAACTTTGTGATTAGTGTACCATTAAAGGGATTTTCCCACCTAGATGGGAGTAAGCGCCAGCCTCAGTTGGGCGGGCTTACGGAAACAGTCTAGTGGGCTGGCTCACTGCTGTGTCCGTAATTTCCATCATAGTGAATAGGAGCTACTTAAAGAGGACCTTTCATGACTTCTAAAGATATAAACCAAGTATGCTCACATGTAGAGCGGCTCCCAGGGATCTCCCTGGTATTATCCCTGGGCGCCACTCTGTTCTCCCGGTATAGGCTCCGGTATCTGTGCTCACTAAGTTATAGTGGGCGGAGCCTGCCCTTCATCTCCTTCTCCCAAAAAACTCCCAGGCTATGAGCTCTGCGCTGCGACTGGCCAGCGCTACAGCCGTGGAGAAGGAGATGAAGGGCAGGCTCCGTCTACTATAACCAATTCCACCAAGTCCCCGCCTACTATAACTTGGTGAGCGTCGATACCGGAGCCTATACCGGGAGAATGGAGCAGCACCCAGGGATAATAGTAAGTGCAGGGAGATCCCTGGGCGCCGCTCTCCATGTGAGCATCCTTAGTTGATATCTTTAGAAGTCATGAAAGGTCCTCTTTAAATATCATTAGAGACCAAGCTTTGCCGCTTCGTAACTCCTGTATTATAGAAAAAAGTCAACGCTTAGTGGGAGAAGCTGGTGGGAAGGAAAACTGGCTTAGTTGCCTATAACAAGTGATCAGATTCCACCTGTCATTTTTTAGAGCTTCTTTGGAAGATCAAAGGTGGAATCTGATTGGTTGCTGGTCAACTAAGCCAATTTTTCTTTACATCAGTTATGATAAATTCCCTCCTTAATGCCATCTTGCAGTGGAGACAACGAGACAAAAGAATTCCTTTAAAGGGGGTTGTCCCACAAAAAATATTCTCCAGTTTTTAAACCAGCACCTGGATCTGAATACTTTTGTAATTGCATGTAATTAAAAATGTATTATAGCCACTGAGTTAATCACTGAAATATATCTGTGTAGCGCCACCTGCTGATTGTTTCTTTATATTTCTTTGTCCGGCTCACTGAGATGGCGGCACATGCTCAGTGTCATCCTTCAACTGCCTCCTGAGCTCTGATAGGGAGAGCTGAGACACGCCTCCTGAGCTGCAGCAGAAAAGACACGCCCCTTGAGCTGTCAGCTTGATATAAATCTAGCAGAGCAATGAATGGGGAGATCTCTGGATCCATGTGAGGTACAGGGCTGGTACTAGATTTGTTAGAAAGAGAATGTACTATGCGATGAACTTGCAGAACAATACATCCACTTTTCCAGCACTGTCATTTCATGTGGATGTATTTGTCTGCAGGTTCTCTAGAAACGTGTCCAGTCCAGAATTGTCTCCTTGGACTCAGGAGTTCAGTTTGAGGACAAACAGACTAAGGTGCACTGACCATCAATGTTTCTTTTGGAGATGTACTATATCACGTCCAACTTTCATTTTTTGCATTAATCATGGGATACCCCCTTAAAAGCAACAGTCCACTCCCCCCTTAGTGGCGCTATTCCATGTGTGACCAGTAGGCCACCCACCTCTTTTTTTCCACAATGGGAATTTCCAATTCCAATACACACTTGTGAAAATCCACACCATGTCAACTATGGAGCAGGTTTCCTTAAATAACTATGGAAAGTAGAATGCACACAATTTTCCTGCAGGTTAATGCGTCACAATCTGTATCCCCGTAGACTTCTACTTACTTCCCAATCACCACTCGGTAGTCTAAAAATCAAGCCGGTATTTGTCGCTGTGGCTTCTGTTGATGGCAAGAAACAGCCTACTGAAAAATGGAGTTGTATCCACGGAAGTTCATAGATCTCATAGGGCCCCATAGCAACATTTAGTATGGGTCCCCCTGCCCCTCCCAGTTTACCAGGACTTGTGCATCAAACATTCCCAGGTAACGTTAAGCACAACACTCCAAATTTATAAAGAATTTTTTTTTTCACTGAGCGGTAGAAATTTTTATTTGAAGAAATTGTAATATAAAAAAGTCACCTTTTGGCCTCGCCCATTTTATATTACCCATTGATGTGAACAAGTGTCTCATAAACATAGCATTCCATCTGAACAGCATACTTCTCAATGCATTCAAGCTAGACAAGTGTCAAATGCACTGGTAAATCTCCCCAATATAGCTATAAAGCTCTGCTTCCTTATACGTATTATAAAACGGCTTCATGCAGCCGCCACCAGGGGGAGCCCTCTGTATAGAAATGTATGCAGTTACTGTAATAATTTTGCAATAAGCTCCCCCTAGTGGGAGCTCCATGAAAATGCAGTGCTTTCATGTGGGGAAGAGAGTAAATTAATGGCATCTGTCAGCAGATTTGTCCCTATAACACTGGCTGACCTGTTACATGTGCACTTGGCAGCTGAAGACATCTGTGTTGGTCTCATGTTCATATGTGCACGCATTGCTGAGAAAAATTAGGTTTTAATATATGCAAATGAGCCTCTAGGAGCAACGGGGGCGTTGCAGTTACACTTAGAGGCTCTGCTCTCTCTGCAACTGCAGCACCCTTTGCACTATGATTGATAGGGCCAGGCAGTATAAACGTCATTACACCTGGCTCTGTTGATCAAAGTGCAGAGGGTGCAGCAGTTGCAGAGAGAGCAGAGCCTCTAGGTGTAATGGTAACTCTCCCGTTGCTCCTAGAGGCTCATTTGCATATATCAAAACATAATTTTTCTCAGTAATGCGGGCACATATAAACATGGGACCAACACAGATGTCTTTAGCTGCCAAGTGCTCATGTCAGCAAGTGTCATAGGTACAAATCTACTGACAGATGCCCGTTTAAGAGTTTGGTCCATCCTCGCCAGGTCCCTATACCAGTTGTGTGGTTTGTCTATATTGAAGGTACGCCATTGGTCATATGTAAAGTGACTGTCACACAGAATAATTGCTATTAGACAGTTGTTTTATGTGTGGCTGCCAACAGTCCTGAATTTGCAGGGACTGTCCCTAATTTTCAGGGACGGTCCCTGAAGAGACAATTTGGGATGTCCAGGGGTAAAAATGGTTTGGGCTCATAGTCTTTCCCATAAGTGGGAGCATTCCTACTCAAGTCTTAGTAGGAGCGTTCTTACTCAAGTCTTGCCCATGAGTAGAAGCATTCCTAGTCAAGTTTTAGTAGGAGCGTTCTTACTCAAGTCTTGCCCATGAGTAGAAGCATTCCTAGTAAAGTCTTGCCCATGAGTGGTAGCGTTCCTACTCATATTTTAGTAGGAGCGTTCTTACTCAAGTCTTTCCCATGAGTAGAAGCATTCCTAGTCAAGTCTTGCCCATGAGTGGTAGCGTTCCTACTTATATCTTAGTAGGAGCGTTCTTACTCAAGTCTTGCCTATGAGTAGGAGCGTTTCTACTCAAGTCTTGCCCATGAGTGGGAGCATTCCTACTCAAGTCTTGCCCATGAGTTGGAGCGTTCCTACTCAAGTCTTGCCCATGAGTGGGAGCGTTCCTACTCAAGTCTTGCCCATGAGTGGGAGCGTTCCTACTCAAGTCTTGCCCATGAGTGGAAGCGTTCCTACTCAAGTCTTTCCCATGAGTGGGAGCATTCCCAGATGGGTTTGGCTATTGCTTCCAAGAGCCAGGCTTACATACACTGAATTTACCAACTACAATGTTGGTAAGTATGTTTTATGTCCATGTTCAACCAAAATCTGGCCCGTTGGAGCTGAGACGGGTGTTGCACCTGATCTAGCCAATGGTAAGCCCATAATAAGTGACAGCTGGCGTATGAAATTATAGCAAGTATAGAAATATGTGAAGCAGTCGATTTCACTACTGTAAGCGAAAGAATTACAAAATATCTGAAAGTGAATTTCAATGCGAATTTCTGCTACAGGCGACAGATAGCTATAAAATTTGTTGAAGGGAGAAACCGGAGAAAATTGCTTTACGGAGAGGGGCGAGGGGAGAGGGATCATCTTAAAGTGCAAGAGGTGTGTGATAAATGGATTTGTTGGGATGAAGCCATTACACAACCTAGTAAAGCTGTCAACTAGCAGACGTGGCGGATACTTGTGGAGAAGACCTTGTTCTTAAAAACAGCAGCTTCTGTACGACTGCTTCAGAGGAAATGATCCCCGGGATGGATGTATCAGCGCACAATGGAGAAGTCATCTGACTGGGAAAGACGCAATACTCTCTAGGTTTGACTGGAGACCTTGAGTTTCATGCTGATCTCAGCGACCTCCAAGGGGCACTTCTTCCAACACACACCTAAACAGGAAACATTAAAGGGGTTATCCCATGAATAATGTAAAAAAATCAAAACCATGCATAATCTAGTACAACGTCCTTCTAACAAAGCTAGAACCAGCTCTGTACCTCACACGGATCCAGACATCTCCCCATTCATCGCTCCAATTATTCTGCTAAATATATTTTAAGCTGCCGACTTAGGGGGCATGTCCTTTCTCAGGAGGGTATCCTATCTGCTGCAGTTGATGGAAGTTGAAGTATGGAAATGAGCATGTGCTTCTGTCTCAGGGAGAAGGACAGAAAAATTTGAAAAAAGCAAACAGCAGGTGGCGCTATACAGATAGATTTCAGTGAATAACTCAATGGCTAAAATAAATTTTTAATTGCATGTATTTACAAAAATATTCACATGCAGCTGCTGGTTTGAAAACTGTAGAATATTTTTCATAGGACAACCCCTTCAAAATAAAACCTTGTACCCAGCACTATGGAGGCGGTAAAAATTCTATTTTTCCACGCTTTGACCACCCAAAACTGACTCTGACTCCGCAACTCCTACTCCAAAACCCTACTAGTTATCCCTGGTCTTTGATTCATTGAACATAATATATACTGTATTTCTAGAATTAAAGGGATTCTCCAGGATTTTTATATTGATGGCCTATTCTCAGGATAAGGCCTCATGCACACGACGGTTGCTTTGGTCCTCGTCCGAGCCGGATATCTTGCCGGATATATTCAATGGGGCCGCAAAAGATGTGGACAGCACTCTGTGTGCTGTCCGCATCCGTTGCTCCGTTCCATTGCCCCGCAAAAAAAATAGAGCATGTCCTATTCTTGTCCTTTTTGCGGACAAGAATAGGCATTTCTACAATGGGCCGCATTCTGTTCCGCAAATTGCGGATTGGAACGAGGAGCAGCTTCCGTGTTTTGCAGATCCGCGGTTTGCGGACTGTAAAACACATACGGTCGTGTGCATGAGGCCTAAGTCAGTAGTGCTGTCGATGAGCTGTTTGAGGAAGCTCCGGCACTCACCGGAGTTCCTGTGAGCACCGCGGTCTTCTCACATCTTACCAAGAGCACTGTCCATTGCATAGTGGCTGTGCTTGGTACTGCAGCTCAGCCCCATTCGTTTGACTAGGAATGAGCTGCGCCTAGATCATGTGACACGGACTAGAAGGAAACCTAAGCGGTCTTCAGGGGATTATTGAGGCTAGTTTTTTTTTTAGTCACCGTTATTTTTCCGTTCTTCCAGTTTTATTTTTCTTTATTTTTCTGTTCTTCTGATCACAAGAACCAATAATAATAACTGTTCTATTAAAGGGGTTGACGAGCTGGGATATTTTTGTTATAAAAAAGGAGTCAAAATGGTATAAAACAGAAAACTAATCTCAATAATCCCCCGAAGACCGCTTATCTCTACTTCCTGGTCCCTGCGGACACAAAGGAAGTGACTGCTAAGCCAATCGCTGGCCACAGTGGTAACATAAGCCAGCAGTAACCATTCTAAGCCAGTGATTGGCCAACGATCATTTTCTCTGGGTCAAGAGGAACCAGGAAGTAGAGACCAGCAGAGTCTGAGGAAGCATAAGAAGAGGAGCAGCAGAGGGTCTTAGAGGTGATCACTTTCTTTATTGCATTTGGATCCCTTAAAAAAATAGTGACAGAGCAACTTTTTAAGGTACACAGGTCATAAAAAGATCCATCCAAAAAGATACAGCCTCATCTTGAATATACTATGTAAAATATAACTAAAAATTCAGTAAATTTTACAAGGATTTCAGATTTTAAATCTAAGGAATATAAAGACCAATAAGTCAAAGGTGGAGCTTCATGTTGCAAGGAAACAAAATTAGTGATAGTTTTCCAAAGCTATTCCATTTAGCTGTTGTTTTAAGGTTTACACGACCCAACAGCCCACGTTGCCCATTCATGCACACCATTTAGCTGTTATGGGGCCTTTGGAGAAAGTGTGCCCGGTCTTGGTTGGTCCCATTCTATCTTCTTCAGGGTAATGAGAACGTGTGCAGGAGGTGAGCAATACCTTGAAGGGTCATAGGGCGTGGAGGGGCAACGAACACCAGGTGCTCCAGTCCTGAGGGGAAAAACTACCATCACCATAATGAGTGGACCATTCTAATTTTCACTATGAGGCCTTCTTACTTATATGCAAGGTTGGACTGGACCACCAGAGGATCCTCTGGTGGGCCCAGTCTCTGAAGTTATAGTAGGCCTCAAAAGTCCAGGAAAAAAATTCCCATTTGCAGCTGGTGTCACTGGTGTCTATTGCTTTGATTTAAAACATATTAGATGTTATTGATGATATATGGGTTGGCCCCTTGAAAATAATTTCCTCTGGTGAGACCAAGGAACTCCAGGTCACCACTGCTTATATTGCTACATGCACACGACCGTATGTGTTTTGTGGCTTGCAAATTGCAGATCCCCCCAAAAAAACGGATGACGTTCCATATGGCATCAGTTTTTTTTGCAGATCCATTATTTTTGGGGATCTATTGTAATAATGCCTATCCTTGTCTGCAAACTAGAAAAATATACGACATGTTCTATTTTTTTTGCGGGGCTATGGAACGGACATACTGATGTGGACAGCACATGGTGTGCTGTCAGCATTTTTTGCGGACCCATTGAAATGAACGGGTCTGCATCCTATCAGCCAAAAAAAAACGGAACGGACAAGGAAACAAAATACGGTCGTGTGCATGAGGCCTATGTCAAACTTTTTATGTTTGCATTTCCTCTTGAGATTTGAAGCATAATTACAATAATTCATTTCACTTCTTTCTTAAGACACAATTCCATCAGAAGACAGCTGAACCTCTCGAATCCCGACTTCAACATCCAGCAGTTTCAGAAACAAGAACAACTGACTGGAATTGGTCGTATCAAACCAGAACTGTACAAACAAAGATCAGTGGAGACCGATGATGGTCGGAGGAACAATAGCAAATCTTGCGGGAAACTCAATTTTATCATTAAATATGACTGTGACTTGGAAAAACTTATAGTAAAAATTCATAAGGCGGTTGGCCTGCCAGCAAAGGATTTCTCGGGAACATCAGATCCTTATGTGAAGATTTATTTGCTTCCAGATCGAAAAACAAAACACCAGACTAAAGTCCACCGGAAGACACTGAATCCGGTGTTTGATGAAGTTTTTTTATTTCCTGTCCCCTATAATGAGTTGCCCACCAGGAAACTCCACTTTTCTGTTTATGATTTTGACCGTTTCTCAAGGCATGATGTCATTGGACAAATCATAGTGGATAATTTTTTAGATTTGGCAGATTTTCCCAGGGAAAGTAACATTTGGAGGGACATCGAACACGTCACCAATGTGAGTATTACAGTAACAAAAATGTCCTGCTCTTTTTGCCATTCTCTTTTCTCGCCATATCTGTGGCCCTCTTAATACCTTGTACCTTGGAGATGCAATAACTGAAGACTTCTTTGTTTTTTGGTGGTCACACGTAAAAATACTTCTCCTATCTTGTCTGACTTTACATGACTTTGAGCTTGTGGGTTAGAAAGTCTTCTTAACCGGATATCAGTAGTCATTTGTCTATATGTCCTCAGGCCACATGGCAAGGTTTAGAGCAAATATATAGCTGATGATGTCATGTTTGTTGACCTGTAAAGATGATAGTTGCACACTCAGCTATTTTCAGAAGTCCCAATGAAGTGAATGGGAAGTGCACCGCGCAAGCACAGCCTCCACTCCATTCACTTCTATGTGGGTTACAGATATAGATGATTTTCGGTCGGGGGCATATCCTAACGTTATGCCCTCAATCTCCAACATGGGAATACCCCTGTCAGAACTCCACTACTGAAGAGGAGATGTAGCTGTCTAACTCTCTGGGCAGTACAAATATCAGTCTGGTTTAACCCCTTGGCCCATTACCAGAATAGTACGTCGACTGTGGTGCAAGCTATGCTGAATTTAAAGCTTTCATTGCATGGTCCATTCTGTACCAAAGTCACGGTGGGTGGAATGACCTGGTGCATACAAATCTTACAATATCATATTTTACTCCTAAGTAAGAAGTGAAAAAAATTAATATATTGAATAAATGTTGTGTTAATAGCCTGAATCTTCCTTACAGGCTGCGAGACATCTCTGCCTGACAGATGGAAGAGTCGTAGTCTTCTGATTGATGTACCTATACATTATTGAGCATGCAGTATTTATTAACAGTATGCTGTGCTAGATTTATGGGCAGTGATAGGCACGGCTGCCATTCTAATAGCTTCCAAGACAAATCTGGGTCACTCCACCTCTTGTCTAAAAATCCAGTAAGCTCTTAATAGTGTTTGCTCTATCACAGAAGTGTATACAGATGAACAGCATTGATGGATTTGCCGAGCACTGCTAAGTCTGCCTTACTCACCCAGGGAAGCTGCAACGCTTTGTATAATGGGAGGTTTTCACTGGGCTAAATATTATACTAAATCATAACGGTGTAAGCAAGGGGACAATGATGTGTCAGTAGTCCGTACAGAAGGAGAAATGTACAATCTGGTCTGACAAATGGCTCTATCTATCTATCTATCTATCTATCTATCTATCTATCTGTCTCATATCTATCTATCTATCTATTATCTATCTATCTCATATCTATCTATCTATTATCTATCTATCTCATATCTATCTATCTCATATCTCATATCTATATATCTGTCTCATATCTCATATCTATCTATCTATCTATCTCTATCTATCTCATATCTCATATCTATATATCTGTCTCATATCTATCTATCTATCTATCTATCTATCTATCTATCTATCTATCTATCTCATATCTATCTGTCTGTCTCATATCTCATATCTATCTATCTACCTATCATCTATCTATCTATCTCTATCTCATATCTATCTATCTACAGTATACTTCTAATATATACATGCAAACATTTTGTGATTCGGTTAGTTTCAAGTTTGCCAAATTCTTCAAAAAGTTCAGTTTGGACCCAAATCAATTCTACCCAAACTAAAGTTTCTTCAATCACCCTGAAAATTAGTATAGAACACCCTCTAGTCTCCTAGGACTGAGAATTTTTGGGAAAAGATATCTCTTTTTGTTAATTTATTTATGAATTTTTGTGTCTTCTCTCTCCCTCCCCCCTCTCTTAACTTTTGAACAAAATGACAGTAATAGCTTATTATGCCTGAGTCCCCCCGACACCACAAGCCCCAGTCCAGAGCTCAGGAAAATGAGATTTAGGCAGTCATGGAAATGTCCAACATTTGGGGACCGACAAGTCAAATTTTCCATATAGCAGCAGTACGTTTGCTTGATCCTGCGAAGAGTCCTAGCATATTGCCCGAGCCACAACCCCACAAACATTTAGGGGCACATTTATTAGGCTGGCGTTTTAGATGCCAGTCTTTATTACCCTTATACCTGGCGGTGGATCCGCTGGAGTTATGGAGAGGTGCCGAACTCTACATAATTTAGGCATATCCAGCGCCAGTCTAAATGTAAGACAGCTTCCTGAAACAGGCGTGGAAATTAATAACTGAGATGGGCCTTCCGGCAGCCCCCTTCCCAGCCCACACCACGCCCCTAATTTAGGTGTATTTCTGTTTGGCTGATCCAGGCTGTCATCAGCCTGCGGGCCGGTCAGGACAAGACCCCTTCCATTTCATCTCAGGGTCATGTGAGCATCCTTCTTCTTCCTCCCTCATGGTTTTTCCCTCCAACATGTGCAGTAAAAAGTGTGCCGTATTACCGAATTCATCTGAAGCAAACCTGAAAAGCTTCAGGTTCATTTGATGGAAAAATTGTAGTTTAGTGTAGTATAGTATATAATAGGTACTATAGCAGGAAGATAGTTATGAGATAGATACATCTCTGTGCCGGAACAGCCTGCCGGATCTCCAAACGGAGATGTGAATGAGGCTTTTTTTGGTCAGAGTAGATAGAAAGAGAGTCTCTCGCTCTGGAGACAGCTCACCGATTTGAATGAGCAATGTGTAATGTTTCTGTTCTCCTGTGGTGGCTTTACAGGGCAATTGGACACTTAAAGGAGTTCTCCCATGATTATTGTAAAAAATGAAGATCAGACATCACCTAGCACATGACAATCTCTTTGAAACAAAGCTAGAACCAGCCCTGTACGTCACATGGATCCAGAGATCTCCCCATTCATTGCTCTGCTAGATTTATAACAAGCTGACAGCTCAGGGGAGTGTCTTTTCTGATGCAGCTCAGGGGGCGTGCCCATACTCTCCCTATCACAAGCTCAGGAGGCAGTTGAAAGATAAAACTGAGCATGTGCGGCCATCTCAGTACGCAGGACAAAGAAATAAGAAACACAACAAACAGCAGGTGGCGCTATACAGATACACTTTATTAAACAACTCAGTGGCTATACAACATATTTAATTACAAAAATATTCAGATCTAGGTGCTGGCTTGAAAACTGTAGAATATTATTTGTGGGACAACCCCTTTAAAGGCTGTGTACACTTTTGCAATTTTATTTGTGATTGCATTTTACTCATTTTGGGCTAAAAATCTTTTTTCTAATTGGTCTTTTAAAAAAAAGATAAAAAAATATTCAGCCGTCCTTTCACAGAGGGTTTGGCTAATTGTGTGAATTGAGCTTTCATTTTCACTTTGTGCTGGTCATCTAAATTACTAAAAGGTCATAAACACTTATTTAAGCCACGTTCTTATCGATAAGATAAGGATTGAGCTATAATGAGTGTTTATAACGTCAGAGATCAGAGATAAGGAGCAGTCAGCTGAGCTGCCTGATAGAACAAAGTAAAAATACAGAACCAGCTTCTAGAGAATCTGAAGGCTGTACAGGGAAAAGAGCTCAACATTTTAATAAGGACCAACTGAAAAAAAAAAATTTATATTTAGCTTAAAAGGAGTACAATTTAATAAATTATAAAATTGCCTTCAAAGGTGTGCATAGCCTTTAAAGTCTTGTTTCAGGTGATATCAGTGTTGCACAGCAGCAGCCACTGAAATCGTTGCTACAGACGTTCAGATTGCTTTCTCCTTAACTCTAACTAATAGAGTAGCACTACTTCCCATTAGTTTATCGTGGTCTTGAAGAGCATATTTAAAGTTCTCAATCGCAGAAATAGAAGCTTTTATTACCCCATAGTCATAGTTGAAATTAATGAGCGGTCCATGTAATGCACAGATATGGCGGCTCCTCTGGAGAGATTCTCTGGCTTTATGGAAGTATAATGCGCGAATACCTTTAATGGTAGGTTCTTCAGTAGGGTACATACCATAAATGTTGTATAGCGCACTGTACAACCATAGCATTTTTTATGTTTTCTATAAGGTC
The DNA here is from genome assembly GCA_033119425.1 of Bufotes viridis. NCBI lineage: Eukaryota > Metazoa > Chordata > Amphibia > Anura > Bufonidae > Bufotes > Bufotes viridis. Next base: position 21,217,652 of record CM065598.1, on the reverse strand, counting down.
GAGCGAAGTCTTGCTCTCTTTACATCCTACCATGGGTTATTTCTGCATTAGAGGATATATTGGATTACATGATAATAATAGATGTATCATATTATATGAAGAAAAAAAAACATACATAGGCAGAAGAGGACATTGATTGATCTAATTACCTTTTATTGCATCAGCTCGCTTAATCAATAGGATGTATAAAAATACACTCAGCACGTAGTGGATTTTTCTTATATTACTGATAGGCTGTAACAAGGATGAGCAGCACAGCTAGTCGCTCACGCTCATACCCCTTCATCTAGCTCAGTTTTATTACAGATGTCTATGTTTAGTGTAGGAGTTTATTTTCAGGTATCTATTAATCATATATCTGTCATATTTCTTTTTAGTTCATTTTATGCGGATGTCACATGGTTAAATGTACAGTAATACTGGGATCTAGGATAACTAATCTAGGATAACTGGAACCGGTTTAGTACCATTGTAAATTCCAGATTATATTTTTATATATAGTTTCATTAGGACAACCCCTTCTCCAGATAATCTATTCGTGACCCCTCCTGTAGTCAGAAAGAGGGTCCTTCATCATGGCAAACCCAACCAGTTTGTGCATTCATTTAGGGGGCTGCCATGTAATACTACATTATCCACTCAGGGATATCTTTCCCTGGGGACATACACAACATGGCCAGACATAGCTTCTTTGGTGACAATTGGGCAGGGTTGGCTTGGCCATCAGATCACCAGAGGATCCTCCAGTATTCTATGGAGCCATAATGGGACCCCAATATCTAAGAGGAAAATTGCATTTGCGGTTGCCTTTTGATCTTTTTGCTGTCCACTAGGGTCTATGTCTTATTATAGGTTATTAGACTTTATCAATGATATAGAGGTTGGGGCCAAGAGTAATTTCTTCTGGTGGTCCAAAGGAACTCTAGTCTGATGCTGCAACTGGGGGTTTCTAAATCCATACTCATGGCGATTGGCTGATCAATTGGTGGAATTAATTTAAAGGAGTGTCATGAAGAAACAACTACTTTTAGCTAGATCATCTCCAGTTAAAGGGGCAAAGCCACAATACTATGTTCTGGCATGATATAAGTTCACATTGAGGTACAAAATTAGTACATCCAATGAGGTCCATTGAGAAGAGGTGAGAACGTACAACCACAAGGTATGAAGTTATGGAAATCCATTCTTGTGCTTACTGTTCAGTAGCTATCACTGAGAACAAATCTCTGCTGAGAACAAATATTGGGACCCAATTAGTTTGAGACATCAGGGTCCAATGCTCATAACCCAAAATCTCTACCTTCTGAAAGTTTCTGATGTGAAAACTCATAAATGAGCACCTCTTTTCAGCTACATGATACTTGGATACAGTTTTTCAGACATCTGTAAGTTTTGTCAACTGCTTGAACCCCACAGATGAGACCTCCTGAAATGACATGAGAGAAACTAATACTAGGTGAATACTCCATCCTGCTTTATCCCTTGGTAACATGTTTCTAATTCTTTCCAGAAACCAAAGGGGTTGTATTTCTTATTTTTTTATAAAAGTCTCAGAATAGATTACAAAATTTAGGAACAATACTCACTGAAACCCCTCCTCTTCCATTCCAGTGTTCTCTGTGTCCTCCAGCAGTCTTATCTTTCTGGTCCCTCTCGACCCATAAGATGTGACTGCTCAACTAAACACAGGCCGAAGCAGTGACCGACCTTGGCCAATGATTGGCTGAAGGGTCATTTCCTTCATGTCAAGAGAGTAGAAAGTAGAGCGTGATGGAGACATGGGAAACATTGGAACATGAGTGGGAAAGGATCAGTACAGTGGGTATTGCTTATTTTATTCCATTCTGACTCTTTGGTTGTACATTTTGTACGTAGTTGGTAACCACTTTAAGTGGTGGAAATCATTAGAGACATGTTAAACTGGCTGGAGAACCTCTTTAACCACATGTCCTATTACTGGATAAGGGCAGGCAGAAGATCAAATTGCCTGATTAAGTGACTATTGGAGCATTGTTCCTTAATTGCATGGGTTCCAGGTTGAAGAATTTTTGATCATACATTTTAGACCACTACAAGCATTGATGCATTTTTGATTTTGGCTTCAGTTTTATTTCCATCCAGAAAAAAAACTGAATTGTTCTGAGCTTTTCCAAACGATACCCAAACAGTTGGATGCTGCTGGATGTTTGTATGAATGAATATCTTGTGTACACAGTTTTCTCATCAGGCTATATGGAATGAAGAATAAACTTTTTGATAAATCGTCAGACCCAGAGATTGTGTTCTTATAGCTGTATTTAGGGAACGGAAAGGGGATAGTCAGTGGAAGCAGCGGAGATTTTTCCATGTTGATGCGTCTTGCTTGTACGAAAGGCTAATACAGGTCTGAGCTCCTACTGTCGGCTGCACTTGCGAACAAATGATCCACGTCTCTGAGGTCTTGAGATGCACGCTAACTGAAGATGAGCCAGACTTCCCATGGTTCCTGATTGCCTTCATTTTTTGCAGCAGACAGAAAAATACATTTTTTCAACTGTTTTGTTCACCATGGGGCAAAACTGTATAAAGAACACTGCACCAAGGAGCTTAGAATGACTTGTACATTTTTACTTAGTACTGATTTCCTTTGCTTAGTTCACTAGATGTAAATCTTATTGTATGGCAGCAACAGCATCAAAGAATGACAGTAAGAGAATAGAGGGGTTGATCTCTAATTATTCTGCCCTTGGACATACTGGAATCTATATTTTTTGGCTTAATAGGCCCCTTGGGGGCTCCTAGTATGTCTGGGTCTCCAGACATTTCGCTCATTGATATTGGTAAAACCAGCATAATAGGAAATAGGCAGTTTCTAATACAGATAGGGCTTTCCCATGTACACCTTCGATCATGGGTGCCAAAAATAGTGACTGCAGTAAGTCGCTTGTTTAACCCTTTGAAACTCATTGCTCCAATTCAGAGCTCAATGCTCAGAATCCAGGGCTCCAATTCAATCCTCAGCGTTCCAATTCACCAAACTACAAGTTTTGCTGTTTAGGCTGTGTTAGCTGCTTAGGCTGTTTTCACATCTGTTTTTAGGAGATTGGATGTCCCATAAGGTTTTTCAGTAATATCCAATCTACACCGTTGTTCTGGCCATCCAATTTTTGAAAAGCTCGGAACAATTCAGGTTTTTTTCTGGATGAAAGTAAAACTAAAGCCACATTTTTAGAACCCCCACTGATCAATAGGACAGAGTGGTTGAAGCAATTGGCAAAGTGTTGTAGCTTTTTTTAGAGCAGGGGTAGGGAACCTCCGGCTCTCCAGCTGCTGTGAAACTACAATTCCCAACATGCTCCATTCATTTTTATGGGAGTTCAGAGAAGAGCAGAGTAAGTATGCATGCTGGGAGTTGTAGTTTCACAACAGCTGGAGAGCCGAAGGTTCCCTACCCATTTTAGAGCATCTTCAACAAGGGCCCCTTGTGGTGATGATGAAAACTGCAACTTAGTCCAGTACAAAGCTCAATAGACTAGACTGTCAGCGTTTTGTGTAGACGAAATAGAACCCCAATTCCAAAAAGTTGGGATTATGTGTAAAATGTAAACAAATTAAAAATGAAAGATGATGAAAGTGAGACAATTTACAATTTCACAAAAATATTAATTTACAGTAGAACTTGACGCCAGCAACACATTTGGTACAGGGCAACAAAGACTGGAGAAGTAAGTGGTACTAATAAAAAACAGCTGGAGGATCAATTTGCTACTAAGTCATGTGACGGTTATGAAAAGTGTGTTAGAGAGGCTGAGTTTCTCAGAAGCAAATATTGACAATGGTTCACGATTCTGCAAAAAACTGCATCTAAAAATTGTGGATCAATTTAAGAAAAATGTTCCTCAATGAAAAATTGCTGAGACTTCGAACATCCCACAATTTACAATACATAACATCACCCAGATTCTGAGAATCTGGAGAAATTCATGTGCTCATGGGACAAGGCAAACAATCACTACTAGATGCCATGTTTCTGTACTGGAAATCATTGCATGAGCTCAGAAACACTTCCAGAAATCACAGGTCGCTATGAAAGTTAAAGATGTATCATGCAAGGAAGAAGCCATACGTCAACATGATTCAGAAATTGCGCTGACTTCTCTGGGCCAAAGCTCATTTAAAATGGACTAAGGGAAAATAGAAAAAGGTTCTGTGGTCAGCTGAATAAATGTAAATTCTTTTCGAAAACCACAGATGCCGTTCTGCAGACTGAAGAGGAGAGGGACCATCCAGCTTGTTATCAGGGACAGTTCAAAAGCCTGCATCTCTGATGGAATGGGGTTGCATTAGTGCCTATGAAGTGGGCAGCTAACACATCTGGAAAGGCACTATCAATTCCAAACAGTATATAGACATTGTAGAACATATGCTCTTTCAGGCAACGCCATGTATATTTCAGCAAAGCAATACTAAACCACATACTGCATCCATCGCAACAGCATGGCTTCAGAAAAGAAGAGTCTAGGTGCTGAACTGGCCACCTGCAGTTCAAACCTTTTACTAATAAAAAAACATTTGGCACTTCTTGAAACGAAAACTCCGGCAAAGAAGACTGTGGACTATTGAGCGGCAAAATCCTATATCAGACAAGAATGTGACAACATTCTTCTCCTAAAACTACAGCACTTGGACTCCTCTCTTCCCAGGGGTTTACAGAGTGTTGTTAAAAGAAGAGAGGATGCTACACAATTTTAAACATGCCTCTGTCCCAAGTTCTAATGTTTTTTTTTTTTCATGAAATGGTAAAATGTCTTTTTCAACATCTGATAAGTGTTCTATGATCTATTGCGAATAAAACATGGGTCTATGACATTTGCTAATGATTGTATTCTGTTTTTATTTATATTAATTTACATTTTATACTGCGTCCCAACTTTTCTAACATTGGGGTTGTCCAAAAAGTTTGCTAGGGTTTGTTCTAGGCAGAGATGGGTCTAGCTATGGTATATGCCACCACTTACTATGGTGGGAAAACCTTTATGGGTTACAATGTTTTGAAAAATCAGTATGGTGTAAATTTAAGACTTGAAGAAGGCAAAGCCCCTCCTCCTTTCCAGACCTGCAAAAGAGAACTACACTTACCAGCTCCCCACCGTGGGGTCCAAACTCCTTCATTTACTGGCCTTAGCTACCTCCTTTGGGTCCCCTGGTGTAAACATTCTCTTTGATGCCTCTGTAGCCAAAGACTGTCTCCCTTGCATCATGTCAATTTGCCACAAGACACAATGGGGTCAGGTCAACACTGCAACCAGTCATTGGTTGCAACGGCATGAATGCGGGAAGGCTGGTGAGGCCAGGAGCAAAGGAGCCATGAGCCAGAGGTGGGGAGCAGGTAAGTATGCTTTCCTTTTGCAGGTCTGGCCAGGAAGGGGGGATAACAAAATTATCCTAAAAAAAAAAATTGGATGAAACATTTATTTGAAGTTTGGACAATACTATTCATGGTAACACAAGCCTGAGGATTAACTCCTTACTTTGCTGTTTAGTTTAGTTTAGTGTCTAGATTTAATGATCCTTCTAATATTCTTATAAATATCAAGTTCTCCATGTTGGTCACAAGATCCAGTACCATACCACTTACCCAAGTCTATTCACATTCTGCAAACATAAGTAGTCTGCATCTCTTATACAAACCCTGGCATTGATAAACCACAAAGAAAATCACAATAAAAAGCAAATCAGCAGAAACTGATAGAATATATATTGCTTTTTACATGGTAGTAACTCATGCGGCTAAAGCCTATGAAAAAGTTCAATACTGATGAATTGTTCAGAAGGGCAGACTGAAATTGAACCTCTTGAGGAGGCATGAAACAAAAGAACTTAACTCCATTCTTTCCGAAGAGTTCTAGCAGTATCCATTCGAAGAAACCATGACCTGAGTCTTCGCCAAAGTCGGTCTCATAACATGGAGCTTTCTCCATTTACCCAATGATGACCAAACAGCCAACTTCCTCTCTCTGTTTCTCAGTCTAATGCTGTGGTTTTTAATGTTATTCTGAATACTTGCACAGGCGACTTGGGAATTCATTGAGGCTTTTTGAATGTACAGAGCAGGAAATGACCTCTGGGCATCTAGTTCTTTCAAATAAAGACTTTAAAATTTTAGTGGCAGAGCTTTTAATCTTGTTTACAGGTTACATTTCATTTCTGCCAGCACGTCTTAAGTTTTAAAAACTTCACCTTTATCCAAAGTCACCTCCAGGTTTATGTGGTCCCATGGGTTTAATAGTCACAGCAGACCTCCTTTTTACCCCACCCTTGACTGGCCAGATATAGAGGACAGATATTCAGATAGTCTTGGACCTTCCAATCCAACTGGGCCCCTGGCATCTGCCAAACTTGGACTGGTGATGAGACCAGGCACCAACTATCTTCGGCCTATTCTATCCGTTCCTTACAAAAGGCAACAAAGGAGATTGCACCATAGTTTGGGACAATTAAACCAAAACGTGCAGTGCAGTATGTGTGACACTTTTGACAACTTTCTTAAATTTTGAAAAGTGTCTGCAAAAAGGGGCGTGGACAAGAAGAGCTATACATGTGCCAAATGTGTTACTTTTTGGTGCACGATATTGATATAAAGTATACTGCTAGGAGGTGGCAGAAGGAAGGGGAAATGGTCTAACATGTCAAATCAGCCATCATTTTTTCTAATGTTAGACTTATCATTCAGCATTCTCCAGTTTGATGAATTTGGCCATTTTCACCATTTTAAAAAATAATAGATTTTATGACAATATAGATAATAATTATTGAACCACCTTGTTCAGTAATGGTAAGAGGGAAATTGCCAAATTCGGATGTTGCAAAGTCAACTTTCAGAAGATACTGGTATGTGGTTATTATTTAATTGGAACTGAAATTTTTTGAACCATAGACAGAGGAGTCAATGTGCTGATAGACAGACAGACTGACAGGCAACCAGACCAACAGACAGATAGACAGAAAGACAAACCACCAGACTGACAGACAGATCAACATGGGAAATTACTACAAACCAACCCAGAGTAAATATTACCGAAGTAATAATCATGTAAACTGCCCATATGTAGGTCATTATTATCTTACAACCTCATAAGTGGACCTTTCAGGCAGATTGACCAGAAGATTGGTCCATAAGAGGATTTTCTAGAATATCTAACTAAAATCCAACTGCACTCTTTTTGCATGCTGTGGGTGATCTTGGCTCAAAAATAGTGCAATATCTAGGCATTTTCGTCATAAGACACCAAACATTATTATGTTAGGGTTTATATGATGCTTCTAAAGACAAAGGAGGACATTTATTAAGACTGGTTATTGATACGCTGGTCTTAATCCCTGTGCGCTACCGTTGGATGCGCCCAAGTTATGTAGAGTCGCAGGCCTTTACATAACTTTGGTGCTCGCTGCCGCTGGCCTTGTGACCTGCTTTAAGATCATTTTCCTCGCCATAAACTGCCATGGAAAATGATGAATGAGACGTGCCGGCTGGCCCTCTTCCCTGCCCACGCCACACCTCCTTTTTCCGCCACTTCGCAAAAGTGGCATGAGTGGGGTAAAGTCACAGATTTTGTCGCAAAACACTTTTGAGCATGTCAAAAAGTGGCGTATAACACATAATAAATGACCGCCATTGTATATAGCTATTGGCCATTGAAAGCAGCTGTACTATTGATCTGGGGCTTCATTACTGAACCTTACATCCTCTCCCAAGGTGTTATCATAATGTACTACATATCATGAGCCTAACTACCAGAGTAGCCAACATAGGAGTGTCTATGAAGCCCAACAACTAGAGGTAAGGTTAGTGATGCCTATTAAAGATGGAAGGAGACATGATAACTAAATAGGACCCATTCAAAGATTTGCAGTGGAGCTCCATAGTTGGTTGCATTATCCCTGAACTGTGATGTCATTATATGTTTTTTCCTCCACTGTGATGTCAATGTGTGGCCTAACCATGAACTGTGACATCACTATGCGAATCAGGCTTATGCTGTGACATCACTGTGTGTGTGATACCTGTATTATGACATCATAGTGATTTCTATTCCTATGCAGTGACATCACTGTGTGCATTATCCCTGTTACTGTGCCATCATTCTGCACTATTTCACTAGTGTGATGTCACTGTGTGTATAGTCACTGATCTATGACATCACTGTGCACATTATTCCATTACTGTGACATCACTGTGCTTGTTGCAGGTGAATCCTGCAACATGTTTTGCTATAGTGCCCCTGATGACATCTTACAGCCCTTCTACAAATCTCATATGAATGACGAAACAAGGAAACATTACCCACCAGGTTGCCCCATATAAATTTCCCTATGAGGCTGTTTTTCTTAGTGTGCCCTTGACTGGTTTTACTTGGTTCAGTTTGTCCCATGATAGAAGACAATCTTCTTGTATACAGACCACACATTACCTCACGTTTACAAATGTCAATGCACTTTAATTCTGGCGTAAATTGTACCAAAATGTGGAGCCATTTGGCACAATTTGGTGCATCTCGGTTTAGAGAAAAGACCAAAGCCTAGCCAGACAAGGAGATGAGGCTTACTAAAAAGAAGCACGCCTTTGGGCAAAAGATGTGTGGCCTTGTGGTCCCAGCATCTGAACCTCCACCCCAGAAGTAATTGCAGGAAAAAAAAAAGGGTCAGAATGACATAAAAAAAAACAAAAGAAGTCATACTCACTGATCCTCCACCTCTCCCGGTCTCCGATGGTCTCGACTTCCGGTTCCCTCTCGACACACAGGAAATGATTATTCTGTCAATCACTGGGTCACTGTGTAGGTCAGTGATTGGGTCAGTGGTAATTTCCTTTGTGTCAAGAAGTAGGGACCAGCCATTCTGGCCCTTTTATTGGCCAGACAACCCCTTCAAATTTAGATAGTCACAAAACAAATAAAAAAGGTTCAGCTCACCATCTGGATCTCAAGATCAGCAACTGGACAGCAGGTACACGGAGGAGTTCCCTGATTCGGAAAAATACAGACCCTGCTACTAGAGATTCTGAAGGCTGTACAGAGAAAGGGGCTCAACATTTATAATAATAATAATCAAATAAAAAAATATATTTTTAGCTCATAAATTCATAATGAGTACAAGGCAATAATAATAAAAAAATGCTCCCAAGGTGTATGTAGACTTTAAATGTACATGTTTACCTCTCAGAGGTTGCTGAATACAATAGTGAGACCTATCAGTCGTGTATTGTTTTTCTGCTTCTAGGTATAAACATGATTATCCCTATTCTCTGACAGCAAGCAGAGAGGATGATTACAAGGTTGGCTACATTAGCCTATAATTGCAGAACTCCTTTAATTCTGACCTCATGGCTTCCTCCGTGTTGCCGAACCTCCGATAAAATTACTGCCGTGGCCAGGCTGAGTTCTGCTGCATAAATAGGTCGCTTATGACCATGCAGGAATATCTATTCACTTTACGCCGTGATTTCAAGGTCTCGCTGTGCAGCTGGCCGAACTTTCCTTAAAGAGAAAATGGAAAAGGATTTTGGAATGAGCTGACAAGCAAGTGAAGTAGAATTTATAGCTACAATATCTGATATTGACAAATCCACCATAGGGAACCCTGCAGGAGTGTCACATCTGAGCATCACTAGCGGGTGTTTCTATGACGACCAAAGGTTAAGATCGCCTGTATGTCGAGAGAAATAAAGGATGCGCTGATACAATGTATAAATAGTTCTATGCGATTGTTACATTATATTCCATACATCAATCATCAGGCTCTACAAAGAGCTATACAGTCATTTATAATTCACAGAACGATTAGCGCCATCGCTTATTTGATGAAATATGGAAATGCGATCATTTTACGCTCCATATTTATTGCAGAGGAATCAATCATCACGCTGATGAGTAGCTGACTGAGCTCTGCTAAACTACACACAGACGGAAAGGATTTGTTAACAGCATCGGGGAGGAATATCATCAACAGACAGCAAACACAGTATCTAATATACAATAAAATGGTACAGCCTTCAGCCCTCTACATAATGGAGGGGAGGGGGGGGGTATGTGCCTCCGTTACTGCCTTTTTCCAAAATCATTATGGGGGTCATTTACTAACCGGAAATACTACTAAATTAGCGTCGCAATGGCGGAGCAATGGTTACTTGTGCCGCTATCTGTTACTTCGCCCCGCTCACGCCTTTTCTAAAATTGTGGGCGAGGAAGGGAATGATCCGGCAGGCCTGTCTCATTCATCATTTTCTTCTCCTGTTTTAGGCGTAGAAAATGGTCTAAATGTAAGACAGCAAGGAAGCCGTCTTACATTTAGAACTGGAGAGTGATGTGCCGACGTTGTGGAGAGGCCGGCGCCAGCTATGGGGCTTTATTAAGACCGACGTGCAAAACGCAGGTCTTAAGAAATGTGCCCCCTATGTTTTTTAAAGGGTCACTGACTCATGTCATAGAGACATATCAAAAGTTTTGATCAGTGGGGGGTCTGAGCACTGAGACCCCCACCAATCGCTAGAAGGAGGAGAGAGAAGCACCGGCATATCTCGCTCTGTCTCCTCGCTGCAGAAGATGGGATCAATAGAAGTCTAGGGGTCCGCTCCAATGAGGAGAGAGAACATAATATGCTTAAGGGTTTCTCTCCGCGTTCTAGAGATTTGAGGGGGTCTCGGCACTCAGACCCCCATGATCAAAAACTTTGATATTATCTCTATAACATATTGAAAGTTTTATGAAAACTTAGTGATCCTTTTTTATTTTAAATTTAGTAGGACTCCCACTATCCCACCAGTCGTCTCCAGTTGGCTTCTTCTGACTTTACATAGAGTTGCATTATACTGTAGTTTCCCAACCATTTTCCCATTTTAACTGGAAAAATTAAACAGAAACCAAAGATTAATTAAAGATGTTTGCGTTGGTAAATGGTAATTAGTCTCGGAGCCTGGACCTCCCCAACTGATGAAAATGTCATTGGGACATATTCATTTTTCATAACTGGACTTACACTATAAGACCATCACCAATATTACAAACAAAGGACATCCTTGTCACATACCAATCATGTTCGAACCAGGAATGCCCCCAAGTAGTCAGGGACACACCCATTTCAATGGAAATTTAATGAATAGCCCCACCCTTTTTATGGTCAAGTTCCAAAGCTAGCTCAGCTGGATGTAATACCTTTCGCTTTACAATCTGTTGCTTCAGTCTGTAGAAAAAGTACTTTGAATCCATTGCTAAATGAGAGCATCAAGGGTGGGACACAGCTGCTTAAAGGGGGTTTTCTGGTATTTTTTAACTGATGACCTAGACCATGTGACCCATGAAATTCATGTCACATGAAGCAGGGTACTGCGAGTGCCAGTGCCTTCTCAAACAGCTGATCGGTGAGGGTCCCGGGTGTCGGACCCCTACCGATCAGATACTGATGACCTATCCATCTCGGAAAACCCCTTTAACTGGTGACAGATTCCACTTAAAGGGCCGTAAACCTGAAGTCTCCATTTGCATTTCTGTGCAGTTATTTCAGGCGGAGGGTTGCGGTAATTTAATGTTAATTTAATGTTCTTCATTGATACAATTGACATAAAGTCTAGCAGATTCGCCCCGTATCACTAATTTATCTCATTGTGCTCAAGAACTTCATTGCATCCTCAACCCACTGAATTTTTTGAAATTCTGAATGATGACCTATGTTTACGGATGGTCCCAAAAATTCCTCTTCCTGAAGGTATTGTGAACCAGCCTCAGCCAAGTGTACTGTCAGCACGGCTTCTAGGAGGCACACACTGACCTATTATGCCACTTACGGTATTTACTACCATTACCATAGCAACTAGCATCAGGGTTTTAGGCTAGAAAATATCAGGCACTGTGATAAAATGCATACATCTCAGGTAAAGCTTTGCAAGGACTCACAGCAGTGGCTGATGAATTTGTCTCCAAGGTGTGGAAAACAGCAATCATTCGCTGGGTAAAACCTCCCCGGCAGATGAGAAATTCACCTTGTTGCGTCAGTACCGTAGACCGGTCAGATTAGTCTGCTGCGAACACTTCTTCATTGCCTCCTTCTCTACAGCATCTTAAAGGGGTGTCTCAACTCAGACAATGGGGGCATATCGCTAGGATATGCCCCTATTGTCTGATAGGTGCAAATCCCACCCCTGGGACCCGCAGCTATATCGAGAACGGAGCTCCACAAGGTGGTGGCTGGAGGACTCCGATCCATCCACCACCAAGCGCTCTTTCCATAGAAGTGAATGGAAGCGCACCGGGCAAGACCGGCCACCGCTCCCATTCACGTCTATAGGCCTCACAGAAATATTTTCGGCGGTCCCATAGAAAATGAATGGAGGGCAGCTGCTCCACCACTTTCGGGGCTCTGGAACCCACACCCATCAGAATAGGGGGGCATATCCTAGCGATATGACTCCATTATCTGAGATGAGACAACCCCTTTAAATAGAAGTGTCATCAGACAATGACATTGTCTCAATCAACTTTTTATGTTAAACCTGTTTTCCGGACTTCCGGTTCCGGCGCCAGCATGAGCGGGAGCAAGCTGTAAGAGCTCCGTAGCTGAGACTCCGCGTTTTCTGCTCCCCCTCGATTATCCAGCAGCTCCTCCTTGTCGGCAGCTGGACACTACCTTTCTCATACTTCCTACCGGTGAATGGACCGGTTTGTGACCTCCATGGGGGGCAGAACCAAGAAGCAAGCAGCGAAGGCTGATCCGGCGCCCGCTGAATCCAAAATGGCGGCGGACCAGAACGACCACATGGACCCTCCGGCTTCACAAGTTGAGTCGCAACCCCAGTCTGTGGACGATCGTATGCCCGATGTGGACTACAAATACCTTGCCTTGGAGGTAGCCTCACGTATCCTGCCCGACCTTCAGGAGGCCCTCTCGACTACTGTTGGACACTCCCTGGCGGCGCTACAGGCGGAGGTGAGAGTGCACACCACCAAGTTGGAAGAGCTTGAATCACGGCTCGTGGCGGTGGAGACTGATAATGAGATAATAAAAACTCACCTGTCCCAGGCGGTTGAAGAAAACTCCAGGCTTTGGGCCAAGATAGACGATTTGGAGAACCGCTCCAGAAGGAGCAATCTCCGACTAGTGGGCCTTCCTGAACTCATCCCTGCAAAGGACCTGATGGAAATTTGTGGAGTGGAATTACCGGAGGTGCTGGGTGTTAATGGCCCGTGTAAAGTTGAACGTGCGCACAGAGTAGGCCCGAACCTGCACGTGGACAAAACCGCGCTGAAGGGGGACCTCAACCCCAACAACAGCGTACAGCGCGCCCTCGCCAAGTTATCGTAAAGTACTTGGACTACAATGACAAATCGGCGATACTCAGAGCCTACAAGCAACAGAGAAGTGGGCTACTGCTGAGGGGCCACCGGGTGCTGATTTTCGAAGATTTCTCTGCGGAGGTTACACGAAAGAGAAGAGCGTTCACCCGATTTGCTCGGCCCTGTTTAATAACCAAGTGAGGTTCGCTTTATTATTTCCAGCGACTCTGAGGGTGACGCTCCCTGATGGCAGCACTGTTACTTTTGACGACCCGGAGGAAGCACGCCACCACCTTAAGGACCTTACTATGGACCGTAAAGGCCACTCATTGCTGATCTAACTGAAGATCCTGGAGACCCTAAGCCGCAGCGGTTGTCGACAAGATCCCCGCGCAGAGATCTCCCGGCCTTACCTTGGAAAGGAGATCCCTTAACCTCTCGCTCGGCGGAGTCGACCCGGAGGGCGTCATGATAGAACCCTGCGTCTGGGAGGAGGACTTCCTTAGATCCCGTGTACGCCATGGACCTCTACGATCAGGTTTTGTATGAGGATTGTACACTGCCTGTACTGGATCTTTGTGGTAGCAGATGCGCAGGGACTACTATCCACTGGATTCAGTGTCGTTCACGCACTTTTGAATTATGTTTAATATGTTCAGCAGCCGCAGTTTTATGTTTTTATGTTCTGATCATAGACCTATTGACACTCAGTGGGGTGCTGGGGGCTTTTCGCTATTACTGTTGTTCTCTTAAGTGAGGGAGTTTCAGCTTTAATGAGCTTTCTGTGTGTGCGATTTATATCTACTCGACTATTTGTCATGTTGGAAAAAGGTGAAGTCCGACTTTGTATTAGAGCTATTGTGTTCTTTGTTTGGGATGGAGTTATCCTAAGCACGTTTCAGTACAACATTTTGTTTAGTGTTGATGGGGGATGGGAATGGGGTGGGGTGGGATTTGGGCGTTCGATGCACTCCTTGTCGTACAAAACCTGCACTTCATATCACTTGTTTTGATACCCAATGGCTGACCATATTAAGGTGGTATCATGGAATGTGAAGGATTGCGCTCACCGTGCAAGCGCATGATGATCCTGAGGCATCTTAAGAGGCTGAGAGTTGATATAGCCCTCCTTCAGGAAACACACCTGGCAGAGGGGGAATTGGGTAGGATGAAACGCCTATGGGTGGGAGAAGTGTACGGATCCGGGGCATTAGGAAAGAAGGCGGGGGTACTAACTCTACTCAAAAAAGGATTGCCATTCACAATACTTGATCATCAACATGATGAGGAGGGTCGCTTGTCCCATCTACACCTCACCTCACCGAGTGGGGACCTGAGTATATTTAATGTATACGGTCCTAATGACTGTGATGTTGGATTCTTCTCGGATTTGGGGAAGTGTATTGGTCAGGACCCGGTGGAGACAAGACTGGTAGGTGGAGACCTAAACGCAGTTGTGGACGAGAGGGAAGACAGGAAGAGGGGCAGGGGTACCGCAGATTTGGTAGGGAAGGGTGACACCAGGTTAGCGACTCTGCTATCTGAGACTGATATGGTGGACTTATGGAGATTGACACATCCGGAAGGGAGAGAGTATACGTTCTTTTCCGAGGCACACGGATCTTGGTCGCGAATTGATTATATTCTAACCACCAGATCTGCTATGTACCGTTTCTCAGAACCGAAAATAGAAGATCTTGTGATATCCGATCATGCGCCAGTATCTGTCTCCCTCTCCTCAGAGTTCCCATGGGGTCAGATTATATCTGGCGTTTCCCTGCGAGTCTGATGAGAGATGAGAACTTCAGAGACATGCTACGCGGCTGGTGGTTGGAATATAAGCAAGACAACGAATTGGGAACGGCTCCACAGCTTTTATGGGATGCTGGTAAGGCAGTACTTAGAGGGAGAATCATGGCATACGTGCATGATAAACGTAGGAGAGTTAAACAATCCTTGGCACTGTTCAGTGACAAACTCAAAACCGCCTACACGGCACTGCTCCTTAATCCGTCTCAGTCCCTACGGGAACAATGGCAACAGGCCAAAAATCATACGAGCACTGGTTGCTTCGCTGGGAACAAATGTCACAATTTGCATGGGAGGCACGCTTGTTCAAGTATGGCAATAAGGCTGGTAGACTGCTGGCCAGACTAGCGAAGGGATCCAAGCCGCAGACTACGGTTGGAGCTCTTATTGACGACAACGGTCAACTGAGATCTCACCCCAAGGAGGTGGTAGAGATACTGAGTTCCTTCTATACAACTCTCTATCAGTCATCAAACTGCGCAAAGGTAAATCTCACAGAATGGTTACAAGGGAATGTTATTCCTACTGTATCAGACATTGACAGGGCTATGCTTAACTCTCCCGTGTCAAGAGAAGAGGTGGAACAGGTGATAAAGGACTCTGCTCTAGGTAAAGCACCAGGTCCTGATGGGATGTCTATTGAATTTTACCGTATACTATCCCCCGAAATTGCCCCTACTCTCTCGGAGATTTACACGAGTTACATGCAGGGCGCTACCATCCCACCGCAGACCAATACGGCTCATATCAGAGTGCTTCCTAAGCCAGGTAAAGACCTGCATCTAGCTTCTTCCTACCGCCCGATCTCTCTAATTAACGTAGACTTGAAATTAGCATCTAAAATATTAGCGAACAGACTAGCCAGTATATTGCCAAAATTAATATCGAGTCCTCAGGTAGGATTTGTTCAGGGTAGGGCTGCAGTGGCGAACGTCCGCAAGGTCCTAACGATATTAGACGAAACTTCTTTACGCCCAAAAATTCGTTCATCCCCAGCCATAGTGGCGATTGATGCTGAAAAAGCTTTCGACAATGTGGACTGGGGATGGATGAGTACTGTTCTGGATCATGTGGGTATTATAGGCCCCTTTAGACAGTACATAACCGCTTTATACACCAATCCCTATGCTAGGGTACATATCCCGGGTTTCCTGTCGCCTTCTTTCCCTCTTCTTAAAGGCACCCGTCAGGGATGCCCGTTATCACCCCTGCTGTTCAACCTGGCGATAGAGCCTTTATCTCGGAAGCTAGCAGCTGACCAGAATGTGGAGGGGATTCATGTGGGAACGACGACTGTGAAACATGCGCTCTTTGCGGACGACCTTTTGATTTTTTTGGAAAATCCGCAGAGGGACCTGGGTTATGTTTTCCAATTGTTAAATGAATTTGGCAGTATCTCAGGTTATAAGGTTAATCAAACTAAGTCTGAAATTTTATTTTTAAATTCTGGTCGTGTCCAGCCCCAATTGCCTGTCACTATAAAAATAGCCACAACGGCCATCAAATATTTAGGGATTCATATTGGTAGGAAACCTGACTCCTTATACGCACTTAATTACCCCCGTTGATTAAGAAGATTCTTTCAGATTTGGAAAGGTGGAAAAACTATCCTCTTTCTTTGGGCGGTAGGACCCAGCTCATAAAAATGATTTGTGTCCCTAAACTCCTTTACATTATGCAAACCGCCCCTATACTTCTGAAGCACAAGGACATACGTGCACTGAACTCGGCATTCAGCACCTTTATATGGGCAGGGAAAAACCCAGAATAGCACTGCAGAAACTACAAGTCCCCAAAAACAGAGGTGGTTTAGCTCTCCCCCACCTTCGGCTGTACAACATTGCTGGCTTATTTCGACATTGTGTTGACTGGCTCAATGATACTAGCTTCTACTCTAACACTCGCCTAGAGGCGCAATTGGTTCAGCCGTGGTCGTTGGGGGCATTGCTACACTCCAAGTGGGCAGCGGTACCGCAGGGATTGAAAGCTAGTCTGACAATACGTGACACCCTGATTGCATGGAAAGAAGTCTGTAAGATTTATCGACTACCCTTCTCTTTCTCTAAACATATGCCACTGTGGGGACACCCGGAATTCCCCGCAGGGATTGATTCTAAGTTTTTTGTCCAGTGGAAGGAGAGGGGTATTCGATCAGTGAGTCATGTATGGAACTTGCCGGAGGGGAGACTGTGCTCTCTAAATGACTTGAGAGACAGATTCCAACTCACTCTAGCAAATCAAACTTTTCCATATCTGCAAGTTAGGGCTTTTATTACCACTAGGATTTCGGCCCCGGCTGGCGTGATGGCATCCAATTCTCTCGATACTTTGCTTAATAAGGCAGGGGAGGAAGAAGTCACTGTCAGACCTCTATAACCACATTAGGGAGATGAAGTTAAAACCGACTATGGAGGGTCTTTTCTCCCATTGGAGTAAGGACTTCACCATCCCAGATTTGGAAAAGAAAATTCTTCAAGGGTGGGACAAGGTCAGAAAAATAGTAACGAATGAGGGATGGAGGGAAACGCACTTTCGGTTTCTGCATAAAGCCATTTATGGTTTCCAATACTCCGGTGGGGATGGGGATCAGACTAGACTCACAGCGTGTCCGAAATGCCAGACTCCAGGAACGGACATGTTACATGGGATGTGGTTTTGCAGTGCCTCTATGAAGTTTTGGAAGATGGTACGGCATCATTTGGCCTTACATCTCAAAATTAGGATACCACTAACTCCCGAGTTTGTTCTGTTCCACATTCCCCGGAGAGATCTTACTTACCCATGATAGCTCACGTGGTAGTATTGGCAGCTAAACGATGTCTGCTGGCTAAATGGCTACAACCACACACGCCATCAGCCACAGAAATATTTCTGCATATTAGGAAATGTTTTGATATGGACAGACTAGATACTGGAACAGATGCGTGGTAGACAGGTTAAAGCATTTTTGCAAAATGGAGCTCCTTTATATCTGCAGCTCTTTCGGATCGGGAGTTAATAGTAATCATGACACCTTTCACAAATTCGAATGGTACCTGAAACATAAAATAGCGGGCACATTGGGCAGGCTATTGGTAGACTGAGATAAATATTTGTTGTGTAGGGATGAGGAGTGCATTGAACGGAGGGAGGGGGGGTTGGGGGGGTTATTAGGGGACCTGTTATTATATACGATGTATCGTGTCATTTCTATGCATGATCATGGCTATTGTTATGACCGGTCAGATTTTGTCTTTATGAAAAAATTTAATAAAGATTATATTTAAAAAAAAAAAAAAAAACTGTTTTCCAAGAATTTTTGAATTTTCCACTATGAATTTTCAAATATTTGTCTCTATCTGTATTTATTTAAAAAATCCTGCAGTTTTCGCATCAGCCACTAAGCCTACAAATACATTGGTACTTCCTGTTCTGTAGAGGTCACTATGCAGTAGTCAGCTCATTATTATCCCACGCAGGATTACAATGACAGATAGCACCTGTGTAATAGGTGACACAAGATCCACTAGGTCGGGGATCAGCAACCTCCGGCACTCCAGATGTTCTGAAACTACAACTCCCAGAATGCTACATTTACTTCTGTGGGAGTGGTAAGAACAGCCGAGCATGTTTGCATGCTGGGAGTTGTAGTTTTACAGCAGCTGGAGTGCCGAAGGTTGCTGATCCCTGCACTAGGTGATGTCACAGCTTATCTACTCCCCCTCCCTGCAGAATGACCTCAGGACAGGTCGCAGAGCACGTCGGTGAACATCTCATGTCTGTAGTGGTCTATAGCCCGTGTGGCTGCTGTAAAGCATAATTCTAAACTGCTTGAGCTTTCGCAAAACTTTTTATATGTCGTAGCGACATATCAAAGCTTTTGATCGATAGCAACCGAAGTGCTGAGACCCCCACTGATCGCTGGAATGAGGAAAGAGAAGCGCTTGCATAGTAACCTCACTCTCTTTGCTCAAGCAGAGGAAACAAGACTTACTTAATAGAAAGTATATGGGCCCGTCTCATTTCGGTCTCCTGCAGTGAGGAGAGAGGGCGCTATGTAAGGGCTTCTCTCCCTCGTTCTAGTGATTGGTGGGGATCTCAGCACTCAGACCCCCACCAATCAAAACCTTTGAAGTGTCACTATGATATATTAAAAGTTTTGTGAAATCTCAGTGACCCTTTAGAAGCGTAGGAGCTCAGACTGGACGGTTTCCCCCATAATCATCTGCAGAAAACCTCCAAATGGGGTTGTCTTCTGCTTTGCCCATTGGGTTTGTTACTGTATCAGAGCATGGACCTTCCAGAAGATCCTCTGATATTCTGATGGACCTGTCCAACTCCGAGCAGCAGAGTCTGCTGGTACAATAAAAGTCACAGAAAATCATTTAAAAAATAGCAATTTTCAACATGGAGAAACGTGTTCCTGGTTTGTCACGACTCAGGAAGTCTCTTTGCACCTGATAGCTAAAATTATCTGTAGACATCGTCATTCACACATCCAACTTGAAATGTACTACTTTCGTGCTAATGAGTGTATCGAAAGGTTCACACCTGCTGTTAGCACGATTTTCTCTTAGTGAATCCTTTAAAAATTGGCTACCAGTCTCTTATGCTGCATTCATTCATCTCCCATTCATCATTTAAAAAATACTTCTTGGTACTTAAAGGGGTTGGTCCATCTGGGACATTGATGGTATATGTAAACCTACACAACCTCATAAAGCATCACATACATCCGTGGTCACACGACAACCAAAACTTTAACCTACTCAGACCACAAACAACTCTAGTCAATATAAAATCTCTTTATTGAAAAAATTTATAAATACACATGATTACAATAAATAGAAGCAAAAAAGTGCAAGAGAGAGCCAGGTGTTACAATACACACCCGAGACAGAGAAAATATTGACTGGGGGGTATTGGTCAGTTAGTCAATGCTAGTCTCCAAATATCTATCATTAGAGTACATATCCCCTATCTATACATTCAATATATCTCAGATAAATATCAGTCCAGATGGGGGTCAGAGACTCTAGAAATCACAAAAATGTGAGGAAAAGATGAATGGTGAATACCAAAAGTGACCACCATCTGGACGGAGATAACTAGGGTAAAGCTATAATAGCACACAAGTGTTTTACCAAAAAGGGAATACAGATACCAGATTAGTACGCACTCCATAGTATTTCAATGTAGACCAGCCCCAGTCAAAAAGCACCTCGACACGTGTTTCACCACCAGGCTTCGTCAGGAGGTGTGGGTATGTATACTGAAGGGTATATATATTGGACGGGTGGGGAGGATCTATAAGGGGCCACATATGTAAACATTGTTCTAATAATTAATGGAAGATGATCACCTGTCCGGAGGCTATGCTGGCGCGGCCCCGATCGTGATGGCTCGGCGCCATCCTTCTGCGCTGTCCCCAACCACCACCGCGCATGTCTGCGCACGTGATGGTGGAATTGGAGCGCATCCGGATGACGCCGGTCAGCGCACGACCGGGCCGCGTCCTGCTTCCGGAACATGTGATCAGTCACATGATCACAGCAACCCGCAGTCACATGACCGCGATATCAAAGGGTAATGCCGGAGATGGTCAAAATCATAACATTATATTACTGCATACTTTAGAGATTATTACTAAAATCACAAACCATTCAAACTCCATACTCCTTCTTACCAAAATTATTATTAAACACTACTAATATAATCAAGGACGTAAAAACATATATATTGTTCCCATCCATATTAGGTAGAAACATCATAACCGCATATATTGTTCGCATCAATATTAAGTGAAAACATCAAAAATACCCATATTGGAGAGTGCAAAAACTTAATTTGTATAAATATTGTGCCCCTAGTACCTATAAAAAATTTATTTACGTAAATAGTGAAACCAAAGGGGAAATAGGGCCTAACAAAAAAGGCATATATCCCAATAAGTGGTCAACCCACAAAAAATGAAAAATTTATGAATAGTGATTAATTATTAATTAATAAAAGAACCCTACCCACATAAGTACTACCAGTGCAGCATTATAAATATTATAAACAGTGTGAAATTCATGAAAACTTCCATCCCGAACCAATGCAATAAAGTGCAACATAGTGCAACAAATGTTGAAAAAAAAAAAAAAAAAAAAAAAAACATTGATGGTATATCACTAGGATATGCCATAAATATCAAATAGGTGCGGGTCCCCCTTCTTTAGAAAATGCTATTTCTGGCAGTCCCATATTGGTGAATGCTGAAGGGGGCCTTGCTGGCGTGGCGCACTCTCTGTTCAACACCATGGGACTTTCCATAATAGCCAAGCACTCGGCTGTTTTCAGAACTCACATAGCTATGAATGGAAGTGCAACCTACGCATGGACGCCATGCTCTCCTTCAGTATGGGGCTGCACTCTCTAGGTAGCAGCGTGTCACAACCCGCGTTGGGGTCGTGACTCGTGATTGCGGCATGCGGTTGCCGTTGGCAACCAGCGCTCCACGACCGAGGCTGCGGTCGTGTTTGTTGTGCCGCATGCACTTGCCGGCGGCGAGGTGTTCTTGCCGCATGTGAGGGCTGTCTGTTTGTTGCCTCACATGTGGTTGCCGCTGGTACTTGTGGTGCATATGTGTCATTCCCCTTTCCTGTGCACGATTCCCTTGTTTAGTTTCTTCTGTGTAGGTGTGGCGTGCACGGGGTTAAGGTGTGGCTAAGGTGTGGCTGCATTGTGGGTGTGACCTCAGGCCTCCTTATTACTTTGTGTGTGGAACCTGAGGTCAGTTTTGTTTGTTCAGCCATGGTGTGTGCATGGCTGGGTTGTGTTTGGATCCCACCTTTATGTCTGCGTGAGCCACCCTTATTTGTTATATTGTTTTCTCTGTTTGATTGTATTCCCCTCCTGTGTGCTTCTGCTTACCCTTTCCCTCACTTGGTTAGGTCTTTGTTGTGGGTTTGTATGTTGCAGTTTGTTGGTATGTTGCTCCGGAAGGGGCTTGCTTACCCGGAGGGGTATAGCTTATACCGGATGGTGTGTTGCCCGGCCAGGCCTCCCCCCCAGGCATCTGATGTCCGCTTGGGGGTCTGGGAGGTCCTGGCGCTGCTTCTCAGTCTTCAGCACGGCAGGTAAGTGTGGGTTCCTTGTACATGTTTCCTATGTAACTTGCCTGCCGTGCGGGCTCAAACTGTTCGGGTCCCGGCTGCAGAGGGGCCTCGGGAGACTTCTGCTCCTCCGTGTCTCTGGGGGAGCAGGTGGTCTCTGCCCTGTTAGTTCCAGGGTCGAGCAGGGTTGTCCAGGGCTTTAGGTTCCTGTCGTATGGGCCCTCCCACCCTTGGGGTCGGCCCATACTCGTAGGAGACCAGGGCCAGCTTTAGGGACATGCTAGATTAGCGGTTCCCCTGTCCCTGCTTTTAGCCCTTGTTTGGCCCAGCGGCCGCGGACATTGCACGGCGGGGGGTTTTCCCCACCTCCCGCCGTGACACAGCGAATCCTAGAGGTGGGACATTGATATTGACATTGATGGCATATTATAGTGCAGCAAGCCTTGGAAGGGAGAGGGGAGAGCGGACAGGAGTGGTGGTAGTGACAAGGATGCTGGTTTTACTTCTGGTATCAGTCCTCACTCTGGCGCTCCCTGGGCTGTGCAGTGAAGGGATGGATGCAACTGTTCTTCCCTTTCAGCTTACAACTTGGTTTGGGGGAATCTGTCTGATGTTAAATGGGTTTTGCCATCACATACAATGGGGGACCTGCACCTACAACGAGAATGGAGCAGGGAAATGAATGGATGCACAGCCACCCTCCATTCATTTCAATGGGGCCGCTGAAAATGGCCGAGCGCTGGCTCGGCTATTTCCATCTGCCCCATAGAAATGAATGGGAGCAAGAGCTGCGCGGTGCACTCCCATTGACTTGTATGGGAGCAGCGGGGAGCAGCACTTGGTGGTGGACGGACCCTGGGAAACCCGGGATCCTCCAGCCACAGCTCTCCCTGCTCCGTTCTCCTTGTAGGTGCGGGTCCCAGAGGTGGGACCCGCACCTATCAGACAATGGGGGCATATCTTAGCGATATGCCCCCATTGTATGTGATGGGAATACCCCATTAAGTAGGGTGCCTTTGGTGTCAGCAAGTCCTGGGGAGTGTGGCAGGGCTCCCTTGAGTCACCAACAAGGAGGCCAATGGTGTGACAATAAAAGTAGCCAATGCAAGGCAACGAAGAGGCCTGATTTGGGGTTAACTAGTCCACTGTACTTTACTGCAGTTTGGGCATATGATAAGCTCAGGTTACATGCGTATATTTCCCACAAATATACATTGGGATGTAGGCCATACAATAAATTATTTTGCAATTTCTCTCTCGATATCTTTGCTATGTGCAACTGCGGGATGCAGTCCTTCAACGGATGTCCAGTCCATCTCTGAAGTGGGGCAGGAGCCTAAAGCAATATAACCCAAACCACAAGCAGTAAAGTCTACAGCCATAAATGTGCATTACCTCTTACTGGCCTTTTGTCCATGCACTGTTCCTTTGTAATGGCCCTTAACCCTCTGCAAAATCCAATTCTTTCCCTCAGAGGCTGACACAGGCTTCCAGTCATTTTTCTGGTATCTCTTAGCTTGCAGGGCAAGTGAAATCCCTCCTAGCTTAGACAGACGGAGCCAGCCCAATCCTAACTATTTCTCCTGAGGATTGGTCATCAATATTAAACACTCAGGCAACCCCTTTAAATCGAGTTTTTATGTTGAACTTTTTTCCAGAATTTTTAGTGATTTTATTTTCAATTTTCCATGTCACTATCTATATAGAAAAAAATCTAAAAATTCTGCACTTTCCAAACTGGCTACTAAGTCTAATAATACCCCGATACTTCCTTTTACTTTTTAATGAAGTGCCCTGAAAAGTTTAACTTTATTTTATGGATTTTACTTTTCTTACTCTGCATTCTTTTAACTTGAAATAACTTTCTGCAATGTCTGTAGACTTTAAGAAAATAAGTTGTTCTCAAAAAAACTCAAGGGATAATAAGACAACTAGGAAATGACTAAGGGTAAGTCCTCACTGTCAGGTTTCCTGATGCAGTTTTAGACTTTGGCTTCCAAAACTGTATGCAGAGACCTGATTGTGTGGCCGTACCCTTACAGGGGTCACTGGACCTCTATTCTCTCAGGAGGGGATTATGTGGCCGTACTCTTACAGGGGTCACTGGACCTATATTCTCTCAGGAGGGGATTATGTGGCCGTACCCTTACAGGGGTCACTGGACCTCTATTCTCTCAGGAGGGGATTATGTGGCCGTACTCTTACAGGGGTCACTGGACCTCTATTCTCTCAGGAGGGGATTATGTGGCCGTACCCTTACAGGGGTCACTGGACCTCTATTCTCTCAGGAGGGGATTATGTGGCCGTACTCCTTACAGGGGTCACTGGACCTCTATTCTCTCAGGAGGGGATTATGTGGCCGTACCCTTACAGGGGTCACTGGACCTATATTCTCTCAGGAGGGGATTATGTGGCCGTACCCTTACAGGGGTCACTGGACCTCTATTCTCTCAGGAGGGGATTATGTGGCCGTACTCCTTACAGGGGTCACTGGACCTCTATTCTCTCAGGAGGGGATTATGTGGCCGTATCCTTACAGGGGTCACTGGACCTCTATTCTCTCAGGAGGGGATTGTGTGGCCGTACCCTTACAGGGGTCACTGGACCTCTATTCTCTCAGGAGGGGATTATGTGGCCGTACCCTTACAGGGGTCACTGGACCTCTATTCTCTCAGGAGGGGATTATGTGGCCGTACCCTTACAGGGGTCACTGGACCTCTATTCTCTCAGGAGGGATTATGTGGCCGTACCCTTACAGGGGTCACTGGACCTCTATTCTCTCAGGAGGGGATTATGTGGCCGTACCCTTACAGGGGTCACTGGACCTCTATTGTCTCAGGAGGGGATTGTGTGGCCATACCCTTACAGGGGTCACTGGACCTCTATTCTCTCAGGAGGGGATTATGTGGCCGTACCCTTACAGGGGTCACTGGACCTCTATTCTCTCAGGAGGGGATTATGTGGCCATACCCTTACAGGGGTCACTGGACCTCTATTCTCTCAGGAGGGGATTATGTGGCCGTATCCTTACAGGGGTCACTGGACCTCTATTCTCTCGGGAGGGGATTATGTGGCCGTACCCTTACAGGGGTCACTGGACCTCTATTCTCTCGGGAGGGGATTATGTGGCCGTATCCTTACAGGGGTCACTGGACCTCTATTCTCTCAGGAGGGGATTATGTGGCCGTACCTTACAGGGGTCACTGGACCTCTATTCTCTCAGGAGGGGAGAATGGGGTGTTGCACCTGTCAGATGGGAATATCATCCCTCCCAACTTTTTGGACATTCAAAGAGGGACAATTAATGGTTCATTGTTTGAAAGATCTATTTTTCTTGCATATTTATACACTAGTTTATACAATAGTTTTCTCTTATAAAATAGAGCAAAAATGATCTGAATATAGAAATTTCTAAAATTCTAATTACATCAAATAATGAAATAATATGATGCAATGATGGCTTTAGTATGCACATGGAAACCATCCAAACACTTTCTGGATCAATAGTGTAAATGCACTAATGCAAATCTAAACCTCAGATCAAAAACAGGGACATTTATGGAGTAAAAAGGGACAGCGGGACTTGGGTCAAAAAGGGACTGTCCCTCCAAAAGAGGGACACAGGAGGTCTGGAATACTCCTTTAAGTTGAGGCCATAAGTACAATCCAAGAGTGCTATGGGGCCTGTGAAGAGCGTGTACCGTTCCAGGTCGTCTCTCCTCCCCATTACATTGTATTTTTCACAATACCAGTGTGTAACCTTTCAATGATTAACCCTTGAAAAATTACAATTTTGTTAGTTTTGATAATGTAAAGTGCAACAAATGGATATTTTTTTCCAGTAAATATAGACTCCAAATTCAAGTCCTAGAAATGGGCTGTCAGCCTGTCACGAAACGAAACTAGAGCTAGGGTATAATCAGTCCAAGGACAAGGAGTCCTAGATTTCTATAGATCTGCTGTACACTGCGACGGCTGAGCTGCAGCCGCCTGACTTTAATAGACAGGCAAGCTAGTCAAAGCAGCCTGATGATCCACCGGTAAAGCTGTGCAACATACCCACCCGCCCGATTGTGACCCACAGGGCGATAAACTAACTAAGGAAGATAGGTTCTCTTTGACAGGCTACTGAAAATGACAGGTGATCCTGTAGCTCTGGAAGACTTTGACATTTTAGAAGGCAATGTTACTTTGGATTAAGAAAAAAGAAATAGAGGATGTCATGCCTGGCCCTATAACCAATAGTATAGCATTTGGACATCCAATCTCAAGAGCTGAGAGGAGAAACCATTAGTATAAATTACGATGATGATATTACATTTCAGAACTAAGTAGAACTGCATTTAGGACTAGTTTGACCTTTTAGTAAGTCCAAAGCATTTTTTTTTTAGGATCTGTTGAACATCCAGAAGATGTTTTTACCCTTTCTTAAAATGACTTGACGTATATATTTGGATTGTTGGGTGTATATTCCAGATGTTGTTGGTTTTTACTATCAAATACATTTTCAAATACCATATCCGGGCATTCTGAGGGACCATCAGTTGTATTAAAGAGTATCTATAGAAAGGATCTCTTACTTTGAAGTATCTGCAATGTCCGTGCACTTCATGAACCGTCTATTGGTTTTGATTGGCTCCTTGCAATGATTTATTTCACCTGCGGGGGTGCTGCAGGGGAAATCACCACTTACTTCTATGTTGGCTTGCTGATGACAACTGATTACTTAAGGAACCAGAAGCAGGACATTATGCAATCATCTTTTTTTACAGTACCCTTCTAACAAAAAGAATTGCAGAAAAAAAAAGAAAGCCACTAAAATACTTTTATGTTTCATGCCTTAAACCAGGTAAACAGCAAGTAGTACTTACCAACCAGCTGACTTAGTAGATTTCCTAACATCTCCAAGTTTTGACTTAACCAATCAACATTCACATCACTTCACCTTGATCCAACCATGTTTTCAATCCAAGATGCCTATGTGTCATTCTTATAAGAGGCACTCAGTGCAAAACGTTCCACCGCAGCATTTTGTATCTAGTTATTGGTGATGGTTACCGTCCTCCTGGGTCAAGGACTGCAGTAATCTATTCTATGCAAGTATAAAAAAGTAAAGATTGAAAAACATTTTCAAATTTTATTTTTTTTTTCAGAAAGAATGGATTATTGATTTTCTTGTTTGTGCGCCCTGTGCATTCGCAGGGAGTGCATCACTTGTCACTACTAAAGGGAACATCAATGGTCATGATGGAAAGGTCACCCAGACCTTGAAACCCTTATTCTACACCCGATGCCTGAACCTATGGAAAGACAACTTGCCGGGTGTACAGCAGCTGCATTCCCTAGCTTACTGATCGGGCACAGTTACTTAGGCAGCTCTTTGGCAGTGTCATTTGGGCACTGTATGATTATATTATTTGAATATGGTATCATGTAACACAAGAGGACGTTATCTAGAGGTGTTGCAAAAAGCATCATGTAACTTAAAGAGCCCCTGTCAGCATGATCAACTCTAATAAACCAGGCAGACTGCATGGTAGGGTTGTTCAGGATTAGTGTTGAGCGACGTGAAGCATACTATGCTTTATTCGTGCAGCCAGCCAGTCCTCAGGTCGCCATCCCCCTGTGATGTCACAGCCAGGCAAAACCCTATAAAACCCTGATTCCGCGCGTTTTTTTATGCCATTTTCCTGTGAGCTGAGCATAGGGAGAGACGTGACAAAACGCTCATGTGCTAGGGACAGTGTTGCTACAAACTCTTAACAAAGAGTGTAGGTCAGTATTGAGGGTGCAGGGAGAGTGCAGGGAGAGTGCAGAGAGAGCTTAGGAGACTGCCGAACTACAGACTCTGCTACAGTTTATCACCATGTACATAACTGTGCAGTGCACCAAGAGTCATAGCCAATCCATTTTGTTAGCTGTAGAGTTACTGTGCGTCAGTATTACATGCCACTGTTACCGGCAAGTTTAATTTATCGCCTTTTACATAACTGTGCAGTGCACCAATATTCACAGCTAATCCTTTCGGTTAGCTGTAAAGTTGCTGCGCATCAGTATTACAGGCCACTCTTACGCAAGTTGACATTGTGTTTCAATGGAAAAATCATGCCAATGTGCTGCCTGTAAAGCCCGTCAAAGCTCTTGTGTACATGCGCCTAAAAAGTGGGCATAGATCTATAATGTACCTTACAATGTAATACCTAGGCAGATATAAAAAGTGAAAAGCTGCTGAAATATTGTTACCAGTGTTACTATGTTTTAGGAACAGAGAACTCAATGTGGGTGTAAAATCCAGAATTTGGTTTACTTGATGAATTCTGAAGGACCACCAGTTATCTGTGGCAGACAGTTGGTACGAAGAGCATTTCTTCTTCTTGCTGAAGGACGTGTCACGTCTGTACGTTACATGGATAGTCCACTATTTTTTATTTTTTTATAAATCCGTGTAATACTTTATTTCACCTGCGGGGGTGCTGTAGAGGAAGTGAACACTCACTTCTGTGCTCCTTAATAGATGACAGCAAATTGCTAGGGGAACCAGCTACCAGACGTCCTGTAATCAGCTTATATTACAGTACCCTTTAAAGGGAATGTATCATCTACCAGTTTTTTCTGCCAATTAAAAGCAGATACTGTGTTTTCTGTTATAGATTTTTTTAAATTAGGATAAAATTATTTTTAATTTTCTGAACATAATTATGCAGGCGGCCATCTTGCCTGGGCTGTTGTTAACAGCATTTAGATATATGCTTTACGGCAGCCCCATGGGCCATAGACACAATGGACAGGAGCGGACCCCATTGACTTCTATGGGAGAGTTTTCTAGGCATGCTCTGTGAGGGAGGGAGCAGAAAAGCTTTGACATTCACCTATTGTGAAAGGTGAATCCTGTGTTATCTATATATGGGTGATAGCTGTCATTGTAATCCTGCCTGTGATGATAATGAGATGACTACAGAAAAGTGATCTGAAAGGAGCAAAAAGTGGGGCCTGTTATTGGGATTAGTGGCCAGTGGTACAGCTGCAGGATTTTAGGATTTTATAGGGTTTTATAGGGGTTATAGTTAGTGACATGGAAAATGTCTTGATGTAAACAATACGTCATTTTTCGATGACCCTTTAACAAAAAGATTCCAAAAACGCCAAGAACCACTTAACCCTAAAAAGTATCAGCAGTGAAAAATGCCACTAAAGTGTTATTTTTTATGTTTTCAAAGTGGAAAAACAGCCTGATGTATGGAACTTAACAAAAACATGTTAACTTTCCTGACTCATCCAAGATTTGACTCAACCAAGATGTTGACATTCTCATTAACACACCTTGATCCCATCATGTCCTTGGAAAGAAAATCTAACTCCCGCCATCAGTCAGCGTCATGTTGTCTATGTGTCATTCCAAGAGATATGTAATGCAAAAAGTTCTAGCGCAACATTTTCTAGCCGTTTATCAGTGATGATTGCCGCCATCCTCGCTCTATGTCAGGGGTAACTTTCCGTGTGATGATTGCCGCCATCCTCGCTCTATGTCAGGGGTAACTATCCGTTCCGTGTGATGATTGCCACCATTCTCGCTCTATGTCAGGGGTAACTATCCATTCCGTGTGATGATTGCCACCATTCTCGCTCTATGTCAGGTGTAACTATCCGTTCTGTGTGATGATTGCCGCCATCCTCTCTCCACGTCAGGGGTAACTATCCGTTCCGTGTGATGATTGCCGCCATCCTCGCTCTATGTCAGGGGTAACTATCCGTTCCGTGTGATGATTGCCGCCATCCTCGCTCTATGTCAGGGGTAGCTATCCGTTCCGTGTGATGATTGCCGCCATCCTCTCTCCATGTCAGGGGTAATTATCCGTTCCATGTGATGATTGCCGCCATCCTCTCTCCACGTCAGGGGTAACTATACGTTCCGTGTGATGATTGCCACCATCCTCGCTCTATGTCAGGGGTAACTATCCGTTCCGTGTGATGATTGCCGCCATCCTCGCTCCATGTCAGGGGTAACTATCCGTTCCGTGTGATGATTGCCGCCATCCTCGCTCCATGTCAGGGGTAACTTTCCGTTCCATGTGATGATTGCCACCATCCTCGCTCCATGTAAGGGGTAACTATCCGTTCCGTGTGATGATTGCCACCATCCTTGCTCCACGTCAGGGGTAACTTTCCGTTCCATGTGATGATTGCCACCATCCTCGCTCCATGTAAGGGGTAACTATCCGTTGCGTGCAACCAATACATGTACGGATGCGAAAAATGAAAAGTTTGTAAATTATTGTGACCATATGATATAAAACTCTTAAACTTGCCTCAAAACTGAATGCAAACTGGACAAAAAGTAGCAAGACGGACTTCCTATGTATCAAACGAACTTGAACGTGATACCCCAGTGTTGGATTTACGTCAACGCACTGGATGAATGATGTGTAAGACAGGCATTTTTGTCATTTCTGCCCGTTGTTATACCAGTTCTTAGGAGGGAACAACTGTAAGTTGACAGCTGTTCCCTTCACTGTGTTGCCCCTTCTGGTTACATTAGGAGATGTCGTTACTATGTATCAGGCAGGGTATACATCCTCATAACCCCGATTTATTCAAAGGTATTGGGCTTGAAACAGTGTCATTTTATTTTCGCTGTGGTTTTATTGGGGGATGAAGGAGAGGACGACGTGAAATCTAATCTGCAGAGTCTCGACAATGTTTATAATGGGGTCCGGTCATTTCTAGTTACAGTCTGAATAGACGCTGCAGCCGTCCTGATCTAATTACCTTCTTTTTCATTATGAGATGAATTAACATTTAAGATTCATTACTGTTAATAGAAAGCCAACACATGAAATCATAAACCCCCTAAGAGTCTGTAAATGTTCCAGATCCCTTCTTCAGATGTTCCATTCTCATTATACAGTACCAAATGCTGTATTTCTGCTGCGCCTATAATTTACCTGATGACAGGTCTGCATAATAAATGTACAGGCTAATTATACCCCTCGTCTACCTCCAGAAAGGGGCCACCGAATCGCAAAGAGCTTCACATTTTCCACAGGATTATGTTATTTCGAGTATTCTGCGAACAAGAAGTAATATTCATATAAGGTCATCCATATGCAACATACATCATTCATATAAAATATACATCATTTATATAACGGCATCCATATAAAATATGCATCATCCATATCAAGTCATCCATATAAAATAGGAATAATCCATGTATTATACATAATCGATATAAAGTCATCCATATAAAATATGCATCATTTATATAACATCATCAATATAAAATATTCATCATTCATGTAAAGTCATCCATATAAAATAGGACTAATCCATGTAAAATATACATCATTGATAGAAAGTCATCCATATAAAATATGCATCATTTATATAGCATCATCCATATAAAATATTAATCATTTATATAATGTCATCCATATAAAATATGCATCATTTATATAACATCATCCATATAAAATATTCATCATTTCTATAATGTCATCCATATAAAATATGCATTATTTATATAACATCATCCATATAAAATATTCATAATTTCTATAATGTCATCCATATAAAATATAAATCATCCATGTAAATATACATAATCGATATAAAGTCATCCATATGAAAGATGCGTCATCCATATAAAATATACATAATCAATATAAAGTCATCCATTTAAAATATACATCATTTATATAACATCATCCATATAAAATATTCATCATTTATATAATGTCATCCATATAAAATATTCATCATTTATAAAATTGTCATCCATATAAAATATACATCATTTAACATATACATCATTGAAACAAAGTCATCCATATAAAATATAAATCATCTATGTAAATATACATAATCGATATAAAGTCATCCATATGAAATATACATAATCGATATAAAGTCATCCATATAAAATATGCATCATTTATATAAAGTCATCCATATAAAATATACATCATTTATATAATGTCATCCATATAAAATATACATCATTTATATAATGTCATCCATATAAAATATACATCATATAAAATATACATCATCCATATAGTCATCCATTTAAAATGTGCATCATTGATATAGTCATCCAAAAGACACATCAATCCATATAGTCATCCATGTAAAATATACATCATCTATATGAAGTGACCCATATAAAATACACTTTAAAGAGAAATCCAATACTTTATAAAAATCCATAAGCTTTATTTAAAAATCCATAAAAGCCAGGGATACAGTCCACCTGACAGACAGACAGACAGACAGACAGACTGTATCCCTGGCTTTTATGGATTTTTGAATAAAGCTTATGGATTTTATGAAGTATTGCATTTCTCTTTAATGTGGATTTATTACGGTGGAATGATAGTTTCCGCTACTTCATCTGCAGATCTTCTAATCATTACAGTGGAGATAAGGTCGTGAGCAGAGTTCTTCCTTTTGCTTTGATTCAAAAATAAAATATACATCATCCCTATGAAACCACCCATATAAAGTACACAACATCCATAATCCATATAAAGTCAGCCATATAAAGTACACAATATCCATATAAACTACCGGTATACATCGTCCATGTAAAGGCATCTATATAAAGTATACAACATTCACACAAAATATACACGATCCATATAAATTAACCGATATAAAGTACACAACATCCATATAGAATATACATCATCCATAAAAAGTGCACAGAATACATATAAAGTACACGATATCCATATCACAGAAACAACATCCATATAGAATATACATCATCCACACAAAGTACACTTATATCATCCATTACATAAAATATGTATCATCTATATAACGTACACAATATCCCTGTTAAAGGGTTGTCCCACCAAAAATATTCTACAATTTTCAAACCAGCGCCTTTTGTAATTGCATGTAATTAAAAATTTAGCATAACCGCTGAGTTATTCAATAAAATGTGTCTGTATAGCGCCACCTGCTGTTTGTTTTTTTCTTTGTCCTGCTCACTGAGATGGCCGCACATGCTCAGTTTCATCCTCCAACTGCCTCCTGAGCTGTGATAGGGTGAGCATGGACACGCCTCCTGAGCTGTGATAGGGTGAGCATGGACACGCCTCCTGAGCTGTGATAGGGAGAGCATGGAAACGCCTCCTGAGCTGCAGCAGAAAAGACACGCCCCTTGAGCTGCCAGCTTGATATAAATCTAGCAGAGCAATGAATGGGGAGATCTCTGGATCCATGTGAGGTACAGGGCTGGTTCTGGCTTTGTTATAAAGAGGTTGTCATGTACTGCATGATGTCTGGTTTTCCTTTTTCACATTAATCATGGGATAACACCTTTAAATCAGCCACATAAAATTGACATCTTGCATATAAAGTAAACCATTCACGTCAGTTGTCCTAGGTTTAAATGCATAAAAAGGACAAAAAGTGGAGCAAGTGCCCATAGGGTAAACCTAAGACTCTGAGCGGACCCATCAGGGTTTTGGGGCCCTTCACCATCTTTGTTTAGAAAATTTGTCCTGGCCAAAGCTCATGGACATCACCAATGGGATCACCTGTTATATTTACTTCGCTTTTTTGCCAAAAGGTCCCAGTACACCTATTAAATATGGCAAAATGTCATTCAAGTGATCTGTGAGTGACTTTCCAGCGGCGAACTTATAGTATGTCTGTACATACCAACCTATTTGAATAATCAGACCAGGAGTGTAAATCATGGGGGAGTAGCGGTAAGAGCTTAAGGCCTCTTGCACACGACTGTATGCCTTTTTCAGTTATTTGAGGTCCGCAAAAAATACGGTTGACGTCCATGTGCATTCCGTTTTTGTGAAATGGAACATCTTGCTCCTGATAGAGCAGTCCCATCCTTGTCCGTTATGTGGACAATAATAGTACATGTTCTATCCTTGAACGGAACAGAAATATGGAAACGGAAGGCATAGGGAGTACCTTCCGTTTTTTTTGTGGAACTATTGAAATGAATGGTTCCGTATACGGAGCGCAAAAAATGGAACGGAAACGGAAAAAAAACGGTTGTGTGCAAGAGGCCTAAGCTTATAATATGAGATTTCTTGGTTAGACCACTTCAAATCCAAGTGTGTACAACCAAGAAGACTGATGATGACTGAGCTGGTTTTATTTAGATCAAATAAAAGTGATGCAAGTTAGGGCACAATGTTTTGGGCGTCAACGACCCTTCAGGCATGTGATAACGATAGCAAAGACTCAGGTTCAACGTGGATAGTGGAAGGCACTTCCTTCACCGTGGCCACAGGAATTCCCAAGGTAGATGTGCTAGGGCAGGGCTGGCCAACCTGCGGCTCTCCAGCTGTTGAAAAACTACAACTCCCAGCATGCCCAGTCTGCCTACAGCTGGAGAACCGCAGGTTGGCCAGCCCTGTGCTAGGGTATGCCACCAATGTATGATAGGTGCTGGTCCATGGGTGGACTGACCATGGACCCTTCAGGGAAATTTCTCGGTGGACCAACGTCCAGAAGGCCACCCAAGCCCTCCTGTTGGCCACCAGCCAGGTAAATAATGATCTGATGCTCTCAGCATTGATTAATGTAGACAGTCTTTTGTGCTGCACTGGGTATTTGGTTCTGCTGGGACAGTATTTTCTTATGTACTATTGCTGGCCCCACTTACTTCTGTTTTCCCACCTTCTGTCAATTCGGACCCACCTACAACATGGAGCCACTTTGAGGGGCACTTTAAGTTCCTAGTCCGCCCCTGTGCGGGTCTCATCTCTGAAACCTGCACATATCTCTGGAAAGGAGCCTGCAAAGTGAAGGAGAGTGGCTTGTGTGCATGGCCGCCCTCCATGCTTTCCTATGGGACTGCCGAAAACAGCCAAGTGCTGGCTCGGCTATCGACGTCAGCCCCATAGAAGTAAATGGAGAGGTCACCACACTTGCCCGGTGTGCTTCCCTTTCATTTCAATGGGACTTCCAAACATAGCTGAGCCCACTACTTGGCTATTTTCAGCACTCCCATAGAAATGAATGGAGGATAGACGCAAAAGAGCAGTCCACTCTCCTTCACTTTGCAGGCTTCATTCTAGAAATAGGTGTCAGAGGTGGGACCTGCGCCTATCAGACATTGGTGGCATAGCCTAGCAATATATCACTAATGTCTGGCCAACCCCTCTAAGAGATGTCGTTGATGACATATCACTACCATGTGCAACAAATGTCTAAATGGCCGGGGACCAATCTGACCTTCACTGATGACTAGAATGAAGTAACTGCTCGCCTTTCTCCAGAGGCTGGCCATTAAATCAATGGCTTGACCATGTGGCCTTCAGAGAAAGAAAAGCAAAGCCCATCTTTTTGCTAGTCCCAGTACCACTTTTTCTAGCGAGTGGTGGAAGTCTTTGTATTCGGACCCTCGCCAATCACACATTGATTGAACATCCTGGTAATGTAACATTTAATGTCTCTCCTGAAGACAACTCCATTAAGACCACAGGCACCCAACCAAAATATTTAGATGATGTCAAGCAAAACACAAAATAATACAGGATAAAATGTATCCACTGTTCTCTTCTGCCTCATCCACTGCTTGTTAGGGGATCCGTATTCCATTTCCCTGACGAAGGACAGTGTACTGTCTGAAACACGCTGGAAGGAAGTTTGGTACTCGCAACTATCCGTAGTTTGTATAGTGATGTCACTTTTCGCGCTTTGAGAGCGCGAGGTACAACTTATATGCACGGTATGGCGCCACCGGCCACATCTTAGAAACCAGACGCGCTTGGTCCCCATACTGCATAGAGAGGAAGATAGACGCCGCGGAACGAGAACCACTAGTAAGGTAACTTATGTTACAATTGGTTATAAGTGTCTGCGTCTGCGATCTACTTTCAGCGGGGGCATCTTACTGGTTTAGGGAAAGGAGTGCGCGGTATCTTTCATATTTATTCCGTTTTTTTAGGGGATTTGTTTGCTTTCAGATGTGTGTTTAGTCCTCAGACACTAAAGCTGACACATATCCCACAAGAACTTGTTAATGCTGGTGAAAAAAAAAAAAAATCCATACAGATTCCTGGCAGCTGAAAATTAATTATGAACGATATGAAGTCCCTGAAGTCAACAGCCTGGAACAGTGCACATAGGATGAAACAGTGCAGGTAACCCGACACAGCCCAGGACGCGCTCGTTTGTGGCTATGACTGCAAATAGCATTTAACACTATGGCTGTGGTATAATGTAAGGGTATGTGCACAAAGCATCTGCTATAAAACGTGAGAAGAGGGTGCGATGTTCTCAGTCAGGACTATTGGTCAAGTTGCTTTATTTTTCATTGCAAATGCATTGGAATCTGGAGGCAGAACATTGATTGTGAAGGCCAACATATCCTTTAAAGGGGTTTACCACAAAGAACACGTATCCCCTATTTGCAGAATAGGGATAAGTGTCTGATCACTAAAGATCTGACCACTGGGACTCCTAGTACTCAAAAGAATGGGGGTCCTCTAGTCGCCTCTGTGTACGAATGGTGGTGCTCATGGGTCACCACTTCTCCATCACTTCAAGGGGGAAAAAATGAAATCCTCTAGTACATGACAATCTCTAACAAAGCTAGAACCAGCCCTGTACCTCACATGCTTCCTAAAATATCCCCATTCATCTACTACAGGGATGCTCAACCTGTGGCCCTCCAGCTGTTGCTAAACTACAACTCC
Organism: Bufotes viridis; assembly: GCA_033119425.1. Lineage (NCBI taxonomy): Eukaryota > Metazoa > Chordata > Amphibia > Anura > Bufonidae > Bufotes > Bufotes viridis. The sequence goes on along the minus strand of CM065598.1, from coordinate 21,180,785 downwards.
CAGCATACCCTAATAACTGTAGGCTGTCCAGATATGCTGGAAGTTGTAGTTTTGCAACAGCTGAAGGGCCGCAGGTTGGGCATCCCTGGTCTACTAAATTTATTTCAAGCTGTCAGCTTTCTTAGAGGCATGTCCTTTCTGCTGCAGCTCTCTCACTATCATAGCTCTGGGGGTTTACCCTTTCTGCCACAGATCTCTCCCTATCACAGTTTAGGAGGCATGTCCTTTCTGCTGCAGCTCTCTCCCTGTAACTGCCACAGCTGTGTGAACACCTTAACGTTGTCACTGAGGTGGACAGAGAAATAAGGAAAAGAACAAAGATAGACTTTATGGAATAACTCGCTGGTAGGGTTGAGCAAACCCGAACTGCAAAGTTTGAACCAAGCTTTGCGAGTTCGGGTACCCAGACCTGGACTTTTTCACTGAAGTTCAGGTTCGGGTTCAGTGTTTGGGTGATTTTATTATTTTCCTTTATAACATGGTTATAACAGAAAATAATAGCATTCTTAAGACAGAATGCTAAATAAAATGGCCATTGAGGGGTTAAAAATAATTAAAAAAAAACTCACCTCATCCACTTGATCACGCAGCCGGTATCCTCTTCTTTCTTCTTCCAGCCGGACCTGCGATGACGTCATCGTAGGTCCTGCTGATTGAAAATAGAAAGTACTGCAGTGACGTGTCATCGCAGGTCCTTTTGCAGGTCCTGCAGAAAGAAGAGGATACCGACTGTGCGATGAAGTGGATGAGGTGAGTTTTTTTTATTATTTTTAACCTCTCAATGGCCATTTTATTTAGCATTCTGTCTTAAGAATGCTATTATTTTCCGTTATAACCATGTTATAATGGAAAATAATAAAGTGAAGTTCGGGTCCCCATTGACTTTAATGGGGCCTGGGTTCGGGGTCACGTTCGGGTCCCGAGCTTTGACCTGAAGTTCAGCCGAACCCAGCGAACGCGAACTTCCACAGGTTCGCTCATCCCTACTCACTGCCTTTACCAAATGTTTAATTACATGCAATTACAAAACTATTCAGATCCAGGTGCTGGTTTAAATAATGTAGAATATTTCTCGTGGAACATCCCCTTTAAGTTGACCAGACACAATAAACATTTGTCGGTCCACCATCAAATATGTGGGGGGAGACTCCTAACTCTCCTCTGATAGATGTCGGGGGAGGAAAGGATGGGGCATGCTGGATTTCAACTGTCCAATCCTTTTGTTTTCAGGGAGATAAATTGCTACCAGTGGAGTCTTTCTCTCCCCTTCCTACCGAGATCACATGAATGCTTAGCTGATTTAAGCATGCATATGTATGAGGGGATCGGGAGTAAAATTTGTCAGTGGAACAAGCATTTTTCAGCCGATTCAGCAAGTCAACTGGTGCTTATTAAGGGCTCATTCACACGACCGTGGTTTGGTTCCGCATGGGTGCGGACCCATTCACTTCAACCGCTGCTGTCCGCATCCGTTGTTCTGTTCCGTGGCCCCGCAAAAATGATGTCATGTCCTATTCTTATCCGTTTTGCGGACAAGAATAGGCATTTCTATAAAGGGCCATCCGTTCCGCAAATTGCATAGAATAATTGCATACAAAAATGGTCTTTTCTGACCCATCGTAAATTGAAACTAGACTCAACATACAATGTCTCAGCCTCATATCCAACCAATCAAGGCCACTTCCCTGGTATAATAGAGGTGTTAGTTACTAGTTAGCAGCTATTCCTGACTGTTATAAGTAAGGACTTGTGTGCAGTCTGACATTCAGCATAAACCATTCCTGTCTTCCAAATAAGAGGACTGTTTTCTGTAGTCTAACTTGTTTATTGGCAAAACCGGAGTATTTGAGGTAAAACTATAAGAACACAAATAACATGTATAAGTATAAAGCATAGCATGTATCAGCAGAAAGCGTAGAACAACATGTATTCTAACATTTGCATAACACTGAGCAGATATCCAAAATGGCTGCCTATACATGGATTGCATGTCTAGCATCTAACAATATAACAACTTCTTCCCTGAGTAACACTTATACCTAGATAAACAGCACTGCATAACATAATATCCCTGAGACAGAAGTAGATGTCACTCACCAGATATACTTGCACAAAGATTGTGGAGTTTAAGAAAAAGATATGCAGGAGACAGCTCTGCTGATGTCCTGTAACATGAAGACTGGGCTTCTCCTTCCCAGAATGCTTTGCACTACCCACAATGCCTAGCACCTCCCACAAGCAATAACCTTTATTAACAAGAAAACAAGGTGCAATACATTTTTACCACCGCTAGATGGTGCTGTTACCAAACTAATAACTACAGAAATACAACATATGTGATCTGTAATGATACTAAAATGAATCTCCCACTGCTGGGACAGAACAACTTGTTTTATCTGTCTTAGGTATCTGCTTATTTTTCTTAAATCTTCATTTTCTCTTATCTTAGATGACCTTTTGGGGCTTTGCAACTGATTATTGAAGTTACAATGTATTCAGCATACAATGGTCGTCCTGGAACCAATTAATATTGTAACTTGAGGGACCACTGTATATGAATAAATGATCGCAACTTAATACGATTGTTTTATCACATACAGTTTTCATTTGTCAGACGCAAGGTCCCTGTTTCCACGAGGCCATGTGCTGCTGACAAACAGCGATTTTTAATGTCGCACAGATGATACAGTTGTTCGTTTGTCATTAGTGTTGAGCGCGAATAGTCGAATAGCGAATTTTTATCGGGAATATCGCAACTTAGATAATTCGTTATATCGAATATTCGATTTTTTTAATTTTTTTTTTTAGCTGAGGATTCCTGGCTTCCTGCCCGCTCCAGTTAATGCCTGTTGCCGCTTCTGCCGACTTCCCGTGTGCATGGAGCGTCCCCATCCCAATGGGAACGCCTCCATGCTAAAATGTACTGTCGGATGTGAGAATCACGATCTCACAAATTTGATTAAGTTGTAATCTCAATGCGATTAATACCTGAATTATTCGCATTGCGATATTTGTTATATTCTACAAATACAACCATTAGGAACTTAACTCTAAGATTAATTCGCAATGCGATTATATGTTTGCTTCGCGAATGAAACAGCTGAGTTGCTAATGGTTGTATTGCTAGAATATACCGAAGATTTAGAATATAGTGCTATATTCGTGAATTCGAGATATTCGTCATCTTCGTTATATTCTAGCAATAAAACCATTAGGAATTGACTCTAAGCTCAATTCGCAATGCGATTATATGTTTGCTTCGCGAATAAAAACAGCTGAGTTGCTAATGGTTGTATTGCTAGAATATAACGAAGATTGAGAATATAGCGCTATATTCGTGAATTTGTGATATTCGTCATCTTCGTTATATTCTAGCAGTACAACCATTAGGAACTTAGCTCTAAGATCGATTCGCAATGCGAGTATATGTTCGCTTCGCGAATGAAACAGAGCTGGGTTCCTAATGGTTGTATTGCTAGAATATAACGAAGATTAAGAATATAGCGCTATATTCGTGATATTCGTTATCTTTGTCAATTCTAGCAATACAAGTTACAACCATTAGGAACTCAGCTCTAAGTTTAATTCGCAATGCAAATATAAATTCGCGTAACATTCGCAATATATAGAATAATGACGAATATTCGAAAATATCGCGAAATCGAATATGGCACCTCCCGCTCATCACTATGTCTGATTGGGAACATGTTTACATGCGGTAAGGATCGGGTGAGTGACCATTTGTACCAACGCTCCTTCCCGATCATCTGCCCGAGTAGAAGCGCCTTCTTTGTGAGATTGTGGTTGAATTCCAGAGACCTGCACTGTAAAGAACCTTTTTTTTTCAGTGTGATATCCTTAAGTAGTTGTTTCTGTGTTTACAGCAAACATTTCTGTGTTGTCGTTTGCTTACAAATCAAGAGACATTTTCCTGATAATTACGCTCTCCGCGTGCTGCGTGTGGGGGGGCTTCCGAGACTTGGAACTGAGCAAGGATGAAAATTGCCTTCCAATCAGTTATTTAAATCTTGTGGTTGAATTAGTGCAGACGCTGCTTACTGTGCATCGTGGGAGTAGTAGTGTAGTAACAGCTGGTGTGCTGCAAGTACTACTGCACCGGGAGGATGAGAGGATGGGACGAGAGCAGTCACAACCCTGAAAGTGCGGAGATATTGCATTACTAGCACCTAAAGCAAACAACGCTAACAACTTGGATTAGCAGATTATTTTCTGGATTACCAAATAAATGAATCAGGGCGGCTCATCATTCCCCCAAAGGGATATTAAAAGGTTATTCCCATCTTAGACAATTGGGGCATATTGTCAGGATATGCCCCCATTGTCTAAAAGGTGCGGGTCCCACCCCTGGCTCGTAAACTCAGCCAAAAACGAAGCATGCAAAGTGGTGGGGGGCAATGCCAGGTCTGGCCACCACCAAGCATCCCTATTGGTGCACTCGGCTATTTTTGGATTCCCCATAGAAAGGGATGGGAGCGCCCTGTGCTTTGCGCAGCCACCGCTTCCATTCACTTCTATGGGGCTGACAAAAATAGCTGAGCCAGCACCGAGGACCCGAAAGCCATTGGAATGGCAGCAGTGAAGGATCGGTGAGGTGAATATAACTTGGTTTAGTTTGTTTTTTTAACCATTTCTTGGCCATCTGACATATTTAGTTTTCAATTGCAATATCCCTTTAAGCTGGGACTACTCCAGGGAATGTAAAGAACATGGTGCCTGCACCCAGGGGTGCACCTAGCCTTTCTGCTGCCTGAGGCGAAAACTGAAGCGGCGTAACGCCTCCCCCAATGCCAGTTTCTTAACCTAACCCCTTTGCCATAATGAAAGAGCTCATTGCCCATGGTGGCCCTTCTGCTGCCCCTCCTTGCCCCTTCCTGGTGCTGGCCTCATGGGTGGTGCACCCCTGCCGGCCCCTGCTCAGAGATTTTATTTCCATGCTAGACATTAGTTTCAGATTCCCCGACTACCTTGGTGCTGTGCAAGCGCGGCATTACATAACGTTTCGAGCGGAACGCGTTCACCTCCATCACGCTGATGCTTTGTTTCTATTCAGAGCTGATGCATTTGGCCCCCGATGATGTAACGCTCTTCACATTTTTAATCTTGATTGAGCATTGATCGATCAAACAAAAATCTGACACTTTCAGTGATGGAAATGTCAGCTGCCGGGAGTGAAAGTGGAGGGATTGCACTTAAGTGGAACACAGGAATATTCAGCTGGAGAAACATTTCGGATCGGTGCACTGGCCTGGCGCCAACTTCCCATTCAGACTGTTTAAACTGAAATAAATTCGGTATAAAATGAGGAGGACTGTAAGAGGTGCATTTACTGGAGGGGAGCGTGAGCCAATAACGGCGTGCGCCATCTCGTCTGTCCTTGTTCCTCAAAGGAATGTATAAAAATCATCAACACCGCCAGACAGACGACTGAAAAGAGCAGATGTCACTACTCAGCAGGTCAGCGGGAAAGTCACACAAATAAAGGCATTATCTGAAGATCCCCAGATTAAACCGTAAATTAGACTTTTGGCTGTTGGGAGTTTTGGTGAAGAAAAGTTGCATATTACTGAGCAATATTCTAATATTCTCTTCTTATTGCTATTGCCTTTAGATATTGCATGGGGATTTAGAATTGCAAATAATTGCATTCGTTAAAGTAATACAAAATCTAGAAATAAAAGATAAGGTAAACTGGAGAAATCCTTGCCCTCGATGTAGTGTCAGTCTGCAGCCAGGGGCGGATTAAGTGCATGATAGGCCCGGGGCTGTCTACCCAACTCCCAAAAAATACTGTATGAAGAGGCTGCGGTGCTTTGTGAGCGTCACAGTCTCTTCCTAGGCCATATGACATCACATTCATCGTTCACGTGGTCGAGGTGCAGCCCTGTCCCATCTGAGTGATTGGGTCTGAGCTGCAGAACCAAGCACAGTGCTATCAAATAGACAGAGCTGTGCTTGGTTAGGCCCCTTTCACATCTGCGTTATGAGGATCCGGCGTGCACTTCCGTCGCCGGAAATGCCCGCCGGATTAGTCACAACGCAAGACAACTGAAAGCATTTGAAGACTGATCAGTCTTCAATATGCTTTCAGGTTACCATGGCAGCCAGGACGCTACTAAAGTCCCGGCTGCCATGAAAAAGAAGCGGGGCGCCGGGGGAAAAGCTACTTACCTTCCGTGCGGTGGCCGGGGCGCTCCTCGATGACGTCACCAGGTCCCTGCGTCGCATGGATCACATAGCATAGCTATGTGAGCAATGCGCCGTACGATCCATGCGGTGCATTGCTCACATAGCGTAGCTATGTGAACCATGCGACGCAGGGACCCGGTGACGTCATCGAGGAGCGCCCCGGCTCCCCGCTGCTTTTCCATAGCAGCCGGGACTTTAGTAGCGTCCTAGCTGCCATGGTTACTATTCTTAAAAGCTAAACGTCGGATACGGCAATGCGCCGAAACGACGTTTAGCTTAAAGTCGGATCCGGATAAATGCTTTTCAATCCGGATTTTGCTACGGCCATGAATGTGTCAGTACTGAACGGAAGACATCCTGATGCATCCTGAACGGATTCCTCTCCTTTCAAAATGTATTGGGATATAAATGATCAGTTCTTTTCGTCCTAGAGCTCCGAGGACATAACTCTAGGACGGAAAGGAAAAATTCAGATGTGAAAGGGGCCTAAGGCTACTTTCACACTGGTGTTTTTGGGTCCGTTTGTGAGATCCGTTTCAGGGCTCCTACAAGCGGTCCAAAACGGATCAGTTTTGCCCCAATGCATTCTGAATGGATAAGGATCCGTTCAGAATGCATCAGTTTGGCTCTGTTCAGTCTCCATTCTGCTCTGGAGGCTGTCTGCAGCGTTTTGATGTCCGTCTGATGGAACTGAGCCAAACGGATCCGTCCTGACACACAATATAAGCCAATGGGGAGGGATCCGTTTTCAATGACACAATATGACACAATAGAAAACGGATCCGTCCCCCATTGACTTTCAATGGTGTTCAAAACGGATCCGTTTTACCTATGTTCATGACAATACAAACAGATCCGTTCTGAATGGATGCATGCGGTTGTATTATCAGTGCGGATCCGTCTGTGCAGAAACATGACGGATCCGCACCTGACGCCAGTGTGAAAGAAGCCTAAGGAGCAAAGAGGCTACGGCTTCCACTGGAATATCGCGGTCTCCTCAAACAGAAGATTGGCGGGGGTGCCAGGAATCATACCCCCACCATCTCATAACTCTCTGAGTACAGATGTCATAGATGTTCCCTGCAGTCCTATGTAACACCCCACATAACACAGTGAATTATTGTATTATGTGGGCTGTTACATAGGACTGCAGGGAACATTTACTACGTTATCAGTACACAGAAAGTTATCACTGTTATCTGGGCTGTTACAAATTTGCCAAATTTAAAATACATATGATTATAATAAAAAAAAGACTTGCACCACATACCTCTTACATCCAGGGACATCTCCTGTCATGTAGTCCTTCTCTTTCCTCTTCTCCTGCATCTGACCCAGACCGCCATGGCAAATTCTTTCAGCCGCAACTCGTCTCTACAGAATTTGTAATACAGACACTTTAGATTTCTCAATTTTTCCATCCACCTCCCCATCCTGGTGTCCCAACAATGTCATCCTGCTGCCACTTCCACTACTGTGCCCGTGGTGCCCCCCCAATGTCCCAGGTACTATAAGGTCTGGAGAGTTTGCTGGGCAATCAAGCACAGTGACCCTGTGGTTATTACACCAGGTATTGGCACTTTTGGCAGTGTGGGCAGGTGCCGAGTCCTGCTGGAAAATGAAATCAGCATCTCCATAAAGCTCGTCTGCAGAGGGAAGCATGAAGTGCTTGATATAACACAGAGGACCCACACCAGCAGATGACATGGCTCCTCAAACTCATCACTGACTGTGGAAACTTCACACTGGACCTCAAGAAACTTGGATTGTGCGCCTCTCCACTCTTCCTCCAGACTCTGGGGCCTTGGTTTCCAAATGAAATGCAAAATTTAGAGAAAGTGAGAGATGCACCACACCTCCCAAGTGTCCGTCTTTTGGAGGATCAGGCCCTCTATTTGACCCAAGTCCCTCTGTCCCTCTTTGCTCCTTAAATGTCCCTCTTTTTGATCTAAAGTATTGATTTGCATTATTACATTCATAATTTTGACCCAGAAAGTCTATGTCTGGTTCCTCCATGTATATTTGAGCACCGTCTTGTACAGTATATTATTTCATTATTTGAGGCAATTGGGATTTTAGAAATATCTATATTCAGATTATTTTGGCGCTATTTCGTAAGAGAAAACTATCGAAGTGTATAGATATGCAGGAAAAATAGATCTTTCACACAATGAACCATAAATGTCCTTCTTTGAGCGTCCAAAAAGTTGGGAGGTATGGATGCCCTTTTTCTGTTCTGGGACTTACTTGTATCAACTCAAAGTGTTACTTTGGGTTATTTTCCAAAACTATACATCCCATGTAAGTCAGAGAATTATTATTTCCACCATGTCTGAATTTTGCCCTCGAAGTGAGTGCATATACGGAGCAGACTTCTCAGAAGGCCAACATTTCTGTATAAAAAAAAAATTTTTTATTCAAATTTTGTGAGATCCTAACTTTTGGGTTTTCGTTAGCTGTAAGCCATAATCATCAACAGTAAAAGAAACAAACTCTTTAAAATAGATCAGTCTGTGTGTAATGAATCTATAAAAATATGAGTTACACTTTTTGGACTGAATTACTGAAATAAATGAACTTTTTGATGATATCCTAATTTATTGAGATGCACCTGCATGTGACACGGGAAAGACGTTTTTGGAAGTAAAGCTATTGTGCATATTTTATAGAAGCTGCATCTACTGTCAGATTAATTTTGTTCCCACTAAATGACGTAGTTGACATATTTTGCTTTTGCAGAAGTTACTCATGATTTGTCATAAATATTTATCCACGATGCAAGATGATAATCGTGACATTTTAGCAGCACAATCACTAAACAGTCATGGCGTGATCATCATCTCTGCTTTGAATAGGTGAAATACAGCATGACTAAGGAGAAGTCTTCACAGGTACCAGCAAACTGACAAATTGTGAATACTGGAGTTAAAGGAGAATTCCCAACTAAGACGTTGATGCCATATCATTAGAATATGCTACCAGTGTCAGATAAGTACAGGTCCTGCCTCTGGGGCCAGCTCCTATCTCCAGAATGGGGCCCTTAAAGGGAAGGAGAGCACACCCGCTTCAAGACGTGCTCTCCATTCATCGCAATGGGAGTTTTGAAAGTAGCCAAGTAAGCACACCGTGCAAGCATGGCGACCTCTCCATTCACCGCTAAGGGACTGCAAGCCATCGCTTGACTACTTTTAGACCTCCCAAAGCGGTGAATGAAGGGTGGGCGCACATATGTGGTCTTGAGATAGGAGCAGGTCCCACAAGTGAGACCCACAACTATCTGACATTGAGATATCCCAGCAATACGCCATCAGTGTCCAAGGTGGGTTCTTTAATTTCTCCATAATTGGTGAAAGAAGAAGAAAAAGCCCCATAAGAAGACGATCCCCATAGAAAAGATTGGAGGGAACCTGTCACAATGAACATGGCGTCTGGGATGAAGGCAGCAAGTTACAGAGCAGGAGGAGCTGAGCAGATTGATGTATAGTTTAAGGGGAAAAGCTTCATTAAAACTTGTGATTTACCCATTTATATCTGTGTTCATTCTGGGCTTTGAAGTCCAGGGGGCGGTGCTATCAGTGATTGACAGCTCACTCTGTATACACAGTCATATAGGGGAGGGTGTCAATCACTGCTAGCACCGCCTCCAGGACTTCTAAGCCAAGAATGAGCAGGAATATAAATGAATAAAATACAAGGTTTGCTGAATCTTTTCCCATAAAACTTTACATCAATCTGCTCAGCTCCTTCTGCTCTATAACATGGTGTCTGCAGATTACTTTGCATTTTCATGGTGACAGGTTCCCTTTAAGGCCTCCTCAAAGTGCTGCTGGACACCACCACACTGATAACCACTTGGAGATCCTGATCTTATGCCAGCACATGGTGTCTTCAATCAAGATGTGATTTCTAATGCTATCCACAGCCTCGTTGTTTTCATATGGCTGCACAGGGTTGCCAGAAATTTCTGGACAGTCCGTAAAAATAGGCTTTTTTCCTATGTTTGTGAAAAAAATCTGTGATTTTTTTTTTTAGGCTGGTGGTACTTGACTAGATTATTATGGTGTTAATTATCTTCATCGTACAGCTCACAGTAAATGCTGGCAATGAGCTCTTACCAGTATATTAAGCTGTACACGTGTATCACTTATAAACTTTAGCATTCGGTATGGTTTTTTAGTTTGTCCGTAAAAAATGTTGTCTGTACCTGATTTCGGGATAAATTGTTCAGAAAAAAAAAAATTCTAGTTGTCAACCCTGTGGCTGCACCTAGACTGTGCACAGAAAAACTCCACCTAAAAATGTGACATCATAATCAGGTAGGAAGAATTAGCGTGGGAGGTATGTAAAATTACCGCCACATGGTACCAGTGTGAACCTAGATACCGGTATTTTTCTGAAGCCTAAGGCTAGCTTCACACGACGACATTTGTCGCGCGACATTTTGTTGCATTAATGTCGTGCGAACAATTTTTGTAATGCTAGTCTATGGTGTCGCATTGCAACATGCGACATGCTGCGACTGCGACACGATAGTCGCAAAAAATCCATTCGGCTAGGTTCACACGATCACATTTGTCGCGCGACAAATAGAGCACCACTACACTGCAACATGTGTCACGCAACATTTTGTTGCTTTAATGTTGCGCGACAATTTTTATAATAGGAGTCTATGGTGTCGCATTGCAACATGCTGCGACTGCGACACGTCAGTTGCAGAAAAATCCATCTTGAATGGATTTTTTGCGACTGCCGTGTCGCAGTCGCAGCATGTCGCCTGTTGCAATGCAACACCATAGTCTACCATTATCAAAACTGTTGTGCGACATTAATGCAACAAAATGTTGCGCGACAAATGTGGCAGTGTAGTGGTGCTCTATTTGACGAATGTCATTGTGTGAACCTAGCCGAAGTCATGAAATAACCCCATAAAATTAATCAACGTCCTCTGGTGCTGCTTATTACAAATATTCGCGGCTATTTGAATATAAATCTTACATGGCATATTGTCTCCACACCCTTATCAGAGATAAAACCTAGTTCTTCAAGGCCAAGTCTTAGCACCTTTCACACAAGCAAGTTTTCCGCGCGGGTGCAATGCGTGATGTGAACGCATAGCACCCGCACTGAATCCTGACCCATTTATTTCAATGGGTCTGTGTACATGAGCGTACTTCTGCGTCGCGTGAAAATCGCAGCATGTTCTATATTCTGCGTTTTTCACGCAGTTCTGGCCCCATAGAAGTTAATAGGGCTGTGTGAAAAAACGCATTGCATCCGCAAGCAAGTCCGGATGCGCTGCGTTTTTCACTGATGGTTGCTAGGAGATGTTGTTTGTAAACCTTCAGTTTTTTATCACGCGCGTGAAAAACGCATCAAAACGCATTGCACCCGCGCGGAAAAAACTGAACAACTGAACGCAATCACAGACAAAACCGACTGAATTTGCTTGCACAATGGTGTGAGTTTCACTGAACGCACCCGGACCTAATCCGTATCGTTCGTGTGAAAGAGGCCTTAGGGCATCCCAATCTGGGCTTCACCTTGGCAATGCCAGTTGGCTGCATGGTATAAATCTGAGCACTAATTAATTCAGTTGATGAAAGATTTATTTCCTGCGTTATAAGGAGGTTATTGTGAGTAAGGTAAACTTCAATATTTCCAGAGGAAGCGTTCCAGGACAGCAATTAAGAACAGGACTCATTTGTTTAGAAGCCTACGATAAAACAACCCTTCTGGCTTCGTGTAGATATGACTGTTCAGCGTGTTCCACCGAGGCCTCATCATCATTGTTGGGAAAATTACCAGATTTGTCTTAATCATAATTTTTTTCAGCACTGTGCAAAAGTTTTAGGCAAGTGGGGAAAAAATTTGGCAAAGTAAGAATGAAATGTAAATGGTCTAAATTTATTCGGCAGCAGGACAACAACTCCAAATATTCAATGCCATTACTCCCTTTCAGACCACCTTTGACTGTATACGTCAAGGTAGCTGGCATATATGTCTGCATATTATGGCATGCTGGGAGTTGTAGTTTTGCAACAGCTGGAGGTTGAGCATCCCGGCTCTATACACCAGTGTTTCCCAACCAGTGTGCCTCCAGCTGTTGCAAAACTACAACTCCCAGCATGCCCGCACAGCCAAAGGCTGTTCAGGCATGCTGGGAGTTGTAGTTTTGCAACAGCTGGAGGCACACTGGTTGGGAAACACTGCTATACACAATGCTCAAGGAGCACTGTGTATAAGATCAGGAATTGGTCACATGATCACTGGGGGTTGGGAGCCTGCAGAAGCTTCTGGGTCTTACCATACCCAGATCGGCTCTGCCGTAAGGTTGTACAGCGTTCTACAACCTCTCTGAGGGCTGTTCCCCTCTGTAAATGGGGACTGCTATGTCACCTCGGTCACAGCAGAAATCGTCAGTAAAGCGAAAAAATTGCTAAAAAAAATAAATAAAGTTTATGTCACCCAAATATCTTACAGAGGGGGGAAAAAGTGTACAATAATAAATGAAGAAAGACAAAATAACAAAAACAAAAAATAATTTAAAAAAAAAGCCACCACATGTCTCACTGGCTGCAGCTTCTAGACCCACCCCCAGCGAATATGATCCATACATCAAAAAATATTTTAGTTCCATGCTGCGCCATTAAAAACAAGATGAAAAATGCCGCTAAGATGATTTTCTCCATGCTTTACTCTTACCTGGTTATAAACAAATAGAAAGAAAAAATACAAAAACACTGATATAAAAAGACATAACAATAAAGCCCCTTATATCACCGAAATAAGGTGCAAAAATTATTTGCACAACCGAACGGAAACAAAAAAGGTATGGCTTTCGTATGTACTATAAAAAAAGAAAAAAAAAGAAAATGGGAGCGTTCAGGAGGGGGTAAATGGCCTGGTCTGGAGATGGTTAAGAACTATCTTCAGTGTAAAGAAGAACAAGGAGTCCTGCAAGTGATGATATCGCCGCAGCAGAGCTCTTATCTCAACATCATCTGGTTTGTCTGGGATTACATGAAGAGACCAGAAGGATTTGAGCAAGCCTACATCCACAGAATGTGATTAGTTCTCCGAGATGTCTGGAACAACCTCCCTGCTGAGATCCTGTGTGCAGAAGAACTGATTTACTGCTGTTTTTAAGGGCGGTCACATCAAATATTGACTGGATTTAGATTTCACTTTGCGTTTTGTTAATTGATTTAAAAAAAACTATTAACACTTCTATTTTTGAAAGCTTTCTTACTTTGCAGTATTTTCCCTACACCTGTAAGGTCTATCGCCAATCCACCCCTGCTCGTAGTCCCCAGTCTCCTCTGACTCTGGCCTCCGCACCTTGTCTCCATGGTCCTCCACCACATTTCTTTTGGGTTCCACACAAAGTTGTCACACTCACAAGCAGTCTTGGTGACGCTTCTAAGGCCTAATTGTCCTCTATTACTGTCTCCATGATAGCGTGCACCAACTTCATCATGGTAGCTAGTCCAGCTCTGAAGTGCTCACAGCTTCTCTCAGGCTTTCTGCCATTTACGGCTGTCTCTTAGCCCCCTGTGGCCTTTCATCTGCTCAGTCTCTTAGAAGATAGATAAATAGATATAAGATAGAGATATATTAGATAGATAGATAGATAGATAGATAGATAGATAGATAGATAGATAGATAGATAGATAGATAGATAGATAGATAGATAGATAGATAGATAATAGATAGATAGATAGATAGATAATAGATAGATAGATAGATATGAGATAGAGAGATATTTGGTAGATAGATAGAAGTCAATACGGCTGGGCAGCACTACAGACGATAGTAGAAAAAAGTTGAAAAAAAGGGGTGCCAGCGGATGTGGCGGTAAACCTCCCGTCAAACCATAAATGAAAAAGGAAATTCCACGGAACTTTCTAAAAATAGATACATGTTTATTTCACCAGATGCAACGTTTCGGTTCTCCCTTTGGAACCTTTTGCAGCTGCTTGAAAAAAAGTTCCAAAGGGAGAACCGAAACGTTGCATCTGGTGAAATAAACATGTATCTATTTTTGGGAAGTGGTGTGGAATTTCCTTTTTCGTAGATAGATAGATAGATAGATAGATAGATAGATAGATAGATTTGAGATAGATAGATAGATAGATAGATAGATAGATAGATAGATAGATAGGAGATAGATAGATAGATAGATAGATAGATTTGAGATAGATAGATAGATAGATAGATAGATAGATAGATAGATAGATAGATAGATAGATAGATAGATAGACACACTGGATTTTTACTCTTTGTATGTTCCCATCCAGTACAGTGTTTAGCCTCACATCACTGTGTCGTGCAGCTCTTGATGTTCCCCTTTACGCTGTATGTTCTCATTAGCTCATTGATATTCCGTGTACGATGCGGTATAAAGCAGATAGCGTGCACCTGATTCACAATTGATGGCATATTTTGAATACTTTATGATTTCCACACGGTTTGTCACAGCAGTGCCCTGGTTATTAGGCTGGACCCCTAGAGGCTGCAAGACAGCTCTGCAGGAAGAGCGTCTTTAATGTAAATTCTGCATAGATAGAAATTGTCATTCTCCGCTGTCAGGACATATTGTGATATTTACACAAAAAATTACTTCCATCCACTGTGAAGCCTGTGAAGTGGAATTCTCTCAGCAATCTCCATTTTATTATGTTTTATGTTTCTGTCGTGCAGGTATTGTGTGCATTTCTATGGGAAAAGAGACTGTTGTTCTAGTGTTTAATAGTGATGAGCAGCATAGGCAATATTCGTTTTTGCAATATTTCACAAATTTTTGGCCTAATATTCGCCATAAATTCGCAAATTCTATAATTCGTGATCTCCAGTCATTATTTTCTTGATTGCAAAAATCGGCAATGTAATATGTGCGTATTGCGCACACAATACAGACGTGGCTCACTTTTGCTACATTTTTCAAGCTGCTAGACACTAATCCCTATCACAGAACAGTAATTCCTATCACACTACCTAACACCCTGCACTGGAACCTATCAGCTACACTATATCACTATCTAACCTACACTGACTGACCCACTAACTATCTGTATCATATATATGAGCTAACTAACTAACTAACTAACTATCTAATGTAATGAGTGGAAAGCACAGAGCACAGCAATGACACTGCTCTCTCTCCCAGAACTGCAAAAAAATGCAGAAAATGGCTGATGAGGAGGTTCTTATATAGTAAGCAGGGCCGGGCCGACACAGAGGCTGGGGAGGCTCCAGCCTCAGGGCGCTCCAGCCTCAGGGCGCAGGCAAGGGCCGGCCAGAGGGAGAGGGACTGACAGGGGGGAACCGCTCAGCGCTCCCTCCTGTCATTCCCTGAGCCGGGCCCCGTCAGAGCGCTCCTCTCACCTCCATTATGCTGCTTCAGGCCTCCAGCATCAGGCCCCGCTGCCTCTAACTAGAAACACAGTAAGCAGGTGGGCGGAGCCTAACGGACCTCCGTTAGGCTCCGCCCACCTGCTTAATGTGTGGCAGCGCTGGGGCCTGATCCCGGAAGCCTGGAGCAGTGAACATAATGGAGGTGAGAGGAGTGCTCTGATGGGGCTCGGCATTAAGTACAGTGAAAATGCCGGGCCCCCTTACATGAAGTCTGTGGGTAGTCGGGGGCACTACTAGGGGTTGTGGGGTGCACTACTGGAGGCAGTAGGGGACACTACTAGGGGCAGTGGGGGACACTACTAGGGGCAGTGGGGGACACTACTAGGGGCTGTGGGGGGCACTAGTGAGTTGCACTACTGGAGGCAGTGGGGTGCACTACTGGAGGCAGTGGGGTGCACTACTAGGGGCTGTGGGGGACACTAGTGGGGTGCACTACTGGAGGCAGTGGGGGACACTACTAGGGGCTGTGGGGGGCACTTCTGGGGGCTATGGGGCGCTTCTAGGGCCATTACTGGAGGCAGTGGGGACACTACTAGGGGCTGTGGGGACACTAGTGGGGTGCACTACTGGAGGCAGTGGGGGACACTACTAGGGGCTGTGGGGGCACTTCTGGGGGCTATGGGGGCGCTTGTAGGGCCATTACTGGAGGCAGTGGGGACACTACTAGGGGCTGTGGGGACACTAGTGGGGTGCACTACTGGAGGCAGTGGGGACACTACTAGGGGCTGTGGGGGCACTTCTGGGGGCTATGGGGGGCGCTTCTGGGGCCATTACTGGAGGCAGTGGGGGACACTACTAGGGGCTGTGGAGGGCACTACTGGGGCAGTGGGGTACACTACTGGGGACATTATTAGGGGCAGTGAGAGGCATTACTAGGCGATCAGGGGCGTGACAATTGCGGACACAGAGGGTGTGACCGGGCACGGTGTCGGGGAGGGGCCCCGATCCAAAGTTTGGGGGAGGGGGCGCACTTGGGCAGCTCAGCCTCTGTTGGTGGTGGACCTTGTCCCAGCCCTGATAGTAAGGGTTAGGCAACTTTCCTATTGGTTGCTAGGGATGTTGCTAAGCTCAGACAAAGATATTGCAGCCTTCTTATTGGCTCACAAGCAAGAAGCAGAGAGGGATCATGGGTTCAGTGGGAAAAAAATCTAGAATATTGGTGAATAGGAATATATAGCGCTATATTCTAAATCTTCATGATTTCTCAAAGTGCCGATATTCGCAATACAAATTTGCGATTAGAATATTCGCGATCGATACTAGTGTTAAGTGGATTAGTTTATGTACATCTATTTTATCTATCTATCTATCTCATATCTATCTACAGTTACAGATCAGTGAGTGAACCCACTGTGCCAGCTCATCAGTTTGGAGTAGGGTTAACCCTGAGGCCTCTTTCACACGGGCGTCACGTTTGAGGCCCGGATCAGAGGCGGGTGCATTGCGGGAAAATGCGTGATTTTTCCGTGCGAGTGCAAAGAGATTTAATGCGTTTTGCACGCGCCTGGGAAAAATCTGCATGTTTGGTACCCAGACCCGAACCCGGACTTGATCACTGAATTTCGGGTTTGGGTTGAGTATTCTGTAGATTTTATTATTTTCCGTTATAACATGGTTATAAGGGAAAATAATAGCATTCTCACTACAGAATGCTTAGTAAAATGTGGATTAAGGGGTTAAAAATAAAAAAATTAACTCACCTTATCCACTTGATCCCATAGTTGCGATCTCTTCTGTCTTCTTCAAGCATTAGCTGCCGGCTAAAGGACCTGTGGTGACGTCACCGAGCTCATCACATGGTCCATCACCATGGTCCATCACCATGGTGATGGACCATGTGATGTGACGTCACCACAGGTCCTTTAGCTGGCAGCTAATGCTTGAAGAAGACAGAAGAGATCGGCAACTACACGATCAAGTGGCTTAGGTGAGTTAATTTTTTTATTTTTAACCCCTTAATCCATATTTTACAAAGCATTCTGTAGTGAGAATGCTATTATTTTTTGGTCCCATCTCTAAGCAAACATGCGGGAAAATCGCACTGCATCCGCACCTGCTTGCGGATGTTTGCGATTTTTCCGCAGCCTCATTCACTTCTATGGGACCTGCGTTGCATGAAAAATGCACAATATAGAGCATGCTGCGATTTTCACGCAACGCAGAAGTGATGCGTGAAAATCTCCGCTCATGTGCATAGCCCCATAGAAATGAATGGGTCCGGATTCAGTGCGGGTGCAATGCGTTCACCTCACGCATTGCACCCGAGCGGAAATCACGCCCGTGTGAAAGGGGCCTAATGGCGGTATTCTGGTGCTTCCTCTGTAGTCACTCTTTAACCCTTGTACAGTGATATAGACTTTGCTTCGGGCCAACAACTAGACCGCTACATCCTGGGACAGTCCCAGTGTTGTTGGCAGCTGACCCACTGGGGTCAGGGACTTTGGTGCAAGCACCAGGAGTGCAAAATAATAAAAACACATCGAAACTGCAAAGATAGTCTGACTTGTCACCAAGACTAAAAAAGCAGATGGTCGGAGTAGGGATAATGCAAACATAAGGCAGGTAGGCTGTGGACTCGGATGGATCACGGACAGGGTAGACAGACTGGGTTAACTTAAACCAGAACTAAACTTAGAGTTGAAAATGCAGGGATACGGAGACAGGAAGGCAGACACTTGAAACATGGCAGGAATAGAGGAAGGAGATAACACAGGATAAACGTAGGTAGGTTGTAACAGCACTAGTCTATCAGAACACCTTTGCTGGTCACCAGGGAAGCTAAAGCTAAGGCACTCTATTGGGTCAGGTCTTCTTTGCTTCTGTGCAAGTTTGTAACTCATCTTGTTCATGCTTATTGTACTTGTTTTATGATATGGATGTATAGCTCTGTATACCATATGTACAGCGCCCTGGAATAAATGGCGCTTTAATAATAAATCATAATAATATTTTTCTATATCTATTCCTCTTATGGTATCTATCTATCTATCTATCTATTTATCTATCTATCTATCTATCTATCTATCTATCTATCTATCTCTATTCCTCCCACTGTATCTATCATTTATCTATAACTAGTCCTTATACTGCATCTATTATCATCTATATATAACTATTCACTATATCTATCTATCTCTCTGTCTTCCTATCTATTGTCTACCATCTATCTATAACTTTTCACTATCTCTCTATCTATCTATCTGACTATCCATTAGGCTACTTTCACACTAGCGTTAATATTTTCCGGTATTGAGATTCATTGTCAATGGAGATAAAATGTAACTGAACAGAACGGAGTGCTCCAAAAACGCCTTCCGTTCTGTTCTCATACTGGAAAGCTAACCGCAGCATGCTGCAGTTTTCTTTCCGTCCTGGGATGACGCATCCGTCATGACCCACAATGCAAGTCGACGGATACGTTTTCACTAACACAATCTTACACAATAGAAAACGGATCCGTCCTCCACTGACTTTTAATGGAGTTCATAATGGATGCAGATGGTTGTATTATCAGTAACAAAAGCGTTTTTGCTGAACCCTGCCGGATCCAGCAAAAACGCTAGTGTGAATGTAGGCTTATCTATCTATCTATCTATCTATCTATCTATCTATCACTATTCCTAATACTAATTATCCAGTGCATTAAATGTAAAAACTCATGTAAACTAAATTCTTTTGGTGGCCTTCAGTCAAGGCAGAATAGAACACAAATAGGATGAAAGTGGGATTCGGTGAATAGATTTCTGTGATTCTTTACTGTAACTTTTTAGAATAAAGAATGAATCATAACAGAAAGAAGATTTAACCTTTCAACACAGAAATAATGATGTTGAAGAAATGAGCTTCTGATTCTTGTCCCATTTTATCCTTCAGTAGAAAAGCACTTCGCTTAGCATTGTCCTGCGGTTTCTAAGGCAGTGACTTCTTTATGTGGAAAAGATGGTCTGTGCATTGTGTTAATTCTTAAATATCTGCTTCTTTGTTTGCTAGGATAATGTTGACCTTGGCGACTTGATGTTCTCTCTCTGCTACCTCCCTACTGCTGGAAGACTTACCATTACGATCATAAAGGCAAGAAACCTCAAGGCGATGGATATCACAGGGGCTTCTGGTGAGTGACCATGGGGATGAAGGGAAAACTGTAGTTGGTTTTTGGTGGAAATACAAAAACTTAAATGTTGGTTCCCTAAATGATTGATTTTGATGGAAGAGTTTTAAGAAATAGTTTGGGGATAATCAAATCTATATTGTTGGCTGTCTGAAAGTTGAGGAGCAATTCCAGTTTATTGCCCATATGCCATATTCACTTTGAGCTTTTTTTTATTTTTATTTATAGATAAAAGATTGAATAGTTTGGTAAAAATAGGGTTCATTTTGGTTCTTGAGGGGAGTTCAGGGGTTTAATTTCAAGTTAAATGACCTGCACGTTTTTATGTTTAACATATTTTTAAAGCATTTTTGATAATGTTTTTAATTTTCCATGTATTCCATATACGGTGTATTGAAACTAAAAAGATAAAATCTTGAAGTTTTGGCACTGGCCACTATGTCTAATATTTGGAGTCACTTCTTGGTCTGTACAGATCACTTTACTGCAGTTATCTGCTTATCTGTCATTCTAATCCTGCATGCAATGATATCACCTCTGCAGTGGCATACATATAGAAGTGAGGGCCCCATAGCAAAGATCAAACCAGGCCCCCCACACAGGACAGAAGGGTTTCTGTCTAAACCCTTTTCAATGACCCTTGGGCCATTTTTCCACTGCCTCATTTGCTAAAAGTAGTTCCTTTAGAAGGTAGAGTCCTGACCAAGTAGAAGAGGGGATGATCTCAACTAGGCCCCCTCTTGCCCTGGGCCCCATAGCTGTCACATGGTCTGCCGCTATGGTAGTTACGCCCCTGCACCTCTGTGTATAGATAAGACAGGATCCTCCATTCACAATAGGTGATATCACAGCTTATCTACTCCCTCCTGACCTCTGCACAGGTCACAGAGCATTCCTAGAAAACTCTCCCATATAAGTCAATGAGGTCCCCTCCTGACCATTGTGTCTATGGCCTATGGGGCTGCCCTAAAGCAATTTTTCTAATGCTTTCTAAATGCTGTTAAGAACAGCTCAAGCAAGATGGCCGCCCCAAAATCATGTTTAGGGAGTAGAATAAAAAAATCTACCACCAGAAAATATAAACAAATTAGAAAAAACGAGATGTGTTACTATCTGGTTTTAACTGGCAGATAACATTTTTGGTGACACGTTTCCTTTAAGGCCTCTTTCACGTGACAATATGGTTTTACGGTCCGCAAAAAAAACGGATGACATCATTGTGCATTCTGTACGGAAAGCATACAGAAACGGAAAGCATACAGAGTACCTTCCTTTTTTTTTTTTTTGCGGATCCATTGAAATGAATGGTTCCGTATACGGACCGTATATGGAACGCAAAAAACGGCCCGTACACTCGCAAAAAAAATGTTCGTGTAAAAGAGGCCTAAGGATGTGAAAATAAAGTTATGGCAAATGACTCAGCCTATCACCTGTACACAGGATAGCGGCAAGTGTCTGATCGGTGGGAGTCCAACCGCTGGAATACACTGACGGGACTCATGAGTTCCAGGATTACAAACTGCAAACAAACCCTGTGTAAAGTCTGCTGTAGTCATTTGTTACTCCAGTACATCTTCTCACTTGGATTTCTGACCTACAGCAGTAGGAGAGAGGATGGATTGAAAGGTGTGACACAACGGCAGCATCAGACTACACAAGGATTGTTTGTAGTCTGTAACCATGGTTACACCTGTATACACAATGTACACACAAAATGATAGAATATTTTTCTTAAGGTTATATATCTACATTGCTGTTTTGTTCAATGTTTTCCTTTTTAAAATGGCTAGTCCTTTTCTAACTGACAACCAACCTGTCTCTGACTGGTCCAACATTTTAATGTATTTCTGTAGACACTCCGCTTTTTGCGCAAGTGAGGTCTTCTTCTTAAGGGAACTTCTGATGATTGTGGTCAGAGCAGGTTTTTCCAGATTTCTGTCTGCTCATAGTAACATAGGGGGCCATTTATCAAATGGGTGTGAAGTAGAACTGGCTTAGTTGCCCCTAGCAACCAATCAAATTCCACCATTCATTTTTGACAGCTCCTTTGGAAAAATGGCAGCTAAGCCAGTTCTACTTTACACCAGTTTAATAAATGACCCCAATAGTTCTTAAGGTTGAAAAAAGACATCTGTCCATCCAGTTCAGCCTGTTTTACTGCAAGTTGATCCAGAGGAAGGCAAAAAACTCTCATGAGGTAGAAGCCAATTTTCCTCATTTTAGGCGAAAAATTTCTTCCCGACTCCAATCAGGAAATCAGAATAACTCCCTGGATCAACGACCGATCTCTGGTAGCTGTAGGCCTCATGCACACGGCCGTTGTTTTGGTCCGCGTCCGAGCCGCATATTTTACGGCTCAGGCGCGGACCCATTCACTTCAATGGGGCCGCAAAAGATGCAGACAGCACTTTGTGTGCTGGCCGCATCCGTTGCTCCATTCCGTAGCTCCGCAAAAAAAATTGAGCATGTCCTATTCTTGTCCGTTTTGCAGACAAGAATAGGCATTTCTACAATGGGCCGCGTTTGGAACGGAACACGGAGCCGCTTCCGCGGTTTGCGGATCCGCGCTTTGCGGACCGCAAAAAACATACGGTCGTGTGCATGAGCCCATAGCCTATAATTTTATTATGCTCCAGAAATACGTCCAGGCCCCTCTTGAACTCTTTGGAAGTTCAAACGGATAAAAACACTGAAAAAATAATACTTGGTGTAATCTATAAACCCCCTAACATCACAGAAGAGGTAGAAACACAACTGTATAAGCAAATAGAGCGGCTGCACAGGCTGGTACAGTGGTCATAATGGGAGTTTTTAACTTCCCAGACATAGACTGGGGTCATAGTTCTGCAAAGGGGAGAAAATTCCTCAACTTGCTGCAGGATCACTTTATGGGCCAGTTTGTAGAAGCTCCCACTAGGGGCAATGCTCTGTTGTATCTGGTAATTTCTAATGATGCAGAGCTTGTTGGAAATGTTACTGTTCGAGAAACACTAGGTAATAGTGACCACAATATAATTATATTCCCTCTAAACTATAAGAAGAAAACTCTGTCAGGCAGAGCAAAGACACTAAATTTCAAAAAGGCTAATTTCCCTGGGTTGAGGGCAGTTTCAGGGCATAGACTGGGAGCAGCTACTGTCACATAATAATACCGAGGATAAATGGGAGAGCTTTAATCCACATTGAGTAATTACACAAAAAAATTTATTCCTTTAGGT
This sequence comes from Bufotes viridis, assembly GCA_033119425.1. Classification (NCBI taxonomy): domain Eukaryota; kingdom Metazoa; phylum Chordata; class Amphibia; order Anura; family Bufonidae; genus Bufotes; species Bufotes viridis. Next base: position 21,157,838 of record CM065598.1, on the reverse strand, counting down.
AACAAGTATAAACGGCTAAAATTAAAACCCCCATGGCTCACAGCTACTGTAAAAAGTGCAATAAAAGACAAAAAAGGGCATTTGAAAAATACAAATCTGAGCGGTCAGCTGTAGCGTTTGAAGAATACAAAGGACTTAATAAAATCTGTAAAAAGGAGATAAAATTAATAAAAATGCAAAACAAACAGCAGGTAGCAAAAGAGAGCAAAACAAATACCCAAAAATTCATTAAATATATAAATGCTAAAAAACCTAGGTCTGAGCAAGTAGGTTCCCTAAATAATGGTAAAGAGGGATAGTCACTGAAGATAAGGGAAAGGCAGAGTTACTACTTTTTTGGCTCTGAATATACAAAAGAAGATAAAGGAGCAGATATCTGTGGTGTTCGGGCTGTTAGTACACCCAGTAATATACTCAATTGGCTAACTGTAGATATGGTCCAAGATAAGTTAAATAAGGTAAATGTGAACAAGGCTCTGGGTTCAGATGGATTACACCCAAGAGTGCTTGAAGAGCTCAGTTCAGTCCATGCTGTGCCCCTGTTTATAATTTTAAAGATTCTCTAGGTACTGGCACAGTGCCAAGTGATTGGCGCAAGGCAAATGTGGTGCCCATTTTCAAAAAAGGATCTAGGTCCTCTATAGGTAATTATAGACCAGTTAGTTTAACTTCTGTTGTGGGAAAAATGTTTGAAGGACTCTTAAGGGACTGTATACAGGAGTATGTGACTGTAAATAATATTATAAGTGATAACCAACATGGGTTTACCAAGCACAGAAGTTGTCAGACTAATCTGATTTGTTTTATGAGGAGGTGAGTAGTAGCCTGGACAGAGGGGCGGCTGTGGATGTAGTGAGGTGAGTAGTAGCCTGGACAGAGGGGCGGCTGTGGATGTAGGGTTTCTGGATTTTGCAAAGGCTTTTGATACTGTTCCTCATAGACGTTTAATAGGTAAAGTAAGGTCTATAGGCTTGAAAAGTATAGTCTGTAATTGGATTTTAAAACTGGCTGAAGGACCGTGTCCAGAGAATTGTGGTCAATGATTTCTGTTCAGAATGGTCCCGGGTTATAAGTGGTTAATCCAACGTTCAGTGCTGGGCCCTCTGTTATTTAATTTATTTATTAATGATATTGAGGATGGGATTAATAGCACCATTTTTATTTTTGCAGATGACACTAAGCTGTGTAGTACTGTGCAGTCTATGGAAGATGTCCATAAACTACAAGCTGACTTGAGCACCCTGAGTGATTGGGCATCAACTTGGCAAATGAGGTTCAATGTGGATAAATGTAAAGTTCTGCATCTTGGTAGTAATAATCTTTGTGCTTCATATGTCCTAGGAGGTGTAACACTGGGGGAGTCACTTATAGAGAAGGATTTGGGCGTCCTTGTGGATGGTAGATTAAATAGCAGCATACAGTGTCAATCAGCTGCTTCTAAGGCCACCAGGAGATTGTCATGCAGTAAACGAGGCATGGCCTCACGGGGCAGGGATGTAATATTACCACTTTGCAAAGCGTTGGTGCAGCCTTATCTGGAATGTGCAGTTCAGTTCTGGGCACCAGTCCATAGAAAGGATGCACTACAGCTGGAAAAAGTACAAAGGAGAGCGACTAAACTGATAAGGGGCATGGAGGGTCTTAGTTATGAAGAAAGATGAAAATAATTGAATTTATTTAGTCTTGAGAAGAGACGTCTAAGGGGGGGCATGATTAACCTATACAAATATATAAATGGTTAATACAAAAAATACTGTCAAAAACTGTTCCAGGTAAAATGCGCTCAAAAGACAAGGGGGCAATGCCTCCGACTGGAGAAGAAAAAGTTCAGTCTCCGAAAGTGTCAAAGCTTTATTACTGTAAGAACTGTGAATCTGTGGAATAGACTTCCTCAGGACGTGGTCACAGCAGGAACAGTGGACAGTTTTAAAAAGGGTTTAGATGAATTCTTAAAAGTAAACAACATTAATGCTTATGAAAATGTGTAGAAATCTGGGTCCTGGGGCGTAGCTATAGGGGATGCAGAGGTAGCAGTCGCTACCGGGCCCAGGAGCCTGAGGGGGCCCAAAGACCCTTGTGCCGCATAAGACACACAAAGCACTGAGGGAAGGGGGGCCCAAGCCGAACTCTTGCACCAGGGCCCATGAGCCGTTAGCTACGCGCCTGTCTGGGTCTCCCTTCCTTCTGGGATTCGCTTCCCCACCTATCCCTTGGTTGAACTTGATGAACTTATGTCTTTTTTCAACCGTATTAACTATGTAACTATGTAACCATCACCGCCTCCTCGGGCAGAGAGGTCCATAGTCTCATTGCTCTTACCATCAAGCTAGATAGATAGATAGATAGATAGATAGATAGATAGATAGATAGATAGATACCATATGATAGGATGTGATGATCATAATGTAGGATGGAATTATAATCAGGGTTAAGAATCATTTCATGTGATGCATTGAGCAGTCAGTTGTGGACAGATCATGGAGAACATGTCCACGGACAGCTCCCCTCATAGCGGTTACTGCGCTGTCCGTGACTAACAGCATTTATCTCTCCTTCTAACAGATCCCTACGTCAAGGTGTCATTAATGTGTGAAGGGAGGCGGCTGAAGAAAAGAAAAACATCTACCAAGAGGAACACATTAAACCCTGTTTATAATGAAGCCATAGTATTTGATGTCCCGCCAGAAAATATCGATCAGATTAGTTTGTCAATAGCAGTGATGGATTACGACCGGTGAGCTATCACAATGAATTCTATTCCCAATGCTTCTGGTAACGGACGGTGCAGCTGCCGGCACGCAGTTAGGTTTTTTACTATGATAACCCAGCTCCCAGCATGTCATTTATAGATTCACCCTTCTATAATGTATATTTATAGCAGTCAGAGCGCCAGTCACTAATCTTCAGGTCCCCTGAATAGTCCTAGATGCCATCAACGTCCTATTGATGCTGGTCCCACCTGTAGGACCCGCACTGCCTTGTCTTAAGGCAGCTGTGAATGGTGAGGTGGCTGCGCATGCGCTGCAACCTCCATTCTCTCCTGTGCTCACTTTTTTTTAGAACTGTGAATGGAGAGAGCCAGTCTCAGTGCCAGCATGCCACAGAATTTGCTGCTTTCAGTGCCAGCATGCCGCAGTTGACGTGTTAGAATTTGCTTGCTATTGCTTGTGGGTGGTCTGGTTTTCTGGTGTAACCTATCACCCCAAGCGGTAGCATGCCCTTCCGCTGCCCCTCTCTTGCCCCTACCTGGTGCTGCCTGAGACGATCGCCTCACCTGAACTCATTGGTGGTGCACCCCTGCTGAAGAATCCCTTTAAATAGGAAAATATAAAGCTGCCCGGATTGATTTAGTGGACTCTAAGAGCACCCACCCACACTGCACTGGAGTCAATGGGGGAGCCACCATCCAGATTAATTAGCCGGTGGGTGATATGGTTACACTCAGCCTACAGCATATAGGGCTTCCTTTACACAGGACCACCCAACTCTCTAAATGAGCCAGACACTGGAAGTAAAGTACCAGCCCCCGCAGTTCCATTTTGGCCACTTTTGGGTATATAATAGATATTTCTGTTCAGAATACACTTGTACCTTGGTCTCACAAAATACACATTTTGTAGTTGCAATACTTGACAATATGTCAACAAAATGTAACAAAATGTATCTTTTTACTCATTCCAGTGCTTTAAGGGGTTGTCTCATCTGAGACAATGGGGGCATATCGCTAGGAAATGTCCCCATTGTCTGATAGGTGCGGGTCCCACTGCTGGGACCCGTGCCTATATTAAGAACGGAGTGGGCCAAAGGAGGACTCTGATAGAAGTGAATGGGAGCGCACTGCGCATGACCGGCCACCGCTCCCATTCACTTCTATGGGCCCGACAGAAATAGCCCAGCCATTTTTAGTGGCCCCACAGAAATGAATGGAGGGCGGCTGCACATGCGCAGTGTGCCCTCCACCACTTTCGGGGTTCCGTTTAGGAGATAGGTGCAGGGACCTGCACCTATCAGACAATGGGGGCATTTCCTAGCAATATGCCCCCATTGTTTCGGGTGAGACGATCCCTTTAAAGGGATTCCAAGTCTTTTTAAATAACTTCCCTTCTCCCAACACCTACTGAGCGGGATCTTTCAAGGTCAACATACTTACCTAAACGTTTAGTTCCCACTCCGTGAGTCAATCACTGCCCTCACCACATATAGACTTCCGGCATGGACGGGAGCCACATACACTGCTGCAGCCAATGACTACGGAACAAAGATGAGGATCTTGCCGGATATGCTGCTATGGAGGCGGTGAGGAGCAGGACGGCGAGCAGGGAGAGGCGCATATGTCTCCGCGGCTACCTGCTGGCTCCCGGGATGTCTGCGTGTCAGTCTCCTCCACCTTTACTCTGCTCCCACAACACTATTTGGAACCTGCAGCAGCGTGGTATCATATCCCGGACGTGACTGGTATTTTTTGCTTACTCATCTGCAGCCAATGACTGGCTGCAGTGGTGCCATGCCTCAAAGATGCTTGGGGAACAGCGGTATATTCACTGAGCTGGAACTTCTGGGACCAGATAAGTTTGCTTCCCTTGACAGGTCCCACTGGTTGGGGGGGGGGGGGGATTATTTAAAAACACTTGGAAGTTGGACAAACCCTATAAAAAAAGTTTTATAGGATTAGAAAAAGTTCTGCTTATAGCACCATGGTCCACCATTGGGCTGCATCCACTTTGTAACAACCCTACTGTGTAAATGTCTTATGGATGTGAATTGTTTCAATGTATTTCATGCAGAAAAAACATTATTTAACATTTTCACAGTGTAGGTCACAATGAGGTCATTGGGGTATGTCAAGTAGGCAACGACGCAGAGAGCTTGGGTCGGGAGCATTGGAGTGAAATGCTGTCATATCCAAGAAAGCCCATCGCCCACTGGCATTCGCTTGTTGAGGTAAGATTGACGCCGGCCTAACATCTTATTATTCTTTTCTGATTGTTTCCTTATGTAATATTTGTTATGTACCTACATGTAATATCAGAAAAGATAAAGTCCTTATGCAGGGATTTTCCAACATGCCGCCCTTGTGGGCACAGACGCAGCGGAATGTGGAAAGTTTCTAAAGCTTAAAGAGTAACTAAACTTTTGATAAAATGTTTGTTAAAAAGTCCTTAATGCCCTAATAACAGTTTTTGTAATATACTTTATTAATGGATTTTTAATAGACTTTACCTGTGTGTACAGAGTACGGAGTTGACAGTTTCTCAATGGGGCCACAGAGCAAAGTGCACTCCTGCCTGTGCCCCCCAGAGGTTTAATAACTCCTGGCATAGCACATGGGTACCCTGTAACCATGTGCTATGCCAGGGTTATCTGAGTGGAGCAGGATCTTGCCTGTGCCTGCTTCGCTAAGCTAAAAGGGTACTTTCACACTTGCAGCATGACGGATCCGGCAGGCTGAATTGGAATCCGTCCTGCCGCAAGTGCACGGCAGTGCACGGCCGGAGATTGCCGAACTGAAAGTCCTGCATGTCCGACTTTTCAGTCCGGCGATCTTTGCAGTGCGCTGCCGTGCTGCTACATAGCTCTGCCCCATTATAGTCAATGGGACGGCGCGGAAGCACGGCAGTGCACGGGCACTTGCGGCAGGACGGATCCGGCAGGCTGAATAGCCTGCCGGATCCGTCCTGCCGCAAGTGGGAAAGTACCCTTACATGCAGGACTCTTAGCTTAGCGAAGCAGGCACAGGCCAAGGTACCACTTGGAACCGAACCTAAGTTCGGGAAAAAAAATGTAAACTACAAATTAATTTATGAGGTTCTTACGCGAAGTCTCGCGAGACTTTGCGAAGCAATAACTTCAGCTATTCGGAGCCAATACATTCTAATACTGTATAAAGCTCCTGCTCTGTACAGTATTAGAACAAAGTTTTATGCGAATCGACTTCGGATGTGTTATTTGTTCATCTCTATATATGAACATGGGACCAACACCGATGCCTTTAGCTGCCAAGTGCACATGTAACAGGTCAGCCAGTGTCATAGGGACTGATCTGCTGACAGATGGACTTCAAAGGGTTTTGCTAACCAAGATTTATAAATCAGCTAAAGGACAAAAAGCAGCTGTACTTACCTTTGAAACCCCGGTGCACCCATACCAATGAAGACCGAAGCCTTGCCAGTCATTGTTCCCTGCAATGACATGTCCACACTGCAGTCAACCACTTACCCCACAGGTAACACCGGTGAAGTCAAGATGTCAAATGTTTTTAACCATATTCAACAAATTCAACTTTTTAATTTGACGGTTTCTGGAAAACCCCTTTAATTATAAATATATACCGGTATCTAGAGTAGATTCAATGTGGTGCAGGCTAGTAAACCGTAAAACACAACCCACGCATTTCAGATGGAAATAAATGAAAACAAAAACCAAGGTGTCTGAGAGTGAATCACTTTCACAGCCTTTGATTAGGTGCAGATTCTGTTTATTGTGCAGAAGTGATAACAGGATCTGTTCCTACAATGTAACATACTCTCCTCAGCTATTTCAGTAGACTGTTACTTGGCGTTCTTTTTCTTTTTTAAGAAATAGACTCCAACTTTTCCCTTCTATTCGGCTTGCAAGAGAATGATACGATACAGATCTGAATATGTAGGAGGAACTTGAATAGGAAAGACTGAAAGTACCCTACCATATACTGTATATACAAAATGCTTCCATGAGTTACTACTATCAGGGGTGCACCTAGCCTTTCTGTCGCTGGAGGCGAAAACTGAAACGGTGCCCCCCCCCCCCCCCCTCCATACCAATTTCTTAACCTAACCCCTTTGCCACAATCAAAGCGCTCATTGCCCATGGCCCTTCTGCTGCCCCCCTCTTGCTCCTACCTGGTGCCGCCTCACCGGGCCTCATTGGTGGTGCACCCCTGCTACTAATGTAATGTACATACTTATAAAACCAACATACAGTATAATTCTGGAAAAATAACACCAAACAGTAGCGAAAAAATAACTTTTAGCCTTAGGGTACTTTCATACTAGTGGCATAGCTATCCGGCAGGCTGTTCACCCGCCAGATCTGCCATGTCACAAGTACCCGTGTGGTGCCGCTCCGTCCCCATTGACTATAATGGGGGCGGAGCTACGGCGCAGCACGACAGTGCACGGTCGAAGATCGCCGGACTAAAAGTACGGCAGGTTCGACTTTTTAGTTCGGCGATCACTGGCGTGCACTGCCGCGCTGCTCTGTAGCTCTGCCCCCATTATAGTCAATAGGGATGGAGCGGCAGCACACTGGTACTTGCAGCATGGCGGGTACGGCGGGCTGTTCACCCGCCGGAACAGCCTGCCGGATAGCCATGCCGCAAGTGTGAAAGTACCCTTAGGGCTCACACGCAAGACTGTTGCCTGTTTTGCGGTCAGCAAAACACGGATATCGGCCGTGTGCATTCCGCATTTTGCAGAATGCAATGTCCGGCCCATAATATAACTGCCCTATCCTTGTCTGTAATACGGACAATAATAGGACATGTATTTTTTGCAGAACAGCCATTGGGAAACGGAAGGCACACGGAGTAAATTCCATTTTTAATGCGGACCCATTGAAGTGAATGGATCTGCACACAGGCCACAAATAAAAGGGCATGGAAACGTAAGAAAAATATGTTTGTGTGAATGAGCCCTTATTCACATTTACAACTCACACAGTGGACAACTAACACACAAAGCAGACCCCTTCATGGATAGGTCATCAGTATATGATCAGTGTGGGTCTGACACCCGGGACCCCTGCCTGTCAGCTGTTTGAGAAGGCACCAGTGTTAGCAGTAGCTCCGCGGCCTTCTCACAGCTTGGCCTTAAAGAGATGATGTCCCCTCTCCTGACATTTCTGCTTTAGTAACTACTTGCATTCCCCTTGTAATAATAATTCTGGAGGATCTATTGTTATGACTTTATGTTGAGCCACTCTTCTATTATTCCTACTAGAAGGTATGAATAAGTTGCCATTGGTTTTCATGTAAGGTCTAGATGGGTGTTACCAGTTGAGGGGGCTCACAGTCTGATACTAGAAGCATTGATTGGATAGTGTTAGGCTCCATTCAGATGTCCGTATGTGTTTTACGGATCCGCGGATCCGCAAAACACGGACACCAGCAAAGTGCTTTCCGCATTTTGCGGATCCGCACATTGCCAGAACTATATAGAAAATGCCTTTTCTTGTCCGCAATTGCGGACAAGAATAGGACATGTTCTATATTTTGGCAGAACGGAAGTGCGGATCCGCAATTCCGGATCCGAGCGGGACAAAGTCTGACCCCATAGAAATGAATGGGTACGCAATTCCGTTCCGCAAAATGCGGAACAGAATTGCGGACGTGTGAATGGGGCCTTAGACTGTGCAGGGACACCCCCCTCCTGATAACACCTGTCTGGACCTTCATTGCAAACTGCTGACAGTTCATTCAAAAGTTCTGCTAGAAATAGTAAAGGAACGGCTCCACATAGAGTGATAAAAATAGGTGATTCAGAATTGTTATTACATGGGGGATGCAAGTAGTTACTAGAACAGACATGTCAGGGGAGGGGACGGGTGCTCTTTAAATTACACAGCCTGAACCTGTAAGTTCAGTGCCCGTAGAGTCTAAAATTGTATAGAAATAGCTATATAAATCGACATCTTGGTCTATGTCTCAGGAGACCTCCGACCCGTTCTAGCATTGAGAAGAAGCGGAGGGTAACTGCAGACTGTCACGCTGTGCGCTAAATATTTCTTACAGCTTGCTGTTTATGTTCCAGTGACTGAACTCTGCTATAGTGCGGCACTCTCAAAGTTATTCCGAACTTGTGGTTAATATGGAAAAGTTAGAAAAATGGAGAGAACATGAAACAGGACCCCTCATTTGTGACAGTACTGGGGGACACGACTGTAGGCGCCCCACGCATTTGTATGACATGGCTGATCATAAACCCCCCCTTACAGGTACACCCACATATAATTCCAATACGGATTTTACTGCGGATTAGAGATGCACGAATCAATATGTACGAATCCATTCATATCTTCAAGCAGAGTTCTACACCTAGGAGCGGGTGTCTTCAAAGCTGAAGATGTTCCCCCTACTGCTTGACTGATAGGGCCGGACGAGATGTTACTCTCGCGCCCGTGGCTCTGCTCGAGTAACGGTGCAAGAGCCGAGACTCTACTTCCGCTTCCAGAGCAGCAACTGTTCATGCGCCACTACCCAGAAGTGTAGCAACGCATGCACAGTCACTGCTCCAGGAGCAGGGCGTCTTTGCTTGCGCCGCTACTCGGAGCAATGGTGCGGCGCGAGATTGTTGGCCGAGGGCCGAGCTGTCCGGCCATGTTAGGGAGAAGGGGCAGGGGGTCACGTCCGCAGCTTCAGGGACACCCCATCACAGGTGAGGAGCTCTGCTTGATGAAACAAATCAATTCGCTCATCTTTAAAAGTCTTTTGCAAAAGAGTCCGGAGCTCCCTATACGTATTGTGGTCCGTGTGAAAATGTCAGGTTCGCCAAACAAAACCTTAAAGGACTATTCCAGTTGCATAAACTTATCCCCTATGCAAAGGATAAGTAATAACTATTAGATCAGTGAGGTCTGACCGCTTGGACCCCCCCACCATCCCTAGAGTGAGGACCCCCAAGACGAATAGAGCGGCAGGCCGAGCATGCGCTTTATTTGTCCAATTACAAGTGGTCAGCTATTTCCATCAGTCCTATAAAGATGAATGGAGCAGCAGTGCTCATGCCCGACCCACCACTCCATTTATCTTAGGGGATGGGATTGTGGGGGTCCCAGCTGTCGGAGCATCACCTATAACCAATCAAATAGTTGTGGATAGGTGTAACTTGTTGTAACCGGCATATCTCTTTAAGACTGGTCATGCTCATTTATCTCTGCCAACTCCCCATGCACATATGGAGGTATTCTCAATAGGGAGTGGCTTCTCTCCCAAAAACAAAAAGTTGGAAATGGACATATTGAAATCCTGCAGCCTGATCCTTCTCTCCCCTGACATCTACCATCATGGGAGGATCGGAAGATCTACGTCCATCTATGATCAGCTTAACCAGTGTAACTGCATGATCTTATTCCCAGCCAAGATGCTCAGGCAAGCGTCACTCCAGCTTTGGTTCTCCTCTGTCTCCAAATTATTCACTCTGACAACCCTGAGACAGAGGCAGGGGAGAAACCCAGCATTGAACCCCCTTCCCCAGTTTATAGGAGAGGTTCAGTGCAATTCCGATTGTCCCCCATGAAAGCCCATATCAATGGCTGCGTATGCCGAGGTCACAGCTGTCTGTATGAACTGTGTGTTCAGGCACTTGATACTGCGCAGCCGTGTATAGATGACGGGTTCTCTCTTAGATAATTTATATCATAACCTTCAAAACCTGACAGATGTAAGGGATCAGAATTAGATTATATTTTGATCTGCGATTGATGTAGGGCGCGGATTGACTATACGGTAGGTAGGCTAATCAGCGCTGCAACAAAACAAATGTCTTCAGAAAATGAGAGCAGTCCAAGGTAAATAGCAAGGCCCGTCCATTGTCCCCGGCATTGTTCTGAGTGATTATCCCTCCATGATATAATCTTATTGACAGCCGCTGCACCGTCTTGGGAAAAGAAATGGCCTTTACCGGCCGGACTGACAGGCTTCAAAATGCAATTTAAAGGCAGCTTGTTAGAAATAGCTTCCATGATGGATTTAACTGGGTCAAATGTGAACCATGGCCACTTTCAATAAAGGTCAGAGGGGCCTGGGTCCGCCAGAATCTCTAGGACGCAGGGACCTGATATTGATTATAGCTATGTGATTATTACAGTCATCGGTCGGCAGTTGTCCCAGCATTTAAAGGGGTTGTCCACCAAAATGTTTTTTTTTAAACTGCAGCTAATAAAAAGTTTAGTATATAGCCACTAAGTTATTAAAGGGGTATTCCCATCACAGACAATTGGGGGCATATCGCTATGATATGCACCCATTGTCTGATAGGTGCGGGTCCGAGAGCAGAGTGGGGAGAGTGGTGGCTGGACACTGCCAAGTACTCTCCCCATACAAGTGAATGGGAGTGCACCACACTTCCGTGGCCACCACTCCCATGCATTTCTAGGGAGCCGAGCCAGCACTCAGCTATTTTCTGCGGCCCCATAGAAATGAATCGAGGCGGGTGCGCATACGCAGTGCGCCCTCCACCACCTTTTCCCACTTTTTCCAGAGGCGGGACCCGTACCTATCAGACAATGGGGGGAATATCCTAGCGATCTAAAATCTATCTGTATAGCGCCACCTGCTGTTTATTCTTTTCTTTATTTCTCAGTCCACCCCATTGTGAAGGTGGTCACACATGCTTTGTCCTATCCTTCAACCGCCCCCAGCCAAATCTACTGTTAGAAGCTGTGACAGTTACAGGGAGGGAGCTTCAGCAGGAAAATGGACTTAGGTCCATTAGTAACAAGAGGTCTTCTATTAGCATATTTCATAGCCAAGCGTGGGTAAGAAAAATTGACACTTCCAATAGGGATGCAATGAGGTCTTTAGAAAGGAAGGGAAGCGAGCAAGGAGAAGGTGTGATTAGCCCACTCTAGCACCATGCCACCTCCTCTTCTATCTCCTGCTAATCATTATATTTTTTAGTATGTATCCGGAAAACGTAATTGTGAGTTGGATTATGTGACCTGTACATATACTGTACACCAATAACCATCCTCCTTCTTTGGTCTTGTAAGATCTCAACCACCTTGGTGACCTAGAGCAGCGTTGCTCAACTCCATTCCTCAGGGCCCACCTGCCGGTCATGATTTAAGAATATCCCACAGAATGAACACCTGTGGTAAATCCTAATGCGTTGACATTTATTTTATCACCTGCTCAATACTAAGGAAATCCTGAAAACATGACCAACAGGTGGGCCCTGAGGACTGAAGTTGAGGAACACTGACCTAGAGGGCCTCCATCAACCAGTTGCAGATGTACTGAGGCAACTTATTAACTCCTTACAAGATGACTCTAAGACCCATAAATGGTCTCCTAGAAAAGACCCTTGTGTGTAATATTTGTCACGGTAGGCGAGTGAAGGGAAGAAAGCCAAATACAACAACAGTAACAAAACACCAGACTAGGCCCCAAAGCTAGGGAAGAAGGAAAGGTCACCACCTGACAATCCCTGAGCCTTTCCCTGACTGCTGACAGCATGAGCAAATTGTAAAGGTGGAAGTACTCATTCACTGGAACTTAAGTCCTGCTGAAACTGAAACAAACCCTCAGCTAGGGAGCAGGAGAAAGACAACCGATTCCTTCCACAGTGAAGAAACCAGCATCTCCCTGAGGCCTAGTCAGAACAAACAACAAAAGGGAAGGAAGGAGGAGTTAGCTTTAGATGGATGGGGAGCAGGAGATCCACCAAACACAAGCTGAGAACTCCAGGAGGAAATATAAACTGCAAGGGCTGCAGTGAGAGTCGGGTATAAATAGAGCCACTAAACAGCTAATGAGCAGTACCTGAACAACAATCTGAGAATGATCTGTCGGAAAGACTCACGTGCAGCACGTCTATCAGATCTTCTCAGGCCTCTCACAGGGCAGGCAGTGACAATATTATTCAGTGTAATCTGAATATATTCTGATGGCACATCTTTTTTCTTGTCCTTGACAGATATACAACATTAATCTATGTTTTTCTATCACCTAGTGGTCTGCTCAAAACGCAGCAACCGGCAATGGATCATGCAATTCTCTGAAGGGTCCACCATCTCCGTGAACACAGTTGAAGTTCAAGCTTGCAGTATGGAATATTAAGGAGGCTGGCTTCACGCACTACCAGCGTCCTCTTAAGCCAGAAGAAGGAATTTGGACCCTAGAAGATTTAATAGGGGACATATATGAATTTGGCGCCAGGAGAAAGTTGCTAGAAGTCGCTCTAACCCATGGCGACCACAAAGAACATAGCAGTCAACTGTAGACACCATATCACAGAGCCATGATTTCTGCATCTTTTCTGGGGCGCAGGTTTTCATAGATGTTCCTGTCTGAGTGTGCGTTCCTTGTTATTTTTGTTCCTCCCCATCTTTTCCTTTCCACTTATTGATGACATCACTAGATTTGGAATGTTTTTTCAATGGCATGCTGCTTAGTTCCACCTCCATAACCTGCTCACATTATAGCTTTCTACAGCCCGTGTTGGTTTTCTAATATCATTGGTTCATCCACAGGAAACACTATTCTTTCCGTTTCTTAATTCAGTATTTTCTCTTCAGTATTATCATCGTTTTCAAAATAGTAACATTCGGAGTCCCCCCTTGACTGATGTTTTTGTAGTGTCACAGAAGGTTATGTACCGATAGGGATGTGGACATGCACAGTGTGGTGGGAACCATCAAAGAGCATTTCCTTATTGACGTATTGGCAGTTTATCACTCACTTGTGGCGGCCATGTTTGCAAAAGTGTCTACAGGACGCAGCAGGTGACAAACTGTATCAGCTTCTACTGTAAGACCTCATGCACATGGCCATTTTATGGCTCCATTTTGTAGAGAGCCATAACAGGGTCTTCATAGAGGTGCAAGGGACATCTACGGTTCCTCTCCAATTTCATATAGAACAACTCAGAGATTTTTGTTGCACAAATTTGACAAAAAATTTATAGCGCCATTCTCCATCAGATGTCATATATATGGAGTTATAAGGAAGCATGACTTCTAAGGAAGACTGTCTCCATATATACAGCACCCAATGGAGCATCTCTGGCAGCACACAGGGATTAGAGGGCTGTAAAGGGTCCATGCACATGGAGGTGGCCAATTTGTTGGCAGCACCCCTTTTCTAAGTCACCATGGATAAGAAAAAACCCAATATATCTATCAGTAAAAAAAATTACCACTGAACTGGGGCTATTCCTCTGTATTATTGATAAATGACCATTATCAAATTTTGGGTGGAGACCATCAGGATGCAATTAGAGTTGAAAACTGTGATGCAGGCCCGGATGAGTATGACTGGGCCGCTGTCCAGGCCACTGCGCTTCACATAACTTCAATCCATTAGTGAGAGATTTCTGTAGCTCTTCTCTAGTCCTGACAATAGCCAGGACAACCTCAGAAAGTTCTGCATGGGCGGAGCTAACATTGCAGACTCTGTTGATTGGTTAGTGCCCCCCTTTGTCTTCTGCCAGCTCTTGTCCCACCAATGGACTTCATCTTGTGGTGGACATGACAGGACGCTGAGGAGGATCAACTGAACGATCATAGCTGGATCTGCTAGCAATTGGGTAATTTGGCAGCAGACCCCAAGCATAAATTAGCTTAGGGTCCCAGAACTGTCAAATTGATCCCTGAAATACACTATTATTTAGATATATGTAGAAAAAAACACAGGCTGACATTATAGACCTACTGTGAGAGACCATATTGTCACAGGGACAGAGTCACACACCCAGGAGGCCTGTATCTTCAACACCTGGTTCTGTAATGTTTTCACATTACAGCAGTTGTCCAGCCATGTGATTTTTTTTTTGGGCCAGCCATGTAAATTTTTATTAAATTCACTTAGAATACTATAAAATAATAAAAGCAGCCATACTGATGGTGCAGTCCCCCGCGGTCTTTTTTCTTCATGCTTCAGCAATGACAACCCAAGACGGACACGTGTGGTGATTTGTCAACACCCCTGAGGACACCACCGCAGGCAGTGATTGGGCAGAGACTGAGGAAAGAGTTGGAAGGGGAGTGTCAGGAGATCAGTGAAGTAATTATGACTTCTTTTATTACTTTATAATTCTATGCAGTAGAATTTACATGGCTGAACAATCCCTTTAAATAGGCTTTACATATCTGTTAGTAATCCCGCTTGGAAGAGGACCTGTAGTCACTCCTGCTAGAGATGAGCGAACTTCAAAAATTAGTTCGGCGTTCGGGTTGGGGTAATCACCGCATCCCGTTATGGATTCCACTACCGCGGACTATCACGGCATATGGAATCCATAAGGGGCGGCCTCCACGAACCCGAACTTTGGAAAAGCCGAAGGGGGCGTGGCTCAGCCCTGGAGCAAATCCAGTGCTAAGCCACGCCCCCTGCACGGATCGCATGACGGTGACGTCACCCCAGGTCCTTCGGCTTTTCCAAAGTTCGGGTTCGTGGAGGCCGCCCCTTATGGATTCCATATGCCGTGATAGTCCGCGGTAGTGGAATCCATAACGGGATGCGGCGATTAACCCAACCCAAACGCCGAACGCCAAACTAATTTTTGAAGTTCGCTCATCTCTAGTAATAACTCTTCTGGAGCATCTATTCTTATAACTCGATGTTGCACCATTCCTTTATTATTCCTGCTAGACGTTATAAATGAATTACTAGCAGTTTGCAATGAAGGTCCAGACGGGTGTTACCAGTTGGGGGTGTCCCTGCCCAGTGTGACACTGACAGCAATGATTGAATAGACTGTGTCAAACTGTGCAGGGACACATCCCCAATGGGTATCACCTATCTGGACCTTCATTGCAAACTGCTAGTAATTCTTGCGTAACTTCTAGTAGGAATAATAAAGGAATAGCACAACATAGAGCCATAAGAATAGAGGCTCCAGAATTTTTATTACGTGGGGAATGTAGGTAGTTACTAAGACAGACATGTCGGGAGTGGTGAGAGGTCCTCTTTAAGTTTGTAATTGGTTACCCCACTGAGCAGTTCTGCTCCCTTGTTATTCTTGGAAAAATCTCAAGAATCTCTCGGCATTGAAAGCTTGTCCTGGTATACTGTGTTGTAAATGGTGCATGTTTCATCCTCATATGGGATATGAAAGAAAATATACTGTACCGTCAAAGATTTTCCTAAATTTTATATAAAGTGTAAATCTTCTTAACACGAGTTCTACGTCTGGTGAGTTATTTCTAGAGACCTCGTCTGTACAAATAAAATTGTTCTTAATAAAAAAAAACAAATGTACCGTAAGTTACAGCTCAGAGTTGTTTTGTGAAGCCGTCACAAGGATCACGGTAATATACACCCCCCCCCCCCCTGCAAACTCAAGGATGGCCTATTCCTAAAAAATCTCCAGGTAAAGAAGTTCTGCAGCAGTTAGGGCAACGTATCTTATAACATACACCCCACATCTATTGATTGACAGACAGTGAGATATAATAGATTTCTGAGCTGCTGTAGGAGCTTGGGGGTGTATTATTAGATATGGTATATTGCCCACCTGCTGCAGAACCTCTTTAAGAAGGGGAAACTTCATGTTGATCTTCGGATGGGTGACATAAGAAGAGCCAGGGTACACAGAGAAGCGAAGGCACGGAGAGGGTGCACATACTGTAATAAGCACCTCCAGAATTAGCCTTAGGCTTGTTCCACACATGCGGTAAATGTATCCGGCAGAGGTATAGCCTGCCAGAGTCCACTGGATCCAGCCTAGCCAGATACTGCCGTCAAGCCAGACCCCTTTGACTATAATGGTATTCGGTGGGGATCCGGACAGTCTGCAGCATTAGTGCTGAGTTTCGGACGGACAAAAACTGATGCACCCACCGTTTTTTGTCCAGCCAAAACCCTACGCTCTTGCTGAAAACCAGATGGATCCTTGCCGAATCCCAATATAGTCAACGGGCTGCAGGAAGACTGGATACGGTGAACTCGGCGGGCTGTTCCTCTGCTGGATATATTTCCCGCAGGTGTGTTACTAGTCTTAAAATGTGCCAAATTTATCATGATAAATTTAACTACTAACTTTACACCTATTGGTTGGTTTAATTGGTGCCACATTTTTGCCATAAAAATTCTGCTGCAATTTTGATGCCCACTGACACCTCCTAAAGGGGTTGTCCAGCCCTAATTCCACTTTGGCCTGGACAGTTCTGTACATAAAGAAAAAAAACACACTCACCTGCTTCCCGTGGCTTTGTTCCAGCACCGAGGGACCATTCTGGCTCCTTCTGGTCCCTGGTGGGTAAACTTCCAGATGGCGTCACATGCGCGGCCATTCACTAATATGACGTGACCCATGTGCTGCTTGGGGACACATCTCTGCTGAGGCCGGTGAATGGCTGCAGTGGCTCTTGTGACCTTGTCCAGAAGTTTACATGCAAGGGGGCAGGAAAGTGCCATACCAGACCCCCAGCGCTGGAACGGAGCCTTGGGCAGGAGAGGAGTGTCTTTTTTTTCTTTTTGTACAGAACTGGCCAAAATTGAAAATTGGAGTTAAAGCTGGACAACCCCTTTAAGCACAAAATACAATGAAGCATACAACCCTCAGAAAGCCGGATTTCACACGTCTGGATTCTGAAAGTGTGTCCTAGACCAGTGTTTCCCAACTAGTGTGCCTCCAGCTGTTGCAAAACTACAACTCCCAGCATACCCGCACAGCCAAAGGCTGTCCGGGCATGCTGGGAGTTGTAGTTTTGCAACAGCTGGAGGCACACTGGTTGGGAAACACTGTCCTAGACCAATCCCGGGCAAACTGCGGCTCTCCAGCTGTTGCAAAACTACAACTCCCAGCATGCAAAGACTGCTTACAGCTGTTAGCCTACAGCAGGGCATTGTAGTTTTACAACAGCTGGAGAGCCGCAGTTTACCCATCCCTGTCCTAGACTGACGACTGGTTTTACGACCCGAGTTCGCAGATCTCATAGATCCCTATGATGCTATGTGTTGGGATCATTAAACCCAAGATCGGTCCCCCCTAGGCCTCTGTATAGAACTGTACAGAACCATAGCACCCAATGACCACTGCTTTATGAACCCGAAACCACAAATATGTAATACGGCAAGTATCGAATACGGAACGTATAAGAAGCCATATTGTTCACTTACCTTGTATGATGACCTGTTCATTGGTTTTCAAGTTGAATTTAATTATCACTTGATTTTTTATTTTTTTTATCACAAATGACAAATGTAATCATTTCAGGAGAGATCTATCTGCCGCAATCTATCCAGACTTGTGTCACGGCAAGCACCCCAAATATAGAACATGATGGTGCACTCCATATTTTATCCATGTGTCAGCTAGATTGTGACACATAGTAGCAACCGTGAAATAGTCTCTGATGACCAGAAGGTAGGGAAAAATATTCTGACAGCATGGAAACCTGGAAATGAATTGTAACCAGGGGCAGACTTCATTCTGACATTCTCGAGGAGCTAATTATGACTGTAGATATTTCCTGCTATATTCAGTGTAGACAACGTTAATTGGAGCCCGCCTGCATGTGTTACATGGTGGCAGGAGTACAATTTTAATGCTATATTTAGTGACTTGAAGTCACCATAACCATTCGCATTAAACCAGGGCACCACTGGGGGGCTCTATGGGCGCCTTATTTATACTGGGGGGCTCTATGGGGGGCCTTATTTATACTGTGGGGCACTATGGGGGCCATGTGATGTCCAGGGGGCACTAAGGGGGTATTATGTATACTGTAAGCGCACTGCAGGGGTTGGGATGTTAAAAAAAAAAAAGCCAATGCAATTAATTAAACAAATGCAAAATGGATGCAAAACGGACAAACGGACAGAAAATGGAAGCAAAATGGCCATGGAGAACTGGGTGAAACTGCGTGGTGAGGCTTCCATGGATCAGACATGTTTTTCCAGCACATCCCAAAGGTACTCAATCAGATTGAGATCTGGCAAATGTGGAGACCAAGTTAAGACCTTGAACTCTTTGTTATGTTCCTCCAATCATTCCTGAACATCTTACACCGTGGCTGGGGAATTGTCCTGCGAAAGAGACCTCTGCAGATCAGATTGTCATATGCCGTGAAGAGGGTACTTGGTCTGTACAATGTTTAGATGGTGGTACATGTCATATCCACATGAATTCCAAGGTTTCTCATCGGATCATTGCTCAGAGCATCACACTGCTTCTGCCGGCTTGACAAGTTTCTATGGTGCCTCCTGGTGCCATCTCACTCCCCGGTATGTGACACACACACCAGACCAGGTCACCTTCCTCCATCTTTCCATAATCCAGTTCAATTGTGCTACAGTAGCTCTGCTGTGGGATAGAACCAGACGGCCTAGCCTTTGTATCCATGAGCCTTGGGTTGCTTGTTGTTCCTCGGACGGCTTTTGCTTGGTACCAACCACTACATACACGGAGCATCCCGCACGACCTACTGTTTTGGAGATGCTCTGACCCAATTGTCCAGCCATCATGTGTCATTGATGTGTCATGTCGATGAAAAAGTTCAAGGTGAGAAAATGACTTCTCAATGACTCCTACAAAGAATTCCTACAATAAAGTCAAAAAGAAATGTCACAAGGTAAGGGAAAAAAAAAAGGTATTGAATGAGCCATTCATTCAATAGAAACTTTTATGTAATTCATCGTCACTATTTCACAATGAGTTCATTATATAATGTATGTCCGTAATAATGGCAGCCATGATGTACGGAATATTCAGCCATAACAAGATACATCTGAATGGATTGGATACATTCTGCCCTGATAGTTTGCAACAATGTATCAGCCTAGTCTGGATAAATACAAATAACATAACAAAGTGTAAACAAAACTGGTGAGGAATGACTGTCACAGTGACCGCCCTATCCAACTGTTTGCACAGACACGTAGGTTCACCTGATTAAGGCTAGTTTCACACTAGCGGCAGGGGAGTCCGTCAGGCTGTCGTACTTTTAGTCCAGCGGCCTCTCACTGTGCGCTGCCGTGCTGCCGCCGGAACTCCATCCCCATTATAGTCAATGGAGACGGAGCGGCAGTCCAGTGGCACACGTGAACTAGCGGCAGGACGGATCCGACAGGCTGTTCACCCACCGGAACACCCGCCGGAGTAGCCTAAAGAATTCACCCGCCAGTTCACCCGCCGGAATAGCCTAAAGAATTATCATACTTTTTCCTAATATGCAAATTGGGCATTTGGTGCAATGAGAGTGTCACCATTGCTCTTGTTACTTCCAAGCTCCGCTCTTTTCTGTGGCCAGCCCCTCCCTAGCTGCTGTGCCTGGCCCTGTCAATCAAATCAGTGCGAGAGTGGCTGGCCATGGAAAGGAGCAGAGCTTGGTTGCAACTAAAGCAATTGGTGATGCCCACCAAATGCCTAATTTCCATATTAGGAAAAAGTATCATAACTCGGCAATGGAGTCTCGGATCAACTAAAGAAAAACAGCGTTTTAATCCCCTTTGTGTCTATGCAAACAGCTGGATAGGGAGGCTGCTGGGGACAGATTCCCTTTATAAACGTGGCACCACTCTTTCCCATGGCCTGTGTCTGGTATTGCAGCACCACCACGTTTTTTATGAAGCTGCAATACAAAGCATAGCCTATGGACATTTTAAAAAAATTAAACTAGACCCTTCTTTCTAATCTCATACAACCCCTTTAAAGGGGTTCTCCCACAAAAAGTATTCTACAGTTTTCAAACCAGCACCTGGATCTGAATACTTTGGATCTGAAAATTTTGTATAAACAGTGAGTTATTCAGTAAAATGTATATTTATAGTGCCACTTAATTTCCTCTTTCTTTGGTCTGCTCACTGACATGGATGCACATGCTCAGTTTCATTTTTCAACTGCCTCCGTGGTCCGTTCCGGCCCCATTCACTATAATGGGGGTGGGCCAGCGGTCCCGCTGCAGCATGGCAAACAGGCGGCTGGACAAAAACTACAGCGAACTTCTGGCGGCACGGCGGGCTAGCGTTAGCACAGATGTGGCAGGCTGTTCCCCGCCGCAACATCCTGCCGGACCCTGCTACTGCAAGTGTGAAAGTAGCCTAAATTCTGCCACATGTATGTTTGTGCATTTTGCTGTGGATGTCTGCCATCATACTTCATCTTTAATATTTCTGTTATCAATATGAGGGCTCATAAACACGACCGTTGGATGTTTTACAGTTCGCGAATTGCGGATCAGCAAAACATGGATACAGTGTGTGCATTCCACATTATGCGGAACAGAACAGCCGGCCTCTAATAGAACAGTGCTATCCTTGTCTGTAATGTGGACAATAATAGGACATGTTCTATCATTTTGCGTAACGGCCATGTGGACATACAGACACGGAATGCACATGGAGTCATTTCCGTTTTTTGCAGACACGGTACAGACGTGGAAAAAAAACAAGTTAGTGTGCGGGAGCCCTAAGGTGGGCCCCCAGAATCAGTTACACTGGTGGGCCCTAGGTACCCCAGTCCGACACTGGTCGTAAATGTCGCCTTCACTAGGGGTGATTACATAGTAAAGCCACCTGTGAGCCGGCACTAAAGGTTGCGATGATGTCATCATACCATACCACTGCCTCATAGGCTTCATGCCTAACGTCCTTCAGCCTATGAGGCTAAACAGCGGGTCACAGGAGCCAATGGTCACCACCGTTCAACTCCAGCGTCCCATGTGGCCTCGTACCAAATGATCCATAGCCCGGTACTGGTCCCCGGTGCCATTGTTTGGGAATCTGTCTTAAAAGGGTTATAGTGCCCACGTTGCTCTATCGCTCCATTTGCCTCTATGGGATTAACAAGATCCGAATTCCACTAGAAGTGAATGGAACTGTGAATAGTCATGAGTCCTACTGTTCCATTGCAAAAGGGGGCTCATGTACCCCTCATTCTCAGGATCGCAGGGTTCCCAGCAGTCCGTCATCAGGGGGATATGTGATAAATACTTATCTTAAGGCTGCATATGTATTTTAAATAGCCACTAAACCTATAAAGTTATTTAAGATGTAAGACAAACCAACATTTGCCCGGCGAAAGTCTGACCTCAGTTTTAAGGAGATAACAGATGGAAAAATATTAGAATCAGGTCTGTTTCCATCAAATATCTCCAGTTCTTATGGGTCCTCCTTTCCACGTGTTCCCAGCAGCGAGGTCTCGTTATAAGTCAGCTCGTACTTTCGTGGCCATTGTGTCTGACAATAAGCAGAACGTACATTGCAGCCGTGTAAAGTGGGAAATCAGGATGGCGAGAGGTAGAAGTAAATTATCATGTAAAGGTGAATAATGCATGAGGATCTGCACTTAGCAAACATGTGCATTGATGTGAAGCTTTTATTGCCTCGCCTGAATATCCATTATTGTTACAGCCTGGCTTTATACACAGCGTTCACACATATACCGGAGCTCCTGCCATATAATGGGGTACTTAAAGTGCTTGGAGACCAGCAACATAAAGCCTGCAGGGCTCAGCTCATTTAGCAGAGCGCACCATGCCTCCAGTTTCTTGCACCCATGCTTTTAGAGATCTGCCCTGCCTTTTTCAGCCACTAGGGGGCTGATTTGTATGCGGTTCTTATTAGTACCCCCTAAGCCTATGTCCTCCTACTGTGCAGCAGAAAATCTGAAAATCTGCATGTTCACCCTTAGGTGAACATCTCCGACACATAACTGCTAATCATCTGCTTTGATGCAGATTTCAAACATAAAGTTCTGGTTGCTTGCTGCCACGACTAGAGGGAGCTTGTTGCATACTGGTTTAATATTCAGTTCAGAGGGTAGCATCAGCTCCCCCTAGTGGTGGCTGCATAAAACCATAAATTCGTGTTTTATAATCTAGGACTGTGTTGAGTATTTGGAGCTCTGACTCATAAACATGAAGATATAACTGATATGAAGATATATTGAAGGGGTTTTCCAGGATAGGTCATCAACATCTTATCGGTGGAGGTTCGCCTCCCAGCACCCTCGCCAATCAGCTGTTTGAAGAGGCTGCGGCAGATACATAGTAGTTGTCCCTTCATACACTAAAAGGGTGAAACCCACGGTTAGAATCTGTTGCTTTTCTGCAAGATTATGAACATGATGTGAATTTGATGTGTTCCTCATGAGCTAATTTTTTTTAAATCCCGTACAGATGTATTGTACAGAATATGACTGAGGATTTCCCAGTGCAAAAGCTACCATTCAAATATGCAGCCATTCCAGCATGTGTGAACGTGGCCTACAGTAGGAGGTGGAGGCTCCTGCCTGGAGCAGACGTCATGGAGAGATGGTCATTTCTTGAAGAATGATACCAGACTAACGAGTAGACTGTTTTCTGGGGAAGTTTTATGCAGAATATGTAAGCGAGAAGAAGAAACAGATGCATAATTCACATGATTTATGATTACAGCTTCTTTGTCGTTTCAGCTTCAAACTGTAATTAGAACAGGCTGGGGTCCACTGAATCTGTAATTAGTGCAAACTGTTCATGTGTAAATGCTACCTACGGACAGAACTAGCAATTACATCGTTACCATCCAATCTCTTCTTGCACAAAATTCTCAAAATAAATTGTGCACGGTATTAAATGATGCCAGGAAGGAGGTACAGTATACGTTCCTCGGTATAACACAGTCTTAGTGGGGTGGTTAGCTAGTTTGGCCTCTGACCTATGGGAAGGAGGGGGTTAACTGTGGCTGACATGGGGGTCTGTGGCTTGTAGTGGGAGTTTTACGATTGTAACTGTAGAGGGGCACTGTGGCTGGCTATGTAGGCATTACGGTTGGCAAAACAGCAGGTAATGGACACTTGAAGTCTGGCAATGGCTGCTCTGTGGACTATAGCTAGAAATATATTTGAGCTATGTGTCTAAGATTATGGGGGCTTTAGTTTTGGTGCTGTATGGGGGCTTTGACACTGGCAATATATGTGGTCTCCGGTGCTTGCACTATAGGAGAGCTCTATGGTCAATGGTGGACTCCAATGGATGGGAGGTCTCGGGTTGGCGCTGATATAAGCAAATGGCTAAGGATAAAGATCACTGATATGGGGGTACCATGGCTGGAGATGTTATGGGACACTGACTGACAATCAGTGGCGTACATAGAGAAGTAAGAGCCCCATAGCAAGGATCAAACCAGGCCCCCCCACAGCACAGAAGGGTTTCTGCCTAAAGCCCTTTCAATGACCCTTGGGACATTTTCCACTGTTTCATTTGCTAAAAGTTGTTCCTTTAGAGGGCAGAGTCCAGACCAAGTTTTCACCAGTAGAAGAGGAGATAATCCCAACTAAGACTGGGCCCCCTCTTGCCCTGGGCCCCATAGCAGTCGCTATGAACCAAGTTCAGTGCAACAAATCCACTCTACTTTACTGAGGCTACAGTATTTTACAGATTGTTCAGACAAAGCACTATGCACATTAAATGCAGTCTTTACAGCTGGCATGTCCCAGGGCTTTGTACAGTATGAGAGGTCGGTCTCTCTCTTTTCAGTCAGGCATACATGGTTTTAAAAAATTTTAATAAAGGAAAATCTAAAAAATGTGGCGTGCATTTGTAATCAACCTCTCTGTACTCTGATACCCCTAAATAAAATCCAGTGTGTTCACTCGTCTTCAGAAGACACCTAATTAGTAAATAGAGTCTACCTGTGTGTAATGTATTCTCAGTATAACTACAGCTATTCTGTGAAGGCCTCAGAGGTTTATTAGTAAATGCAAGTGATTAAACAGCATCATGAGAACCAGGGAACACACCAGACAGGTCAGGGATAAAGCTGTGGAGAAGTGTAAAGAAAGGTTAGGTTATAAAAAAATATCCCCAGCTCTGAACATCTCACGGAGCACTGTTCAATCAATCATCCGAAAATGAAAGTTGTATGGTGCAACTGCCAACCTAACTGACAGCCATGACAGCCCAAGCAAGGACAGCACTAATTAGAGAAGCAACCATGCGGCCCATGGTCACACTGGAGATGCTGCAGTGATTTACAGCTGGTGGGAGAATCTGTCCACAGGACAACTACTAGTCGTGTACTACACAAATCTGGTTGTTATGGAAGAGTGCCCATTTTTGAAAGAAACCCATAAGAAGTTCCATTTGCAGGACAAAGTCCTGTCCTGCATAACGGAAACCAGACAAATCCGTTATGCTGCCCATAGACTTTTATTATGATGGAATGCCTCTTAAAGGCTTCCGTTTTGCCTTCCATCATAGAATTTCGTTATATTCTGTGCTAACAGAATCCATAACGGAATTCCTCCACCGCCCGAATGCAAAACCTGAACCTGAAATCGTCAGGTTCGCTCATTCCTATTGATGACGTATCTCTAGGATATGCCATCAATGTGAGATAGGTGCAGGTCTCACCTCCTGGACTGGCTCCTATCTCCAGAACAGAAATAAACAGAGAAACGCCATGCATGCATTCTGGAGACAGATGATTCCCAGAGGTGGGACCCTCACCTATCTGACATTGATGCTATATCCTAGCGATATGCCATCAATGTCTGAGATGAGCCAACTCCTTTAACTATAATGTGTCAATCGTGAAGAGTAGAGCCCACAGGAGATAAAGTGACCCAGCACCTTTTCTAGACCCACCACCAGTTTGTTCTAGTAATTACTGGGGGGAAGGAGGGGTGCACAATAATTGGACCCTGGCCCATTATATCCTAATGATTTGCCACCAATGCCAATCCTGAGACATGCCCTTTAAGATATCCTTTCGAAAGAAGATTACATCAGTCAACTGCAGACCCGGACGCATAATGGAGGAGGCAGCGGGAGTCATAAGCACAAAACATTTTAAGTAGTTCTGCAAGGTTTTAGCGTCCCTTAAGTTGCAAGGAAATGAAAACATCTTAATGGTGTAAACTGGTGACCAATCATCTTTTTTTCCCAGTAATCTTTTCAGTTCCCCCAAGACACAGTGTAGTCATCACATTAGAACTTTTTTTCACATTTGCCATCTTCCTTAGCAGAGATGTATTATTCAATCATTACAAATAGGTGATGGAGAAAGGAAGCCGTGCTACAGAATAAAAGTAACAAAGCCACATTGTAACAAAGCCGAGCACCATTGTCAATGTCTAATCTATTCCCAGAATGCTCCTCTCTGCAAGGCACACAATAGAGCTAGGCTGGATATTCCTTTCCTCTTTCTTATTTTATTTTTATCCACAAGAGAGCACATCTACAATACGTGAAAAAGTAGCTTCGCCTTCACCACGGCAATAAACTAATGTTGTCTATACAGTCAAAGGTATCTAGATGTTCACATCCACATCATAAGTTTATTATAAATGGAAAGTATGATGTAGCGTCAGAGCCATCACATGACACCAACGACCCCTGACGGATCCCAGGTTTCGGTGGTTTTTTTTTTTTTTTTTTTAAACCCTTCAATGCAAATGGCTCATGAGAGCTTTTTTTTACTGTCATATAGTTGGAACCTAGCATAGTATCAGTAGGTCGGCTGAAAAGCCCTGTTCAGGTCAATGAGTCAATGAGGACAACAGAACTGAGAAAGCCTGCCAAAAACTAGATTATCAGACTTTAAAGGAGTTCTCTGATGTCATAATGAATTTGGGATATATGGGACTCCATATTTTTGTCCCATAAACCTGTTTTTTTATGTCAGAACTTCCCTTTCTCTGTTCTCGGCAGCACTTCATTCTGGCTGGATGTTTACATGCAAAACTTCCTGTTTTCCTCAGCTTCTAACCAAACCCAGCAAGTTTTGCTTTGTAATATTTCTCAGAGCTTGCCCCACACTCTCTGTGGTAGTCAAACTGTGTACACCTCCTCTCTCTTTGTTATCTAGGTAGAGCGTCTTCGAAACATTATAGAGCGAAGCATGCTAGAATTGGTAAGAAAAACCAATTGATGAAAACAGGAAGTCCTGCATGTAAACATCTTGCCAGGATGCAGTGATGCCGAGAACAGGGAAAGAGAAATGCTGACAAGAAAAACAGATGTATGGGACAAATGTTTGCAATGTATGTCATTTTCTGGGGGTTGCATCACCCACCAGGTCCCACTCTCTCCTGTCTGGATGCCCAGACTCACTTCTTGTTCCTCTGCTGCTGATAGAAGGTGAGGTTGCTGTGGCTAGGGCATGTGTGTTCCAGCCTATAGCTAACCACTTGTGTGTATTTAAGGCACCTTCCCCACATGGACGGTGCCTGAGCTTTAGGCTACTTTCACAATAGCGTTAATATTTTCCGGTATTGAGATCCGTCATAGGGTCTCAATACCGGAAATAAATGCTTCCCCTTTGGCTATGTTAAAGATAATACAACCTTATACAACGGATGCAGATTGTTGTATTATCAGTAACGGAAGTGTTTTTGCTGAGCCCTCCCGAATCCAGCAAAAACACTAGTGTGAAAGTAGTGTCACATTCAGGTGTGGGAGGGAAACACCACACCAAACATAGGAGGGAAAGGGATGAGGGAATAAGGCCTGGAAACTAGGGAAAGGAGATGGACACCTCCTAGTAAAACCCTAAGTCAGACCCCAGGGGTAGGTGAGTTCATACACAGGAATGTCCTAACTCACCCTATAGGACCCTGGTACTAATTTCAGTACTGAGACAAACTGTTCCTCCAAAAGGAAGGACAAACAGCAGTCTCCCTCAGGCCTTAATACAAATGACAGGGAAATGCAACACACAGAAGTCAAACAAAATACAAAAAGGGAAAGGAAAGGCTTAACTTCAAAGGAGCAATGGAAGCACCAGAAACTCTGCAGAGATCCATACAACAGCAATCCACAATTGAAACTAAAGCTATAAACCGCACAGCATAGTGGGAGAAGCAACTATAAATAAGGAAGGTTAAATGACCACATTAACAACAACTGAGGCAAAGGGTGTGGCCATTACCGAAACAACAAAGACGCCTATTGATCCACAAGGAAACCTGTCAGATCAAACCTGTTGCCAGTCTCGCCGATCTCCTGCCACCTGTCGCGGGAATGTCCGTGACACTTAGGCATTCTTGTGTTGGCTAGTCCTAGTCAAAGTGTGCTTTTTCTCTCTATCTGCCTGTGTAATGAACCCTGCCTGTTTACCAACTCTGACCCTCCACTGCCTGTCATGACTACTGCCTGTTTATCATATTAAACCTCAGCTGCTGCCCTGACTTTGCACTTGTTTATTATATTTTCACAAAGTCTATCTGCCCTGACCCTGGCCTGTTTCTTGACTGTGAATATTGTCTGATCCCTTGGTGCTTTGCAGAAGTGTTTCTGACCTCCATGGGTCAGCTGCCAACTACACTTGGACAGTTTAAAGAAGTAGCAACTTTGTGGCTCCCCTGCAGACAAGACCAGATCCCTGTACAGGGGTTAAGTGGTAAAAACCAGGAGACAGCCAGGGAAATGCATTCAGAAATAGACAAAAATCAACAGGTTAGTTGGTGCAGTGGTTCCACAACTAATGTCCATTACAATATCACGAAAATTAACTTCCCTACAAAGTCGGTCTGGCATGTATACAGCGAAGACCCCATACAGAGGAGATAAGCGGCATGCACAAATTGCAAATGTTCTTTTTTACAAGAAAAAAAAAAGTCTTTGCGCTTTCAGCTGAGATTCATAACAGCTGAACTAAATTGAGAGTCATGTG
The DNA here is from genome assembly GCA_033119425.1 of Bufotes viridis. Taxonomy (NCBI): domain Eukaryota; kingdom Metazoa; phylum Chordata; class Amphibia; order Anura; family Bufonidae; genus Bufotes; species Bufotes viridis. The sequence goes on along the minus strand of CM065598.1, from coordinate 21,129,544 downwards.
TTAAGGATTGAAACCAACACATTAGGTAGAAACATGATCTAAAAATTCTATTTGAAGTCAGCAGCAATTAAAGCATTGCTTTTTTTCAGCACAAAAATCATCACCACCAAATGTAACGGCCTAAAAAGGACGTATTTCATGAAATGATGCAGAAATGAACAGCTTTGATATGAAAATGACTAGTGTGTAACGATAAATGAGAATGACTGGCAGGCTACAATTGGATACTAATTGGAAACAAGGCAATTTAGCATGGCATGAAATTGAATCTGAAACAATGGAAATATGTGTTATATTTTAGCAAGATGTAAACTCGCAATTTTCATATAGAAATATTAAAATGAGTTTTTCGCGGACAAATACCCACATGCAGTAGTTTATGGGGAAAGCGGTCTACCTAAGGCATTGGTGAACATCAAACAGCAAGAGACCAAAACAATGCCATGATCCTTGGGCCAATCACTTATTGGTTTGCAAACAATGCAGTTCCTCAGGGGAGGGGAGTCCTGTAGAAGTTCTCACTAACCAATAGGGGGATAGCTGCCGCGTGGCCTGCCACTAGGATACTTTCTTGGCATAGAGCACTAAATGTGCCAAAACACATAATAAATTAGTCGCTTGTCATGTGCTCCATTTGTTTTGTTAAGTTACCAGGGTGATGGACTTTAGCTCACCTGCTGGTTTGAGAGTCTAATCTGAGCAGAGCTACAGGAAGGACGTGTAGTGCATTTTGCTTAGTAAATCTCAGCCCGATCTTTATAAATGGTGGAGAGTGCAATCGATCTCTGTAAGGCCCCTTGCACATGACTGTAATCCCTCCAGGACATACTGTCCAAGAGCGGCCATATGTCCCGGAGTGGCATACATCGTGCGCACGGGAGCGCACAGCATCATAGGTTACTTTGATGCTGTGCGCATCGGGCCGCCTGCGCCTTGGCATCATGGAGGAGAGTCCCGGGCACTGGATGCCTCTGTATTAGCTACAACAAAATGCTGTGATCGGCTGATCACCGGGTTGGTTTCCATTCAATATTTAATTGGTTTCAATTCACATGTAGTTCCTGTGGGGCTAGTTTTTTTAAATTGATTAAAACTCATGTGTTTTTTATGAGCATTATTTGGGTGGTGTTTTTTGGTGACATACCGGCATGTTTTATCATTTCCTTTTGATTTATAGCTGATATCTAGGTTCACAGATTTTTTGAAAAAAAAAAAAAAAAACACCTCCAGTAAAAAATAGAGCATTTTTTAGACTATGGGGAGAATATATTAAGACTGGTGTTTCTTAGAGCAAACCCCATTGACATAGAATTCATCTTTGGAATAACTGTGCATCAAAAATTGGGACATTTGTATGCCAGAAAACTGGTGTTGATAGAAGATACATATGCAGGTAGACAGCAAAGCGTGAGTTATTGCCAAAAGGCTTAATTTATTGTCACCAAGTTAAATGTTGTGATTTATTGTTAAAGCACTCACTTCTTCATGCACTGAGTGATCCTAAAGGCCATGTATGGCAGACTGTTTAAGTTACCAAGGTGATGGACTTTAGCCCACCCCCTAATCTGAGTCTTATCTGAGCAGAGCTAAAGGAAGGACGTGTACAAGAGAGTTCCTGCACTTCAGGCCCAAGTCCAGAGAACCTAGGAGACTACAACTGTCAGAGGAGCAACTACTACCAGAGTACACCATAAGGAAAAAGAGCATACTTTATAGAAGGGCCACAACCGTTCAGGCCATGCATGATAACATCAGTAAGGTATTCGCACATTTATGGCATGATACTTTACTGCTTTGGGAAAACCTCCCTGCCTATCTGTCTGTTTGTCTGCCTCCAGCACCCACCACACTTTGAGACTGACTAGCCATCCATGTCTTAGATCTGCACCCCCCACGCTGGGAATTGCAGAAGGAGCTAACAAGAACCTAATTGCATGCCTGTGGTCATTTTGGACAGACTGCAAAGTGTCCTTTAGAAAGGATGAGTCAGAGAGTACTACTACCTCCAATATTGTTACTGCCTATACGCCACTATTGGGAGAAAGACTATACTGTCATATACTTTGAAACCGTGTCTTTTGCTGATTTATGTACTTCTACTGCACCTTTCATTGATTCAGTAAATAAAGATTTTATTCATTACAACCATCAGGCCTGGTTATCTACGCCACCATCCATCTACTGGCCATGGCACCTGCGCTCCTGCCTTGCACCATGCCAATTGTTCGCCATCAAGGGTACTCCAACTACCACTAGGCAGGTACTCTAATACCAGGGAGTGCCCTAGGTAACACTAGTGTGGGAATAGCCACTGGGAACTGTGAGCACTACCACCCCTCTCAGGGCCACAAACACCACTGTGACCTTCCTAATCTGCAGCTCCTATAGTACACGCAGGGGTGCCCCACCAATGAGGCCAGGTGAGGCGATCGCCTCAGGCAGCACCAGGTAGGGGGAGAGAGGGGCAGGCGAAGGGCCATGGGCTGAAGGGAAGGGGTTGGGTCGAGAAATTGGCATTGCGGAGGGAGGGGCAGCAGAAAGTCTAGGTGCACCCATGAGTCGATGGCCTTTTGTCCTCATGGATTTTGGCACATATTCTGTGCTAAACTCCACATTTAATCTGCCTCTTTTTGATTTCAATGATGCAGATTTTTGCACTTGTGTTTTTTAAAACAGCGCGACAGCAAAGATGAAGCTACATAAAACTGCTGTCTGGGTGTAGTTTGCTGTATGAATTTAGCCTTTTGCAGTTTGCAGTTTTCATGTTCTTCTTGTTATACCTCCGGCATTAATTAAATGTTAAGAATGATCAACATTTAGCTATTTGTAGTCTATGATCTCAGACAAAAAATTTTTTTAACTTATCTTACACAAATATTGTTATGTAATGTACAGAACGGTCTTTGTTCTGGCTTTATATAAGTTAAAAAATCAATTCCAATGCTTTTAGTAATTGACTGTACATGGGAACAAGGTGACAATTCACAGTATTCAACTTGCCAACTATATGCACCATCTGTGCTCCTCTTGAAACTCGGGCAGCGCTGGACTGGATCCTGACACCATCCAGTGCAAAAACGTAGCCACCAAGGGTGGAAGAGGTAGCGGCTCGGGGCCCACTGGCAAGGTGCAGCCAACTCAGGGTGGACTGGTTGGATTAGAGACACTTCCAACTGTATTAGTGTCTACAGCAGGGATCAGCAACCTCCGGCACTGTCCTGAAACTACAACTCCCAGAGTGCTAAATTCACTTCTGTGGGAGTTAGAAGAACAGCCTAACGTAACGTGTTTGCATGCTGGGAGTTGTAGTTTCACAGCAGCTTGAGTGTTGAAGGTTGCTGATTCCTGGTCTACAGGATAGGTTGGTGAAAGGTAGGGTTGATGCTTGAAAAGTGAGGAGCCAAAGAGGTGAATGGAAGAAGTCATCATGGTGGTCTGGACCAGAATGAAAAGATGTGAAAAATGAAAGACTCCAACCTGTAAAACACATTTGTCAACTGTAAGTCATCGGATTTTCCGGCACTGTTGTATGCAGAGTGATTGTGTAAACCTAACTACCGCTATATGGTCACCGTATGAGGGTCATGCTGGTCTTTGTACGGTGTTTTTATACAGTAACAGTATGGTAATAATATTCAGTCAATATTTAGTGGTATTGTGTGGTGTCTCCCCTAGCTATGCTTCGGGACCTAGGAGAATCCATTTATGAGTCTGGTCTGGGGTCTGAAACAGTTTTCTTAGTCTGGTCTGGGGTCTTAACTAATTTAGAAGTCTGAATTCTCACTTTAGTTAGGGCTCTGATTTAAGATCTGAATTAATGTACTGGTGTAGTTTGTGGTCTCAATCTATTTAGGATTTTTGTCTGAGATGTAAAGTTTTATAGGGGTCTGGTCTCAAAAGCCATAGTTTAACTCTTCAAAAGCCATATCACCCAGTGAGAGGAAAGCCCAGCTTCTTTCCCTAGAACTTAAAGGGGTTTCCCAAGACTTTAATACTGATGACCTATCCTCTGGATAGGTCATCAGTATCGGATCGGTGCAGGTCTGACACCTGGGACCCCCGCTATTCAGCACTAGCAGTAGCCCCGCAGCCTCTCAGCTTTCACATTCTTCGGTCACGTGGCCTAGGCACAGCTCGGCCTCATAGAAGTGAATTGGGCTGAGCGCAATACCAAGCACAGCCACTATACTATGTACGGCGCTGTGCTTGGTGAGCTGAGAGAAGGCAGCAGCACTTACAGGAAGGTTGCTGCCTTCTCAAACAGCTGATCGCGGGGGCCCGGGTGTCAGACCCCACCGATCAGATAATGATGACCCATCCTGAGGAGTGGGGAAAGCTAGGAGCTCATGAATATTCAGGACTCATCATTATGGGCTGGAGCTGTTCAATACAATAATTTGGCAAAACGGCTGGGTCAATTAAAGAATGCCACCCAGCATTTTACTAAGGAGAACTGCCACTAGTGTATATTGCCCTTAATTAGGACACCATAATACTGGTGACACATTCCCTGGGTGCATTCACACGACTGTAAGTGTTTTGCGGTCCACAAATTGCGGATCCGCAAAACACGGATACCAGCTGTGTGCGTTCCGCATTTTGCGGACTGCACATGGCCGGCGCTATATAGAGATTTGCTATTCTTGTCCGCAACCGCAGAAAAGAATAGGACATGCTCCATTTTTTTGCTGGGCCGCAGAATGGAACAACGGTGTGCTGTCCGCATCTTTTGCGGCCCCATTGAATTGAATACGTCCGTACCTGTTCCTCAAAATTGCGGGACGGATACGGATCCATTTATACGGTCGTGTGAATGCTCCCTTAATCGTACAGCAGCTTAGACTACAATATACAGTATATTCTACCCTCCCCCCATCATTTTTAACATTAGCTCTGGTTTTTTTTTTTCTGTTCTCTTTCTGTGATGTGATTGGCACAAGAGAAGATCCACGCCAGCTGACATGGCGGGTGTGATATCACCTGCTTCACCGGGCTTTATCAGGGAGACGTACTGTGCGTCCGCTGCGCGGTTTTCTTCCTTTATGTTCACACAAAACTCCGATTATTTATGTCGAGTAATTCATTCTCAAACGAGCACAATATGTTCGGCCTTCTTTCTGTCAGCGATCCAGACACCTAGGAATGACGAGCCGTACACTGGAATATCTCATGAATTATTAACATGACCCAGAAAACATTATAATCAAATGACGCTATTTGTGCATATTTTATATGTCCTCTTTCTCCAGATATTGTATATATCCAGAAAAGTTAAAAAAATCCATGTCTCAGGAGATCTAAACAGTTGATGAGAAAAAGATAGATAGATATGAGATTAGATTAGATAGATAGATAGATAGATGCAGAGAATGAGATAGATACGTAGATAGATATTAGATAGATAGATAGATAGATAGATAGATAGATAGATAGATAGACATCCGGTCTGACAACCCGCACCCTCACTGACCAGTAGCTCTGGCACCAAGTTCCCGCTCAGACAGTTTTGTCCGTTTGGCAGTGGATGAGCGGCGGTCACCTGCTCTGTCCACTGCACAATGTGTCCAATGTGTCCGCACTCTGCAGAACAGCTGATCAGGAGATTTGTAGGGTGTCAGATCAGATAGGGATGGTCTATCCCAAGGGTAAGCCACCACTTGTCAAGGGTTAGAAAACCCCTTTAATCCTTACTATAACTTTCTAGTGATTCCTTCATCTGATGCATCAGATTGATCAGTAATTCTGATGCCCCTTTTTTATGGTGGTGTGGCCCACCCTTATCTATAGGTCTACTTTCCACCAATAGTATGTCCACCCCTGGATTTCTCCATAAGGATGTCTATTCTTCCATAAGCCACGGTATTCTCCTTTAAGTATTGGATTTTCTCACTAGGTTCACACCTGGGACCCGGCGACACGTTATTACCATCAAGAGGAAGACAAGAAAATCCATTCACATGAGTAACAACGTGTCTGATGTAGTTCCAAAGAGCTAGCCAGTCTTACGAGATTACAAGTGACAGCAACTATGAATTTCTATCCAATCAGGTCTGAATTCTCGCTTTTAAATTCGAAAGTAAATTATGAATGGTCATATTTTATTAATCAGCCTTTCTGAAAACACCCTCCATTAAAACGGCAAATGATCTCCTTGGAGATTGAATATTTAAGCCAAGAAAGCTTCTATCTCCATATGCGTTCCATAAGAAGAGCATGGCCTTGAAGACTCACGAGCCACATTTTACATAGAAACTTTTCAATGTGTTTAGTGCCCCAGAGGATATGCAGCTTTGGTGAGTAAAGTAGAGTCTAGCCCTTCCCGGAGGTCATTTGAGGCTTAAGATCTAAAAGACCATCATGGGTAACGAAGACCTCAAAGTAGCAACCATTTTGTCTCTACCATGCTTAGAGTGTCCAATGTGGTTGGTTGACCAATCTGCTGTTCATCTACATTTAATTTCTATTTTCATGGGTCCAGCACCCACTCCCGTATCCGACCTCACCATGTATGGAAGACCTAGGGTTCACCAGATCAGTATATACAATGACTTTCTGTTTTGGTTCGTAGGGTGGATTCCCAAGTGTGGAATGTCCCCTGCCCCCTAAGACATCTATATGCCCATATGGGAAGGTTTTGTCTTTATGAGACATCAGCTTTAGTATAATGATCCCCAGTGGTCCCACACACAATATAATGACCCCCAGTGGTCCCACACACAGTATAATGACCCCCAGTGGTGCCACACACAGTATAATGACCCCCAGTGCCCCCCATACAGTATAATGGCCCTCAGTGCCTCCTATACAGCATAATGACCCCCTGTGGCCTCCTCACAAAGTATAATAACCCCCTAGTGTCCCCCATACAGTATAATGACCCCCAGTGGTCCCACACACAGTATAATTACCCCCCCAGTGCCCCCCATATAGTATGATGACCCCCAGTGGCCAAATGGGGGTTATTATACTGTATGGAGGGGGCAATGGGGGTCATAGTGTATGGGGGCCACTGGGGGTCATTATATTGAATGGGGGACTGGGACACTCACACAGTATAATGACCCCCAGTGGCCCCCTCACACAGTATAATGACCCCCAGTGGCCCCCTCACACAGTATAATGACCCTGGCACCCTCACACAGTGTAATGACCCCCCCAGTGGCCTCCTCTCATACCTATCATTGCTGGTGCGCAGGGGAGTGGACGGTCCTTTCATTCACTAACACAGCTCATTTCCGGCGCTCCTTCTCTATACAAGGCCTGGAGTAGAGAAGGAGCACCGGAAAATGAGCTGTCTTAGTGAATGAAAGGACCACCGGCTCCCTGCGCTCCAGCAATGGAAGCACTCATAGCAAGCGGCTCGTCACTTCCCTGACAGCTGGCTCCCGGGGGGACTGCCCCCTCTTGGCACTCCACTATATGGGAATGGACTATTGCTGATGGGTTCGCCCATAGTTTATTACCATTGACCGCTGGAGGTTCCAGTATGGAAGCAGACAGCAAACATTTTATTGTTAAAGGGTTTTTCTGACATCCTCAGGTCAATATCAGATTGGCCGGGGGGGGGGGGGGGTCCAACTCTAGGCACCTCCACAGATCAACTGTTTGAAGAGGCCAGTGATGTCACTTTCATTGGTCACATAGTCCAGTCCCATTCAAGTGAATGGACCTGGGCTGCAAGCTTGAGCGCAATCCAATAGATGGTGCTGTGCTTCGTAAGCTGTGAGCAGACCTTGGTTCCGAGCATCAGACCCTGCCAATTAGATATTAATGAGGATAGGTCATCAGTATTAAACACTCAGACAACCCCTTTAACCTTCAGGAACCTTACTGGTATCTGAGGTCGGAGATGGATCATGGCTTTGAACCCCTGGGTCCATCTCTATTGTGGGCTTCATTACCTTCACAATTAGGCCTCTAGGGCGAGTCATAAGTGTAATGTTCATTAGGCTAATGATTTCTCTGTAATCATATTGTTCTTAGATGTAACTGTGGAGACTTCCACCTACAAAGGACTTCTTTCATTTTGCTTATTAATAACCAATTAAATTCACTTTTTAACTAGGTCATCTCAGGAAGACACATGGGTGGCATAATGAATATGTTACTTGCAGTGCCCTCGACAGGGACTTGATTGTTTTATTTAAAAGAGCGGAACAAGTCAATGAAGATGAAATATACATAGTCAAGTATATCGGAGAAGCATGTACCGGGGTCTAGTTATAGGGGGCACAGAGGTAGCAGCCACCTCTGGGTTCTGGTGCCCGAGGGTGCCTTAAAGCCCCACTGATACATGAGAACACAACAGTATTAAAATGGCACATAGTAGCTAGGGGGTCTTTAATGGATTCCTATTTGGGGTCTGGGAGTTGGAAATGTGGCCACCGTTGTATCATTGCTTAGCAATGCAGCCACTATTGTATCCAGTAGGCACCCCCGTATGAGCATATGACATAAGGGCAGTATACTGTATGTCAGGAACATAGCCCTTGCAATCATTATTGAATAGGAACCAAATTCTAAATTAGAAACTCCCCCATATTAATGGGGTTGTACCATGATATTAACTTTTCCCCTGCCTAAAGGATAGGGGTGTTACATTAGTGGTCCATGCCCACCGTTCCCTAGGCAGGCACAGGTGCCGCTCCACTCACCCTTTGCCTGTCCAGTGCTCTGGCAGTGGGCTTGGGCACCTGTGTTCTGTGTGTCTATTAGGGAAACTCTTTATTGAATCTCACCTCGTTCTGCAGCACTACAAGGGTTAAACCCTTCTTTGGCTCTGTGCAGCTCCTAGGCTGTTTCTAATGTGCCAATCAGCCTCTGCTATATATGCTGTGCTGTTTGTTTCATTCTTTGCCTCAGCAAAACGTTACCTACCTTACTAGATCCCGCAAAGGCGCGCTATTTCAGTTCATCTGAACATGTACCAACTACTGCCTGATTTCTGGATTCTGTCCCTCTTCCACCTGACCTGAACTGAGCCTAATCACCGTATTGACCCTTCACTGCCTGCCCTGATCTCGGTCCAGTTTCACATATTCACACAAACACTGCCTGCCCTGTCCTAACCCCTGCCTGCTGCAGTGAAGCCTGTTGGCTCCACTGCAGCAAAGTCCAGATCCCTGTATAGGGGTTTAAAGGATAAATGCAGGGGGAATGCCAGGATAACACCCAGGGGAGTAGCTATACAGGGTGCAGAGGCAGCAGTCGCTACCGGGCCCAGGAGCCTGAGGGGGCCCAAAGACCCTTATACCACATAAGAAGACACCGGTATTATAAAAAGTGCATGCAGCTCAAGTTACACCTGGCTGGAGTTAGTTCAAGAATATGGCATTGGGGAGGGTGCCATTTCAATGGAGCAGCAGGTAGAGGATATATGATACCACTCCATTCATTCTCTTTGGGGCTGCCAAGAACGGTGCTCGGCAAGCTCTAGCAGTTCCATATAGATTGAATGGAGTGCTAGTGCGCACGCTCTACCTGCCACTTCACTCTTTCTGGCACATGGAATCCCCATTTTTGTGAGCTTTGGAAGTCCATGTAGTTGAACCTCCACGCCATTAATAACTCTCCTCCGATGGAAAAAGAGGGCCTGGCACTGAACTACTTTCCCTATTTCATGACTAGTGTTTTCCTCTGGCTGCCACTAGAGGGAGCTCATTACATAAAGATATTTAGAACTCCAAGTGAGCTCAGTGCTAGCTATATAACCAAATATACTTTGAGCTCCCCCTACTGGTGGCTGCAGGTAGATCAAATTTTAATCATTGAATTCCAGGGAAGCAGAGGAATTTAAAGTCTGTAAAAAAGCAATAAAGATACCGTAGATTAAATTATAGTGGATATTAGTTTTTATTATATCTGCTTAGGACCCAACCCACTAGTATCCATGCTGTAAAATGTTAATTCACGAAGAGCGCATAATATTATTGTAATGTAAGAAAGAAATCATCTCACACTTCCTTTATGCTGGAACAGGTCAATGGCCTCTCCTCTGCCTGCATGGGTGATATTCTTAAAATTCTATTTTATGTGTCTATTTCTACAGGAATAAACAGTTAATCTCCTCGTTCTGTATCATTCTGGCAGACAGAGTGAAATAGGTCTGCCGGCAAATATAACGAGCTCCACGGGGCTTGACGAGAAAGGACAATAAAGAAATACGGGTGGTGGTCACCTGTGGCTCTCAGCTGGTACTAGAACGTGGCATCCTAATATACGATGCAGAGATCTGCAGCTTTTATAACATTTCACAGCTTAAACCTAATCCATAAAAAGCTTGCATGACTTTGCTTTGCCCATTTAGTACCGATTCTGTCTTATGTTTTCATCTCCAATCCCCACCAAAGCTCAAATGCTGAAGGCTCCTGTTTTGACTATGACATGTTTGGGGATACCTCCCTGCCCCGCCATACAAGACGCTAGGCCGCAGGTACTTCAGGTCTGTAGCCTACAAGTTGACAGAAGGGATTGTCCCAGGTCAGAAATTGATGCCATATCGCTAAGATATGCCATGAATGTCCCACCTCTGCGACCTGCTCCTGTCTGTAGCGGTCACCTCTCCATTCACCACTATGGGTGGCTATGGGTAAATGGAGGGTGGCCGCACTTGCACTGGGTGCTCGCTTTCTTTTTGGGGGCTACATTCTGGAGAAGTGGAACCGGCACCTACCAGACATCACTAGGATATGCCATTAGTTTCTGAAAGAGAATATCCCTTTAAGGCAGGTTGGGGTGATAGAGTGATGGTCTGACAGCAGCCATACCACAGGCTGGAAGAGACCTTCTACTTGAGCAGCTCTGTTCATCATGTAAATGGGGTTAGGTTAGTATTCAATTAATCAATTAGGGTCTTTTTCAAGAACGAGCACTTTTACAATGTGGAGACATTAAGGCCTCTTTCACACAAAGGTTTATTTTGCGAGTGTACAGGCTGTTTTTTGCGTTTCGTATACGGAACCATTCATTTTAATGGGTCCGCAAAAAACCTGAAGGTACTCCTTATGCATTCCGTTTCCTTATTTCCGTTCCCTCAAAAGATAGTCTGCATCGCGGACAAGGATAGTACTGTTCTATTAGAGGCCAGATGTTCTGTTCCACAAAAAACGGAATGCACACGGATGTCAGCCATTTTTTTTGCGGATCCGTTTTTTGCGCACCGCAAAACCATACGGTCATGTGAAAGAGGCCTAGGGCAGCACTTTGACTCTGTGAGGGCACCATATTATTTTGTTGGGGAGCACTATTACTGTGTGGGGCCTGACATCTCAGCGGAAAACTCTGCAGAGGCAAGCCATGGCTGGAAGAACTCATCATGATGGTTTGGGTCAGATGGAGAAGAAATGGGAAACATGACCATTCTAATCACAGAAGGCATCAAAACCTTTTCCTTTAATCTGTCTATAAATGGGTCTAAATAAATACAATTTTTAAAAGGTTTGACACCTTTTTGGATGACTTTGGTTATTACTGATTTGCTCTGTAGTTGCTTACCTCATGTATTCCTTCCCCATGCTTTTTTTTTTCAATTTGGACTCTCTTACACCCATTCACACCATGTAACCCAATCCCTCTGGTTTGTTTCCATCCTGTATGTAGCACTTCCTGTTACTGTATCCATCCAAACCCATGATGCACTTCTCCAGCTCCAGCACCGCCCCTAACAACAGCTAGTTTATAGCTCCTCCCACCCAGCCTGGTACATAGACACTCCCTTATCACCGCCCCTAACAACGTACCGCTAGTTTATAGCTCCTCCCGCCCAGCTAGTTTATAGCTCCTCCCACCCAGCTAGTTACATAGACACTCCCAGGGGCGTAGCTATAGGGGGTGCGGAGGTAGCAGTCGCTACCGGGCCCAGGAGCCTGAAGGGGCCCAAAGACACTTGTGCCGCATAAGAAGACACACAAAGCACTGAGGGAAGGGGGGCCCAAGCTGAACTCTTGCACCAGGGCCCATGAGCCGTTATCTATGCCCCTGGACACTCCCCTATAATGGCCCCGCCCATGGACATAACATCACAGGGAATAAGAAACAGCTGCATGGACATAGTCATGTGACCACAGCCCAAATCGGGAGATGGGAGCAAGAAAGGTAAAAGAAATACATTACAAAATGACCGCTACCTTCATAAATTTGTATTTTAAAGGGTAGCCCATTCATAAAACCTTTGCCCTAGATCCATTAATGTGTTACAGCATCCCTGCCTCACATAAATCCTCGTCCCCAGTAAGGTTTGCATCGGTCACACATACACATTTCATAGACCAACTGTATAGGAAGCCCGTAAGTTTATGGAGTGCGGGAGGAAACTAGAGAACCCATAGGAAACCTGTGAAAAAACAGGGAGAACATATAAAGCGTCATGCAAACGTTGACCTATGTAAAAATTAAAACAGGTTAAACAAACAATTTTCATCCAAAATAACTAAAGAGAAAAAAAAGATGCCTTTCTATCACACAAAGGAACACATTATTATTATCTATCGGCCTGGAGATTGACTTCAAAGACCATTTTTTAAACTGTACTTGGATTTCCGAATAGATCCAGTGAGAATCGGAGGTGATGGTAGGAGTGAGACATGATGTTATTTTATGAGCCTCACCTGAATGCACCCCTATCTAGACTTTATGTTTGGGTTGGAGATTGTAATGTACAGAGATATAAGTAAGAGCGATCTTCTGCCGACATCATCATTAAGCAGGATGATAAAAGTCCTCCATAAATGACAGCAGGCTTGTTATCCTTTCATCTGTCTCATATCGCTGTAGACCATTTGTCATTCTTAGGCCTGTCCTGTGGCGGGCCCTGCAGATAGGCCTCATATATTTCCCTTATAAGATACTTCCAGCTTATTACACTCTCCTACTCCTGCAATGACGTCCGTACTTCATTAATTTTTTTTCTTTCCTCAATGCATAAGATAATAAGACTCGGCCTAGACGTCATTTATTTCCTGCTTTTCACAATCGCCATCTGTTCTAATACCTCGTCTGTCATGAGCATCATTACATCTGCTTAAGAGCCCCACTGATATCTCAGACTAAGGCTCGGGCACTATATAAAACATAATAGAATGATTCAGCGCTATATTACAGAGTTTTCCGAGTTGTTCTTCAAAGGGATGTTCACTTTGGACAATGCTTTCTTATTAGAAGAGTGCTGGATGACACGGTGACCCATTGTTGGAACCTTCAGAGATCAGTTGTGATCTGTGAGGGAACCTGATCCTAAGTGTTCAGTAACCTACAGCTCCTCCAAAGATGAAATGAAGCATTACACAGTTCCTATTAAAATACGTTGTCTATGTTATACATGGGTGTGCCAGGTCCTCCAGAAAGAGGAACACCCTTTGAAGCTGTTTTCCACTGTAGTTAGTATTATGGAGAGGTCCCTCTCACATGTCCCACAACAATTAGCCAACCATAGACTGGTCTACTGCTGTGATCAGCAATGTAATCTGTGAGGGAACCTGGCAGTAAGTGTTCAGTAGCCTACAGCACCTCCGCAGGTGAAATGAAGCATTACACAATTCCTATTGAAATGAGTTGTCTATGTCATGGGTGGGCCAGGTCCTCCAGCAAGAGGTACACCCTTTGAAGAAGCTATTTGCTGTAGTTAATTTTATGGAGGACCCTCTCATATGTCCCTCCAACAATTAGCCAACCACGGGGTGACCTGCTGCTGGGACCCTCAGCAATGTGCTCTTATCTGTGATGGCACATCTGTACGTAAAATTAAGCATTACACTATTCCCACTGAAATCAGTTGTCTGTGTCATGAATGGGTGTGTCAGGACCTCCACAAGAGGGGCACCCTTTGAAGCTGCTCTCCGCTGTAGTTAATTTTACGGAAGTCCCTCTCACGTGTTCCACAACATGTAGCCAACCATAGAGTGACCTGCTGCAAGGACCCTCAGCAATCGCTTGTCATCTGTGATGGCACCTCTGCTGGTGAAATTAAGCACTACACAATTCCCACTGAAATCATTTGTCTCTGTCATGCATGGGTGTGCCAGGTCTTCCTGAAAGAGGGACTCCCTTTCGAAGCTGCTCTCCGCTGTAGTTAATTTTATGGAAATCCCTCTCATATGTCCTACAACAGGGTAACCTGCTACTGGGACCCTCAGCAATCTGTTGTCATCTGCGACAGCACCTCCGCAGGTGAAATTAAGCATTACACAATTCCCACTGAAATTAGTGGTCTACGTCAGGGATGCTCAACCTGCGGCCCTCCAGTTGTTGCAAAACTACAACTGCCAGCATGCCCTAATAGCTGTAGGATGTCCAGACATACTGGTGTAGTTTTGCATCAGCTGGAGGGCTGCAGGTTGGGCTTCCCTGGTCTGTCATCCATAAGTGTGCCAGTTTCTCCAGAAAGAGGGACACCCTTTGAGGCTGTTCTCCACTGTAGTTAATTTTATGGAAGTCCCTCTCACATGTCCCACAACAATTAGCCAACCACAGGGTGACCGGCTGCTGGGGCCCTCAGCAATCTGCTGTCATCGGTGAGGGAACCTGGCAGCAAGTGCTCAGTTGCCTACAGCACCTCCGCAGGTGAAATGAGGCATTGCACAATTCTCTGTGAAATTAGTTGTCTGTCTATTTCATGCATAGGTGTGCCAGGTCCTCCAGAAAGAGGGACAGGTCCTTTTAAGCTGCCCTTTTTTAATGGAGGTGCTGAACAAAGGGGCACCACTTTATTAGCTGAGAATGCTCTAGCAATGTGTAAAGCATCAGTAGGCTTGAACTGAGTCCTTAAAGGCGATTGTCTAGTTTTGACAACGGCTTTTTGTTTCAAGGGTCTCCTAAAAATATTCCGACCACAAGGTCACCTGCTGCTGGGACCCTCAATGATCAGCTGTAGTCTATAGGGGAGATTGGCTCCTGTGTTCTATTCTATTTTAGCGCCACCACAGGAGAAATAAAATATTACACGAAGGCCATAAAAATCGGTGGTCTGTCGGTGTAATGGACGGACCACCTGGCCAAATAATGGAGGCTATGAATGGGGGATTACCCTCTGTTTACTGGGAATAGTCCTAACAGGGTAGTTGAGATTGGGTTTACAAGATCAGACAATCCCTTTTTTGTAAAACCAAAATAATTCCGTCCATTGTCGATGGCGGTGTTTTAAGCCATCACATTTGATTAATTTTATTTTCTTTTGCTAATTATGGAATTTAATTATCATGAGATTAATTGTATTAAAAAAAAAATTTCATTCAGTATTCATAACCGACTACCTTAATGCTAATTTCATTCTATGCATCGAATAATACATTTTTTGTGATAAATCTGGGTCAAGAGGAAATTTAGCCAGAATATTAATGGACTATTGAAACCAATCCCTGCCAGCTATGCCCCTGGGCGGGTGGTTATAGTTCTAGAAATATAGGCTTTTTCATTTTGCAGGTACAATATTTTGCAGTGTGCCTACTACTTTCCACTTCATCCACCTTAAATGGCCCTTTTTATCTGGAAAATTGCTATTGGCTGCTTATCTCTCCTGTAGCGGCCACTACTGGGTAGACGTGGTATTGCATGTGGTCATTTAAAGGGGTATTTCAGTTATTACAAGTTATAACTATCAGATCAGTGGGGATCCTGACTCATACGACTGGGAACCCCACTAATCATGAGAATGGGGGCCCCATATCTTGTAGAGTGGTATGTCAGAAATGCGCTGGAGATGGAGTGCTGTTTCCGGCGGTCCCAGATTGGAGCGGCGGCACGCATTTCTGACCAGCTACTCCGTCCATTTCAGAGGGGCCCCCAAGAAAGGGGTTGTTGAGACTTAAAGACGTTTTCCAAGACTTTTTGACTGATCACCTATCCTTTGGATATGTCATCAGTATGTGACTGGTGGGGGTCCACCGCCGATCAGCTGTTTGAGAAGGCACTTGCAGCTTTCCCTAGGCCATGTGATGTTACGTTCATCGGTCACATGACCTAGGCGCAGCTCAGCCCCATAGATATGAACGGGGCTGAGCTGTAATACCAAGCACGGCCACTATACAATGGACGGCGCTGTGCTTGGTGAGCAGGGAGAAGGTCGCCTTCTCAAACAGCTGATCAGCAGAGGTCCTGGATGTCAGACCCCCACCGATCAGATACTGATGAACTATCACTGGTCGTTTCCACAACATGAAGCAGTGACACACATTCCCCATTACAGTGGGTAAGACTGGCTTCTAAACGCACTGTATTATTGGTATCCTAACTGGGTTTATATCCTGAGGGTAATTAACAAAATAAGACCCCTTACATTGGGTTCCGTATAGTTTATGAGAGCATTTCTGATTTATATTTGTGTTCTGTGTTTTGTTTTTTTACTAGGGCGCTCCCCGCTTTTTTATGCGGTATACTAATAAAAGATAGGTTTAGCATACCCTTATTTTTGGATTTTTTTGCCACTAATTACACATTGTATAATTGCATACATGCAATTTTCTTTCCGTGTCCGTTCCGTTTTTGTTTTTTTTTGCGTATACGGATCCATTAATTTCAATGGGTCCGCAAAAAAACGGAGGTTGTTCCGTTTGCATTTTATTTCCGTATGTCCACTTGTCCGTTCCGCAAAAAAATAGAACATGTCCGCATAACGGACAAGGATAGGACTGTTCTATTGGGGGCCATCTGTTTCGTTCTGCAAACTATGGAACGATCTGTATTTTTTGCGGATCCGTGTTTTGCGAACCGCAAAATACACACGGTCGTGTGCATGAGCTCTTAGGTTGGGGCTACACAGCAACTTTGGACAGCCCATTCATCTTGCAAGTTGCAACCAAATATTGCAATGTAGCACATTCTGCGCTGCAAGTAACTACACTCAGTAGGCTCGCTTTGCAAATGTGACCCTTCCTGGTTCAATTTCTTGTGACTGTCGGATTCTGGTTGCAGCAACTTGCAGGTCACATCACAACCCTATTCACTTTCATTACTCGTGATCTAAACAGCGCTACACTGCGACATTTGGTTGCAAGACAAGTGTAGCCACAGACAGTTGGATACATTTGCAATAAAAGTCAGATTAGGGAATTCTACAATAAATTGCATTTTTTTCTCCGTCCATCGATACTGAAACCTCCTCTAACCAGTGTTCCTAAGGATAAGCACATAATTACCCTGAACTTTTCTAATCATGAATTTAAATATTCATTTGCTTGGGGAAAGCAAAGTGTGTCTGGACTAGCAGATTGCTGGTTATATAAAGCTAACATTTGCAGGAAAAAACGTGCAAAGCATTTTTCAGAGTCTTGCATGTGTGTCCTTAATCTCACATCAGCCTCCTGACTACTGCCCCATATAACGCATCCTCCGAGGATGAATAATACATGGCTGCAAGAACATGTGTAACGCTGCTCTACATTCATGAACTATGAGCCAGACATTTACACTTTCCTCCATATAGAAGCCAGAACTGAAAATATATAGAAATAGAATAATATAAATAAGATATAAAGTATATTCTTCCAAAAATGTCATATAACTCATAATCTGCTGATATTTATTACTATTCACCACAATCTATTCTGTTTGTGTCAGGGGGCGACTGATTGGTTTAGGTCAGGGATGGGCAAACTGCGGCTCTCCAGCTGTTGTAAAACTACAACTCCCACCATGCCCTGCTCTAGGCTGATAGCTGTAGCCAGACTGGGCATGCTGGGAGTTGTAGTTTTGCAACAGCTGGGGAGCCGCAGTTTGCCCTGGCTTAGGCTACTTACCAATCAGCACTTTTCCTTTTTTGCTATTGAGATCTCTCATAGGATCTCAAAAGCGGAAGAAAACACTTCAGTTTTGTCCCCATTCATTTTTAATGGGGACAAAACTGAACGGAACGGAGTGCTCCAGAATGCATTCCATTTTGTTGCGTTCCCGTGACGCACACAAAAGCGCTGCAAGCAGCGTTTTTGAGTGCATCATGGCATACTGAATAAGTCACGAAAAAAAACGGATCCGGCGACCATTGACTTACAATAGATTTAGTGACGCTTCGGTCTGGTTGTATATTATGGGATATAATACAACCGGATCCATTCTGAACGGATGCAGATGGTTGTATTATATTCCAGATGCGTTTTTGCTGAACCCATGACGGATCCAGCAAAA
Source organism: Bufotes viridis (assembly GCA_033119425.1). NCBI lineage: Eukaryota > Metazoa > Chordata > Amphibia > Anura > Bufonidae > Bufotes > Bufotes viridis. The sequence goes on along the minus strand of CM065598.1, from coordinate 21,111,433 downwards.
ACGCAGATGTGAAAGTAGCCTTAGGGACATTGCAGTGAGCCCCTAATGAGATGATGCAGAGGATGGGAGTAGTAGTGGTCTTGATGAGGTGGTGTGCCACAGTGTACTCCCTCAGGCCGTTGGTCCCTGGAGATCGGTGCAGTGGAAAGATAGTTTAAAGAATCAGGCCAGAAGTGAAAGAATAAAGATCTCTTTACTCAATGCAAAATATAACTTGTGCAGCAGTAGTTGGTACAATGCAATTTCTGTCCCCAGATGATGACGTACGGTGGCTGGCAAAGTGGCAATGAAGGACACTTCAGATAGGTTATCTTGCAAATGTATCTCCCCTGCACTTCTGGCTAACAGCTGCGAGCTTCCACCTGGTGATATAGGTGTGCACTGTGTAACGCAGGATGCTATCTAGGTGATGGGTGTCTGAATCGTATTCCCTCATCTGCAGCAGGGTCTGTAAAGCTGAGGCCTGCTGGTCACCCTGTTGACTACCAATGCTGTAGATTTTTGGAAAGCGGTATCTTTTAAGGCTTACTGGTGTTCTTGCAGTCTCTCTGGAGTAGTGGTCTCACAGTAGAATAGACTTAAGACTGTTCCCTAAGGCAATTGGACATGCTTTCTTTATCCTCACTGTCCTAGCTAGAACTCCCCCTCCTGGCAGGAAGCAGGACCAGCCTACTCCTACCAAGAGGGGGGTAACAAGGTGGTTAACCCTATCCCCGCCAACCTTATCATCCATATTCCATCTGTGTGTGGTATTGCATCTCATTCAATTTATGGGGACTAAGCTGCAATACCAGGAACAGACTCATGATGAGAGGGGCACTGTTTCTAAAAGCAGCCATGTTTTTTCTGATTTCGTAAAACTCCAAAGACCCCGTCCCAGGATTAAAACTGACCATGTGATTGAAACCGTCCACACGGTTCCATTTTTTGCAATAGGCAAGCAAAGTAGCTATCTTCCAGGAGGAAGGAAAACTGTCTCTCTAAAGGCACCATCGAGTAGCCTTCCTATCAGTTTGTCTTGCATCCTCAGTCATGTTGCAAGGCCTGTGAAACGGTCAACGGACACTGACTTATCGGTAAGCTACCGCCAATAGGTGACACTAGAGAGACTATTTTCCTTTTTACTGGGGATCTAATTTGCATATATTTTTCCCAGGATGCACTGCCTGGCCTATAAGACTCCCTATGATGACTTGGAGGTCTCCACAAGGGGAGCCATTACCTCCACAGACCATTGCAATAAGCAGAAAGTCATATAATTGGGGTCACCACAATGTTGAAAATTGGGGAACTGAAATAATAATAATCTATTATTGACGCACTTCTCGCAATAAGCCATTGCCCAAAGCGGAGAACCCCTTATTAAAAACCACCAAAAGCATAGCGCTGTGGAATAGGTAGTTGCTATGAAAGCAAGGAGAAAAAGAAACACAACATCGGCCATGATTAATGACAAGGGGTGACCATTGAGAGCATCATTGCTTAAAAATACCAGAGGCTGAAAAATACACAAGGGGTAAGAGAAGAAAATCCTACTTGTTAAACCCTACCATGCGTAGAGGATCGATTCTTGCTGATGGCCGAGCAGGACGACTATCTCAGCGCCCATGCTGCGCCATTGACAAGCCGCGCTAATGAAGTTACAAAATAACAAGGCAGATCCACCGTGCAATCCGATAAACTCCTGCAAGCCTCTCCATCTGCTCGTTAAACACCTCTCCTGGTGCACAATGACAAATTGCTTATTGATTTACATTTTTAATTGACGGTATGGAAACATCAGACGTACATATGGAACGGCACAAGAGTGCAGAGACAGTTACCTATATCGCCCTGGTGTGACTACCCCATCACATTGCCCCAAATAATGAGGCCCATCTCAATCCTTGATGGCATATCCCTAGGAGACACCATCAATGTCAGATAGCTGCAGGTCCCACCTCTGGGATCCACTCCTATCTATAGAAAGGAGAGCACTCTGCGCAAGAGTGGCTTGCTCTTCATTTATTGTTAGCAGTTCGGAAAATAACCAAGCGAGGCTGTTTTCAGAAGTCCCATGGAGGTGAATGGAGAGGACACAGCGCAAGCGCAGCCATTGCTCCATTCACCGCTATGGAAGTGCTGGTGCTTGCCTATTTTTGGAACTTCTAATGTGTGTGACTGCTCTCCATTCATTTCAAGGGCACTGTTCTCAAGGTAGGAACGGTCCTAGACATGGGAACCGTTTCTACCTGGCATCTCCTGGTTAGTCACCATCAGTGTATCAGAGGGGCCAACCCCTTTAAAGGGATGGTCTGGGTTGGAAAACCCATTGTCTAATACCCTATTAGGGAATTCTGAGTTAATAGAATGGGGTCCCTCATTTAGGGCTTCCATGGACAAACTGGAGTCAAAGACCCAACACTTTCTTGTATTACATGGTCATTCCAATTCGGCATCTTGTAATGCAGTGTTTCCCATCCAGGGTTCCCAAGAATCTTGAATGCTATGTATACTTTCTGAGGCAATTTTTGTTTATTATGATTGCATTTTACTAGTTTTTGGCTAAAAAACATAGTTTCAATTGTCCTTTATTAAAAATATTTAGCCATTCTGTCACAAAGGGTTAACTGTTTTTCTAACTGTGCGACTGGTTCACTTTGTGCCTAAACCTTATCTCTAAACGACTGAGAGGTCATAAACACTTGTTTAAGCCACATTCTTATCAGAACTGAGCTATATTGGGTGTTTAGAATGTCAGAGAGCAGAGATAAGGAGCCCATCAGCTCCCCAACTGAAGGAAAAGAGAGACAATCCACAGGCAGCTACTGCAGCATCTCAGCTCCGTACACAAAATAGGATTCCATATTTTAAATAAAGAGTAATTGAAAAAAATTATGTTAGCTCAAAATAAGTACGATTCAATAATAAATAAATAAAAATTGCAAGAGAGATCTGATCAGGGACTCTTCAGTACACAGCATTTAATCATATCTGAGCCGAATTCTGGCACTGGACAAGAATAACTGAATGCCATATCTGCCCCTACGCTAAGCTTTTTTTAAGGGAAGGAATGGCAGTAGGAGTGGGAACATTTTTCAGGGGATCCCCTGCAGTAATAAGCTTGGGAATCAGTATTGTAATTCTTCATTTCCCCTGCAGAGGCGCTGTAGGAGAACTGAATAGTTGCTCTAAGCATGGCATCCTCGTGCTTTCCATATTTCTTGCAAACCCAATCACTTCAGTGAATGAGTCTTGCTTGCAAATCGGAGCTGGATGGTGCCTGCTGTGACATTGTTGGCACAGACCTATGATTCATGCGGAAAATCGCTTGTGTGAATTGAGCCATTATCTTTAATAGGTCACTCTTCAGTCCAGGTGTTCTTTGTTCTACATTCGGCAGCGCCCAGACGTGAATCCAAAGCCGTCCAGTGCCCCATTGACCCTATATTTTCATGCCAACAACACGGACATATATCACGTTTTCATAGAATAGGAGATTTATTTTGAAGGCTAATTCTATCCTGATGCTCTCCTGAAAACCAAGTGTAGAAAGAGCGAACACCCCAGGGACCGCCCGCACTGCTGTCCACCATAAGCCACGTCCTTACCACAGAGTGGTTGTCTTCTCCACACACGGGCTGGAGACATGTTTTCTTTCTAATAAGCAGGCCCTGTATTCTAAGGTCTCAGGGAATGAGTGCCAAAAGGGTCTGCTTAATTAATAAGACATTCCTTGAGGAAAGTGCTACCCGCTTTGATAATCACTTTAAATTAAAAGTGTCAACTGAGAAAGAGCTCAGCTTCAGGGACAGCGACCTTCAAGTGTTCAATTTCCCTGCAGCACCTCCGCTGGAGAAAGGGGGTATTACACTGTTTTCACTGCAGATAGTAGCAGACTTAGGGTACTTTCACACTAGCGTTAGTGTGATCCGGCAGGCAGTTCCGTTGTCAGAGCTGCCAGACGGATCCGCCATTCAGTGTGACAACTGACAGCATTTGTAGACGGATCCAGGTACGGATCCATCTACAAATGCATTGCAAGAACGGATCCGTCTCTCCGCTTGTCATGCGGATGGATGGATCCGTCTTGCACTCTTTTTCACAGTTTTTCCGGTCTGCGCATGCAAGATTCGTCCTTCAGTTGTTTTGCACTAATGCAAGTCAATGTAAATTAATGCCGACTCCGGCATTCCAGCGACTGATCAGGCATTTTGGACGGACATAATATAGCAGCATGCTGCGGTATTATGTCCGGCCAAAACGCCTGACAGTGACTGAACAGAAGGCATACTGATGCAAACTGAACAGATTTTTATCCATTCAGATTGCATGGGGATATGCCTGATCAGTTCTTTTCCGGCATAGAGCCCCTTTTGACGGAACTCTATGCCGGAAAAGAATAACGCAAGTGTGAAAGTACCCTAAGGCTACATGCACACGACAGTTGTTTTCGGCTTCCTTCTCAGTTTTTTTGCAGATAGGACAGGAACCCATTCATTTTAATGGGTCAGCAAAAAAATGCTGACAGGTCATCCGTTTGTGTTCCGTGTCCGTTGTCCGTGTTTCCCTTCAGAAAAAAAAAGTAGTGCATGTCCTACTTTTTTCTCATTTGCGGACGAGGATAGGCATTTATTACAAGGGATCTGTGAAAACAAAGGAATTCTCCCAAAAAAACTGATGGACCATCAGTTTTTTTGGCGGATCTCGATTTACGGACAGCAAAAAAAAACTGTTGTGTGCATGTAGCCTTACAGGAATAAGAAAAAGTTTCCAAACATATACACCGATGAACATGACTCATTTGGTCATAATAACAATAACCCTGGGTTCAGACCTGAGCATTCTTGAAACGCGCGTTTTTGCAAATAGGTAACGCGCGTTCGTACGTGCGTTCTTGTGATTGACTACTGTGGTGTCAATCACAAAACGCGCGACAAACGCCCCAAAAAAAGCTCAAGTACTTGTTTATGCGTCGGGCGTTTTACAGCGCGTTCGAACGCGCTGTAAAACGCTCAAGTCAGAACCAGGGCCATAGGAAAGCATTGGTTTTCATGTGTTGAGCGTTTTACAGCGCGTTTGTAAAAGTAACAATAAGCATGGGCGTAGCTATAGGGGTTGCAGAGGTAGCAGTCGCTACCGGGCCGAGGAGCCTGAGGGGGCCCAAAGACCCTTGTGCCACATAAGAAGTCACACAAATCACTGAAGAAAGGGGGCCCAAGCTGAACTCTTGTACCAGGGCCCATGAGCTAAAATACAAGGTATGCTATCACAAAGAGGTCGTTACTGGTGTGACATGCCCCGGTATCGGCAGTACAATCCGGCTATAAAATGTAAAGACATAGTCTAACTCAAAAAGATACAATGTAGATAATGCGCACCTATGTAATGGTGCAAGGGACCATTGGGTAACGCCATCCCAGTCCCGCAGGTCCTGCTTCTATTTTGGTGAGTCCCTTGCACCATTACATAGGTGCGCATTATCTACATTGTATCTTTTTGAGTTAGACTATGTCTTTACATTTTATAGTCGGATTGTACTGCCGATACGGGGCATGTCACACCAGTAACGGCCTCTTTGTGATAGCATACCCTGTATTTTTGGCATTTTCCGCAATACTTTTCTCTCTCTCTTTACAGGTGCTTTTGGCACTCACCATATGTAGCATGTACTAATATAATGTCATTTGTTATGTGCACAGAAACGATCATATATCATGTTCATGCATTTTTCTGACTCCATGCATTTGAGTCAGTGACCTGTGTCACTGGGATGGTGTTTTTCTGCTCCCTATCCCCCTTTTTTAAGGAATATATATTTATTATGTGATTTATGTCAATAAAGTGATTATTCTTTCATACTTGGAAGTGTATGAGCTCTAGTTTTTTCAGTTTTTTGTTTCATTAGCGAGCTTTTCCTGTTACTGATATATTGAGTGCCTGTGTATATGCCACACTATAAGGCTAAATGCACACGACAGTTGTTTTTCTCGGCTTCCGTTTCAGTTTTTTTTGCGGATAGGACAGGAACCCATTCATTTGAATGGGTCAGCAAAAAAATGCGTTTGTGTTCCGTGTCTGTTGTCCGTGTTTCCCTTCAGCAAAAAAAGTAGTGCATGTCCTACTTTTTTCTCATTTGCGGACGAGGATAGGCATTTATTACAGGGGATCTGTGAAAACAAAGGAATCCTCCAAAAAAAACTGATGGACCATCAGTTTTTTTTGCTGATCCCTATTTGCGGACAGCAAAAAAACACTGTCGTGTGCATATAGCCTTATAGTGAGCACTTATTGGGATAAGACACTCAAGGTCGATCTTTGCTATCTTTTATCTGAGTCTAGAGTTATCAGAGGAAGAGAGATGAAGCCCTATGTACTCCATTCCTCACAGGACTAGACCAAAGGTCCAGCGAATCACCTTCTCGGAGGATCGTCTACTGACAGAAAGACTTTTCTAGACGATTTCTACAGCCCCCCCAGAAAGAGAGATAAAGGAAAGAACCAAGAAGGCCCTGAATCTGCATGGCCGAACAAATCCATAGATGTTACTGCTGTGTGAGGAACGTTGCTGAGATGCCCTTCACACTGGGACACGACTTGGCCAGTCGTATTTTTAACCCAGTACTCCCCAGTTGGAAATTACAGCCAGCATTGCAAGTCGGAGCTTCTAACAGTAGATCCAGCTGATGGCAGTTGAAGGATGGAACTGAGCATGTGCGTCCTCCTCAGTGAGGTGGACTGAGGAATAAGGGAAAGATCAAATAGAAGGTGGCGCTGTACTGATATTTATTTATTTTTTTTAAATAATGACATGAATTTACAAGAGTATTCAGATCCATGTGCTTGTTTGAAAAATGCTGAATGTTTTCTGTGGGATAGCTCCTTTAAGGATGGTATAATACAGACCAAAATGTCTCCTGCCTAACCATTGCTTCTTCTAGAGTCCCACTAAAAACCGTCCTGATGTGCTTCAATGCACTTTGGTTCATCAGGAGACAAAAAAAATAGTATTAGTGATAATGAAATAAAAAGATATATAAAAAAGTGTTCTTGGTAAGTGGATCCAGCATGGGTCCCATTCGTCATACAGAAGGGAGGCATTGCTTTTCTTTTTGTGCCATTTGGTTCCCATAGCATACGTGTAGCACCGAGGTTAACCTGGACATGCTGAACGCGCAGTGTGAACATAGCCTTAGGAGGCTAGGAGTACTCTTCAGATAATTAGCAATGGCATTTTTTGTCACTTGCTAATTATTAATGGGCAATATTAACACAAAACCTCTACAATATATGAGATGATAGTGGGGCAGAGCTATAGAAAGCAGCATTGAAACCTGGGCTTTGGTGCTTGAAGAGACCCGTGGATCCCTCTGGCACCTAAGGAGACACCAGTATTGGGGGGGGGCACTGTTACAGATTTTGCATAGGGGCCAGCAGCTTTAGGTTATACCCTAAGATGATAGCATGGCTGAAATGTTAAAATACAGCGCTGAAAAAGTTACTTATTCACCAGCATTAATCCAGATCACCAGGAAACTTTAGATTTCAATTTCTTCATAATACAGTAGTTACACTTACAACTATTATGCCTTTTTGCCTGTAATGAAACATGTGAAACTTATATAAGGCATCTTATTAAGTACACAAAGTTATGTTGCTCCGGATGCACTGGCATTATTGTTCTTGTAATTTTCCCAGCTCCTCTTTAATATTTTAGTTTGCCCTAGTTTTCATTCCTTGAAGCTCTCCAGGGAAATGTTAGGTATTAGTTGGAATTGGCTGCCACCTGCTGGTGGCACAAGAAATGGCATGTAGAGTGTACAGCAAAACCTCTCCCAAAAGACCACCTCATTGAGACCAGCTCTTTATCCACACCAGATTCCCTGTGGCTGATTTTCACCTCCAACATATATTATGCAAACTGTCATCTTTGAGATGAATTGACCACTACTTTCCACTGCAATTTTGGGTCTTCGTATCAAAGATGTGTCTTGCCTTCGAGTGCTAGGGGGTTTGTGAGGTAGTGGGTATTTCTAAATGGTGGTAGAACCATGCATGCACAAATTTGTGCATAATTAAGCATTAAAAAGAAAAAGAAAACGCTTACAGTACGCAGAGGTAGCAGAGCTGAATTCGTCATTTGACTATTAGTTCCTACATTACTTTTGAGCAGGGGTGCACAACCTGCGGCCCGGGGGCCACATGCGGCCCTTGATACCATTCTGTGCAGCCCCCAACCATCTGGTAACAGACATGTATGTCTAGGTCTTGTGGCTGCTCACATGTATTTTTCATGTATTTCTCCCATTAGATGGAAGTCCTGGAACTGGAACTAGACATTAATGTTATATACTGCATGTTCAATATGCCATAAATACAGTATTTCAGTTGTTAATACCCCTTTAAATTTTAATTTCTGCCCTCGTCATTGGTTTGGTCTGGCAATGTGGCCCTCAACCAGAAAATGTTGTGCACCCCTGCTTTTGAGTCATGGTAGCACATACTCAGTACTTTATTTATTCATTTATTTATTTATTTTTATTTATTTATTTATTTTGGGGGTCACTAAACCACCAGCATGCCATTATGCAGCTGACGTTTAGGGTTCCGTCCTGCCCAAAACAAACTCATCCCTCCCCCACCCCAAGAATAGTAAATAAAAATTAAAGCTGAAATGACTCTATGGTTCACTGCCAAAGGGGTTAATGTAACCTGATTATGCACTTTGCATCCCAAAGGCTGTATATAGGAGAAACAGGATAAATGACCAGCCCTTAGAGTCAGTTGCAAGAGGTGGGCTGGTTCCGCCCCTCCTGTGGTGTGCCTGGAGCTAAGTTGGTGTGTGGTCTGTGTCCAGAGAAGTGAGAGTTGCAAGGAGAAGCAGCAGACAGAGCCCTGCAAGTGTCTGTAACAAGTGCCAACCTCTGAGGGAGAGAAGAATTGGACCTAAAGGAAGATTTAGTGGCTATTTCAAGGGTAACGCATGTATTTTGGCTATGGAGTTCACTGCATTTAGTTAGGGTTAGAAGATTCAGGTTCCCCTACCATACTTAAGAGACAGACTGGTCCTCTGTAAAATAAGCACTGCACCCTCTAGCTAGATACTGTAGAAATAATAAACACCAGAGTGAGGACCGCCACCGCGGTACTACTACACCATCATTGCCACTACTGCCACTCTTGTCCTCCTGCTCTCCCCTCTCGGGCTCACTTCAAATCTACTGAGAGAAGAGTCTAGGACTGTGCAGATGAAGCCGAGGACAGTACTCCTCTCTACACTGAAGATGTGCATGAGCAGAGAAGCTTGGTGTACCACCCGCAGCTTCATTATAAGGGATTGGTGGTAGACTGTTAGGCACAGTTCACATCCTATCAATGGCATCCATTTGTGCACACACACAGGGAAAAGCTCTCAACATACATATCCGACACAGGCTGGTGACAAATGCTATACTGAAGTGTCCATCATCCATAGATCCCCTAATAAACAAAAAGGCTTTTTGTTAGGGTTGAGCGAACCCGAACTGCAAAGTTCGGGTTCGTACCGAACTTTGCGAGTTTGGGTACTCAGACCCAAATCTAGGACTTTTTCACTGAAGTTCGGGTTCGGTGTTCAGGTGATTTTATTATTTTCTATTATAACATGGTTATAATGGAAAATAAAAGCATTCTTAAGACAGAATGCTAAATAAAATGGCGATTGAGGGGTTAAAAATAATTTTAAAAACTCACCTCGTCCACTTGATTGCGCAGCTGGTATCCTCTTCTTTCTTCCTTCTACAGGAGCTGCAAAAGGACCTGCGGTGACTGAGCGTGGTGAAGTCATTGCAGGTCCTGCAGAAAGAAGAAAGAAGAGGATACCAGCTGCGGAATCAAGTGGATGAGGTGAGTTTTTTATATTATTTTTAACCCCTCAATGGGTATTTTATTCAGCATTCTGTCATAAGAATGCTATTATTTTCTGTTATAACCATGTTATAACGGAAAATAATAAAGTGAAGTTCGGGTTCGAACTTCCACGGGTTCACTCATCCCTACTTTTTGTGAAAAATCTCCTAAAGTGTAGGTATGCTTTTGTATATATACTGTAAGCAATAATGTAATAATAATGTAGGTGTACATTATGTATATATGTTGTGTTTTAGGCGCAGGTATAACTTGGTATCTGCACGAGGAGTGGAGTGATTGTGATATTTAAAGCTGTTATGTAAGAGTTCTGTAAGCATGACTGATATTACATGGGAGAGACAGTGATGGATAGTGAAAGTGCCATGGCCCGGGAGGCCAGTGAATGGAGGATGGGAGTGGTAGTGGCTCTGGCTGCAATATTCATTCACAGTGGCAAACTTCACACTGATGCTCCCTAGGGCCAGGGCAGCAGGAAGAGGGAGCACCCTTTCTTCCCTCATGGCACACCCTAATGTTGAGGCCCTTCCCCAGGGACGTAGATAAATACTCATGGACCCTGGCAAGAGTTCAGCTTCCCTCAGTGCTTTGTGGCCGGGGAAGGGGAGCAGCTAGCCTTTGTGCTGCCTAAGGTAAAAATTGAAACAACACCCCCCCCCCCCCCCATGCCAAATTTTCAATCTAACCCCTTCCCTCCAGTCCAACTATAAAAAATATACTTGGAAAACATTACATACAGCACTACCAAACATAGAGAGTAATACAGCGCACATACTTCTTACATCCAGCGATGTCTCCTGTGATGTAGACGTTCACTTTCTTTATCTTCTCCATTCAGACCAGATCGCCATGATAATTTCTTTCAGCCATATCTCATCTTTTCCATTATCCTTCCCACCTCCTGAACACCTTATCCTGCCACCTCCAATACTGTGCCCGCTGTGCTCCCCAATACTATGCTGCAGAAATAGCACACCTGAAAATACTAATACCACACATATAGTGCCCCCTTCAATAACTATTGGCACACATTGCCCTACAAAATACCTGATACAAAATAATAGTGCTAAGCTGATAGTATGCCAGGGTGCCCCACACCCTTCCCCCAATCATAATCCCAAAAGTCAATAATGGAAATAATTATCTCCCAGAGTGCATAGTGTTAACAGTGGCCCCAATAATAATAATGTTCTCATTGTGCCCATACTACTAATAATCTTCTTCATAGCCCCCCAGTAATAAGACTACAAAAAATACCCCTTATTATGTGCTCTAGTACAGAAAATACCCCTTTGTAATGTGCAGCACTACAAAAAATACACCCTTATATACCACCTTACCTTTCAGATCAGACCCCCGTATCTGACCTCAAATTAGACCTCCATATCAGACGTCAGACCAGACTCCCATATTAGACCTCAAATCAGACCCCCATATTAGACCCCAAATTAGACCCCATATCAGATTTTCAGATTAGACACCCCCTATATCAGATCCTCAGATCAGGCTCCCATATCAGATCATTAAATCAGACCCTCATATCAGATCCTCATATCAGACCCTCATATCAGATCCTCAAATCAGACCCTCGTATTAGATCCTCAGATACCAGATCCTAAGATCAGCCCCCATATCAAACCTCAGATGAGACCCCCATCAGACCTTCATGTTCATACCTGTCATATCAGACCTCATATCAGATCCCCATTAGAGCTCTATGTCAGACTCCCTCATATCAGACCTCAGATCAGACCCCCTTTAGACCTCCATGTCAGACCCTCCCCATATCAGACCTCAGATCAGACCCCCATCAGACCTCCATGTTAGACCCAGATCTCCCAAACCTCAGATCAGACCTTAAAATAAATAAATGAACTTACCTCTCCTGCTCGACCCCTATAGCTACGTCACTGTTCTTACCTGATGGTAGTTGGGGTGCTCTTGGTGTTATGGTTGTTGTATGGGTGCAAGGCAGGAGATGTAGCCGGCGAATGGTGCTGGAATCTGTAACCAGGCCAGTTGTAGAAAATTAGCATGTCTCTCCTTACTAAAGTGCAGAACAGATACTAACAGTATCAAAAACACAGTTCTAAACAATTCCCAGTGCAAATCTTTCCAGATATCGGTGTGGACTACGGTTGTAGTACTCCATTCCTCTACCTTTCCAAAGTCTCTCTCTGCAGAATCTAAGGCTGGCAATAATGTTCTTGTAATTTCCAGCTGAGGAGTACAGGATTAAAATACAGCTGGTCAGGACCATTGCCAAGTGTGAAGGGTGTGTTAGCAGTGGCCCTCTCATCGCAATAAAGTCTCTATGAGCCTTTAACAGTGAATACCTTACTGACTGATTCCAGTGCACAGCCATGTAAATTCTGGTTTTGGTTCTTTCCTTTCTCTTTCTTCCCGGAGTACGATGAAGCAGAGATGGTTTTCTCTCTGTGGATCTCTCAGAGATTGTAATTCTCTCGGATGTAGGCCCAGCCCTCTAAGGAGAGAACACATGTAGCCTCCTTCACTTCCTCAGCTAACACACAACACACTAAACTAGAGGTGGACTTAAGTCCATCTTCTAGCTACCTACAGGGGCAGAGTCAGGTTTGTTAACCCCAAGTGATCCATACAAAGTTATACAGTCCATTAAATAGCATTTAATAACAATACCAATTTGCAAGTACCCTATTCTGGGTTATTCTTTAAGCAAGTGTAATTGTAAGAGACAACTATGTGTAAGTGTGGCGGCTCAGAGGTTAATACTGTTGCACTGGGGATTACATCTGACCACGGACAGGATCTGCATGGTCTCTATATCTGCTCCCACCCACGCTACAAAACATACTGGTAAGTTAATTGGCTTCCCATAAAGCTAGGCTCTGTGCATGTCTCAAATTGGGAATGGAGATTGAGAGCCCAATATAAAGGGGTTATCCCATGAGGAGCATCATTATGCAATGAACGTGGCATTTCAAATGAAGTATTATTGCAATACGAATGCAATAAAAATATTGGTATGTTTTTTTATGTAGATTACATTCTCCTCTCTGATAGATCCCCCTGCTGTTTCTCATGTGGCTGAAATTCTGATCCACCTCCGCCTGCATTCAGTGGTGGACAGACATTTGCAGTAGGTTCCCTGCTCCCTCCCTCCTCTCAATGCAGGTGTACTGACCTCATAGTGAAGCAGCCCAGACGCCTTTCCCCTTTCATTTATTCATCCCTACTCTAAAGTCACTGTTTGGACATTGTATGGGGTTTTGTGGAAAGATTCATTCTAAGGGTACTTTCACACTAGCGTTATTCCTTTCCGGTATTGAGTTCCGTCCTAGGGGCGCAATACCGGAAAAAAACGGATCAGTTTAATCCTAGGGCATTCTCAATGGAGAGCATTCCGTTCAGGATTCATCAGGATGCATCAGTTCAGTCCCTCTTATGTTTTTTGGCCGGAGAAAAAACTGCGGTATTTTCTCCGCCTAAAATTGCGGAACACTTGCTGGAAAGCCGGATCCGGCATTAATTTCCATTGAAATGTATTAGTGCCGGATCCGGCATTAAAATTACCGCACTGATGGATCCGAGCTTCCGGTCTGCACGTGCGCAAACCTTTAAAAATGTGAAAAAGATAAATACCGGATCTGTTTTCCCGGATGAAAACCGGAGAGACGGATCCAGTATTGCAATGTATTTGTGAGACGGATCCACATCCAGATCCGTCTACAAATGGTATCCGTTTGCATACAGATTGCCGGATCCGACAGGCAGTTATGGCGACGGTACTGCCTGCCGGAAACCAACAACGCAAGTGTGAAAGTACCCTAACAGATGAAGTTTGTGAATGATTTCAGGACCTGTATATGGAGTTTAATAATAAATATTGCATACCCCGTCCATACCACAAATAGCAAGTGAATCCAGCAACGCAAGTGTGAAAGTACCCTAATTCAGTGGAGGAAAAGCTTAGCAGGGACTCACGCAATGCACTCCTGGGAGATGCAGGTGCTTGATGGTCATAAGTGAGGAGTTGCAAAAAGAGAAGATGAGACCAGAGTTGCAGAGAGGTGAGTAAAGAAGATCATAAAAGTAAAATATTTTTCATATCTTTATAATAGAGTACGTTACTCCAGATATATCGATTTTCTTTTTTAATTTGGGGATTAGCTATATAGATTGATACAGTATATAAAATTGGCATTCCATGGAGCTGTCCAGATAAATAGTGGTATCCGAACACGATCTTATCAGACATGCTTCATGGATTCTCACTTACACAGACTCCGGACTTACCTTCCTCCCTTTCACATCATCTTTGCTTATAAGACTTGTTTGCCTGTTATTCTAAATAGAGCAGAAAGGAAGCCATTTTCGTGGAGGATGTTATCATTGAGGGTTATTATCATGTTGACAAGTTAACCAGATGGAATAATGAAGTGGAAGTTTCTTTTCCTGCATGATGGAGCACACACAGAGTGAAGTTCTCAGACGTGCTTCCGAGTATTTACATTCTTCTAGGACGCGTAGTATTTTATGTCTAACAATCCCCCCTGTCGTTCCTCTATAAAGTGCACTTAAATCACATTTCTTCCCATTCAAATGCAAATCCCAAAACCGCTTATATAATGGATTATGAGGCGTGAGGTGCAGAATTTTTTCTATTGTTCTTTCAAAGAAAAGTAAAGACAGTGGAGACAGAATCGCTGAAGGTATTATCTACCTTGGACAACCCTTTTCGTGAAAAGTGTCCCCTAAATAATACGCTTAGAGCTCCAGCAATCAGCTGGAATCTGCAAGGGAGCCTGGAAGCAAGTGCTCAATGTCTCTACAGCGCCCCCACTGGGAAACCGAAATATTACACAATTCCCATTGGAAATAACGGGTGTCTATTTGGAGATGCTGGCTCCTCTACAAAGAGACATGCTCTCTGTAACTGGTCACACTGGTTAAAGGTCCTTTTACACTGGCCGATAATCTGTTCGGAAATGAATGTTTTAATAATCTCTCGTTCGGCTGAGCATTGGCCTTTGTAAATAGGTCATTAGATAAAGGTCTTGAATGGAGGACCTCTCCCTTCTATTAAAAGGGTATTCCTATCAGCAGCATTTATGACATAACCATATATCCACCTCTGGGACCTGCACCTATGTCAAGAATGGGGTTCCCATGACTGTCCTGTCTGATGAGTTGGCCACCGCGTACAAGTGGAGAATGAATGAAGAGATGACCACTCTCTAATCCATGGGCATAGCTATAGGGGGTGCAGAGGTAGCAGTCGCTACCGGGCCCAGGAGCCTGAGGGGGCCCAAAGACCCTTGTGCTGCATAAGACGACACACAAAGCACTGAGGGAAGGGGGCCCAAGCTGAACTCTTGCACCAGGGCCCATGAGCCGTTAGCTACGCCCCTGCTCTAATCAATTCCATGGGAGGTGCAGAAACAGCTGAGCCCCCTTGCCTGAAATCCCTCATTTAACTCAGAATCCCCTAATATATTTGAAAGTGGGTTTTCCTGACCAAGACAACCCTAAAAGGGGTTGGCCTATCTGGGGCATGTCCAACAGATGCAGGTTCCTAACTATAGAACCCACCCCTCTCTCAATAATGGAGCCCCACTGTGAACGGCGAGCACAAAGCACATGCGTGGCCGACCACCCCTCCTTTCACTACTATGGGACTTCCAAAAATAGAACGTGCTCTGAAATTTTTAGAACTCCTATACGGCCGGTTGCACATGCATGGCTTTCTCTCCACTCACTTCGTGGCCCAATTTTTGAGAAAGCTGCAGGTCCCAGAGTTGGGACCTACACCTATTAGACATTTATGGCACATCCTATCAATACGCCATATATGTCCTAGAAGGAAATATCCCTTTAGGCCCCTTTCACAAGGGCGAGTTTTCCGTGCGGGTGCAAAGCGTGACGGGAACGCATTGCACCCGCACTGAATCCGGACCCATTCACTTCAATGGGGCTGTGTACATGAGCGGTGATTTTCACGCATCACTTGTGCGTTGTGTGAAAATTGCAGCATGTTCTATATTCTACGTTTTTCACGCAACGCAGGCCTCATAGAAATGAAGGGGGCTGCGTGAAAATGGCAAGCATCTGCAAGAAAGTGCGGATGCGGTGCGATTTTCAAGCATGGTTGCTAGAAGATGATAGGGATGAGCAACCCCGGACCCCATTAAAGTCTATTCACTGTATTATTTTCCCCTATAACATGGTTATACGGGGAAAAAATGGCATTCTTAATACAGAATGCTTACAAAAATGTGGATTGAGGGGTTAAAAAATAAAAAAATTAACTCACCTCATCCACTTGATCACGCAGCCGGCATCGTCTTCTTTCTTCTTCTTTCAGGACCTGCAAAAGGACCTTTGATGACGTAACCGCGCTCACCATGTGGTCCTTTGGCAGGTCCTCAAAGAAGAAGAAAGAAGATTATGCCGGTTGCACGATCAAGTGGATGAGGTGAGTTAATTTTTTTTATTTTTTAACCCCTCGATCCACATTTTAGTAAGCATTCTGTATTAACAATGCTATTAGTTTCCCTTATAACCATGTTATAAGGGAAAATAATAAAATCTGCACAACACCGAACCCAAACCCGAACTTCAGTTAAGAAGCCATGTTCAGTTTTTTATCATGCGCGTGCAAAACGCATTGCACTCGCGGGAAACAACTGAATAACACAACTATTTTACCCGAACGCACCCGTATCCTATCCGGGCCTCACCCATGACGCCCGTCTGAAAGAGGCTTTATATTCGATATCCTACCCTCTAGAAACTACAACTCCCTCCATGCTGTCCTGCTCAGCCGTTCTCAGAACTCCCATAGAAATGAATGAAGCATGCTGGGAGTTGACGAGCCTACTCCTACCAAGAGAGGAGGAATGGGGTGGTTAGTCCCATTCCTATTGCCAACCATTGCCAGCCGTACCCCATCTGCTAGTGTACAGTGCATACATGGCAAAAACATTACATTACAATCCAGAACACTTCAGATACCCCTGGGGGTCTGGGGTACTGCTATAGAGGCGTAAATAGATTGGGGCTGTCGAGATGAGACAACCCCTTTAATACTCATCCCACCTCCCTACAATGCACCCCAGATAGAACCTCGAGATGCCTAGTCCGCTGGTCAAGCTTGGCAGAGTGCGCCTGTACTAGAACCCCCTTTGTTTAGTTCTTTCTCCACCAACCACGAGACACAGCACAAAATTCTTCCAGGTTGCAGATGTGAAGACATTGACTCACGTTGGAACATATGGATCTAATCACAACCTTTGGCCGCCCCTAGGAGAAAGAATTCGGATCAGACGTTGTTAGTGTTGGAGAAGAGGCCACAAGAAGCTTTTGTGAATCCTGACGCCCCTCTTAAAGAGTCCATACATGAGAGAGCGGCGAGAGCGGCGAGCGCGCCTCCATACAGCACATCATAACTAAACTCCCCGGCATCAGAGTCTTAAAGGATCTCAATATGGATTATTATTACGTGCGGATCCTATCTGTGCTCCTGCTCATCGCTCGCCCAGTCCCTCAATGTGCAGCCCAACATGAAACCATGATACGATACATAGAGAAACGTATCTTAACTCTAGAGGTAAGTGATATGATATTTTCATCTATGTCCCTTTTGTTACGTCTGGCAGGGACGCTTTAAGACTTAAAGGGCAACGTACATATCCAGATTATGTATTGTATGGAAGTACTTAACCTTGGCTTTACATAGGTCTTACAGTTAGTAAATGTAAAACCTGGCATCACTATTAGGCTACATGCACACGACCGTTGGTGTTTTGCGGTCCGCAAATCGCGGATCCGTAAAACACGGAAGCTGATCCGCGTTCCGTTCTGCAATTTGCGGAACGGAACGCGGCCCATTATAGAAATGCCTATTCTTGTCCGCAAAACGTACAAGAATAGGACATGCTATATTTTTTTTGCGGGGGCACGGAACGGAGCAACGGATGCGGACAGCACACGGAGTGCTGTCCGCATCTTTTGCGGCCCCATTGAAGTGAATGGGTCCGCGGCTGAGCCGCGAAATATGCGGTTCAGACGCGGACCCGAACAACGGCCGTGTGCATGAGGCCTTAAACCAAGCATACTGCCTGGTAGGGCTGATCCTGCTGATTAAAATGATACCTGACTTGTGAAAATCGGTTGTGGTGTTTTTTTTTATTCGTTATGCAAATTAGAACTTCAGTATAGTGAGGGGCATGGCCAGCGCTAGCAGGGGTGCACCACTAATGAGGCCAGGTGAGGCGATCGGCAGCACCAGGTAGGGGCAAGAGGAGCGAAGCAGAACGCCATGGGCAATGAGCGCTTTCATTGTGGCAAAGGGGATAGGATAAGAAATTGGCATAGGGGGGGCGCCGTTTCAGTTTTCGCCTCAGGAAGCAGAAAGACTAGGTGCACCCCTGAGCACTAGACAGCTTAGAAACTGCGGTGCACTAATAGACTGGGCTCCACCCCCAATGCACTGAAGCCCTTATTTGCATAAAGAATACAAGTTTTTTTTCTCAGGAATGCCACAAAACCTATCCTCTACATAGATTGTGAGGGAGTCTCACACAGGGCACTCCCGCCCAGCAGCTACCAGCTCATTGTGCGGGTGCCGGGTGTCGTACTCACATGATCTGATATTGATGACCTATTCTGAAGATCTAAAAGCTGGACAACCCCTTTAAAGCAATGAATAATCTGAACAGGGCACAGTGTGTACGGCCTTTGTACAGTAGATTTCCGCCTATACTCGGAACCGAACCCGAGTTTGGGAAATGTTTTTTTACAGTACAAGTTAATTTATGAAGTTACTGTGCGAAGTCTCGCAAAGTCTCTGCTCATTGGAGCTCCGTACAGTATTAGAACGAATTTTTATGCGAAACGACTTCGGATGTTTTATCCGAAGTCGATTCGCTTAGCCCTAGCCATGAGTAATATAAAAAATGAGAATCAGCCAACATACAGTACATGACAATACCTTTTTAACAAAACTAGAACCAGCTGTGTACCGCACATGGATCCAGAGATCTCCCCATTTATTGCTCAAGTGGTTCTTCTAGATTTTCTTCAGGCTGTCAGCTCAGGGGGCATGTCCTTTCTGCTGCAGCTTTCTCCCTATCACAGTTTAGGAGGTGTCCCATCTGCTGTAGCTCTTTTTCTGTAACTGACACAGTTTCTAACAGAATATAGGGCTGGTGGCAGTTGAATATTTAAACTGAGCGCGTGCGACCACCTCAGTGAGGTGGACAAGACATAAAGAAAAGAACAAACAGCAGGTGGCGCTATACAGATACATTTTATTGAACAGCTTAGTGGCTATATCAAATTTTTCATTACACGGACGCAATTACAAAAGTATTCAGATCCAGGTGCTGGTTTGAAAAATGTAAAATATGTTTCGTGGCACCACCCCCATAGGGCTCATGCACACAAACGTTTGTTTTTTGTTCTTATCCGTTCCGTTTTTTTTGCAGGCCGTGTGCAGAACCATTCATTTGACTCTGTTTGCATTCCGTGTCCATGTGTCCGAATGTCCGTTCCACAAAAAAAATGTCCTATTCTTGTCTGTTTTGCAGACAGGGACAGGCATTGTTACAATGGATCCGTAAAACGTATGCGAAACGGACGTCACGCAGATGTCAATACTTACGGTCGAGTGCATGAGCCCTTAACTTCAAGATGAGGATTGCTACCTCTGTATGCTAGAGATTAGACTGCAAGCCTCAGTGGGACTGATGAATAATATATCTTAGGGCTTCATACACAATAGGAAAAACATCAATATTAGGCCTCAGGCACACGACCGTTTTTTTATGCTGTCCGCAAAAAGGGGTTCCGTTGTTCAGTGATCCGTGTCCGTTTTTGCCTTCCGTTGTGTTTCCGTGTGTCTTCCGTTTTTTTTAGCGGACATGACCCAAAAGATTTTACCAAAAGACAGGCTGACAATTTTTGCCAAGTGCCTGCCAAGGGATCCGCAAAAAAACGGACGCAGAACGCGGATGACACACGGATGGCCATCCGCATTTTTTCACGGTCCCATTGACTTGAATGGGTCCGTGAACCGTTTTTCACGGACAAGAATAGGACAGGTTATATTTTTGACGGACTGGAATCACGGACCACGGACGCGGAGGACAAACGGTGCATTTGCCGAGTTTTCCATGGACCCATTGAAAACCAATGGGTCCGCAGAAAATCACGAAAAACGGAGCAACGGACACGGAATCAAACAACGGTCGTGTGCATGAGGCCTTAACCATAGAAACATTTTAAAAAAAACTGGGAAAAAAAAGGGTAGTTCCGCGCAGTCTCTACTTGTGGTTAGTCAGTCTTTGCATGTGATGTGCAATCTCACAGAAATCCTTCCTCAAATACGTCTGTGAGATTGCACGTTTTTTTCTTTAGCCCTCGGGGTACTTCAGATCCAAATGTTATCCTTTCCTCAAGGCCGAGTGATCCTCTAGGTCAGGCATCCTCAAACTGCGGCCCTCCAGCTGTTGCAAAACTACAACTCCCAGCATGCCCGAACAGCCTACAGGTATCAGCCTACAGCAGGGCATTGTGGGAGTTGTAGTTTTACAACAGCCGGAGGGCCGCAGTTGAGGATGCCTGCTCTAGGAGGCCAATACCTTTCTTCACTTCAGCAAGAGGTCTTATAAATGGATATACGCATAGTGCTCACCGTCTTTATGTTATTAAAACAGGTTTTTATTGTATTTACAAGATTTAAGACTTGCTTCATTCACATAAAATTTCATAAAATCTCATAGCCTGACCCGGGTTTCGCACGGCTTCATCAGGGGCGTGTCCTCTGCAATTCACATATACTGGATTGGACATCCGACTTTTTCACTTGTATTCCATAGAAACATTAAGAACATATTTTCACATTTTCTATTCCATCCATGGACCCAGTTAAGTGATGGTTTATCCGCTGTTATGTTGTTTTTCATGCTCAGCTGGTGCGGAGAATCTGCTGAAGACAGCTCGCTGCTGCTGCTGCTGCTAAACCCAGGAGATTAATTAGACTCGCTTTTAGCACTTTTACACTGTTCTATCCTAAAGTGTTTCCATCTAATTTTACGTATAAAGGAACACGCACAGACCGGGTCCGGGAAGAATTCATTTGAGACCTCAAGAGTTATTGTTTTATGTTTTTTGTTTTATTTTTTAACTCTGTTCAGACGGTATCTGACGCATACATAGAGAGGTGGCATTCCATGTACATTATTACAGTATATTAGATGACAGATTCAGTAGGTTGTACAGGATTAGAAAAACATGGCTGCTAACCTGCAAAATAAAGAGTGCCCCACTTGCCCGCAGGTCTTGTCTGGTATTGCACTGCAGCCCAATTCACTTCAATGGAGCTGACACAACTAGTGTTGAGCGAACTTGCGATCTGCAAGTTCGGCGTTCGGGTTATCTAAGAATTCCGTAATGGCCCATAACAGAATTCTATGATGGAATGCACCACAAAAGCCTGTAAGAGGCATTCCGATAGAAGTCTATGGCCAGCATAGACTTCTATTATGACGGAATGCCTCTTATAGGCTGGTGCTGGTGCATTCCATCATAGAATTCCGTCATGGTCTGTGATAATGGAACCCATTACGGAATTCTTAAATATCCCGAACACCGAACTTGCAAATCGCAAGTTTGCTCAACACTAGACGCAACCCATAGATAGGTGTGGGGCTATTACTGGAAGGAAGACTCTACCAGTCTGTTGATAGTTTCTTGTTTATTGTATTTTTATATTTGTGTAGCCCATCTAACCCTGGGTTCACACCTGAGCGTTTCTGAGACGCGCGTTTTACGCGCGTATTTGTCGCGCGTATTACAGCACATTTTTGCAAATAGGAAACGGACGTCATACGCGCGTTCGTGACTCTGGAGACCAATTGAAAAAGGCATATCTACACTTTAACGCGTGTTAAACGCGCGTTTTACGCGCATTCCCATTGAAGTCTATGGGTGCAAACGCGAGACAAAACGCCCCAAAGAAGCTCAAGAACTTCTTTGAGCGTAGGGCGTTTTACAGCGTGTTCAAACTCGCTGTAAAACGCTCAGGTGAGAACCATGCCCATAGGGAAACATGAGTTTTCTCCTGTTGAGCGTTTTACAGCGCGTTCGAACGCGCTGTAAAATGCGCACGTGTAAACTGAGGGTAAAAGTACAGCTCTATGGACTTAATGGCGCTTTAAAATAAATAATAATAATAACAATAATAATAATATTAATAATACAGGAATACTATAAAATATAGAAAACATACAAAATATCCTCCACTCCTATGGTTCCTTATGTGAGTGAAATTACTAGGATCTCTCCTCGTGTCTTTGTACTTGCAGGCTTACTTCACATTGTTTTCTACAGAAGTTGTCAGATTCCCGTATTAGACTCATAAAGTGTCTTCTAACCTTTTACCCTGATGTCAGCTTCTGTAGATAAGGCTAACTCACTCAGCATGTACATTTTCAAGGTTGAGTTTGGCTGATAACCACTCACATCCCAGACTACTAGGCTACAGATGTTCTAGACTGCCAGCCAAATATGAATCTCTACACTGCGCATGCGCAAACAGCATTTTATTCATGGAATCTAAAATATAAACGGATCTGCAAAAAATATGGAAGACGTCCATGTGCATTCCGTATTTTGCAGAAAGGTTCAGCTGGCCCCTAATAGAACAGTACTATCCTTGGAAAGAAAATACGTTTGTGTGCATGAGGCCTTACTCTGCACTTCGCTAGCTGATTCTGACATAAGCATCCAAATTTGAGGTGTAGATTATGTTAGATAATACAATGCAACCACAGGGCAGTCCATTCATTGCATTCACAGCAGGCAAACTCTTCTGCACCATTGTTTGAACAGGTTGCTGTACTTACAGTACATTTCCACCTTGGAATGTGGAGACTCTCCCTGTGAGCCAAACCGTGCTTTGGTGTGCTCAGGTGCCGGATGCAACTCCTGAACACGGGTTCCGTAGCGTCAATAAGTTCTTGTCAGATGGGTTATCTCTACTGAACTTTCTCTGCACCTCTCTCTCTCTTACATCTGGTCTGCTTCTGTAGATCTTCTGGCTCAGCTCTGGATAGATCTGGGTCCAGGCTGGCTAAACTTGTCAGCATTACATCTCTGCATGACTCAATGACTTGCTAGAATAAACTCTGACCTGACCCCTCTTCCACATATATAGATGGTGACACCAGCCCAATCTAGTGGTGGCTATGAATATGGCTGATCATTAACACGTGCATACAAGAAATACAATTAATGCGTACATTAAACAGAAATATATTTTCTTTGTAGTTTACAGTATACTGAGCTTTTTGGAGCAGGATACTGCATGTGTCCCAGAAGATTAGTCATTTCCCACTCTTCCTTCTCTCAGTCCTATGTCTGGCTGTAAGACAACTGGATGCAGAAGGAGCCTCCCCCACTGCTCTGTCTGCAATAGAATACCACAAATTGGTTTTACACCACCCCATGAGTTGTTTTTTGGGCACAAAATGGAAGAGTTTAATAGAAATGAAAGTGGTTTTCTGGGTTTATATATTTTTATATAGTCCTTCTATCAATAAAAGGCGTTGTCTGGCTGCATCAGTCACAGGATTAAGAACAAAGGACTTTTGAATTACAATAAGAGAACTTTTGAAATACAATTTAAAAATAAAATGTCCTTCCTCCCTTCCTATGGCGCCCACTGAACTGTAATTATTGCAGTAGTGCTCACGTCTGTACATAGCCCCCATGTTCATAACAGATACATTTAGATTTTAACCTTTATTTCAATCAATAAACCATTTCTTCCACCGTTTCAGGATAGACTCTACAAATGTGAACAAGACATTCAGCAATACGTCCAAGAATTCAAAGAACTGGTACACAAGATGGTGTCACGCCTGGATAATCTCAGCAATCATAAAGTTGAAGTGAGGAATGAAATGGAGAATCTATGGACAAGACTAGAGAGAGCGGAATGGGACATTGACTACCTTGAGAGCACGGCGTCCTCAAACACTCATATAGAGGTTGATGAACATCTAGTAGAGAAGCAGGTGATGGAAAAAGCTAAGGAGAAGAGAAAATTGCAGCTCAAATCAAGTACGAGTAAGTAGTAGCTTTACACAGGATTAATTGTAGTGGATATTTTAGGAGTACACATGAGCAAATCTAATCGATTCATCTTATTGGCAACAGTTCTTTACCTGTAAGGGGCTGTCCCCACAGATGAAGAAGCACCCATCTACCTGTTGATTGACAGGGCCAGGCAAGATGTCCGGGCAGTCTGGTGCCTGTATTGCTGCTCCAAGTAGCGGTGAAGGCACCGAGGCTCTGCTTCCGCTACTGGAGCTACGACTGTGCACGTGCCACTACACTTCCAGATAGCAGCACATGTTGCAGATGTTGCTTGTGAAGCGGAGGCAGAGCTTCTGTCCTTGCACTGCTCCTCAAAGCAGTGGAGCAGGTGTCAGATTGTCAGGGCCAGGCAAGATGTCCGACCCTGTCTATCAATAGCCTGCCTAATTAGGAACCTTGTTTCTGAGGCCCTGATACAAAACCTGTCCCTGGGTCACCAAGCATCAGATACAATTCATAGAGGCTTTTGAGCACTCTCGGATATAACATTTCATCTACCATATGGGTGGTGGGTGGGTCATTGGTGGTCTTGATAGCCAACAAAAGTTGAAGTTGCAAAAAGTTGCAGTCAACATCCAACATTTTAGAAAGATAAGAAAACATGGCACCGTGACCAAAGGACTACACAGAACTGATGGAGCTTTGTTGTAAAAATCAAAATGGGGCCCCATTCAAACGATTGCACCCTATATCTTAGGCAAGATGTAAAGAACTAGATGCTTCTAATTCCCACCTCTGTAGCATTTTGTTTGCTAATATTGAATGGTTGAGGTGAGGAGGCCCTGTGCAGGTTCACAAAGGCCTAAGGAAAGGGGTATCGGGCTAGCATGAGCTGGACCCAGACCGCATAGCAGTTTCATGGGCCCCCACAAGGTTATGTAATACTTGCCAACTCTTCCAGAACATCTGGGAGGATTCTGGGAAAAGTGGGAGACCTGTCAGATTAGGTGTATAGGTGGCGAATCTCCCGAGTGCTGCAGAAACTTCCCAGCACCTCCGGAAGAGCATCCCTGATTGTGTGGCGTCAGGATGTGACATCATCAGACACAACCCCAGCGCCCAAACAGTCACTGAGGTAGAGAAATAGCAACACGTAAAGGGGCAGGGCATAACTGTGATGTGGTTTGCTAAAAAGGGGGCATACTGAAAACATTTCAGCAATGCACTTGGCACAGTGTAATATTCAATCTTCCGGAATCCTTCTCCTGAACGTCAGCAAATATGTGTTATGTACACCAAGGACTCCAAAACAGCTGACTGCCCATGAGATACTGGCTTGGCTATAGTCCTAAGTTATGTCTCAAGGTCTGTTTAAAAGGTTGACTGTTTACTTATAGGATAGCTGACTTCCAACTGATGGCATCAGAGGCCCAATTTTATGTTCATTATTAGACAGAGAGCTAATTTGGCCACACCCTTGACCGTAACAGCCACACAAGATTTCCACTGAGTTCAGTAAGGGACAAAATAAGTTGCAACTCGAGACACGTCAAACTGTGGTAGAGAGCATCATGCGGGACTATTTACTGTTTATATAGTAAATCAGTTGCAAGAAACCGAACAGGAAGTGTGTTGGTTCGTTGCAGCGCCACCAGCAGGAAATCCAACATTACACAATGGGTAATCTGTATAGTGTAGGACAGTAGGATAGGTCCTCTTGAGTGAAATATGCTCTTGTAACTGCTCTCCTCTCGGGTCAAGAGATGGGGATCCTGAACATGGGTTCCTACCCCAAAATTAATTGAGAATTTCCTAGTAGGACTTATGGAAACAACCTATTTAAGAAACATTATTACGTTCCTCTATTTCAGGTTGTACAACAATGCTGGCTCAAATCAAATCTCAGAAGATGGTGAAGAAGGCTGGAGGTACCATTGGTGCTTGGATGAAGAATACTGGTGACAACGTGGACAACATCTATTTCTTTACTGATTCCATTAACAACGTACTTCTAGAATTTGCCAACACCGAAGAATTCACAAGTCGGGACTACCTGCAAAAAGCTGAGAGTGTAGTCTTACCTTTCTTCTGGCACGGAACAGGTCTCCAGGTCTACAACAACCATGTCTTTTTCCATAGAAATGGCACAGTCAATGAAATTATAAAATACAACATTCAAACCAATGTGACACAGTCCGTGAATATAGAAGGAGCTGGAGACATCCCACCTTATGAGCTCCTACCATACACAAAAATTGATCTTGCCATGGACGAACAAGGTCTTTGGGCCATTCATGGAGATTCGGCTAATGGTGGGAACATTGCGCTTACCAAGATAGACCACAACAAGATGGTGGCTGAACGTATGTGGAGCACCACCTGCAACAGCAATAATGCAGAAGCTGCGTTTGTTATATGTGGAACGCTGTATGTCATGTATAATAGTCCAAGTGGGGGAAGATCCCACATTGACTGTATTTATGACACCTCAGATCTCATCGATAGTCATGAAATCCCTACACTGTACTTCCCAAAGAGATACAGCAGCCATTCTTCTGTACATTACAACCCAAGAGACCAAAACATCTATGCCTGGGATGATGGATACCAAATTGTGTATAAATATGAATCTAGGAAAAAACTTGAACATATGTAAGGTACATAGAAAAATCAAAAGATTTATGAAAATAGCCTAACCAAAAATAAATCAAAACTTTGCTGCTTGGGCTGCAGTACAATTTACGTCAGTTTTCATAAAGATCATCATCAAATAGGATTAGTTCACTTTACTGCACAGCCTAGCTTTATCTAAAAATTTGTATTTTTAAATATCCTATTAGTGAATTTTGAGTTAATATAAGGTGGGACAATCGGGACCTTAACACAAGGTGGGCCAATAAGGACCTTTACTTACTAGCCAGAGTCAAGTGCAGCTACAGATAAGGTCTCTTGCTCTGGAGGACCCAACGTGTACTTGCATTACTCAATTAGACCATTGATTACAAATAGAAGAACGTAATGCTATATGTCTACTGTGATGGCATTGCAGAGAAATTTAAAGAGCCTTTTGGACAGACCCCCCAGCGTGGTTGGACCCTCAGAGAGAATCATACTTACCTGATCCCCATTTGTGGGTTCCAGTTAATTCACTTTCCCTACCGCGGCTGCAGTTTTCCAGTCTCCCTGCATCAACATCTGGTTTGATCCGGGTTATAAGGCCACTGCATTCAATAACTGGCTGCAGTGTTGACATGTCCTGACATGCATCATATTACTAGGTCACATAGTGCATGGGGAACACATTACCACTGTGGCCAGTCATTGCGATCAGTGGCCACATGACCTGAGTCAAACCAGATGTTGAAGCAGGAAGACCTGAGATCTACAGCAAAGGAGCTTGTAAGGTAGCAAAGGAGCCAGTGCCTAGTGACGGGGATCAGGTAAGTATGATTCCCTCCACGGGTCCAGCCACACTGGGAGGGAGTCTGCATGAAAGGCCCACGGATGTCAGCAACCACTTTAATACTTGCTGTTAGATCCTCACTGATCAATGGAGTCCCAAGCAGCGTAAAAGCCTATGATCAGGTTAACATCTTGGATCCCTCTAACAAAAAAGCATTGTCAAGCGGTCAATAAAGCATACTCACACTATTAGATGACTTATCAGAATAAGTTGCCATGGATGTGCATGCAGTGGCCAGGTTTGGGGTGGCCCCAATGCTACACTGGGTCCCATAGACAACGTCGAGGTGTTACCATGTGTTGCTGCTCTCCGGAAGGGATGGCAAGGCGTGGTGCACCCCAATGGAAATAAGACCATACAGTCAGGGTCTGCAGTAAATCAGTGTGCTTCTTTACTGGAGGAATACATGTGCAAAACAATACAGTTGAGGCAAAGCGTTGGCTTCTCCGGTCTCCTCCCTGGCAGAAGAAGGGTTTGATGCTGACAAAAGGCCTGAGCTAGTTGTCCTCCACTTTCTTCTCTCAGAAGGCTGGTACCCTGGCCGAAGGCTGGAGGCCCACAGTCTGTGGTTCACTAGTCCAGGTGGCTCCTTGGTCAGAGGGCTGGTGTTCCAGGGTCTGTGGCTTAGCATCCCCATCTCAGCGTCTTCTTCTGTCACTCATGCAGACGGGCAGAGTCTCCTCCTCCAAGCACTGATCCCTAACTGCAGAACACTAAGGGCTCTGACTGCTCTCCTTATATATAGTTTCTAGCTAAATTAGAGCCTTCTAGTGGAGTGAGAAACTCAGCACAAACAGACACATTGTTACACTTTCCTTCTGTCATAGACTTACATTATAGCTTTAATTATACTCAATAGCAAAGACAGATCAGTTTTTCCAGACACAAACAAGTTTTCAGACATAACAACATAGCTAAATCATAAATTCTAAAGGTCAGACTATCTGGTTTCTGTGGTAGA
Source organism: Bufotes viridis (assembly GCA_033119425.1). Classification (NCBI taxonomy): domain Eukaryota; kingdom Metazoa; phylum Chordata; class Amphibia; order Anura; family Bufonidae; genus Bufotes; species Bufotes viridis. The sequence goes on along the minus strand of CM065598.1, from coordinate 21,083,039 downwards.
CAACATTAGACTTTTTCCCTTCAAAACATGCTCTTCTTTAAACCTTATGGTAGCTGTGGAAATTTGCCAGCCTCTCATTCAAAGTCACTACATGATTAAGAACACTATTCTGGCAATTATACAACATGTATAACAAGTATTCTGCAGTTTTCCTCTCTGAGGGCTCACCCTGAGCTAGTGGGTAGAGGTTAGCTGTTATGATATCTCCTATAGACTGCACACAGAAGGCAGAGGAGATTCCATTCCCTTATCAATTATCACATTTCAAATACAGAAAAGCAGAAAAGCATGGAGGATATTATAGAGAAGTACTAAGCAGAAGTAGTAAAAATACTATTAGCTGCTCCTGTCTCTGTCCCTGCGTCTCTCTTGTGTAGCTCACTCATCCTCCCTTTTCCAATGACCTATATGGTCAGCTGTAATCTGATACTTTAGCGATTTCATACAGATGCAGCAGGGTTAGTGTAGTTCATCTTAGTTTCACAAAACTTAAATTTGTGGGGGTGCTGTGAAACATTTTCTATGGCCAACTTCTCCACTTATCTTTTGCATTTGTTTTGAGAAAGTTTCCCCCACTGTGTTTTTAATCTCAAGTTTTTGAGCTCCCATATATAGAGTATATATCATCAATGGTCAGCTTTCCAGACAAACACGCTGCTTTAGGGCCTGAAAGTTGACACAGCTCCACTGTTAGTGGTTAGTATGGTGAACAATTGCTGGAAACCTCCTAGCTACGGGGGGGGGCAAAACATGAGGCTTTATTTCAAGTTTAACCCATTCATTCAAGACATGTGGCCAACTGACATGTCGGATTTCCAAGTTAGATGATCCGATCATTTCTAGGACCCGTCAGCTATCTTAAAAGGTATGCTTTTTTAAATGCTGGTTTCCCCATGAAATAACAGTGTCCCGGTTATCCCTCCTGAAAATAGATGAATAAATGGACAACCAGGCACAGGCTCAGACTACATAACAGGGGAACAGGTGAATTCCCTGGTGGGCCCCTCCTGAGCAAAGGTGAGTCCCCAGCACTCCACCCCTTGCACAAGTGGCACATGGCACAGTAGATTGACACACTACATATGAATAGGCAGTTTACACAATCTCAACCAGCCTATGCATCCATATTAAAAAAACTGGGTCGATTATTTAAGAGACTACCCAGTTTATTATAATAGATGCATGGGGTTGCAGAGAAGATATGTAGGCACATAGGCATGCCAGCCTGTATCCTCCTTCCCCAGGGACCTACCTTCTCAAGGTCAATGCAGCAGCTCCATAATCAATCATCTTGGGCATCATGCTGCTGCCTGCCTCTGTATGAGCAGGTAGCATTTGCTTGCAGCTATGCATTGGGCCTCCAGAATGAATTTTACTGACTCTGACTGGGTGTTACCATTCTTCTTGTTCCCACACAGTCTGATACTGTCATTGCTGCGTGTGTAGGGAAACGACCTACCTAAAAAGGGAATGGTAAGTTGTCAATTTTTTCATGCATTTCCAGGAATAACAACACAAAGCAGAATTGTAAGCAAGAAATGCTTCAAAATTTTTATTTCATAGAGAATGCAAGCATTTAGTAAACAGAGATGTAAGGAAAGTTTGAGGTGTTACAATGTATCTAATGTTGGTCAATGTGACAATACTCAAGTGATACAATGGATGAGAGAAGCAGAAGCTTCAATACAGAACGTGGAAACTGTAATATACTGTATTTATGAACAACTTTAACTAATGCTCAGTATGTCTCGAGTCTGATCAGTTCTTGCAGAATTTTGTTACTTTGCTGTATATTTGCACCCATTAAAATACATAACATCAGCCACGGAAAATAGACCTCTATCAGATCTAGATCAGATTAAAGCTGCTGTTGTTCATACTTTATTGTCGAAATGTACAGGAAGAAATCTGTTGATGGCTCCTACTCATTATTATTTCCTCCCAGTGTTCACTTCAGCATCATCCAGTGCAGAATAAAAATGATCTATCAAGATTCATCTGTCAATAGAGTCAATGGAACATGGGTGACTTTCTGTGATTGTATTCAGCTGGTCTATCATTAGGAAAGCCCATGGATGGGCAAACTGCGGCCCTCCAGCTGTTGTAAAACTACAATTCCCACCATGCCCTGCTGTAGGCTGATAGCTGTAAGCAGTCTTTGCATGCTGGGAGTTGTAGTTTTGCAACAGCTGGAGAGCCGCAGTTTGCCCATCCTTGGGATAGCCCATCAATTTGTGACTGGCAGTGGACTGATGTGTGAGAGAAGCCAAATAATAAGTAGTAAACACCTTTTGTCAACTATTGTAAGTTGCAATTCCAACATAAACCACAAGGTGGCACAAAAGACCAAAACAATCACTGGATTTCCTACAATATTTTTCACTAGTATAAAATGATGAAAAGTATAAAGTAGCATAAATCATGACTTTCTTACCCTCTATATTCAATGTATCGCACACGGTCATCAGAAAAAGCTATGGCGACATGAGCGTTCACATTTCTTCGACCAGGACTGGGATATTTCCTATTATTTGCTTTGGCTGTAAGTAGCTATGGATTTTAAAATGTAGTTTCCTCATGGATTGATTTATACGTAGTACATTGTAGAATAGCTGAAGTAGCAATCACACAATATAACAATAGTAGTGTTACACTAGTGCACGTCCAGGACTGACGATCTGAAATATCCTACCATAAGCGCACAAGTAGATTACTGGCTGCTGTTTATGACAGCCTGTACTTTGTCCATGTGCTGCTCCCACCAGGCTGCCCTACAACAGTCCATGTCTATGCTGGATCTAAATACCTATATGGAGCTCTGAACGTCCTGTACATTATAACAAGGTGACAGCAGACTAGGATAGGTCATTAAAGACCTACTAGTGGGGCTAAGCCCCCTACTGATCACAGCAGTGCTAGGACAGCATCGAACCAGGACAGTGTTTTCCTAGCGCCACTGTCAGCTGAGGACCCGGTGGTCAGACCACTACTGATTGAACATTGATGGCATGTCCCAATAATACCGTATGTTGTTGAACGTGTTGTCTCAGTAACACAGCTTATCTGCTATTGACAGTGTAGGGGATAAGTGTCTGATCCGTGGGGGTTTGACCATTGGGGCCCCTGCCGAAGACTAGAACAGGGGCCCATGTTCCCTATTTAAATGGAGTGGCAGATATACATGCCTGTCCACCAATCTGTTCACCTAATGGTGCTACCGTGGTCCATTAGGTGAACATTCAGCTATCTCCAGCAGCCCTATAGAGGTGAATGGAGTGGCAGTGCGCACGCGTGACCGCTGCTCCATTCAAACAGGGGAACACAAGCAATAATCCCTTTAATGCTTTTAGTTAAATTACCTCTTTAAGAAATTCCCTTACATTCTCATATTTGGATTCCATTTCCTTCCATTTAAGTGAGGAACCTGTCAATTTGCAGACATAATGTACTCTCCAAGACCCTGTTCACATAGAGTTTTTTGCCGGTGGAATTTGGCGCAGATTCTGTGCCATAAGGCTGAATCTGCGTCCGATTGTTTTCAATGTGCAGCCGTGCTGCAGTTCGTGCGGCCTTAGACATGTACGTTGTAGGCGCGGTGTCCAAATAAATCCCGTCAGAGAACCGCGGAGGGTGTCTTTTCATGGTTTAGCCCTATTGTAGAGATGAGTCATGTTATAAAAAATTTGATTGAGCTGCTTCGCCAAATTTTCCAAAGAAATTTGATCCATAACAAATTAATTTGTCACAAATCGCATTCCATCGCGCCGTCCCCCGTCATTGAACCCCTCAGATGCGCGTTCATTGCAGATTGTGGCATATGACAATAACATTGAGGCCTTTCAGGGGTTAAAAAATTGTAAAACACAAACTCACCTCATCCATTTTCTGGTGGAGAGGTCGCCGCAGCCATCTTGTGATGACGTCACCGCGCCCAGCCAGCGTGATGACGTGGTAATGTCATCACGTCACTGCACGCAAGGTTTTGCGCAGTTTCTTCAATCACGGTGGCATCTCTATGAGCAAATGAATGAAGTGCGCATGTTTTTTTATCAGCCATTTTAGGAAAAATTTATTTGTTACCAGGAAGCACGTGGAAATTTGGCTTCGTAGCGAATCGAATTTTTCCTGAAATTCGGATCTAAGTCAATTCATTTATTTCACTTCAATTTGCTCAACGCTACTCCATTGGATGGGGCTAAAGCACGAGCAGGTCCACGGCATTCACACTGAAAAACCGCAGCAGAAACCACAGCTGTCCAGGCACAAAAGATGAATATCGGCAAAAGCTACTGATTTTGGAGGGACAGCCGACCATCTCATGTTCCAAGTCTAATTCATCGCCGATGGCAGATGTTGGGGGTGAAAAAAAAATGTGGCTGTTGGATTTCAACATGATCTTCTGTGCTTACAGGAGATAGGCAGCTGGCAGTGGCTTGATATCCTCTTCTAATCAAGAACACATGTATGCTCAGCCTAGATGAGCATGCATGTGTATGGGAGGTCAGCAGAACGAGAGGTGTATGAACACCTAAAAATGTAGTCACTTCTCTGGCTGTTTGCACTGAAGGAGGCTGCTGCTGACCCGGTAACAAGAACCAGCCGTACTCAGGGTTACTGGATACGGAATGACCTACTTGCGCTACTGTACAGTAAGTACGCAGTTCTGTGTCTGACTCACTTCTAATGCAAATAGCTACATATAGCCTGCCCCGCACTGATATCTGTCCTAGAGGGTTCTGAAGGCACAGCATGTACTGTAATTACCTTCTCAATGGGTTATGTCATCCCTAAAATACATTTCCCACCAGGCCTAGCTGCCGGTATCACTACCAGTGAATAGGTCAGTGGCATAGCTGGGGAGCTAGCAGGGCATGCTAGCTGTAAGGGATGCTCTCTGTTCAGAATGATCACAAAACAATCCTTCCACAAAGGCACAAACACTTGATGGTTACAGGTCACTGTTAAAGAGGTCATGCCATAATTGATGTAAAAAATATAAATCAGAGATCATATAGTACATGACAATATCTTTCTAACAAAGCTAGAACCAGCCCTGTACCGCACATGGATCCAGAGATCTCCCCATTTAGTGTTGAGCGAACTTGTGTTTTAAGTTCTGCGTCCAAAATTCGGGTTCGGGTTATCGAAGAATCCCGTATGGATTCCGCTACCACGGACCATAACAGAATTTGGAATCCATAATGGGATTCTTCGATAACCCGAATCCGAACTTTGGACGCCGAACTTAAAAAACAAGTTCGCTCAGCACTACTCCTCATTCATTGCTCCAATTACTTTGCTAGATTATCCTCAGCCTGGCAGCTCAGGGGGTGTGTCCTTTCTGCTACAGGTCTCTCCCTGAAACTTCCACAGCTTCTAATAGAACACGTCTGGTGATGGACAAAAAAATGAGGACAGCAACAAACAGCAGGTGGCGCTATACAGATACATTTTATTTTAGTAGCTCACTGGCTATACTAAGGCTACTTTCACACTAGTGTTTTAGTTTACCGGTATTGAGATCCGTCATAGGGGCTTAATACAGTAAAAAAACGCTTCTGTTTTGTCCCCATTTATTGTTAATAGGGACAAAACTTAACTGAACAGAACAGGATGCTCCAAAATGCATTCCGTTCCGTTTAGTTGTGTTCCCATACCGGAGAGCAAACCGTAACATGTTGTAGTTTGCTTTGCGTCCTGCGTTTTCTGACACAATCTGACACAATAGAAAACGGATCCGTCCTCCATTGACTTTCATTGGAGTTCATGACGGATCCATCTTGGCTATGTTAAAGATAATACAACCGGATCCGTTCATAACGGATGCAGATGGTTGTATTATCAGTAACAGAAGCGTTTTTGCTGAACCCTGCCAGATCCAGTAAAAACACTAGTGTGAAAGTAGACTAAGGGTTCATGTACACGACCGCGTGCCGGCCGTGGTCGTATTACAGCCGATCTGCAATACACGGGCACCGGCCATGTGCATCCCGCATCACGAATCACGGACCCATTCACTTGAATAGGTACGCGATCAGGGAGATGCGGTGCGGAAGGACAGAGCGGAACCCCACGGAAGCACTACAGAGTGCTTCCGTGGTGTTTCTGGCCGTGCCTCCACACCGTGCATGCACTACTTTTTTGTGGAACGGACGGATCATAGACCCGTTCAAGTTGAATGGGTCTGGATCCATCTGCGGCAGCTGCACGGATGTTGTATGTGCATTGGGGACCGCAATTGCCGGCACGCGTTCGTGTGCATGAGCCCTACGTTTGTAATTACATGCAATTACAAAAGTATTCCGATCCAGGTGCTGGTTGTAAAATGTAGAATATGTTCTGTGACACATTCCCTTTAATGGAGCAAAACACTTGAAGCCTGCAAAACATTACAACCTGTCTGATCCTGAACGAGTCCGCCAAGGGACAGTGTGCACCCAAAGTGGTTACCAGCTATCACCCAGCACCTATGGGTCCCTGGCGCACTCCCTCCAGCCTCAGCCTTCCCTATTAGTATCTTGCAGACAGTGGTCGGTGTACCTTCGATAAAGACAGACCACGTAACTGCTACAGGGCCCAGGGGGAAGGGAGGTCCGGTAATAATCTCCCTCCTTCCAGGCGAAGGTGAAAACACTGCAGTTTCATGCAGCTGCCAATAAAGGGAAGCTCAGTGCAAACATATTATTGTAGCTCTCATTGCACTGTATAAACTCCTAGACACTGAGCTCCCCCTAGTGTTGGCTGCAGATATACATCTTTGTAATATGTGAAATGAAGCTGAGAATTATGTCATTTGTCTGGTGTAAATACATTGAGAAAGTTGCTGTTCAGGATGAGCTCCATATTTTCGATGCACCCAGGGTCACACTGGGGTCCCTTGGGCCCAAACTATTCTCAAGGTTCTACCCCCATATTATCAATAATATGAAATAGGTTTTGAATCTAAGAAATAGAGCAGAATAGTAAATGATTGGCTCTTAGACCTTCGGGGCCCTCCGGAGGATCCTCTGATGGACCAATCCAACCCTGGACACACCTGCTCCACTATTTCCTACATAGAAGTCGAAAAAAGTGGGTGAGGCCTAGGGTCCCGGCTTTTTTATTATATTTTTTTTATTAAAATTTATTTTACTTATTAAAAAAAAAACATTAATGTGTCAGGAATCTTGGGAGTTGTGCTTTGCTTTCTACATAGCCTGGGAGTGATGGCCACCCACGTAATCAGAAATTGGTGGCCAATGGGGGCCCATATGAAGTTTTGCAATGGGGATTTATGAGATCTATGTACGCACCTGCTTGCAGGGCCGCACCGGCCACTTCATATATATTGCTGCATAGTTCCACCTCTGGATCCCCATCTCCCCTTCAAGTCCCAAAAACTAAAAATCTGTGCAGCTCCACTCATGCTCACATTGACTTATGCTTTGAAGGGGTTTTCTCATCTCAGACAATGGGTTCATATCGCTAGGATATGCCCCTATTGTCTAATAGGTGCGGGCCCCACCGCTGGGACCCACACCTACAATGAGAACGGAGCGGGGAAATAAATGGAGGGCGCACTGCGCATGCGCAGCCACCCTCCATTCATTTATACGGGGCCGCCGAAAATAGCCTGGCTCGGCTATTTACGTCTGTCCCATAGAAATGAATGCGCGCGGGGGCCGCACATGCGCAGTGCACTCCCATTCACTTCTATGGAAGCAGCGCTTGGAAATCCGGGGTCCTCCACCCACAGCGCTCCCGATTCATTCTCGTCGTAGGTGCCGCTCCTATAAATCCACAGTGGCTGCCTCTGACCCTAATTTAATGGCTTACTTTAAAATTTACAGAGAACCCCTCTGTCTCGCTTCCCTAATGCCCACTTTAGCTCCACTAAGTAGAGGATAGAACCCATCTGACCAGACACAAATGACAACAGCGCCCCCGCAGGCTGATGTATGTCAATGTCAGCTGCCAAAAAACTAGCATGTGCCAGGACTGTGATACTGGAGAAGGGGAGGGAAGAGCCGGGCACCGAGGGGAGACGAGGTGAGGCACACAGCAGCAGCGCCTGGCACGGACTGGTGACTTCAGGGGGAGCTGCAGCACCCTGCCCGCAGAGGGAGGGCACCGGCCGGGCTCCAGTACCTGGCACCTGTAGGGCGGTGACGTCACTGGTAAGTTCATGGAACGCTGAGAAGCTGAACGTTCTATCCGGATGTCAGGTGACCTCAGTGATACATTGTAACGGATCTGCGGCTGAGGAAGCCTGAGGGCTGCCACCTACAGCAATAGCCTGCTGTCACTAGAGAGCAGCAGACCGTTCTGTGACCGTGTGTGGGTGCTCTCCTGTGACCATAGGTCCGGCATGAACAGATCATACCTTCCCCTCTCTGAGATGTGTCAGCACCAGTATATATCTGATATAGAAACCAAAACGATCAGGTCTGAGGCTTATCAATTCTGGGCAGTTATGTATGTTGTAGAAAAAAAGTTCCTGAAAGTAAAAAAAAAAAAAAAAAAAAAAAAAGTGATATTAATCCAAGTATGTGTACACATATGGTGTGACCACAGCACCTGTCCGGAGGAGAGTTCCCAAATGATTCCAGGGTCTGCATTTGGTTGGGTTCACATGTCACTGAATAGCTGCGGATTTGCCATCAGTGATTTTTATGCAGCAAATCTGCAGCGTTTTACAGCAACCAGCAAAGTGGATAAGATTTTAAAGTCCATCTGTAAGCAGATTTGTACATTTGATACTGGCTGACCTGTTACATGTGCTCTTGGCAGCTGAAGGCGTCTGTGTTGGTCCCATGTCCATATGTGCCCGCATTGCTGAGAAAAATGAAGTTTTAATATATGCAAATGAGCCTCTAGGAGCAACGGGGGCGTTACCATTACACCTAGAGGCTCTGCTCTCTCTGCAACTGCCGTGCCCTCTGCACTTTGATTGACAGGACCAGGTGTAATGATGTTTATACTGCCTGGCCCTGTCATAGTGCAGAGGGCGCAGCAGTTATAGAGAGAGCAGAGCCTCTAAGTGTAATGGTAACGCCCCATTGCTCCTAGAGGCTCATTTGCATAAATTAAAACATCATTTTTCTCAGCAATGCGGGCACATATGAACATGGGACCAACACAGATGTCTTCAGCTGCCGAGCGCACATGTAACAGGTCAGCCGGTGTCATAGGGACAAACCTGCTCATAGGTGCACTTTAAGAAATCTCATCCTCACTCTGCGTGCAAAAAAAGCAGTGTAAATTGACCCGCAGTGCTGATTTCAAATCTGCAACATGTCAATTTATGCTGTAGTTCTCTCCAGTGGATTTCACCCTGGGCATTGGAGTAGGACGAACTTTTCTGCTACAATTTCCGGTATCTGTGTATATACCCTAATAGTGTGGGGTAAATGTGAGATACCAGCTATGCCATATACAATATTAGGATTCCTGCACACAGGAAATGGCTGTTTTAGTAACAGGGCTTTTACATAAACAGGTTAATACTTAAAGGGGTTTCCCAGGATTTTCAAGAATTTATCAACAATCAGGGAATGTGAAATAAATAATTATACTTGAAACCTAATCAATTCCCTCCCCTCTAGTACTGCTGTTCCAGTGTTCCATGCATCGGTGACTGCTGCAACCAGTTGCTGGCCTCAGTGGTCCTGGGGCACATTCACAAGACAAAAAAAAAACATTAAAAACGGATAAACTGACAGTTTTTCATGGACATTTTTCATCCATGTATGCATCCATTTTCTGTCCGTTTATCCCTTTTGAATGGTCATTTTGCATCAGTTTTTACCGGCCGTTAAAAACTGATGAATTTCATTGGCTTTTTTTTAATCCTAACTCCTGCAGTGCCCTCAGTATGCATAATGCCCCCCATAGTGTCCCCTGGACATCTAAGGCCCCTTTCACACGAGTGAGTTTTCCGCGCGAGTGCAATGCGTGATGTGAACCCATTGCGCCCGCACTGAATCCTGACCTATTCGTTTCAATGGGTCTGTGTACATGAGCGTTGTTTTTCACGCATCACTTGTGCGTTGCGTGAAAATCGCAGCATGTTCTATATTCTGCGTTTTTCACGCAGCCCTGGCCCAATAAAAGTGAATGGGGCTGTGGGAAAATCTCATCGTGTCCGCAAGCAAGTGCGGATGCGATGCGTTTTTCACTGATGGTTGCTAAGAGATGTTGTTTGTAAACCTTCAGGTTTTTATCACGCGCGTGAAAAACGCATCAAACCACATTGCACCCGCGCGGAAAAAACTGAACAACTGAACGCAATCGCAGACAAAACTGACTGAACTTGCTTGCAAAATGGAGTTTCACTGAGCGCACCCTGAACGCATCCGGAGCCAATCCGTCACGCTCTTGTGAAAGACGCCTAATTGCCCCTGTCGTGACCCCTGGGCAATCAGTGCCCCCCCCCTCCCAATATAAAGAATGGCCCCCTTCGTGCCCCCAGTGCCCTCAGTATATATAATTTACCCCTGTTGTGCCCTCAATAATTATAGTGTCGACCCCAAACCCTAGTTTTGTCAACAGTAAAAAATAAATAAAAATACCTCATCCAGGGAACACTTGCTCCATACTGGACGCAGCAGGACCTGATGCTGCCACGGTGATCATGTGACATCACCACACTGGGAGCGACAGGTCCTGCTGCCTCCAGTGCAGATTGAGAGTTCTCGCTGGTGCAAGTGGATGAGATGAGTATTCTTTCTTTTTTTTAACCCCTGAAAGGCTCTTTTGTTTTACAGTGTACCTGTTTTTAATGACCATTAGACTGGGGCACCTCTGTTTAAAACGACCCTATTGATTTAAATGGGGTCCTTCTGGCTTTGAAAACGGCCAAAAATAGGACAGCCCTTATTCACTGGCCATTATAAAACGTGAGTAGTCCCGTAGACATTAATTGGTCCTGAAACAGCGGTCCCACGTTGTGTGAAGTAGCCCTTACACTGTACGTGGCGGTATCAACATTGAGACTAGGGATCAGCCTCCGTGGTACTGTGTGCGTGTACTGTATTGCTGCAGGGGAGTAAACAGAGACCAGCAGGTGCTAGAGCAGCGGGGGATTGAACAGGTTTAATCTACTTTAATCTATCACATTCACTGCTCTTTGCCACCTGTTTATGTGTAAATACTGAAAACCCCCTTTAATGTAAAAAAAAACAAAAACAAAACTCCCTCCGTGTTTCTAGAGAGCTGAGCAATGCTACATTAAAGGGGTTGTTCACCTTTTATACAAGGGGTTATTCGGGTTCAGAGCTGATCCCAGACATATCCCTCTTTTTACCCAGGCAGCCCCTCTGACATGAGCATTGGAGCATTTCATGCTCTGATGCTCTCCTTTGCCCTGCGCTGAATTGCGCAGGACAAAGGCTTTTTTTTGGAGATCCGAAGACTTCCCGGGCTCTCCATGGGTAAGCTAGGTGGAGGCTTTCGCCCAGCAGTGAGCCCAGTGATGTCACCGGCACTAATGAGCGGGCTTTAGCTTTGCCCTAGCGGCTAGCCTATAAAACAGCTAAGGCAGCGCTAAAGCACGCCCATCAGTGACGGTGACAGGGATAATGCCCATACTGATGTCACAGTACAGGGATAATAAACACAGTGATGTCACAGTACAAGGATAATAAACACAGTGATGTCACAGTCCAGGGATAATAAACACAGTGATGTCACAGTACAGGGATAATAAACACAGTGATATCACAGTACAGGGATAATAAACACAGAGATGTCACAGAACAGGGATAATAAACACAGTGATGTCACAGTACAGAGATAATAAACACAGTGATGTCACAGTACAGAGATAATAAACACAGTGATGTCACAGTACAGGGATAATAAACACAGTGATTTCACAGTACAGGGATAATAAACACAGTGATGTCACAGTACAGGGATAATAAACACAGTGATGTCACAGTACAGGAATGATAAACACAGTGATGTCACAGTACAGGGATAATAAACACAGTGATGTCACAGTACAGGGATAATAAGCACAGTGATGTCACAGTACAGGGATAGTAAACACAGTGATGTCACAGTACAGGGATAATAAACACAGTGATGTCACAGTACAGAGATAATAAACACAGTGATGTCACAGTACAGGGATAATAAACACAGTGATATCACAGTACAGGGATAATAAGCACAGTGATGTCACAGTACAGGGATAATAAACACAGTGATGTCACAGTACAGAGATAATAAACACAGTGATGTCACAGTACAGAGATAATAAACACAGTGATGTCACAGTACAGGGATATTAAACACAGTGATGTCACAGTACAGAGATAATAAACACAGTGATGTCACAGTACAGGGATAATAAACACAGTAATGTCACAGTACAGGGATAATAAACACAGTGATGTCACAGTACAGAGATAATAAACACAGTGATGTCACAGTACAGGAATAATAAACACAGTGATGTCACAGTACAGGGATAATAAACACAGCGATGTCACAGTACAGGGATAATGAACACAGTGATGTCACAGTACAGGGGTAATAAACACAGTGATGTCACAGTATAGGGATAATAAACACAGTGATGTCACAGTACAGGGGTAATAAACACAGTGATGTCACAGTACAGGGATAATAAACACAGTGATGTCACAGGACAGGGATAATAAACACAGTGATGTCACAGTACAGGGATAATAAACACAGTGATGTCACAGTACAGGGATAATAAACACAGTGATGTCACAGTACAGAGATAATAAACACAGTGATGTCACAGTACAGGGATAATAAACACAGTGATGTCACAGTACAGAGATAATAAACACAGTGATGTCACAGTACAGAGATAATAAACACAGTGATGTCACAGTACAGGCATAATAAACACAGTGATGTCACAGTACAGGGATAATAAACACAGTGATGTCACATAACAAGGATAGTGATTAATATAATGTCAAGACAATGCATATAGAGACATTCTTGGTAGCAAAACTGGAGTTCTTCCCCTCTCCCTTCTTCTGTTCCTCTGCAGTCGGTCGTATAAATAATCCCTGTGCGTCATGTGAGAATACAGTGATAGCCCACAAACTAAGATGTGCCGACAACATGGCCGTGTTGACAGACATGCAGGTAATAACATATCAAAGACCTCTAGTGATGGCAGAGGCCGCTTCAGTGTATCACAGGGACATGCTGGGACAGGCTCCGTGGGACATACAGCACCGCCATCTAGTTATACCATATGACAAACATAGCGATAGCTCAGCCTAGGTGGAAACATTCACCGCCATCTGTTGAAACAGAATGCCGCCTGCCTTGTCACAATACCCTGTACCGCCTTGGACGGAGATAAGAGGAGGCTTGTAGTAGCCGATGAGTGACCGGCACCTCTGAATCTTACTCATACTTTGCTAATTATGGATTGACTTCCAAGAGAAAATAATAACCATAAACCTGCTAATTGCTTTCATAGACTGGCTGATATTTTTGTATGTGTCCTAATACAGTTCCATGTGCACAGTTAGGGCCTCTGTCGGCAGATTTGTCCCTATGACACCGGCTGACCTGTTACATGTGCACTTGGCAGCTTAAAGGGCTTCTGTCACCCCCCAAAAGCATTTTTTTTTTTCCCTCACTAAAAAGCTTATAGGGCGATTATTCTAAACAAATTCTTGTTAACCGTTTTAGCAGGTTAATTTTGCTATAAAACGTTATTTTATATTATGCAAATTACCTTGCTACCAGCAAGTAGGGCGTTTACTTGCTGGTAGCCGCTGCATCCCGCTTGTAAAAAGACGCCCCTCCTGTGGTTGATTGACAGGGCCAGCGAGCGCTCTCCTCCTCCAGCTGGCCCTGTCTCTGTTTAAAATCTCGCGCCTGCGCCATACCGTTCTTCAGTCGGCGCAGGCGCACTGAGAGGAGTACTCTCGCTCGGCCGCTCCTTCCTCAGTGTTTCACGTACGAGTTCTCCGCGGAATACACACGTTTGAATGGGTGTATTCACACATCAGAGTTTTAGCACGGTCCATGGGTCCATGTTTTCAGCACGGATGCATGTCCTATCTTGGTCCGTGTTCCGGATCCCTCACGCCCATTATAGTCTATGGGTCCGTGAAAACCACGAATCCAAGACGGAGGCCGCCGAACTCCGGCAGCACGGCGAAATAGCGGCAGGACGGATCCTGCAGGGTGAACAGCCTGTCGGATCCGTCCTGCCGCAAGTGTGAAAGTACCCTAAGAAGAAATGCTTTGAAAATAATTTTTCAGCTGTTCAGTGTCAGTAAAACACGGATGCAACACGGACAGCAAAAAACGGACACACGGACCCAACACGGATCCGTCACGGACAGCTTCATGGATGCATCACTGACCACCTGCTCACGGATTTGAGCACAGACACGGAACTGTGAATGAGGCTTAATTGTGTGACAGTTGTGGCCAGCGTGGGCAGCAGTCATAGTACTGATGAATGACAAGTGAAACATTATACATTCAGCAAGGACGGCTTCTTATTCTGTCTGTGTCTCTCTAGGGACCAACAATTAGGCCTTAATAGACAGCAGCTATGTTGATGGAAACATATGAGCAGTAATTCAAGAAAAGAATCACTGATGGGTCACTGAAGCGTCTGGGTCCCAGTCCTGTATTAAACGGGTCGTCCCATCTGGAAAACCTCTGCTCATATGTGACAATATAGGATGTGGACTTTGGAGACTCAAAGCTATTAGCAGAGCTCTGGTGGGCACCATGAAATACCAAGTTTCTCCTGTAGTGGCCGCTATTAGAGAAATGTACAACTTACCGCGATCTGCAGTGATCAGATGATCGTCTGCTGCCTTCATTTAAGATGTGGTTGTCCAGAAAAAAAATTCCATGTGTGCGAGAACTGTTTTTCTCAAGATTTGGTGAACAGAGCTTAGCCTCGCCCACGCCACTTGATACAAGTCGTGACGTCACTGGGCGGGGTGCTAGCAGCGGTAAACAGTGAGAAGGCCGCGGCGCTCCTGCAGCGCCGCTGCCTTCTCAAACAGCTGATCGGCAGGGGTCCCGGGTGTTGGACCCCGGCCGATTATATGCTGATGATCTATCCTGAGGATAGATCATTAGTTGTAACAAAGTGAAGAACCCCTTTAAATATTACTTTATGATAAATATATTTCCTAATACCTTTCATTAGTTATAATGGCTCATTTCCGCTAGGAAGCAATCCTTAGGAGAAAGAAAATGGCCACAGTCCTATTAGTACACGCAAAACCTGTCCTAATCACACAGCAGGACAAGTTACTTCAGAGCACTGAGCTAAAGAGCAGCCTCATCCTCCTCTCTGCTCTGCTTGTCAGGGATTTTAATCCTGAATATAGTTGATAAGATCTTCAGCTGAATCTCTGTAGGAATGGAGCTCATGAGGAGACATGATGTGCAGAGAGGATGGACAGGACAGACTGTGGTAATGTGGGGCTGTGGTAATGGAGACTGCATACAAGTGCTACTGCTGATCATTCACATCCCCACCTCCTCTCTACTTCATGTCTCCTCATGAACTCCATTCCTACAGAGATTCAGCTGAAGATCTTAACTGCTGTATTCAGAATCATGATCCCTGACAAGCAGAGAGGAGGATAAGGCAGCTCTTTAGCTCAGTGTTGTGAAGTAACTTGTCCTCCTGTGTGATTAGGACAGGTTTTGTGTCTACTAATAGGACGGTGACCATTTTATTTCTCCTAATAATTTCTCCCCAGACAAAACAAGCAATTATAACTAATGAAAGGTTTTTGAGAATATATTTATAATAAAATAATACTTAAGTATTTTCATTAATATTATTTTCTTAATGCTCGGA
Organism: Bufotes viridis; assembly: GCA_033119425.1. Classification (NCBI taxonomy): domain Eukaryota; kingdom Metazoa; phylum Chordata; class Amphibia; order Anura; family Bufonidae; genus Bufotes; species Bufotes viridis. The sequence goes on along the minus strand of CM065598.1, from coordinate 21,067,216 downwards.
CAACTCCTTTAAAGGAGTTTTCCAAGATTTTGATATTGATGATCTATCATCAGGATAGGTCATCAATATCAGATCAGCAGCGCCTCGTTACCCGGACCCCCACCGATCTGCTGTTTGAGGAGGCAGCAGCGTTCAGGGAAGCCTCCTCGCAGCTTTTGAAGCACAGTGCCATCTATTGGACACCGGCTGTGCTTTGTATAGCAGCTCAGCCCCATTCACTTGAATGGCACTGAGCCGCACCTAGACCACCTCGCAGCTCACCAAGGACAGTCCCGTACATTGTACAGCGGTTGTGCTTAGTATCACACTCAGCTCCATTCACTAATATGGGGCTGAGCTGCTCCTAGGCTACGTGACCAATGTATGTGACGTCACTGGCCGAGGAAAAGCTGGTCGGGGGGGGGGGGGGTTGATGGATGTTGAATGATCACATCCTCAAAATCTCGGACAACCCCTTTAAGGGTTAAATCTACAAAAGTAAATAGGCTATTTCCAGGTCTTCTATCTACCTTGGTTGTGGTGCCAGTTATAGGTCATGCGTGGCCCTAAGGGTTGGGATTGTGAAAGACCAAATACTGCCAGTGTATAACAATAGAGTCATGAATAAAAAATGTCACTTTGATAGATGAGTACAGGGCTTAACAAACTGCGATAATCCCACGCAGGGCAATGCCTAGTCGAGGCTGCCACCAAAAAGAACCGGCTGCTATTTACCTGTAGATAAAATCTGAAGGCAAATATTCCATTTATCTAGATAGCTTCAGGCCTCACGGATATTTCTTTCCAAAGAATCCCATCTCTCGTTTTGTTCGTAGATACGGTATATTTTTACAAATTACATATCAAGGAACACAAATGTGTCCACAAGGCACAGTATCACTGAGGGGTAAGGAACTGTTATATGTGACAGTTGACGGAATGTTCTGCAGGACACCCGATGCTTCTTCATTACACTCCTTAAATACACTGCATAAGGAATTTGTGGAAAGGAAATGTGGTGGGGCATTGCCAAAACCTGAGCGCTGTCAACAGTTCCTGTGAAGCAAAGTAAACCGCGCTCCTGCAAGAGAAATTTCTAATTATAACCACGGGATCGGTACAAATTTCGGACATGAATTAAAGGGCTTGTTCCATGATGACAACCCAAGTCCGTATGCTCTAGTGGGTCATATTGATATTATTGAGGAAGCCCCCAGGACCCCATGAGCTACAATAGAGTACCTCTCATAGAGGGTGCTTCCACACATAGTTTTCGCTGGTGGTTTTTCTGCACTTTTGGGGTATAGTGGTGTTTTTTTTTGCTCCTGCTGTTTTTGTTTATTAGGTGGTGTTTTTTGTCTTTCTGGCTGATTTCATTATGCAAAAAGATATCTCACAAGTAAAGAGAACCATCTCATAAAAAAAAATGAAAATACTTAAATATTATTTTATAATTAATATATTCACAAATACCTTTCATTACTTAGAATGGCTTGTTTTGTCTAGGGAGCAATTATTAGGAGAAATAAAATGGCCGCCATCCTATCAGTACACACAAAACCCGTCCTAATCACACAGGAGGACAATTTACTTTACCACAATGAGCCATAGAGCTGCCTCATCCTCTGCTCTCCTCTGCCTGTCAGTAATCATGATCCTGAATACAGGTTAATCTCTGTGGGAATGGAGATTATGAGGAGACATGAGAGAAGGTGAGGTGTGGCTAATGAGCAGCAGCACGTCTCCATTACCACAGCCTGTCCTGTCCGTCCTCTCTGTACTTCATGCCTCCTCATGAACTAAATTCCCCAGAGATTCAGCTAAAGTTCTTATCATCTGTATTCAGGATCATAATCTCTGACAAGTAGAGAGGAGGAGGAGGATGAGGCAGCTCTTTACCTCAGTGTGATCAGGACAGGTTTTGTGTGAACTAATGGGACGGCGGCCATTTTGTTTCCCCCAATGATTGCTCCCCAGACAAAACAAGCCATTATAAATAATGAAAGGTATTTGAGAATATATTTATGATAAAGTAATATTCAAGTATTTTCATTTTCTTAATTCCCGGAGAACCCCTTTGAGGAGATTCAGCACCCTGCCTAAGATGGCTTTTTTTTAAAAACACGCTGGAGCTCTTGACTTTCTTCATGCATTTTTCCATCACTTTCTCTATATACTTTGCTGCAGCAATGATGTGCCGTACACCCATGTGACTGCTGAAACCAGTCACTGGCCACAGCAGTCTTGTGCTATACATGCAGGCATTAACGTTGAGGACAGTAATCGGCTTCAGTGGTCATGTGGGTTTTATAGAACATCATCGTAGAGTCCTACTGCAGAAAGGGCATAGCAGGGAAGCTCCTGCTCCAGCGAGTTGTCCTATAGCCATGACAGTGAGGTGGAGTAGAAGAGGGGACCAGGGGTGCACCACCAATGAGGCCAGGTCGGGCGATCGCCTCAGGCAGCACCAGGTAGGGGCAAGAGGGGGGCAGCGGAAGGGCCATGGGCAATGAGTGCTATCATTGTGGCAAAGGGGCTATGTTAAGAAATTGGCATTGGGAAAGGAGGGGCGCCGTTTCAGTTTTCGTCTCAGGCAGCAGAAAGGCTAGATGCACCCCTGGAGGGGACATGGCTGAGCTCCTGGGACACCTAGAAAGTAGGTTAGTTTTAATACTATGAAACAACACAAGAAAGGGTAATAGGAGGGTCCTATTTGGTCACTTTGTAAAGCATACCTTAAGGCAAAGATAAAGAATTCAGGGACCCCTAGTGATCACGAGAACAGTGGGTCCCACAAGTGCTGCTGAACTGCCCCATCAGAATGAAACGGTGATGCGAATTCACATCCTCCACACCATTCACTTTTATGGAACTTTCCGAGTACAGCGCTTGCAGCAGTCCCATAAAAGTGAATGGAGAGGAGGATGCACATGCACACCACCCTCCATTCTCATGGGGCAGTTCGGCAGCCCTTGTGGACCCCTGTTCTCATGATCAAAACAACCAAACAATTATCCCCTATCCTATGGTAAGTGTCATTAGTGGTACAACCCCTTTAAGATCAGAGGTGTCTCATATATCGGTAGCCTAGAATCCTGGTCACCTTTCTCGCGGTACAAGCCAGTGTGATTACATCAGTTTAATACCTGAGCACTACATCCCAATTAGTGTTGAGCGAATCGAAGTCAACAAAGTGGACTTTGATCCGAATTTCAAGATAAATTCAATTAATTGCAAATCCGGATTTCCTCGTGCTTTGTGGTAGCGAATCGATTTAACCTGAAATAATGTAAAAAAGCAAAAATAAAAATCATACTTACCTGATGCATTGGCTCGCGATAGGCTGGCCGCCACCATCTTGCTTGAAGATCTCGCACGACATTCTGTGCGCGGTGATGTATGAAGTCACCACGCCGCCTGGCATGATAACGTCATCATGGGCCACACAAGATTTTGCACCAGATTATCAAGCAAGATGGCGGCGGCTGGCCCATCACCAGCAACTGGATCAGGTAAGTGTGTTTTTTTTTGTTTGTTTTTTAATTTTACACTGTTATTTATATCAGTTGCCATGATCAGCGGTGAACACGGCATCTGAGAGGTACAATGACGGGCAGCAGCGCAACAGCCGCTCACTGTTATTGCACTCTCTACTTACAAAGAAATGCGCTCGTGACTAAGTAATTCGTCACAAAGCAAATTTTTTTGTAAAATTCGGCAAAGCAGACGAATTGAATTTTTGAATAATTAACTCATCTCTATTCCCAATTTATGCTTTTGTCAGTCAGTGTTCTCCTGCGCCCCTGTGTAAGAATATCTTGACTCCGCACTCCATGGAGTGCAGGAAACAGTCATTGAGTAGGAAGGTCCTGGCAGGGCTGTGCCTTGATACCTCCTATTATAATGTCTGCAAACTCCATGGAGCATACAGACAGGAACGAGTCCTTAAAAACACAGGTTAAATATTTTCTAAAACAACACAGCCCTCTTATTGTACGCCCTGTGACACATTTTTTTTTTTGTGTGTGTGTTTGATGATCACTGGAAATCCACTTTAATTATTAATAATGTATTCACATGGCGAAGAGACAGAAGAGACGCAGCTGTATGAAAGAACCGTCCATTGTTGTGCTGCGCTGCGCTGTGACATTTAGGCTCTAAAAATAAACCAGTAACTGTAATCCCTTTCTTCTTACTGGTTTGGGATACTGCCCAAAGCCTTACAACACGATTGTTACTAGTCAACTACACACCAAGTACATATAGTATGTTACAGGCAGTGTATGAAATCAGGCATTTTATTAAATGTCTAAAATGTTCAGGCAAAGTATGAAACACTTAAAGGCTATGGACAACTTTGGAGGCAATTTTTTATTATTGCATTGCACTCATTTTGAGCTAAAATCATTTTTAAATTGGTCTTTATTATAGATATGGAGCCCTTTTCTCTGTACAGGGCTGAGATGCTCCGATAGAGTGATCTGAATTTTTCTCTCTGCTCCATTAGCTAATCTGATGGGCTCCTTATCTCTGCTCTCTGACACTATAAACACTCATTATAGCTCAGTTCTTATCTTGCTAATAAGAATGTGGCTTAAATAAGTGTTTATGAACTCTTCGTCAATTAGAAATAAGGTTTATTAGATGACCAGCACAAAGTGAAAGTAAAGGGTATATTAGACACCCCGATAGCTAGCAGAGGACACTGCAGCTATTACATGCAGTGTTGTCCTCCACAGCACATGGAGGAGTGATCGCTATGCCATCGCTCGTCCCCATGCAGGGCAGCGGTGTGCCGGGGGCAGACTGTAATTAGACAGCACGATATACCACCGACACGTCCTGATCTCTCAGCATGCTGAAAGATCTGAATTGGCTAATGAACGAGCGTTTGCTCGTTCATGGGGCAATCAAAGGCAGAATTAGTTTTACCAGGCAGAAAATCGATTCACACATCTAGGTAAACAGTTAATCATTTGTAACAAAACGGCTCAATAGTTATAGCTATATAGCTTCATAGCCTACAATCGATGCGCTGCCTGTGCCGTCCATAGTGCACCCTGTGCAGGAAACGTCTAAGGCATATTGGTACACCATAGACTTTTTCCAGGGCATGGGTGCCCACAGAGAGGGCTCTGATGTTTGCCATATGTTTGCCACCACTGTTATAGGTATTCTCCTCAGCATTGATGTACATTTATTGTATGAACAGACACTTCCTTTTAACTTATTGTGCCCGGAGGGGGGGTCCAAAAATAACCTCAAGGCCAAGTTCACATCACCGTTTAGCTTTCTATTGTTCTGAACTGTCAGACGAACAGAAAAAAAAATGGATCCGCTATTGTAAGCATCAATTGTGATCATTTTGCATCAGTTTGTGTCACTTCCATAGAGATCCGTTATTTTTGAGGGGAGAAAAAGTACCCTTTGCAGGACTTTTTCTCCTATCAAAAATGGCTGATCGTAACTGATGCTTAAAATAACGGATCCTTTTTTTATTTTTCTTGTCCTTCTGACGGATCAGAAGAACGGAAAGCTAAACACTGATGTAAACATTTCACATATGACTTTGCGACTTTGCCACTGCATTATTTCTTGCTGTTTTTGAGCCAAAGCCAAGATTGGATCCAGTGGAAAGGAAAAGTAGAAGTAATTTCTTTATATTTTCCCTGCCATACTGAATCTACCTCCACAACAAGTTGCAACTTTTTTTTTTTTTTTTACAAAAAAAGCCATGTGTGAATCCAACCTAATTATGTTTCTGTATACTGTATAGTGTAACAGTTATGACATAAATACTAAGGGTGATATGGGTCAGTTTAGACATAGAAAATAGAGGGGTCCCTGTATAAAATATTGCAATGGGTCCCCTTTATGGTACTGGTTTTGCCATCCAGGAGAAGAGGGACTGATGTTTCTTTCATCTCTGCACCCTCTCCAAAGGTAGTCCTGCACATATTCTTGCCTCAGCTCTATGTGTTCCCTCTATGGTATGTAAACCCTTGATATGGGTCCTTGGGAAGAATTAAAAAGGTTTTCCAGGACTTAGACGTTGATGACCTGTCTTTAGGATAGGTCATCAAAATCGTCTAACTGATGGCGCCACCACCAGTCAGCTGTAGGCACTGGAAACTGTACAGTAGACATATCCATGGATATCTGCAGTAATACAAACTGAAGGATTTAGAACATAGATTCTTTGACAAATACACATCAAAATCTCTGAATCCTATTAGCCATGTGAACATGGTCTATGTGTTCAATTTCCCTGCAGCTCCCCCAGGGGAGAAAGGGAGCATTACACAGTTACCATTGAAACCAATGGGCTTCCCATGTGATGTACAGAAATGCTGGGTCCTTCAGAGGTCTATCTAATAGATGAAGTTTGTGAATGAATTTAGAACCTGTATATGGTGTTTAATATTAAATATTGCATACCCCGTCCATACCACAAATAGATTGACTTCCTTCCAAAACGATTTTCTGAATTGTGAGCCCTCTCCAGTCTTGGCCACTTTCAACGTAACGGATGAATGCTGAGCTGGACATTTGCCATGAGAAGGGGAGGAATATTATATCATTAGAAAATTATTGAACGTTCTGCTTTTTCAATGGCTTTTATCTACACGTGGGTTTTAGCATTAGCGTTAATGCACTTATAAGTGGCTTATTAAATCTAAGTGGAGATCAGTCAGACCCCGAACTATACGGGGAAATATTCCTGCTGGTAATGAGATAGTGGAAGATGCTATGTGTTACGATTTTTGAAAAAGTGCCAGCTTGTTTTAGAAACTATATATAAGTTGGGTTTTGACTTGCTGAATTATATAGTGCTCTATATACAGTATATCTATATATATATATAACTGATGTAAAAATAAGGGCTTCTTTTACTGTATGTAAGGGGGTTGTTCACAATGGATAATTGTAGTGCCCTGGAGCAAGGGTACTTTAGACATTTGTGGACATTTGCCCTTATTGCTACTATGCAAAGCCATCAACTTCCTACTGTCACTGTTTACCTGGTCGGCGCTGCCACAATGCGGCAGCGGCGTCCAGCTGCCAGGGGAAACGACATTGTGATACAGCCCTCTCAGCCTGGGGCCAATGAAGCACCACGTCAGAGCATTAGGGCCTCGTTCAGCTCTGCCCAAAATTTAGGGAAGCCAGCTGGATCATTCCCAGCTCTCTATATAAGTCTGGCTCCTGTGGGTGCAGGTGCCGGAGAATTTCTGTTTGTCTGGCTCCCCCTGCTGTTCCTTGGTGGCATTGCGTTTACTTTGGCTGTGACTTCTAGATCTGGTATTGTGACTACGAGTTTTGGCAATCTGGTCTTGTATTGCTCTACTAGTTTTTGGCTTCTGGCTTGTCTGGCTTTCTCGTTTGCATCCGGCGTTCTTGGCACTTCTTTGACCGACTGGCTTTTGATGCTGGCTACTCCTATTGTGTCTGTTTATGTGTCGCTCCAACACATACGTAGTATAGGGACTGTCGACCAGCTGTGGGGTCACCACATAGGGTGAGCATTCAAGTAGGCAGGAATAGTGGGTCTGCAACGTTTTAGGGCTACACTATCCCTGTGTGTGTGTGTTCTACATTTCCTTCATATTCTGACACCTACTTTATTGCACGTTGAAGGGTTAACTTGCACTGTGATATATGGTGTTGTGTGCTCTTATACTGTTTCACATTGTTGAACTGCATTTATATGTTTATTGTAATAAATCCTGTTCATTTGCACTATTATTATTATTATTACACTATAGCTGCACGGCACTGTGAAAACGGTTAATGCACAGCCAGTTAAGCCTGAAAGAACTTATGACTTTCTACCTATGCAAAGTTTTAAAAGGAAAAAACAGACACACTGACCTTACATTCTGACTGTCTGGTTTAGCCATGTTGTTTATTTCTGGAAAAACTTCTTATTCATTCCCATAGACATGCATTGAAGCTTGTAACATTGTTTCTGTTTAGGCTGTGATTCTCCACTCCACCTCTCAAACTAGAAGTTTCTAGTTCAGCTAGAAACTGTATAAGGGTACTTTTACACTTGCGGCATGGCTATCCCATGCACTGCCATGCTGCCGCTCCATTCCCATAGACTATAATGGGGTGGGGGGCGGAGCTACGCTGCAGTACGGCAGTGCACGGCAGAGATTGCCGGACTAAAAAGTCGGACCTGCAGTACTTTTAGTCCGGCGATCTCTGGCCGTGCACTGCCATGCATGCGTCCCTTTGTAGTCAATGGGGACGGAGCGGCAGCATGGCAGTGCACGGGTACTGGCGGCATGGCGGATCCGGCAGGCTGTTCACCTGCCGGATAGCCATGCCGCAAGTGTGAAAGTACCCTAAGGAGGATGGCACTCAGAGCCCCTAGTTGTCTGCAGGTATTGACCAGTGCTTAGAAGCAGATTGCTTGAGTGACCAGAAGAAGACGCTGAGGCAGAGGTACTCTGCCAGAGATCCTGAGTCACCAGCCCTGTTATCAAGGAGCCAGGGTCCAGAAGTAAATCAGCCGCTTTCCGACATATATGTCATCTTTTGGCCAGACAAAAACTGTTGCATGTAGCATTTTTTGTCCAGCTAAAAGCTGGCATGAACGCCAGATACAGTGACCGCATTACAGTGCCAGAGTTCACAACGCAAATGTGAACCCAGCCTTAGAGAGAGAGTAACAGCTAGCTCAGGCCCTTCATTAGCATGAAACCTTTTAGCCATAGTGAGTGTTATGAGGTCAGGAGATCAGAGATTGTCTTTATGAGACAACCTTGCAGGAGAACCTGTAATGAGGTTCTGCTCAAAAATGTAGAAACTTAATACTGCAACATGAGATGTAGAATGCCATGACTGCCCCGAGTTTTCTTTACCCTTTACTGCGTTCAGCATGGTGCCTATTCAGCTGATTGATGTGAATCAGACTGGTTACTAGAGATACGCGGTTCTGGGTGGCGGCCGTTGTTGCTGTGGCGCTGCGCTGGTAGGTTGGTGGGGCCCGGTGATAGGTTGGCATTGCCAGACAGCAGGGGTGCTGTTTGGCGGCTGGATCCCGCCACCTGCTGGTGCAGTGCTGTGGCGCCAGCGGTCACCAGGCAGTGCCGCCCCAAATTTAGAGTAGGTCCCACTCTAAGAGGCAACCTTGACGTGGTGAGTGGGCCTATGCCTTTTAATCAAAATGTACACTAATGCCTCTTATATAGCATGCAGTATAGGGGGGCGTACACTAAATATTGCGCTGATATGCCAATTTAATTGTGCTGAGAAGCAGTTATAGATGAAAGCAAAGCTTGTGGATGTGCGATCTAGTTCTCTTTTTTTGTTTTTGAATCATGTCCAATGTCAAATCTGTTGATTGACACCGTGGTTCCACACCCGCTGCCATAACAGAAAGAGATGCTAAACCAGTGATTTGACCCCTTCAATCCCACGATCTGCAAGGTTAAACCAATCAGTAGTTGGTACATCTTTAGCCGAAGTGTCCAGCAATTCACCAGATTTATCACCCAGAAATAAGCCCCTGCAATATATCTGGCGCAGGTCTAGACACTCTGTCTAAGTGTACGCCCTCCACAGGATTAGTAAATCTGCACCATTGTCTAGACCTGAGGATGACATTGTCAGAAAAGAATAGAAGACATCTGTTTTACAGAAATACAAAGCTGCTGAGGTGTGTAACTGGAAATTTTGGAGAATAATTGCCCAGTGCTGCTCAGACAACAATTATGGCCGAGCACCTCGTAGCCGGGTTTTGGAATGCCATTGAGCAGACAATAAAGCATCTTAGATGTCAGGGCCACATCTTGGAAGAGCAGTCAGACTTGAATTCCTTATCTGTTAAACTGATGAGAAGTTGTGCAGGACCTGATCTGCGAAATATCCTCGGAATAGAGATTTATGACATGTGACATGATGGGCGGATCTCGTAAATTATCTGCAACCGCTATGTCCGCTGGGTTCATCTTTGTCTACGAAGCCGTAATACCAGAATACATGCAGCTCTTGAAATGCAAGCAGCCATAGAGACCATGTTATGCGGCATTTCCTGGGATATCAAATAGAATTCCCGTAATCCATCATCCAATCATCCAGAAAGTGTGATAACTGGAAGCCATTCTTTACATGCTTTTTTTGTCTTTCCAAAAAGAAATCAGAAAGTCAGGCCAACACTCTGGAAGGATTGAATGATTGCCTTGGAGGTGCTATTTGTGATGGTCTCCAGCTAGACTCACACGGTGCCTCCACTCAATCACACATTACTTTATAGGCTGTCTCTTGTTTCTTTACACCTCTCATAAATAACTTTTCACGCTACCGTGTATAAAGGGAGTTCCTATCCGTCCCTCCAATAAACATAACAACATATATCGTATATAGAAGATAACCACATAGTGCCAAGATAATAAAGGCTATATATATATATGCATATATACCAAAATAATACAGCCCACCTAATACCGCCCTATAGTGTCCAAATAATATGCAGTAACCAAACACTCCCTTAAAGAGCCTAAATAAAACTGCAATAGTTCCCAAATAATGCACCATTAAACAGTAAAAGTAATGTAGCCCACATAATACTGCTAAAGAGAACCAAGATAATACCTTCCATATGTAATACCATCATATAGTGGCAACATAATACAGGCCACATACAACCACAGGGTGCCCAAATAATATCAGGTAACCAAATAATACCTGCATAATGCCACAATTCAATACACCGTTAACTAGTATGATCATGCAGCCCACATAATACCAGTAGATAGCATCAAGGTAATAATATTGGGTGGTCGTATTTTGCCATTGGGACTTTTATACTCTTGGGACCCCTACTTGTCACGCCCCACCCCCTAAAATTGGACTTGAACTTCGCCCTTAGATTTCATTTGGGTGAGACCTTGAGAATTTCAAGGCACAAGCTTCACAGAAAATATTTGAATGCCTTGTAGACTCTGGGGCTGTCAAATGTTGAGATAACGCAAACTTCTGAAGTTGAAAAGAAATCAGCGAAGCGTTTCAGACAAGATTTGATTGACATGGATTAGTTCTTGTCAGTCCCGGGGCGTCAGCGGCTGAAGGATCTCTGTAGACTGTGGCGTTCCCTTGTGCCTTCACAGGGGGTCTCCATGATCCTATGTTAAAACTCAGTCCCAAGTTTCGATCCTAGGAGTACAGTATTTATGTCCTTCATATACCTTACCACTGACCAGTGCTTGGAGACCCTGCCCATTTTAATCACCCCTCGATTAGCCGATCACTGCCGTTCCAGACACAACAATCAGCTGACATTGCCAGGAGCGAATATGTAAGCATTTTTTAAAATTTTGAATGGCTGACCATGTAATATACCAGAGCAGGCTCCTAATAGTTGGGGTGGGGGTCCTGAATAGGGTGGTACCCCCTCTATATCATCCATATCCCCTAACAGACAGGTGTTTCTGTTTTTGTGAGGCAACCTCTTTAATTCCCGAATATGGTTTCGAGGTGGAATTCCTGGGTGACAACCACTAATGTTTTTATGACTGTGCCCATAACAGTTGTCACCCAGCTTTTCGCAGACTCATCACTCCTTCTTGTACTCTATGTACAGGTTTTGGACTGACCCACCTGTGGGCCCAGGCTCTAATGCCATAAGGGGCCCCAAATATCCAAGAAAAAAAAACATTTGGCTGCCTTTGTAGCCAATCACTTGTCTCTAGGGTCTATTTATTGATGCTATAGGCGGTAGGCCTCCGGTGGGCTCCAGGTACCCCAGTCCGACACTGTCTGTGTATGTTTATTGGCATTTACACATGAACTAATCATGAACCAGGAGGATCAGGATGGACATACTTTAGCAGGATAGATCAAAGAAGCCTTTACAATACACCTGAATCATCCATTACACAGGTCAGATAAAAAGATGGATCCTGTATAAACCCGCAACATTTCTATTATTTCTTGAAACATTGCTGAGTGTTGATATGTAAACCCTGTGAGCGGAGCTCGGCTGCTTCCATTGAAGTTAATGGAGAAAGCCAAGGACATGCAGAGACACCTGTCTATTCAGTCTCCCTCAGCATGCAGTGGCCAGAGACCACCTCACCAGGCGAGATGGGATTCCCAGTTGTGGAGATGGGTGTGGGTCCCAGAGGGGAATATGCCGTAAATGTCTAAGATTGGCTTCTGGGAATGTACACATTTTGCCATAAATGTTTACTAGGTTCCACCTCTGGGACCTTCTCCTATCTCAAGGTGCATGCCACTTGGAATGGAGTGGTGACCATGCATGCACCACTGTCTCCTTGTAGTTTAATAGGACTGTTGAAAATAGCCGACAAGCATGTGAGTCCCAGAGATGGGACCTGTACCTACTGGACATTTATGAGATATCCTGTGTATATGCCATAAATGTCCAGGTCAGGGGTTCACCTAGCCTTTCTGCTGCCTGAGGCAAAAAACGAAATGGCGCCCTAACCCCCCCCCCCCCCCCCCCCAATGCCAATTTCTTAAACTCCTTCCCTCCAGCCCTACTGTTAAAGACATACTTGAAAAACATTACATACAGAGCTACAAAACATGCAGGGTAATGCAGCGACACATACAGTGCCCATTGTGCTTCCCAATACTATACTGCAGAAATAGATAACCCTCCTTCCACTGCCCCCTTCTTACCCCTACCTGGTGCTGCCTCATTGGTGGTGCACCCCTGGTCCAGGTGACACAATGGCTTAAATAATATTCCATAGCATGATCTATCCTTAGGATAGGTCATCATTATCTGACCCCTGTCACCCCCACAATCAGCTCTTTGAAGATACCGCGGACAGGGTGCCATGACCTCTTCACATAGCTGATCGGTAGTGGTGCTATCAGATATTGATGACCTCCTCCTGGCAAGCCCATTTAAACCAGAATATCCATTTGCCCCTTAAATTTGAAGACTTTCTGAATAATGGATGCGAGCTGACTTGATGTGATGTATGTTGTCAGAACATTTTATAATCTGTGGTTATTCGTTTTTTGCAGCAGTTGAGCTGAACAGAATTTGTCCGCACGGTTGTGTACTCTCAGTTTATCAGTGGCCTCCTAAGAATGTCATTAGCCTCTTTTGTAGCAGTGATAAGGCCTTGGTTTGCCTTGTATGACACTGTCCAGCCTGCATTCCTGGACTAATCTACTCACAGTAACCTCACTGACTTTGATAGTCCTTTAGCTGTGGGACAACTATGGAATCCTGGGACTGCTCAAACCAGAAAACCTAGAAACTTAGAAGAACATTTCTTTGTCATGAATACCCAAGCACCTATTGAAGATGTCCTGCAGATACTGGTCTATGTTTAGTGTAATTATTCCCATTAAATTGAAATTTGGAGAACCCCCCCAAACCGGAGAACCAAAGAATACAAGAATAGGCCTGTTTGGAACTGACTTTGGAGTCATTCACTTCAAGGATCTCATGGGCTAAATCACAAATAACATTGACCTAGGTTTATAGGTCCCAAGAGAAAAGTAGATGTCTACATGTTCTGTGTAGATAAAGGATGGGCTCCATTTCCAGGGGGACAGTTCTTCCAGCTCCTAGGTGATGCCCAAGCATGAGGTCCATGGGTTACAGCAAGATGGAGCCAAATGACTCATTCTGTACATAATCCAATAGACATTTAGACACAAGACTGGGCGGCGGTTGGTGGAGGCCATTGGGCCAAAAAGTGACATAGACAAGACAACATGGGGAAAAAAAAGGGGGGGGGGGGTGTTTCTATCGTGTCATTAACCCCTTCAGGACCGGGCCATTTTTAACCTTAAGGACCAGGCCATTTTTTGCAAATCTGACGTGTCACTTTATGTGGTGACAACTTTAAAACGCTTTTACTTATCCAAGCCATTCTGAGATTGTTTTCTTGTCACATATTGTACTTTATGACAGAGGTAAATTTGAGTCCAAATATTTCATTTTTATTTATAAAAAAATACAAAATTTATAAAAAAAAATGGGAAAAATTCACAATTTTCTAAATTTTTATTTCTCTGCTTTTAAACCAGATAGTCATACCTCCTAAAATAACTATTACTTTACTTTACTTTTTTGGGACGTTACAAGGCTTAGGAGTTTACAAGAAAATCTTACATTTTTTAAGAAAATTTCCAAAACCCACTTTTTAAGGACCAGTTTGGGTCTGAAGTCACTTTGTGAGGCGTAGATAGTGGAATCCATCCATAAATTACCCCATTTTAGAAACTACACCCCTCAAGGTGGGGAAGGAAAATATCTTGGTTAAGTACCTGTGGATCCTATCCAAAACACTGCGGAGTTTGTGGCATTCCCAGAAAATGAGCCCGGGGCCGAGGCACAGCGCCAGCAAAGCGGGGAGGAAGAGGGGAACATTTTCTGTAGACGGGTTGGGACATAGTACCACCTTGACATTATCTTATATCCCGCTTCGAGGACAAATCTTCTATACTTCTTCTTGCGTGCATTTGTGCTCTGATATGGACTCTTCATGTTCAAGGTTGGATTTGTCAACATTGCTGGCATTCCTCCGTAGATCATCAAATGCATATGAAGGGAATGATTGGTGCAGCTCATCTAATAAACGCCATTAGAGACAATTACAGATACTGAAGTCGGTAACATTTGGAATAACTAACTATAGCCAGGCTTAGGTGAAGCATCATCCAGGACGTAAAGAAGAGGCTTTTATGTATTTATCTGACAGAATGAACCTTTTTTTTAAAGGGCTATTTAAGATGACATGTCCTTTGGGAAAGCTCATAGGAAGATGCCTAAGTGTCTACCTAAAACATTGGACACAGAGCCAAGGTCATAGGTATCTCTGTCCCCTTTTTACTTAAAGGGGTACTCCAATTTCAGCAAACCAATGTTATTCTTTGTATAATGGAGACAGATACAACATTGTACTATGCTTTTTATGTATCTGTACGTTTTCTGCATTAAATCAGAAGTATAATGATGAATATGATTGATTCTCATGTACTTTGTAATCTTCTAGGCCTCTAAGCTAATTGTTTTTTATGCACATTTATATGAATAAATAATAATATAATATATTAATCTAATAATATTAAAAAATGCCCCCCACTTATATAATGTGAATATAAGTTGTTATAAACTCCCATATCTCACCTTTCCAAATAGAAAACTGAATTTTCTACCATTAGTTCTGATGTGATGTTGTGAGAATCAGTGGTCGTGGAACCACTGTATCCACCAAACGGCTTGACTTTGGTCTAATCTTAATATCCTTGCAGTCCCCCGATATTCCATAGTTAACCTTCATACAAGGATATGGCTTTTGCTTCAGGGGACCACCAGGCTGCTACCTCCTGGAGTAGTCCTGGTGGGGTTGACAGCTGACCCACAGTAGTCAGAGACACTGGTGTGGTGCATGGAGGGATCAGGCAAAACTCATACTGAGTTTAGGGTAGGCAGAGTTCAGGACAGGCAGCAAATGGTCAATAAGGTAGTCAGGCACAGGTCAAGCAATAGAAAGTCAGAGTCAGGAATCAGGCAAAAGTCAGTACACGGGCACACAAATGGAACAGCACACTTTACCCAGGGACTAGCAAACTAGATCAACCTATTACTCAATCAACCTCCCATAGGGGAAGGTCCCTTAAATACCCTGCAGTAGCCAGCTATAGGCTAAGGAAGAATTAGAGTGCACGCACACTGGCTTTCTATAATATCACCCACTAAAGTTGTCTTGATACCAAGATAAAGTATATATCAATCGTTGCTTAAAGGGGCATAGGTCTGAAGAAGCTTTGATTGTTTTGCTGATCAAGTAAAGGAGTGAGGGGCCGTATTTATCAAAACTAGTTCAAGGGAAAAGTGGGGCAGTTACCCGCAGCAACCAATCAGATTCCAGTTCTTATTCTTATATAAGTGGCGACCCCCACTCTTTCTTTGCGCTAGTTTTCCCCAATGAGTTAAATACCTTAAAAGGTAAAGGGCAATAAAAGAGATTTGTATTACAATTTAGCAAATATCATTTGTATGTCAATGTTCCCCGAAGTTCTAACACCAGCAGATATTCAAAATAAATTAGGGTCATGGAGCAGTCACAGTATTTTTCTACTTCATGTCAGTATAATGGGGAACACTAGCCTTCAACAAACAATACACGTTTATTGTGCCTTTGAGGCTATGCCAAATATCTCTCCTCCAGAGTTAGAAAATAGTCTCCTTTTAGGTCTCATGCACATGACCGTATCCGTTTTGTGGTCCACAAATCGCGGATCCTCAAAACACGCATGCATGCCACCATTTTTTTTCAAACTTGGACATGTTCTATTTTTTGGAGGGGCGTGGAACAAACATTCGGGTGCAGAAAGCAAGCAGTATGCTGTCTGCATTTTTTGCAGGTTAATTGAAATGAATGGGTCACATCCAATCCACGAAATGTGAATCGGATGCAGACCAAATATACGCCCATGTGCATGAGCCCTTAGCCAAATTTGCATATTTTTTACCATTGCTTGTAAGTAAGTCTCCATACATCAACTGGATCTCTTCCATGAGGCATCTAAGTCTTAGGGCTAAAAAAAAAAAAAAAAATTTACTTCTCAAGGGGCCTACACACAATAGGTGAAAGTTGGTCAAACCACTAAAGTGTATGGGGGTCTCCTGACCCCAGTGGCGTAGCTATAGTGGGTGCAGAGGTGGCAGTCGCTACTGGGCCCAGGAGCCTGAAGGGGCCCAAAGACACTTACGCCTCATAAGAAGACACCGGTATTATAGAAAGTGCATGCTGGTCAAGTTAAACCTCTGGCTGGAGGGAAGGGGTTAGGTCAAGAATTTGGCGTGAGGCGAGCGTTTCAATGTTTGCCTTGGGCAGCATGAACGCTATGTGCTTTCCTGCCCCTGGCCAAACGGCACTGAGGGAAGGGGGGCCCAAGCTGAACTCTTGCACCGGGGCCCATGAGCCTTTAGCTACACCTCTGCCTGACCCCCCACAGCAGATGTTGTGGCAAAGATGGGTCAAACATGCTGAATAGATATTAATAGGAGATGTGTTTTATCAGCAGGGGCCCGACTACTGGCGATCACGGGAATGGGGGTCCGTGTTCCGCCAATTAAAGGGAGGGGTGACGAATGGGGGTCCGTGCTCCCCCAGTTAAATAGAACGGCGACCAAGCATGTGCGCTGCCACTGGGGCACCCGAAGATAGACGAGCGCTTGTACTTAGCTCTATCCAACAGTCCCATAGAGTTGAATAGAGCAGCAGACATGCATGCATGGGCTTCTGATCTTGGGATTGGCAAATGCGCCATCGGTTGGACCCCGCCAATCAGGCATATCCTGTGGATAGGCGATAAGTTGTTGCAATGGGACAACCCCTTTTAATTTCCTCCTTGGGCGAATTGAGCCTACAGGAATATAATGAAATCAAAAAGAACTAGCGTACGGCCAGCTTAACGTCTATAGTCATTCGTCCACCTCTTCCGGTTTAGGTATTATTGTTACATAACGTAGTCGCTTCTTCATAAGGAACACAAAGAACCTGCCCATGAAATACAATACATCGTCTCACCCCGCCAAAAAAAGAAGAAAAAAAAACAGCGCGGCCCCTTTAAAATAACTCTTTGAACTTGGAATTGCTGAAGATGGAGCTCAGCACAGAAGTGAAGCGCGCAGGAGATGTCTCCCTGCACTTCCTTGTTAGTCAGCAGGAGAAGAGGCTGAACTTGAAAATTTGTAGTAATCAAATTGTGGACGTTCTTGTTTTTCCTGGGCAGTGTTCAGCATTATTGCAAGCATGTGCTTCTGGTGTGGTGTTCCCTCTTGCAAGGCTTGTCATTAGCTTCAAAGTAAAGCAGTGTGATGTGATTACAGGGGACGACTTTCACAGATTAAAGAGCCAAGGGGAGAGATCTGTAGCCCTCGGAATACAGAAGGAGCCGAAAAATAAGGTAGGTCGTCTGGATAACTTGTTAATGTTCTACTTAAAGATGTAGCAGAGCTGAACTTGTCATTTAACCCTTTGGGACTGCATTTATTGTGCCAGGGTATAGCTCTTACCATAAAAGCTAAGGTACAACCACAGTAAATGCATCATGATATCACTGTACACACAGTCAGCTCTGCTACATAATGTGTGTACCTTTAGGTTTACTCCTAGGCATTCACATATCCCCCTCTACCATAGGCTGTAATCTATAGCATCAACATTTGGCTGTTTAATACACTGAACTTGTTACAAAGTATCCACTTCATAAGTTTCAGACATCATTTTGCAACATTGTTGCCAGAAGTTACTGGTGCAGGTTTGAAATAGTTTCTTGGTTGTGGTGCATATCTTTGTGAGGGAGAAGAGGGTTCTTTGTATGTCTAACCTATTAAATATGTTTTACCCATGTTTGCAAAATTGTGAGGTGTGCCAAAAAACTAAGCAGGGCTTAACCTGGCAGAACTGGTAGGACAAGGTGAGGAGATGGGCCGGTACCACGTCCTGTAATGAACGCTGTCAACTACACCCATACCGTGCACAGTGAATCACTGATTATTTCTTCATATAGATTCATTAGCTGGAGGCATTATCTGATGATGAAAGCAAGGCTTACAGCGAGTATAACATTCTCCACGATGGATTAGAGCCATGAGAGCACGTTGTGTTGTCTGCCCAACCTCAACGTGACATTATTTATGGGAACTAAATCACTCCTTGTGGTTGGATGTGAATAAGTTTTCCTATAGAGCGCCCCCTATAACAGCAGTCTGGATGTGTAGTCTGGAGCGCCCCCTATAACAGCAGTCTGGATGTGTAGTCTGGAGCGTCTCCTATATCAGCAGTCAGTGTAGTCTGGAGCGCTCCTATAACAGCAGTCAGTGTAGTCTGGAGCGTCCCCTATAACAGCAGTCTGGATGTGTAGTCTGGAGCGCCCCCTATAACAGCAGTCTGGATGTGTAGTCTGGAGCGCCCCCTATAGCAGCAGTCTGGATGTGTAGTCTGGAGCGCCCCCTATAACAGCAGTGTGGATGTGTAGTCTGGAGCGCCCCCTATAACAGCAGTCTGGATGTGCAGTCTGCAGCGCCCCCTATAACAGCAGTCTGGATGTGTAGTCTGGAGCGCCCCCTATAACAGCAGTCTGGATGTGAAGTCTGGAGCGCCCCTATAACAGCAGTCTGGATGTGTAGTCTGGAGCGCCCCCTATAACAGCAGTCTGGATGTGTAGTCTGGAGCGTCCCTATAACAGCAGTCTGGATGTGTAGTCTGGAGCGTCCCTATAACAGCAGTCTGGATGTGTAGTCTGGGCGTCCCTATAACAGCAGTCTGGATGTGTAGTCTGGAGCGCCCCTATAACAGCAGTCTGGATGTGTAGTCTGGAGCGCCCCTATAACAGCAGTCTGGATGTGTAGTCTGGAGCGCCTCTATAACAGCAGTCTGGATGTAAAGTCTGGAGCGCCCGCTATAACAGCAGTCTGGATGTGTAGTCTGGAGCGCCCCTATAACAGCAGTCTGGATGTGTAGTCTGGAGCGCCCCTATAACAGCAGTCTGGATGTGAAGTCTGGAGCGTCCCCTATAACAGCAGTCTGGATGTGTAGTCTGGGCGCCCCTATAACAGCAGTCTGGATGTGTAGTCTGGAGTGCCCCTATAACAGCAGTCTGGATGTGTAGTCTGGAGCGCCCCTATAACAGCAGTCTGGATGTGTAGTCTGGAGCGCCCCTATAACAGCAGTCTTGATGTATAGTCTGGAGTGCCCCCTATAACAGCAGTCTGGATGTGAAGTCTGGAGCGCCCCTATAACAGCAGTCTGGATGTGTAGTCTGGAGCGCCCCCTATAACAGCAGTCTTGATGTATAGTCTGGAGTGCCCCCTATAAAAGCAGTCTGGATGTGTAGTCTGGAGAGCCCCCTATAACAGCAGTCTGGATGTGCAGTCTGGAGCGCCCCCTATAACAGCAGACTGGATGTGTAGTCTGGAGCGCCCCCTATAACAGCAGTCTGGATGTGTAGTCTGGAGCCCCCCTATAACAGCAGTCTGGATGTGTAGTCTGGAGCCCCCCTATAACAGCAGTCTGGATGTGTAGTCTGGAGCCCCTATAACAGCAGTCTGGATGTGTAGTCTGGAGCGCCTTCTATATCAGCAGTCTGGATGTATAGTCTGGAGCGCCCCTATAACAGCAGTCTGGATGTGTAGTCTGGAGCGCCCCTATAACAGCAGTCTGGATGTGTAGTCTGGAGCGCCCCCTATAACAGCAGTCTGGATGTGTAGTCTGGAGCGCCCCTATAACAGCAGTCTGGATGTGTAGTCTGGAGCGCCCCTATAACAGCAGTCTGGATGTGTAGTCTGGGCGCCCCTATAACAGCAGTCTGGATGTGTAGTCTGGAGCGCCCCCTATAACAGCAGTCTGGATGTGTAGTCTGGAGCGCCCCCTATAACAGCAGTCTGGATGTGTAGTCTGGGCGCCCCCTATAACAGCAGTCTGGATGTGTAGTCTGGGCGCCCCTATAACAGCAGTCTGGATGTGTAGTCTGGAGCGCCCCTATAACAGCAGTCTGGATGTGTAGTCTGGAGCGCCCCTATAACAGCAGTCTGGATGTGTAGTCTGGAGCGCCCTCTATAACAGCAGTCTGGATGTGTAGTCTGGGCGCCCCCTATAACAGCAGTCTGGATGTGTAGTCTGGGCGCCCCTATAACAGCAGTCTGGATGTGTAGTCTGGGCGCCCCTATAACAGCAGTCTGGATGTGTAGTCTGGGCGCCCCTATAACAGCAGTCTGGATGTGTAGTCTGGAGCGCCCCTATAACAGCAGTCTGGATGTGTAGTCTGGAGCGCCCCTATAACAGCAGTCTGGATGTGTAGTCTGGAGCGCCCCCTATAACAGCAGTCTGGATGTGTAGTCTGGAGCGCCCCTATAACAGCAGTCTGGATGTGTAGTCTGGAGCGCCCCTATAACAGCAGTCTGGATGTGTAGTCTGGGCGCCCCCTATAACAGCAGTCTGGATGTGTAGTCTGGAGCGCCCCTATAACAGCAGTCTGGATGTGTAGTCTGGAGCGCCCCTATAACAGCAGTCTGGATGTGTAGTCTGGAGCGCCCCTATAACAGCAGTCTGGATGTGTAGTCTGGGCGCCCCTATAACAGCAGTCTGGATGTGTAGTCTGGAGCGCCCCTATAACAGCAGTCTGGATGTGTAGTCTGGGCGCCCCTATAACAGCAGTCTGGATGTGTAGTCTGGAGCGCCCCTATAACAGCAGTCTGGATGTGTAGTCTGGAGCGCCCCCTATAACAGCAGTCTGGATGTGTAGTCTGGAGCGCCCCTATAACAGCAGTCTGGATGTGTAGTCTGGAGCGCCCCTATAACAGCAGTCTGGATGTATAGTCTGGAGCGCCCCTATAACAGCAGTCTGGATGTGTAGTCTGGAGCGCCCCCTATAACAGCAGTCTGGATGTGTAGTCTGGAGCGCCCCCTATAACAGCAGTCTGGATGTGTAGTCTGGAGCGCCCCCTATAACAGCAGTCTGGATGTGTAGTCTGGAGCGCCCCTATAACAGCAGTCTGGATGTGTAGTCTGGGCGCCCCCTATAACAGCAGTCTGGATGTGTAGTCTGGAGCGCCCCTATAACAGCAGTCTGGATGTGTAGTCTGGAGCGCCCCTATAACAGCAGTCTGGATGTGTAGTCTGGAGCGCCCCTATAACAGCAGTCTGGATGTGTAGTCTGGAGCGCCCTATAACAGCAGTCTGGATGTGTAGTCTGGGCGCCCTATAACAGCAGTCTGGATGTGTAGTCTGGAGCGCCCCTATAACAGCAGTCTGGATGTGTAGTCTGGAGCGCCCCTATAACAGCAGTCTGGATGTGTAGTCTGGAGCGCCCCCTATAACAGCAGTCTGGATGTGTAGTCTGGAGCGCCCCTATAACAGCAGTCTGGATGTGTAGTCTGGAGCGCCCCTATAACAGCAGTCTGGATGTATAGTCTGGAGCGCCCCTATAACAGCAGTCTGGATGTGTAGTCTGGAGCGCCCCTATAACAGCAGTCTGGATGTGTAGTCTGGAGCGCCCCTATAACAGCAGTCTGGATGTGTAGTCTGGAGTGCCCCTATAACAGCAGTCTGGATGTGTAGTCTGGAGCGCCCCTATAACAGCAGTCTGGATGTGTAGTCTGGGCGCCCCTATAACAGCAGTCTGGATGTATAGTCTGGAACGCCCCTATAACAGCAGTCTGGATGTGTAGTCTGGAGCGCCCCTATAACAGCAGTCTGGATGTGTAGTCTGGAGCGCCCCTATAACAGCAGTCTGGATGTGTAGTCTGGAGTGCCCCCTATAACAGCAGTCTGGATGTGTAGTCTGGAGCGCCCCCTATAACAGCAGTCTGGATGTGTAGTCTGGAGCGCCCCCTATAACAGCAGTCTGGATGTGTAGTCTGGAGCGCCCCCTATAACAGCAGTCTGGATGTGTAGTCTGGAGCGCTCCCTATAACAGCAGTCTGGATGTGTAGTCTGGAGCGCCCCCTATAACAGCAGTCTGGATGTGTAGTCTGGAGCGCCCCCTATAACAGCAGTCTGGATGTGTAGTCTGGAGCTCCCCCTATAACAGCAGTCTGGATGTGGAGTCTGGAGCGCCCCTATAACAGCAGTCTGGATGTGTAGTCTGGAGCGCCCCTATAACAGCAGTCTGGATGTGTAGTCTGGAGCGCCCTCTATAACAGCAGTCTGGATGTGTAGTCTGGAGCGCCCCCTATAACAGCAGTCTGGATGTGTAGTCTGGAGCGCCCCTATAACAGCAGTCTGGATGTGTAGTCTGGGCGCCCCTATAACAGCAGTCTGGATGTGTAGTCTGGAGCGCCCCTATAACAGCAGTCTGGATGTGGTCTGGACGCCCCTATAACAGCAGTCTGGATGTGTAGTCTGGAGCGCCCCTATAACAGCAGTCTGGATGTGTAGTCTGGGCGCCCCCTATAACAGCAGTCTGGATGTGTGAGTCTGGAGCGCCCCCTATAGCAGCAGTCTGGATGTGTAGTCTGGGCGCCCCTATAACAGCAGTCTGGATGTGTAGTCTGGAGCGTCCCTATAACAGCAGTCTGGATGTGTAGTCTGGGCGCCCCTATAACAGCAGTCTGGATGTATGAGTCTGGAGCGCCCCCTATAACAGAAGTCTGGATGTATAGTCTGGAACGCCCCCTATAACAGCAGTCTGGATGTGTAGTCTGGAGCGCCCCCTATAACAGCAGTCTGGATGTATAGTCTGGAGCGCCCCCTATAACAGCAGTCTGGATGTGTAGTCTGGAGCGCCCCCTATAACAGCAGTCTGGATGTGTAGTCTGGAGCGCCCCTATAACAGCAGTCTGGATGTGTAGTCTGGAGCGTCCCCTATAGCAGCAGTCTGGATGTGTAGTCTGGGCGCCCCCTATAACAGCAGTCTGGATGTATAGTCTGGAGCGCCCCTATAACAGCAGTCTGGATGTGTAGTCTGGAGCGCCCCTATAACAGCAGTCTGGATGTGTAGTCTGGAGCGCCCCCTATAACAGCAGTCTGGATGTGTAGTCTGGGCGCCCCCTATAACAGCAGTCTGGATGTGTAGTCTGGAGCGCCCCTATAACAGCAGTCTGGATGTGTAGTCTGGAGCGCCCCCTATAACAGCAGTCTGGATGTGTAGTCTGGAGCGCCCCCTATAACAGCAGTCTGGATGTGTAGTCTGGAGCGCCCCCTATAACAGCAGTCTGGATGTGTAGTCTGGAGCGCCCCCTATAACAGCAGTCTGGATGTGTAGTCTGGAGCGCCCCCTATAACAGCAGTCTGGATGTGTAGTCTGGAGCGCCCCCTATAACAGCAGTCTGGATGTGTAGTCTGGGCGCCCCTATAACAGCAGTCTGGATGTGTAGTCTGGACGCCCCCTATAACAGCAGTCTGGATGTGTAGTCTGGGCGCCCCTATAACAGCAGTCTGGATGTGTAGTCTGGGCGCCCCTATAACAGCAGTCTGGATGTGTAGTCTGGGCGCCCCTATAACAGCAGACTGGATGTGTGGTGTAGGCGCCCTATAGCAGCAGTCTGGATGTGTAGTCTGGGCGCCCCCTATAACAGCAGTCTGGATGTGTAGTCTGGAGCGTCCCCTATAACAGCAGTCTGGATGTGTGTAGTCGGTGTGAGCTAGCCCCCTATAACAGCAGTCTGGATGTGTAGTCTGGAGCGCCCCCTATAACAGCAGTCTGGATGTGTAGTCTGGAGCGCCCCCTATAACAGCAGTCTGGATGTGTAGTCTGGAGCGCCCCTATAACAGCAGTCTGGATGTGTAGTCTGGAGCGCCCCCTATAACAGCAGTCTGGATGTGTAGTCTGGAGCGCCCCTATAACAGCAGTCTGGATGTGTAGTCTGGAGCGCCCCTATAACAGCAGTCTGGATGTATAGTCTGGAGCGCTCCTATAACAGCGTAGTCTGGATGTGTAGTCTGGAGCAGTCCCCTATAACAGCAGTCTGGATGTGCCCATAGACTCTGGGCGCCCCTATAACAGCAGTCTGAGGATAGTGGGGCCCTAAGCTGAACTCTGTAGCTAGGCGCCCATAGAGCCGTTAGCTATGCCACTGAGCACTCCCTATAACAGCAGTCTGGATGTGTAGTCTGGAGCGCCCCCTATAACAGCAGTCTGGATGTGTAGTCTGGAGCGCCCCCTATAACAGCAGTCTGGATGTATAGTCTGGAGCGCCCCCTATAATGAAAGAATATTAAAGCATTAATACACAATGGCTTAAAACCAGGACGCTAAGCTGGTCACATGTCCTGAATATTCCCTGCAGTGTTACAGTCTGGTAATATTTACTGTATACCAAGGAGACGACAATGCACAGTAATAACAGCTCCTTGTACATTCCTGCAGATAAGTTTGGAGGCTGCAGGGCCGGACCACGTGTCAGACGCTGCACCTCGTCTTATGACTCGCTCCCGGGTTTGTAACTACCTGCAGAATGTGCAGATTTCTCTCCTGTGTTTATACCACATCACTCACCTCCGATACCTTAGTAACTCCATGCTCAGATACTGCACTGGAACTGGGGGTCCAGTGGTGATATCACTTTAAAGTGATGGCTTTGGCTCTATGAGTGATAAATCATGGATTACGCTGTTACATTGGCCATTTGTAAGTGACACCGATGCCTGTTGGCAGGTGGATCCTGCCAGCGTCTTCCTACAGGATCTAGACCCTTCCGTAGTTACGTGCTCGTTCTAGGCCACACAAATCTGTGACATCATGGCGCTAATATTCACCTAATTGTTCCCAACCTTAAAAGGGTTTTCCAAAGCTGATCCCCAGGATTTCATCAGTATCTGATTGGTGGGGTCCGACACCCAGGACCCCTGCTGCCAATCAGCCGTTTCAGAAGGCACATACTCCCCTGTGAGGCCTGCAACCTTCTCGTATATTGTATAGCGGCTGTGCTTGGTATCGCGCTTAGCCCCATTCACGTCAATAGGGCTGAGCTGTGCTTAGGCCATGTGACCTATGAACATGATGTCACGTGGCCTGGGGTAAGCTAGAAAAGGCCGTGGCACTACTTTGAACGCTGGTGCCTTGTCATCGGTGGAGGTCCCAGGTGTCAGCCCCCCATCGATCAGATAATGATAACCCTGTCCAGAGGATAGGTCATCAGTATTAAAGTCTTGGATGTCCCCTTTAAATTTAAAGCCGCACTTGTTAAAGGGGTTGTCTCACTTTTAATCACCAATGTGCCACCAATGTCAGATAGTTGCGAGTCCCACCTCTGAGACCCGCACCTATCTCTAGAACGGAGCTCCCAAAGTGGACGAGAGCACAACGCCTATGCGCAGCCGCCCTCCTTTCATTTTGATGGAAGTGCTGAAAGTAGCTGAGCTGGCCTGTCTATTTCCAGCAGTTCCATAGAAGTAAATTGAGCGGTGGACGCACTTGCACGATGTGCTCTCTATTCTTAGGCCTCATGCATATGGCCGTTGTGCGGCCGTTCAGTGCATTGGGGACCGCAATTTGCGACGGCTGGGACAGATAGATACAAATGGGTCCGTGATCCGTCTGCACAGCAAAAAAATAGAACATGTTCTATTTTTCTGCAGTGCGGAGGCTCGGACAGAAACACCGCGGAAGCACTCTGTAGTAGTTCCGTGCCTCCGTTACGCATCACAGCTCCAGATTGCAGACCCATTCAAGTGAATGGGTCCGCATCCGTGGTGCATGGAGCACACGACCGGTGCCCGCATACGGCCAGTGTAAAAGAGGCCTTAGGAGACTTTCAAAGATAGCCGAGCATGCCCCTTGACTATTTTCAGAACTCCCATAGGAGCTCCATACAGTCTTAGAATGTATTGGCTCCGATGAGCCAAAGTGATTGATCGCGAGACTTTGCGTAATAACTTCATTAATTAATTTGTACTGTACTAATCTACTAATTAAGTTGTACTGTAAAAAAACATTTCCCGAACTCGGGTTCGATTCCAATGTACCACTTGTGTGTTTCATTCGAAGTCGATTCGCTCATCCCTAGTGAAAGCTCCTCTTTAAAATGGATACCCTTTGGAGTTATTTACCTTATCTTCCCCCATAATCCTTTTCTCGCTGCTAGACTAATTCCTTATCTATCTATCTATCTATCTATCTATCGTGTAATTTGATCTGTTGGGTCAACCCCTGTTCATATCCACCATTAGGCCATATGGACATCACAGGGCAGGGTGAGTCACCTGATTTCGTGCTTGAGTGTCTGCCCTGGAGCAGTGATGGGCAAAGTGCAGCTCTCCAGCTGTTGCTAAACTACAACTCCCACCATGCCCTGCAGTAGGCTGATAGCTATAGACAGGCTTTGCATGCTGGGAGTTGTAGTTCTGCAACAGCTGGAGAGCCGCACGTTGCCCATCACTGCCCTGGAGGACTCAGCGGAGCCATGTTTGTCCCCTATCTACCATTCAGTTTAATGAGTGACATGTAATACCACATTTCTCCTGCAGTGGCCGCTGTGTAAAATCGTGCTCAGCTGCAAGCACTGAGGTCCTGAGTTCGAATCCAACCTTTCTTCTGGTTCTCTAGCTTCCTCTCCAAAAAAAGCAAAAAACATTTCCATAGGTTCATTGACCTTGGTGCTTGTCACTTGTCAGTATTCAGATTGTGAGTCCCAGAGGGAAGAGAAACCGCTATGAAGCACCGCAGAATATGTCGGTTCTATAACTTCTTTATCAAAAACATAAATCTGATTCTCAGAGCAGATGCAGGGAGTTAGACATTTCTGGTGCCCCCATTGGTTATTCCTAACACCACAACCACGTTTTTAGGGCCCATGCACATGACTGTATGTTTTTATGGTCTGCAAAACACGGATCCACAATAAATAAATCCATATGACGTCCGTGTCATTACTGTTTTTTTTTGCGGATCCATTATAACAATGCCTGTCCTTTTATGCAAAACGGACAATAATAGGACTTCTTTTTGCGGCACAGACTTGCAGACATACGGAGCCTTTTCCGTTTTTTTGAACGGTTCTGCATACGAGCGGAACGGACTTGGACAAACAATACGTTCTCATGCATGAGCTTTTAGGTTGGAGGACTGATAAGACGTTCTCATGCTTCAGTAGTTCACCGCCTCGAATCCATCATTAATCATCTAGAACCTTTTACCAAAGCATGGCGTATAATTACCGCCAACCACTAAGATCGCAGCTCGTCCCTTCTAATGACATAAGCGATATATAAAACCTTGCCACCTGTATCCTCATCAATGCTCAGAGCTAATTGTGCAGACGAGCTGTGTTTTCTTGCCTTACAATTAAACGTCCATCTGCTTTGTGCTTTTTTTGGAGCAGGTTCATGTAAGGATCATCCAGGAGACAGGACTGCTTAGCCGGCAGGCCCCATTCATGATCTCAGCGCCTTTCACTGACTCATTACGGTTCCACTATTTTAGCATTAGCCTCATAACGGGTTGTCCAAGATTCTTTTATTGATGACCTATCCTATCCTGATTGATTGGGGTCTGACGCCAATCAGCTGTTCGAAGAGACCGTGGACTTCCGGTGAGTGCCGCGGCCTCCTCGCAGCTTACCAACTACAGCTCCATCCATTGTATAGTGGCAGTGCTTGGTATTACAGCTCAGCTTCATTCACTTGAATAGGACTGAGCTGCTCCAAGGCCACGTGACCAATGAATGTTACATCGGACCCCCCACCAATCTGATATTGAAGACCTATCCTGACTATATGAAAATTCTGGACGACTTCTTTAAATGGTTTTGACATGGGCCTGATCTTCCTTCTTGGCTTTCGGGGTCACTCTATGGCCTCTTTCACACGGGCGTCATGTTTGACGCCCGGATAAGAGGCGGGTGCGTTGCGGGAATATGCGCGATTTTCCCGCGCGGGTGCTAACGTTTGTAATGCGTTTTGCACGCGCGTGAGAAAAATCGCCATGTTTGGTACCAGACCCGAAGCTGGACTTCATCACTGAAGTCCAGTTTCGGGTCTTCTGGAGAATTTATTATTTTCCTTTATAACATGGTTATAAGGGGAAATAATAGCATTCTTAATAAAGAATGCATAGTAAAATGAAGAGGAAGGGGTTAAAAATAATAAAAGTTAACTTACCTTAGCCACTTGATCGCGTAGTTGCGATCTGTCCTCTCT
Organism: Bufotes viridis; assembly: GCA_033119425.1. Taxonomy (NCBI): domain Eukaryota; kingdom Metazoa; phylum Chordata; class Amphibia; order Anura; family Bufonidae; genus Bufotes; species Bufotes viridis. The sequence continues at coordinate 21,038,648 of CM065598.1, read as the reverse complement.
TTCCCAGCATCAGCGAAGAACTAAAGGACCTGTGATGACGTCACATCACATGGTCCAATCACATGGTCCATCACCATGGTAAGATGGACCATGTGATTGGACCATGTGATGTGACGTCATCACAGGTCCTTTAGTTGTTAGCTGAAGCTGGAAAAGAGAAGTTTATAGACCCCTTTCAGTGCGGGTGAAAGGAGCCTATAAATATCAGTCAATCTGTAGTAATCTACCGGCGATATGGCCCACAGAACTTAATACGATATTCCCATGAGCACTTTGCATATGTCATTGCCTTTCAGCTGACACCCCGCTGTGAGGTCCAGGATACAGACATCCTGTTATAATATTAGTTGGGGGGTTAAAAATACCATGTTGCTCGGAGTTTCCCTTTAACAGGAGAACACAGTAATATTAACCTGGAAACACATGTCACTCCTGCCTAATGTCCGCATAGCAGTAACAGTCCAGCGTGACATAATCGGGTTATGAAATCATATCTCTTGGCTTATGGGCTTAGGGCTAACTTCAGTAACGTCGATGGACATCACTGGAGCGCAACGTCTGACCGTTTGCTGGGACCGTCCGTATGTGCTTTCATCACCTCCATGTAGAAACCGCCTAGGGAAAGTATGAGACCTCCGAAAATAGTATGGTGGTCTCCAACCTCTGCTTTGGACTCCCAGTTTGTATGGTGCGCAGTTTGCGCGCAATGTATTTTGTGACACAAAATGAATGCAGTCATCACAGAATTCTTTTTATCTTTACCGAAATCTTTTTGTCGCACAGAATGTAATATTGCGATACACAATTCACAATGTGACACAAAATTCATTCACGTCATTTTGTCGCGCGGAATAGTATTTTGTGACAGAATTGGTTTTGTTACATGTAATTCATTCTGTGGCACAGAATTCATTTTGTATCAAAAAATGTATTCTGTGACACAACGCTCATTTTGTCCCACAGAATGGATTTTCCCGCACAGAATGTTACTTTGTAACACAGAATCACAAAACAAATCGGCACACAAAATTACATTTTTTAACCAAAGGCAGCATGTAGGCTGTTGTTTGTTCCCATTGTGAACAGGAATCAGTTTCTCAGAATTTTATTTTAAAAAAATGTATTTTGTTGCACAGAATGACATGGAGAATTCATTTTGTCACACAGAATTCATTTTGTCACACAGAACCCTACGTAGAACTCTACAAAATGCATTCTGTGTCACAAAATGAGTAACACACAGTGAGCAAATGGCTCCCCAGAAGTTTGACCCTCAGTACACACTTGCGCGTTTTACAGCGCGTTCGAACGTAGAGGTGTAAAACGCTCAACAGGTGAAAACTCATGTTTCCCTATGGGCATGGTTCTCACCTGAGCGTTTTACAGCGCGCTTGAATGCGCTGTAAAACGCCCTACGCTCAAAGAAGTTCTTTAGCTTCTTTGGGGCGTTTTGTCGTGCGTTGCACCCATAGACTTCAATGGGAGCGCGCGTAAAACGCGCATAAAACGCGCGTGTTTAACACGCGTTAAAGTGTAGATATGCCTTTTTCAATTGGTCTCCAGAGTCACGAACGCGTTTCCTATTTGCAAAAACGCGCTGTAATACGCGTGACAAAAACGCGCGTCTCAGAAACGCTCAGGTGTGAACCCAGGGTGAGGCTGCCAGGGCCAACTGCGAGGTGCAATTTCCAACAGCTCGGGAGCTCCAGAAGAACTATTGGCCTGTTTAAAGTGTGAGACCTGTTTATCGTGTGATCGTATCATTGATGTGGCACCCATAATTTTTGTTGGTCGACAGGGCATCGTCATTGTTCTGCAGACTGTGTGCAGATTGAATAGAGGATGAATGATCGTAATAACGATTGTTTGTCCACTTTTCACATTGCATTGTTGCCACTCACTATAGAGTAGGCTAGGAAAATGTATAACTGCTAACTGAGTTTTCTTTTCCATTCTGCAGGTGACAGACTACATCGAACATGGCTTCGGACGCCAGTCATATGCTTGAGGCGGCCTTAGAGCAAATGGATGACATCATAGCAGGTATTGTACTGCAGACTTTTACTAGCTAACCAGGCATTGTAAGTGCAGGTCCCAGGGTCAGTACTGGAAGATCCTCCAGGCTCTGACACAATAATTTGTCTCGAAGATCCAGTAGAAGACAACCCCCTTTGGAGTTGACTTTGGAGCTGGTCACTTACCGCTGGGGTATATTATTTATTGGGATGATTCACAAAAACCCATTAGATCTTATACATGATATGTTCATAGTTGTGGGCAAGGACTGTCCCAAATTTTCAGAGACAATCCTGGCAAATTCAGCAGTCCTGGGCCAAAACGGGAGGGACTTATATGCCCACAACTTACCAAAGTATGTATGTTCCCTGTGTGCCGTGATGATCCCAAAGATCCTGAGATAAAGGTTTTGGTCCTTCAGAATATTTTGTCCTGGTGGGCCTAACGTAGCTCACAAGCACAAAATGACATTGGAAGGTCCCCTGTTTTCTTCTCTAAATGTATATCTCTATCCTGAATTATTATTATTTTTAGGACTAATGGGTCCAACCAAGGGTGCACCACCAATGAGGCCAGGTAAGGCGATCGCCTCAGGCAGCACCAGGTTAGGGGCATGAGGGGGGCAGCAGAAGGGTCATGGGCAATGAGCGATTTCATTGTTCATTGTCTCTACATCAGGGATGGCCAACCTGTGGCTCTCCAGCTGATGTAAAACTGCAACTTCCACCATGCCATGCTGTAGGCTAATAGCTGTAGGCAGTGTGGGCATGCTGGGAGTTGTAGTTTTGCAACAGCTGGAGAGCCTCAGGTTGGCCATGCCTGCTCTACATATTCAACTGCATTGCTTTACTCAGGACAGCAATACAGTTGAACGCTATGACGGCTGCTATGTCTCCCTGGCCCACCGTTTCCTCTAATAGGCTTTAGTCCTAGTTCCTATAGCCTATCAGAAGCCGGTGTCATCATTATCGTGCTGCCTGAGCCGGGCGTTTCAGTTTTCGCCTCACGCAGCAGAAAGGCTAGGTGCACCCCTAGGTCCAACAATAGAAACCTTGAGGACTCAGCTATACAGTATCAGGACTAGTGCAAAGGAAAAGTGGAGAAGTTTCCAATTCTTTTTTTTTTTTTCTTTTTTTTTTTGTTAGAGCGGCAGCTCGGCAATCTCCTGATCGCCAGGAGTTCAGTTGCAGAAAACCTCTGGCGATCAGCTGCATCTGGTCCGCCTGCAGGTGAAGTGTGATATTACATGCCGGTTATTCAAAAAGAACAGCTGACCATGTAATACATTTTTGGTTAGGGGCTGCGAATGCAAGTGTGCTTTTTGTAAGCTGTCTGGGGTGGGGTACTTCTGAGAGTAGAGCTCTATGATGTCCATATGCCTTAAAGGGGTGGAACTCTATGATGACTGTATGAAATTTTGCTTTAAAAAAACGTAGGCCTGAGCATGCCCTAACATTTACTGGAAGGACATCCAAAAACTTTGACAATGATGGGATCAAAATGAGACTTCAAGAGTTTTTACCAAAAATATCATGTTCTTCTAGATATTGTCACATTAATACTGAAAGCAGGAACCCTATTGAATTCGTCCCTTTTAGCCCCTTTTCATATGACCTAATGAAGGGTTTTGTAGGATTTTGAGAAAGGTATTTCCAGGATTTTGTCCACAGTTTGAACCCTTTTTTAATAGGCCCCGTGCCTAGCGTGTGGTACTTAAAGGGCGTCTGTCAGCAGATTTGTACCTATGACACTGGCTGACCTGTTACATGGGCACTTGGCAGCTGAAGGCATCTGTGTTGGTCCAATGTTCATCTATTCCCGTATTACTGATCTATATTACTGAATATGCAAATGAGCCTCTAGGAGCAATGGGGGTGTTGCCATTACACCTAGAGGCTCTGCTCTCTCTGCAGCTGTTGCACCCTCTGCACTTTGATTGACAGGTCCAGGCATTATAATCGTCATCACTCCTGGCCCTGTCAATCAAAGTGCAGAGAGTCCGACAGTTGCAGAGAGAGCAGAGCCTCTAGGTGTAATGGTAACGCCCCCGTTGCTCCTAGAGGCTCATTTACATATATTAAAACATCATTTTTCTCAGCAATGCGGGCACATATGAACATGGGATCAACACAGACGCCTTCAGCTGCCAAGCGCACATGCAACAGGTCAGCCGGTGTCATAGGGACAGAACTGCTGACAGATGCCCTTTGATTAAAAATTTCCAACTGTTTGCTGTAAGCTGTAGCTTTTTCAGATACACTGATATATAAGGAAAGAACCATACTCACCTGGTTCCCGCGCCCTGGCTACGCTCAGCGATCTTCCAGTCCCCAGCTTGTTTATTTCCAGTGGGGTATAGAGGGAGTCTTTTACACCGCTGCAGCCAATAACTGGTCTCTCAAGCGGCACGTTACCCAGCAGTGTTGTCACTACAGAACCCAGTTATTGGCTGCAGCGGCGCACGTGAACCCTTCCACAGCCTGTCCCGAAGTAAAGAGACCAGGGACCGAAAGATGACAGAATATAGCCGGGGGCCGGAGCGCAGCAGTGGGGATCAAAAGAGTATGATTCTCTTCTTGAGTACTTCTTGTTAGAGGGCCTACTTAAAAAGAGTGCAAATCCTGGATAAACCCTATAATAGGTGATATCTTAGCAAGAAATTTCGTAGTGTCAGATATCAATGTGAGAATATCTAAGAGAACATGCTACTATTGGAAATCCCCTTGAAGTCTTGTTTTGCCCCCACCGCTGCAGGTTTTTACATGTCCTTCCAGTAAATGTTAGGGTGTGCTCAGGCCCACGGTTTTATAATGCAGAATTTCGATCACATACAAAAGAGCATTGCTATGAAGTCCTGTTTCTTTAAGGACCCGCGGCGTGCAGCCTCATTTGCTGTGGAATTTTACAGGACGCCAGCATGAGGTTAACTAATCGTGACTGGAAGCTCGTTAGGCAGAATTACTTCTACTACATATTAACAAAAATCCAACCTGTCCTGGAAAAGAAACAAAATTTAACCAATCATTATTCCTTTAAACCCGTAACCTTCAAAATCGCCCTATGCCCCGCGTGTGCTCCCTGGATAAACATTGACACTACTGTGAGCAAACAAGGAGGATAGAAAGTACTTTTACCTGTCCCCCGGTCACTGTTTCATCTGACAGAACCGCGCTAGCAGAGAAGAATAGAATAAGACGGAAATCATTTAAAGAGATTCTGTCACCCAAGGTCAGCACATCACAGGGACGGGTCCATTCTCCTTCTGGCCCGAACAGCACAAAAATATTACGGGGGAGATTGACTAAGCAAAAAGCATCAGAAGTCTGACACATTTTGCGCCACATGCCTCTTCCAACAAATTTATTATGTTTTTAGCCTCTTTTTGCACCTCTAGGGAGTGGCTTATAAGAAGGGGGAGTGGTTTAGCAGGAAGGGGAGTTACTTAAAGGGGTTATCCAGGAAATGATAATGATGACCTATCCTCAGGATAGGTCATCATTATCACATCAGCTGTTTCAGGAAGCTGCGGCGCTCACCGAAGCTCAAATGAGCCCGCCGGGCTCACGGCAGCTCACCAGACACAGCTCTGTACATTGTGTAGTGGCTGTACTCGGTACTACAGTTCATCCCCATTAATATGCGTACCTTTCTGCTGCCTGAGGCGAAAACTGAAACGCACGGCTCAGACAGCACGATCTGCATGAGGCTGATCTGAACAGGCCACATGACCGAGGTATGGTGATCTCACTGGTCTAGAAAGAAGCCACTTCTAACAGCTGATGGGGGGGTGTCAGAAGCTGGACCCCCGCCGATCTGATATTGATGACTAGGCTTGAGCGAATCGGGTTCGGACTGCTCTTTCCAAAACCCGATCCGTTTGAAAACTTTGTTTAGAATATGAGCTCCGTACCGTAATAAAATGTATCAGTTCCGCTGAGGCCTTGTTCTTCGCCCCACAAGTACCGCGAGACTTGCTTAGTCTCGTCCCTACGACGGTACAGTCTGGTTCAGCGCATAAATTACTGTTTCAAGATCTGAAACCAAACTCAGGTTTGTGCCTAAGTTAAGCTTCGGATTTGGAAATAGGAATGAACGCTATGCACAGAACCGAACTGTAATGTCACGTCACAGGCACGAGACTAAGCAAGTCTCGTGTTACTTGTGGCGGGAAGATCAAGGCCTCAGCGGAGCCAATACATTTTATTGCGGTACAGAGCGCATATTCTAAACAAAGTTTTCAAACGAATAGGGTTCGGATAGAGTGGTGCGAACTGATTCGCTCAAGCCTATTAATGACCTACAAGTGATGGCTAACCTCCGGCACTCCAGCTGTGGTGAAACTACGACTCCCAGCATGCTCCATTCATTTCTATGGAGTTCTGAGAACAGCCAAGCAAGTGTGCATCTTGGGAGTCGTAGTTTTACCACAGATGGAGTGCCGGAGATTAGCCATCACTGATAGGTCATTAATAGGCTTGAGCGAATCGGGTTCGCGCCACTCTATCCGAACCCGATTCGTTTAAAAACTTTGTTTAGAATATGCGCTCTGTACCGCAATAAAATGTATCCTATATGTTAATTACCAAATAACTAAAAATGTGAAGGGTGGTCATAAGGATAGGCCATCAATATCTGATCAGCAGGCGCCCGACAACCTGCACCCCCTCTTAACCCTCCCCTAACCTTGTAGTACCGGAAGTCGGCAGCAGTCCATTGTATAATGAACCGAGCAGGTTGCTGCAGTGCTGCTCCCATTGAAGTGAATGATAACCAGTTCCGTCCACTACACAGTGTAGTTCCAACACCAGAACTACTCAGGAACAGCTGATCAGAAGGGGTGTCATTGCTGGACCCCCGCTGAACAGATATTGATGGTTTATCCATCAAAAATAGATATAAAAAATATATTAAAATCCTGCAATATCCCTTTAATACATACTAGGGGGAAAAAATTATTTAATAAAAAAAATGGCACAAAATATGTCATTTTCCTAGATATATTCATGACTGTTTCCTGGTAACGGAACATCAAAAGAGGAAATATCTAAAAATGTTTCAATGTAACGCCGGCAATCAGATCGATTTATAATTTATCCTACAGAAGAGCCAACACGTATGTTACAAAGTCACACGCTCCTCTAAGAGCCGCTCTCCTGGACCCGTATACACCTAGATAGATACCTAGATGCTTGGATTCCACTTCATTAGAAACCATCTACATTACAGGGTCTTCAGATCCGTCTGACAAATCTTTGCCCGTCCGTTTGGCTTCTTCGCTTTCCCGTTTAAAGTGGTTCCTTCAAGTCAAGACGTATAATTCAAATAATTTGAGTCGTGCAGAGAAGCTGAGCGGATGTGACAGCCCCGGCGTCGCCTGCAGCGCCTTTCATGCTCCTGTTAAAGGCTCCAGCTTCCCCCATTAGTAAGAGCCAAGGTGCCGGCTTGTCACCTGTCATCCTCTCGCTTGTTAATTGGTACAAAATATTAATGAGCGCTATTTTAATAACTTGATTTTTGGCACATTTACATCTTCCAGTCACCACTACCCAGCCGACCGCAGGGAACATAAACCACCAGATAGTACAACAACCGCCGCTCATGCCTCCAGCGCTAATAAAAACCCAGAACGCTGTAAATTTTTTACTCGGATGGGGGGTTGGCCATAGCTTTAGTTTAAAGGGGTTTTCCAGTACTTTGATAGATAGGTCGTCAATGTCAGATCCGTGGGGGTGCGACTCCCGGCAACCTCACCGATCAGCTGTTTCGGGGAGCAGCCGGAAGCACTGGAAACTGTACAGTGGACAGAGCCAGAAGCAGACAGCGCCATGCTCTGTAAAGTGGCCGGCCCTGGGTACTGCAATAAAATTCAGGTGAATGGGATCTCATCTGAAGTACACCAATGAGGGAAACCACAACGTGAACTGAGTCTTTCCTCCACTGTACAGTTCCTGGCTGCTCAAAACAACGGATCAGTGGTAGTGACGGGTATCGGACCCCCACCGATCCAATATTGATGACCGGCCCTGAGGATAACCCATTAACGGCTAAGTCCAGAAAAAAAGCCTTTATGTGTACATCCACACGTTGTATTTTGTAGCGGAAAATCCTCTGTGCCGAAGATTTCACTTTCGGCATTGCTCATCCACACCTCAGGTCCACTTATGTGCAGATGCCATGAAATCAGATGACATATATAACTTTAAAGGGGTTGTCCAGGTTTTACTAAGTGATTGCCTAGTTGATCAGTGGGGGTCAGACAACCTGCAACCCCGCCGATCAGTTTGCGATGGCCTATCCTGACGACAGGCCGTCAGTCATTAAAGCCTGGACAACCCCTTTAAACTGTCCAAGGACCACCCCGCTGCAGTTCAGGTTAACAGCTTTACCTTCAGTGCTGGACTAGGGTTTCTTGGGCCGACCAAAGACAATGATTCTGAGGCCTATCCTCCATCTATACAGAACATCCGCACGTTCACTTTTAATTGTATGCTAATCTATGTTGTAATCGCTGTACGCACAGGATGCATAATTTTTCCAATAGGTGTTAATTAAAAATTTCCTCTGCAGTCCGCACCTTTTCACAGGCTCTACTGTCTGCTCTGTCTCCATCAGTGGAGCTGGCAGGTTGCTCTTACTCTTATCTCTGCATTCCTGGGAGCTTGTAAATACTCATTTAAGCTGAATTTGTAACAAATGAATAAGAAGTCAGCTTATATAAGTATTTATGAGCTGTTAGGAGTGCAGAGATAAGGGCTACAGACCAAGCTGTCTGATGAACTTCAATGCAATTAAAGCACATCTGTCAGCAGATTTGTCCCTATGACACCGGCTGACCTGTTGCATTTGCACTTGGCAGCTGAAGGCGTCTGTGTTGGTCCCCTGTTCATATGTGCCTGCATTGCTGAGAAAAATGATGTCTTAATATATGCAAATGAGCCTCTAGGAGCAACGAGGGCGTTACCATTACACCTAGAGGCTCTGCTCTCTCTGCAACTGCCGCACCCTCTGCACTTTGATTGACAGGACCAGGTGTGATCACGTTCTCAAAGTGAAGAGGGTGTGGCAGTTGCAGAGAGAGCAGAGCCTCTAGGTGTATGGTAACGCCCCCGTTGCTCCTAAAGGCTCATTTGCATATATTAAAACTTAATTTTTTTCAGCAGTGTGGGCACATATGAACATAGGACCAACACAGATGCCTTCAGCTGCCAAGCGCCCATGCAACAGGTCAGCCAGTGTCATAGACACAAAACTGCTGACGGATGCCCTTCGAAGGCCGAGTGGAAAATATATTTTTAGCCCTAAATAAGCACAGTATAGTAATAAAAAGTATTACATTCAAAGATGTCCGTTAGCCTTTAAGGTCTTCCTTAGCACCTCCCCTGAGGATCATCACCTCTCTTTTTTGGGCATCAAAAAAATACTAATTAGCAAGTGTGCCCTGCCCAAAGTCCAGACCAAATTATTTGTTCATAGGACACTTGGAAAGCCTAATAATATCCTATATGTATCATCATAACGCCATAGTATCTATAAAGTACTCTTCATGAAGCATCAAACCATGTCAGCAATTTTTTTTAGCAGCTTTAATATAAAATTTTGTTTCTTTTTTTAATATATCTTTCGTCTCTTAGTGTCCATACTGGCATCCAGTCGTGTTCAGATTCACCTCTAGGACAGGCACATCATTTTCCCACAGCTCTCAGTACATATTTGCACTTATTATTTGCAGATTATCTGTCCAATGTTGTGGCGACACCCAGTGGTGAAGAGAGGAAACTAGAAATTCCTCATAAAGAAAACTTCATGTTGTACAAGGAAGTCATAAAGCAGGGAAGATCTGTAGATTGTGTCTCCTCGTGGGCAATTTACCATGACAGGCCTAGTCCCAAGAAACCTGGCAGCAATGCGTATGACTCACAAAGTATTTCAGCCATGTGACTTATGTGAAACTATTGCAACAATGTTACTATTATCCTCTATAAAAGTAACTGTGAGGAAGCAAATTGCAACGTTTTTCACCATTGGCTGAGGCTCAAAATGGAGTTGTCTGCATCGACCATCAGAACCACTTGATAATAACCAGAAGCGGATACCGAAGCTTCAGGGCCGCAGTCGGAAAATCAGTGCCTGGGCCCCCCGCCAGCTTCATATATCATTTATAGTACGGCTGTCCCTTGGGCCTAATCAGGGTCCTGAGGCTGGGTGTAAGTGCAACTTCTGTGCCCCCCAAAACTTTGTCACAGCAAATAATAACTCATTTAGGGCACTTTCGCACTAGCGTTATTCTTTTCCGGTATTGAGTTCCATCCTAGGGGCTCAATACCGGAAAAGAACTGATCAGTTCAATCCTAATGCATTTTGAATAGAGAGCAATCCGTTCAGGATGCATCAGTTCAGTCCCTCCGTCCAAAATTCCGGAACACTTGCCGGAATGCCGAATCCGGCATTAATTTCCATTGAAATGTATTAGTGCCAGATCTGGCATTTAAATTACTGTGTTTACGGATCCGGTCTTCCGGTCTGCGCATGCACAGAACTTTAAAAATGTGAAAAAGATAAATACCGGATCCGTTTTTCCGGATGACAACCGGAGAGACGGATCCGGTGTTACAATGCTGGAATCCAGCAACGGAATATTAGTTCTGTATTGAATCTAGACAGAGGACAACAATATATCCATGATCTGTAGTTAACCCCTTGAAGACCTGCCCATTTTGCAAAATATACATCCAATATATATAAATATACATACAAAAGATACAAAACTCCTGCACGATATGACAGTAAATATGCGGACGTGCATGGCTACATTTATGAAATCACGGAAAATAATGCACTAAAATAATAGATGGAAACATAACATATGGACTAAGCCCTCACTCTAATGATAAAACCTGAGACTCTCAGCCAATACATTTTGATCAAAACACATCTGTGCCCACCTTCTTTTTCTGTGATTTTTCAATCAAAAAAAGATGTCCCTGGCCCGCAATTGGCTAGAAAAGAAAATAGTTTATACTCACCTCACCATTTCCCCTGCAGCTGCTGTTCTGACAGTGCCCGACATGACAGAAAACGAGTGTGAATGGGGCCCAGTTAGCCGCCATTCCCAGTTATTTCCTGCTGTTTCGGGCCATCAGTAGGAAGTGGAGCATAGCAGCGCCCCGACTCCATAGAAACGACAGTGGTGGAGGACCGGTAAGGTGAGTAATAAACTATTTTTTTCTATTTTTTGACCATTTGCTGGCCATGGGACATGGATGGAATACCCCTTTAGGGATCCAACTTTTTTGTCGTCGTCATTGTTGCATTACAAGAGCCATAAGTTTTTAGTTTTTTGTTGATGTAGCTGTTTTTGTCCCTGTGCACGCACCAAATAATCAGGCATTTACATGGTTACTCAGGCCTCTTTCACACGTCAGTGAATCATGGACAGCACACGTAGCCATTGATTTTAATGTCTGTATTCCCACATCAGTGATTTTCCATGGACCGCGGGTCGGTGGTGACACCACGGAAGCACACTCTATTTATATCCATGATTACGGATCCCTCATGGATAGGTCATTAGTATCTGATCGGTGAGGGTCTGACACCCGGGACCCCCGCTGATCAGCTGTTTGAGAAGGCACAGGCGCTCACAGTAGCCCCACGCCTTCTCTCTGCTCACCAAGCACAGCGCTGTACCTAGTATAGTGGCTGCGCTTGGTATTGCGCTCGGCTCCATTCACTTCTATGGGGTTGAACTGCGCCTAGGTCATGTGACCAATGAACGTGTCCTCACTGGCCTAGGGAAAGCTGGACAGTTCGTAGCACTACTGCGAGCGCCGGTACCTTCTCAGACAGCTGATCAACGGGGGTCCCGGGTGTCAGACCCCTACAGATTGGATACTAATGACAGGTCATTAGTATAATAATCTCATAAAAAAATTGAAATAAATAAATAAAAAAGAGATTTGGTACTGCAGCGTCCGTGACGGCTGGCTCTATAAATATTTCACATGATTCACCCTGTCCGATAAACACCAAAAAAATAAAATAAAAACAGTGCCCCAAAATTTTTTGTGTCACCTAACATCACATAAAGTTCAACACCAAGCGATCAAAAAGTCATATGTTCCCCAAAATAGTACCAATCAAACCGTTACCTCATCCCGCAAAAAATGAGACCCTAACCAAGACAATCGGTCAAAAAATAAGGCCTCATGCACACGACCGTTGATTGTTTCCGTGTCCGTTGCTCCGTTTTTCGTGATTTTCTGCGGACCCATTGGTTTTCAATGGGTCCGTGGAAACCTCGGCAAATGCACCGTTTGTCCTCCGTGTCCGTGGTCCGTGATTCCAGTCCGTCAAAAAAATATAACCTGTCCTATTCTTGTCCGTGAAAAACGGTTCACGGACCCATTCAAGTCAATGGGTCCGTGAAAAATGCGGATGGCCATCCGTGTGTCATCCGTGTTCCGTGTCCGTTTTTTTTGCGGATCCCTTGGCAGGCACTTGGGAAACATTGTCAGCCTGTCTTTTGGTAAAATCTTTTGGGTCATGTCCGCTAAAAAAACGGAAGACACATGGAAGCACAACGGAAGGCAAAAACGGACACGGATCACTGAACAACGGAACCCCTTTTTGCGGACAGAATAAAAAAACGGTCGTGTGCATGAGGCCTAAGAAAGCTACAGCTCTCAGACTATGGAGACACTAAAACATCATTTTTTTGGTTTAAAAAATCTATTATTGTGTAAAACTTAAATAAGAAAAAGTATACATATTAGGTATTGCCATGTCTTCTCTAAAAAATGTCACATGACCTAACCCAGGTGAACGCTGTAAAAATAAATAAATAAAAACTATGCTAAAACAAAAAATTTTGGTCACCTTGCCCAATAAAGTGTAATAATGAATGATCAAAAAATCATATGTACCCAAAAATTGTACCAAAGTCAACTCTTCCTGCAAAAAACGAGCCCCTGCACAAGACGATCAGCAGAAAAATAAAAATATGGGGTTCAGAAAATGGAGACACAAAAACATAATTTTTTTTCCAAAAATGCTTTATTATGTAAAACTGAAACAAACAAACAAAGCAAGTAGACAGATTTGATATCATTGCGTCCATAACAACCTGCTCTATAATAATAGCACATGATCTACCCTGTCAGAGGAATTTTGTAAAAAATAAAAACAGTGCCAAAACAGCCATTTTTTGGTTACCTTGCCTCACAAAAAACGTAATATAGAGCAATTAAAAATTATATGTACCCCAAAATAGTACCAATAAAACTGGCACCTTATCCCCTAGTTTCCAAAATGGGGTCACTTTTTGGGACTTTCTACTGTAAGGGTGCATCAGAGGGGCTTCAAATGGGACATGGCATCTAAAAACCAGTTCAGCAAAATTTGTCCTCCAAAACCCATACGGCACTCCTTTTCTTCTGCGCCCTGCCGTGTGCCCTTACATCAGTTTGCGACCACATGTGGGGTGTTTCTGTAAACCGCAGAATCAGGGTAATAAATATAAAGTTTTGTTTGGCTGTTAACCATCGATGTGTTAAAGAAAAAAATGGATTAAAATGGAAAATCTCCCAAAAAAGTGAAATTTTGAAATTTTATCTCCATTTTCCTTTAATTCTTGTGGAACACCTAAAGGGTTAACAAAGTTTGTAAAATCAGTTTTGTTTAACTCTAGAGGAATTAGTTTCTACAATGGGATCATTTATGGGGGGTTTCCACTATGTAAGCCCCACAAAGTAACTTCAGAACTGAACTGGTCCTTACAAAAGTTGACTTTGGCAATTTCTTACAAATTTCAAAAATTGCTTCAAAATTTCTAAACCTTCTAACGTCCTAAAAAAAATAAAATTACATTGCTAAAATGATGCCCACATAAAGTAGATATATGGGGAATGTTAATTAATCAATATTTTATGAGGCATCACTATTAGTGATGAGCGAACTTCTATAAGTTCGGCGTCCAAAGTTCGGGTTCGGGTTATCGAAGCATCCCGTTATGGATTCTGCTTATGGATTCCACTACCGCGGACCATAACGGCATTTGGAATCCATAAGGGGCTGCTTCATTGAACCCGAACCTTGGACAACCCTAAGGACCTGGGGTGACGTCACCATCATGTGATCAGTGCAGGGGGCATGGCTCAGCACTGGATTGGATAAGAGGTGAACCAGTGCTGAGCCACGCCCCCTGCACTGATCACATGACGGTGACGTCACCCCAGGTCCTTAGGGTTGTCCAAGGTTCGGGTTCATTGAAGCAGCCCCTTATTGATTCCAAATGCCGTTATGGTCCGTGGTAGCGGAATCCATAACGGGATGCTTCGATAACCCGAACCCGAACATTGGATGCCGAACTTAAAATAGAAGTTCGCTCATCACTAATCACTATCTGTCTTAAAAGCAGAGAGATTTAAATTCAGAAAACAAATTTTCGTTAACTTTTGGATTTTTTTTTACAAATTAAGGTAAAACATATTGACTCAAATTGACCATTAACATGAAGTACAATGTGTCACGAGAAAATGGCTTGGATATGTAAAAGCGTTCCAAAGTTATTACCATATAAAGTGACACATGTCAGATTTGCAAAATTAGGCCTGGTCAGGAAGAGGGTAAATGGCCCGGTCTGGAAGTGGTTAAGGAATGTACCGGAGATCCAGTGTTTAATGCTGCTTCTGTTTGTTTGCTTGTTTTTTTGGGCATTAGGCACCAAGGCAGTGACAGAATTTGCCAACAGAGCCTTTGACGTGGGATCGCCGGTGCCGTCGGAATATTTTGGAACTATAACAATTTTGCATCTAATAGAGGAATTAAAAATATCCCTGGAAATGGTGGAAAACCTCGAAGAACGAGAAGCATTGCGGAACCAGATCCCCAACGCGACGGCGTCCTATATCATCACGTGGCTAGAGAGTAACCTGGTGAGTCAGTTACATGTGCGGCAATGATCTATATGACGTACGCTATTATATCATGGCCAATACAAGCACTTTCCTTCTAATGACACATCATGAGGGGTATTAATGGATGCTCGTATGGACAAGGCCTGCTTCTCTTTCTGATGCAACGTTCCATTGCTTCCAAATTGTAAAGCACAATGGCTTTAAGGCTAGGTCTACACGATGACATTTGTCGCACGACAAATAGGGCACAACTACATTGCAACATGTGTCGCTCGACATTGATGTTGCACTAATGTCGTGCAACAATTTTTATAATGGTAGTCTATGGTGTCGCGCTGCGACTGAGATAGTCGCAGAAAAATCCATTTTGTCGCAGTAATGTCGCCCGACAAATGCCGTTATGTAGACCTAGCCTTAAACCTGCAAAATCTGAAGGAATGGGTCCTCATTTGAAAGGTGGGGGTTAAAAAGCAACCTCAGGAGCCACAGAAAGCAGCTGATTTGGGGAAATTGGCCATTAGCGGATCATTTCCACCACCACAGTGGTCATTGCAAGAGACGAAAGGTATAACAGGGCACCCATTCAGATGAATGTATTACATTACCGCTCAAGTCTGCCAGTGGCTCTCAGCTCTGGCTCCTAGATGCAGATCCCAAGTAGATGACCCCCCTCATAGGACATATAGACAGGTGTTGTCCTACTGGCTATAAACATTTGATCAATAGCGACCAACTTGATGATTTCGGTAGTATTGATCGGAACCCTACTGTGTGTACGGACGATCTGACATTTGCCTGACACCTTGAAGCATCTGACATGTTGTATTTCGGTGGACCCGTTCCTTCATCCCCCTGGGAGATAAGCCAGAAGTGTCTGGAAGTGATCTATTCTACTCCACTATTGAAACAGAAATGGTGACGTGCACTCCCGTGATGGAGATCTCTGTATCAGCAAGCTGCTTACCAACCTCAGACAAAGCAGCTCTTTTCCGTAAATCTCGTTTCCTCTAAAAATGGCCTCATGCTAAAGACAAAAGTGGTCGGATCGAGGGTAAAAACTGTGAAGGCAAAGCCCCAAATGTTCACTTTATGATACTGTAGGAAACTGGCGGCAAAGGCAGTTCTTCATCATGAGGAACATGTCTTCCATCTCCCCAAATCTCAGTTTCCTGGACCTTTGTGACTGTCAAATTAAAGGGGAAAGGTAATTTGACAGTAAAGGGGTGTCTGGCCATAGATGATATGTTATAAATGTCTGATAGGTGGAGAGAAAATATCATGAACATGGCGCATCTCACACATTGGTGGTATATCGCTAGGATATGTCGCCAATGTCAATAGGTGCAGTTCCCACCTGAACCCGCCAGCCTATTCCTAAAAGTGAAGGAGAGCGCGGCGTCCTCTGCATTCACTTCTATAAGAGTTCCGAAAAGAGCCAAGCAAACGTGGTCAGCTATTTCGGGTACTCCCATAGAAATAAATGAAGAGAACGCTGTGCAAGCGCGCCCACTGCTCTATTCACCTCTATAGGCGTTCTGGAAATAGCTGAGCCAATGCTCAGCTATTTATGGTACTCTCATAAAAGTGAGTGGAGGGGGGCGTGGTCGTTCACTTTAGGGGCCCCAGTGGGACCAGCACCTACCTGACCACTGGTGTCATATCCTAGTGACATGCCACGAATGTGTGAGATGGGCCAACCCCTTTAAAAGTGATTCCCGTTAAAGGGGTATTTCTGGCATATCTGTAGTATAAGGCTACATTCACAGGACCATAGGAATGAGTCCGCATCCGTTCCACAATTTTGCGGAGCAGGTGCGGACCAATTCATTTCAATGGGGTCTCCAAAGATGCGGACAGGACACCGTCTGCTATCCGCATCGGTAGTTCCGTTCCGCGGCCCCACAAAAAAGATAGAACATGTCCTATTCTTGTCCGAACAAGAATAGGCATTTTCGATGGTAGCGGCGGCCATGTGCGGTCCACAAATTGCAGAACACACACGGGCCGGTATCCGTGTTTTGTGGATCCGCAAAACACTACAGTCGTGTGAATGTAGCCCTAGTCCTAAGTGTCTAGTAAATGCAGAATAGATCCCATGGAGAAACGAAGCCCTGTCACCATTGTTCAGCAATATATATTCATATATACACATGCCAGGTTCTGTTCCGCACAGCGTCACTCAGGTGTTGGCGACAAATAAACCCGGTTTACTTTAGTTCCTCCTTTTGAGATGTTTGTGGTCAATGTTCAACAGAACAGACAACAGAAAGGCAGCAGGGGATAGGCTAGAAGGGAGCACATGGCCGGTAAGAATGCCGCTGCTCCTGCATGCTGGGTGATAGGACGCTGACTCAGTGCTAGAGAGCAGCCACAGGCTTTGCTTGCCTTCTGTTTGCCCGGAGGAATGTCAGTACTGGGACGCCGTATGCCGAGCAGGAAGTTAGCCCACATAGTTCACTGCAATTAAAGAAGATACTAAAAGGTAATAATACAATAATAATAATCCAATACATCCTTTTGGTAAAGCGTGAAGCATTATACTATGTAAGGGTACTTTCACACTTGCGTTGGTGCGGATCCGTCTGTTTATTTGCACAGACGGATCCGCACCTATAATGCAAACGTTTGTATCCGTTCAGAAGCGGATCCGTTTGCATCAGTTTTAAAGAAAAATGACAAAGTCCAAAACTGATCCGTTTTGAATTACATTGAAAGTCAATGGGGAACGGATCCGTTTTCAAATGCACCATATTGTGTCATTGAAAACGGATCCGTCCCCATTGACTTACATTGTAAATTAAAACGGATCCTTCAGACGGACACCAAAATGCTGCACGCTGCGTTTTGGTATCCGCCTCCAAAACAGAATAGAAGCGGAACGGAGCCGAACTGATGCCTTCTGAACGGATCATTATCCATTCAGAATGCATTGGGGCTGAACTGATCCGTTTTGGACCGCTTGTAGGAGCCCTGAAACGGATCTCACAAACGGAATCCAAAACACCAGTGTGAAAGTAGCCTAACTCCTGAAACTACGGTAATGCAAGCGTCTCAATGTATTGCAACATTCCAGGACAAACCCCTTGTTACAGCTCCTTTGTGTTATCTTACTATCTCCTTCCAATTTACTGCTGTGATTATTAGAACCGTGTTGTACATGGATGGTTTATTATGTATATATATATATGGGCTCATGCACATGGCTGCATGGGCGTAGCTATAGGGGGTGCAGAGGTAGCAGTCGCTACCGGGCCCAGGAGCCTGAGGGGGCCCAAAGACCCTTGTCCCACATAAGAAGACACACAGAGCACTGAGGGAAGGGGGCCCAAGCTGAACTCTTGCACCAGGGCCCATGAGCCGTTAGCTACGTCCCTGCATGGCTGTATTACATATCTGTGTAGTATGGATCTGTAACACCGGGATACCTGTAGTTTGCTATGGACTCCACCGCCTCTCCACTCCATGCTGTGTTCCACAGGTGTGAAGAGAATATAGTCACTTACAGAAGTACCATATGGCGGTACACTGAGTGCCTACAAAACTGTAAGGCCCCTTTCACACGAGCGAGTTTTCCGCGCGGATGCAATGCGTGACGTGAACGCATAGCACCCGCACTGAATCCTGACCCATTCATTTCAATGGGTCTGTATACATGAGCGTTGTTTTTCACACATCAGTTCTGCATCGCGGGAAAATCGCAGCAAGTGCGGGTGCATTGCGTTTTTCACTGATGGTTGCTAAGAGATGTTGTTTGTAAACCTTCAGTTTTTTTTATCACGCGCGTGAAAAACGCATCAAAACGCATTGCACCCGCGCGGAAAAAACTGAACAACTGATCACAATCGCAGACAAAAATGACTGAACTTGCTTGCAAAATGGTGCGAGTTTCACTGAACGGAGCCAATCCGTATCACTCGTGTGAAAGAGGCCTAATGCTGACAGGTAGGGACTCCATCTGCCTCCATACAGGTTTCACACAGTTTCTTGCTGTGTGCGTCAACCCTTAGGCCCCTTTCACACGGGCGTGATTTCCGCGCGGGTGCAATGCGAGAGGTGGACGCATTGCACCCGCACTGAATCCTGACCCATTCATTTCTATGGGGCTGTGCACATGAGCGGTGATTTTCACGCATCACTTCTGCGTTGCGTGAAAATCGCAGCATGCTCTATATTCTGCGTTTTTCACGCAACGCAGGCCCCATAGAAGTGAATGGGGCTGCGGGAAAATCGAAAGCATCCGCAAGCAACCCGCATAGTTGCTAAGCGACGGGACCAGATCTTTATTATTTTCCCTTATAACATGGTTATAAGGGAAAATAATAGCATTCTTAATAAAGAATGCTTTGTAGAATGAGGATTAAGGGGTTAAAAATAAAAAACTTAACTTACCTTAGCCACTTGATCGCGTAGTTGCGATCTCTCCTCTCTCTTCAAGCATTAGCTGCCGTCTAAAGGACCTGTGATGACGTCACACCACATGGTCCAATCACACATGTTATAAGGGAAAATAATAAATTCTCCAGAATACTCAACCCAAAACCGGACTTCAGTGATGAAGTCCGGCTTCGGGTCTGGGTACCAAACATGGCGATTTTTCCCATCGCGCATATCCCCGCAACGCACCCGCATCCTATCCGCCCGTGTGAAAGAGGCCTTACACTGGCCATACACACTGCACAACTGCTGATTTTGGTGGGGCTGGCCAACCTTCTAATATGTATGGGAGTCTTTTGCCTCTCCCCTGGCAGCAGATGTCAGGGGAAATATGGATTGGGCGGTTTGATGCCAACATGTCCAATCCTTTTTTTTGCTCAGGGAGGTAAACCACCACCAGAGGTTACTAGCAGCAGCTTACTCCTTTCTCCCCATTCAGAACACATGCAAACTCGGCTAAGCCAAGAATGCATGTCTATGGAGGATCAGAAGAAATGGATATCGACCTAATGAGCCCAAAATATATACTCAGTATATTAGAATTTACATGTAGTAATAACCAGAGGGAGTGCATTCATAGCAGAACAGGCTGATGTCTATTTCCCTTTCCATGACCCAGTTTCCCCACAAGGCAGACGTTTACATATATATATAAAATGAAAAGAGTCCACGGCACCTCCAGGTAAATTTGTGTGTTTATTTACACCAATGGGACGTTTCGGTCCTCTCTATGGAACCTTTCTCAACACCCGGCACCCCCGCCGATCAGCTGTTTGAGGAAAAGGCTTGCGCAGTGCGTGCGCCGTCTCCCCGTAAAGCTGATTGGTGCGGTGCCAGGTGTCGGACCCCCGCCAATCTGATATTGATTGCCTATACTGAGGATAGGTCATCAATAGAAAAAGCCCGGGAAACCCCTTTAAGAAATAGCAGTAGGATATATCTTATGTCCGAAGGGGATAAATAGTTTTGTTTTTTTACTTGTTTTTGTGCTTTTGTTTTGCTGTAGAGCAAAGAATGTTTCGTTACAATGTTACAATTTTCTTGTTTTTCTTTTCTTTTGGAAAATAAGTAACATACTTACCATAAAACTAATCCCCTCACCAGTCTCGGTACCTGTTTACCAGTCATAAATCCTTTGGAATGCATATGTGGCCTTAAGTGAAGGGGTGAAGCGACCACCCTGCTTGTGACCTCCTGGTCACCCCCAATGGTCAGTACCTCTGTCAGTCTTGTAGATATGGGGGTGATTTACAACAGCAAACATTTATTGATGAAGGGCAGAGGTGTCTCCCCCACCCCTCCCTGTCTCTCTCTCTATATATATATTATTGCATACACGGATGCTTCGTGTGCAGTATGTAGATTATGACACGATATACTATAAATTACTTTTAGAATTAATAATAGATTGATGCACCGCAAATATTTATTGATGAGGAATAGAGGTCTCTCTCTCAATATAATAGATAGATGGATATATATATAATCAGTATTAGTGATGAGCAAAGTCGCGTCATTCAAAACTTCAGATTTAGGGTCCATTTATACGTCTGCAAGTTGGGTCCGCATTCGCAGACTCATTTATTTTCAATGGGGCCTGAACAGACACTATGTGCTCTCTGCATCCGCATTTCCAAGTCCGGAAATTCCGTTCCCGAAAAAAATAGAACATGTCCTATTCTTGTCCGAAATTGTGGACAAGAAAAGGCATTTTCTATTATAGTGCCGGCGATGTGCGAACGCACATTGTCAGTGTCCGTGTTTTGCGGACGTGTGAATGGACCCCAATACTGTACATCTCCCTACAGTATTAGAATGTATGGGCTCCGATGAGCCGAAGTTAATTATTTGCGAAGTCGCGTGTGACTTTTTTGAACAACTTTGGTAGTTGATTTTTAAAGTGAACTCGGCTTCGGTCCCGTGGCACTAGATGGATCTCCGTACAGTCTTAATCCGGTTTTGAATGGAGCGACTTCAGATGTAACCTCCGAAGCTCGGATGCTGCAGCAGCATGGACTCTAGAAGTTTGCATAGTAAAGTAGGAGTATCAACAATGGCTTCTTGTTCTGCTGCCTGCATTAGCAGATCTGATGTCCCATGGAGAAGTGGCTTCTGGCAGCGTTTTACAGAGAGTCCGGCTACAACAAATAGGTCAAAAGAAAACCATTAGCGGCTACCAACAGTATTTGCAAAGAATTACAGAACTGTATTTTATCCATCATAGTCACCTTAAGACCTCATGCACACGGCCATTGTTGTAGTCCGCGTCTGAGCCGCATATTTTGCGGCTCGGGCACGGACCCATTCACTTCAATGGGGCAGCAAAAGATGCGGACAGCACTCCGTGTGCTGTCCGCATCCGTTGCTCCGTTCCGTGCCCCCGCAAACAAAATAAAGCATGTCCTATTCTTGTCTGTTTTGCGGACAAGAATAGGCATTTCTATAATGGGCCGCGTTCCGTTCCGCAATTTGTAGAACGGAACACAGAGCAGCTTCCGTGTTTTGCGGATCCGCGGTTTGCGGACCGCAAAATATCAACGGTCGTGTGCATGTAGCCTATAGGGGTTGTCCAGGATTTCTATATTGATGGGCTATCCTCAGGATAGGTCATCCGAATGAGATTGGCGGGGGTCTGATTCCAGCTGTATGAGCACTTAGGCCTCTTCCTAGGTAACATCACGTTCATCGGTCACACGGCCTAGGCTCAGCTCAGCCCCATTTAAGTGAATGGGTCTGAGCTGCAGTTCCAAGCACAGCTGCTATCAAATGGACGGCACTGTGTTTGGTCGGCTGCGAGGAGGCCGCAATGCTCACGAAGCTCCGCCGAGTGCCGCAGCTTCCTCAGACAGTAGTTCAGCAGGGGTTCTAGGAGTTGAACCTCCGCAGATCTCGTACTGAGGACAGGCCATCAATATGAAAATCCAATAAAACTCCTTTAAAGAGGTTTTCCAGGACTTGGGCCTATCATCATGATCGGTGGGGGTCGGGTTGGGGGTGTGTCTTGGCACAGACTGTCACTGACCAATAAATGCTGCCAGTGTCAGACAGTGCAGGGACACCCCCCCCCCCCCCCAAACTGGTAACACCCTGTTACATCTTTAGGCCTCTTGCACACAAATGTTTTTTTTTCCGTTTCTGTTCCATTTTTGCGGATTCCGTTTGTGGTGCGTAGGCGAAATCATTCATTTCAATGGTTCCACAAAGAAAAACGGAATGTACTCCGTATGCATTCCGTTTCCGTATGTCCAGATATCCGTTCCGCTGAAAGATAGAACTTGTCTATTATTGCCCGGAAATAACAACCGTGGCTCCATTCAAGTCAATGGGTCCGCAAAAAATACGGAATGCATACAGAACACATCCGTACGTCATCCGTTTTTTGCGGATGATACCGGAAAGACGGATCCGGTATTTCAATGAATAAGTCTAACGGATCCGGAAAAGAATGATATCCGTTTGCATACGGATTTCCTGCCGGATTCTAACAACGCTAGTGTGAAAGTACCCTAAAGCACAGGAGAAGCCAGCCAGAAGAGGGCAGCACAGCGGTGCTCAGAGCTGCATCCAGTAGCTGCTCACCAGTCAATGCGCTCTAGTCTATTGCAGTTCCCTGCACAGTGGGGTCGGGAGCATGTAATGTAGGACAATACTGCACTGCAGCCCTTTCATTCCCGGGGACAATGGGTATCATGGCAGCCTGGCCCCCATCGATCAGTAACTCTTGGCCCATACTAGTGATATTCCATCACCCACAATAATGCGATAATCTCTTTAACGTGGCTCCAAGGTGGAGCTTCCCTTTAAGCTTCTCTTGTTATACTCTACATACATCACGCTAATAATGCAATCACTCAGCGGTGGCGGGGTAAACCTCAAACTACTTTACCTACAATGGATCATCAGCCTTAATTATCAGGTCTTGTCTTGTAAAATCCCCATCTGTCTGTTTGAACGTCTATTACCAGGGCAGGCGATTAAATTTTCCGCGTAAGTGACACTTCCCGCAGAAATTAGTATAAATACCCCGGCTGACAGGCGTCCAATGTGATGATGGGAGGACGTGGAAAGCCGGCGGTTTACATTACAGGCTGTGCTGAGCTATCAGACTTCTGTATATAAATGGTCATGAGACGCGGCGGCACAGCTGTGCTGGAAATGTGTGTACGAGCTGCAAATCTTTTTCCATTGCTCTATGAGGAAGTATATAATTTACAGCGGATGTAGCGGGGGTCATTTATGGAAAGGTCAGAGTACAGAATGGCACACGTGAGGTTAAAATTGTACTGTGGACATGCTTCCTAGGCTTTGTCCACTTAAGAGCTCATGCACACGAACATATTTTCTTTCCGTGTCCGTTCTTTTTTGTTTTTTGCGGACCGTATGCGGAACTATTCAATTCAATAAGTCCGCAAAAAAAAACGGAAGTTACTCAGTGTGCATTCCATTTCCGTATGTCCGCATGTCTGTTCCTCCAAAAAATAGAACATGTCCTAATAGTGTCAGCATAACGGACAAGGATAGGACTGTTTTATTAGGGGCCAGCTGTTCCGTTCCGCAAAATAAAGAATGCGTTTAGACGCCGTCTGTTTTTTTTTGGGTACCGCAAAATACATACGGTCGTGTGCATGAGCCCTAACTAATACATTTTTCGGTGGGATTCCTCTACTCTAAAAGCATTATAACTGTGGATATGCTCACTGAATATGCCAAGCACACAGCAGACACAGTGTGAACATAGCCTTGTTTATTATACACCGT
This sequence comes from Bufotes viridis, assembly GCA_033119425.1. NCBI lineage: Eukaryota > Metazoa > Chordata > Amphibia > Anura > Bufonidae > Bufotes > Bufotes viridis. The sequence continues at coordinate 21,014,526 of CM065598.1, read as the reverse complement.
AAATAGAGAGGCGCAGCATAGTGCAGACCCGGTCATGTCAAGGTTGGAGGGTATGGGCAGGTAGTGTAGGGTTAACACTAGGTCTGGGCTAGGCATGTGAAGGATGAGCACCACTTAAGAACCTTCTATAGGTGCTGGGAGAAGAACAGGAGGGCTTACTTTAAGGTACTGCACCTGGGAGGGGTAGTAGTTAGAGCAAGGTATTCCCACCTGGAACCTGGACCTGCGGCCCGGACCCGGACACTTGGTTGGTCATTAACTCTGTTATTATGACCCTTTGGCCAGTATCCTGATCCATCCTTTGCAATGCCTGTGGAAAAGGGGGCTGTATGCAAATTCTCACAACTCATTAGAAAGCAGAATGCGGCTTAGCAGGGCTAGACCCCTCCTCAGGGGTCCGTGGTGTGACTTGAAGCTCCTGGACCTGGATACATGGATACTTGGTTATGCTTTGCCCTTCCTGAACGTATGATAAAACTTCCTAACAATGGTGCAGGGCGTTCCCACCTGGAGGCTGGACCTTCATCTGGGACCCGGACACTTGTTTGCTCTCCTATTCCCTCACTAGAACCTTTGGCCAATATCCAACTTTCTTGTTTGAAGTAGATTCCCACCAGGAACCTGGACCTGAATCTTGACCTGGACACTTTTTCTCTCGCCTGCTCACTTCCTATGACTCTTAGGCCAATATCCTATTCGTTTGCAGTGCTTCTGGGATTGGAGGTCCTGTGTAAATTCTCACAACCCATTAGAAGAAAGAATGAGGCCAACAAGGACTAGACCACCTTCTCCAGGAGCCACAAGTATAACTTGAGGCTCCCAATGGCCTGGAGTAAGGATACATGGATTATTTGCCTCACATGAAATCATGACAAGCAGAAACTTCCTAAAAATGGTGGCATTTTGATGGTTGGTATTGGAGAAGCGGATTCCCACCAGCAACATGGACCTGTATCCCCTTCTCCAGGAGCCAGAGGTACAACTTGAGGCTCCCAATGCCCTGGAGTAAGGATACATGGATACTTTGCCGCACCTGAAAGCATGGCAAACTGAAACTTCCTAAAAATGGTGGCATTTTGATGGTTTGTATTGAAGAAGTGTATTCCCACCAGGAACCTGGACCTGAATTCCAGACCCCGAAACTTTTTTCTCTTGCCTACTCCCTTACTATGACTCTTGGGCCAATATCCTACTCGTTTGCAGTGCTTCTGGGAATGGGTATTCTGTGCAAATGCTCACAACCCATTGGAGAGAATAGCGAGGCCAACAAGGGCTAGCCCCCCTTCTCCAGGAGCCATAGGTGTAACTTGAAGCTCCCTATGGCCTGGAGTAAGGATACATGGATACTTACCGTGCCCCACCTGAAAGCATGACAAGCTGAAACTTCCTAACAATGGTGGCATTTTTGATGGATTTATGTCACACCCTTTAAAGAGGATCTGTCATGGCTGGGATCTTCATTTAGAAGTATTTCAGCCCATATGCAGCTGATCCACCTTGTCATTCATGTGAGGAGTCTCAGCCATTAGTTCATATTTAATATCTGTCTCAGTGGTTAACATTGGGGTCCTGGGATCGAATCCAGCTAGGAGCATTCTTTCAGGGGAAATTTAGTATTAGGGTTATAAGCGAAGACTAAAATTCTGGTGACAACAGCAGCAGACTGGACCCTAGTGCGGCATGATTATACCAAAATAGCAGAGCTGAGTATGTCAGGTGTCGCAGACTTTAGCAGTGCTGAGTTTATCATTTGGCACATTTTATTGCATTTCATTGTGCATTTGCATGCCACAATTCCATCATTCTTAGTTGAGAAATGCGCACAAAGACGATTATTAATAAAAACGAAATTGAGAAGTTGTCAGAAAAAGAGCATACCCGGTAAAGGGGTTCTCTCTTTCAGACAATGCCATTTGAATGCCCCCATATGATAAACTGTAAACTGAGGGGCAATCTGGCAGTAAATGTTTAATTCCTTTACAGCGCCACCACAGGAGATATGAAGCATTACACTGTTTTCAATTAAAGAGATGCTGTTTGCACCCGCTCACCCGCACTGGCTAATCGATCTTTAATTGAGGACCCTTTGAGGAAAACGACATCCCTAAACCAGCTCCTTTAAAGGGAAGCTGTCACCCCTATTTTGCACTATTATATACAACAGGCATGCTCAACCTGCGGCCCTCCAGCTGTTGTAAAACTACAATTCCCACAATGCCCTGCTGTAGGCTGTTTGGGCATGCTGGGAGTTGTAGTTTTGCAACAGCTGGAGGGCCGCAGGTTGAGCATGCCTGATATACAGTAAATACATGAGCAGTCCTGCAGATAAGGAGTCCAGAATCCAAAATCGGGGTGACATTTCCTTTAAGGCTGCATTCACACGGCACTCAGATTTTCCGTGCAGATTTTTGTGCGGCTAAATAGATGCATTTTTTAAAATGTCATGTACACAGTGTGGACATTTTCCAGACAGAAATTGACCTGTGGATTTTGAAATCTACAGGAGGTCAGTTGTTTGTGAAGATTTTAAGTGCAAATTTCACCCTTTGCAATGCAAAGAGTGAGATCTGGGGCAATTCCGAGAAAAAATGTGCAGCCGCCCTCCATTCATTTCTATGGGGCCACCAGCTATTTCCATTAGGCCCATAGAAGTGTATGGGAGCGGTGGCCGGTCATGCGCGGTGCTCTTCCATTCACTTCTATAGGGAGAGCGCTTGGCGGTGGCCTTACCTGGGGAAACCCGGGGTCCTCCGGCCACCAACTTCCCCGCTCCATTCCCGATCAGACAATGGGGGCAAGTCCTACCGATATGCCCCCATTGTCTCCGATGGGAATATCCCTTTAAGATTGTTTAATTTGTCTAAGGGCTCATGCACACTGCCGTTCCATGCATTGGAGATCGCAACTTGAATGTGTCCGTGATCCGTCCGCAACATGTTCGGAGGCACGAAAAGAAACCACTTGGAAGCACTCTGTAATGCTTCCGTAGGGTTCCGTGCCTCCATTCCGCATCGACCTTCTGGATTGCGGACCCATTCACGTAAATGGGTCCACATCTGTGATGCGAGGTGCACACGACCGGTGCCCGTATATTGCAGACCCGCAGTTTACTGTCATGATTGTACACCATGTTTTATACCACCTTGGAGATGGTATACATTTTTGTCCAAAACATGTGCCAAAAACTAAGACTGCGCCAAGACAAGGTGCAAAATAGGACTAGACAAAAAGTTGGGGCAGAAGTTGAGTCTAAAAAGTTGATGTCTAGCATGTTGTAAAGGAAACAAAATTTTGGCGCACGTATTTGGAGTTAAAGGCGTGCACGCTTTCCAGGCACAGTGACATTGATCTATTTCCCTCATTGTGTTTGTAGGGCATTTTATATTTTCCTACCGGTCAACGTGTAACATCTGGTCGCTGCCTTTCTTTTTGTTCCAGAAAGCGCAAATTCAGCTCTGCTACATCTTTTCATACTGCATAATCATGCCCATTTTAAGAAAAAAAAAAGAAAACTGGTGTAGGTATCAAATATTTTAGACCCGTTTCCACCTTGATCCATCAACCCTGTGTGTGTGGGATTTTTTTATTTGTTTGTTTCTTTACAAGCAAGACCTACAAAATCTTGAGATGTCCAACCTGGTTTTCTTAGCAGTTTCGGAGAGAGGTGTTTACTCAAACCTCTCTTTGTCCCTGCGCTCGCCCTAGTCTCACACACACTACAAGAGGAGGACAGAGGGATCACATTGCAGGGGCTGCTGTAAGGCATTGCAGTATCTGGCAGGAGAGCGGGCGAGGAGAAGTGACATTCTAGGCAGCAGGAGAAGCACAGACAGGAAATAGGGGGTCTTGAAGTAATGAGTTCCAGTCACCCACCACTCTGAAAGCCAGAGACGGGGCAGGCATCCTTGGAAAATAGTTTTCTCCTGACTCCTTGGCAATATTTAGCTTCGGTGCTGGAGGTAACAGACGGCTCCTCCTTGTCGTCCAACCGGTCGTATGATATTTGCTAGGATTTAATACACAGCATTTATGGAGATCATGCAATAGGCACAAGTTAGTTCGCTTTGTGAGTAGCGCTCCATAGACAGCCCCAGGGGGGGCCGCAGCCAAAAGACGTCTTAGAATGTGATCTGATTTTTCCAAGTTTGGAAAAAAAAAAAAAAAAAAACAGGAACGCACGAGACATTGTCATCCCAGAACAAAGGCTATGTCTCCAGCCGACAGAACGGCGAGCTTTCCGAAGATAATTTGATGTGCGAAATGGACGCAGAGAATGGATGTTGAAATCGATATTTACAAGCACTTCACCTGGCTCAGAAGGGTAAGTGTATTCTACATGCCGAGACCTAGAAGAAGTCGGGTCTCCTTAAGCTTTTCTCTTTGTTTTCCTGTTTTCTTTACCAAATCCACGAGATTTAAGTTATAAGCGTGCGTCACGCACTTCGCTTTGTTTCTATAGCAGCAGCCGTGTCAATGAAGAGTTAACCCGAAGAACGCGTGTTACACTCATGTGACCCTAATCACGACTTAGTTCACTGTATTTTGCAATTGGCAAATGCAACGGAACTGAAGGGTTGTCTTAAAGGGGCTCTCCGTTGCTTCATTGAGTAAAGTTTATTGAAACAAGTACGTGAGGTGCTCACGGCGTCTGATAGTTCTTCTGAAAGCAGATCTTGGGGACCATGGCTGCATGTAGTACCATGTTCATTGTGAATTCAATTTACTGGCATGGGAACTTTTTGCCCTGACACGAGAATTTTATGCACTACAACTCTCCGCACTGATTTAGGAAAGATCTTGGGGGCCACGGTCACATGTACCACGCTGTGTGTTGTCAATAAAGTTTATTAATACTAGAATTTTATGCACTACTACTCTCTGCACTGATTTAGGAAACATCTTGGGCACAGTAGTTACATGTACCCATGTACCATGATGTGTGTTGTCAATAAAGTTCTTTGACACAAGAATTTTATGCACTACTACTCTCCGCACTGATGTAGAAAAGCTCTTGGGGTCCACGGTTACATATACCATGCTGTGTGTTGTCAATAAAGTTAGTTGACACGAGAATTTTATACACTACTACTCTGCACACTGATTTAGGAACGATCTTGGGGGCCGTTTTTAAATGTATCACGCTGTGGGTTGTCAATAAAGTTTGTTGATATGAGAATTTTATACACTACTACTCTGCACACTGATTTAGGAACAATCTTGGGGGCTGTTTTTAAATGTACCACGCTGTGTGTTGTCAATAAAGTTAATTGATATGAGAATTTTATACACTACTACTCTGCGCACTGATTTAGGAAAAATCTTGGGCACAGTGGTTACATGTACCACGGTGTGTGTTGTCAATAAAGTTAATTGATATGAGAATTTTATACACTACTACTCTGCGCACTGATTTAGGAAAAATCTTGGGCACAGTGGTTACATGTACCACGCTGTGTGTTGTAAATAAAGTTTGTTGACACTTTTTAGTAGTGCGCTACTGTTTTTGACACTGATTTAGTAAAGCTCTTGGGAGCCATGGTTACATGTACCACGCAGCCTGTGTGTTGTAAATAAAGTTGGTCAACACAAGAACTTGATGCACTACTAGTCTCGACACTGATTTAGGAAGGATCTTGGGGACCGTGGTTACACTGAACCACAGTGTGTGTTATAAACAAAGTTTGTTGAGTGAGAATGTTATGCACTGCTCACTTTCTACACCGATTTAATAAAGATCTTGGGGACTGTGGTTACATGTACCGTGCTGTGTTTGTCAACACGAGAACTTTATGCACTACTAGTTCTGACACTGATTTAGGAATGATCTTGGGGACCGTGGTTACATGTACCACGCTGTGTTGTAAATAAAGTTTGTTGACACAAGAATTTTATGCACTACTACTCCCCGCACTGTTTTAGGAAAAATCTTGGGGACCATAGTTACATGTAACACACTGGTGTAAAGTAGAACTGGCTTAGTTTCCCATAGCAACCAATCAGATTCCACCTTTAATTTCCCAAAGGAGCTGTGAAAAATGAAAGGTGGTCTATGATTGGTTGCTATGGGGAACTAAGACAGTTCTATTTTACACCAGTTTGATAAATCTCCCCCTGTGTGTTCTAAATAAAGTTTAAGTGATAATTTTATGCACTACTACTCTCCACACTGATTCAGGAAAGATCTTGGGGACCGTGGTTACATGTACCACACGGTGTGTTGTAATTAAAGTATGTCGACACGGCAATTTTGTGCACTACTAGCTTTGACAATTATTTAGGAAAGATCTTGGGGACCGTGGTTACATCATGTTCTGCACTCTTTATTGTAAATAAAGTTTGTTGAATCAAGAATTATATGCATTACTACTCTCCACACCAATTTAGGAAACATTTTGGGGAATGTGGTTGCAAGTAGTGTGCTGTTTGTTGTAAATAAAGTTTGTTGACAAGAGAATTTTATATGCTACTAGTCACCACACTTTTTTTAGTTTAGAAGAATTTAGTCACTAGGAGAGACCATGACTGGGTGTAGTAAATAAAGTTCATTGACAGGAAGAGTCTGCGCTCACTTCGTCTATCTGATGGAATATGGCCACATGTATGAGCAGTCAGAAAGAGGGCGGTGTATGCAGTGATTTATGAAGACCTCATCCATGGGTGTTTGGTCCTTAAAGAGCACCTATCAGAAGGATCAACGCTATTAAACCAGGCATACTATCTGGTAGGGTGGATCCTGCTGATTAAAATAATACCTGTCTTGTGAAAATCTGTTGTGGCGATCCTGAGAAAAAAGTATTTTTATTATTTATGCAAATTAGGGTTTCAGTGCACCAAGGGGTGTGGCCAGCACTGGAAAGTGCACTGACTCCCCCATTTGCATAGAGAGTAAAAGCCTATCTTTCTTATGAACCCCACAACCAATTTTTACAAGACAGGTATCATTTTAATCAGGATGATCAACCCTACCAGGGAGTACGCCTGGTTTTACAGGGTTGATCTTGCTGCTAAACCTATTAGGTATTAGACGCTGGTCTTAAAACCTCTTGCGCTGGCGGTGGATCGCCAAAGTTATGTAGAGGCGTCGGCCTCTACATCACTTCGGAGTATCCACCGCCGATTCTGCATGTTAGACAGCTTCCTTGCTGTCTTACATTCAGACCATTTTCTACGCCTAAACCAGGTATAGAAAATAATGAATTCCCCTTTTTTTAGACGTGGCGTGAGTGGGAAAGAAGTCGCTGACTCTGCCGCAACATGGCGTGCAATAGAATTTGCGCCAGATATATGCGTATATCTGTGTGTCAATGACCCCCATAGTTCCTACGATCAAAATTCGATATATCTACACTGTGGATGGGCTGGATATAGGCAAACAGTGCGGTCAGGAAAGCTGCTGTCCCAGAGACCTGATCTTGAGGAGCAGAATAATGCGGTTATATATTACACATTATGTTATATCATCACACGCTGTGCTATAACTTTATTACGAAAAACCTGAAGAATGCCTTTCATGTATACGGGTCATATCCCCTGGGGCACGAATGGTTAATTTTTGGCCTTTCAAGGACATAAAAAGGGAACAGGGTGGCATTGTGTCTTCTCAATGACATTTTTTTTCTCTGCCCAACCTGTTTTCTATTTATACCGCTCCCTATCTATAGCACTCAGCGCCTTATCGTAAAGGGACACCTGAGTCTGCTGCAACTGCACAGCTCAATATCCCTGGAGAAGGCAAGCGTGAAGTCCTAAAGTCACCTTCTAGAGATTTCTTAGATGTTTATCTTCCTGGGCGTCACCAAACTTTTTGAGCACTTGAGGGTGTATTCCAGTGTATCTGGGCGCAGTGCCTATCTGGGTCATCTAGGACTTGAGGAAAAGCGGGTGACAACCTCAGATGTAATGAAGCCCATATTTAGAGGGTGTTAGGCCTCTATTGCACACGACAGTGTGCCCCACTGTGGCCGTATTGCAGCCCGCATATGGCGGGTCCGCAATGCACGAAGCACCGGCCGTGTGCATTCCGCATCACGGATGCAGACCCATTCACTTGAATGGGTCCGCAAATCCAGAGATGCGGAACGGAGGCTCAGAACGGAACCCTACGGAAGCACTACGGAGTGCTTTCGTGGGGTCCCATTCCGTGCTTCCGATCTGCAAAAAGATAGAACTTGTCCTATCTTTTTCCAGAACGGATGGATCGTGGAACCCATTCAAGTGAATGCAGCTGGCCCACGGCCGGTGCCCGTGCATTGCGGACCACATTGCGGACGTTCGTGTGCAAGAGGCCTTATTTAGAGGGGCTGAGAGCGCTCGCGCACAGTCTATTCTGTCCAGAAAGTTAATCTTGGAAAAGGAAATGACATGTCTGTCACCCGGGAAAGTTTTCTTTAGCATGACCGGGTGCCAAGATGTAACCGGATGATTGAGACTCACTGCAGGTGGTGGTGACCCCACACTGAGGATAGCGTAAGCCAAGACTTGGCAGGAAGTCCGGGTCTCGACTGCCATTTTATGTCCGTTTCTATTTACCGTATGTTTTGTGACCAAAAGATATAAAGAATGAAAAGAGATCCCTTTAAAATCATGTTATTTAGGACTCTGTTTGAACCCCCTGATTGTAAGGGTCCATTCACACGTCCGCATGAACGGGTCCGGATCCGTTCCGCAAAATTGCAGGACAGGTGCGGACCCATTCTTTTTCAATAGGGCCGGGAAAGGTGCTGACAGCACACAGTGTGCTGTCCGCATCTGCACTTCTGTTCCGCAAAAAAATTGAACATGTCCTATTCTTTTCCGCAGACACGGAGAAGAAAAGGCATTTCCATTTAAAGTGCCTAGCATGTGCGGTCTCCCGGTGTCCGTGTTTTGCGGATCCGCAAAACACTTGCGGTCGTGTGAATGGACCCTAAAGCGATGCGGAATATGTTGGTGCTACATAAATAAAGACTGTTGTTAGTAAATTTAATGGGATTTTGAATTTAGGAAAAATTGTGTCCAATAGCTTTCAATATCGTCATAGGGGTGGTTGGCAACAGACTGGAGAACCGTGCAGCCTCCGTGAATCTTTTTTATTTTTTAGGTTGAAACCAACAGGGTGGTGGGTGGACAAAAACCTCTAGGGTACGGCTACACTGCGATTTTTGGCATGATATGTATTGCGCGCCCAAGTTGCGCAGTGTAGCAGGGCAGCCATAGAAATCAATGGGGTCACAGAGCAACTCGCACATTTGCTGCGACCGTGACCCCAGTATCGCAATAATCCATTAACGTTCATTTCTATGGCTGCCCTGCTACACTGCAATACTTAAAGGGGTATTCTGGTTATATCACGTTATCCCCTATCCAGAGGATATGGTATAACTATTAGATCGGTGGGGGTTCTACCACTGGGACCCCCACCGATCATGAGAACGAGGGGCCCCAAAGACCCGTGGAGCCCCTTGAAATGAACGGAGTGGGTTTTCGGAAATGCACGTGACCGCTTCATTCATTTCTATAGGAGTTTCGGAGTTAGCAGAGCACAGCGCTTGGCTGTGCATTTCTGACTACCCACTCCATTCAATTTCTCGTGATTGTTCTCGTGATTGGTTGGGGTCCCACCAATCCTATGGAGAGCGGATAACTTGATATAACTGGAATACCCTTTTAAAGTGGTTGCCCCATATTTAAAATTAGAACAGCTTTTTCCCCAGAAACAGCGCCACACTTGTCCTCAGGTTGTGTCTGGTATTGCAGCTCGTCCTCATTCAAGCAAAAGGAGGCTGCAATACCAGACACAACCTGAGGACAAGAGTGGCACTGTTTCTGCAAGAAAAAAGGTAGATTCTAAAGGGCATAACCCACTGTACCGTAATACACCACCCATAGGAGTCTACAGAACCATACTATACTGCCGTATTCTGCTCATTTCATGGGAGTTTTTGGGTTGGATTCATATGGTATTGCTTCTTAAAAAAACTTTTCAGCCTTAGTATCTCGTCAGATCTGCAGCTCGTACCTCGTTATGTCATCAAGGGCAGGGCATCTTGAGACAGGGACAATGTCGCATTATAAGCAAAGGAATGAAGATGAGCAAGATGCTGAAAGCCGAGACGTAAGGGGGAGCAGGACCTGATGTTGGAAGAACTGTTGCATGAAATAGAAGGATCATGGTATTTGTAAGGTCCATCGCACTTGGGCGTAAAATATAGGACTGAGAACGGCCTCCTCATTTCATGTATACATCCTTCAGGACCAGGGTGATGGATTCAGCAACCTATGGTGGTCATGGAAGGTAGAGGAGATGGAGAGCAGATAAGGTGAAGACGGCTGGTGTCAGTACTGGACCTGTTTACTGGTTAACTGCACATTCATACCATCCTATAGGGGGTCCAACAATCGGGAGCCCTCTTTATAAACCGATGCTGAAGGCCACGTGTAGAGAAACCCTCAGCTCTAGGCCTCCATTGAAAACACTTACCATGCAGATACCAAATAAAAGCAGCAAGTTCTCCTGGATCAGTTGGGTTTCTGGGGGGGTCCTAATCAAGAGCCCCTTTAGATAATCGAATATCAAACCGGCTGTCGGGAAAGGGTTTGTCTCAAAGTGGACAACCACAATAGTGTTGGGACCAGGTCTTCTTGGAGGATCCATAAGCCATGGGCGTAGCTATAGGGGGTGCAAGGTAGCAGTCGCTACCGGGCCCAGGAGCCTGAGGGGGCCCAAAGACCCTTGTGCCTCATAAGAAGACACACAAAGCACTGAGGGAAGGGGGCCCAAGCTGAACTCTTGCACCAGGGCCCATGAGCCGATAGCTACGGCCCTGCCATAAGCGGTAGCCCCAGATTCTATATGTCCCTCGATAGATCTAGGTCAGGGATGCTCAACCTGCAGCCCTAAAGCTGTTGCAAAACTACAACTCCCAGCATGCCCGGACAGCCTACAGCAGGGCATGGAGGTGTAGTGTACGGGAGTTGTACTGCCCGTCACTACGGAAGGGTCACTTGGCTGCTGTCGTTCCTCTCTGTTAGGAGGAGGCTGGTAAAGGTGCTGTTTGTACCATGCAATGTAAATCAGTGTATTTTATTTCCCTGTTACTGTGAAATGTCCTATGTGCAGGCCGGCTAGGGGTGTAATTCCAGCTCTAGTCACTAGAGGGAGCTAGGTTGCCCTAGTCTATATAAGGCTCAGCCAGGGGAAGGGAAAGTAGTCTAGTCTAGAGTGTGCCTTAGACAAGTGCAGGCCATGTGCCTGTGAAGGCCAAACCCAGGCCTCACGGCCTGTGAGGCATCCACCCTAGGAAGATGGTGCCCTAGGAGAAGGAATGCAGCACCCAGAGGCAATCCCTAGAGCAAGGAGGTACTAAACGTCAAGTGGAGGTAAATTATAAAGCTGGAGATTCAAGGATATAAGCCAGAAGTAGGGCATTGGGGCCTTGAAGCATCAATTCCAGTCAGGACGAGTCAGGAAGAAAGTAAGGTTCACCTGCAATTTCAAGTCCTGTATTACCACCCTCTGTTTAACCTTGCTGGATGTAAGACCACTGCAATTTTTATTGTCTGCAAAAAGGAACTGTTGGAAAGACTGCTTACTGTATCATCACTGTCTTCAGTAAAGTTTGGATTCTGTTTTCAAGTTATCAGTCTGTACCTCAGTTATTCCTACTGTAAATACGGTGTGCCACCGTTTACTGGCACTGGCGTCACGACATATCAGGGACTTAGCCATAGGCACGTTAAACTATAACACCAAGGGCACCTCACCTTCCACCTGGCTGTGTCCCTCAAGAACCCAGAGAGTGCCCCAGAGGAGCAGCGTGCCGGCCTCTCCATCACTGGCATTCCCCAGGTTAGTTCCTACACAAAGCCCTGACTTGGGGATGCTACATTTTGGCGTCACGAACAGGATACGCACGTTTTACGGACTGTGATCAAAAACGTGAACTTTGTGCCTTAACCAGTTTGCCAAGTGACAAAACGCCTGTTTATTTGAAGTGAACTTTGCGGACCTAAAACGTACAGAAAAGTGTCCCAAAACCTCCAGAAAGCGCTGTGCAGTGTTGCGCTATCAAGAGGAAGAAAATCGCCACTTCAAAGTGCATTTTTGTGGACTTTTATGCTGTTTTACTACCACTGCTTGCTGTCATTGAATTGATGCATCATGGCGTCCAAGATGGCCGCCGGCGCCATTGGACTTCTTCTTGCGCCATCACTGTCCTCAGTGGCGCGAAGATTTGGCGCCAAAACCCTCCAAGAGGGAGGAGAAGACGACCTGGAGGTAACGCCTTCCTTTGAGGATTATAATATGAGCACCGCCTACCCGATTGCGGAGTGTCTAGGGGCGGGTCCGATGCAGGGCGAGGCCTCCTGAAGCAGTGGGAGGTCCTGAAAGATGCGGTACGTGCTGCCTGGCGGAGTGATACGGAGCTGTTAAAGAAAAGTGACGAGACTTCCCCGTCCCTGCTGCAAGTGTGCCGGAATCCAGCAGTGAGATCTCCGCCCTGGAGGAGCGGATCGCTTCCTTACAGGTTTATCTGGATGGCCTGCGGCAGAGTGGCAGATTCTAAGAAGACAGCGCAGCAGTCCAGCGGTGGTGAGTTACCTGTGACCCCTGTACCACCCGAACCCGTAGTCCAAGGTCCTACCGCTAACGCTGAGCCACCCAAGGTCCGTGTAACAGCGGATAAATTGACATATGCCAGGAGCCGAGTCCGCCGTGACGGGAGCGTTATGTCCCGGCCAGAGGAAGTGTCTACCCCAGCGCCGGCCCGTGTCCCGAGACCAGCAGCTCCTGTGTGTCCGCAACCCAGCGGGCCAGTGAGGTGGGTAGGCCCAATACCGGTGATGTTTCCAGCCCATTCTTTGTGGTGGGCACCCCTCCAAGTGGTCCTGTTGCATGGCCCAGACTACCTGCAGCACAGGGCTGCACTACCTCTGATGAACAGGGATCCTTTGATACCTACCTGTGAGCAGGCCTGCTAGGCCATTTTTGCTCATCCTCACAGGGACATCATACATGTTGCAGGAACTGTTCCTTTAAGTTTGCCAGGCTGGTGGAGCTTGCTGCCAGTTCCCCACGGCCGGTGGCATGTTTGACAAATAAGTTGCCACTGTGGAACCACTGCTCCCAGCCTGCCTCTTTCTGTTCCGGGACATCCTGCCTGCTGCTAACATTGTTGCGTCAAGTACTTTAATAACTTCCTAGTTGCTTTTATTTGCACCTTATCCCTTTTTAACCCCCATTTCAGGTTGAAAAGGGTACTTTTATGTCAGCACTTTAAATATACGCGGGACTTGCCAGAGGATGTTACCCTGGTATTGTCAGAGTCCTGTATTGTGATTTTATGTATGTGCTGCTGACCGTATTTATTGCAAAAATTTTTATATTCAAGTCTATGTGCCCAGAGATGGACCCCCTGTGTGCGAGTCTCTGTGATATGCTTTTATGGACTCATTCATTGTCATGGACTATCCTGGTATTCCCTAACATCCGCTGTGCCAGGTCAGCGCCCCAGTTCCACTCTTTATCCTGAAGAAAGAGAGCGACGCCCTTGTCACCGCACTTCTCCGTCAGTCAGCTGGACCTGATGACAATTGTCTATGCAGATAGAATTGAGTACTGATATGTATATATTCTTGCATGTTTTTCTTTTGTCTCTTTCAGGTGGAAATTCCAGTAGGGCGGTACCCTGGTAGAGTACGAGGGCGTACTCAGCTTAAAGCAGCGGGGTATGTAGTGTACGGGAGTTGTACTGCCCGTCACTACGGAAGGGTCACTTGGCTGCTGTCGTTCCTCTCTGTTAGGAGGAGGCTGGTAAAGGTGCTGTTTGTACCATGCAATGTAAATCAGTGTATTTTATTTCCCTGTTACTGTGAAATGTCCTATGTGCAGGCCGGCTAGGGGTGTAATTCCAGCTCTAGTCACTAGAGGGAGCTAGGTTGCCCTAGTCTATATAAGGCCCAGTCAGGGGAAGGGAAAGTAGTCTAGTCTAGAGTGTGCCTTAGACAAGTGCAGGCCATGTGCCTGTGAAGGCCAAACCCAGGCCTCACGGCCTGTGAGGCATCCACCCTAGGAAGATGGTGCCCTAGGAGAAGGAATGCAGAACCCAGAGGCAATCCCTAGAGCAAGGAGGTACTAAACGTCAAGTGGAGGTAAATTATAAAGCTGGAGATTCAAGGATATAAGCCAGAAGTAGGGCATTGGGGCCTTGAAGCATCAATTCCAGTCAGGACGAGTCAGGAAGAAAGTAAGGTTCACCTGCAATTTCAAGTCCTGTATTACCACCCTCTGTTTAACCTTGCTGGATGTAAGACCACTGCAATTTTTATTGTCTGCAAAAAGGAACTGTTGGAAAGACTGCTTACTGTATCATCACTGTCTTCAGTAAAGTTTGGATTCTGTTTTCAAGTTATCAGTCTGTACCTCAGTTATTCCTACTGTAAATACGGTGTGCCACCGTTTACTGGCACTGGCGTCACGACATATCAGGGACTTAGCCATAGGCACGTTAAACTATAACACCAAGGGCACCTCACCTTCCACCTGGCTGTGTCCCTCAAGAACCCAGAGAGTGCCCCAGAGGAGCAGCGTGCCGGCCTCTCCATCACAGTTTAGTTTTGACAGCTGGAGACCACAGGTTGAGCATCCCTGATCTAGGTACTGTTTATAATCCTCTATTTGAATGCAGTTTCTGGAGCGGATTATCCCAATGCGCTTTGCTGATGAATAGAATGCCAGAATGTCAGTGACTACTGACACACGAGCAGAGCAGTACTAGAAAAGGAAGCAATATTGCTTTGTAAAGCAAGCTAATTTACAGTATATGCCATGTACATTGTTTGGAAAGCTGATCGACAACAGCAGCGAGCCCTGGAACGGCTGCTCATAATGGTTGTCACCCAGGATATGTCAATAGAATTCAGAAAGTGGGAACATCTGTTGATTTCCTTCCTTTTTTTATGTGTGGATTGAAATAGTTCTTTTAGTAAAAAGGTTCAGATTTACAATCCAAAATGAAAAAGTGTGATGCTGTGTGTGGCAGGATTGGCCACAAGGTGGCGCTGTGCTACACGTAGATTGTCAAATCCACAGGTAGAGCAGGATTCAGTGCAGCTTGTATTCACTTAGAGAAATTCTTCTACCCAAACTCTGGTTTCATAACCTTTCTCACGTCCACTGACCACACATTTCTCCTCACAGTATTCACATGTAGTGTGACCAGTTGCCCATTTAGTTGACCAAGTAATGGTGCCCCATTGGGTCGATAGTAAGCTCTCAGCAGTAAACAACGTGGTGAGGATCAGATACTCATGGGCAGCGACTGTACATGCCCTCCTTAATTCAACTGCTGGGGCCCGCACCTCACCTACTAAGGGCTCATGCACAGAAAAGATTTTTCTCTTTTTTGGCAGACCGCAAAATACTTAAAAAGCCATACGGTCGTGTGCATGAGCCCTAAGGAGGAGAGAAAATGGCACTATTGATGGCCACAGCAGAGGGACAGCTGTTTGGGCAATATATTGTGCTGCTTTGTGGTATATGGTTATGCTGGGATGGAATTTTGTGCTATGGTATTGCTGACCCAGCCTATTTGTACTGCCCCGCCTTTTGTCAATTTGGACCCCCCACAACATGGGACCACTCTTAGTTTTTTTTCCAGGGCCATTTTAAATTCCCAGTCCGCCCCTGTACATGCCTACAGGCTGCTGAGTTACTACTGTTCATGCAGTAATGCAGTTGATGTAGTAGTCTCCCATTGAGTACTGTGGTCAGCCTAATAATGAATGGGGGTATGGAGAGGCAGTTGTTAAACCTAGGAATGCCTCCTAAAATTGAATAAAAATTGCACTCACTATTCTGCTGGTGCAGTTACTGTGTACATACATTACTTATCCTGTACTGATCCTGAGTTATATCCTGTATTATACTCAGGAGCTGCACTTACTATTCTGCTGGTGCAGTCACTGTGTACATACATTACATTACTTATCCTGTACTGATCCTGAGTTATATCCTGTATTATACTCAGTAGCTGCACTCACTATTCTGCTGGTGCAGTCACTGTGTACATACATTACATTACTTATCCTGTACTGATCCTGAGTTACATCCTGAATTATACTCCAGAGCTGCACTCACTATTCTGCTGGTGCAGTCACTGTGTACATACATTACTTATCCTGTACTGATCCTGAGTTACATCCTTTATTATACTCAGGAGCTGCACTCGCTATTCTGCTGGTGCAGTCACTGTGTACATACATTACGTATCCTGTACTGATCCTGAGTTACATCCTGTATTATACTCAGGAGCTGCACTCACTATTCTACTGGTGGAGTCACTGTGTACATACATTACATTACTTATCCTGTACTTATCCTGAGTTACATCCGGTATTATGCCCTAGAGCTGCACTCACTATTCTGCTGGTGGAGTCACTGTGTACATACATTACTTATCCTGTACTGATCCTGAGGTACATCCTGTATTATACTCCAGAGCTGCACTCACTATTCTGCTGGTGGAGTCACTGTGCACATACATTACTTATCCTGTACTGATCCTGAGGTACATCCTGTATTATACTCCAGAGCTGCACTCACTATTCTGCTGGTGCAGTCACTGTGTACATACATTACATTACTTATCCTGTAGTAATTCTGAGTTATATCCTGTATTATACCCCAGAGCTGCACTCACTATTCTGCTGGTGCAGTCACTGTGCACATACATTACATTACTTATCCTGTAGTAATTCTGAGTTATATCCTGTATTATACTCGAGAGCTGCACTCACTACTCTGCTGGTGGAGTCACTGTGTGACTGATTTTTCTTCATCATACTACTATACATTTTTTGGTGTCAACATGACACTTGCCAGAATGCAAATCATCAGAGCAAACTTTATACAGAAATAGAACCAACCCAGAATGTTGGCAGATTTCAGCTCTGAAGCTACATACAGCTCTGATCTATACTACAGACTGTAAGAAAGTTACTTTGTAACCATTGTAGGTTAATTCTATATGTAATCTGTAACAAGGGTGGATTTACTCAGTAAATTCCAGATCCCAGACGTATTATCTTTACCTATTCCTGACTGTTCCCTACTGACGTATACAGTATACAGAGTTCTCCTTCCTCCCCTTATAAGGCATCTTCAAAGAAGGCGATCTCAGGAGAGCGAGGTCTGTGATTAGAAGCAGATGACTTATTGTCTTTGTTCTTGTAGTTTTATTAGAATAGTTAATATTTGTCAAAAATGCAAAAAATGAGATATAAAAAGAAGCGTACGCTGCAGTCTCTGCAAACTTGTGTTTTTATGGTGCATCTTCCTGCGCATGTGAAACCTAAAGACGCGGGGATGTAAGGCGAACCTGCAGTCCTGTGGTATCCACCGCACAGAAGGAATCTGTCCCAGGCTCCCATAGATATGGGAGAGGATGCATCGCAGGTGAGGAGATTGCAGGAGAATGTTCACATTTACCTTTTAGTGTCACAAGGCCAGTTTTCTAGGAAATGGTACCCTCTGGACAACAAGCAAAGTCCGTACTTTCTACCCACTCATTTATACCCAAACATTGCCATACAATGTCAAAAAATACCAATATATTATATCTAAATCATACCGCCATACAAGGCCTATATACTATACAAATAAAACTACCATATATTGCTCATATAACACTGCTGTATATTGGCCACTTAATGCTTCCATGCAATGCCCAAATACAACTGTTATACAATATCTATAGAATTTCGACATAGAATGCCTAAATACTACCACTATGCAGTATCCAAATAAAACTACCATATGGTGCTCACATAACACTGCTATGTACTGCCCACACAATAATGCCATATAATGCCCAAATAAAACAATTGTTCAACATCGACGTAATAGCGCCATACAATGCCTAAATGCAACCACTATACAGTATCCAAATAAAACTACCATATGGTGCTCACTTAACACTGCTATATCTTGCCCACACAATGCTGCCATTTAATGCTCAAATAAAACTATTATTCAGTGTCTACGTCAGGCATCCTCAAATTGCGGCCCTCCAGCTGTTGTAAAACTACAACTCCCACAATTCCCTGCTGTAGGATGATACCTGTAGGCTGTTCGGGCATGCTGGGAGTTGTAGTTTTGCAACAGCTGGAGGGCCGCAGTTTGAAGATGCCTGGTCTACGTAATACCACCATACAAAGTCTGAATGCAACCACTATATAGTATCCAAATAAGACTACCATACAGTGCTCACATAGCACTGCTATACTGTATATTGTCCACACAATACTGTCTTGCAATGCAAAAATAAAACTTCAATGTCTAAATATTACCACCATACATTGCCCAAATGCTACCGCTATACAGTATCTGGATAAAACTACAATATAGCGGTCACATAATACCACTATTCAGTATATTGCCCAACCAATACTGCTGTATAATGTCCAAATACAATGATTGTTCAGTGACTAAATAACACCGCCATACAATGCCTAAATGCTACCTCTATACAGTATCCAAATAAAACTACCATATAGTGCTCACACAACACTGCTATACGTCGCCCACACAAGCCTGCCATGTAATGGCCAAATAAAATTGCTATTCATCGTCTAAGTAATACCACCCTAAAATGCATGCAGTAATTCTCCCATGTAGCGGTAATACTGCATGTACAGCACGGATAATGCTACCATTTAATACTGCCATATACATCCCAAATAATATACTTGCTAAATTATATACAGTATCTAAATAATATTTTCTTTAAAAGCCCAAATACTCTTGGGGAAGGATGAAGCAAGCAGGGGGCATCCTCAAATTCAATGCCGCCATGTCTATTATAACAAAAAGGGAGAACTACAGATAAGGAGATCAGATTAAGGAACTGCTCCATATGGCGCCTACAGGGTTATCTGTATATAGCGGTGTTATAAGACAGGTTAAGAGCGCCTTTAAATTCCTCATTTCTAAACTGCCAGTCATGGAAGCAAGTCGACATCCAATAACTCCAGACTATCCATCATGGGTGACCACCCTGGGCGTCCTTTCATCTGCAGATACCATTCATGGCTTTACGGACCGCGGTCACATTTCTGCTCAGCCCGTCATCTGCTATCTTGTCTGGTGTTTGTTCGGATTATCTTGTTGATTCAGTGCAATGTGAAATCGCTGCGTTTATTTCTTGAGAGATTTACGGGGGGAAAAAACAATTGTTTAATTCAACCATGACAGACACGATGGGTCTTCTTCTTAGGTTATAACCACTACTAGAAATGAGCGAAGTTTAGAGAACATTTTCCCTGAAATTTGCATTGAAGTCCAGTTCGGATACTTCGATTCGCTCATCACTAACCACCACCATCGAGGAAGACCATGGTGCTATGTTATGGGGCTCGTGGAGAGGAAGGAGCCATGATCAAGTTGGCTGCATCCCTTATATTAATGGATGGTGGTGAGCACCTGAGCAGGATCCCCTCTCCACAGGTCCTACAAACAAGGGTCTATAGGAAGGAGAAGAAGTAATAACCATTTTTTCCAGGACTTGTCAACCAGCACCATAAATGAGTACTATCTTAATCTTTGCTTTCGGGCCCCATTACCTCTCGGTAAACCCCTTCCTGCACCAACGGACATCAATAAAGCTAGCATTTACTCCTCAAAGGGGTTGTCCCACCATAACAACTTCTCAACTGTCCACAGTAAAGGCGACAAGAGTCTTATCAATGGAGATCCAGTGACTGGAGAGACATATTGCATGCTTGGTCACCGCTCCATTCACTCCAAGGACCTCCATTCTTGTCATCGGTGGAGGTCCTCCAAGTGGGTGGAGCGGTGACCAAGCATGCAATATGCTTCTCTATTCAAGTCTATAGAGAAGCTGTAGAGAAGACAAGTACAGCACTCGGATATCTCTGGAAGTCCCATAGAGATGGATGGAGAGGTAGCCCACATTTGTAGCAAGCAACTTCTAAAGTGCTGAGTGTGGATCACAAGGCCGACTCCACACTTCAAGTGATCCTCATCTCTTGATTCAGTTGCATTCGGCTGGTCCTTAGCCACAAGCGACTCAATTCTTCCTACACGCCATTGCAGAACCAAGTGCCCTACACATATCACCCCATACTTCTATGGTGGCCTAAAGCTATTGCCTTAGAAATGGCCTCTCCAAATACAGTGCCCTCTTTGGTAGGTTACAGGCCCCAAATGCAAAATCTGTAACAGGACTCCACCACCTGCCATGTCCCATTTGTAATACTGGTGCCTCTGGGTCACATCAGGTGCCAGGGCTTTGGTGTGGCTGCTGCCTCTGTACTCGTTAGATGGTGTTGGATCAACAATGACGACTACGGTATATAGACAATGCCGTGTATTGATGTATAGACTGTTGATTTCTGGAATGTCTCTGTAACCTGATTCCTCAGTAGCTGGCCTCAACTATCCTACTATAAATCAACTTCTGCTGTGCCCGAAGACACTTCTTCATAACTGCTAGGAGGTGCGAAAACCGAAACACGTGGGATTGTCCGCCAACAATTCAATAGACGATAGCCATGTAATGCAAATATCTCAGAAATGTGGTGACATGTGTGTCCATGCTGGGCTAGCCATTACAGGGGCCGAAGGCTACTCCCCCTACCCCCTATGAGCAGTGCTTCAGCTTTTTGTAGATCCTAGAGAAGACTTTCCTCTGAAACATATGTCATGGGAAAATCTCTCAGCAGTCACCAATCTAACATCCCGACCCTTAGAATGCCTTACGGGAATATGAAAACATTAGTCAAGCGCATTTTTTGGTTTCTAAAAAAAGAATCTGCTCCCATGATAGCGAGCATTTTATTTGTGTTGAGATCTTTCCAAGACTTTCCAAGAGCCAAGATAGTTGAATCTGGTTGTCGTGTTGCCTGGCTTTGAGGTCATTGGCCTCTGGAGACCAAATCTGAGGAACAGTAGAACAGATCTTCAGATTCGGGACTGATAAGACAGTAGCCCAGCTGGGTCATGGGTCAAAAATAAATAGTTTCGATCATATATGGTCAATCCCAGGGACAGATCAGGTAATTCTACAGTGTGAGAATCCAACCAAACATCTCCCTATATTTCGGCTACCAAGATTTCTGTGAGAAATTCATGGGCATGGGCAGGATGGACAACAAAATAATTTTTTTTCATTTTTGAGTAGAGCGAGATATTGTGCTCAAGAGAAAGCCATGAACTTGGAGCCTGTAGGCATATGGAGTCCCTATGGTTATGTGTAGCAGTATGGTTCCTCCATGTAGTACCATATCCTCCCTAGAGGCCCAGTAGAATATGACTTTGATATAGCATGCTGTGGATCATCGGTACAATATGGGCCCATAGAATTCTATGGTTTATTGAGGGCCACATATTTCTAATATATTGCTTGAGATGACATTTTAGTATATGGTCTCTGTTAGGATATGGCCACACAGAGTTTTTTGGAGGAGGTTTTGAGGCAGATTTGCCTGCAGGATTTTTTGCCAAAATCAGAAGTAGATGTGAAAGGAATCAGAAATATAAAGGAAGGATTTATACTTCTCTTTCCTGGTGGATCCACTTCTAGTTTTGGCTGAAAATCCGGCAGGCAGATCTTCTGCCTCAAAACCTCTTCCAAAAACTCTATGTAGGGCCCGTTCACACAGACAGCCGAGCCAAAATTTAGCCAAAATCCCACCAGCAGCGTCGTCCTTTCTGCTTCCCATTGATTTCAATGGGAGGCAGAACTTAGGACCGCAGAGCGGAGGTTATAAATCTGCAGCCGCGGAGAACGGACATGTTCCTTCTCGCTGCAGCTATAAGCCGACACTCCGCAATCCACAACGCTGCCTCCCATTGATGTGTATGGGAGACAGAAAGGACACAGGTGCAGACAGGTTTCTGGCGAAATTTCAGGTTTCTGGCCAACATAACACTGTGAACCCCACTTGTGTGAACGGGCCCTTAAGGTGGCTGCACACAGTGTGGAAAAAACGCAGCGCAAAGGATTACCAGCAAAGTGCATGAGATTACACAAATCTCATCTACACTTTGCCTTTTTCCTTTGGTGCAGAAATTGACCTGTTGTGCGGATTTTAAAATGCGCAGCATGTCAATTGTTGAAAACCGCTCCAAAGACCATATGAAAGACGCACCAAAACCGCAATAAATAGTGTGGATTTATGTAAGTTTTTTCCATATTTTATGTACGTTTTTTTTCCATTTCCATATTTTACACAATCCGAGCAATTTTGCATGGGAAATATGAGCTTGTGTATGACCATTTAGCAATAAGGGGAAGATGTTTTTGTCTAAAGCGAAAGTTGGCAATTTCCTTTTGCTTTTCTAAGGCCTGTTTAACATTTTTGCAAACAGATCCAGCAGGCTTGAGCTGCCGTGAGCTGCCGAGATACTGTCTGGCCCCATTCACTACAATGGGGAGTTTTGGGCGCTACCCAGCAAATAAGTGGCTGGAGGAAAACTGCTACGTGCAGTAGTATTTGCCGGCCGCTCCCTGGCATATTTGCCGCGTTGCGGCCATATCTCTGCCGGACCCCATTATAGTGAATGGGGCAGGACGGTATCTCGGCAGCGCATGGCAGCTCTTGGTATTCACAGATCCGGCAGGCTGTTCCCGGCTGGAACACCTGCTAGATCTGTTTACCAAAAATGTGAAACAGGCCTAACTGTGTCAAAGGAATTTCTCTTTATCTCCCCCTATCTAATGACTGTAAGGGCACTAGAGAAGAAGCTGGACAGGCCTTCATGTTTACAGTATGATAATCAATCAGCATGTTGTACGTTACACGCCATTTCCTGCTATTGCGTAATACGTTTTTTTGCCTTTCTCCAAGGTTAACCATACAGTCGTCAATAATGAGACGTATCAAGAGCGACTGACGCGTCTGGAAGGCGACAAGGAATCTCTTATTTTACAGGTAAGTAGAAGATACTGGGGAGAACATTATAAGGTTTCATGGGTATACTGAGAATTCACGTGTATAACAGCATTAAAGGGGATTTCCGGGATTCATATATTTATGACCTATCCGCTGTATAGGGCCACAACATCAGATCGGCGGGGATCTGACGTGAGCGATGCAGACTCTTGTTTGGCCAGGGACGTCATGTTCATCGGTTGCACGGCCTAGGTGCACCTGAGACCCATTCGAGTTAATTGGCCTGGGTTGCAAAACCAAGCACAGCCACTATACAATGTACGGCGCTGTGCTTGGTGAGCTGCGAGGAGGCCGCAGCGCTCACAGGAGAACCACAGCCTACACACACAGCGGATCGTCAGGGGTGCAAGGAGAAGAACTCCCCCACAATCAGACAGGGATGACCCATGCTGAGGATAGTTCTTCAATATAGGAGGACCAGAAAACCCCTTTAAATTCAGTGGCAAACACAGCCAAAAATCCCATTGAAAGAAGTAACACAACCAGGGGTGTGTGCAGGGGTGCACCACCAATGAGGCCAGGTGAGGCGTTCTCCTCAGGCAGCACCAGGTAGGGGCAAGAGGGGGGCAGCAGAAGGGCCATGGGCAATGAGCGCTTTCATTGTGGCAAAGGGGTTAGGTTAAGAAATTGGCATGGGGGCGCAGTTTCAGTTTTTGCCTCAGGCAGTAGAAAGGCTAGGTGCACCCCTGGGAATGTGGTTGCGTTTTTATGTTTTTTTTTTACCTTGAAGTCATTGGACGGCTCTTCAGGACATTTTAAATGCAGATTAGGTTAGTTTCACACCTGCGGTAAAGCTATGGTTAGGGCCACGTACCACCGGAGCCCATTGACTATAATTTTCGGCATAAGCGCTTTGTTTCGCTCAAACAAAAACCGGTGCGTGCATCAGTTTTTATCCTGCCGAAACACGGCGCTCATGATGAAAATCCTCCAGATCCCATTATAGTCAATGGGATCTGGAGATGAACGGTAGTATCTGGCTAGGCTGGATACGGTAAACACGGTCAGGCTGTTCCTCTGTCAGAAAGGCCTGCCGGATAGCTTTTCCGCAGGTAGAACAGAATAAAACCAAAGAATAAAACCAGAGAATAAAACCAGAGAGATAAGATATTGGGATACTGTCTGAAAGCCCTCAAAGATGGTCAGATTGCCGGTGGTTCTTGCTGATGTCTCTGGCCAGATTATTGCCGAGTAAAAATAGCCTGAAATAAGAAGACGATCTTATGTCTCCTCCTACAACCAGGAGGCATCAGAGGAATGTCTCTGGGTAGGCTCCAAATAGTTAATCACCGGCTTAGTCACTGGAGGCTGGACTCCGTGAAGCCGTAGCTCCAGGCTCAGCTGTCAAGTAGGCCTGACTGAGTTTGGCCATCGATCAACTCACATAAAAATGAAATCACTGGAATACCTGTCATGCCGTTCCTTCACAAATTGTTTTAAAGGGGAATCATTGCTATCTGGATATCCTTCACCGCTCGCGGTGGAGCACACTATAGGCTTGGTCACAACACTGATGACATTACAATGTGCCTGATCTTGTAGTGAGCAAGCAAACCGTCACACGAAGTGAACCTCATGGGAGGTCGACTATGCAAACGTGCCCAAAAATGTTTTTTTTTTCTGGTAGGATTCGTGGCCATTTCTTGGCGTATTATGGGGGTTGTACTCTCAATGTCCCATGAATGAGAATTTTAAAAGTTTGGAATTATGCTTGTAGTAATTATTCTTGACTATGAGCAAATCGATTTGCAGATGCCGACTGTCCACGCACCGCTCACATCTAAATACACCCAAAAGTATAGAGGCGCCTGCACAGTCGGCATCTGATTTGCTCAGGTAGTAGCAGCAGAGCCTTTACACTTCCTCCACTACTCAGAGCAATGGCGCAGGTTGACAGGGTCATGCATGATGTCTCTGCGGTCACGTGCCACTCGAGGACCTCACTGCTGAAGCCAGTGAATGGCTGCAGTGGTACCCATAGCCACGGATAAGAAATCACACTTCCGGTCCAGGACAAGAACGGAGCGTTGGTGAACAGCTAAGTGGCTTGGTGGCCATGATCACGAATAAGAGGTCACATTTCTGGTCCAGGACAAGAACGGAGCACTGGTGAACAGCTGAGTGGCTTTCACGCATTTCGGGCCCTAATTCACCTAGCTTGGGATGGGTCGGACAACCCCTTTAATTCCAAGGGAACAATAATGTTGTGGACAATCGGAGACAGTGCTTAAACCATCTGCTTAGCCAGTCACTACAAGAAGCCTATGATATTTAGAAGCACTAGATGTGCCGAAAGGTTGCTCCAGAACAGCTGTGCCACCCAATACAACCTATCTCTACGCATAGAGGGGCATCTGTCAAAACAGCATTCCTGCTCTAGTACGGTAATAGTACTGTGCCCCTGCTTAGTGTAACACACTGGAAGCATGAACGAGAATTATATTAACCAAAATAAATGCTCTGTCTTATTAGCAGCCTCTTGGCCTTGATCTGCAGACTTGTTGCTTCAAAGCCTTTATCTATTCAGTTGACTATTTCATTTGCCTCGGTAAATCTTTTTACTCCCCTCTTGGGTTTTCTTCATGCTCGTGTAGTAACTTGCTAAGTTAGGAAACGTCTCCGGCTCCGCTCAGTAAGTGCTTAAACATGCCCTGCACACACATGACGCACACTTACACTGGGGCTGTTTATGGATAGGTAAGGCTCTCCGCTCCACTTGTCAGAAGTAAAACAATTTGCTCCGCTCCGAGAAGAAAGATTTTATTGTTTTTCCACATAAAGCAAAGAGTCGAACGAGCCCAAGCCATTATTTCTCTCGCCCAAGATTGCTTCTGTGTTGCAAGAAACTGAGTTGTGAAACCGAACGCAGCAGAAGGAAGCTGCGCCTCGTCTTCTTCTTGCACACGAAATCTCAGAATTAGGAGGTAAGAGCGACTTTGCTGCTAGTTTAGGACATGTGGGCTTAGAAGGGGAAGTGTCTTGCCTTCTGCTTTTGCTTTCAATAGTTTGACAAGGATCGAGTCTCACATTGTTTTCCTTTGTGTCCTTGCTCTTGTAGGTGAGCGTCCTCACCGATCAGGTGGAGGCCCAAGGCGACAAGATCCGGGATCTGGAATCCTGCGTAGAGGAGCATCATTTAAAACTTAATGCTACCGAGGAAATGCTCCAGCAGGTAAGATTGCACCTAGTCACTGCTGTTTGCCTGGAGTCTTCTGTCCTTTAAGGAATTTCCCATGAAAACTGGGCAGTATGTGAGTGTTGGTGGTGTGCCGAATGGGGGTAGTAGTTGTACTCACAGTTAGCAGAGCCTCCCTGGGCCGGCGTGCAGTGATGGGGAAGACAGCACTACATCCTCCGGGGCACTCTCTATTGCAGGGAACACCAGCCAGATGGAAGTTGAGGTGCCCTTGATGGTAGTAGGTGTTTTTAGGGTGCTTTTGCGGCTGGGCCCCTAGTTGATCGTGATGCCAGCACCACAAGGTGCAAATGTGGAGGGTGGTAGAAAGGATGAGAAGTCGGTTGTAGTAGAAACAGTTGAACATTTACTTAAATCAAATGTCTCAGGACCGTTGGTACAGTTCATCAGTACAGTGCACTTATATGGCAAAGCAATAATCCAAATATTGGTTCAGCTGTAATCCTTACAACAGGTCTGGCAATTGTCAGGTGAGGTGTTTTCCTAATGCTGTTACTTTACAAGTAAGACAAAAGTTCTTTTCTTAGATAGTTCTACTTTAGGTCCAATCTCTAGCACTCAGGTACTGAATATAATGGTTTCCCTACTTTGGTATTGAGCAATCCAATAAGGGCGTTCTCCCTCGTGGCAGGCAAACTCTCTGCTACATTATTTTATGCAGGATGCTCTCCTGAAAATGTTCAGGTTCACTATGTTCCAGAAGGCATGTAGTGAAATCGGATAATTCTGCACATTAATCATCCAGTTGTGTCCAGGTACCTTTAAGTTCCTCCTGGTCACTGGTGCTTGTGAAGTCCCTTGGCTAGACTCAGCTCTAATCTTCACTAGACTTTCTTTATATTCGTACATAGACTCACTTGTCTGTGCTGTGCTGCTGTAAATACTTTGTTTGTCCTATCTAGGCTTGATCTGGGCCCAGAGGGTGAAAAGGCAGCTACATCTTGGACTGAGCCTGCTCTGCTCCTCCATACACTTCCTGTCTCCTCTCTCTCCTCTCACTCTCAACTCTCCACAACTTTATTAGCACACCCTAAGTTATATATAAGTGATGCCAGAACCACCTAGGGGCGAATAGATGTAATGACAATGCCAGCCTGATATTAGATATTTTTACAATATATTCAGAAATGCATTAATATGACAATTAGCAGCAACAGTTTGAAGTGCCCACATATAACACATAGTGGGGCACAGCACTTGAACAGAGACTACTCTAAGAGGTAGCAGCCTGGTGGTTCTCCTGCAGTGGAGTCTAGATCCCTATATAGGAGTTAAAGTGTGAATACCAGGGGGGCCACTTAGATGACACCCATAGTAGTAGCCCCAAGCCAAATCTACACAGCAGATTATCTACTTTGTAACAATTAATATACTCTGTATTATAATTGAGAACCAAAACAACAATTCCAGTGACTATAGAGAAGCAATCCCTAAAAGAAGTACCGGTATGTGGCAGATTTTTTATTGATTATGCACTTACGCTTAAGAGGACTGCTCCACCAGAGCCTAAGAATAAGCTTTGGCTAGAGCTTCCAGGGTCTTACTGGAAGCAGAGATCTGGGTTGCTGTTTGCAGGATCCCTGCACTTGCGCAGGATTCCAGCAGTCCGTCCCATAGTTATGAGGACTCCTTTGGAGTCTGCTGGAGAAAGGGTGTTATCCCAAGTTATCCTATTGGAAAATCACTATAGACCTGTTAGGACAAGGTGCTTAGCACCCTAGGGAAAGGTTGCAGTCAGCTTCTGCCTGTCTAGACCATCACATATAATGCTTATTTCTGGAGTTTGCCCATGTAATTACAGCATCTAGGAACAGAATGTATTGGATTGGAGATGCTGACCTAAGCTGCATCTCAATCATTTTCCTTCCAGCCAAACTTATGATCCAGCCCTGCAGAGTATGACTGTACATAACTGATACAAGCAGATGACAGTATTACACAACCGGTGGTTGGTATTACGTTGGCTTGACTTGTTAGCTTGTATGGAGCTGCTTAACCCTTGTGGTTAACAGAAATTACAGCAGTGCCGGATCTGTGGCGCAGTGGAGACCCCCCCGCATCTTATAAACCCTACTGACCTATAGCGGGGAGCATCAGGTTCCACTGTAGCAAACGTCATTGTGACAAAAACAGGAAAGGAGCTGCACTGTATAATGTATACTTGCAGATCTGTGCTATTTGGAGCCAAAATGTGGCACTGATAGAAACCTATGGGTCATACTGCATATACGCTTTCAAATGGCGCCATTTCCTATCACTTGGTGCATTGCAGAGATATTCACATTGTGGTGTATCATACGACGGACTCCCTGGGGTGGGGTCCTGATGAGGTGTGTGCCATTTTGCTGGAAAATCTGTACTTTTTGCAGCGCAAATTTTTTTTTCCAGCACTGTTGTAGTTACTTTAATCGGGACAAAAAATATATTGCTGCCTTGGTCAAAGAAGAGTGACCCTTCCTAACACCCAGCACCCAGGGTATATGACCCACCCGCCCTCCTCAACTACACCCCTGTGTATAGAAGCTCCATATTCCTACTTCTCCATCATACAGAACAGTAAGGATACCATGTCCTGCGGTACAGGCTCCTCGGGCTCATGAAGCTTTAAAGAGGACCTGTCCCCTCTCCTGACATGTCTGCTTTGGTAACTACTTTCATTCCCCACGTAATAACTCTTCTAGAGCCTCTATTCTTATAACTCTGTGGTGTGCCAATCCTTTATTATTCCTTCTATAAATTATGAATGAATTTCTAGTGCAGTACCGGGGTATCTGCCTGGGGGCATCTGCAGTTGTTTATTGCTGTATGTGTATTGTTATGTAGTTTGCATTCTGGCCATAAGTTCCAGTAAGAGGAGGAGTGGATGGCAAAGGGTTAGCAGGAACAAGGCTAACCACCCTGTTCTTCCCTCTTGGTAGAAGTGGGCTGGACCTGCTTCCTGCCAGGAGGGGAGTTGCTGTGTAGATTTGCAAGGGAGAGGAAGCACATGGTGGAGCTCCTGTCCTTGTAAAGTTTCTCCAGAGAGTCCAACTTAATCCCGCCTCAAGAAAACAATTAAGAGAAAAGACCGCAGTGTGATCAACAAAATTCTGTCTTTCGGACACTGCTGCAAGGTGAGGGACTGGGGCTCAGACACCCATCACCCATAACCACCACTAATCCAGTTAAAGTTCAAGTCTGAACTTAACAGTGGGCACCTATACCAGGCCGTCCACTTGGCTGCAAATTGGACTTGGAATCTGCTGCTATTGGACCATAAGTTATACTTTGCACTTAGTAAAAAAGATTGTTATACCTTTGCTTCTGGCCTTATTCTTCAAACTGCATTCCCACTGCACCGATCTCCAGGGAACAACGGCCTGAGAGAGTACACAGTGACTAGGGATGAGCAAATCGACTTCGAATGCTTCATCTGAAGTCAATTCGCATAAAACTTTTTAATACTGTACGAAGGGGGCGTTCCGTACAGTAATAGAATGTATTGGCTCCGATGAGCTGAAATTATTACTTCGTGACTTCGTGTAATAACTTTGGGAATTCATTTTTTCTGTAAAAACCCTTGATACAGAGCTCGGGTTCCAAGTACCTTGGACAGTGTATTGGATAGTGTCAGACTGTGAAGGAATACAACCCCAACTGGTAACTCCCTTCTGAACCTTTATTCCAGACTGCTAGCAATCTATTTATCTTAAACTTCTAGTAAATAATAGAAGAATTGTACAATCTAGAGATTATATGAGAAGATGCTCCAGAACTGTTAGGACATGGGGAATGCGAGTAGGTGCTAAAACAGACGTTTCAGGAGAGGCGACGGGTCCTCTCGAAACAAACATCTCAATCAATACTTGGGATGGACTTGCTCAACAGGTTACACATGCTCCAGGTCTTTCTTAATATCCGAGCAGCTCTCACAGATGAGAGCAGACAGTGTCTGTGTTCATCCAAGCCTAACCAGACAGCTATTTTGTACATTTCCTCATATGCATAATGCAAGGAGTCCCATCGTCCACATTTTTCTACCCTACGGTCCCAATTGTACTTCTCGGATCTTTTCATAAAAAAAAGCTTAGGAAAACATGTTGCTTTCTCAGTAATTATTATGGCTGCCTCGGGCAACCAGTGAATTGTGGTTGTTGCTCCCACTTTGAAAGGATTCCATTGTACACCATGTAAAAGGATGATTGAACTCGCTGTCATTGTACGCGCTAGAAAATGAGTCTTTTAACGTAATCCCATGGAGAATTATTTATGTGTTTATTGCTGCCGGACTGTTTTGAGCGTGTAAGTCTTTTAAGCGTGACAATGACGGGCTTTGTTACAATGTCGTTGGACGGCGCTGACTGTTTGATACTTGCAGCTCCATCAAGACTGATCGCTGTTCTTCCGGAAAGCGTCGAAATCTTTAACGAATATGACAGGATTTGTGGTTGTAAAAGCCATAAGTAGAAGGTGGTTAGTAAAAACTTAAGCGACGCTTATAGGCTTGGAACAAGATGGTTAAAGTTGCAGTGTTCACATTTTATAGCTCTTCTAATGCCTCGTAGATAAAGATAAGAGACTATAATATGTAGGAAAGCGGACAAACCCATAAGACGTTCTTGTGGTGGAATCGACCCTAAGTAAACCCCATAAACCACATGGGATCAGGAGTGGGAGATGATGTAAACAGATGAAGGCAATATGGCTTCCATCAATGAAGTGCATGGAACCACTAGATGACCCAATAGTGGAGAAGAACTCAAGCTTGATAGCTTCCAACAAGATACATTATGCCCAACTTGTACCACAAGGGTGAGAGTGGTCCACCAGAGCAGAGGCGTAAGAAATAACTATGGGGCCCCATAGCAAGACCCAGTAATGGCCCCCTTTTACCATGATCGCCTTTAGCAGAAAGTTCAGAACATGAATAGTTTCTTATTATCTTCATTTCCTACCACGCAGAGCGTTGTTGCATTCTGTTTGCTTTTACTTTTGTAGTTTTGCGCACCTGCACATTTACTTCATTTCGCAGGAGCTGCTGACTAAGCTTTGTCTTCTGTAATTCTTACAATGCTGTCATAACAGAAGAACGATGCACACAGTGATGTCACAGTACAGGGATAATGCACACAGTGATGTCACAGTACAGGGATAATGCACACAGTGATGTCACAGTGCTTGATAATAAACACAGTGATGTCACAGTACAGAGATAATGCACACAGTGATGTCACAGTACAGAGATAATAAACACAGTGATGTCACAGTACAGAGATAATAAACACAGTGATGTCACAGTACAGGGATAATGCACACAGTGATGTCACAGTGCTTGATAATAAACACAGTGATGTCACAGTACAGAGATAATGCACACAGTGATGTCACAGTACAGGGATAATAAACACAGTGATGTCACAGTACAGAGATAATAAACACAGTGATGTCACAGTACAGAGAATAATAAACACAGTGATGTCACAGTACAGGGATAATAAACACAGTGATGTCACAGTACAGGGATAATAAACACAGTGATGTCACAGTACAGGGATAATAAACACAGTGATGTCACAGTACAGAGATAATAAACACAGTGATGTCACAGTACAGGGATAATAAATACAGTGATGTCACAGTACAGGGATAATAAACACAGTGATGTCACAGTGCAGAGATAATAAACACAGTGATGTCACAGTACAGAGATAATAAACACAGTGATGTCACAGTACATGGATAATAAACAAACACAGTGATGTCACAGAACAGGGATAATAAACACAGTGATGTCACAGTACATGGATAATAAACACAGTGATGTCACAGTACATGGATAATAAACACAGTGATGTCACAGAACAGGGATAATAAACACAGTGATGTCACAGTACATGGATAATAAACACAGTGATGTCACAGTACAGAGATAATAAACACAGTGATGTCACAGAACAGGGATAATAAACACAGTGATGTCACAGTACAGGGATAATAAATACAGTGATGTCACAGTACAGGATAATAAACACAGTGATGTCACAGAACAGGGATAATAAACACAGTGATGTCACAGTACATGGATAATAAACACAGTGATGTCACAGAACAGGGGTAATAAACACAGTGATGTCACAGTACAGGGATAATAAACACAGTGATGTCACAGTACAAGGATAATAAACACAGTGATGTCACAGTACAGAGATAATAAACACAGTGATGTCACAGTACAGGGATAATGCACACAGTGATGTCACAGTACAGGGATAATAAACACAGTGATGTCACAGTACAGGGATAATAAACACAGTGATGTCACAGTACAGAGATAATAAACACAGTGATGTCACAGTACAGGGATAATAAACACAGTGATGTCACAGTACAGGGATAATAAACACAGTGATGTCACAGTACAGGGATAATAAACACAGTGATGTCACAGTACAGGGATAATAAACACAGTGATGTCACAGTACAGAGATAATAAACACAGTGATGTCACAGTACAGAGATAATAAACACAGTGATGTCACAGTACAGGGATAATAAACACAGTGATGTCACAGTACAGGGATAATAAACACAGTGATGTCACAGTACAGGGATAATAAACACAGTGATGTCACAGTACAGGGATAATAAACACAGTGATGTCACAGTACATGGATAATAAACACAGTGATGTCACAGTACAGGGATAATAAACACAGTGATGTCACAGTACAGGGATAATAAACACAGTGATGTCACAGTACAGGGATAATAAACACAGTGATGTCACAGTACAGAGATAATAAACACAGTGATGTCACAGTACAGAGATAATAAACACAGTGATGTCACAGTACAGGGATAATAAACACAGTGATGTCACAGTACAGGGATAATAAACACAGTGATGTCACAGTACAGGGATAATAAACACAGTGATGTCACAGTACAGAGATAATAAACACAGTGATGTCACAGTACAGGGATAATAAACACAGTGATGTCACAGTACAGGGATAATAAACACAGTGATGTCACAGTACATGGATAATAAACACAGTGATGTCACAGAACAGGGATAATAAACACAGTGATGTCACAGTACATGGATAATAAACACAGTGATGTCACAGTACAGGGATAATAAACACAGTGATGTCACAGTACAGGGATAATAAACACAGTGATGTCACAGTACAGGGATAATAAACACAGTGATGTCACAGTACAGAGATAATAAACACAGTGATGTCACAGTACAGGGATAATAAACACAGTGATGTCACAGTACAGGGATAATAAACACAGTGATGTCACAGTACAGGGATAATAAACACAGTGATGTCACAGTACAGAGATAATAAACACAGTGATGTCACAGTACAGGGATAATAAACACAGTGATGTCACAGTACAGGGATAATAAACACAGTGATGTCACAGTACAGGGATAATAAACACAGTGATGTCACAGTACAGAGATAATAAACACAGTGATGTCACAGTACAGGGATAATAAACACAGTGATGTCACAGTACAGGGATAATAAACACAGTGATGTCACAGTACAGGGATAATAAACACAGTGATGTCACAGTACATGGATAATAAACACAGTGATGTCACAGAACAGGGATAATAAACACAGTGATGTCACAGTACAGGGATAATAAACACAGTGATGTCACAGTACAGGGATAATAAACACAGTGATGTCACAGTACAGGGATAATAAACACAGTGATGTCACAGTACAGGGATAATAAACACAGTGATGTCACAGTACAGAGATAATAAACACAGTGATGTCACAGTACAGGGATAATAAACACAGTGATGTCACAGTACAGGGATAATAAACACAGTGATGTCACAGTACAGGGATAATAAACACAGTGATGTCACAGTACAGGGATAATAAACACAGTGATGTCACAGTACAGAGATAATAAACACAGTGATGTCACAGTACAGGGATAATAAACACAGTGATGTCACAGTACAGGGATAATAAACACAGTGATGTCACAGTACAGGGATAATAAACACAGTGATGTCACAGTACAGAGATAATAAACACAGTGATGTCACAGTACAGAGATAATAAACACAGTGATGTCACAGTACAGAGATAATAAACACAGTGATGTCACAGTACAGGGATAATAAACACAGTGATGTCACAGTACAGGGATAATAAACACAGTGATGTCACAGTACAGGGATAATAAACACAGTGATGTCACAGTACAGAGATAATAAACACAGTGATGTCACAGTACAGAGATAATAAACACAGTGATGTCACAGTACAGGGATAATAAACACAGTGATGTCACAGTACAGGGATAATACACACAGTGATGTCACAGTACAGGGATAATAAACACAGTGATGTCACAGTACATGGATAATAAACAAACACAGTGATGTCACAGAACAGGGATAATAAACACAGTGATGTCACAGTACATGGATAATAAACACAGTGATGTCACAGTACACAGGATAATAAACACAGTGATGTCACAGAACAGGGATAATAAACACAGTGATGTCACAGTACATGGATAATAAACACAGTGATGTCACAGTACAGGGATAATAAACACAGTGATGTCACAGAACAGGGATAATAAACACAGTGATGTCACAGTACATGGATAATAAACACAGTGATGTCACAGAACAGGGATAATAAACACAGTGATGTCACAGTACAGGGGTAATAAACACAGTGATGTCACAGTACAAGGAGAATAAACACAGTGATGTCACAGTACAGAGATAATAAACACAGTGATGTCACAGTACAGGGATAATGCACACAGTGATGTCACAGTACAGGGGTAATAAACACAGTGATGTCACAGTACAGGGGTAATAAACACAGTGATGTCACAGTACAGAGATAATAAACACAGTGATGTCACAGTACAGAGATAATAAACACAGTGATGTCACAGTACAGGGATAATAAACACAGTGATGTCACAGTACAGGGATAATAAACACAGTGATGTCACAGTACAGGGATAATAAACACAGTGATGTCACAGTGCAGAGATAATAAACACAGTGTTGTCACAGTACAGAGATAATAAACACAGTGATGTCACAGTACAGAGATAATAAACACAGTGATGTCACAGTACAGGGATAATAAACACAGTGATGTCACAGTACAGGGATAATACACACAGTGATGTCACAGTACAGGGATAATAAACACAGTGATGTCACAGTACATGGATAATAAACAAACACAGTGATGTCACAGAACAGGGATAATAAACACAGTGATGTCACAGTACATGGATAATAAATACAGTGATGTCACAGTACATGGATAATAAACACAGTGATGTCACAGAACAGGGATAATAAACACAGTGATGTCACAGTACATGGATAATAAACACAGTGATGTCACAGAACAGGGGTAATAAACACAGTGATGTCACAGTACAGGGGTAATAAACACAGTGATGTCACAGTACAAGGAGAATAAACACAGTGATGTCACAGTACAGAGATAATAAACACAGTGATGTCACAGTACAGGGATAATGCACACAGTGATGTCACAGTACAGGGGTAATAAACACAGTGATGTCACAGTACAGGGGTAATAAACACAGTGATGTCACAGTACAGAGATAATAAACACAGTGATGCCACAGTACAGAGATAATAAACACAGTGATGTCACAGTACAGGATTAATAAACACAGTGATGTCACAGTACAGGGATAATAAACACAGTGATGTCACAGTACAGAGATAATAAAAACAGTGATGTCACAGTACAGAGATAATAAACACAGTGATGTCACAGTACAGGGATAATAAACACAGTGATGTCACAGTACAGGGATAATAAACACAGTGATGTCACAGTACAGGGATAATAAACACAGTGATGTCACAGTACAGGGATAATAAACACAGTGATGTCACAGTACATGGATAATGCACACAGTGATGTCACAGAACAGGGATAATAAACACAGTGATGTCACAGTACAGGGATAATAAACACAGTGATGTCACAGTACAGAGATAATAAACACAGTGATGTCACAGTACAGGGATAATAAACACAGTGATGTCACAGTACAGGGATAATAAACACAGTGATGTCACAGAACAGGGATAATAAACACAGTGATGTCACAGTACAGGGATAATAAACACAGTGATGTCACAGTACAGGGATAATAAACACAGTGATGTCACAGTACAGGGATAATAAACACAGTGATGTCACAGAACAGGGATAATAAACACAGTGATGTCACAGTACATGGATAATAAACACAGTGATGTCACAGTACAGGGATAATAAACACAGTGATGTCACAGTACAGGGATAATAAACACAGTGATGTCACAGTACAGGGATAATACACACAGTGATGTCACAGTACAGGGATAATAAACACAGTGATGTCACAGTACAGGGATAATACACACAGATGATGTCACAGTACAGGGATAATAAACACAGTGATGTCACAGTACAGGGATAATACACACAGATGATGTCACAGTACAGGGATAATAAACACAGTGATGTCACAGTACAGGGATAATAAACACAGTGATGTCACAGTACAGAGATAATACACACAGATGATGTCCCAGTACAGGGATAATAAACACAGTGATGTCACAGTACAGAGATAATACACACAGATGATGTCACAGGGTCACAGTGCATGGACAATACACACCACGGTATCATATCATACCACAGACAACATGCAACAAAAGATCGCCATCTACAGTGTGACCCTGTGAATAATGGAGAACCATTTTAAAAAGTAACATCCGCTTTCACTCACTACGCCTTAACCCTGGGTTCAGACCTGAGCGTTTCTGAGACGCGCGTTTTCTGTTTTTGGCAATAGTAAACGCGCGTTCTACGCGCGTTTGTGTGATTGACTGCAGTGTTGTCCAATGACCAAATATCCCTGTCTATATGAAGTTTGGCCTTTCCAGCATGTTGCCAATTCATAAACGCGCGTTCGACCGCGCGTTTTCAGTGTCAAAAACGCGCAAAATACAAGTGTTGCGCGTTCCCATTGAAGTCTATGGGCCAAAACGCGCGACAAACGCCCCAAAAAAAACTTAAGTACTTGTTTATGCGTCGGGCGTTTTTCAGCGCGTTCGAACGCGCTGTAAAACTCGAAAATGTGAACCAGTCCCATAGGGAAGCATTGGTTTGCATCGGTTATGCGTTTTACAGCGCGTTCGAACGCACTGTAAAACGCTCAAGTGTGAACTGAGGGTAAAAGTGAACACGTACATTTTCTGTATAGATGGAGGGTTCACTGTCAGAGTTATCTCCCCCTGTGGTCCAAAGCGAACCAAGTACTTCCAAAGGTGGAATCTGATTGGTTGCTATGGGCAACTAAGCCAGTTTGATAAATGACCCTTAATGGAGTTTTTGGAATGTGTGTCAAGCATAGATGAGACGATTTTATATAGTGCCAGGACCTGTCCCAGCAATGATTTATGTGCTTGTAAGAAGAAGCAGCTCATCCCTCAGAAGCCTAGTAAAGCTGTACTGCCTCTGCTAGTACACCATCATCGATAATTACTGATGGGCTGTGTTCACACAGGTTGGGTTTAATCTGACACCTATTTACTAAAGGATCCTCTGGAAAACCCTTGTGGGGTTATTTATCATTAATCGAACTGGTGTGAAGTAGAACTGGCTTAATTGCCCATAACAACCAATCAGATTCCACCTTTCATTTTTGACAGCTCCTTTGGAAAATGAGAGGCGGAATCTGATTGGTTGCTATGTGCAACTAAGCCAGTTCTACTTTACACCATTGGTTTTTCCATGCATCATCTACACAAATCAGTAACATGGTTCTCATTTCTATGGCACAGCCAAGAATCCACTGGGAAGTTTTCCGTAGCATGTGAACAGGGTTGTAAAAGTTGTATTCACATGCATGGAATTCAGTATGGATCCGTGTTAAATCCAACATGTGTGAACAGACCCTTAGGTTGGATTCCCACATTGCGCGGAATGTATTAAGGCTGGTGTTTCTTACCCATGTTGGCTTACATCGCGGCAGAATTATTAAGGAGCAATCACTTTGTTGTTTCTGCGGGACTTCCTTGCGCCAGAAGATAAAATCTACCTCAGTAAGGTAGCTGGCATAGACTTCAGGCGTGAAGGTGCGCCAGTTTTCCCTCCCCCCGCTCCGAAAAACGCTCTCTGTAAGGGCTCATGCACACAGCCGTAGTTTCTGTCCACATCAGATCCACATTTTTTCCGATCAGATGCAGATCCATTTGTTTCAAGATGCGCATGTCCGTTCCGCTGTCACGCAAGCTTAAGGCCTTGTTCACACTTCAGTTATTTGGTCAGTTATTTCCATCACTGATTGTGAGTGAAAAGCAGGTGCGGGTCAGAAACGCAGAACTGGTGCAGATCTTTCCCTAAGGCCTCATGCACACAAACGTTGTGTGCCCGCGGCCGTATTGCGGGTCCTCAATACACGTGCACAGGCCCGTGTGCACTCCGCATCAGGGATGCGGACCCATTCACTTGAATGGGTCCGAAATCACGGAGATGTGGAACGGAAGCATGGATCGGAACCCCGCTGAAGCACTACGGAGTGCTTCCGTGGTGTTTCTGTCCATGCCTCCGCACCAAACCTGTTCTATTTTTTTTGCGGTGCGGATGGATCACAGACCCATTCAAATTGAATGGGTTTCAATCCGTCCCGGCCGCTGCTGTTACCCTTGCATTGGGGACCGCAAATTGCGGTCCCCAATGCACGGAACGGCCGCACAAAGTTCGTGTGCAAGAGGCCTTATACCTCATCTCTGTGTAGGCTTCACTACCGGTGTTAGCTCACAATCACTGGTAGAAATAACTGATTCCGATAACTGAAGTGTGAACTGGGCCTAATGCATTCCACCATAGTTTTTTTTTTAATGCTGTTTTTGCTTTTTTGTGTGTGAGTTTTTTTAACGTGTTTTTTTGCCAGGGGGGGACTAATTTATTTATTTATTTTATTTCGTGTTTTTTTTTATTTAATGTTGCAGTGTTGTTTTTCCCAAGTGGTTTTAATACCCTTCTCTATAGTAAAAAAGATGCAAAAAAAAAAAACATTTAAAAGCACTTGACAATGCAAAACAATGCATTTTTATTAAAGCAAATGCATGTGGGAAGGGGTACATCGGGATTTTGCTTTTTTTCCCCAGAAACATTGATCGCGGCACCTGATGAATGATGCGGGTGGCACGACTGCCGCTCCCTGTCAGTGCGGCCGGGGCATAGGATTAGATGCACAGCTCACCGCTGCGTATGGAGCAGTCTCATTGCAGAGGCCCGCTCCATACACCTGCAGGCATATAACGCTGTCCCAATGAATTTCTGTCTAGAAGTCCCCAAAATATGACCTGCATTAGTCAATATAAGCCCCCAACTGCCATACACACGGTCACATGTCCCTTATCAGCCAATAGAAGCTCACAGGCTCTTAGTCTCCACATACACAGTTTTACTCCAGGTTTCCATTATTACCCAGCCATTTTTCTTTACTGCTGTAGGTCAGCTTCAGGCTAGGGCTACACAACGAGATTCACAGCTTATCAGACAATATCACACAATAGACTTAGGATAGGATAGGATATTAGATACACAGCTCAGCGGACAGTATCACACAGGATAGGATTAGATACACAGCTCAGCAGACAGTATCACACAGGATATGATTAGATACACAGCTCAGCAGACAGTATCACACAGGATAGGATTAGATACACAGCTCAGCAGACAGTATCACACACCATAAGATTAGATACATAGCTCAGCGTGCAGTATAACACAGGATAGGATATTAGATACACAGCTCAGCAGGCAGTATAACACAGGATAGGATATTAGATACACAGCTCAGCAGGCAGTATCACACAGGATAGGATATTAGATACACAGCTCATCAGGCAGTATAACACAGGATAGGATATTAGATACACAGCTCATCAGGCAGTATAACACAGGATAGGATACTAGATACACAGCTCAGCAGGCAGTATCACAAAGGATAGGATATTAGATACACAGCTCAGCAGACAGTATCACACAGGATAGGATTAGATACATAGCTCAGCAGGCAGTATCACAAATGATAGGATTAGGTACATAGCTCAGCAGGCAGTATCACAAAGGATAGGATTAGATACATAGCTCAGCAGGCAGTATCACACAGGATAGGATATTAGATACACAGCTCAGCAGACAGTATCACACAGTATAGGACTAGATACACAGCTCAGCAGACAGTATCACACAACATAAGATTAGATACACAGCTCAGCAGACAGTATCACACAGGATAGGATTAGCTACACAACTCAGCAGACAGTATCACACAACATAAGATTAGATACACAGCTCAGCAGACAGTATCACACAGGATAGGATTAGATACACAGCTCAGCGGACAGTATCACACAGGATAGGATTAGATACACAGCTCAGCAGACAGTGGGGCGGGTACTGTAGAGGACACTGTTATAGGGCATATGGTCGACACACAGAAACAGCCGGGTCCTTCTGCTAGTGTGCGTCTGTATATATATAGGCATTTCTCTTTGATGAGAGGGGTTGTTATATTTCTCCACTGTATTGTCCTGTAATGTGGTGTGAACTTCACCCTATAAATACAACTGGATTTAATTAGGAAAGGACTGAGACAATTGCTTTACAGATGGACATGTGCAAAACACATTGGGATCTTCTTTGATCTCAGGAGAATGAATTAGTTATTGTATCAAGTGCAGCCTATGCCGGGGGTCAATAACCTGCCGCGCTCCGGCTGTTGTAAAAACCACAACTCTCAGCATAATTGCCCTGCTGTTCTCGGAACTGGAACATAATGGGAGTT
This sequence comes from Bufotes viridis, assembly GCA_033119425.1. Taxonomy (NCBI): domain Eukaryota; kingdom Metazoa; phylum Chordata; class Amphibia; order Anura; family Bufonidae; genus Bufotes; species Bufotes viridis. Next base: position 20,973,479 of record CM065598.1, on the reverse strand, counting down.
GTAGTTTCACCTGAGCCGGAGTGCTGCAGATTGCTAACCCCTGGCTTACTAACCCCTAACCCCCTGCTGTTCTAAGAACTGGAGCATGATAGGCGTTGTCTTTTCACAAGAGCCGGAGTGCTGGTTATTACTGACCCCTGTCCTATGCTGTCATACTGATTGGAGAAAAAGCTGCCAGAATCCAATAAAATAAAAAGAAAAAAATGATTTAATATTTCTAAAGCATGTTTTCTTACAACTTGTAACTTGTACCTTTCCTCTGTTATTCCTGCTAGAATAGAAAACTGGGGGGGGGGGGGACGTCTCTCCCTACACACTCTCACACTAACCCTGTGTTCAGACCTGAGCGTTCTTGAAACGCGCGTTTTACGCGCGTATTACAGCGCGTTTTTGCAAATAGGAAACGCGTTCTTGTGATTGACTACTGTGGTGTCAATCACAAAATGAGCGACAAACGCCCCAAAAAAAACTCAAGTACTTGTTTATGCGTGGGGCGTTTTACAGCGCGTTCAAACGCGCTGTAAAATGCTCAAGTGAGAACCAGGGCCATAGGAAAGCATTGGTTTTCATGTGTTGAGCGTTTTACAGCGCGTTTGAACGCGCTGTAAAACGCTCAGGTGTGAACTTAGGGTTAGGCTACATGCACACGTTGTTTTTTGCCGTCCGCAAATCGCAGATCCGTCTTCCTTTTTTTCTCACATCTACATCCTTTCCGTGTGTCCGCAAATTTTTTAGGTTGTGTTTCCGTGTGTCTTCCGTTATTTTTTGCGGATCCGCAACCATCCGCAAAACAAAACGGATGCGGATGACAAACGGATGACTTCTGTTTGTCATCCGCATTTTTTGCAGACCCATTGACTTCTATGGGTCGCAAACCGTTTTTTGCGGACAAGAATAGGACATGCCATGTTTTTTTTGCGGACATGAAAAGCGGACAGCGGACGCGGACAGGCAACGGAAGAGGCATCCGCATTTTAAACAGATCCATAGAAATGAATGAGAAACCATCGGATCTGCAAAAAAAAACTAACGGAGGCCGCAAAAAAACACTGCCGTGTGCATGTAGGTTAACTAATCAGTGCTGATGGTGTGAGATTCTGTAAGGGCACAACCCTTCAACAACGGCAGTGGCAGTTGTTTAATTGATGTGTCCAGGAGGAGTAACAGAGGAACGGTACACAGAGAAACGATGCTATTTCAAGTGGAATGCAAGTAGGGAGTAGTGACCGGTCAGTTTTTAAAGGTTGCTACACTTGTAGGAGCAGAAAACCACTTTCATTCAAGCAATCTTGGGGAGGAGTAATGGCACTACTTTTTCTCCTGTTTCAAGAATATAATGCCAGAACTGTAGTAAAGACTGACACAAAGGCAGAGCAGTAAAAAAAAAAAGGAGAAGAGTGGCATATAATAATCCTAATTTATTTGCCTGGATGCTGGGGAGTGAAGTGGCGCCCCCGGGGGGGGGGGGGGCTGTTATTGCTTCGGTTACAGTCATGGCAGACAATAGTACAATCGTACATCATGTAATCTCTCCTGTCACTCGGACGTCTATACTTGGCTCCCGCCGATACGACTGTTCACAGGGAATGTTAATCCCACCCGGTATTCTTTGATTGCAGCCGTTGAGCCCCCCTCTCTATGTACAGGAGATTTGAGGCCTCCTTTTATTATCTTGGGTTCAAATACATTTTTGGGCCCTTTTCTTTATTGCTAGCGGATCCTGTTACCCGAGCGGACGTCAGAACACGGTAAGCGGCATAGTAGAGCTGTATTTGAAGTTGGCGCTGCATCCCTGCAGATTTATCCATGTGCCCTGTCGGTGTTAGGGCTCATACATACGGACGTATTTTCTTTCCGTGTCCATTCAGTTTTTTTGCGGACCGTATACGGAACAATTCATTTCAATGGGTCTGCAAAAAAAACGGAAGTTACACTATGTGCATTCCGTTTCGGTATAACAATAGAACATGTCCTATTATTGTCCGCATTACGGACAAGGATAGGATTGTTCTATTAGGGACCAGCTGTTCCGTAAATACGTACGGAATCTATGTGGACGTCATCCGTATTTTCTGCGGATCCTTCTTTTGCAGACCGCAAAATAAATACGGTCGTGTGCATGAGCACTTTTATAACGCAGGGATCAGCAACCCTCTGGCACACAAGCTGTTGTGAAACTACAATTCCCAGCATGCTCCATTCATTTCTATGTGAGATCTTAGAAGAGCAGAGCAACTATGCATGCTGGGAATTGTAGTTTCACAACGACTTCGGAAGTTGATTTTTAAAGTGGAAAACCACTTTAAAACTTAAAAACAAACTCACTTCGGCTCATCGGAGCCCATACATTCTAATACTGTACGGAGATGAATCTCCGTACAGTATTAGGGCTCATTCACACGACCGTTGGTGTCCCATTCCCGTATTGCGGACTGCATTTGCGGATCCCCAATACACTGGCACCTTTCCGTTGTCTTCCGCATCACGGGTGCGGACCCATTCACTTCAATGGGTCCGTAAATCCGGAGATGCGGAACCGTGCGGAATGAAATCACGGAGCAGAACACTACGGAAGCACTATGGAGTGCTTCCGTGGGGTTTCGTCCCGTACTTCCGTTCCGCAAAAAGATAGAACATGTCCTATCTTTCTGCGGAACGGGTGGAACACGGACCCGTTCAAGTGAATGGGTCCACGATCCACTGCGGCTGCCCCATGGTCGGTGGCAGTGAATTGCGGACCGCAATTTGCGGTCCGCAGCACGGGCCACCTGCAGCCATGTGAATAAGCCCTTATTCCAAAGTTTTGAACGAAGCATCCGAAGCTTGCTTCGCTCATCACTAGTTGCCACCAGTACTCTATTACTAATGAGCGCTTCCATTGTGGAGCCCTCATTAGTACAGTCTTTGCCCCTCCCCCTCTTCTGCTTGTGTTAAAAAAAAAAAGAGAGACTCACCTCATCTATTTGATCGCGCAGAGGTGAACGCTCTCTGCTCCCTGGATGTGCAAGCGTGATGATATTTTGCAGCATTGAGTGGAAGGAGCAGGACCTGCGAAACGTCATCACGCTGGAGCGCAGGTCTTGTCTTGCGCATTCGGGGAGCAGCGAGTGTTCACCGCTGCTCGTTTAAATAGATAAGGTGAGTTTTATTTTTTGCACAATATCCGGATAGGTCATCAGTATCTGATTTGTGAGGGTCCGACTCCTGGGAACCCCTGCTGATTAGCTGTTTAAGAAGGCAGCGGCACTCGCAGTAGCGCTGCGGCCTTCTCTAAGCTTTTCCTAGGCCATGTGACTTCATGTTCATCGGTCACTTGGCCTAGGCGCAGCTCAGTCCCATAGAAGTGAATGAGGCTGAGCTGCAATACCAAGCACAACCTCTATACAATGTGTGGCGCTGTACTTGGTCAACTATGAGAAGGCCGCGGCACTCACAGGAACGCCTCTGCCTTCTCAGGTGTCAGACCCCCACTGATCAGATACTGATGATGTCATCAGTAAAAAAAAAAAAAAAAATCTTGAAAAACTCTTTTAAAGCTTTGGGTCCCACACACCATGGGAGCCGGAAATCATTGAATTACGTGACTATTTTGTTACACAGAAGCCTTATATTTCTCCGTGACAGATGGAGGCGCTCCTGCATGTAAACTGCCGCTTATCACACCCAGGGCCCAAGCAATCAGTGAAGCCCAACTAGTAACCTGGATCCACCTGTGAGCCCCAGAGCAGACACACGCTGCAGACTAAAAAAAAAAATCCTACCCCTGCCTCATGTCAGTGAATTGCAACCTGTGTGCGTTCCATCTGGCAGGCTGAAAAGGGTTACATGTGCAGGCAGCGTTCCCATTGTTCCCGGCTCCACATTTGTTTCTCATTTGCTGAGTAGCTCTGCGCTGCCTGTGTTATCCCCTCCGTGTTCTCCTATGGTCAGGAACGAGAACGCAAGCCTAAGATTAGCCTCAGATCCCGGCTTCTAATTATCTCCTGAGGGCCGTCCACGGCCGGCGCTCTCCACATTGCTGGCAGCCCCCGAGCGCAGCAGTTGCTATAAAAGTTTTCGAAGCTCCACGTGGAAGTTTCCGTCACTGTCTGGAGGGTTTTCCTAGCTGCAGCATTTCTCTTCGTCCTCTGGCCGGGGTTGACTGCCTCTACCTGCGGCAGGTGGTGTCCGGAGACCTAGGCCGGACGCAGATGGAGTAGACTTTAGGAGGAGACGGATGGACGTCTGCGGAATGTGAGTTCCTTATTTCGTCGATTGTCTGTTTTAGTCATAGACATCATGGGTAGAAAACTGTCAACCTTCTTCTGAGTCGATGGGCGGCTGCCTGTTATTTCTGGCACCGCTTATCTTGAGGGAAACCATAGGATCTGTGAGGAGAAAATCCAACTTGAGTTTGTCTGGTTACCGTGTATAATGGACCACATACATAAGGCTGCACTGATGCGGTGGGGGAGATTTATCAAAACTGGTGTAAGGCAAAACTGGCTTAGTTGCCCATAGCAACCAATCAGATTCCTCCTTTCATCTTCCAAAGGAGCGCTGAAAAATGAAAGGTGGAATCTGATTGGTTGCTATGGACAACTAAGCCAGTTCTACTTTACACCAGTTTTGATAAATCTCTCCCCAGTGGGACCCATTTACTATAGCGTCTGCGCATGTTTTCATGAGTAAAAAGCCTGTTTATGACATTACTTTTTAAAGTCTCATTTACCAATTGTTTTTGTGCCTATTTTGAGTAATCAGACAAATTCAGAAGTTTTTTTTTTTCTACTTTTGCACCTAATTTAAGACCTATTTATGTAGGTCCGCCTTATTTTTCGCCAGATTTTGTTGTAAAGACAGTCTAATTTCTACGCCACCCCAGGGCTGGGGTACTTTTCTGTCTCTGTTTTGAGTGGCGAGTTGCCACAATTTGCCTATTTTCATGGAGACAAGCGCACTTTCACATTCAGCACACTTGCGCCACATTTTCATGTGCATACTAATTACATCGGTTTAGTGAATTTGAACCTGTCTTACAAGAAAACGACCACTAGAGGTCAGACTGGAACCAAAAAAGAAAAACCTGATTTATTAAGGGATAATAAATGAGGCGCAAATTGAAGATAGACTTCGCCTGTTGTTTTTTCTTTATTGACAAGCTTAGTAAACGTGCCCAAGTATGTACTGCAGATTTACCACATGGGAAGCTGCAATGGCAGATCTGCAGGATACCCGCCCCATGTGGGCTTACCCTTAGGTCACCATTAGTGTTGCGCAAACTTGTGTTTTAAGTTCGGCATACAAGGTTCGGGTTATGGATTCTGCTACCACGGACCAGAATTCTATGACGGCATGCACCACGGAAAACCTATAAGAGGCATTCCGTCGTAATAAAAGTCTGTGCTTCCCATGATTTCTAATATGACGGAATGCAATACGGATTCCTCTTATAGGCTTCTGTGGTGCACGCCGTCATAGAATTGTGGTCCGTGGTTGTGGAATCCATAACGGGATTCTTCGATAACCCGACGCCAAACTTAAAACATAAGTTCGCCCAACACTAGTCACCATACTTGCCAACGTTTTTGTTGGTAAAATTGGGACCTTTAAGCTCCGCCCTCTGGGACTGTCCACTTTTGAGCAGGGTTTATGGCAGCCTCACCCATTTTCAGCCCGGTACAGCCGAAATTTGCTGGTACTGTATGTAAAAAACAGGGACAGTCCACTAAATTCGGGACAGTTGACAACTATGGATCACATGCACATGGTGCGTGTTAAGCTAGGTTCACACATGGAACTGGTAGAGAACAGACGGTTTCCTGAATCCGGCATTATTCCGAGTACAATTCAGTACAGTCCAGGTCGGGCAGTAACTCACAGCATTATAAATCATCATGATGCTATGGTCTCATTTTACAGAAGCAGCGTTCAGTCTGGGAAATACTGCCCTCGCACGGAGCGTATTTCCCGCACTAAATGCGTTCTAGTGAAATTGACCGTAGGCGTTGTTCAGCTTCTGGCCTGTATTCTGGGAGCACTTACCGAATTATATACCAAGGTGTCCATAGACCAACATATGCCCGAAAAGCAACCAATTGGCATTACCTTGGCGTATACCGTATGAAACCGTACAGCTGTAGAGTTGCATACATTCAAACGGCCATACGAAACGGCTATCTTCCCCAAGTTGGCCATCTATATAACTGTTCAAGCTGTAATTTCCATAGGGGCAGGGGATCAGCGGCCAATAGTCAGTGACACCACTTCTCTTGTGGGGAAAAAAATAGTCAGATGGATTAAAATCCATCAAATCTGAGATCCGTAAACAGTCGGGTATTTTATTATAAATCGCACAACAGTTCATGAACTAGGTGTATTGCTAAGTCTGACCTCTGGTGGTTCTTTTTCAGTACAACAGGTTCACGTTTACTGAGACTGGTCTAAGTAATGTGCATGGAAAAAGGCGCAAATGAGCTGTGAAAAGTCGCACCTCTCCCTGAAAGTGTGCTAAACAGGCACAATTTCAGTAGCCAATGCAACAAAAAAATTAGACTTAAAACTAGTCTAAAACAGCATTTTTATCCCTAAAAAAAGAGCAAACATTATAGTAAATGTGTCCCACTGACTTTGATGGGGTCCATTGGGGTTCTAGTGTTTTTGATGGCAAGAACCGCTCTGCACACAGCCTTACCATCTAATATACTGGGAAGCTTGACCAGAACCCTCCAAACAAAGATGTCGCAGATTGTACATGGCGCTAGAGCTGAAGAATCTGCTCATCATGTAAGAATTGGCCCGGTCCACGGTCGTTTCCTCTCTCCGGCTTCTGGAGAAAGTATTATACTAAGGTTTCCGAATAAATGAAGCCTGATTTATGGATGTTCTCAGTTCATGAAACCTAATCCTCATTTACTTCTACATCACCTAGAACACAACATGCCCCGCTGACTCCAAAACCTCAAGCAATTCCTGCTCTAGTAGATGTAGGTCAGAGTCTGACGGAATGACTTTTATATTCCTTCCCCCTATACATCCGGAATAGTGGAAATTCCTATATAGTGTATATACAGTATAATACTCTAGAATCGGGATTTCTGCAGGTCATGTGAATGGAGCCGGACGCCTGTACAGATGGTACAGTCGGATTTGAAATTGCAAGTTTTCAGAGCCTCCTAAATTGGGTCCCACGTCTCGCATACTCCATCTTGTAGGCCGTGGCAGAGCTTCCGGATAGTACACTGCCGGCCATGGGTTTTCCGAGTTCATTTGTTTTAGGGCTCATGCACATGAACGTATTTTCTTTCCGTGTCCGTCCCATTTTGTTGCGGACCATATGCGGAACCATTCATTACAATGGGTCCGCTAAAAAAACGGAAGTTACTTTGTGTGCATTCCATTTCTGTATGTCCGTTTCGCAAAGAAAAAGAACATGTCCTATTATTGTCTGCATTATGGACAAGGATAGGACTGTTCTATTAGGGGCCAGCTGTTCCGTTCTGCAAAATACGGAATGCACACGGACATCATCCGTATTATTTGCAGATCCGTGTTTTGCAGACCGCAAAATACATACGATCATGGGCAGAACCCTTATTGTTCCCCTGGTTGCAGCTGTGACATATTGTTTTGACTGCTGCAGTGACATTCCATACACTGCTGCAGCCAATCACTGGCCTCAGCGATGTATGACCCCAGACCACTGAGGCCAGCAATTGGCTGCAGCAGTATTCAGGACGTCAATGCAGCAACCAATACATCATGGCTGTGGTGATGCTGGATCGGGAAAGTAACTTTTTTTTTTGTTTTTTTGTTTTTTTCACAAACCCTTTAAAGGGATTTAGGCCCCTGCTCAGTACGGTGACTACTTCACAATGATGTCCTTATATATTAATATACAGTTTGAGGCTTTTTTTGTCTCGGGGTCTTCCAGGCTGCTGCAAAAATGTACATTTTTGGCATTGTTACTGCACGGACCCCTCGCAAAGCCAAAGCCTAGTCATGATTTAGCTATATTCAGTGGAGCTAAACTAAGGGGTTAATTTATGAAATCGGATATGTCAGTTTTGTGGCGTAAAATAGTCGCAAGTAATGGTAACTACGACATCTTTGCGGCATTTTGTGATCCTCAGTTCCTCACCACTTCTCACATCGTTTCTGTTTAAACCTGGATTATGGCTCATTTACTATGTTTTTTTCCAAAAGTCGCAACCCATGCCAGGCAACCCCCTGGTCCACTTTTACATCTAAGGGCTCATACACACAGCCGTAGCCATTTTTGCGGTTTGAAAATTGCAGATCCGAAAAATACGGATACCGACCATGTGCATTCCGCATTTTGCAGAACAGAACATCCAATAGGATGTGTTCTGCATTTTTGCAGATGCCACGGAATGGACAAACGGATGCGGCCAGCACAGGGTGTGATGTCCGCATCTTTTGCGGACCCATTGAAGTCAACGGATCCGAGCCACAAAAAATGTGGATCAGATGCAGACAAAAAATATGTTTGTGTGCATGAGCCCTGAAGGTGTAAACCACTTTGTACTCGCGCCACATACATTATTAAGGTGCAGATAAAACATAAAAACAACCTTAAGCGATAAATGACCCCCCTAAGTTTGGGTCCATGTCATATAAAATGAAATCTCCACAGCGGTTTCTGCCATGGGATACTTGGCGGATTTTGTTGCAGTCAAAATCCCTTGTTTGAACCTACCCAACCTCATGTCAGGAGTCATGGGGCAGGAACCTCTCTTTGGAAGAGTCATGCTGACCGGTGCCCATCCACAGACTGGGTACTCCATTGGCACCCAAAGCATGCACAACAAGCAGATGAAGCCAAGGTCAGTGCACCTCACAAGCTGAATGTGGCTCCTCAACCTTGACGCGCATTAGACTACCGCAAACTGCTTTCTATGACCTTTGCCGACTTTCCCAGAATATAAAAGGACATGTACGAGCAGTCATTTTCTGGATAGCAGTTTGGGAGCCTACATACTGATGACATGTTCTCTTTAAGGGTGTCCAGGGACGTCTGTGCTAAAGGTGGGCATCACCGATGACCTCAGCCTGGTGCCTGAAGCTTGGGACCTGCATGAATTATGACTGTATTATGTAGACATTGTAAAGCTCTGTTATTTGGTTACCTATGGAGCTATTTGATCGCTGTAGGTTGGTATTTTTTGAGCCTTGTATGGTGGTACTTGCACGATTACTTGGGTACTATGAAGTATATGATTTCTGCAGTGTGTGATGGTGGCATATTGTTACCCAGGGATTGTATGGATGTAATATGTGTCCAATGTACAATGCTGTGCACACTGTGCCAGAGCACTATGTTTTAGGGATCTATTCACCCAACGGACGCCAAAAGAGTGTTTGGCCTCATTTCGGATGGTATGCATCTGCATGCCTTCTAGTCAACTGTAAAGAAAGGCATTGCAGTTTTTCTTAAGTAGGGGGCCAATGCAAAAAAACATATAACGTGTGGTATTATCTTTTCATATTAGGACCTTGTGGGCAATGTAGGCCACCTGAGCACCTGTATATGCAGTGTCAGACTGGGTTTCCTTGAGCCCTTCAGAGGATATTATTTATGAGGCCCAACTCCTATATCATCAATAAAGCCTGGTAGATTGTGATTCAAGCAAACAGACCCTAGTGGCTCCAAAGACAGCCAAATGTTTGGTTTTTTTCTTTGGACCTTTGGGGCCCACTCTTGTATCAGAGGCTGGGCCCACTCTTGTATCAGAGGCTGGGTTCAGTTATTTTCAGTGAGCTGGGTCAGCTTCCATCTTGTTTCTGTGGGAGGGATTGCTTTGGTTGCTGGAGGCCTCTTGTATCAGAGGCTGGTCCCACTCTTGTATCAGAGGCTGGTCCCACTCTTGTATCAGAGGCTGGGCCCACCGGAGAATTCTCTAGTACTCTGGTGGGCCAGTCCAACCCACCATATAGCTACTTGAACACACCATATCGAGGAAGGGATGCCAAAACGATCTACAGCTCAGGGCTCCACCTAAGGCCATCTAACGCTCAAACCTTTGTCTGTATCTTATTTTTGTAGGAGCTTCTGAGCCGGACCTCTCTAGAAACCCAGAAGTTGGACCTAATGGCTGAGATTTCGAACCTAAAGATCAAGCTGGCCGGTTTGGAAAAAGAGAAGAACGACTGTGAAGACTCTCACAACAAGGCAGAGGTTAGTCGCCCTCCTAATGTTATCATTCATTGATGTATAGGTTTATATATATATATTTATATCTCCACATCTGCTGGACTTCAGATGATTAGAGCTTTCAGAGATTGACATCCAACTTCTGCTGCACTTCATCCTGTCCGGTGCAGCCTCTTTCATGAGTGCCCGGTCATATCTATTCTCAGAATCTTTCCTCAGATGCATTAACTACATTCTGCCTGATATCTGACCTCTCTTTATTAGATATTTGATTTTTGCTTTGCCTCCAAATCCCTAAAGTGGACACAAATATAGAAATACAGTATTAGAGGCCTGGCAACCCTCCGGGTCATCCACAAGATGGTTTTCTTTTATGCGCGATGAAACATTTCTGTAGCATGTATGAGCACTGTTGTTGGAAAACCCTTAAAAGGCATCTGTCAGCAGATTTGAATGCTGGATCCCCTGCCGACCACAAGAATGGGGACTTGTTCTCCCCATCTGAATGGAGTAGCTGACAGGTGAGTGATTCCACACCATTCAGCGCTATGTGGCTGCCAGAGCCAGCAGTCCCATAGATTTGAATGGAAGGGAAGTCTGTCTGTCTATCGCTCCATTCAAACTGGGAGCATTGGCCCCAATTATTTTGATCGGTAGGAGCCCCGGAGTCAGACCTCCTGTGCATAGGTGATAAGCTATTTCATAGGACAACCCCTTTAACCGTTTCACATGGTATGATGTGCAGTAAATTACAGAAATCCCAGACCATTAGGAAAGCATTCACCAAAACAAGGAGGTCTCCAACCTGCGACTCCCCAGCAGAACTATAACTCCCAGTATGCTATCAGCTTACGCTCAGAATCTTAGTTTGCAGCAGCTGAAGAGTTGCAGGTTGGCGTCTCCCACCCTAGAAGATTTACCGCCCTCTTGCCAATGGCCATCGTCTCGTTCAGCAGTCTGTTGTATTTCCATCTGATTCCTCTCTGTAGATCTTGGCTTCTCGAGGCACGCCAACCACTTAGCAGCTGTTATAGGTCTTATATGTACTAGCAACAAACACTCGAGCCTATAAAATCTCTTCAAGATATTGATTTCACTTCCGCTTGTCATCAGCACGCCACAAGTGGAAATTATATCCTTCACTGCTCTTCTGACACCTGTATAACGTGGGATTAGATCAAATCTTTAAGGAAAGGTATCACAACGACTTTGGTTATTGGTATGTTTTTTTAGTTAATTATGGAGTTCTCCGACCTCGTTAAACCTGCTCTGTTTTTTAGATTCTTATGAACATATTCTGCCAATTTTGTTAGCGTACATGATGCTTTTAATGTGTACCCCAAATGGAGAGGGACATTGCTCTGTGACAGGTGGGTGACTGAAGGCCGTGTGGTTTTGATAACTGGTGGGCGACTTTAGAACTGTGTTTTTTCAGGGTCTGTCCGTAATCTGGGATAAAACCTCTAGGAAACAAGTATTCGGCATCATCTAAGTGGAGATCCAATTCTTCAAGAGGGGGATAAAACATGTCTGAGTCACACTTTCTTCATAGGTCCCCCTTAGCCCTTTGGAGGCTAATGGCGTGTACTCTTGGCCCCCCTAAGGCTGAAAAGCGTCAGAATACTGTTTTTTTTTAAATTGTATATCTGCTATGCTTTCCTATTCAACGGACCAATACAAAAATGCATTATTTTAACATCGAGGACTATGAGTGAAGGATGGCATACGTCAGGCCTTTACATTCAGTTCATAAGTCAGGAAACGTAATGCAAACACAGTTGACCGTACATTTTAGATGCTTATTTTGTTTGTATTCCTCCCAACTTCCTCCACCCACCCATACGCATTTATGTTAAGTTGGGACGAGTGCGCATATGTTCTGAAAAGGAAGAGGGACATAAGTTGCTGCCAGACACCCATGATGATGGTATATCTTCCCAGAGAACTAAAGGAGCAGGCATGTTGAAATCCAACAGCCCAATCTTTCTTTCCTCCAACATCTGCCAAAGAAGGAGAGTCAGGAGACCCTATGCACATTAGATGTTCAGCCAGATACCTTTTCTGTTTATTGCTCCCCTTGACTCTTCCCGTTAAGTGCCGCACGCCCGGTTTGTTTGTCCTTGACTTCTGGCTCCGGCAGTTCTTTGTGCTTCCAAGGTTCCTCAGGGGAAGGTGTGCCGTTCTCCGCGGTGCCTAGAAGTGAAGGGTTCAGCGCCAGAACCATATGTCACAGGAACTTGAGAAACTCCTGTTCCGCGGGTCACATGATGAGAATCTAGATTGCAGAAATGGTGCACTATCAGGGAAAAGTTATTTTGAAATAAGTTGATTAGAGAGTACTTGGGTATTTTGAGTATAGAACTGTAGCCCTAGAAAAACCCATTAAAGTAGAACTCCCACAAAAATGTGTTTTCTCTGATCTGTTAGAAAGGTACATGATGTCAACTGTAGTGAAGGTAATCTTCTTACCAGTGACTGTATTTGTGAGTTATAACCTCCCTTCTGATCCCCAGCTGTGTCATGTGACCAGCATTCTGACTTTCCAAATAACCCCGCATCTTATGTATGGACAGGAAGTCAGTTTCTCTATATATTCTTATGGGAGCCTCAATGTCAGTCTCATCGGAATGAATGGAGAGAAGTAACTGACTTCCTGTCCTGTGTCAGTTGGAGATCAGAGTGTTGGTCACATGACACAGCTGAGGATTAGAAGGGAGGTTATAACAGTCACCAGAAACTACAGTTTAAATCATGTACCTTTCTAACAGGTCAGAGAATGAAACATTTTGTGGGCGCGCTTCTTTAATCTAATGAGTGTGGCTACCTTGCCATCTAAAAGAAGTTGCAGTATTTGGAGCAAGCTATACTTTTCCCTCGATGGCTCTTGATACCTCAAACTGTTGAGCATTAGCTCAGTGTTTGGCTGCTGCTGACAATATAACTTTTCCAGACAGAAAATAAATCCAATACAAAAAAATGAAAAATAAAAACGCAGAACACCTCTGACCCTAAGAAGTTAACTCTGATATCACAGTCCTCAACTGGGCCATCTTCCCAGAGATCCAGGAAACTGAGATATGAGGAGGGGTTTGATGGAGTCTTCACACAGTTGCTTTAGCTTTTCCTTGTGCTTGCTGAACTGACAACAAGCAAACAAAGAGGTCAATGGAAAATTTCAATCCCAGCCTAACGAAATAAAGGCTCTGCAGGGGTCTGAAACCTTTGCTTTTATAAACCTTTTTCCTACATGTTGTTAGAGAGAGGAAATTCTGTAGTGGCCACTTCTGTTTTCTGTCACTCATGGACATCTAGAGCAGCTCTATAGTGTTAGGACCCCGCTAGACAACTCCCCGTCCCTCAGCTCTTCCATTATCTTTGATTACATGTAGGTTTACTGCAGAATTTCCTATTGTGTAGGAAAATACAAGGTCATATGGTTACCAGGACCACAAGTTGGCATGTCAAGGTCAACTATAGGACCCTAGGAAGCATGCAAAGTAGGACTCCTGGTGTGTATAGGCCTTGACATTCTCCTGGGCCCAAAAGTTAAACAGAAGACATCATTTGAGGTTGATTTTGGCAACAAACATTTACCACAAAGTTGTATTTCTTATGGGCAGACTCACAGATAACCTACCGTATCCTGTATGTTCCGTGATTTTAATGTAGCTGAAAGTGGATGCACATGAAGGTTCCACCATCAGAATTGGCCCTCTGGTGGGCCCAAGAATCCCCAACACAAGACTGGAAGCATGAACAACTATAATTGTTTTTAATTTATTTCTTTTTTATTTCTAACATTTGTATTTCTGTGATTTTAGTTCTTTTGGTTTCAGATCTTTTTTTCTATTTTTTTCTTGCCTTTTTGCAGTCTGTAGTCAATCTGATCAATGAGCTCCAAGAGCAGATGTGCAAACTTCAGCTGGAGATCAATACTAAAATCCAAGAGAGGCAGACCAAGGCTAGCATAACTGACCTAATCGAGTCTGTCCACAACACCACAGCTTGTGACCCCCCACAACCCGTGAAGTGCTCTGGTTGTGAAGGGAAGGATGTATGAGAAGTATTCTGAACATTGCATGGGGTATGGTTGGGTGATGTACTAAAGCGATTCTTCCATGGTCCTGCATTGGCACATATTGCACGCAACTAATACCAGGTTTTAGTTACTAGCATATTTATAGGCATCCATGGCAGCTATGCAAGAAAATCCCAAGTTCGGCAAAGTATATTGTTGAGTAATACTGTACTTTTGAGGAAATTGAAAAATGTTAGGGCTTTTTGGTAACTTTTGAAAATTACTGCAAAGAGGAATTGTGGAGACTGTCAACAGGAAATTCATGGATAACCATGCTCAATGCCTTGTAGGGCTAGCTCAGCTGAATGTATTGATACCTTTCACTTATTGATCCCTTGCTTTATTCTGAAAATAAGCACTTAAGTGCACCAAGGGTGGGGCCAAGGCACTCTGTGCAACCTTGTGGCTCCTGTTTCCTCTACCAGTTCCTCCTTGATTGGCAAGGTCAGATGAGATGACTATGCAGGATAGGAACCTGAACCTTTAAATCAAGGAGAGGGAGGTGGGCAGAGGAAGTAGGAGGAGCAAGGGTGCACAGAGTGGCTTGGGGCCACCTAGGTGTGCACTTAACTGCTCATTTGCATATGGATCAAAAGTACTTTTTCTCCAGAATGAAGCAACCGATCCCTAAGTGAAATTTATGATTACATTGAACTGGGCTAGCCCTACAGGGCACTATGCCTGGTTTATTAGTGAATTTTTGGTCACAGATACTCTTTTAAACATAATATTTTGCCACTTAAAGGGGTGTAGACCATAATGAGGGAGCCCCTTAATAAAAATTTTAAATACTTTACCGTATCCCGTGCCACAAATGTCCTTGTCTACCTGGTTGTAATACTAGTAGAGAATGACAATTGAAGGTTTATGTTCCTAGTGCTGTGTGTGTGCTATTGCTTGCGGTGAGATGTTTCAGATCTTCAGACTTACGCCTTGTTGTTTTTGCTGTGACTTTACAAATTTTTTTTTATTTACTTGACTATTGATTTGAGTATTTGCATGGTTGTACACGTTGATGGAAATTCTAATAAGAGATAAGGCTCCCTTATGATTTATCACAAACTCCATATTCCTCACCTAGGGCATGTGTCCTCTAAAGACCAGTATGAAGGGGATAACTAGTCTGGGAATTGGGGCGCTTTTACACAGGCCGATAAATCCAAATGATTGGCGGCATTTTTACCATGGGCAATCGCCCAACAAATCCATTCCATGCGTGTAAATGGAGTTGTCTCTATGAGCATGTGCATGGAACAGTTGGGGCAGACTTGCTGTATACATTTCTTCATCTGAACGTTTCCATGTTCATAGTCTGTAAGCCTGACCCATCCGTTTTTGAATAGAGGGAAGACCATTAATGGTCAGAAGTGAACCCATAGATGCAACTTTGCAAGGCAACCATGTTTCCTTTCGTGCCATTGACTTGCTGTAAGTTTTGAAGGAGTAACTATTCAGTAAAAATATTCAGGTTTGCCCTTCAAGGTGAATTTTACTACTTTGGAAGCCGCAAATAAAATGTTAGTTGCCTGGAGCTACACAAGGACTTGCTGAGACACTTAGTTTCCACAACTGGTTCACGTGCTTTTGTGACACAGGTGGGAGGGTTCCTAATTGCTGAAGAACATCAGACTCAAGTGTGGACAGGCCAGGGAGTGATGACGTCTTCCCTGCTGACTTGGTGTTGACTGCATGAGGTTGATCTGCCCGTTTTGTCAGTGAGGAGTCTGGATATTTTGCCTGAACTGTGTAGATGTGCGCCTCTCACCTGGTGCTCATGGAGTATGTTTCTTGGTCTCATTCACAGATGCTAATACAAGAACTTAAAAGCCTCAAAATTAAAGTGGAGGAACTGGAAAACGAGAGAGCGCAGTATGAGTGGAAACTCAAGGCAACAAAGGTGAGCTACCGTTCAGATAACCCCTCTCCAGCAGTACCTAATCTGGCATGTATCTGCTGTGTGATGCCTTAATACAGATCTGCACAACCTCTGTGTGCTGCCGCACAGCCTATGCCTTGTGCAGAGCTTTTCTTCCCTGGAAGCAACGCTTGTAGGGGACAGTACCACCATGCAGGGGCATAGCTAAAGGCTCATGGGTCCTGGTGCAAGAGTTCAGCTTGGGATCCCCTCCCTTAGTATATTGTGACCAGGGGCAGGGGTGCACCTAGCCTTTCTGCTGCCTGAGCCACAAATTGAAACGGCACTGGCCCATGCTAAATTCTCAACCTAACCCCTTCCCTCCAGAACTACTGTTAAAATCTACTTGGAAAACATTACATACAGAGCTACAAAACATACAGGAAATACAGCACCTCTTTCCTCATCTTCTCCTTTCAGACCAGACCACCATGATTTCTTTCAGGCATCTCTTGTCTATGCAAAGTTTGACAAAAAGACACCTTTGTTTCCTACTTTTCCATCATCTCCCACCTTCTCAAAATACTTCTGCTAAGCTGAGCTAGTGTGCCCCCCACAGTAATAGTGCTCCCCAAAGTCCCAGAAATAATCTGCCAAAGTGCACTTAGTGTTAAGTGAGCCCAATAGTAATAATGCCCCATTGTGCCCATACTAGTAATCATGTTCCTCATGGTCCCCCAGTAGTAATAATTCTCCTTATAATATGTGCCAGTACAAAAAATACCACCTTATAAAGTGTGCTAGTACAAAAATCTTATCTTTCAGATCAGACGCCCATATCAGATCCTCCGATCAGGCGCTCATATCAGATCCTCCGATTAGTCCCTCTCCTACTTTTCCGCTGCTCTCCACGTCTAGCATCCTCTCCTACAGTCACGTTCCTTTGTCTTCTCCGGGCCTGCACTGCACTGTGACCTGTCTGCATGCAGCGTCGGGTCATAGTGCGTGCCTACGTCTTGACGCTGTACACAGTCAGGACAGTGCAGCGCAGGCCCGGAGATGACCAGGTGAGTACAGTGCTTCATTCCCCTCCTCCTCCTGCAGACTAGTGAGCGTCTCCATAATGGCGCACTGTGCCTTATAAAGGAAACGATACTGTAATTGGCGGTGCGCCACGGGCGAGGAGGGCCCTGTTGGCCAGGGGGCTTAGGGGCTTGGTCGCAATTGGGACTGCTGCCACTCCTGTAGCTATGCCACTGCCACCCTGCATATGGCATCCTGTGTAGTATACAACGATTATGCTGTCAGATTCATACGGTATCAGAAGGCTCTGTAAGAAATCGGAGGCAAGGCATACAAGGATACAGTAGATGTTCAATGCACCTTTAAGGGAGCCCTTAGCTTCATAGCAAACAGAGCGTAATGCAATCGTGTTCATGAATCCATGGCTGCACGTGGATGGGGCTTATGTAAGCCCTGCTAATAAATGGGTGGCCCTGCCTGATTCATGGGCTTTCGCAGGGCGGGTTTTATTTGTCCCAGATTTACAACCTGCAATGTTGGTAAGTATGTTAGAATATGTACCTAGGGTGGCATTTGGAGGAATAATGGAGAGATATATAAAAGAAAAGCTCTGCAGTGTAGAGACATTGCCAGTTGTAATTTTTAAAGGGTCTCTAAAAAAATTGCAGCTAAAACTTTTATTGGTTGTTATAGTAAATATTTGTATCCTTCCTATTATTCCTTCTGGAAACGTATGAATACAATGACAACTGGATGATACCGACCCTCTTGTCAATAGCGTCAGGAGAACGAACAGATCCTGCTTCTGCCAAAGAAATCACGCTTAAAAGGCTCTTGAAGCTCCACAAAAGTGAAATGTCCTCTAGGCATGGGCGTAGCTATAGGGGGTGCAGAGGTAGCAGTCGCTACCGGGCCCAGGACCCTGAGGGGGCCCAAAGACCCTTGTGCCGCATAAGAAGACACACAAAGCACTGAGGGAAGGGGGGCCCAAGCTGAACTCTTGCACCAGGGCCCTTGAGCCGTTAGCTACGCCCCTGCCTCTAGGGTTACCAACCAATGCTCTTTCCCTAGAATTACACTGTCGATTTTAACTTTTTCTGCATTTTCTTTTATTTTTTTTATTATTTTAAGGCTGAAATTGCTCAACTCCAGGAGCAGCTGGCACTGAAAGATGCAGAAATTGAGCGCTTACAGAGCCAGATATCTTCAAGGACGATTGCACAAAATGAATCTTCGGAAAGAGGTAAATTGGGATATTCTCTGCCTAATCCAAAGAAGTATCAAAGAGTCAAAGACCAAGAAATACAAACCATCTTGAATCTGAATCCCTAATTGTTTTGTGCATACATCTCCATGGTTACAGACTACAAACAAATCACGTGTAGTCTGATCTTGAAGACATGCTTCCAACTTCTTGGTAACCTATGGAATGTACTGTATATGTTCAAGAAGTTGGAGGAAAAGGGAATGGATTTAGACAGTTGGGTTCAGTCTTCACAGGGTTTGCTTTGCAAACATCTAGATCTGCATGGGAGCTGTAGACTCAAAACGATAAAAGTTTACTCTAGATTATATTCGTAGCTGCTTCATTTTCTATTTAAGATGCATTGGAGAAATAATGCTGGTTGCTGTAGTGCACACACCCTTTCATACAGTGCAATCTTAGCATGAAACTCTCCATCTGGCAAGAATTAGCAATGCATATCTTACATGCAATGTAACTTTTTGCATTATTTTGCTTTTGTTTTACTTCTTCCCATCCCATAGAAGAAGTATTTAAGAGGAGGATAAAAGAGAAACGTAAGCCATTGTTCCATTGTCGTTCTTGTCCACCACTGTTGTCTATAATGCTACATTGTTGCAATAACCTTTGTGCCACGTCACAGCAAACAGACAGCTAACATTGTGTCAGCGCTTCTTTCACCTTAGCTTCTCCCTGAATCTGTGAAATCACTTTAATTGTTGGTCACAGTAACTTCCAAAATCCGGAATGGGCAGGCTGTCTGATTGCTCTGTGTTGCCTGCAGTGTTGGTGAAATCTCAATTAATCGACTTCCGCTGTTTTTATTGTATCTGATTTGCCACGAAAAAAATACAAAATGGAGTGGGGTGTTTAAAAAATTGTGTGTTGTGATTCCACCATCCCACTGTACAGAACAGGCACAAGTCCATTTCTAATAGCAAGACAGTCTACGATGCAATCGTTGCACACATTGGACCTTTAATAGGACCTAATAGATTATTTGTGAACCATCCCATAAGAAATAAATGCTAGTGACGAGAGATGGGTTCCAAAGTGGCCTCCAACTGGGGTTGTTTTCTCCTGGACCATTGAGTCCCATTATTGTATCAGAGCCTGGGACCACTAAAGGATCCTGACCTATAGTACTGTGGTGGGCCAGTCTGACCTTCATTTTTACTTTTTGACCACATATCTAGTAATATAATCTACAAACCAGCGTAGGGTTGGCTACTTGATCCATATCTAGCTGGTAAGCTATGGTAGTGTCGGGATCTGTACACGTACACGGGACGGGGTTGGCAATAACACACTCCACAGGCTTCAAGCTTAAAATCCAAAGACCAAATCGGATTTAATTTCTTCCCAAAAATATAACAGAAGGCAAAGTTAAGTCTTCACTTTGAGCAGATCATAAACATAAAGAAAATACCTGCCTGTCTGGGCGCTAACTAAACAGCAGTTCTCTCATCTATAATCAGCATCAACATTAGAGCAGGCTCTGCACCATAAGCAGGTTTTGCAGCTCCCAGGCTCTGACACTGAAGGAGCTTCTTTGCTCTGTATTTATTCCTTCCAGTAATGAGGCCAGCATCTACACCTGGCTTGCCTCGGGCTACTGGAAAGTGTAGTACTGGAGTGGGGAAGGAATGGCAAGTCCCACTATCAACCTATCTGTCATTTCATAAAAATGTGTTAAACACATTTGAACAAGTACCTCAGCAAACTACACTTTGCTAAAGTAACCCAGCTGTCCTGGATTTTTTTTTACCTCACCCACCTAGGCAATCTGGGTGAGATCTATACCCCCTCCACTTTTTAACAGACACAGTAGTTCAGATCAATTCCTACATGCTTTGCTCATGATTTCAGTTTACTTGCCTCATCGTAGTGCTTTCAGGGCTCCTCAGCAGTACCTTTTGTAAGGGGTCTTATTGAGGGTTATTAGACTCACCATATAGTTTAATGGTAATCATATTGTTCTTCACCCTTCCACATGCATGCTAACTTGGATGCTATTGTATAAGCTTAAAGACATTGCCTCTGATGACAGCCAACAGCTGTTTTTAGTTGGGGGGAGGAGGGGAGATACAGGAATTACCCTCAACTCCTCATTTTCCCTGCAGCGGCCATACATATGATAAACATGTATGGACAGGATCTACTAGCACAAGCACCACTGCTTGTTAGCCATCTAATAGGGCAAAACGAGAAAAATTGTCTCCCATGACTTGTATCAGATGTGGCGATAGGACTGGACTATTTTGACCTACCCTCACATTGTTATGGTCTGGTCCAGCCTTCGATGGCCCCATGGGCTTAGCTATAGGGGGTGCAGAGGTAGCAGTCGCTACCGGGCCCAGTAGCCTGAGGGGGCCCAAAGACCCTTGTGCCACATAAGAAGACACACAAAGTACTGTAGGAAGGGGGGCCCAAGCTGAACTCTTGCACCGGGGCCCATGAGCCGTTAGCTACGCCCTTGGATGGCCCTGCATAGCACCAGCTACGGACACCTCTTTCTTATAGTGTAACATATAGTGCCCAAATAAATGTTCCATACAGTGCCCAAGTAACACTGCCCAATTAATAAACTTGGGAATGTAGCTGCCTACCGTGCAACTAGAGACAATTAATTTTTTTATGCTGGTTTCTAAGTATCCATGATATTTTCTTGTTTCGGATATACCAATCTGTTGAGTACTTTGTAAATGATGACACTTCGTTATATTGATTAAAAAATCACGGCTTTGTTTCTTAACACCACATGTGCTTTGCATTGGAAATCTGTGCTTTCAGCAAATCTAATCCCATTACCAGGTTTTTAATTCCGTCCGTAATTTTTAGCATTCACACTCCTAAAGGAAAAAAAAAAACATAAATAACAAATATCATTTTCTGACCCCCAGATCAAGAAGTTCAGAGGCTAAAATTGGGGATGGAGACATTACTAGCGGCAAACGAAGAAAAAGTAAGCATGCACTGTGTATACTATAGGCTGAGCAGCGTTCTTCATGAGTGGCTTGTAGTGTTTTGCGTGTTCTGTTAGGGTGTTTTGTTTTTTTTACACTTAAAGGGGTTGTCCGGGTTCAGAGCTGAACAAGGACATACCCATAATTTCACCCGGGCAGCCCCCCTGATGTTAGCATTCCATGCTCCGATGCTCTCCCTTGCCCTGCGCTGGATAGCGCAGGGCAAAGGCTCTTTTATTTACAATAACACACAGCCGGGCGAAGGCTTCCACCCAGCAGTGTGTTCGGTGACGTCAACGGCTCTGATGGGCGTGCTTTAGCGCTGCACTAGCCATTTTACAGGCAAGGGCAGTGCTAAAGCCCACCCATCAGTGCTGGTGATGTCACCGGGCTCACTACTAGAAAGAAGCCTCCATCTGGCAGCCCTATAGAGAGCTCTGTTCCTCACCAGAACTCCAGAAAATGCCTTTGCCCTGAGGCAAAGGAGAGCATCAGAGCATGACCTGCTCCGATGCTCAAGTCAGGGGGGCTGCCTGGGTGAAAATAGAGGCATGTCCGGGTTCAGCTCTGAACCCGGACAACCCCTTTAAATTTGGAATTTAAAAAGGTTCTCCAAGATTTTTGAACTGATGAATAGTGATGAGCGACTCTTCTCGTGCTTCGGGGTAGCGAATAAATTTTACTTGTAATAGTGTAAAAAAAAACAAAAGAAGTAATGCTAGCCTGTTCCATTTACTTGCGACTTATCGGCCACCCCAATCTTGATTTAAAATCTTGGCCGAAATCCCGTGTGTGGTGACGTATGACATCACCACGGCGGCCGGAGCGAAGACATCATCTCGGGCCGCTCGAGATTTCGGGCCAGACCTTCAAGCAAGCTGGCCCGTCGCAAGCAAATGGATCCGGTATTATTTTATTTTTAAATTGAACACCGGATTATTACTATCAGATACCGCGATCAAGTATGAACGCAGCATCTGAGGGGTACAATGATGGGGGCGGCACAATAGCTGCTCCCCGTCATTGCACCTGCTGCTTACAAAAAAATGTGCTCCGTGACGCAGAAATTCGTCACAAAGTGAATTTTTTTTGTAAAATTCGACGAAGCAGCCAAATCAAATTTTGTAAAAGTTAGTTCATCTCTCCGGATAGGTCATCAATATCTGATTGGTAGGGGTCTGACACCCTGGATCGCAGCCAATCAGCTGTTTGAGAAGGCACCTGCAGTCGCCGCAACCTTCTCACTGCTTTGCCTTGGCCATGTGATGTCACCTTCATCGGTCACATGGCCTAGGCACAGCTCAGTCCTATAAAAGTGAATGTATAGCAGGTGTGCATGATGCTCAGCCCCAATATACGGCTCTGTGCTTGGTGAGCAGAAAAAGGCTGCAAGCCCCGTTGCCTTCTTGGCTGATCGGCAGATACTGATGACCTATCCTCCAGATACAGATCCAAAATGAAGAGAAAACCGCGGCACTCGCGTAGTTGAAATCTTCTTTATTTCCCAAGATGCGACATTACGACTTATTACAAGTCTTTTTCAAGCTGCTTGAAAAAGACTTGTAATAAGTAGAAATGTCGCATCTTGGGAAATAAAGAAGAATTTAACTACGGATATGTTAATGGGGGTCTGACCAGGACCCGACATCGCGGGCACCGCCACTACAGAGCAAGACAAGATTACAGTGAAGGTAGTGCTGCCCCAACTATCTATTTTTGCTATCCTCCAGATAGATCAGTTCAAAAATCTTCCACCGTTTACTGCTGTGTTTTTGTGCTGATTCATTTCTTAAGATAGCTTTATAGCACTTGGAGCTCTGTTTTCTGACAGAGCCCCAAATCCCCTGAATAGTAGTTAACCTACTATTTTTGTGAGTGGTTTTGGGTGTATGGCGGTTTAACGGCCGATAACATTTCTATTTTTTGGATTTACCAAAATCCTTTTTGCATTTTTTTATTTTCTGGTCACGTATAGGGCTGTGTTTTATTACTTTTTATCAAATGTTTTCTTTTTTTAGTTTTATCAGGGGTAATGTGTACAAAAAGTGAAAAAAAATTAGTTTTTCCTTTTATTTAAGGTACATTCACACAAACGTAAGCTGCCGGTTCTGCAAGCTGCAAATTGCGGTCCACAACGCACAGGCACTAGCAGTGTGAATTCCGTATAACAGCGGGGACCCATTTATTTGAATGGGTTCGTGATCCGCAATATATGGCAAAAGATAGGACATGATAGGCCCAAATAACCCACGGAAGCACTTCCGATCTGTGCCTCCGCTTAGCGCCATATCATGAGGATTGTGGACCTATTCATGTCTTTCAGAGCCGTAGTCAATGGAAACTATTGAAATGATGGGCTTGGATGTTGGTTCAGGCATAGCGACACTAATGATGGTGCATAACTATGTACCTCATGCCGCACAAGTTCCTTACGGTGTCTTCTTCTCCAGTGACAGGGTCACTTTATACCGTGCGTGACTTCACTCTGTTCTTCTATGGACTTGGCAGTCACACAGTAAGGAAAGACGTGGCGTCTGCTCTGGCACAAGTTGTCCCATGGAAACATTTAAGCAATAAGCTGTCAGGTCTTAGTTCTGGAGTCTGTTTTCTGCACATGGTTCCTTATGTCTGCATCTGATATTCTATATCTAGAAGATGCTGTTCTACAGTAATGGACATCTTTTACAGTGGCATTAAACCCAATATGTTATGTATATAGCTAACCATTTTCAAACCCTTAGAGATGAAGGTCCTTTAGGCTTGTATTCATCTGGCTATGCTATTCTTATGTATTTTTATTGTACCATTTTAGGACTTTCGAATCGAGGAACTTACAATGCTTCTAAACCAATACAGACGGGTAAAGAACTTTGTGATGGCAACACAGGGTGAGTTGTGGTATGTAGTCTAGATGGCTCAGTGCCACCCAACTGGCATCAGAGGGCAGTCCTAGTGACATATGGCTTAGCTGCCTATCTCTGGATAATGATGAGATAGGAGCTCCTCTCTGTTCTCCCCCGATGTAGGAGCACTGGGGTATCTTTCCCATCACCATCAGTTGTGCCGTATGCATCTACGTATGGGCTTCTTATATGTCTGTACATAGAAATAAGAACAGATGGAGGGAGCAGTTTGTGTTAAAGGGAACCTGACATCAATTTTATGCTGACGTCACTGAGCGCAGCATAAAATAGTGACAGAAATGCTGATCTCAGCGGTGTGTCACTCATGAGCTAAAAGTAAGATGTTGCTGAGAACCAGCATCATAATCATTGCAGCCCAGGGCTTGAAAAGGGTCAAATCTACCTGAGAGGAGTCCTGGTTATTATAATCTCCTGCTCTCTCGCCCGTCTGCTGATGATTGGCAGTTCTCTCCTAGAGAGAAAGGGAGAAAACTAGGTAGAAGACTGTCCGTCATTAGCAGGAGAGCAGGAATTCATGAATAACCAGGACTTTTCTCAGGTGGCCGGGACTCTTTTCCAGGCCCAGTCTGCAATGATTGTGATGTTTGTTCTCAGTAACCACTTACTTTTAATTTATAAATGACAGACCGCTGCAATCAACTCGCCTGTCTCTACTGTATTCTGCCGCTAGTATGGGCACCATAAAGTTGATGGTATTTAAAGGGAACCTGTCATGACTGGGTGTGTCAACCCATTGACCGGACCTGCACATTCGTAGCCTCCACTTTGGCATTTGGATCTTGCAGTTTTACAAGTAGTGGCGGGCCAGATTGGTGGGCATGTAGAAAGTGCAGATGTGCCTACAAACACAACGCCACTAGAGCATTATGCAGATGCTCCAGTTGAAATGAATTGTACTATAAAGTGCTTATGAAATGTTTTATTGGCTGATGTCTCAGAAATGTCAAGTGCTAGTTCTTCACTTCATGATCTACTATGTTCACACTGCATCAAAACCTGTAATAAAAAAAATTACTGTTAATCCAGGGGTGGATTCTGTGGCAGTGCAATCTGCAAACCACAGCAGAAAACAAAAGGTCAACCTTGGACTTCTGATGCAGGTCCCATGGCAAAAATGCATGTTGGGCACAACAATGCAGTGGTCCATAGATGGCATTCTTTGTTTACGTAAACTCAAGGAGTATGGGGTCCTGATCACCCTACTTAGCTTGGCCAAGCATGCGTGTGTTCTCAGTAGGAAGATGGGAGGAGGCCAGGCATCTCTGGCAGTGGCTTAGCTCCTTGAGAACCGAAGGATCTGGCAGTTGAAGTCCAACATGTCCAATCCTTAACTCTCGCATAATTTACTATCAGGAAAGATTATGGAAGCCTCCATACACATTAGGGTTGGTTGATCCCGCCAAAGTTGTCAGGTTCTGCCGACCTACATCTAGTGTGTATGAGGGCTTCCTGATGGTAGATGTCAGAGAAGACCAGTTCAATCCATTTTGGAAAAGGAGCTTGAATCGCTAGTTGAAAGAGTGGGCTGTACAGGGTTAAGAAAAAATGGCTTCTTTCTTCCAGGAGCACCGCCACTGTTTGCTAATTCATTCTACGACTTCTGAGCCTTACAGTAAACATCTCGTAACTCCTCGAATAGTTTCCAGATTGCCTTCCAGCTCTACTTGTTTTCTTATGTAGAATTCGAGACCCTGGCGGCATTTTTCACCATTTGCTTTAATCGGAAAGGAATGCGAAGTTTAAAGGGGTTGGACATTTTCTAGGACCAGCTGCACATGAGCTAGAAATAAGCATTAATAAACTTTCAGCAGTGATGACTTGTTGACATGCAGGTCCTCTGCCGGTGCTCACTGGGAACATGGCCGCTGATGGAGGAACCTGTCCGTCAGAAGCCTCCATTCACTTGTACAGGAGAACTAGCACCTGCGCAGTCCATCCCCAGTATAGGTGAATGGAGGCCGCTGATGGACAGGATCCTACATTAGCAGCCATGTCCCCACTGCAGAGGACCTACGTGTAAGCATTTAACTATTGGACGCCAATACTGATAGTTTAAATGCTTATTACTAGCTCCATGCATGTGCTGTTACTAGCTAGTAATAGAAACTGGCCAATCCCTTTAAAAGAGAGCCAACCTTATAAAAAAGCCTGTTTTTGTGCATGTGGATGCTGCAAAAACTTTAACAACCTCATTATTGTGGGGAGATCACAATGATTGAACTTTAGGAGCCGGAATATTGGTTGCTGCTTTGCCCTAGTGTCCTAATTATAATGCCTTCATGTAAACCCTGCTAATAAATGGGCAGTCCTACACGGTTTGGGGTGTTCCCAGGGTGTTTACTATTTGTCCCAAATTTACTTGGTAAGCATGTGAGGAGAGAAACCCCCTTTAACCCAATAATCTATTTTGGTGCCCAGCAAAAAATTGTAAAATCTCCATGATTATGGTGTGAGTGTGTGATTATTTTCTTTATTATTTTTAGGCTCTTCTGAAAGAATACTTTCTGCTTGCAGTGAAGATGAAGTGGAATCTACCAAAAAATTGATTCCAACAAATAACCAGACTATGGAGTTACTGAATTCTGAGGTAACCTAACCCCATTTTGTTTCCTTTCTAGATATTTGGTCCAGCGACTTGAAATGGTCCACATGCTTGGGGAGGAACTTACACTCAAGATTTCTATGGGTTTCAGCTTCTATGACAGGCAGCCATAAGGCAGCTACTTCCTGTCAGCCATATTGGTTCTTATGAAGCCAGTATCTTGGTCATCCATAGTCTTCTCCCACACCTCTGTCATTGGCAGTCCATCACAGTACTTTGTATTGAGGGTCAGGTCTCCATAACTCTGTGTACCTACCTCTTACGTAGGATTTATAGACTTGGCGCTGCGGTCTGTACTTACCTGTTGCTCTCATTGGAAAAATTTATTTTCAGAAGAGCGTGACCAGACTTGTCAGAACTGACTTTCCATTATTTACTTGCGTAGCTCCCACCTAAAAGCTTGTACCTACCTTGTCTCCTACAGGTCTGTTCCATCGCGTCTTCTCCAACTGCTCCAACCTCCCCTCCTCAAAACATCCTGGAAAATGGGTAAGAGCAAATCACTAAAGACTATTATATATCAATGCATCTCTGAGTGACTGTGTATTCTTCAGAGTTCAGGGAGCCTCATGGTTGACTATATAATCATTGAAAATTAAGTGAAAATATTGCTTTTATGTAGCAGTAATCTCATAGAGAGAGCTGTTCTTAATAGGAGAGCAAAGGTATCACAGTTTGTGATGCAAAAGTTTCTGTAAGATCATCTTTATTACAATAGTAGGTGGAGGATTGGAATGATTGACAGAATACAGCTCTAACGTTACCTTGATAGGCCTAGATAAACATGGAAAAGGAGGAGCAGGACATTGATTTCTATAATGCCAGAAGCCCTGACCAGCCACACTACTGAGATGTAATTGGGCCAGTATGGTGCTCTTATACAATCGCCACCCCTCACTCCTCCTTGACCGCTGGTCTGACAAGTACTGTTAAGTGAGCCTCTATGTCTTTCTAAAAGTCCAGACCATGCATAAGCTAAAGACTCTAGAAGGGAACTAGTGTACATAAAGTGGTTTCTGAATGGATTGGCTTTACCATACTAGAACATTGTCTTATATTAAGACCCTTAAGTATAGCCATACCGAGAGTTGCCTATTTAAAGTACAAACACCTGAACATTGTTTGCCATATTTTTTTGACAGGATCAGCACGCCTAGTCCTCCAGAAAATCTTAACTCGCCACAAGAAGAAAACTTAGACCACAGGAATAGGTGATTAGGTTATAAGTAACCAAATCTTTGAAATTATATGATATTACTGTTCATTAAGACTCTAGAAAAACTGAAATGTTTGTGGCTGCGTTTTCTTTGAATAGAGTCCAACCCCGACAACTATCCACCAGCTTGGAAGATTTACAAAGCGCATTTACGGAAAAGGTACAATAACATTCAGATAAACCATGTTGGGCAGGGTGTAAATTTCCATAAGTTGTCCAATTCTGTGTGATATACATATTACAGAAAATATTCTAGAACTTGTGTTAAATGAAAGCTATATTGAAAACCCCAAATGTAATAC
The DNA here is from genome assembly GCA_033119425.1 of Bufotes viridis. NCBI lineage: Eukaryota > Metazoa > Chordata > Amphibia > Anura > Bufonidae > Bufotes > Bufotes viridis. The sequence continues at coordinate 20,945,117 of CM065598.1, read as the reverse complement.
AAACCATTGAATTGGGATCTTTCTTTCCTATGACCAACTTGTAAAGACCACTTTTTGATCAATAAACAAAATTAATGAGGGGTGAACATATGACAGGCATGGTCTCGGACCCCATGGCAGTCCCTAATTGTTGGACATGATACGTTTACAGTCATTGGCAATAATAATCTCTAGTGATGGCACAAGAGATGCAACATCATAAGGCCAGGTACATTTCATTTGCCACTTAAATCTAAGTTGTGATTCTAAAGGGTAAAAATTGAGGTTGGCAAGGGCTCGAAGGGTGTTATAGTACATGGCAATATCTTCCTAAAACTGCTAGAACCAGCCCTGTACCTCACATAGATCCAGAGGTCTCCCCATTCATTGTGCCAGTTGCTCTAGTAGATTTATTTCAAGCTGGCAGCTCAGAGGCATGTCCTTTCTGCTGCAGCTCCCTTCCTGTAACTGTCAGCTTCTAACAGAAGATATGGCTGGTGGCATTTAAAGAATGGACTGGAGCATGCGTGTCCACCTGAGGAAAGTGGACAGACATGAGAGAGAGAGAGACAGAGAGAGAGCACACAGCAGATGGCGCTATACAAATACATTTTAATGAATAACTCGGTGCCATTGCTAAATTTTCAATTACAAAAATATTCATACCCAGGTGTTTGAAAAATGAAGAATAATTTTGATGGAATAACCCCTTTTTATTCCTAAATATTAAAATATAGTGTGTTCTGAGAGCGGTGTTATCTAGTGAAGCAGAATAACTTGTGAAAGAATATAAGGTTATGACGAAGGAGGAGTTTGCACAATCCAGATAATAGCGCATTGTATGTTACCCCTACAGATTCTTATACTTAATATATTCAGTAAGCGGTGTGCATGTCTTCATTACTGGTGGGGGCACAGACTTTCCTGCATGTTCACTGTTTGCAATATGCATCATTTACTTGTCCAGGTCCCATGTTTTAAAAAGCAATTGTTGACCAATTTTATTTTTTTCTTCATAAAGCAGATTTACTACAGTTTGTTTTAGGGGAATCAAGGTAGAAAGTTCTTTCTAGTTCTCTCAACTAGAACCATCCCTGTTCATTTGCCCTGTTAGGACACATGGACTTCATGGAGGGAAATCCTCCTCTATTAGGGCTCATGCACACGACCGTATTTTCTTTCCGCTTCCATTCCGGTTTTTTTGTGCGGCCCGTATGCGAAACCATTCACTTCAATGGGGCTGTAGAAAATACGGAAGTTACTCCGTGTGCATTCTGTTTCCGTTTGTCCGCATTGCCATTCCGCTAAAAAGTTGTGCATGTCCTATTATTGTCTGCAAGTCACGGTCCGAGTCCCCATTCAAGTCAGTGAGTCCGCAAAAAATACGGAACGCACACGGAACACATCCGGATTTTGAAGATCCATACTGTAGAAATGCTATGCGCAGCCCATTTTGCTCATGTGTTTGGTGATTAATAAGTTACTGTTTCCGTTTCCGATCCGCAAAAAACAGATCGCATACAGAAACCATACGGATATGTTTGTGGAATAACGGAACAGAAGAGGACTTAAATCAGAGAAAAAAACTCAGATGTGGAACAGCGGATCCGTTAATAATGGACCGCAAAACAACAATGTTGGTGTGCATGAGCCCTAACCCAGAGTGGAGAGCTGATGACGAAGAGCAGTGGTGTGCTCAGCCCCACCATGTATTATTACACGGTCAGGCTTTCATTTCATATACTGACATTAGAATCCCCCCAGAGATATCCGCTGTTTACCCCAGGTGCCCCATGGGTCATCAATCATTATTACAAAAAAGGGGTTGTCACGTTGAAGGAGCAGTCTATGGTGGGGTGCCGTGGTGCAAAGATCTTCCTTGATTCCTCAGGTTTATGACGCCCTCATCATCCTCATAAATAAATATTTCCCTGTATTTCCTAGTTTGGGAAGTAGTTACGCAGAGAAAAGGTTGGAGCATGACCCTACATTGTGAAGATTATAAGGTTGACATGAACCAAGAGGAGGAAGACCGGAAGGAAAGCTGTTCTTTAGGATTTCAGAAAGATTTTTTTCCTCTAGTTCTTGACGTGACCCTGCATGGACTGGCAATTGGATCTCACATGTCTATTTAAATCACTGCCCCTGCTGGATCCTGTAATATGTAGTGGAAAGGGGTATTCATACAGATACCATGTTGGATCATGAACCTTCTCCAAGAAGACGATGGTAGAGCAACCTTTTTTTATTTTCTGCTCATTTTCCGTCATAAATCTTCTCCCACTCGATTGAAATGGGCTTTCTCTCCAGACCCTTAGGAATATTTTTAGTTCCGATTAAAGGGTGATGTACGTCACTTTAATAGTGAGCTACTCTACGTAGGAGAACCCTTGAAGGACACATTCACTATTCTGTGTCCAGTCAACAGTTTTAAGAATAATTTTTTAATTTTTTATTTTGTCTGAGAATTGTCTAGTGTTCCTCGTCATCCAGAATGTTCTTGTAGTCTAGAACGGTTTAATCAGTAGGGAAATGTGGTGTCAAATAATAGTCAACTGGACCATGTGTCTTGTGACTAGCAGCATGTGATGTTCACCATCATTCAGGTGTTTTTGTCACTGTAGATATATATGTGTGTGTGTATGGCATTACTCCAACCCTTTCACTCCTGACCACAATCGATCCAGCTCAATGGCTCTCTTATACAACAGTCCTTAAAGGGAACCCTTTACCTTGAACACGTGGTTCGACCCGTGGGCTGTAGGATATAGAGCAGGAGCAACTGAGCAGATCGGAATATAGTTTTATGGGAAAAGATTTAGTAGAACTTGTAATTCTTTTGTCTTAATTTCTGCTCATTTTGAGCTCATCAGTGAGTGACCGTCTTCCTTGTGTCAGTGTGTCTATAGATACAGGTGTCAATCACTGAGTAGGACCGCCCACCGGACTCCTAAGCCCAAAATGAGAAGTATTTTAAACAAATGAATTATGCCTAAAACTATATATGTACTGTATAACCCGCTGCCCACAGTTCAGGCTGCCTGTGCAATGTGACGGCTTTCCTTTAAACCAAAATTCTTATGACCGGTTTGATTTTGTGGGTATGTAATGTTCTAAGTCAATACAATAATTTAGCCTTAATTTTACACTGATTATTTTTAATTTTAAGTAAAAAAATTATGATTCTGGTAAGGTTACTTTCACACTCGCGTTAAGCTTTTCTTGCAGGCTGTTCCTGTAGAGCAACAGCCTGCCAGATCCGTACTACAGTTTGCACACGTGTGCTGTCGGAAGTCCGCCCAGCCCCATTGACTATAATGGGGACTGGCCGGTGATCCGGCTGCAGCACGGCGAACATGCCGAGAGGCGGCCGGACAAAAAACGCAGCCTAATCCAGACCCAAGATGTGCTGGTTATAAAGCATTTAGCACAAATATTCTAATGCCAAATTGCCAGGAACTTAATGATAGTCCACAAGCCATCTTATTTCTGCAAAGCCTGCTCTGAGAACCCATGTAGGAGAATACGGGAGGTGGGGGCATGGGACCTGAAGCTCAGCATGAAGACCGAGCAGAGAGAGATCTCAAGTGAGTATTTTTCTGCTGTGTCTTCAGGTCCCGCTCTTTATCCCCAATATTTTTCTCCAGGGCGATCCTGGTGGCCTGGCATGTTTGGAGTTCTGCTGTGGGACATGTCACCTTCCCTGACATGGTTGTTTTAGTAACTACTTGCATTCCCCATGTAATAACAATTCTGGAGCCTCCATTCTCATGACTCTGTGTTCTGCCATTCCTTTCGTACTCCTGCTAGAAGTTTTGAATGACTCGCTAGCAGTTTGCAATGAAGGTCCAGATGGTTGTTACTAGTAAAGGGTGTGTTCCTGCACGGCCTTACACCATCCAATCAGTGCTGCCAGTGTCAGACTTTGTAAGGACACACTCCAAACTGTAAACGCCCATCTGGACCTTCATTGAAAAGCTGCTAGCAATTAAATCATAAATTCTAGAAGGAATAATAAAGGAACGGTACAACGTAGAGTCATACGAATAGAGGCTCCAAAATTGTTATTACATGGGGAATGCAAGTAGTTACTAAAACAGGCATGTCAGGAGAGGGGACAGGTACTCTTTAAGCGCAATAGGTGAATGTATATTACTGTTTTCTAGAGCCTAAGGAGTAAAGGGGTTAAATGCCGTTGACGTTGGTGCGATCCTTACTCTAACCATTCACTGCGTTGTATTTGCACACAATACTAACCGTTTGGTCTTGTCACTTTTTTCTTCACGTCTTGACACTGTGTAGCATGCGGATGGGGAAATCTCAGAGCCTGTTGTAACAGAACCTGTTGTAACGTCTGAGGTATATTAACTTTCTTACAACTACTCGTCTTATTAATGAAACTTTTGTCTCATGTTTTGTAGTTTTCAAAAATATCTAATTGTGCGGTTGGACACCTTTATCATACTAATAATTCTACCCCTGTTATAATACAGTATAGTCAACTATCGTCATTTCTACAGCAGGGTATGTTCACAATTGGTGTAAAACGAGGCTGAGGTCTCTTTATGAAATCGCAGAAATCAGCGCTGCACCCTAGCCATGGCGAGGCCTACATCTGTGACCGTTACAGAACTGGCAACCCCCTATTTGATACAGAGTTTGTCAGTTTCGATGCAATATGAAGATGTTGACCTTCTTGGCTTTTATGATCCCCAAAAACCTTAAAGGGAACTTCCATCAATTTTCTTTTATCACATATTATTGGCCTACATGTGACTTTTTAATATATTTAAAAAAAATAAGTAAAAAATGGGTGGATGGTTTTCTGGATGTAGTTTTTTTTTAAGTCACTCCATGTATTCTACTTCCTGTCTCGGCTGTTTAACCAACTTTTCTGCTAGCCATACGTTTCGGACAATGATCAGCCATGGATCAGTCGCCTGTGGGATCGTTCATACTTACGATCCCACCAGCAACATGCCAGGCTAAATTAACCGACCAGGGAGTTTTTCCAGCATGGCCAAATATGTTTTCGGCAGACAAGATTCTGCCATCAGCCCTCATGGACGATAGCTTTTGCTAGTATTTTAAACGTCAGTTACCTGAAATTTTGGCATTCCGGACAATTTTTATGTCATGTATGGTCAGCATTAGCACGGCAGATGTTCTTGCTTAAACCCTTTGTCAGACCATCACTGCGGCCAGACAAAGCCCCCCTATGGTGACTCAACAAAAGCATCGCAACATAACGCCGATATAGACATCTGTTTTGCCAGGAGGACTTACTTTCCAACCAACCTCTTTTCCCGTCCCCACGTCTTCCTTAGCTGGTGTCCCCAACTTCCAAGATTGGGCCAATGTAAGGCTACCAAACTATGCCTTCTGCAGGTATAGTTGTAAGTCAGACCACACCTTCTGACCAGAAACTGGAGACTCTTGGTAAGGAAGATGGGGATGGTCCGTTTGTCTCCAACCAAAACGGAGTTGTTTATTTTTAAACAGGTTAGCTTTAAGGCTGGTACCATCTCTGTTGACTAGCAGGTTCTGTGTACCAACCAGGTAACCAGGTCAGTGCTCTTTTGGCAGCATACCTGCCTGGGACAAGATTTGTCGTTTAGACTTTTCTCTGTTTGTCTGTCATTATTATTAGAAATGTAATTCTTGAAACTGCATTGTCATAGGTTGATCTGTACATGGTCTAACCAAAGTGTCTTCTAAATGACCTCTACATTTGTCCATGGCAGAGTAAAGCCGATCCTAGGTACCAGACTTTACCGGGAAAACTGCCTCGCGCCACTCCAAATGGGTCACATGATGCCTACAGAAAACCTGCCTCCCAGAATGCTTTGCACATAAACAGCGAAGTGAATGGAATTCAGAGCTTGTGTAAGTGATGGCCTTCAATATGCAACCTTTGCTATATTATCTGTAAAACTAACCAGGTTTCATCATCCGGCGCCATGTAAAGTTCCATCTCTTCAGGTACCTGATTATGGAGAATTGTCATGTCCAATGATGATCCTTATAGAACCCAATCAAGATGGCTGTTATGGGGGTAGGGAAGTTTATGGCTGCTTGGTCACTCTTGGTCTAAAGGTTCCTCTTAAAGATGTCCTGTGTTGCAATACAAGTGGTCAAGGGGATCCTTTGGTAGTAGGCTACATTGCCCATGAGGATATAGAAACCTGAGAAGGCCAACCTGTTCTTTGGCTCCATAGAGGATAATTCTACAGCAGTATGGTTCCAACTTGCCATAACCTAAGGAGCGTCTTGCTGATCTTTTTATATCTTCACATGTCTGCGGAGATCTGGATGTAGCACCTTTTATACCAGTGATGTCCATGCCCCTAGGAGCTTTACTTTCTATTTCTGGTGGCATAGGAAGAGTTATTCCAGGGCCAATGCTCGAGGTTGCTGGTAAATATAGAATTTTTTTTTAAGGATCAGAAAGGTGTTTAATCAATTTCTTCTTCCACTCTAATTCTATTAATGTGCTCTTCTGATGAACTAAGGCAATAATAGCATCTTCAGGTCATTTAAAGTTTCTTATTGCTAGACTTAAGAAAGCCCATAATCCATATCTTTCAGCTTTATTTCCCTAGATTCCATCTTCCTTTAGATTATGAAATTGAACATTTTTTTATTTATTTTTTTATTGGTTCTTCCGGGTTGATTTGAAGATATCAACAGAAGTGTCAGTGCCCCAGTAATAGGTATCGTACCACTGCATGCATGTGAGATGTTTCCTACCTTAAGGAGCATCATTGGTTTTCATAGATGCAACCTTCAAACTTCAGTAGAGTGTTCTCTGAGGCTGGCCATACGCATCTGGCTATCTACCAACCCCTGCATGTGTCCTGGCTCGAGAGTTCGCCTATCCTTATCTTTCCCAACATGCTGGGAGAGAGTCGGGAGACCCCCATCCACGTTAAATGGTTTGATGTTGAAATTGGTGGTTTGCTCTAAATTGTATCTAATGTGTATGGCCAGGTAAAATTTAGACATGTGCTTTTAAAGCCTAGTATCATTTTATATTTACAACTGGTTGGTTTTGTTATGGATAGGTTATTCTAGTGGCTCTTGGACTGGAGTGCCTTGGGCCCACTAGAGGCAATGAGTTTGAGGGCCTACCCTGCAGCTGCATGTGTACCAAACCTGCACATCCATTTTTAATTGCATGGTTGTTCTCATTGTACACATACAACATATCATCTACAGCAGGCATGCCCAACCTGCGGCCCTCCAGATGTTGCAAAACTACAAGTCCCAGCATGCCCGGACAGCCTACAGCTATCTGCCTACAGCAGGGCATGGTGGGAGTTGTAGTTTTACAACAGCTGGAGGGCCGCAGGTTGAGTATCCCTAATCTACAGTATAGGGTCTAAGGTCATAGTGAAAGGTGATGGCCTCCAGGTCAACTCCAAATGGGGTTGTCTTCTGGTGGACTTAAATTCAATTGTTGCATCAGATCTTCTGGTACTATAGAGGGCCAGTCCGACCCCAGCGAGTAGACCCTACTCATCTGAAACTCTTCTAGCCAAGTCACTAATATGCAATTTTGGCTACAACATTTTATTGAGCAGAAGGGTTGACATGATGGAGTCTGAGCACTAGACCTTCTATGCCGTGTGAGCATGCTTTGTTATAAACTACTTTGCAATTTATTGTGGATTTTAAAAGGGCAATGTGCATGGATATCTGCTCGGTGTGCATTTGTAAGCATGGAAACCTGTGAAATATATTGCAAATAGTACTTGTACAGTAGAGTCCTTGAGAATGGATGAGGTGGGGTCTAAAAGATTGTCTAACATATATATAGGATCCTAGTGTTTATTCTCAGGAGATAAGACCACCCCTGCCTCTTACTTTAAGAAGGTCGGCAGAATAAATGATAACAATTTGCTTTACCCACATCGAGCCATGCTAGACTTCAGATGTTTCCAGAGCTGCATTTACAATTCTGCTAGTTGACATTGGAAATAGTCTACAAGCATGTTGACAGATACACCCCTAACAGCTTAGGCCTGGTTCACACTTGCGTTGTTAATGCCGGTATTGAGATCCAACAGAGGATCTTAATACCGTAATTAAACTGATTTGTTTTGATTTTGCAGATCAGCATGCGTCTTTCCGTTCCAATGCAGTTGTGTGAAACCAAAACAGAACAAAGCGGATCCGTCACCATTGACATACATTGTTTTTAGTGACGGATCCGGTTTGTTCCGTTTCTATGACCGGACACAAAACCATGGCTTGCAGCGGTTTTGTGTCCGGTCACAAAACTAAAAGCTGCTGGAACGGAAGACGTCCTGATGCATCCTGAAGGGATCTCTCTCCATTCAGAATGCACGAGGACTAAACGGAAAAGTTTGTTTACGGTTTTGAGATCCTCTGCCGGATCTTAATACCGGAAAACAACAACGCAAGTGCGAAACAGGCCTTAGTAGAGCTCCTGTATGCGATGGCAAAGTTATTTAAATTTTTAAGATTAGATTACTGTACACTGCCTGGTATAAAAATGACACTTCCCAGAGTGCAAACCACTAAAACAAGCTCTATATAGACATTAATTCAGCAATGAAAGATGTTGGATTTCAGCTCTGAAGCCTGCAGAATTGTGACTATTCAGGACAGGATCAGTGCAACAACATAAGTCTTGCATTTTATTCACTGGGTCATCAACTTTTTATCTAGAATGTTCATAAAACAATTCTTTGCATGCCCCAGTGTGAACAGGCTCATACCCCCGTTTGTATATAGTGCCACATGTAGTCCCCCCCCCCCCCCCGTGACCACATTGACTGCTCTTTGGCGCCAGTAACCTCTCCTAGATGCTCGCGTTCTCCAGACTGTACTACGACCCTTCTCTATGTGCCAGGTGTTGGCTTTCACTTAACTAGGAGTCGTTGGCAGCCTCTGCCCATCTCCTCACCAAGTATTTCTCAGCTAGGGATAAAATACTTACTCTACATATCAGTGGCGTACATAGAGAAGTAAGGGCCCCATAGCCAGGATCAAACCAGGCCCCCCCACAGGACAGAAGGGTTTTTGCCTAAACCCTTTTCAATGACCTTTGGGCCATTTCTCCACTGCCTAAAGTTGTTCCTTTAGAGGGCAGAGTCCTGACTTAGTTTTCACCTCCAGTAGAAGAGGAGATGATCCCAACTAAGACTGGGCCCCTCTTGCCCTGGGCCCCATAGCAGTCGCATGGTCTGCCGCTATGGTAGTGACGCCCCTGGTTACTATTATATAATACATGTTAGATTACTATTATATACTAGTATATATGTCGACTTGTTAGAATTTTTCAGCAAAAAATGAATTTTCCAATGACTTTTGCTGCAGTTTTGTACTTCTCATTGTAAAATCCTGTAAAGAGAAAAAAATCCAGATGTTGCCTGTAACATACAGAGTTCTCTGCGGGGAGAGGCGTAAGCCCCTGCCAGGTGCTTCTGGTGGCAGAACAGAGGATCAGGCATGTTAAAATTCAATCTACCTGATCCTTTTTCATCCTAATACACATAAGATAGTCAGCTACTCGCCACCGAAATCAGTGGGTTTGGCCGACTTTACTACTATGTGTATGGGCGCCTTTACTTAAAGAGCACCTATCAGAAAAACCTATTAAACGAGGCATACTGTCTGGTGGGGTTGATCCTGCTGATTAATAGGATACCTATTTTCCAAGAAAAAACTGTTATCCCCTATGCAAATGAAGGCTTCAGTGCACTGGAAAGCTGCGGTGCACAGAGCGGCTAGGTCCCTCGCTTTAGTGCAGTCAATTTTCACACGATATGGATTGGCTTAATCGGCAGGATCAACCCTACCAGGCAGTATACCTGGCTTAATAGGATTGATCCTGCTGTCAGGTGCTCTTTATCCAAATACTGCTGCTAGTGTCAGACTAGGCAGGGACACACCCCCAACTGTTAACACCCAATTGGACCTTCATTGCAAACTGCTAGTAAACCATTCTTAATTTCTAGCAGGAAAAATAGAGGAACTGCACAACATAGAGTCCTAAGAATAGATGTTATTACATGGAGGATGCAAGTAGTTACTGAAACCGCCACATCTGGAGAGGGGACAGATCCTAAATATTATAGCTGCCTCCAGGGGCGTACTATGCAGCCATATACTGTTGTTCTTGGCACAGTATGGCACTCATCACTGGACAGACTGTGGTTCAGCGACTTGAGCATACAATTTTGAATGCAACGGACTAGTGCAAAATCCTATACAACTCAATATCTGGAACTATATAGCAGCACCATTCCATGGCACTACAGTAGTGCCATATACTCCCATCTAAGGGCGGCATTCTCAGTTCATGAAAATAAGCTCCGGCCCGGGATCCTTCTTGATGCTGGAATATATGATCGACGCGCATGAGCTGCCATTAGCCTGCTCCTTCTATAGGACCATCCACTTCATAGGGGGACTATATGTTATCTCTTATAATATACATTGTAACCATGTACTTCCTCATACAGGTGAAACGGAAAACAACCTGGACATCACCTTTAATGACCTGTCTTCTGGGGGAAGTGAATCCGGCCCACAGTCACCGCTGTCTCCCGAGGGCAAGAAGAGCCCAAAAGGCATCAAAAAGTTTTGGGGAAAGTAAGGTCCCATTTCTATTTGTGCTGTGCATCTATAGATAGAGGTGACAGGCTATAGTGAGATATGTCATGTCCATGTCTTCTCCATTGCAGATTAAGGAGAACGCCCTCAGGAAACTTCCATACAGATGAATTAGGATTGTCTGAATTCAAAAGAGGGGGAATGAGAGCTACAGCAGGACCGAGGCTCTCGAGAACAAAGGATCCCCGCAGCAAAAATAGGTAATCAGTAAGGGGGTTGTATACTTTGGAAAACTTCTTTTTCCTGAGAAGGGTCCCCTAAGCTGATCAAAGCATGTCACAGTGCTTGGACCCCCGCCAGTGTATGGGCAAACCTGACCAGCAAGTGTTCATTTAACCTACAGCACCCCCACAGGAGAAATAAAGCATTACACTCTTCCCACTGAAATCGGTGGGATGTCCATGTAATGCGCGTGACTCTCGTTGTAGCCACTCTGGCCAATAAATGGAGCTAAGTGGAAAGTGTATTAGAAGGGAAGCAGTGATTTATCAGCGTATTTGTCAGTATAAGGCCTCATGCACACGGCCGTTGATCGGCCATTCTGTGCATTAGGGGCCGTAATTTGCAGTCCCCAATGCACAGGCAACATCTGTGCAGATTCCGCAGACGGATCCAGAACCATTTAACTTGCATGCACTACTTTTTTGCGGTGTGGAGGCGCAGACAGAAACCCCACGGAAGCACTCGGTGGTGGTTCAGTGCCTCCATTCCACACCAGACCTTCCGGACTGCGGACCCATTCAAGTGAATGGGTCCACATCCGTGACGCGGTGTGCACACGGCCGCAATACGGGCACGGCCAGGCAACAGCCATGTGCCTAAGGCCTAAAGGCGTCTTCGCATGACTGTATTTTTGGCCCGCATCTGATCCGCAATTTTTGCGGATGGGATGCAGACCCATTCATTTCAATGGGTCTGCAAAAAAGTGTGGACGGCACACAGTGTACTGGTCACATCCACAAGTCCGTTCCGTGGCCCCCCAAGCAAAATAAAATATGTCCTATTCTTGTGCGTTTTGCGGACAAGCATAGGCAGTGGCGTAGCTATAGGGGTACAGAGGTAGCAGTCGCTACCGGGCCCAGGAGCCTGAGGGGGCCCACAACCCTTGTGCCGCATAAGAAGACACACAAAGCACTGAGGGAAGGGGGCCCAAGCTGAACTCTTGCACCGGGGCCAATGAGCCCTTAGCTACGCCCCTGAGCATAGGCATTGTTACAATGGATCTGCGCAAAAAAAAAAAATGGATGCAACATGGACGTCATCTGTATTTTTTGCAGATCCGCATTTTGCGGACTGCAAAATACATACGGTTGTGTGAATGCACCCTAAATACATTGAGCAATATGGCGTTTAGAGTGAGCGCCAATATCTATGAAGCAACTGTTCCACTTTTTCCGCCGTTGGATAAAGTGGGTGAGGTGGAGGGCAATTTTTTTTATTACAGTTTTTAATCAAAGTTTTGCATTCTTAATAAAAAAAAAATTAAATAAACTAAATTCAGCAGAAGTATGGGGCGTTTTATTGCATAGGAGCGATCGCAGCGATAGCCTAGTGGGAAACGTAGCCTGCAGTCCTGATTCTCCCTAAGGGCTCTGGCCAGTCTACGATGCAGAACGCCTATTGTCTGAAGAAGATGCTTTCCAGTGATATCGTACGTTACGTTTTTCCTTGCAGTGATTATAACGCCCCTTTTGCTCAGTGGAGTAACGAGCAGGTCTGTAACTGGTTGGAGGACTTTGGCTTGGGACAATACGTCATCTTTGCCCGGCAGTGGGTGAGCTCGGGTCACACCTTGCTAACGGCCACACCTCAGATCCTGGAAAAGGTGAGATGTCATCGTGGCACCCCAGGGTTGGCTCGGGCTATCCTAGACCCAAAAACTAAATAACTCCTTTTTTTTGTTTTTTGCCCTAAAATAAAGGAACTTGGCATAAAACATCCACTGCACAGAAAGAAGCTGCAGCTGGCCATCAGCGCCATCAACTCCAAAAAAGATGAAAAATCAGGGCAGCTAGATCACATGTGGGTGACACGTAAGTGTATTTTGCTTTCTAGACCTAAAGGGCGTGAAAACCGTTGCAATTATTTTTGCTATTGGTCTCCTACCGTTTTTGGTATACAGCTCTAATGCAGGCCTTGGCTTTTAAACATCTTTCCATCTTTCCAACATACATTTGGTAGATCATTAAGTCATATCTCATGGAAGGGATTATGCCTGCTGGATAATCATGGCTATGCCTAGGTCTCAGTAGGTGCTGTGGCAACAAAACGGTAGAAGGTTTCTAATGTGAACGGTTATCAAAAGTGGCTGGAGTAAAAAAAAAAAAAATTGGTCGGAATGGTGGACTTAACCTTTATGGGGCCGTTCTGCTTATGAGCAACTGTATAGAAAACTGGTTTTCCAGCAAATTCCTAATCTGCATGCTTGATGCTTGTTAAAGGGGACGTGTCACCCTTAAAAAAAAAAAGGGGGGGGGGTCCATCTGTTATTACCAAGGTAAGCCACAGGTAGCCACACATTTCCAGCAGCGGATACTGCAGGGGAAATGTAGCATTACATGGTGACTGTGCAATGACTAGACAACTCCGTAATGTAAGGACACGCCCCATCCAGCACTCGATGAAATGGCCCAGTTGTGACGTGATCTCATTTAAACTAATAAGATCGCACTGTTTAGTTGCCCTGCATTGTTAATGGCCACGTGGTATTGTGGGGGCCGCTCGACCGTTAACCATGCAGAATGACTAAACAGTGCGGTCTCATTAGTTGAACTGTACTCAACCACGCCATGACCGCGCTACGTAATCAGACCCATACAGAGCAGATCACCGTTCTGCCGCAAAGACACACCATCCCCAAACAGGGACCGCCTCGCTCTGCCTTGATGGCGATATGGCTAGAGGTTGGCAAATGACGTATATCTACATATAGTGAATGAATTAAAAGCTGACTACAGACTGCCAGCCTCAGATGACAGGCTGCAGAAAGCTGTTAGAGCTCCACCTAGAGGCTGCTATAAGATCAGCATAGTCCTTAGTGCCAATGCTTTGGGTAGCAGTGGGCATTGCCTTCCTGACTGTACCTGATCACTGCATGCTCGTATTTCAGGGATTTGCTGTACAGGCAGTTTCCTAATAAGGCGGAGTGCCACTTTACAAATGGTTATTCCACTGCTGTTGCCCAGTCTAACACAGTCTCTTCTTATTAGGATGGCTAGACGACATTGGCCTGCCGCAGTACAAGGACCAGTTCCACGAAGCCCGTGTTGATGGGAGAATGCTTCAATACTTAACTGTGGTAAGAAGTCCCAGGGGGACCTTAGCGGGGGTCAGTAGATTGGACATGCCCCCATGCTGGCCGCCTCTTTTATGTAGATTTGTAAAGTTTGAACCCTGCTTACTCTAAAGTGTAGCTTTTCCTTTAATGCGTCAGTAAGAATGTGTTGGGCAATTGCCCAGATAGCAATTCCCTAATTTAGTATTCTTTTCTTAATAGTGCTGGATCAAGTTACCAGCAAGATTTCAGATACACCCTGCGGCCACCCATAGTCAATATGCTGCAGATTTTCCGCAGCAGAAACGCATGCAGGAAGTTTGGGGTATTTACTGTAGCATTAAAGCTTTTAAAAAAAATGTCAAGCACAAGCAGTGGAAAATTGGCATCATGGTATCCGCTCCTAACTTGACTTGCAGTGCGCATTTCGAATCTGCAGCATGTCCGTTTAAACTGAAGATCTCCAGCCCGGATTCACCCTTTGCAATGCAGCGAGTGAAATCTGTTGCCGCACTATGAATTCTGTACCGCTATGTCGGACGCAGTGCAGAAAATCCGCAGCAGACCCGTCCCATGTGGGTGTACCCCTAATATTTTCATAAGACCCTCCTGCTGCAAAAGTAAGCAATTACAATTAAAAAAAAAATACCAAAACCTCTTCAACTTTATCAGTTCATCACAAATTCAAGATCTCTGCTTGCTGTTAGTGTGAGAGTGCAACTGGAAAAACACTGACAGGCTAAACTTTGGTGATCCCAGGAACACAGTGACCCCTGCTGGAAACTAGGTTTTTAGATGGAGCACAGCGACCCCTGCTGGAACCTGGGCACCACTTTCAAGATCTCTGCTTGCTGTTAGTGTGAGAGTGCAACTGGAAAAACAGAGACAGGCTAAACATTGGTGATCCCAGGAGCACAGCGACCCCTGCTGGAAACTAGGTTTTTAGATGAAGCACAGTGACCCCTGCCGGAACCTGGGCTTTTGAATAGAGCATAGTGAGGGACACTTACTAAGACCAGCTTTTTATGGCGGTCTTAGTTGCCCCCTTGTGCTGCCATTAGATTCATCTCATGTGCATTGTCACAAATTAGGCGCCTCTGTGGTAGTCCTTGTGCCTGGCTTTAAAAATGCCGGCAGCCCCTGGCAGGCATAGTTTCTCGCTAACATTTACGCCTGTTTTCAGGCGTAAATGTTAGTAAAGTTGCTGGGGCTGGAGTCCCCTTCTGGCATAGCCCCCGTCACACCCACCTGGCGGACACCACGTGAAACCGTCTGTGCAACTAAATATTGTTGCAAGGCCGGTTAAAAAAGGTTACTTGCAACTATTTTACTCCTAAAATAGTCGCAAGTCCCTTAGTAAATGTGCCCCAGTGACTCCTGCTGGAACCAAGGCTTTTAGATGGAGCACAGTGACTCTGCTAGAACCTAGGCTTTTAGATGGAGCACAGTGACTCTGCTGGAACCTAGGCTTTTAGATGGAGCACAGCGACTCTGCCGGAACCTAGGCTTTTAGATGGAGCACAGCGACTCTGCCGGAACCTAGGCTTTTAGATGGAGCACAGCGACTCTGCTGGAACCTAGGCTTTTAGATGGAGCACAGCGACCCCTGCCGGAACCTAGACTTTTAGATGGAGCACAGCGACTCTGCCGGAACCTAGGCTTTTAGATGGAGCACAGCGACTCTGCCGGAACCTAGGCTTTTAGATGGAGCACAGCGACTCTGCTGGAACCTAGGCTTTTAGATGGAGCACAGCGACTCTGCTGGAACCTAGGCTTTTAGATGGAGCACAGCGACCCCTGCCGGAACCTAGGCTTTTAGATGGAGCACAGCGACTCTGCCAGAACCTAGGTTTTTAGATGGAGCACAGTGACCCCTACTGGCCATATTTAGGATTGCAGTACAACTCTTGTTTTCTTCATAACTCCTTTTGTTACTTTTTTTTTTTCTTCAACAAAAGTAGCAGAAATTCATAATGCAGCTGCCTATTCACTAACCAGGTAGTTAGTTCTCCAGCTAGTTGCAAAACCACAACTCTCAGCATTCATGACAGCCTGCGGCCGATTGCGCTGTACCGTTTGCACCATGTGAAGGTCTCTTATTGCAGTGTAAATATTTTCCCTGGCAACGTGAACAGTAACTAGGATGTGGAGCCATAGGCAAAATGTGATCCTTTCCTCACGGGGTTCAGAAACAGGTGCTCCAGCGAGGCCCATAAAGAGCCATTCCGGGAGTGGAGGAAGCAAAGGCTTAGAGCGTCAGTGCTAAAAAAGGGATGTGGTAATCCGGCCGACGGCCTGGGAGAGGGGAGAAAATGTGCAACAGGAAGTGAAAACTCTTCCCTGAGCGCTCGGAGAATAAACATCCAATAAGTGCCAATAAGATTTAAAGGGAAATCGCCCCGTTTTTAACGGAGTACCACGGCAAATTTGTGCAATGAAAACTTGTACAATGTTATAATATACTTTCTGTATCAATTCCTCAAGGATTTTAAGATCTCTGCTTGCTGTCATTTAATAGGAACTTTTATTGTTTACTTGCAGGGGTTAATTCTGTCCTGGTGCAGGGCTCCGTTCCAGTACAGTTATCAGAGATGTGTCTTGTAAGAAGCCCTCACGTGACCGGCACAGAATATTAACCCCTGGACGCAAACCTTGGAGATTGAAAGACAGCAAGCAGAGATCCTGAAAGCCTTGAGAAGTTCAAGCAGAAAGTGTTTTGCAACACTGTGTATAATTATGTTATACAGATAATAGGCCCCTGACATTTTGAATATCTGTGCTTGCTGTCACCCAATGAAACCTAAAGGGGTTGTCACTTCAGCACATAGCATTTATCATGTAGAGAAAGTGAATACAAGGCACTTACTAATGTATTGTGATTGTCCATATTGCTTCCTTTGCTGGCTGGATTCATTTTGTAACGCCCCAGAGTGGCATTACCACCTTTTTCGCCCCTCTACTATCTCCTGTGGGTGATTCTGTGTCGTCATGGGTATTTATTCCAGATCCTGCATAATGTGCATGTATATTTCCGTAAAAATGACTGTTAAAGTGTAATGTGCCTGGTTTACCAGCAGATGGCGGCACCTATGGAAGAGCTAGTTTTCCTAGAGTGGCACTTGTCTTTCCATTCTAGCCCTCTCTAAAGAGGGAAGAGTTCAATGTTGGTTAAGATCAGAGTAGCTTACCCCCTGTAAGGGGAAAGCTGTGTGCCAGCCAGCCAGCCAGAACACCTTCAGTTCTGCTGGGCCCAGGGGCCAAAGCTGAATGCCTCCAAAGCCAGGAAGGAAGATTCCCTGGATAAAGATAAAGAAAGAGAAACAGATAAAGACAGAGTCAGACTACAGAAAGCTAAGTTGCAGCCTACAGCAGAAAGGAAACGTTTCTATTTAATTCAGTCAGCACAACAGAGCTAGAGAAAGTGACAGATGTAGCAGAGCCGAATGTTTTTGCCTGCCAGATGTATGCCAAAGCCTGCTGATAACCAAGATAAAGTTGGAAGACTGTTCCCTGATGCAAGTTTGTGCAAAGTAAAACGGTTATCAACTACAATAAAAGTCTGGACTCAAGTTATTCTACAAATCCCTCTACTGTTCACCCTATTTGTACTGCAGCGGATGACTATGCCTGGGGTTTCAGGATATCCAGGTAGGAGCACCGTGACAAGTGCACAGCCGCACCTAGAGGGACATTATAGGCCAATCTCATACCTCTCTGGCATTCCTACACCTGGGTTCCACCATCACCTTCTACACAGGGGGACTTAGTCCCTCGTTGCTGAAATGCAACCGGGGTCACGACAAAAAACTGATATAAAATTGGCCCTTTGCACATTCTACACTGATTGTTTCCATGGTTATGACCACCCTGCAATCCAGCACTGGTCGTGCTTGCACACTATGGAAAACGGGAGTGCACATAGACTGGCACTTCTTCCTATAGTGTGCAAGCATGACCACCGCCGCTGGATTGAAGGGTGGTCGTAACCATGGAAACGAGCAGAGTATAATGTGATGGAAAAATGAATGGAGACAATATGGAAAATCACAATACATTAGGAAGTGCCTTGTATAGGGGGTTAATATATTTTATACGCACTGTGTACATAGAATACCAATACTATATAATAACGTGTTCTTCTCTAGGGATACCTCTGCCCCCACATACTTTAGGTGTAATCCCCCTTTAAGTGGGACAGGCATACCCAGGAAATATCATGTTAGGAGCGGCGACAGCTGTGGGGTGTCCCATGTATAGGCCCCCCTGACAACTCCTCCTGCACTACTGTCTGTGGAAGGCTAATTTACCATTTTTAACCCATGTAACTGTGTATGGCAGACATTTTTTTAATATTTTTTGAGGGGCATTAAGGCAATAGGATCAGTTAACATAGGTTACGGATGTAATGAATCTTTTTCCAGCGTATTTTCATAGATCCTGACAAACGTGTAGCAGAGTCGAATTTGTCATGTTAAGTGCAATGAAGCACTCCCCTGTGAGTGATGTGTCGCACCCTTCCTCCACTTTTTTGGCTTTGGCACGCTTTGATACGGCACCATAATTAATATAACGATCATGAGATCCGCTATTTGGGGTCCCAGCTGTTCTCAACCTCGTCATGGAGGCCTGGACTAGAAGCAGTGCACCACCAAACCTAAAGCTCCTAGTCCCCACTGCAAAGTTTGGAAAAGGCCCATCACCTACTATGTGAGGATGACTGGCATCTCGTGTGGCAGAGGGGCCTTTCGGACCCCTTCAGCACCAAGGTCAGGGTGTGCTTCCTACTATAGCTACGCCCAAACCTTCTACTAAATGCGTGTGACGCCACCTCTTACAAAGAGCATAGAGATGTAGTTGTTAAAACGGCAAACTCTTCTCTGCTACATTGGTGTACAACTATACTTATAAAGATATAGAGAGTTCACTGTAAAGTTTTCTTACATCTTTATAAGGTGCGTTTTTCTGGGACAGAGTGCCATAGCCCCCGGCTTCCCTTTACACAACCATAAATGCAGTGGCGTAACTAGAAATGACTGGGCCCCACAGCAAATTTTTGAATGGGGCCCCCTCCCCCAGTAATTTTTTCACAACCCCTTCCTTTCATGCCGCCCCCTTTCCTGTGGATAGTAAAGATCGCTCTCTCAGACCAGGCCCGGCAGCCCTTCCATCCGTTTTCTGCACTGTCTATACTGCCACTGTATATAATTTCATTGTGTAATACTGTTGAGGGGCCGTGACAAAATCTTTTAGGACTTCTCCTCCTCTTGGATGGGCCCCTTCTGGGTCAGGGCCCCAAAGCAGCCGCTTCCCCTATAGTTACGCCCCTGCATAAATGATAAAACAGACTGGCTGCAGCTGCCACATATAATCTATAGCAAACTCCCCCTAGTGGCCGCTCCCTGTAGCTGCAAGACTTGCATGCTCAGCCAGTTTCTGAGGAGACTGCAGTACAATCTGGGAAAGCAGTGTAAGCGCAGACGGTTTAATTTTTGCTCTGATCCATTCATCTCGTGCGATCTGAACTCTTTCAGAATGATCTCCTGTTCCTGAAGGTCACGAGTCAGCTGCACCATCTCAGTATTAAATGTGCCATCCACGTACTACATGCAAACAAGTTCAACGCCAACTGCCTGCGCAGGAGACCCGCCGACGAGGTAAGTCATTACAAGTAAAGCGTGATCGATCTATTCATTGACCGTTAATATTCATGTCCCTAATCTGTTCTTCCTGATAGAATAACATCTCCCCATCAGAAGTGGTGCAGTGGTCCAACCACCGAGTCATGGAGTGGCTGAGATCTGTCGATCTGGCCGAATACGCGCCGAATCTGCGCGGCAGTGGAGTTCACGGCGGCCTAATTGTAAGACATTATCATCATATATTCCTAAACAGTGGTGGAAGAGCAGGCGAATTCTAGGTACCCATGGTGGGAACTGAACTGGTGTCCCTGTTTGCCATAACACTGTTATCTTCAGTCACCACTAGAGGGAGTTGCTGCATACAGATGCATACAGCTCCCATTCAGTTTAAAGGGGTTATCCCATGATTAATGTTAAAAAATAAATAAATGGGGCATCCTATAGTACATGACAATCTCTTTCTAACAAAGCTAAAACCAACCCTGTACCTCACATGGATCCAGAGATCTCCCCATTCATTGCTCCAATTGCTCTTCTAGATTTATTTCAAGCTGGCATCACAGGGGGGTGCGTCCTTTCTGCTGCAGCTGGTGAAAGTTGAAGGATGGAACTGAGCAGTTGCGTCCACCTCAGTGCGCAGGACAGAGAAATTAGAAAACGAGCAAACCGCAGTTGGCGCCATACTGATAGATTTCATTGAATAGCTCTAGCCTCTAGAGAAGAATATTACAAAAATGTAAAAAAAAAAAACGTCCCTAAAAAATATTAAAACTAAACTGAAATGACAGTTACAATTTAGATTGAGCATGTGTGACCACCTCAGTGGAAAAGAACAAACAGCAGGTGGCGCTATACAAATAGACTGAATACCTCAGCGGCTATACAAAATTTTTAATTGCATGCAATTACAAAAATATTCAGGTTTGAAATATGTAGGATATTTTTTTCGGGGTAACCCCCGCCCTTTTTTTTTAATACTGGTGGTTTAAATCCATTGAGCTCCCTCTAGTGGTGGCTGCATGCAGGCAGGAATATTTCAGAGCTCCCATGCTCTGCCTGTGTAATTCTCATTCCCCATGGCCATTAGAATGGAGAGTGCTATAAGCCCCGTCTGAAGATATTGTGCGGCAGGGCGTGTCCTTGTAGGAGAACATACCTGTGATTTTGGAAACCTCTTTCTGTTATGGATATGTCTTTGTTTGAACAGATGCTTGAACCGCGGTTCAACTCCGATACCCTCGCCATGCTCTTAAACATTCCACCCCAGAAGACCCTACTGAGGAGACATCTAGCTACAAACTTCAGCCTGCTGATTGGTCCAGAAGCTCAACAGGAGAAACGGGAGATTATGGACTCTACCACTTATACAGCCCTGTCCACCACTGCCAAAGTCCGGGTATGTCCACGAATGCTCCTATTGAGGGGGGAGGGGTTGTGGGGGTTGTCGGCTTGCAGAACCTCAGATTTTGTTTAAAGCTGATGAAAATGTCCTTATACTTGGAGCAGCAATGTAAAAGTATTATGGGGTACCCTATAAAATCTGTGGGTGTCCATTGATTTAGGGTACTTTCACACTTGCGTTGGTGCGGATCCGTCTGTTTATTTGCACAGACGGATCCGCACCTATAATGCAAACGTTTGTATCCGTTCAGAACGGATCCGTTTGCATTCGTTTTAAAGAAAAATGACAAAGTCAAAAACGGATCCATTTTGAATTACATTGAAAGTCAATGGGGAACGGATCCGTTTTCAAATGCACCATATTGTGTCATTAAAAACGGATCCGTCCCCATTGACTTACATTGTAATTAAAAACGGATCCGATAGGCTCCGCCTCTTCAGACGGACACCAAAATGCTGCATGCTGCGTTTTGGTGTCCGGCTCCGTTTCGCTTCTATTCCGTTTTGGAGACGAACTGATGCATTCTGAACGGATCCTTATCCATTCAGAATGCATTGGGGCTGAACTGATCCGTTTTGGACCGTTTGTGAGAGCCCTGGAACGGATCTCACAAACGGAATCCAAAACGCTAGTGTGAAAGTACCCTTAATTAGAGGCCTCATGAGGGTCAGACTGGAAGCAGATTTGGCTAATGGAGCGGGATTCAGAGTGTGAGACCCTCCAAGGTTACAGATGTTTGACCGTTTCATATAAATAAAGCTTAATCTTTGTTTCTCTGCTTGCTGTCAGTGCATGGAAACATTCTTGGTTGCAACAGAGGCTACTAAAAGGGGTTATCCCATAAATAATTTTGATAGCAAAAGTTGTTTTTAGTGTACAAAAAATACTTTTTCATCATTTTCTGCTTCCATGTTGTCCCCTTTGTGCTGCTGGGGTTTAGCTCTGGCCAGAATCCATCTCCTTCTCCCTCTGGCAGCTGACAATATAGTCCCTCTCGCTTTCCAGTGCAGAAGGCGTCTTCTCGGCATTACTTCCGGGCTACTGCAGATGCTCTCCTCTCTATCGGGAGTATCCGTGCAGCCCTAGGGAGTTTAGCACTCTGGATACAATTGTAACAGACCCTCAGCTGTGACTAGCGCAAGGTCTGTACAGGTCTGCCTTGTTTCATCCCTGCTCTGCAGCTGTTGCCGAACCTGGATTCATAGGTTATATTATGATATATTGTTGACTGTATGATGAATATCTTGTGGTGGCCGCGTCATCAATCTAGGACGCAGAGAGGCGTGGCCACGCCCTTTATAAGCCCGCGGAGATCCATGAAAGTTACGCCCCTGTGAAAAAGCAGGTAGCGAAACGCGCGTTGGGGCTGAGGTGACGGCGTCCATCCTTGTTCGGTATTGTATCCTCCCGTAAGTGTATTTTAGAGTTAGCTGTGGTTGATTAATTTCCCCATGTATTTGTGCATCCTGCTCTTCCCTCTCTGAGCAGAGTGCATATGTCTTATTCCTCCCGGGTACCATGTGATTGACTTGGACCCCGGACGATACTCATGGGCTCAGTCTGTTGTTCAGAGTGGGCAACAGAGATTGTGAGGACAGCTATACATTCGTTAGGTGATATACCTTTCACAACTTATGTACTATAATTTTGGCTAATATAGGCGGGAGTGATCCTTACCGATCAGGGGTGTACGCCCCTCCACTTGTTGATAGTCTATTTATCTTGATGTAATTATGGATTTTATGTATAATTTTTTAATGATTGATTAATAAAGGTACTTTTTGTTATAAATTGGCGCACGACCTTTTTTTGTTGGAGGTAGTGGATTCATAAGTAGCAGCATTCAAGGGGTGCTGGTCATAGGCTTTGTGTCGGTACACAGATGTAGCAGAGTTGATTTGTTGTTTTTCAACGTTGCAGACCTGAGTTAGTCACATTGTATAGCGGATTCATTTATAGCAATCTGTTTTCTGCGGTTTTACATAGGACTGCAGAACCAGACCTTGTTTGAAGAGGAGCAGAGTCTAGATTTTTGTCAAATTTTTCTGGACCGGAGAAAAGATCCTCTTCCATCCTGCACAATAACGTCCTTTCATTCATAGGGTATACAACAACACGTCGCCACTATATTTCCTAGAAGGACTTTAAGTCCAGGAGGTGGAGCGATCAGTGATTGACAGCTCTCTCTGTATACAGTCATAGAGGGAAGGCTGTCAATCACTGATAGCTCCGCCTCCGGGCCTTCAAAGCATTTTGCGGAACGGAATTGCGGACCCAATAATTTCAATGGGGACAGACGATATCCCGCCCGTGTCCGCAATTGCGGATCCGCAAAACACACACGGACGTGTGAATGTAGCCATATACTGACTCTTTTCCCATAAAAGATTTAAAGTGGTTTTCCATTTTAAAAGTCAAATACTGATGTTATTCACCAAAGTCTTGCGAGACTTCGCGAAAACTGACTGCCTCATCGGAGGCCGTACATTTTAATGCTGTATGGAGACGGATCTCTGGGCAGCATTAATCCGAAGTTTTGAGCAAAGAGATCTAGGATCCGAAGCTCGCTTCGCTCATCACTAGTGACATCACATCTGACCCTGCCTTCTTGTAAAGTCAATCAAAGTGCAGAGGGCGTGGCAGTTACACCTAGAGGCTCTGCTCTCTCTGCAACGGTAACGCCCCCGTTGCTCCTAGAGGCTCATTTGCATATAGTAAAACATCACATTTCTCAGCAATGCGGGCACATAGGAACATGGGACCAACACAGATGTCTTCAGCTGCCAAGTGCACATGGAACAGGTCAGCCAGTGTCATAGGGACAAAACTGCTGACAGACGCCCTACAAAATCTCATCCACTTTCTTGCTGCTGTAAATGCTATGGATTTCATGCCCGTAATCCCGCGGTGGAAAATCCCTCCTGAATCTCCCTTCCTCCTCCTTTTTGTTTTTGCAGCCAAAGAAACTCGGACTCTCTCACTTTGGTAACCTGCGCAAGAAGAAGCTCGACGACTCCACAGACTACGTATGTCCCGTGGACGCCAGTCCCCAGAAGAGCGACTTCAAGACCCCCAACAACAGTTCCATCCAAGAGGCAGACAAACTGGACCAGGTGGGCAGACTAATCTGAGGGCCTCTGCACCTTCCTCACCTCTCATTGTCGTCTGTGTGTGTCTAACCACGCATCGCCTCGTACCCCGTCACTACCAGCATGGCGTCTCCCAGGACACCGACTCTGCCCTCTAATCTTTATCTGTATTACCAAGCATGGCCTGGACCGGGAGCTGCCTGTAATCACTGACACTTTACAGATTTTATACAGAATTTTTAATTTATCCAGAAATATTTAACTAGAGATAAGATTATACATGGTGTAAATACTCGCTGCACAGAGCTTCTATTTTTTTGTGCTATATAATGTAAGGAAATGAGCGTCCGTGTAAAAATGTTACGTTGTGAAGAGGACTGACTCCCAACCGATCAGATCTGAGAAAATAAATGAACCTGATTATTACTTTGTGGACGTTCATCTCATCAGAAAGGTTATTTTCTGATCAATGTCATTCGTGAGACTGGTATGTACATAGGCATCCACTAGGGGGAGCTCACTAGTTCGGTGGGGGCTGTCTAAATACCAATGAAGTGAGCTCCCTCTAGTGGTGGCTGCAGGCAGACTGAATTTTTCAAGATTTTGAGCTCCGAAGAATTTGTGAGCATATTAAGATTAAATATGAAGATGGTCTTTGTAGCTGCCCTCCACCCTAGTTAAGAAATGAGGGTAACAGCTCTATTAACTTAGACTTTCCAAATATAGTCTTGAAAATTCGGGTATTTGTAAACCAGACAACCCCTTTAAAGAGACCTTTGGCCAAATAAAGCAGCCACGTTTTTAACCCTTGTTGGACGAGATATTATCATACTCTTGTCCATGGGATGTGTATGGTATTGCAACTTGGCCCCATTCAAGTCGATGGGGATGAGTTGCAATACCAAACAAAACCTTGGGAAGGAGTGGCTCTGTTTCTGGGGTGGAAAGGCCCCTTTTTGGGATTCTTGTGTAATCCCTTTAAAAAACAATTGATGACCTGTCCCTAGGTTAGGTCATCAATATCAGATTGTCAGGGATCCGGCACCCAGCACCCCCGACGATCAGCTGATCTGATCAGCTCCAGGTACTGTGTAGTGGACATTGCTGGTTACTGCAGCACTTCTTCCACTGAAGTGAATGGGAGCAGCACAGCCGTAACCAGCTCCGTCCACGGATCGGTAGTGGGTTGGGTTTCGGACCCCCTGCTTATCTACATACTGTAGTTCGAGGGGTTTCCATCCTCTGGCACTCCAGCTTCTGTAGATCTACAACTCCCAACATGCTCCAATTACTTCTATAGGATTTCCAAAGCCAAGCAACTGTGCATGCTGGGAGGTGTAGTTTCACAGCAGCTAGAGCGCCACAGGTTGCTGACCCCTTTAGTTTAGACTTGCTGTGCAGTGTTCTAATTTTTCAGCTGAACTCCCAGGATCCTCTGCAGAGAAAACTACTTTTTATACAGAAAATATTTGGCGTGTTACAAACCGCATGTCTCTGGATCGCGGGCTGCAGTTTCCATTTCACGCCCTTCACCCCTTTCGTTTCCATGTGCGTCATCTGTCCTGTAACTTACAAGGTGGCTGTTCTGTCCGGGTGAAGCTAACACTCCTGTTTTTTGGTAATGTAACCAACAATAATTCACACCCTCTGGAAGCAACTATGCCTAATCCAGCATAACGTAGATGTGAACTTCATGCTGATGCAGTACCACACTTTGCCACTAGGTGGCACTGCAGAAGTATGGAAAATGCACATGAAAAATGGGTTTCTTTACGTGGCTCAGACATGAATGAATGGACGGTATATTGCTTGTATAATGGATACGGTAAGTGAGACCCTGAACGCCGCTGTGTGTGGTGCATGCTTTGCTGTTGCACCCTGAATGTGACATTTTTCCCTTCCTCCATATTGATGAGGTCACTGACTGGTTTTTACAGATGGTGCATTCAGAGGGGATGGTAAAGCAAATAGGGGCTTTTTCTGAAGGCATTAATAACCTTACAGTAAGTATTGAATTATTTTTCTCTTTCCCATAAAATACTGAGCGGAACCATGTTCACGATTAGCCTAATTCCAGGGCTTTGAGCGTCACTTACCTGCATAATAGAAAACTGCATAAATAACCATTCCATAAGGCTTGTTACTGCTGCTTGTCATTAGACAGTATGTGCGCCCCCTATCAGCAGATACAGTAACCTACACCTGTGTGCAAAATCCACTACAGAAAGGGGGTCTCCATTGAAAGGCCACATATCATATTGTGTCCCTTGTCCCCTGCCATGCATCCAGTGACATAGCTATAGGCATTGCAGCGGTCACAGTTGAGACTGGACCCCTAAGCCAAAAGGGCCCCTAGGCTCCCCTCACTACACTAACAGCTGCTCCGTCCTCTAAAGAAGTTACAACACTGAAGCCTGGAGAGGTGAGTAACCACTGGAGCCCAGGTATGTAGCATTCCACCAGGGATATTAACATTAACCCCTCTGCTGCCCTACACCACCATGGATTCTTGCATTAATTCCTTCACTACCCTAGGATACCAGGGATACTGACATTAACCCCTTTACTACCCTAGAGTATAAGGGATCCTGACACACCCATTCACTGCCCTAGACCACCAAGGATGCCAACATTCATTGTCCAAATCCACCATGAATACTGTAATTATCCGCCTCGCTGTCCTGGGCCACCGGGTATATTGACATTAATTTTTTCATTGCACTAGACCAGGGATGCTCGGCCCTCCAGCTGTTTCAAAACTACAACTTCCAGCATGCCCTAATACCTGTACGCTGTAAAGGCATACTGGGAGTTGTAGTCTTGCAACAGTTGGGCGGCTGCAGGTTAAACATCCCTACCCTAGGCCACCCGAAATTCAGAAATGAACCCACTCACTGCCTTAGACATCAGATATTCTGACATTGACCCCTTCATTACCCTAGACCAGGGGTGGGCAATCTGCAGCACACCAGCTATTGTGAAACTACAGTTCCCAGCGTGCCAGGACAGTCTACAGCAGGGATCAGCAACCTTCGGCACTCCAGCTGCTGTGAAACTACAACTCCCAGCATGCACACTTTCTTGGCTGTTCTTTTAACTCCCATAGAAGTGAAAGGAGGATTTTGGGAATTGTAGTTTTAGAACAGCTGGAGTGCCGGAGGTTGCTGATCCCTGGTCTACGGCTATCAGCCAACAGCAGGGAATGATGGGAGTTGTAGTTTCGCAACAGCTGGAGGGCCGCAGGTTGAGCATCCCTAGCTGTTACGGACATGCATAAAGACAGCAAGTCATCCCTATGGCACTCCAGCTGTAGCAGAACTACAACCCCCAGCCTACCGACACAGCCCATTGGTCTACGGGAAAGTGACAGGTATCTGCATGACTATGCTGAAATGACCGTGAAATCTTCTCGTTCTCACCATCTTGGCGCTTTCCATTGCAGAACATGCTCAGTCAGGACGAGCTCCTCAACAACTACAGGTTTCTGTCCACCTATGATTCTTGGAGATAGCTCCCTGCATCTTGGGAAAGGATCAATTATCGGAAACCAAAGAGGTGACTGGACTCATTCAATCACGAATGGCATATAATTTATTTGGCCCCCTGTATTATGGATCAGGCGCGGCCATGCTGGATATAGATTTTTTTTTTTAGGTGGGGGACATCACTAAAGGGTGTACATTTTTTAAGTTTGCTATTAAAAAATAATATAAAAAAAAAAATCTGAACTGACATGTACATAAGGTTATAAAGAAATGCTTTACTTTGTAATTGTATTTTATGTTTTCTATAACCATTAAAGGGGAAGTCCACTTTTAAGAACCAGTGGTGAAGGGTTGCGTGACATTAGTCAAACACAGTTGCTTTCTTCCAAAAACAGCGCCACTCTTGTCTACAGGCTGTGTCTGCTATTGCACAATAGAGCCATTCACTTGGATGGGGTTGAGCTGCAATACCAGTCACTGCCTATGGACAATGGTGGCGCTGTCTCAGGAAGAAAGTAGCCATGTTTTTTTTTTGGTTTTTAATCTCATACAACCCCTTTAAAGAGGTTCTGTCATGAAGACAACACTTGCACAAATGCCCTACTAGGGGCATACATGGTGCATTACATTGATGACCATTCAATGATGAGCAGCTGACCATTGAAGATAGGCTGGCCATATACCTTAGACAGCTGTTGGCCATACAGCTGAGAGCTCTGTCCCCCGCCCCCCCCCCTCCTTACACATGCATGCTCTGCTTAGCCAAGTGTACAAGTTCTCAATAGGGGGAAAGCTTCAGCCAGACTAATGGTCCCTGGTTATCAAAAATGAACTTCCCCTTAAGTGGAGTAAAACTTGGTTTGTATCTTTTGTCCAGAGTGTTTATATCCTACAGCAGGCATGCTCAACCTGCAGCCCTCCAGCTGTTGCAAAACTACAACTCCCAGCATGCCCGAACAGCCTACAGCAGGGCATTGTGGGAGTTATAGTTTTATAGCAGCTGGCGGTCCGCAGGTTGAGCATGCCTGACCTATAGGAATAGTTTTGTATTTGCTGCTGTACGATGATAATACCTCTTGTGAAATCACAAAATAAAATCTATGAATTTAAAGAAATTTGATGGGGGGGGGGGGGAATCTAACTTTTTAATGTAAGCATGGCCTATTCATTGGCATCTGTATGATCGAGACCTGGAGACATACACTACATATCCCAGTATGCTCTGTGCTGCTCAGCATTTCAGACATGCTGCTTTTTCTTATAAACAGCGCCACTATTGCCTATTGGCCATGGCTGGTATTGCAGCATTTTCTTGAATATCCTGAACTGCAATACCAGACTTAATCCATAGGCAAAATTGGAGCTATTTCTGGAAAAATTTTTTTGTAATTTCCTACAACCCCCAGAAACCGCGGCACTCTTGTCCATGGGCTCTGTCAGGTATTGCAACCTCAGGCTCTGTGGTTCTATTCTGTCGGGATTTAATACCATAGCATGCAGCGCTATTCTGTCTTAGGGTACTTTCACACTTGCGTTAGAGGATTCTGGTAGACAGTTCCGTTGCCAGAACTGCCTGCCGGATCCGGAAATCCATATGCAAAAGGATAGCATTTGTTTCCGGATCCGTCTAACAAATGCATTGCAATACCAGCTCCGTCTCTCTCCAGTGTCATCCGGAAAACCGAATCCGGTATTTATTTATTTTCACAGGTCTGGGAAATCGGATGCGTTTTTCCGGAACACTTGGTCTCTGATCCAGCACTAATACATTTCAATGGAAATTAATGCCGGATCCGGCATTCTGGCAAGTGTTCCGGAATTTGGGCTGGAGAAAATGCCGCAGCATGCTACGGTATTTTCTCCGGCCAAATACCGTAAGAGAGACTGAACTGAAGACATCCTGATGCATACTGAACGGATTGCTTTCCATTCAGAATGCTTTAGGATAAAACGGAAGTGTTTTTTCCGGTATTGAGCCTTGTGACGGAACTCAATACCGGAAAACTTTAACGCTAAACGTTGCATTAAAAAGCAGGGGCAGAAGTGCTGCTTTGGCTTTTCTCGGCTCACTCAATTTTCTAAAAAAGCCAAGCAAAGAGCCGATGGAAGCCGAAGATGCAGAACACACTAAGTAGCACTTCGCCCCTTTGTTAGGATATGCCCCCATTGTCTGATAGGTGTAGTTCCCATCTTGTAAATGGAGCGCACAGTGCTTGCGCGGCCTAGCAATATGTCCCCATTGTCTGAGGTGCGGGTCCCAGAGGTGAGGCCTGCACCTATCTCATAAACGGCCCCCATTGTCTGAGATAGGAATACCCCTTTAAGTCTGCTTTATGCCATTAACATATTTCACCGGGCACATTGACTTCTTATTCAGGATAAAGTTTAATTATCTAAACCATTTCAGATGACAGCGAGCCATCGTTACAATAAAGGTTGTACAAAATGTTACATTCTCAAATCTAGAGTTATAAAATGTATAAAGAACCTGAAACATCTTGCGAGGAAATATTTATCCTGAGTTGGTTCTTATTCTACAGTTCACAGCTTGATAGACGGTAGTCTGGTGTATCAATCTCAGATGCCTCCATTCAAAACACAAATACAGTTGTTGGGTACAGCGATGGGGCTGACAACTACCCCATGTAAAGCTTTCTAATAAATATGGCACACAAGGATAATTACGACTATAGGAAGTTAGCACATGCCCACCACATCTAACCTGTGACTCTCCAGCCATTGGAAAACTACAACTCCTATCAGCCAGAATGGAGACAACTGCTGTAGTAACTGCCAAGGCACGTTAGGTTAGTATTCCTATTGTCACCACAGTCTATAAAAAATACATAGTGAACAAAAAATCGTATTCTACTAACATACACTTAATATAAACCTTAGGCCTCATGCAGACGGTTGTTGTGTGCATTGGGGACCGCAATTTTAAGTCCCCAACGCACGGGCACTTTCCGTGTGGGTGATGAGATGGATCCAGACCCATTCAACTTGAATGGGTCCGTGATCCGTCCGCACCGCAAAAAAATAGACCATGTTACATTTTATAGCAGTGTGGAGGCACGGAGAGAAACCCAATGGAAGCGCTCCGTAGTGCTTCCGTGGTGTTCCGTGCCTCAGTTCTGCACCGGACCTTCCGGATTGCGGACGCATTCAAGTGAATGGGTCCGCATCTGTGATGCAGTGAGCACACAGCCGTGCCTGTATATTGCGAACCCGCTGTTTGCGGGCCCTAATACAGGCACGGCTGTGTGCATGGGGCCTAACAAAAAGTTCACAATCAATGGGATTCTCTGTGGTTGTCAATAAAGGCTAAGGCAGGAAGCACAGGACATGTTCACACTGCATGAATTACCGCCAAACCGTGATTTCCAAGCCCAATTTGCAACAAAACACAGTTTAAAGCAGGCATGCTCAACCTGTGGCCCTCCAGCTGTTGCAAAACTACAACTCCCATCATGCCTTGCTGTAGGCTGCGAGCTGTAGTCTGTCCAGGCATGCTGGGAGTTGTAGTTTTGCAACAGCTGGAGGGCCGCAGGTTGGGCATCCCTGGTTTAAAGGAACACTCCAGTTAGTTAAGAAATGATACATGCCTGAGGGAATGGACAAGACGCAGAAATTCCCTCTTTGTCCTTTAAATCCCTGCCCTATAAGAACAGCACAAGGCAGGGCATAGTATGCATCGGTTTCAGGGGGAGTGTTCTTTAACAGGGGTTGTCCAGGACTAGAAAAGAAGGCCGCTTTCTTCCCAAAATGCACCACACCTATCCAAAGGATGAGTGTGGTATTACAGCTCAACCTCACTGACCTCAATAGAGCAGATTTCCAATACCACGGACAGGTGTGCAGCGGTTTTGGAACAAAGCAGCCATCTTTTTCTAATCCTGGAGAACCCCTTTAAGTTTGAAATCCACTAAAAATAGTCTTCTGCCACGTCATTAAGATGGGAAGATAAAGTAGTAACAAAGGGCTTCTGACACTATGAAGCATCATCACCCCTTTGTCTTGACATTTTGGAAAATGCACTTGCAGCCCCACTGATTTCTGTAGGACATGTCAGAAAAATATCGAAGGTGGATTTTCCCTTTGGAGTCGTCTTGTATGGAACGTTACATGGACGGGCTCGTATATAACAGTTATAAGATGTCTTTGGAAAATATTTTGGGATATGCAACTTCTTATGGGGGGAGAGGAAGAACACAAGAGCATGTCTAGGGTTGTAGTCTTGGAGGAACCTGCTGAGTAGTACACTGGTGGACCCGGTGGAGGTAGACTCACTGCAGATACATCAGCCGTGTAACTTTCCCTACAGATTCCGTATGTCCATTTCAATCGTTCAGGGTTTGATATGAAGAGTCACGTCGCTCAGTTTTAGTAGGCAAATCTCCTGTCTTCAGGGTAGCCAAGCTTAGTCAGGTTGTCCTGACATGCAAACTGGATCATGGGTGGAGGGCCGCACATGAGCACCAGTGGGTTGTCTGAAGGTGCAGGCAGGTGCTTCTTAATCATCTCAGCAGTGACAAAGCCGGTTCCGTACTTCCAATCTGAATGAAATCATGAATGTAAGAAAATGTTACACCAGTGATGGCCCCATCTCCCACTCCCTGCCTTTCAGCTTTGCGGTTTCCGTAAAGGGCATTTGTCAGCAGTTTTGTCCCTATGACACTGGCTGACCTGTTACATGTGCACTTGGCAGCTGAAGACATCTGTGTTGGTCCCGTGTTCATATGTGTCCGCATTGCTGAGAAAAATGATGTTTTATTATATGCAAATGAGCCTCTAGGAGCAACGGGGGCGTTACCATTACACCTAGAGGCTCTGCTCTCTCTGCAACTGCTGCGCCCTCTCCACTCTGACAGGACCAAGCAATGAAAACATTATCGTGCCTGGCCCTGGCGTCTCCTAAAGTTCTTTAGCTGCCAAGTGCACATGTAACAGGTCAGACAGTTTAATAGTGACAGACGCCCTTTAACTTTCACTTGGCTTGCTGGGAAACGGAGGACATTTTCATGTCCTATCAGTTTTAAAGAGGTTATGCCATGATTGGTGTAAAAAATGAAAATCAGACATCATATAATACATGACAACACCTTCCTCACATGGATCCAGAAATCTCCCCATTCATTGCGCCAATTGTTTGGTTACATTTATTTCAGACTGGCAGCTCAGAGGTGTGTCCTTTCTGCAGCAGTTTTCTTCCTATCACCGTTCACGGAATGCGCCCCTTTGCTACAACTTTCCCCGTATCACAGCTCAGGGGGCGTATACTTTCTAATTTAACTCTCTCCCTATCACAGCTCGGGGGGGGGGGGGGGTCCTTTCTGTCCGTGCTCTTTCCTTGTAACTGCTACAGCTACATATGGCTGGTGGCGGTAGAAGATTAAAATAAGGCTACGTGCACACGAACGTTGTGTGTTTCCGTGTCCGTTCCGTTTTTTTTTTTGCAGATAGGATGCGGACCCATTCATTTCAATGGGTCCGCAAAAAATGCTGACAGCACACAGTGTACTTTCCGCATCTTTATGTCTGTTCCGTAGCCCCGCAAAAAAATAGAGCATGTCCTATTCTTGTCCGTTTTGCGGATAAGAATAGGCGTTATTACAATGGATCTGAAAAAAAAACGGATGCCATATGGAACGTCATCCGTTTTTTTGCGGACCGCAAAGCACATACGGTTGTGTGCATGAAGCCTAAGTTTGTGTAACCACCTCATTGAGATGAACAAGAAGTAAGGAAAACAAACGAACAGCAGGTGGCGCTATACAGACACATTTTATTGAATAACTCTGCGGCTATACTAAATTTTTTATTAAACGCAATTACGGAAGTAATCAGATCCAGGTGCTGGTTTTAAAAATGTTAAAAATTTTCATGGCACAGCGCCTTTAAGAACAATTTTAAAAAATTCCTATCGCCCTAGTCTTCTGTCTCAGCTTGTAAAGTGTCATCTCCTCTTTTTTGGGTGACATTGACCTCATATGAACGCACCAATGGACCCCCACCTCCAATCTGCCATTGATAGCACTGGTGTCCTGTCACGTGGCAGTCAGGTCTTTGGGTCCCCACAGGCACCAGGGCCCGGGTGTGACTGCCGCCTCTGCACCCATGGGCGTAGCTATAGGGGGTGCAGAGGTAGCAGTCGCTACCGGGCCCAGGACCCTAAGGGGGCCCTAAGACCCTTGTGCCGCATAAGAAGACACACAAAGCACTGAGGGAAGGGGGCCCAAGCTAAACTCTTGCACCAGGGCCCATAAGCCGTTAGCTACGCCCCTGTCTGCACCCCTATAGCTGTGCCCCTTGTACGGTATAGAATCTACTGTATAGAGATATATTACCTTGAGGTGGACGGTCCAGGGTGTAGAAAAGCTTAAACTGGTCCGGGTGACTTTTGGCTACAGATTCCAGCTCTGATCGGACTAAGATGTCGTCTTCAGTCTAAAGAGAAATAATTCTAACGTTACTCAAAATCTAGAGACATCAAATAGGATATCTGGGACCTACCTGCCGCCTCCATCATGGCTCCCACATCAGCGGCCCTATTGGGTGTCATGCACTGGTAAGTAATCCACTGGATCCTGTAGTAACTAATAAAATAAGTTCTCATTATACAGATAAGGGGGTGAGATCCTGAGACCGGTCACTGCAAGAGAAACCAGGGACGGACTGACTATAGCCATTAGGGGCCATGCACGGCCAAACAGATCCCATCTGAGGATGAGAATCGGCCCCGTTTCTCTGGACTTCCCCTCGGCGGCCATGGCAGAGAACCGTAGTCTGCTTCTGCAACCTGACACAAAAAGAGAATAAAAGTACTTTTTTCGTTGTTACCTGATTAGCGAAGATGAGGTAACACTTAGTGTCATCACTTGG
This sequence comes from Bufotes viridis, assembly GCA_033119425.1. Taxonomy (NCBI): domain Eukaryota; kingdom Metazoa; phylum Chordata; class Amphibia; order Anura; family Bufonidae; genus Bufotes; species Bufotes viridis. The sequence goes on along the minus strand of CM065598.1, from coordinate 20,910,723 downwards.
ATCCTGAGTAATGTGACGGATTAGCTGCAGCATCGGAGTAATGCCTACATGGGAGAAATACAGGATGAATTGTAGCTTGGCATCCACTGTCCACATAATACTGCCATATGTCTGGCTAATGCTGACATAAAGAGCTCACATAATACTGCCATACACTTTCCACTTTACTGACATAATGAGCTCACATAATACTGCCGTATAATGTCCACCTAATGCTGCCAAACAGAACTCAATACTGACATACACGATGCACATAATACTGCAATACACGGCCCATATATCACCATGATAGCCACATAAGTGTCATACACTGTCCACATAATGCCGCCATACTGTTCACATAATAGTGCCATACACTTTTCACTTAATACTGACATAATAAGCTCATATAATACTGCTGTACAACATCCACCTAATGCTGCCATACAGAGCTCACATAATACTGCAATACACTGTCCATTTATCACCATACTATCCACATAATTGTGTCATACACTTTCTACCAAAGGCTCATGCACACAAACGTATTTTCTTTCCATGTCTGTTGCGTTTTTTTGCAGACCGATGCGGAACCATTCGTTTCAATGGGTCCACAAAAAAAACGGAAGTTAATCCTTGTGCACTACATTTCCGTTTGTCTATCCTGGAAAAAAATAAAACATGTCCTATTATTGTCCGCATTACAAACAAGTTCTATTAGGGGCCAGCTGTTCCGTTCCGCAAAATACAGAATGCACACGGACGTCATCCGTATTTTTTGCGGATCGCAAAATACATACGGTCGTGTGCATGAGCCCTAATACTGACATAATGAGCTCACACAATACTGCCACACAGAACTCCCACCATATTGTCGTTCTCTTTCCACATACGACTGGCATACCAAACTCATAATACACTGTCCAAAAACTGCCGTATATGGTCCACATAGTATTACCATACACTGTCTACATAATGCTGCCACACAGAGCCCACATAGTGCTGCCACATAATATTCACATTATACTTCCCTGCACTGTCCATATATTGCAAAAAGTGCAAAGTGCTCCTGCTATGTGTTGTGCACATAAAACTGCCATGTAGCATGCACACAGTCCTGCTATGTAATGCACACATACTACTGTTCTTTGGTGTGCGCATAATACTGCCATACTAGCTGTAGCAGTTGCCCGTGCTATAATAGAGCTTAGGTCATACATGACATATTACATGTTACAATGACAGCTGCTTGTGTACTGTATGTAGGGTGATTATCCGATTCTTAAAATGTATACCGCCACTTCATGCGGTTACGTGCACTGCTGCATGAAACTATCTGCTCTGCCGGGACCTTTGCCCTTATATACAACCATCAAAGTATTTCGCCGGCATCCGTCAGTCACAGGGATCAGGTCATCCTTTTGCAGCATGTCCTATCAGCTTCACTCTGCACCGGCCGGGTCCCAGGGGAAGGAGCCATGCATCCATACGGTATGCGCCACCACTCAACATATATGGTGTCCTGGCTATAGGTGATCATAGAGGACATTAGGGGATCACCTTCTCTACGTGGCGCCATAGAGTATTGCTATTGGCTTACCGCTATACACACACATGCTTCAGTTTGCAGGATATGACCACCAGTCCCTGGTTCTGGAGCAGGCACTATTGGTCCAATATGAGGGCAGGTCGGGATGCCAGATTAAAGCTCTTAAAGGGATATGTCCTCAAGAGTGAATGGAGAGAGCCATACACATGCACAACCATCTCTTCATTCATCCTCCCTCTGGATGCGGTGACCAGCGGCTGCACCGCCAGCAGAATCAGGAGTCGGGGTCCCTTGTTCTGGAGATAGGTACAGATCCAGTAGGTGGGATCCAAATCTTCCAGACAATTTTTTGCATCCTGCACGATGGGAATACGTCTTTAAGGCCTCATGCACACGGCCGCAATTTGCAGAACGGAACGCAGCCCATTATAGAGATGCCTATTCTTGTCCGCATAACGGACAAGAATAGGACATGCTCTATTTTTTTTTGCGGGGGCACGGAACGGAGCAACGGATGCGGACAGCACACGGAGGGCTGTCCGCATCTTTTGCGGCCCCATTGAAGTGAATGGGTCCGCGTCCGAGCCGCGAAATATGCGGCTCGGACGCGGACCCGAACGACGGCCATGTGCATGAGGCCTAAATCATGAATAGATCCCATGGACTGCACCATCCCGATCTCAGCGATCAGATCGGCTAGTCACTCACCGAGACCACCGCTTGGGTCCGCTGGTGGAAAGCGGGAGAAACGCCGGCCCTTCTGGGGTCCGCCACAGTAAGGACCAGCCCTAAACATCTGACCAAACATGAAACCCGAAACCAAACAGAGCTAGGATGAGAGCACGCCCTAGGATGAGCCCTGACTAATCGTGCTTAAAGCAGGATAACCTCCCTGATGAGGGTGATCCTTCCTGGCCAAACCCTAAATGATGGGGATTATATGTACTCTGGCTGAAGAGCAGGCCAAAAAAGAAACGCCTAAAGGGTGACACCGGGCAAGACAGAAGACAACACCATGCAGTGTGTGTGCGTGAAGCACAAGACGCAAGCACCTCACACTATAAGGGTCCATTCACATGACCATATCCGTTTAGTAGTTCGCAAATTGCAACTCCACCAAAAACGCACACCCGCCGTATGTGTTCCACATTTTGCGGATCAGCAGGTCCCACCCTTTGTTAGAAATTACTGCAAAATGGACAAGAATAGGACATGTTCTGTTTTTTTGCAGGGCCGCAAAATCGCACATATGGGTGCTGTCCGCATCTTTTGCAGCCCCACTCAAATGAATGGGTCTGCAAAAGACGGGGATGGGATGTGGACCGAAAATATGGCCGTGTGAATGGACCTTAAGGTGACCACAAACCGCGGATCCACAAAACACGGACACTGGCTGTGTACACCCCATATCGTCGTGTGGACCCATTGACTTCAATGCACGCGTCCTATCTTTGGCTGCAACATGCGGATCGTGGACGGTGCTGAAATGCAGGGTGCACACGGCCGGTGTCCGCATTTTGCAGTCACGGTCGTGTGAATGCACCCTCAGGCCACTTTTACACAGTCAGTGTTTGATCAGTGATTTCCATCAGTTATTGCGAACCAAAACCAGGAGTGGAGTCTACACAGAGATCATGTATAACAGAAATATTTTTGGCCCACATCTTGCTTTGGCTCACAATGACTGATGGAAATAACTGACCAAAGACTGACCAAAAACGGACTGTGTGAAAGCAGCCTTAGTACCATCACCAGGCTGAACCATATCACCACCACGTAGGCCTTGTTCACACTTCAGACTTGTGCTATTCATGTTCTCCACAGACAGCACAAGTACTCACTAATTTTAATGTATTTGTCCACACATCAGTGGAAAAATCAGACATGCACCACTTCTGTCCGTGATGCAGACCGAACACGCTAACAACACATATGGCATCCCGGTTCTGTCACTGTTTTTTTTCTCTAAAAATTCTTTTTTGGCCTCATGCACACGACCATATCTGTTTTGCGGTCCGTAAAACACGTGTGATTTTTTTTGCAGACATACTGACTTCAATAGGCCCATGGTCTACTCTTTGTGGCAGGCACACGGTTTTTTCGCGGACCCGTAGAAATGAATGGGTCCGTGTGCAATCCGCAAACAATGCAGATAGGATATGGATACAACATACGGTCGTCTTCATGAGGTCTGCGGAGGAGCAGTGTCCATGGAATACGAATGACACACAGAGGGCAAAAAAACGGACACACAGACCAACACCGAGGAAACACGGACAGATTTTTCCTTTTGGATACTCAGTTGTGACCACAGTGGTGGTCGTAGTGAACACAATGCTCTGCAGGAGATACACAGACGGTAGAGAGAGAACGCAGCACTTACCTGTCCCTCCTGCAATCATCCCAAGATGTTTGGTGGACTTAGTCTGCGGTGGCGACTTTTTGTCTGGTCTGATGGCAAATTTACCTGAAAAACCCCCCAGAAACAATAGAAAAGGTCAAGGGCAGAAGAAGCTATGAGAAAGAAGGACATGCTGGGAGTTGTAGTACTACACAGGGAAAGTGCTTATAGGACAACTCCATAATACGCTGTCAGTGCTGAAGATGCCACGCTATACAAAAGGACCCCTGCTTCACCTCTTATCACAGCCACATATAGGGGAGATGGCCATGCATGCACAGTATGTGGCCCCTCCACAGGGGTCCATGAGTCTTAGGCCCCATTCACATGACCGTATCCATTTTTCAGTCCGTAAATCGCAGATATGAAAATACGGATGCAGTGCCGCACTTTTTGCGGACCCCATTGTAACAAAGCCTATCCTTGTCTGCAAAAAGGACAAGAATTTTTTGCGGCCTCGTTGAAATGAATGGGTCCGCTCAGTGTCAGACTGAAGTCCCATGGGCCCACCCTCTGTGTATATAGGACCTTAAGGGCCACATTTGTCTAGGAGTCCATTATTGTCAGATCTTGGGCCCACCGGCTCTGATACTCTGGTGGGCCAGTCCCACCCTGGATCAGCAAAAAGTGAGGATCGGATGCGGAAAAAATACGGTCATGTGAATGGGGCCTTATGGAGATCGCCGAACGGCCCAAAAGAGAAGTACATGCATGCCTGGCCACCCCTCCACCAGAGTGACCACCGTAGAGGGTGGGTGCTAAAGGTCCTCTGAGTCCTCAGGCCCCTCTTATAAGAACTCTAATAAGTTACTGAGCGGAGCCGCCCTTTAGTAGTACTCCAGGTAACCTACCCTTTCCTTTGTAGACTAGAAGACCATTAGGGCCCCGAAAATCCAGCGTGTCCCCAATCTTCAAGTTGTCCAAATACTGGGACATCTTTCCTCCATCTGGGAATTTAGGGTGCACTTTTTTGTAGTAAACCTGTGTGGCACAATACAGAACTATACAGCACAGTGCATCATGGGAAATGTAGTCAGCACAGTATCGGACCACTGCCCAGTGCCGGGGGTAAAGAACACGTCTCCCACGATGCCCAGAACATGCCCCAAACAAGCACCGAACCAGCAAGGGGGCTACGAGCAGACCGAGGAGCGGCAGCTAGAGAGCTAATGGGAAATCAGCAGAACTGTGAATGAAGCTCTGGATGTCACTGGAGTAAAGTATTGGTTGCTGCGTGCGTCTAGCACATGAGAGATCCCAAACATTTTTGTAACATTCCCTTGTGCTCTGTATAACAAGCTTTTACCTTTACAACAAGGTCAACATAACCCTTCACTTCATCACTGGACACCGGGGTGTACGCCCGAACCACCAAACTGCCGTTAACTTTAGCCGAGAGGTAAACATGTTGCCCTATGAAGACAGAATATAGAGGGTCTGATTACAGAGCTGAAAGAGTTAAATACGTTCCAGATAAACATGGCTGCATTGCAACAGAAACAGCGCCACACCTGTATATGGGCAGCGTAGGGTATTGCAGCTCAGATTTACTGAAGTGACCGGGGCTGGGTCATATACATACAGCCTGTGCGCAGGTGCGGGCCTGTTTTTGGAAGAAATCAGATTATGGATTTTCTAGTCCTGTAAAATCCCTTTAAAGGGGATGTCTCATGGGTGGGGGTCCGACTGCTGGGAGCCCCACCAATAACGAGAATGGGCATCCTCCTGTGTCTTCCTTGTATGAATGGACACCTTTGGGCATGTGTGCTGCAGCTCCACATACCTCTATGTGGGTTTCAGACCTCCGAGACCCCAAACAATCAAGAATGGAGATCCTGACACCCCCCCACACTGAAGTAGTGGTCCATTGAGTATGTTGCTGCTCCATTGATTTCTATGGGTCTCCTGGAGATAGCAAAGTAAGGCACTCAAGCACCAGCCCTGTTTTTGTGATCACGGGGGTAGAAGTGTAAGGACTCCCACCGATCCGACACGTGTCTGATCAGGGGGTGTCAGACCGCTGGGGATCAAGAATGAGGATCCTGCCCACCCACCGGATGAATGGAGTGGCGGTCCAGCGTGCGTGTCGCTGTACAAAAAACCCCGGCAGTCGGACACCCCCAATCAGATATGCGATAGGTCATCATTTTTAATCTTGGGACACCCCCTTTAATTCCGACGTACACATTATATGAATTTGGCTAAAAACTGCTTATATCAGGGGAACCGGACAACATTATGTTTATGAGGCCCCATGTCAGAAGGATCACACTGGAAAGATTGATTTCAGCATGCCCAATCCCTTCTTTTCCCAGGCAATAAGCAGCACACTCCTTTATTTCAGCAGATATTGAGTCTTACCCGGGGGCAGACTGGGAACTTAAAGTGGCCCCGTTGGGTCCAAATTGATGGAAGGCGGGGCCAGCAATACCAGATTGTGGCACGTTATACCAACACAGCCAAATACCACAGTCCATCACAAAATGCTGCCAGCAGCACAAAATACATCCCCAAAAACTACCACCGGCCGGCTGTAAGGAGATTTCCCTGTAAGGTCTATGGCCGATCCGCCCCTGGTCTTACCTATAGGAAGTCCCAAAATGTGCTCCGACGAAGGGAGGCCAAATCTGAATTTCTTTGTGTCATGGCTTATTTCCTAAGAAAAATAAAAAAACAACAATCATAAATATATGATGGCGACCACCAAGACTCGCAGAAGAGCCGACTTCACTCCCAGATCAACCTGGTGGCTCAGCAAGGGCAGCACGGACCGCCATTTGTCCCCGATACCCTTAGTAAACCACCAGGGGCCTAATGATGGTGACCGCCCATCATTAGGGCACCGTGCTGCCAGTCCTATGGGGGAACCGTGACTGTCAGCATTTTCTGATCACGTGTCCTAGTCATGATTCAAGGGCAAGCATATATTGAGGGTCCATTCACACGTCTGTACGGGTTTGCGGATACGCAAATTGCGGACAAGAATAGGACATGTTCTATTTTTTTGCGGAAGTGCGGATGCGGACAGCATACTGTGTGCTGTCCGCATCTTTTGCGGCTCCCTTGAAAATGAATGGGTCCGCACCCATTTTACAAAATTGCGGAACGGATGCCGACCCATTTTGCGGACGTGTGAATGGACCCTAAAGGACTGGCGTCACAACTAACCATGGTACCTCCCAAAGTAAACCAGTGACAACCTACCACCTGCAGGGCAACACTATGGTTGTCAGGGGAACATTTCAGGTTTTTATTACATCTGTCCTATAATAGCATTAGATGGAAATGCCCTTGAAAGTGTTTCTAGCAGTCGGTGGGAGGGTCTCAGCACTCAGACCCCCACTGATCGCTAGAACACGGAGAAAGAAGAGAACTATTGGCCCCATTTCAATTCCATCTCCTGCAGCGAGGAGACAGCCCCTCTATGTGAGCGCTTCTCTCTCCTCCTTCTAGCCATCGGTGGGGGACGCTCACGGATCAAAGCCTTTGGGTGTCTCTATGACGTAGCAGAAGTTTTTTCAGCGTGCAGGTACACGTTAAGCATTCTTTTCTAGTATATTATTTGGAGCGGAACCAAAGCTGGGTCGGTTCTGCACAGTACTAAAGGGAAACAGGACGATCCCTAGGCAGATGCCGCATAATAGAAGTAAAGTAAATAGCATTCTTGCCAGGGACCTCACCTGTTTTTCGATAAGGGGCAGCGGGTACTTTGTCTCCGGGTTTAGGAGAGTGACTGGAGCTTTCTTCTGCTGAGAACCCAGACATCTAATGAGGAATAAGAAAACGGTCACGCCGACGACAGCCAACGCGATGATCACATTGGTCTCCTGGAAACGAGAGGCACATAATGAGGTCCAGAAACACAAACGATTATGCAGCGACGAGTCTAATAGGTGAATTTAAAGGGCTATTCCTATTACAAACATTGGGACCCCCAGCTATGGTCAAGTGAGCATGCTTAGTAGTCTCCATGGAATAGCAGGGAGCGTGCTCCGCCACTGCTCCACACAACAGCCAGCCTGTGTCCTCCACTAATCCAGAGATTAAAGAGCATTTCTCAGCAGGATCAACCTTATGGGACCAGGCATAGTACTTGGTAGGGTGGGTCCTGCTGATTATAATGATACCGGTCTTGTGAAAATCGGTTGCAGCGTTCCTGAACATTAAGATCTTTATATTTTAAGCAAGTGAGGGATTCAGAGCACAAGGGGCGGGGCCTGACTCAGCCTTCCAGTTCTGGCCACGCCCCTCAATGCCCTGAAGCCCTCACTTGCATAAAGAATAGAAATCTTTTTTTCTCCAGAACGCCACAACCGATTTTCACAAGACTGGTATCATTTTGCTCATCAGGATCAACTCTAATCATGTTTAATAAGGCTGGCAGATGCCTTTTAAAGGAGGATTCCTATCTAGCCATTTAAGGCTCCTCTACAGGACATGTCATAAATGTGATAGAGTCAAAAATAGCCGTGCAGTGCAATATTAAAAACTGAAGATAGCTGTGCATGCGCCGGCAACTCTCCACACTTGATGCCTCATGATGAAGCCTCGTTCTGGAGAGGGAGGTGCATTTTCCAGAGCTAGGACCTGCACTTATAGAAAATGTATTGCATAGCCTGTGGATGTGTGATAAGGTCCAGATGGGAACACCCCTTTAAGCCCCATGAATGTAGCGGTGTCCAGTTCCTAGCACAGAAGATACATGGGAGCACCATAGTGCTAGGGAATTGCCCAAGAGAACATAGGCTACTGTCACACTTGCGTTGTTGTTTTCCGGTATTGACATCCGGAAAATAACTTTTCCGTTTAGTCCTCATGCATTTTGAATGGAAAGAGATATTTTCAGGATGCATCAGGATGTCTTCCGTTTGGCAGCATTCTGTTTTGTGACCGGACAGTAAATCGCTGCAAAGTGCGGTTTTGTGAACGGTCATAAAAATAGAAAAAAAAACGGATCCGGCACTGAAGTCAATGGTGATGGATCTGTTTTTTTTAGGAGTCTAAAAAAAAGGATCCATCACCCATTGACTTTTAATGTATTTAGTGCCGGATACGTTTGCATCCTGGAACGGATGCATCCTGATGTGCAAAATAAAAAGGATCCGTTTAAGGCTACATGCACACGACCGTATGTGTTTTGCAGTCCGCAAAAAAAACGGATGACATCCGTACGCCATCCGTTTTTTTTTTGCAGATCCATTGTAACAGTGCCTAAAATGGACAAGAATATGTTCTATTTTTTTTGTGGGGCTACCGGACATACTGATGCGGACAGCACACGGTGTGCTGTCTGCATTTTTTGCGTACCCATTGAAATGAATGGGTCCGCATCCTATCCGCAAAAAAAACTAAACGGACATGGAAACAAACAACGTTCGTGTGCAAGTAGCCTAATTCCGGTATTGAGATCCTCTGCCGCAAGTGTGAAAGTAGCCATAGTCAGAAATGGTTTTGGGAACCAAGTGGAATGTTATGACATGTCCTAATAATATGAAGTAACGGGGAATATCCCTTTAAGAAAATGTTGCACCGCTAAGGCCAATGATTGGCTGCAGAGACATCTTTACTGCAACCAAGAAAAGCCAGAGGAAAGTGGAGGGATATCTAAAACATAAGTAATGCTGCATTTATTATTCTGCATCCATCGCCAGTTTTTTTTTGTTAAAACCAGATAACCCCTTTAAGAGGCACCTGGAAGGGAAAACATTGGATATGTGGTAGACACTGTGCACGCGCCAAGATCGTACTGATCTTCGACCACCACTGATTTCCAAAACTGAGGCCTTATTCACAAGTCCGTAGTGTTTTGCGGATCCGCAAAACACCTCGCCACCAGCCCTATAGAGATGCCTATACTTGTCCGCAATTGCGGGCAAGAATAGGACATGCACTATATTTTTGCGGAGCTGCCGTCCGGAAGATTGGCGGCGCGCTCCACAAATGCGGATGCGGAGAGCACAGTGTGTGCTCTCCGCATCCATCACGTCCCCATTCAAAATGAATGGGTCCGCACCCATTCCGCAAATTTGCGGAACGGTGCGGACGTAGATTGCGGACGTGTGAATAGGGCCTAAGGGGCTCCGTATAGAAATAAAAGCCCTTTGGCACGGCTCAGAGAGATTTCTATTACTAGAACCTGACACATTTTAATAAATGCAGTTTTTATGGCCGTGTTCACACGCCGAGGATTCCGCCAGGACTCAGCTGCAAGTATTTTAAACGGCATTCGCGCGCTCAGGGAGACATCTGCACGGAATAATGGATGAACAGTCTTTATTGTAATGGATTCGCTTCATGGAAGTTTCTGCCACAAAGTTTCTATTGGATTTGCCTGTGTGAACATGGCCGTAGAAGTGTGGTGTTAGAAATCAGTTACAGAAGTCTCTAAGCCGTGCCAAAGGGGCTTTGTCTATATAAAACTTGAATGCTGCACATTTTGTATTTGTTTTCTGTCACCAGAGACCAGTTACCGTCCTCTCCCTGCGGGATTAACCCCGTCACACCCAGGGGTGACCACATTTGACATTCCTTGCATCGGTGCAATCCTGATCCTCAAAACGATAGATTTTTAATCTTCGTGGTTTAATCTCCCTTAGAATTCTTTAATGTGCAAACATTGTAATCAGACACCAACGTATTGTGCGAGGCTCCACGATAGGACCTCCCAGAATCCTCTGCAGCCTGCCTCTAGGCACGTCCCTCCCATGGTCTGACAACCACCTCATAGTCATAACCCATTATCCCTCCCTTTCCATACATCGGACCAGGGGCACGCCCCCTGGAGCTGGAAGGGTTACCAGTCAGGCAGTCAACAATGAATGGGAATGCTACACAATGGCATTGACTGCTAGTGTGCATCTATATACACCGATGTAGCAGAGCTGAGGTTGTTGTTATAGGATTTAGAGTAGACAATGAGATAGATAGATAGATAGATAGATAGATAGATAGATAGATATTAGATAGATAGATAGATAGATATTAGATAGATAGACAGACAGACAGATATTAGATAGATAAATGAGAGATACACATAGAAAGATAGATAGATAGATAGATAGATAGTAGATAGATAGATAGATATAGATAGATAGATAGATAAATTAGAGATACATGGATGGATGGATAGATAGATAGATAGATAAATGAGAGATACATAGATAGATAGATAGATAGATAGATAGATAGATAGATAGATAGATAGATAGATAGATAGATAGATAGAAGATGATAGATATGAGATGATAGATATGAGATGATAGATATGAGATAGATAGATAGATAGAAGGACCCATCTGTACCAACCTTGACAATTCCAGCTCTGCCATGTATACATTAGAGACAGACAGACAGACAACTGATAGACGGAGCATTGTGAGCTCAGAATCCCTCTACTGCTCTACAGAATATGTTGGTGCTATATAAATGAACACAACCTACAATACCCTGTCCCTGCAGGTATCATTCATGCACTAAGCTGCCTCGCAGTCACCACAGGGTTAACAGAAGCACAGCTGTCCTGCACATCAAGGCAATGGACAGCAGAGGTGTGAAGATTTATGCAAAGTGATACAATAGAGGAGCAGTCCAAGCACTTACCATGATCAGAGCTCTGCTCCTTGTAGAGGCCAGCAGACAGGTGCTGCAGGAGACTCCTGGTATCAGACGCCTCCCCTACAGGCTGGCCCCACCCTCTGCACTGGGGCATGGGGCCCAGCACTACAATGCAGGGTGAGGGAGGGGGGAGCGGAGGCTGCAGGTCTCTCAGGTTCACGACAAGCTCTTGAGGTCTTGCATTGCATGCTGAGGCTTGTAGTTCCACTAGTGTGGGATAAAAAAGCACCTCTATAAGCAGGGGTTGCTGGCACCTGTGTATGTTGGGCGTTACACGGGCGACGTGCATGCTAGGGGTTGTAGTTCTAGCTGTTATCATTCTATCAGTCTGACAAGCCCACGTGGGCAACCTGTCACCTGCAAATGCTGAGACTTGTAGTTCTACACACACTGTTATAGATCCAGGCTGGGGCTACATGGGTGACATTTTGCCAGCGTATCCTGTGACTTGTAGTTCCACATCATCTTCTTCGTTTTAAGGCTAAGCTGGGTTTTCATGGGAAGCCCTTGGGCAAAATATTGCATTTTACCAGCACAAGATCTTGGCGTCACAAGCAGTTTCTACATCTTCATGTGTACACAGGGGAGTCATGTGATCTATTACCCAGAAATACCCAATTTTGACATTTACCCCCCCGGGCTACAGGATGGGGTAGGCAGGGACCATCAGATATGTTAACATGATTCCCTTTGGCATATTCCATCCACAGGAATATGGGTTTAAATGTCCGATAGGTGCGGGTCCCACCGATCTTGACAACGGGGCCCCATCTTATGGCCATGGCTATTTTTTTAACTTCCAAAAAAAGGAATGGAGAGAGCCAAAACGTACAAGCCCACCTCTACCTTCACAGTGGCCATGAGATGAGGCCCTGTTCTTGAGATAGATGCAGGTCGTACCTTAAGGTCTATCAGACATTTCTTGTGAATATACCATAGATGAGAATAACCCTTTAAACTCCAGATCACCAGGGATGCTTTCAGCATAAATTCTTCCAGCACCCTCTACCACCTGTTGACACTAATCCTAATCCAACATAGACGACCCCAGACAACAGATTAACGCTTTAACTGCTCTAAACCATCATGTTATTTCCACTTAACCCTTCACCAGCCTAGACCACCAGGGATATTGCTATTAACTCCTACACTAACAGACAGGCGTAATTCTTCTCTTGTGTCCTCATTGGCGATACTACACATTCACACATCACACTAAACTTTTTCGAGGTTCTGTGACTAATCTATTGTATTACTCTGCCACCGGGTGAGCCGGCACTAAAGCGCTATTCACATTGTCAGCATGGTTGGCTCTTTCTACAGGCTCCATGCTCCTGGTCATTAAGTATCCATGGAATGGAAAAGGACCAACAGAAGTGTGAACAGAGCCTACACCTGTAGGGGTTTGTAACCTCTGAATGACAAACCAGAATATTTCCATTCATTGACAGCAAGCAGGATCTTGAACCCTGATAAACATGCGAGTGTGCGACTGATCGTTGGCTCCGGAGGGATTCTATTTCTGTCGAGGCCCACAGCTTATATCCTTTTCAGTTTACTACAAAAACAAAGCAACAGAAAGTTTGTGGTTTTCCAGCAGCTGGCGCCACAAGTCGACTCCTCTGCCGTGGTCATGCCCGAGTGGCACAATAACAAATCTTCACTTTCATTGTATCTGTAGTGGTTTGGCAAAATGATATCCAATTTCCCTCCTTCACTGCACGGCCATTGTTTTTGCCCACATAAAAAGTCCTTTCGCAGATGCATTAATTATCTGTTACTGATCATGACTTACAGCCTGTAACATAGCCCAGAGCTGCATTCACAATTCTGGAGACTTCAGAGCTGAAAGTTAGAAATAAAAATAGTCGTAAGTCTTTTTTTTGACCAGCCATGCGACAATATTATGTCGTACAGCCGGCAATGAAACGTTTCCGGCAGGGGAGTGTCGGGGCTGGAGTCCTGGCCCTGGCAAATTTACATGTACACCTGGAAACATGCTGGATAAAAACGACGTCAACCTGCGGATGGATTCGTTTTTCCGCCAGCCGCACGGCTACAGAGGATTAGCCACATTTATGACGAAGCGCACACCTTGTAATAAATTAGTCTAATCCTCCGGCAGCGTAAAGACCGCCATCTTTGTAAACGTGCCCCATTGTGTTTAGATTTGCGTTTTGGGATGTGAAGTTTAGACACTGTACAGTTGTACCCTGATGTACAAAAAATTGTCCCCCTCCTTTAGGCTGGTTTCAGACGAGCGAGTGTCACGCTCCGGACTCACATGGCAGCTCCCGTCCTGAACTTCCAACGCTGCCGGGGTCGCATAGCATTTTATTGATTTATGATGCTATGTAACCCTTAGGGTACGTTCACACGACGACATTTGTCGCGTGACAAATAGGTCACAACTTCACCGCAACATTTTGTCGCACCAATGTCGCGCGGCAATTTTTATAATGGGAGTCTATGGTGTCGCATTGCGACATGCTACGACTGCGATACGACAGTCGCCGAAAAATCCATCTACTCATGCAGTCGCATGTTGCAATGCGACACCATATACTCCCATTATAAAAATTGTCGCGCAACAATAGTGCGACTTATTGTCGTGCGACAAATGTCGTCGCGTGAACGTACCCTTAGAGTTTTGGAATGTATTGGATAACACGGACAGCATTATGTCACTGCTCTACAATACATTCCAGACATCTAAGGGTTACATAGCATCATAAATCAATATAAAGTTATGCGACCCCAGCAGTGCTGGAAGTTCAGGACAGGTGCTGGGCTGCGAGTCTGGAGCGTGACACGCGCTCATCTGAAAGGGGCCGTATAGGAGTGTAGGAGGCTACTTTCACACTGGCGTTTTGGCTTTCCGTTTGTGAGATCCGTCATGGGCTCTCAGAAGCGGTCCAAAACGGATTAGTTTTGCCCTAATGCATTCTGAATGGAAAAGGATCCGCTCAGAATGCATCAGTTTGCCTCCGTTCAGTCACCATTCCGCTGTGGAGGCTGTCTGCAGCGTTTTGCTGTCCGCTTGTCGAAACTGAGCCAAACGGATCCGTCCTGGCGCACAATGTAAGTCAATGGGGACAGATACGTTTTCTCTGACACAATCTGGCACAATAGAAAACGGATCCGTCCCCCATTGACTTTCAATGGAGTTCATGACGAATCCGTCTTGGCTATGTTACAGATAATACAAACGGATCCGTTCATATCGGATGCATGCCGTTGTATTAGGCCTATTGCACACGAATGTGTGCGCCCCGTGCCCGTATTGCGGACTGCATTTGCGGATCCGCAATACACGGGCACCATTCCGTGGTCATTCCGCATCACGGATGCGGACCCATTCATTCCAATGGGTCCGCAAATCCGGAGATGCGGAACGGTGCGGAATGGAATGACGGAACGGAACACTACGGAAGCACTACGGAGTGCTTCCGCGGGGTTCCGTTCCGTACTTCCGTCCCGCAAAAAGATAGAACATGTCCTATCTTTTTGCGGAACGGGCAGATCGCGGACCCATTCAAGTGAATGGGTCCGCGATCCGCTGCGGCTGCCCCGCGGCCGGTGCCCGAGCATTGTGGGCCGCAATTTGCGGCCTGCAGCACGGGCACGGGGTGCACACGTTTGTGTGCAAGAGGCCTTATTGTAACGGATCCGTTTTGCCCCCAAAAAAACACAAGAAAAAAAAGATCGACATGACCCCTTAGTGAAAAACAATGGAGAGCATATCCCCCGCAACAAAAGATAAAAATCAGTCATCCAAATCCGATATCATTAATGGAATGTGCTAATTGTATTTAATCATGTAATAAACTCCCCAAATAATTGTATCCAATCTAATTACAATTGGTCCATAGAACCCCACGAAAAATAAACAATTCTCGAAAATTCTGGGTTTTCCTATACAAAGGTGGTCTAGCTGATTATATACAAAGAGCTTGAAATCATAAACCCATGGTAAGGAAAATATAATAAAATATGACAGTGCTCATACACAGAACTTCACACGTCAGAGCAGCAGTTTGTGCTCCAGAGCTGCTTTTCCAGCGAAAAAAAAGTGGCAAAGAGGTGTAAAGAGAGACTAAAACACAAGTAAAATACACAAAATAAACACCTACGTAACAGGACGCTTAATTTGGAACGCAAACTCCTCCTCCTATGGTTTCCATTCATTGCACAATGGATAAAAATGGTTCCACAGAAGAGGAGAGGAAATTTTATTTAAATGGATTTTCCTGGGATTTACATATTGATACCCCATCTTCAGGATTGGTCATCAATACCTGATCACTGGGGTGTGACTCCTGACACGCCCCCAATCAGCTGCTCACCAGTCACATGTGCAACTCCCTTCTATCCAAATGAATGTACAATGGGCTGCAATACCAAACACAGCCACTACACAATGTACGGCGCTGTGCTTGGTGAACTGTCAGGACGCTGTAGCGCCACGGCCTCTACAAACAGCTGATCGGCAGGGGGTGTCGGTGGTCGGACCACCACCGATCTGATATTGATAGGCCATCAATATTAAACTTCTGGAAAAAAACAAAATAACTTTAATACATCAGGCTCCTTCAACCAGTAAGACATTGGTGCAGCCGGTTTACCCACTGGTGGCGAGTACCGATGACCTGCCACTTACATGGCATCACCCAGGATCATACCAGTGACTATGGTCACCACTTCCCAGAGCTAGAGTCAGCAATATAGGCCCATTCAGTAAAATTCCTTTAGTCCGGCATCTTATAGTACAACATTTATGTGAGTCCAGCACTCATTCTGGCCCGAAAAAAGAAAAATTGTCTTCTAAGACCATGTAAAATGAGAAAAAAATTCATCTAATCCAGAAATAGTGGGACCTTGTAGATCCTAATATTCTGGATTATCAGATATTTATAGGACAGTATAAAAACTCAGGCACGTTGGCTTGTAGGGCTGGCCCGGCTCATGTACGGATTCCTTTCACTTAGCGATCTTTTGCTTTTAATCCATATGCAAATAAGCAGTTAAGTGCACAGAGGGCGGGCCCAAGCCACTCCTGCTGCTTCCTCTGCCAGCGCCTCCATCTCCTTGATTGGCAGGGGCAGGTGAGATGACCATACTGTTAATCAAAGAGAGGGAATGGCTGGCAGAGGAAGCAGGAGGAGCAAGCGTGCACAGTGTGGCTTGGTCCCGCCCTCGGTGCACTTTAGTGCTCATTTGCATATGGATTAAGAGCACTTTTTCTCCAGAATGAAGAAACCGATCACTAAGTGATAGGTATCTTTACATTCAGCTGAGCTAGCCCTACAAGGCTAGGGGTTCTCCAAGACCAGGAACAGGGTCAGGGGGCCGGGCAGGGGGCCAAGAAAAAAATAAAAAGACAAATGAGCTCAGAGATCATGTGCCACTTCTACATGAGTCACCGCTGAGGCCATGACACGTCACACTGCTGCTGGCTTCTAGAAGTGGTGGAGCGAGACTTTTTTTTAAACTTTGGCGCCCTGCTTGGCCCCCAGGCCATGGGTTCCTGGTCCCAGAGAAGATCTTTAAATGCAGGAAACTGGTACCAGATGATCATAATTTCTGGATAATTGGATGCCGGATTAGAGGAATTTCACTGTAATCTTAACACTTCTGAAACCCATACATATAATGGTATATTTTCGGATTTGGATGCAGATTATTAATTCTTGTTATGGAAGGAGTAAGATAACCACAGGCGAAGCGCGGAATCCTGGGCCGTGCTGATGGCTTCTATGGTGATGAGCGGGCCTGCGGACTTCATGATGGTGGGGATCTTCTCCTTCATCAGTTGGGCTGTAAAGAAACATTATGAAATGTGAACAGCGTCGAGCAGGACAAAGGTAAACCTAATGTTTATCTGCAGGGCATAGTCCAGGGGCATCTCTACACACACACAGTGCGACTACACCGGGTGGTACATGTGCTGTGTCTAATGCAACCTTGAACTGAACGCTGTACATGATATAGACAGGAGCTCCGTAAGCGCGCAGCTTAACATACCGCCATAAAGGCGGTTATGCCAAAATGCATCATTTATGATGATCATTGTCCAGGTCTCCATATTTCCAGGACAAGCTCAGTCCCAGAATCGTGGGCAGTAGACCCCCAGCACTTCCGAGGACAACCCTCTCCATCCAGTGACTTCCTGGTGAGCTTATGTTGGAATGTGCTTTTAGACAATAGCCAGCTTGGACACAGAAAGCTGCAGTATAAAGCATGGAGGAGGGATATAACAGCAGCCTAAGGGGGTGAGTTTCAGACTACTCCCAACATCCTTTGCATCGCAGATTACGATAAGACCGAATGGAGCAGAACTGAAAAAAGCAGCAACCACTGAAGATAACAGGGGGCATCATCGATGTAGTAGTGACCTCAACTGGAATTCCATTTTAAAGGGATTTTCCAGGACTTAAAGGGGTTTTACCATCACATACAATTGTCTGATAAATGCGGGTCCCAGAGGTCCTGCACCTACAACAAGAACAGAGCATGCGCAGCCGCCCTCTATTCATCTCAATGGGGCCGCCGTCTGCCCGATAGAAATGAATGGGAGCAGGGTCCGCGTGTGTGCGGTGCTCTCCCATTCACTTGTATAGAAGCAGTGCTTGGTGGTGGACGGACCCCAGGAAACCCGGGGTCCTCCAGCCACAGCTCTCCCCGCTCCGTTCTCCTTTTAGGTGCGGGTGTCCGCACCCTTCAGACAATGGGGGCATATCCTAGCGATATGGCCCCATTGTATGTGATGGGAATACCCCTTTAAATATTGATGACCCATCTTCAGGATAAGTAATCGATGTCAGATCAGTGACTCCCGGCACCCCCGTCGATCAGCTGTTTGTAGGGTGATGCTTCTTTGTAGCATACCAAGCACAGCGCCGCACATTGTATAGTGCAGTGTTTCCCAACCAGTATGCCTCCAGCTGTTGTAAAACTACAACTCCCAGCATGCCCGGACAGCCTTTGGCTGTGCGGGCATGCTGGGAGTTGTAGTTTTGCAACAGCTGGAGGCACACTGGTTGGGAAACACTGGTATAGTGGATGTGCTTAGTATTGCAGCTCAAGTCCATTGACTTTAATAGGACTGAGCTGCACAAAGGTTACGTGACTGATAGACGTGATGTCACCGACCAGCTGCCATGCATTAAACATGGATTCACCAAACCTCTGTTGTATACCCCACCAAGCGATGTATATTCCTGCAGCTCTGAATGTTTGGGTAGGCTACTGTGTCTAAGCACAAGCCCACCATACTCTCTCAGATATATTGAGCAGGAAAGGAATCAATATTATAAAAGCCTCTATACCAGGGGTGCACAACCTTTTCTGGTTGGGGGCCACATTGTCAGCCTGAACCATTTCCAAGGGCCGAAAATTAAACTTAAATGGGTATTACCTACTGAAATACTATATTTATGGCGTATTGAACATACAGTATATATAATAAATGTCTAGTTACACTTCTAATATTCCCATCTAATGGGAGAACACATGAAAGATACATGTGAGCAGCCACAAGACATAGACATAGATGTCTGGTACCAGATGGTTGGGGGACGCACATAATGGTTTTGAGGGCCGCAGGTTGTGCACCCCTGCTCTATACAGATTACTTTTAAAGATGGGTATATGGACATTCTGGTAGCCATCTTGTCCGTTTTCTGAAAGGGCAGTGTGAATTCAAGCTTTCTCAAGACAAGGAATCACTAATTGAAAAATTAGGAATGCTTGCATAAACAATTCTCAGGTCATAAATGGGGGAGCTAGAGACGTATCATAAAACATGAACGCCCCTGCAAAACAATAGTCTGATGTGCTAAGGTTTTTTTTTACCATCCCAATTAATAGAAGGGGATCAATTTTATATTCATTGTATGAAGTATATAGCTATAAAGTGATTGTATTGTGTGTATTATATATTTTATCTTATATGTTAAGTTCTAAGAAACTGAAATCAATTAGAATTCATTATTGATAATCAAAATATATTTATGGGGTATAGAATTAGATGAGGTTTCCAATGTAGACTTATGTGTGTGAATGAGAATGGTTGAAGTTAATTACCACATGTCTGAGAAATGCACAGATAAGGACACAAGTGTCCTGTGAAAGAGTTGTTTTAAATCGCATATTGTTCTAGTAGACTGGATGTCTGACAGTGGTAAGCCTGAATGTCATTTTTATCTATATTTATAACATGGTCTTAGATTTAGCTCAGAGGTTATCTTTTACAACAGGCATGCTCAACCTGCGGCCCTCCAGCTGTTGCAAAACTACAACTCCCATCATTCCCGGACAGCCTACAGCTATCAGCCTACAGAAGGGCATGGTGGGAGTTGTAGTTTTACAACAGCTGGAGAGCCGGCGGTTGAGCATCCCTGTTTTACAAAATTAGAAGCAACTAGAAGGATTGATTTGTAATTACATCAACTCTTACGTAGAACGCTGGTGCCCTCTGGTGGTGGTAATAAGTAAGAAACAGTATTGAAAAATACACATGATGTTAGTGGTCACGTAATAATTCATGTCAAGCCCCCTTCTTGCCAGCAAAGGGGATCTTTACATATCAGATCAATCCAGGAAAGCCACAACCTTGAATTTTAACATTAAGGGCTCATTCAGACAATCGTATGCTGTCCGCAAAAATGCGGATCTGTTTTTTTGCGGATTAGATGCTGTCCCATTCACTTCTATGGGGCCCTTTTCTTCAATTGCATGGCTCAGCAAAAAAAAAGAAACATGTCCTATACTTGTCAATGAAAATCAGGACATGGCCCTGCTGAAGTCTATGGATCAGCAAAAAAACTGAATGCAATCCGTTTTTTTGCAGACATGTTGAACTGTCCGCAAAGAAACGGATCCGCATTTTTGCGGACAGCATACAGCCGTCTGAATGAGACCTGACGCTGATTTCTTCCAGAAAGATTCTCTGGTATACTATACATTTTGTCTGTATATTAGGCAACTGATTGCCATATACATATATATATATATATATATTTATTTATTTATTTAAATAGACCATATTGTTCATTGTAGGATCTAGATTGATTAGAGATAATTGTACCTGCAGCATCAATGGTGTATTTTCAATCTAGAGAGATTAATCTATACATTTGATATATATATACAATTGTGTGATCTCCAGAGAACTGTTTGTGGTTCTAGTCAGATCATGGTCTTATTGAGCTGATATAATTATATAACATGGTAAAAAGCCTAAGGGTACTTTCACACTAGCGTTGGTGCGGATCCGTCTGTTTATTTGTACAGACGGATCCGCACCTCTAATGCAAACGTTTGTATCCGTTCAGAACGGATCCGTTTGCATTAGCTTTAAAGAAAAATGACAAAGTCCAAAATGGATCCGTTTTGACTTACATTGAAAGTCAATGGGGAACGGATCCGTTTTCAAATGCACCATATTGTGTCACTGACAACGGATCCGTCCCCATTGACTTACATTGAAAAAAAAAACGGATCTGTTAGGCTCCGCCTCTTCAGACGGACACCAAAATGCTGCATGCTGCGTTTTGGTGTCCGCCTCCAAAACGGAATAGAGGCGGAACGGAGCCTAACTGATACATTCTGAACGGATCCTTATCCATTCAGAATGCATTGGGGCTTAACTGATCCGTTTTGGACCGTTTGTGAGAGCCCTGAAACGGATCTCACAAACGGAATCCAAAACGCTAGTGTGAAAGTACCCTAAGGCCCCTTTCACACGGGCGAGTTTTCCGCGCGGGTGCGATGAGTGATGTGTATTTTGTATACAACTGTCATCCTTTTTTCATCAACTTAGCACATGGCTTCTTCTAGAGACTAACCCATCAAAATGAATATTATAAGGTAATTTCTGCATATGCGGTAGTAGCTGATCGGGTACGAACGTTCATAGGAAGGAACATTTCCAAACATTACCTGCTGCAATTACACCAAGGAATGATCGTTACTACGATCATTTGTTCCCATTCATTCTCTTTGTTTGTCGCCAGCACATCCCGGTTTACACATTGTACCGCAGACAAACGAGGACCCTTAGACTCCGATTCAAAGATCGCCAAATACTAGTAGTGTTTCTGGCTCCACCATTTAGGAGGAATGACAGGTGGTGTGATACGATCCGTCTTGATGGTGCTCGCTGCTCAACATGGATCACTGACTTTTGCATTTGGCGGGGGGGGGGGGGGGTTCGATTGCACCCACTAGATCAGTGCCATCAGTAAGGGGGCACTCATATGACTGTATCCGTTTTGCAGTCCGGAAAACACAGACACTGGCTGTGTGCGTTTCGCATTTTTTGAAATGAATGGGTCCGCATCTGATCAGCAAAAATCTCAGAACGAACGCAGACGGAAAATACGGCCCCCTAAACAACCTACTACTTTTATCCCAGTGATGGAGAGTTCTGCAGAAAGGGGTACGACTAATGAGAGTGGGCTGCAGATCGATCCATGATTCCATGACTTGCTCCACACGGGGTCTTCAGCAGGACTCTCCCTTTGGCCTCCAAAGCTCCGAGGTCAAGAAGATAAAGTGTAGAGCAAAGTCTTTATCGACAGATTTTAACCCCTCATTGTCTCCCTGCAGGACGGGTCTCCCCGAGCTGCAGGCAGAAAAGCAAAAGTAGAAATAGAACTTATATTGGGCTCTGTTCACATCACATTTCAGCCTTCTGTTGGGAGCATTTCCGGATGTATACCATGGATGGAAGTATACACTACTGGCCATGTGCATCAGATTGTTATGTACCTGGTCTGTGGCCACGAGAAGGGCTCGGGCAGCCCCCTGGGCATCGGCCAATCAGGAAATTTCCCTGTGGGGTCTATGGCCAGTCCTCCCCTGCCAACTGGAACCAAAAAGGTGAATGGAGCCCGATGAATGTTTGGCATATATGCCGAAGCATTACCCAGCACACGCACTACCCACAGGGCTCAAACATTTTGTGAACAGAGCCTTAGGTGTATTACCCTCAGTTCACACTTGCGCGTTTTACAGCGCGTTCGAACGCGCTGTAAAACGCTCAACAGGAGAAAACTCATGTTTCCCTATGGGCATGGTTCTCACCTGAGCGTTTTACAGCGCGTTTGAACGCGCTGTAAAACGCCCTACGCTCAAAGAAGTTCTTGAGCTTCTTTGGGGCATTTTGTCGCGCGTTTGCACCCATAGACTTCAATGGGAACGCGCGTAAAACGCGCGTTTAACACGCGTTAAAGTGTAGATATGCCTTTTTCAATTGGTCTCCAGAGTCACGAACGCGCGTATGACACACGTTTCCTATTTGCAAAAACGCTGTAATACGCACAACTAAAACGCGCGTAAAATGCGCGTCTCAGAAATGCTCAGGTGTGAACCCAGGGTTAGGGTATGTATGGTCATCCGATCCTCAACATAAGGCTTCGTGCAGATGACCAGATCTTTAGTCCGCATCCATATTTTTTGCGAATCACACGCGGACCCATTCGTTTCTATGGGGCCACACAAAATGCGGATAGCACACGGATGTCATCAGTCTGCTGTCCGCATCCGTGCAACTGTATGTCTATCCTGCAAAAAAAACGTTTAAACGTTTGAGGATTTTTACACTAGGGTGGGACGGGAAAGTGCGGGATGCACACGGCCGGGATCCAGGGTTTGTGGACCACAGAACAGATACGGTTATGTGCATGAGTGTTTGATAAAAACCCTGTCCAGGGTAGGAATGTATATACTATGGGGGTCATTAACTATGCTGAAGTACACCTAAATTAGGCGTATTTCAGGTGCCGGTCTCAATAAATGTGACCCTACGTGCTTCACCAAATAAAATCATGGACTCGATCTAGGACCCGCCATAATCACGTATTTATTCATTCACCTTGGCAATGCTCCGTGTTAAGAACAAATACAAATAATACAAAACGAGATCTGAACGCATTGTGCCAAATGACAAACTCACTTCTACTACAGCCGAATGTGAATGCTGTTAAAGATCTCTCAACGACTCCTACCTTTAAAGGTTTTATTGCTGGACGCCCCTTCATAGATGATGAGGGAGTAGTGCTCGTGTGACAACTGTTTAAAATTGAGCAAAATAAAGTGATCTTCTGGAGCCTGGAATATCAGCTGGCACCTGAAATAACACAACCGTGGTAAAAGACTTTATAGCATCCAGTCCTGTAGAGGGACTATTGTAAATAGTCCCTGTCCCCTCCTAAAGGGAGTCTGTCACCTGATAAACCAGGCACAATGTCTTGTAGGACTAGCTCCGCTGAATATAATGATCCCTTTCACTTAGTGATCTGTTGCTGCATTCTGCAGAAAAAGTACTTTTAATCCATAAGTAAATGAACAGTTAAGTGCACCGAGGGCGGACCCAAGCCACTCTGTACACACTTTCCCCTTCCTCTGCCAGTCTATCCCTCCCTTTTCTTCCTGACTGACAGAACCTTGCTAATCAAGAAGGGGAGGAAGGGTCTGGCAGAGGAAGCAGAAGGTGCACGAGTGCAGAGTGTCTCAGACATTGATGACGTATCGCTAGAATATGCCATCAGTGTCAAATATGTGCAGATCCCCCCTCTGGTGCCCGCTCCTATTTGCAGAATGGGCCCTCCGCCCAGAACACAAATGCACAGTGCGCTCTCTATTCACAGCTATGGGACTTCTGAAAATGCCCAAGCATGCTCACTCAGCTATTTTTCGGAAGTCCCACAGCGGTGAATGGAGAGTGCACTGCGTATACGTGGCCACCTCTCCGCTCACCACTATTGGACTGCCGGAAATAGCCGAGGGTGGCCACGCATGTGCAGTGCTCTCCGTTCAATTCGGCGGTTCTGTTCTGGTGATAGAAGCAGGTCCTGGAAGTGGTCATTTGCATATTGATTAAAATCACTTTTTCTCCAGAATAAAGGAACAGATCGTTAAAGACGCCTTCACATGCTGCGGATATTGTTGCCGAATTTTGCGTGACTGAAAATTTGTTCCATTCATTTGGAACTGACTTTCAGTAGCAGAAAATACTGCAACAAAATCCACGGTGTGTAAAGGCGCCTTTAGGCCTCATGCACACGGCCGTTAGTGGGCTGTGCCCGTATTGCGGACCGCAAACACCGTATCACAGATGCGGACCCATTCACTTGAATGGGTCTGCATTTCGGAAGGTGCAGTGCGGAACGGAGTCACTTCGTAGTGCTTCCGTGGTTTTCTGTCCGTGTCTCCACAAAAAAAATAGAACATGTTGTATTTTTTTGTAGTACGGGCGGATCACTGACCCATTCAAGTTGAAAGGGTCTGGATCAGTCTGTGGCAGCCACACGGACTTTGCCCGTGAATTGGGGACCTCAAATTGCGGTCCCCAATGCACGGAACGGCCGGTTGCATGAGGCCTGAGTGAAAGGTATATTTACATTCAGCGGAGCTAGCCCTACAAGGCATTGTATTGATGAATCTCCTGGAAACACATGTATGACCTTTAAAAACCATGCGATCCAAAGACCGCAATTTACACGCATGCAAGACACTACTAGTACATATGAAGTCACCCTAAAATAACAGTACCCCTGATCTGCCCTAAGTTTCGGGACACACAAGGTTGCCAGCTTGGGCAGGATACTGCCTCTCCTTAAAGACACCAGCTGCACATGGAGACTTGTAGGCAACGCTCCATAGGAAAATTATTGTAAAGAGGTATCTCCCAGGAAAAGAGAACCATCTGGCCCCAAGTTTGGAATGTGGCTCCCCATGTACGAAAGTCAGATTTTTTTTAAATCAAGCTGTCTGCAGATGGATATTTGGCTTAGCTATTTTCCCTTGTCAGGTCCCAAGGCTTGTTCAAAAAGTTAGACTTTCACTCGTAGCGAGCCCATTCCAAAAGGTGGTGCTACTGAGATGGTTCTCTTTCCCTGGGAGATAGGACATGTTATACATGTAATCTGCCACCTCACTTCATGTAATGTTTGCTGCCCTCTAGTGTGACTGGGTGCGGACCCCTTCATTTCGACGGGTCCGCCAAAGATGAAGACAGCGCTCCGTGTGCTGTCCGCGTCCGTAGTTCCGTTCCAAGGCCCTGCAAGAAAGATAGAGCATGTCCTATTCCTACCCGCAATCGCGGACAAGAATAGTCATTTCTATCATAGTGAAGCCCATGTGTGGTCCGCAAATTGCAGGACGTACATGGGCTGGTATCCGTGTTTTGCCGATCCGCAATTTGCATAAAGAGCTTCAGATATTCATGCATAGTAAGTATAGCCGTAATTCAGTTCAGAATAATCCATGTTTGCATGTGTCTGTGCTTGGAGCAGGGTGCTGATATATATACGGTTTGTTTCCCAGACCTTGCCATTCACAAAATTCAGTACAATTTGACGCATCTAGTTTTAGAAAAAAAAAACACTGCCCGGGCATAGCTTAAAGGGGCTGTCCCATGAATAATATAGGTACAACTTTTCGATGCCTTCACACGTCATAGATTTTGTTGCAAAAATGTCTGCGACTGATAATCTGTTCCATTTATCTGAATGGGGCTTGCAGGAATCCATTTTCTTGCTGCCAAATGAACCCCTACTCAGATGAATGAAACTGATTTTCAGTGCCAAAAATCTCTGCAACAAAATCTGCAGCGTGTGAAGGTCTAGTCCAGGGATCAGCAACCTCCGGCACTCCAGCTGTTCTGAAACTACAACTCCCACAATCCTCCTTTCACTTCTATGGGACTTACAAGAAGAGCCTAGTAAGAGTGCATGCTGGGAGTAGTAGTTTCACAGCAGTTGAAGTGCCGAAGGTTGCTGATCCCTAGGATTTATCTTAGATTTTTAGATGTTTACCTGCCACCTTCAGGACCGTCCTGACCGCTGGCTACCAATTTAATTTCCCCCGGAGATTGCAGGGACATGACATCTTTACAAGTCACGTAGATGTCCTGTGAGGAGCTGGAATCATTGGATGGAGGACGGTCTGTAATAAGAGACAGGCATGGATTATAAGCATCTGAATAAAGGCAGCTCTCATCTCGTCATTGAGAATGTAATAATTGATGACCTATTCCTAGGATCCACAGCACCCGAAGTAGGCACAGGAGATACAAGGCTTCACTGATTGTAGTGGATGGAGCTGCGTACTGTAGGGCTGCTCGCATTCACTTCAGTGGGGGCAGCACGGCAGTAATCAGCAACGTCCACTACAGAAATGGATGGAGATATGTAGTTTTGGCATTGGCTCTGATCCAGAACAGCTGATCGGCGGAGCTGCAGATCGGATATTGATCAATTGTTAAATCCTGGAGAACCCCTTTAATTGCAGAGCTGAAATGTACATTTTCATTAGGGTGTTTTCCGTAATTTAAATTTTGATCATTTGGGTCCGTCTCCGGGCACCCTTCCAATCAGCGGTTAGAAAGGGCCGCAGCACTTGGATGAGCATTGCAGCCTCATCCTTGGCCTGTCATGTTCATTAGTCACATGGACTTTGTGTAGCTCAGTGGCATTCAATTCAAGGGAATTGAGCTGCAATACCAAGCACAACCACTAGACAATGGACAGCGCTGTGCTTGGTATAGTGTAAGGAGGCCACAGCGTCCATTAGAATAGTTGATCAGTGGGGCTGCCGGGAGTCGGACCCTCACCGATCAGATATTGATGAGTATTTAATTCTTGGACAAACCCATAGTTCACCTAAAGCTTTAAAATTTGCAGTAGGTGGTCTCTTCAGAAACTACTGCACTATGCAAAACAGTGGTTCTTAAAGGGGTTTTCCAGGTTCCTCAGGATAGGTCATCAATATCAGATCGGCGGAGGTCCGACACC
This sequence comes from Bufotes viridis, assembly GCA_033119425.1. Taxonomy (NCBI): domain Eukaryota; kingdom Metazoa; phylum Chordata; class Amphibia; order Anura; family Bufonidae; genus Bufotes; species Bufotes viridis. The sequence continues at coordinate 20,883,380 of CM065598.1, read as the reverse complement.
CAGCACCCCCGCTGATCAGGCGTATGAAGAGAAGGCACACGACATGCGCGCGTGCATTCTCCGGTCTCTCTTGCTGCTGCCATGTCTTCATACAATCAATCGGCAGGGGTCCGACACCTGAGGATAGATCATTAATATTAAAAGCCTGGAAAAGCTCTTTAAAGGGGATGTACAGGATTAGCTCTTTTTCTTGCAGAAACAGCACCACGCCTCTTCACAGGTTGGTATCGTAGCTTCAGCAGACATGGGCGTAGCTATAGGGGGTGCAGAGGTAGCAGTCGCTACCGGGCCCAGGAGCCTGAGGGGGCCCAAAGTCCCCTGTGCCGCATAAGATGACACACAGAGCACTGAGGGAAGGGGGGCCCAAGCTGAACTCTTGCACCAGGGCCCATGAGCCGTTAGCTACGCCCCTGTCAGCAGAGCTAAGCTGTAATACCAGACACAACCCAAGGACAGGTGTGGAGCTGTTTCTGGAAGATTTCTAATCCTGGACAACATTAAAGTATTTTAGCAACAGACCCTTACCAAGCTACAGACCTTCCCATACTCCGTAGCTTCCCTACTAAAAAGCAACTCCCATAGGAAACATGACAATAAGCCCCCTTTAAGGTACCCAAACGCTATCTCCGCCATAAACACACATAAAATGATATAGAAGAAATGAATAACCTGGCAGCAGGGCCTTCTCTCGGGAAAGTTTATCCGGAGGAATAAGTGGATGATGGGGCTCCGTATCAATGTCTGGTATGTCAGCAACTGCAGATAAAGGTTTAGTCGTTAGTCTTTTTAGTATTATAGGAACGTTATACTAATAGGAAATGCTGAATAACCAAAGAACCAACAAATCAGTAGTAAGAAAGTGGGAATATGTTAATCAGTCAGAAAACGGACGACATAGTGAACTACAAGTATCATAACGGCTACACTCCTACCTCAGAACATATTGGCGATGTCATACTGTATATGATAAGAATATGAAATAATGCTATAGGATATGGACAATCCTGCAACGACCCAGCAGCACTTCGGGAATAGTAACCTATATGAAGAGCCTATATTATTCCATATTATTCCGGAATCCTTGGAAAGTTCTGCTGTGGAGAAGTCAGGATTTACAGATGACGACTATACAAAGCTGGCCATACTCATGGGGATAGCTGCTCATTTAGCCCACATCTCCCCCTCCAGACCCAGGCTCGGACTGGTCCACAGGAGAACAGGTGAATCCCCCGGGGGGCCCCTGAGCAAGGTGGGCCCCTAGCGCCTCACATGGTGCAGTAGACTGACAGCACTAGATACAGATAGGCAGCACAGAGAGTCTCAACCAGCCTATGTTGATATGAAAACCTGGGCACATTATTTAACAAAGCACCCAGTTTAATATTAGAGACACGTTGGGTAGCTGAGATGACTTTTAGATATAGAGTCAGGCTAGTCATGTCCTCTTTCCCCAGGGACCTGCATGGGCCCCCATAATCAAATTGTAGCATCTTGCTGCTGCTGCCACCATATGGGTGGTTAGTATTCGCATGTAGCTTTATAGTGGGCCCCCAAAATTAATATGACTGGAGAGTCCTAGGCACCCCAGTCCGACACGGTCCAGACCCCTCCATACACATGTAAGCGCGGTTGGTCTAAGTATGCATGTGTCCTGAACAGGAACAGGGAAGAAAGGTGGCAGCGGCAACCTGTGTCCCCGAAAACAAAAATATTGGGGGGGTTGATATCAAACTACCAATCCTTATCTGCAGGGAAGAGCTGAGAGGCCACCGTACACCAGATGGGTCGATCCTGGTGAAATTGGCAGGTTCAGGTGACACACATCTAAAGCTACACTCACATGACCATATCCGTTTTTCAGATGAGGTCCATGTGCATCCCCCAAAAAAGTTGGGCCCCACAGTAAAAATGCCTATTCTAAACTTCTGGATGAAGTCATGTGTGCCACTGCGGCCAGTCAATGGGGTGACCTGTCCCCAAGGTGGCACCTGATCCAGCAGTGACATGCCACCTGGGGACACGTTACTGCTGAGGCCAGTGATTAGCCACATCAGTGCATGTGACCCCATCCAGACGGAGCACAGCTCGAGCCCTCAGCTCTAGAACACGGCGGCGGGGAGCAGGCAAGTGCATTTTTTTGGGTAGATATTTAAAAAAGGGTATAATGCTGGAATACCCCTTTAAGACTCCTCAAGAAGGCAATGACCAGGTACCTACTGTAAACCAATGGTGCGCTTACCTGAGATAATAGTTTCCATTATCCATGGAATAAATAAGAAAACGCTGCTGTACACGCCAGCTTTGGGGGTTTCATTGCATCCGACGCCCCGGCTCACAATACCAAAGATAACGTAGGTCCCCGGAGCAGACTGACAGACTAGAGGTGCTCCAGACTGTGCCTACAATACATGGATGTATGTTATTCTTATGAAAACCGTTCTTCTGATCTGATAAATGATTCACCTGGAGCAGAGGTGCTCCACCAATTCAATGTATGGACCCGCTCGAAAGAGGTCACCTTGACGTGGTGAGAGGGCCTTATAAAATGCGGCCTTGTGTACATATTCATTAAAGTTCAGTGCATGGCATGTCGGTGTGCAATCCATGTCTTTTTCTAAAGTTTGGAGAATAGATTTTTATATTTTTTTTTTAGAGCTGCATGAGAAGCGCAGTTTCCACCATGACTGTAGTAGTAGTAGTGTAGTAGTAGTAGTTGATGCTGGGTTCTAGTGAGGATGCCAACAAGCCACTCTGCTGCTCTAGGCCGGTACCTATATACCCTGGTCATAAAAACTATACCTCTTCCCCAGGAGAAGGGAAACCTAGGAAGGAATATGGGGCATTGCATGGACCCTGTGGACTTATTTTGTAGTTCTGTGTTGGAAACAAGTGCTGAATTATCAGAATTTGTGGATTGTCCAGTGCCGGAGGAATTTCTCTGAACTTCCAAAGAGAAGTTATAATGTGTAACCGAAGACTCATTCACATGGGAATAAACAGCACAAAGGAGCCATGAAGTGCAGGGACTGGAGCCAGGTCATTGTGCCTCGGAGATGGAGTCCACCATGACACAGCGACTGCCCTCCCTAAGAACAGGAGAGCTTGGCACGGGTACTGAAAAGGTTCACCTCTCACGTAAGACAAGGGAGCTGAGAAGGAGAGATGACTTTTTGAAAGAAAAAGGTAACTCAAGCAAAATCACAATATCAGTAGACCTCACGCCTTGACCCAATAATTCAGTCAACATCCAATTTCTTTAATGGATTTACGTTTTTTGTACCATGTCCATTACCTGCTCCTATAAAAAGGAGCAGCCTATGTGTGCAAAGGCTAATGCCCAGTTCATCTGTTCTTAAGAATTCAACCCATTTTTGCTATGGGTCGCTCTTTTCAGGTGTCAAGTACTCAAAATGGAACTTACCAAGCAAGAAGCATTGTCTTCTTCTGCTATGACCCCAGCACAAAACATCCTGTCCGTAATGCCATCATAGTATTTCTTGCAAACATCATCCATGAGCACCGGAACTTCCAGCTGCTGAAGTTTTGTAGATAATTCCACTAGAAATAAAATATTTCTACGTGATCAATGGGAAAACACACATTTTGAAGTAAAGGATTTGAGTTTGGATCCATAACATTACATTTAGTCAATGGATGTTCATATATATCAAGGATGGCCAACCTGCAGCTCTCCAGCTGTTGTAAAACTACAATTCCCACCATGCCCTGCTGTAGGCTGATAGCTGTAGGCCGTCTGAGCATGCTGGGAGTTGTAGCTGGAGAGCCGCAGGTTGGCCATCTCTGATATATAGGCTTCATTTACATTGTCATCATGGCTTTCTTCCATGATGGATATGAGGGACCCATTAGGATCCCTTTCGTAATGGATCCTGTTGGTGGAAACCTGACGGAAATGAAGGGTTAACAAAGCTTTAGCACAAGAATCAGAAATACTAACTAGACCTTCGGAGGACCACAGAAATCAGGTGGTCTTTAGGTGACCTCAAACCCTGTAAGTAACAGAAACATGATGAAGTCAAGATTGACTCTCGACGACCCTGTGATGAGAAAGTCTTGTCTTCTAGATCAGTGTTTCCCAACCAGTGTGCCTCCAGCTGTTGCAAAACTACAACTCCCAGCATGCCCGCACAGCCAAAGGCTGTCCGGGCATGCTGGGAGTTGTAGTTTTGCAACAGCTGGAGGCACACTGGTTGGGAAACACTGTTCTAGATGGTGTGTCCATGGTTTTTGTGATTGTATCTGGTCTCATCCTCTTACTCTTTTTCCTTCAACTGTACAAAGCATACTTGTCTTTACCCAACAGTTGGGTCTTCTGAAAGCTTCAATCTGATTACTTGTGCTCCAAGTTGTTTTGTGAAGGATCCATGCGTTTGTCCTTGATGACTTCAGTATCTTCAAAAGTCTTCTCCACCACCGAAGTTCAAGTGCATCGATATATCTGTTTGTTGTTCTATTTTTGTATTGTCCGTCTTTAGAATCCATAAAGACTTCTCCTAAAGTCTCACACTGCGCCGTGCACTTCAGTATTCATCACAGGCGCAGTACAGTAGAGAGGCCTGCAGTACAGAAGAGAACTGCCAGTGCGCCTCTCTCCTGCACTGCGCCTGCGCTGGACACTGAAGTGCATGGCGCAGCACGAGACTTTAGGAGAAGTCAGGTCCAGAAATGGTCACATTTACGCTGCCTGGTCCCATCAATCAAAGTGCAGAAGGTGCGGCAGTTGCAGAGAGAGCAGAGCCTCTAGGTGTAATGGTAACGCCCCCGTTGCTCCTAGAGGCTCATTTGCATATATTTAAACATCATTTTTCTCAGCAATGCGGGCACATAGGAACATGGGACCAACACAGATGTCTTCAGCTGCCAAGCGCACATGTAACAGGTCAGCCGGTGTCATAGGGACAAATCTACTGACCGATTTAACCAAACCATGATAAAAATATTAGACCCTGTATTCTTGGCATTAGGCGTTCCCACTGGCAGTGAACAGAAAAGTAAACCCAAGATATTTCATATGGAAAATAATGATTGCTCACCATTAAGGTCCCATCCAGACACCACACATAGTTTGGATGGTTCCAGCTTGCTATGTCCATCTGGGAGACATATGGGCTGTACATAGGAGTTGTACTGGAATGGCTTTTGTACATGGATCAGGGCCACGTCATAGTCCTTTGACAGCCGCTTATAATCAGGATGCACAATGACGTGCTCCACTGGCCGCTTCTGGAGGGTAATAGCAAACACAAAATTAAAGTCAAAGCTGGAAGTAGCTCAAAACTGCTGATGGCCAACCTTTCTGCATTGTACAGTCCTTCTCTGGCCATAAGCTGATCACAGGGCGTCCTCAGGGATCAGCTGTCTGTATTGAAGACCATTGGGCGCACACTGCCTAATGACATGTGATACATGGATTTACCTAGGCCTCCAGAGAGAAAGATGCTTTTTATAGCTTCTCTCCTCTATGGTAACAGATGATGGTCCCAAATAAACCCCCCTCTATTAAAGGGGTTGTCCCAAGAAAGATATTCTACATTTTCAAACCAGCACCTGGATCTGCATACTTTTGTAATTGCATGTACCGTATTTTTCTCCATATAAGACGCATTTCCCCCCCCCCCAAAAGTGGGGGGGAAATGGCAGTGCGTCTTATATGGCGAATGCTACCATTTTCCTATAGCTAAAGCCGATACATCGCACAGCCTGCGATGTATCAGCATGGAAGGAGGAGGGGGTGGAGCCTGGCAACACATGGCGGGCGGCCCGCCGCTAACAGCGTGACTGCTTTCATAACATTTATAGTCTTTAATCATGTCCCCTTATTCCCTATAAGCCCAGTACAGTAGCGCTCTGCTAACCTGCTATACCGATCCTCTAGCAGGCAGAGCGGTGCTGTGTAACGTCCTCACTGACGTCATCTGCCTGCTCCTTTCACTTTATGAATGAAGCAGGAGGAGCAGGCAGATGACGTCAGTGAGGACGTTACACAGCAGCCTGCCGCCGCACCGCTCTGCCTGCTAGAGGATCGGTATAGCAGGTTAGCAGAGCGCTACTGTATTGGGCTTATAGGGAATAAGGGGACATGATTAAAGATTATAAATGTTATGAAAGCAGTCATGCTGTGAGCCGCGGGCCGCCCGCCGCGTGTTGCCAGGCTCCGCCCCCTAAGCAGTCACTATGGCCCAGATGTTTTAGAAAAGGGGGCATCTTTGGATGACACTGTAATTGGGGTGATCTGTGGATGACACATATAGCATAAGATGCTATATCTGTGTCATCCACAGATCCAATCCATTACAGTGTCATTCATAAATGCCCCCATCACAGTGCTATCCACAGATCCCCCCATCACAGTGCTATCCACAGATCCCCCCATCACAGTGCTATCCACAGATCCCCCATCACAGTGCTATCCACAGATCCCCCATCACAGTGTCATCCACAGATCCCCCATCACAGTGTCATCCACAGATCCCCCATCACAGTGTCATCCACAGATCCCCCATAACAGTGCCATCCACATCTCCCCCACATAACAGTGCCATCCACAGATCCCCCCCCATAATACTGTCATGCACAGACCACCATTACTTCTAAAGCACACCTTTTGGTTAAAAATATTTTTTTTCTTATTTTTCTCCTCAAAAACCCAGGTGCGTCTTATAGGCCGGTGCGTCTTATAGGGCGAAAAATACGGGTAATTTAAAAAAAATTGTATAGCCACGTACAGTAGCTATTCGCCGAAATATATCTGCATAGCGCCACCTGCTGTTTGCCATCTTTCTAAATTCTTTGTGAGATGGAAGCACATGCTCAACTGGCACCCGCTGGAGCAGAAAGGACATGCCCTCTGAGACGCCCCTTGAGCTGACAGCTTGAAATAAATCTAGCAGAACAATTGGAGCAATAAATGAGGAGATCTCTGGATCCATGTGGTACAGGGCTGGCTCTAGCTTTGTTAGAAATAGACCGTCATGTACTGTATGATGTCTGATTTTCATTTTTTTACTTTACACATGGGAGAACCCCTTTAACTTCATAATATGGCATTCGAAAATGGGTTCTCTAAACCAGACCTCCAGTAGTACCAAACCCTCGGACTATATACCCTGACCTCAGTTTCATGCAGGATCCTTCTTGTAAGGGCTCATGCACACGACCGTTGTTTGATTCCGTGTCCGTTGTGCCGTTTTTCGTGATTTTCTGTGGACCCATTGGTTTTCAATGAGTCCGTGGAAAACTCGGCAAATGCACCGTTTGTCCTCTGCGTCCGTGGTCCGTGATTCCAGTCCGTCAAAAAAATATAACCTGTCCTATTCTTGTCCGTGAAAAACGGTTCACAGACCCATTCAAGTCAATGGGACCGTGAAAAAATGCGGATGGCCATCCGTGTGTCATCCGTGTTCCGCGTCCGTTTTTTTTTGCGGATCCCTTGGCAGGCACTTGCCAAATATTGTCAGCCTGTCTTTTGGTAAAATCTTTTGGGTCATGTCCGCTAAAAAAAATGGAAGACACATGGAAACACAACGGAAGCAAAAACTGACACGGATCACGGAACAACGGAACACAAAAAAATACTGTCGTGTGCATGAGGCCTAAAGAGAAGACATTTTTATATTAAGAACATTAATTTTGCCACCATTTTTGTAGACAATATTCTGCGTCCAAATGGACATAGTCTGTGCATCGTCCATCCTTGTACAGCGCCCTTAGCTGGATACGGAAACTTATTCATCCTCTCGTTAGAATAAAAGGTCCAATTCTAAACGTCTTTGGTAATGTAGATTGGACTCCGTGGGCCAATAACTGTACCAAATATGACAATTCTCATTGCTTACAAGAAAGCAAAAAAAGGTAAGTATTCAAACCTGAGCATTTATCGATGACTCCAGATCATGCAGTCCTGCGACAATCAGCCCTACGCTGGCGAACTCCTCCCTAAAGATTTAAGGGTAACTGATCAGCAATGGTAAGAATAAACTTCAAAAACGATTCCAAAATTTCATTCACCAATACCCCACAGGTCAAGAAGAAGGTATTCCCTGTCAACAAGATATTCTAAACTATTCAAGCATAAATACATTAACCAACGTTTCGAGCTTGACCCTAGCACGTGACCACCCACCTGTCTGCAACACAGTTGGCAGATGTAACGACAAAGGTCTCAGAAAGAATTGCTCCATTACACACATGCTTGTTACCAAAATTGATGCTGACATGCCAGGGCCATGAGTTAGGCATGGCTTCTTCCGCTTTAATTATGTTATGATAGATGAACCTGGGTGGCAATGGGGAGACTCCACAACCCTCATCTAAGAGAAAATGGTAGACATGGTAAGTGATATAGGTGCAAAAAGTACATGGAACATGACCATCGATCAAGACACAGGATGAGATAATGGTAAAAAAAAAAAGTTTCCCTTCCTCGGAATGAGAAGATGATTTGGGGAATACAATATCTTCTTATGGAGAGCACCCTAAATGGCATCTTATAGGCCAGAAGAAGGTATTGAAATGAGCTCTTAGCAAGCTCTGCCTCTGATGCCACCAGATGTAAGGTGGCTATCCTATAAGTCAATGTTCGACCTATTAAGAGGCCTTGAGACATGACTTGGATAATAGTTAAGTCAGTATCTCATCTGCAGACAGCTGTTTCAGGGTGATTGCTCCTCATCAGCGCAGAGCACTGGGTGAGAGGCCTAGATCAGGATTTGGGGAATACAATTTCTTCTTATGGAGAGCGCCTCAAATGGCACACAGAATCTTATAGGCCAGGCAATGCTCCTCTGGAATTTTGGTATTATCTGCTCTGCACTGATGAGGGGCAATCACCAAGAAACAGCTGTCTGCAGATGAGATGCTGGCTTAATTATTATCCAAGTCATGTCTCAAGGCCTCCCAAAAGGTCAAACATTGATATCTACCTTACATCTGGTAGCATTAAAGGCAGAAATTGTTACAAGCTCATTTGAATACCTTCTTCCTATATTGTTATGGGCACCAGCAAATAACAGATCAGCCTCTACACTGGGGGTTCTACGTAAAAAATCCCATCTGTTCTTGGGATATCGGCTTGTTTGGATTCAGTGTTCCCACATTCCCAGATACTGATGATTTATCATTGATAATGCAACCTTGCTCTGAGGATTCAAAACACAGTCGACACCGAAGGTTCGGACTGGTGATCGAGCTTCTTTTGTGTGTCTTACACCGTAAGGGTCCATTCACACGTCCGTAAGTGTTTTGCGGATCCGCAAAAAACGGACACCGGCAATGTGAGTGCCGTAATTTGTGGACCGCACATCTCTGACACTATAATAGAAAAATCCTTTTCTTGTCTGCAATTGCGGACAAGAATAGGACATGTTTTATTTTTTCGGGAACGGAATTTGTGGATCCGGACAGCACATAGTGTCCGTTTTGGCCCCATTAAAAATGAATGGGTGCGCAAAATTTCGGAACAGATGCGGACCCAACTTGCGGACGTGTGAATGGACCCTAATGGTTATCAATATGTCAGTGTTAAGGTATTTAGCAGTTTTTAGATGTGCTCTTTGGCTCCTCATGCTCTGCAGCTTTAGTAATTCCAGGGAAAAATTCTGCCCCAATAGGCCACATTGTTTCGAGGACTACGCCTCATTGTAAAAGACACTGCCCCAGATTTACTAATCTTACAAATGGCGTAAACTAAAACAGGGTGTCCGAACTGGCACCAGATTTATTAGGCTGGATGCAGGGATAGACAGTTTTGTCTAGCTCTATACTAACTATCGAGAAAAATTTTTACACCAGAATTGTGACAAAATTCTAGTGCAAAAAGGCAGAATCTTTCAAATATGTCATGCCCCTTCAAGCAAGTCAGAAAAAAAGGTGTAGAAACCCTAGTGTGCCAACCCATGCCAAAATTACTCCAATATGCAACACATTTTTAGACAGATTTTAGACATAGGTCCATTAGCAAATCTGGGCCAATGTAGGCGAATTTGGATCCACGTGTGATACTGAGAATATAGAAAATTACTTGCCAAAGTGTTGCATTGCATCTTGATTTTTTCGTGGCTGATTGTTTCCTTTCCGTTGTATCTCAGGACCTGGAATATGGGAACAGATCATAGAGAATTACATTTTTGTCTAAATATACAATATTCATAGTGATCAAGGGAGGCCAATCACTGCCTATGGGACCATTCCTTCATATATGGAATATCTTGCAAAAATTTTTACATTTTTTGCAAACATTTTTTGCTACTATTACTCATAGATTGTAAGCTCTTGTGAGCAGAGCCCTCATTTCTCCTCTTTTAATTGTTGATTTGTTTGTTGCTGTGTAAGCCATGATTTTGTTGGTACATGAACCCTCTGATTGTGAAGCGCTGAGGAATATGTTTGCGCTATATAAGATTATTATTAAATCTATTGACTACTAAAGTTGGACGCAATTTGGGGAAAGCCGTTCCGTCCTATGCATGTAGATAAAATGGGAATATTTTTAAGTGCAGAAAAAAAAATTTGGATGCTTACTAGATGGAAGCACAAATGAAATGACTGCTCGAAACCCCAAGTAATTGGCGCTATAATCAGAGGTAAATGTAATCTGCATGACGTTGGAGACACTTAGAACTGGGTCAGGAAGTGAAAATCCACAGAACATTCCTGGAAGAAAAAAAAAAAGAATGTTATAAACTGTCTCTGTGATCGAGAGCTATCGGGGTCTAACAATCATTGACATGTGTGATTCGTGGAGGTGCACCATGGGGCGGACTGGCCATAGACCCTACAGGGAAATTTCCCCAGGGGGTCCCTTGAGCCTTCTACATGGTCGCCAGTCAGGTACATAATGATCTGATCTTATCAGCATTAATTAAAGGGGTTATCCCCAGCACCCACATCACTCCGGATCTGAGCGATGGGGGGGTGTAGCCAATAGCAGGCCGGGATGGAGGGGTGCAGCCAATAGCGGGTCGCAATAGTGACCAGCCCCCTTGATGCTAGGGAGGCTGGTCACCGTTGCGACCTGCTATTGGCTGCACCCCCCACCCCGGTCCCGGGTTGTTTTGATCCATGCAATGGGGAGATGCAGCGGCGCCCGTGCAGGAATCTGGAGTAATGTGGGTGGCGGGGAGCAGGGTAAGTATGATCTATAGGAGGGGCCCAGGCATTGTGGGGGGCATTTTTAAAATTAGATAACCCCAATAATGCTAGAAGCATCAGGTGCTTATGCACTTGGCTGGCATTGTCAGTTACCCTCCTGCCTTAAATAATGCAGTGGGGGCAGCAGTATTTTGTGCCGTACTTTGGTATTTGGTTCTGCTGGGGCGGTATTTGTATTGCAGGCCCTGCCTACTTCTGTTGTCCCTGCTTATGTGTGCTGCACTGCCTTCTGTCAATCTGAACCTAACAACAATATGAGGCCACTTAGGGTCTTTTTTCCAGGGCCACCCCTGGGACTCCCATCAATCAGCAGGATGTGGTGGTCACTGTACTACGTTGGCCCCTCCACCGCAGAACCTGACACAGCGACATTCACACACATGGCTGTCTCTGGTAGTACAGCTCATCCTACTTAGACACTTCACTATTGCTGACCAGTGGGGAGCCTGGGATGGGGCGAAGCAGCCATTCATTCATCCATACTTCTAAAAACATAGAAATATATATCTATATAGAGAGTGGAGAAGGAAATTGTGGAGGCATTACCTACCATGTGTCTCTCTGGGGCTAAGTGTGAGGGACTATTTTTCATGCAAGAAGGGAAGGGGTTAAGAAGAAATGCAATGCAGATGCTTGCTACTGCACACCCACAGAAAAAGAAGCAAGTCCTTCAGATAAGGGAGTTAAATAAAAATAAAAGGTTTTACATTTGTGGGATAACCCCTTTAAACGCAATACGCTGAAATATGTATAACCACCACAACTGCTAACCTGCAACCATGGTTCCTTGCAAGTCATGATAGACAACGAGGCGATCAAAAATGCATCCTTCACTGGGTTCAACCTCAAATACTAGAAAGGTTATCTGGAAAAAAATGCACAAAAAAATGACATTATGAGTAATGGTTCAAGTGATGACGATGAGACTGATCGCCGCTCATAATAATCCCTGTGATTGTGGCCAATTTTACTTGACTCAACATAGGAAGCCGAGATTGAATTAAAGGGGTTTGGCAAAGTAAAATATTGATGGCCTATCCTTAGGATAGGTGATCAGTATCTGATTGGTGAGGGTCCCACTCCCGGCACCATGGGATCAGCTGTTTGAAGAGGCCATGGCACTCTGGTCGGCACTGCGGTCAGTGACGTTACGTTCACCCGTCACATGACCTACGTCCAGCTCAGTCCCATTCAAGAGAAAATACAATGGGCTGCAATACCAAGCATAGCCACTATATGGCGCAGTGCTTGGTAAGCTGTGAGGAGGCTGCAGCACTCACCGGAGCACCCCGACCTCTTCAATCAGCTGATGAGCAGAGGTGCTGGGAGTCAGACCCCCAGTAACGAGATAATAGTGACCTACCCTGAGGATCTATCACCAATATTCTACTCCATGAAAACCCCTTTTACGTAATAAATGAAAACCCTTCTGAAAAAGCAACTGGCTTGGCCATCAGCTGTTATTCCTGGGGCCCATACGATTCTCCGTGATACATGGACGAGCCAGATCCACCAGAACGGAAGCCACTAATACTCGGTGGTTGTCCATTCTGGTTCACACAGGGTGTCCCAAGCAAGAGACCCCCCCTCTGTCCCTTTTGACATCCATATGTCCCAATGGGGTATTTAGACATTAGACGGCTTTCTTTCTTGGAATAGCGCCACCCTGTTCAATGGCTTATCTCAAGTATTACAAGTTCAGCTCTATTTAAATGAATGGATCTGGCCTACACCAGTGCAATCACTATCAATGAGAAAATTAGAATGTCTGAAACAATCTTCTAACGATTCGGACGTTCTTCACTGCTTTTATACCTTGTAATAATGTAGATATGATCATTATTATGAGGACTGGTAATATCCCTTTAATTGCGGCGATTACCTTAATGATGTGATTCGCCGGACTGTGCACGACCCACTGACAATTGGCATGGCTGCTGTACACATGGGGATGATTCATAGTTTGGATTTCTCCTTCCTCAAAGATAACAGCAACCGATCCACAGTCAGAAACTAAAAAGATGTTAAAAATACAGACGGAACTGTTCATCACTATACAAACTGCAAAGCAAAGTCTTCGGAACTATATAGAGGTGTATACAGGATAAACCTGCGCTCAAGGATGTACTAAGATCAAAATTTGTGTCTGTAGCTTGAGAGCACTACAGATCAGGGGCGTAGTGAGGGCAGCTGGGGCACGTGCCCCGGGCACAGAGGCTGTGGGGACACACCCACCAGTCTCCTGCAGAGCAATGTGTGTGAGCACGTCGCACTACTGCGGGGAACTTGGGAGTAGTTGTGTTTTTTATGGAGCTGGAGAAGGCACTAGGGGCCAAAGGGGGACACAAGGTGGACATAACTACAGAGAGGGGGCACAAAGGTGGGCATAATTACTGTGAAGGGGCCGCAAGGAGGACTTAACTACTGTGAAAGGGCTACAAGGAGGACGTAACTACTGTGAGGGGAACACAAAGGTGGGCATAATTACTGTGAAGGGGCCGCAAGGAGGACTTAACTACTGTAAGGGGGCACAAAGGTGGGCATAACTTCTGTGAAGGAGACACAATGTGAGCATTAGTACTGTGAGGGGGCACGATGTGGGCATTAGTACTGTGTGTGATCTCTAAGGGAAAGCAATGCCCTAGATTACCCTGTTATACATTGGGATGGCTCTGTCTTACAGGGCAGCACAGCGCCTCCTGCTGGGATTTAACAGGGGCAGTCACCATCCCTTCTTTATGTGATTTTTCTTTTTATTCTATCACCACAGGGACCTTGTTCTGGATCCTGTGGGCATCAGAGCGACACCCTGGAAGTGTTGGGGCCAGTTGGTTCTTTCATTTATTGCAAGGTGTATTGATACCGCCGTTGTACCCTATGATAGATCTAATTAGGTAAGTGGGACTGAGTGAGTATAGTGCCCCGCCACTTTAAAATGGGACATCCACAGCAGCCCACCACTTCACTTTGACCTTTACAGCAGCCCAACCCTTTAAAAGTGAGTTTCACAGCACCCCACTCCCTTGACAGTGACCTCCTCAGGGGCCCGCCACCTTAACAGTGACCTCCACAGTACCCTGCTGCCTTAACAGTGACCTCACAGTACCCTGCTGCCTTAACAGTGACCTCCACAGCAGTTGCCCCTTTAACAGTGACCTCCACAGCTCCCTTCCCCTTTAATGCTAGGGCTACACGACGACATGTGTCACGCGACATTTTGTCTCAACAGTTTTACTAATGATAGGCTATGGTGTTGAACTGCAACATGCGACATGCTGCGACTGCGACATGAGTTGCAAAAAATCCATCAAAGATGGATGTTTCTGCAATAGTCGCGTCACAGTCGCAGCATGTCACATGTCGCAGTGCAACACCATAGCCTATCATTATAAAAATTGTCGCGCGACATTGGTGCGATGATAATGTCGCACGGCACATGTAGCAGTGCAATTGTGCCCTATGTGTCGTGCGACTTATTGTCGCACGCGACATGTCATTGTGTAGCCCTAGCCTAAAGCTGACCTACAGGAGTGAAGAAAAATGGCTGGGTTGTTATAGAAACCTGGAGTAAAACTGCAACCTTCTATTGGCTGATAAGGGACATGTGACCGTGTGTATGGCAGCTGGGATATGAAGAGAAAGACTTGCAGGCTTGTATTGGCTAATGCAGGTCATTTTTGTCCCAGAGAGCTGTGACCCCCACAAGATTTCTTTCCAGGTAGCAAGGGATGTGTATACCAAGTTTCGTTGAAATCGATGGTTGCGTTTTTGAGTGATTGCGGAACATACATATATACATCCTTCTTTATATATATATAGATTTTTGGTGGATTCTGCGACAGAGGCTCCTGGAGGAACCTTCGCCGCAGATGTATACCCCCTTAAAGGGGTTGTCTCATTTTAGACATTGGTGGTATATCACTAGGATATGCTACCAATGACAGATAGGGTGGGTCCCAGCTCTGGTGTGGGTCTGGAGTCTTATGGTTGTTAATTCCACGTGATGGTGGCACTAAGGGCTGTGGCAGGTGTCCTGTGGTGTAGGACATCTTCCACACACCAGGTGACTTGGACGATCTGACTTGATATTATACATACCCTGAGAGAGATGCTATTGCGCTTTACCCTTCCATTTTAGATTTTTTGGTGGCTTCATACGTAAATAGTTTATTCCATGTCATACTTTTACCATGTCATTACAAATTGTCTAGAAAAGGTTTACAACGGCTACAGCATCACCTGGATATGTGTTTGGTTCTACTGCCTGATAAAAGAGTGAGAATCCAGTCTTGAATTCCTGAAAGTCAGAGATGAACTTCAGAGTGATGCTTGCATCAGCGATCAGTAATGGCCGGGGCTTGACGTCGCCGCAGAATTTCCCTGCAAATGAAGATAAAAAATGTCAGTCGCTCCACATACACTTTGCTATAGAGCTGGGTGGTGTGCTGCATTTTCATGTTCTGGGGGTACTATAATTTGTGCATTGTTATATTGTATTGCATATGCAACCTCCCCCACCCTTTCCCCCAGAGCCCATCAGGCCAATACTATCGATACTCGTAAAGTTCAACAGTTTTTACTTGAATAAACTTGCAATAAACTTGTGTCATCCAAACAATACTTGATCTTTCTCTTGGCTCCAGCAGGCGAAGGGTAAACTGGCAGGTAAACCTTATACTTTGCTTTATCTCTCTGCTCCTTTGCTAATCTTTGGCTTCAGTCTGGTCACTGGACTTTCTACCAGTTCTGGTACCGTTGAGTTGGCTGCCTTCGGCCACTGACCCCCTCGTAATACTCAGTCTATTTATTGCCTGGAGCCGGGGTGCTTTACAAGCTGCTTCCCGGGGCTCCTGCAGCAGAGGGGGGGGGGGGGGGGGGGAGACGCTCTCCTCACTGGTCCCTTTGGACTCCAAAACTCAACTCTCTATACAGCTTCATGAAACCCCTCCCTTGGTAGGAAACAGGACTAGCCCACTTCTGCCCAAAAGGGGGAGAATAGAATTCTATCTAAAGGTACTTTCTGCCAGATACACTGCCACCTGCTGGTGAACCAGGCATACATAACAGTTTTGGCATATAACAAAATGACACTTTGCTGGTGGTGGTTGTAAATCTTGCAAGTAAATTTATTTGGATTGATGAGAGTACAAGATCAAGGAGTCCGATTAATGCCAGACTTAAGGTACCTTTACACGAGGCGATGATTGAGTCGTTTCAACAATGTCCCTTTAGACGTTCACAAAACCGTAATTTCGATCGCATATGCCATCATTTATAAAGTAGACTATTGCATTTACTCAAAGTGAAATGTGAGTGGTGTGCCTAAAATGTAATGGTCTGTAATCGTGCGTGCAGTGAACGATTCCTGTTTACACGTATGAAATCGCTAACGTCCAAAGATGATTTTTGTGCCTACACAATCAAACCAACAAGAAATCTACCCATTATCGCCCTCCGGGGTGCCTAGGCCCCAACATAATGATGGAGGACAGTCACAAAAAGGCCCCTAGGTCCAGTAGAATTTCCGATGCAATTAAATAGGACATAGTCCCCCCAGTTTGTACAGGTTCAAGGTGAGTTTCATTAGCTTTTGTGGGCTCAAGGTGGTCCAGTCTAAAGATGGAATTAGACGCACCAATATTCGTCCAGATCATCAGGAAAGACCAGTCCCGATCATCCGGCCATCTAAATGTGCCACCGTTCACCCGATCGGGTGATCCTGTCGTTCATGCAGGCACCACGGATCATGGCTTCTGGGCAGCAGATTGTGTGGTCTAAATAGCAATCTGCTGCTCAGAAACCATGATTCTGTATGAGGACGAGGGACCGCAATAGCGATTCCCCGTCCTCATACTGTGAAGGAGATCGCTGTATGTAAATGTGTCTCCTTCACAGTATAATCAGCCGACTGTCGGGAAGGAACGATTCCTTCCAGACAATAGGCCGCTCAGTCAGCTCGTGTAAGTCCACCTTAAGGGCTCATGCACACTAACGTATTCTTTTTAATTTCCGTTCCGGTTTTTACAGGGCCATATGCGGAACTGTGTTTTGCTGACCGCAACATACATACAGTGGTGTGCATGAGCCCTAAGACTGGGTACAATAAGAACTTCTGTGAGAATGTGGGCAAAAAATTCAAGAACTAATATGTTTTACCAACATAGGGCACATGTCCCGGAGAAGCAGCATATGCCCCATTCTTACATACTTGACACCTATAGTGTTAGCAAACAGGGGACCTGGAAATGAACCTGGGGTGAGGTAGGGTTCACCCCTGTGGTGGTATGAACCAATGCCTCGATGGGGCAATATTTTTACTTTTGCTATGACTTGACTTGTTCTCTTTGGTCTCTATGACCTATGAGCCATTTTGAAGGCAACCTGTATAACAATCTATGAATGCAATACATCACCACTTGTCGGCACTAGACATTAGCTCTCCATCCGGATAAGCACAGTATTAGACTCACCAATGAGACGTCCTAATGCGGAATAGATCACCAGATAATCTAGGTCACAAGAATAATCCCACTCAACGTCGAAGCTATTGAAGGTCAGAAGAATGTGCTTTCCTCTAGGGACGATAATTGTCCATATGCACTTTCTAAGGAAAAGAAAAAAACAAAGGTAAAGATTTTAGAGTACAACTAAAAATGTCCCATCAAGACCCAATCGCAGGACCGCTGGAGGTGGCACCACTCACACCAAATTCTGGTATGTCCTATGGAGGAGGAAGAAGCAGGCACATCACAAGGGATCCCACATTACATTATGGGGGCACTGTGGAAAGGGAATGCATTTTGCCTTGGGCACTAGCCGTAGCAGTTCTGAATCGAGTAACCTCAAAGATGATATTCTTCATGTAAAAGTTTTGTCTACAGTGGCCCACATTTGCTGAGAGGAGCGCAGCTAGTCCTCACTGTAAACTGCTTTAAAATCTGGCAAAAACTGGCGCATTTAGCTTAAAGGACATCTGTCAGCAGTTTTGTCCCTATGACACCGGCTGACCTGTTACATGTGCACTTGGCAGCTGAAGGCATCTGTGTTGGTCTCATGACAGAGGCGTTAAGAGAAATCCTCTGTCCCTAGATTGGCAAGGAGTGTGGCTTAATGCAAAGGGGCGTGACTTAGCAGGGAAAGGGGCATGACCAAAGATGCAACATTTTCCTCCAAAACTTGTACCACAATTCTGGCATAAAATCCTTTCACGATCTAAGCCGGCCAATAGTTGGAAAAAGTTAGACAAAATTGTCTATCTCTGCACCAGGCTTGGACTGGCCCAGAGGGGAGCAGGTGAATCCCCCGCTGCGCCCCTGAGCATGGTGGTCCCCTAGTCCCCGACCTCTGCACAAGTAGCCCATGACACAGTCGGCTAACTGAACTACATATAGGCAGCACACAACACCTCAACCAGCCTATGTCCACATCAAAAATTGGGTAGGTTAACAGACTACTCGGTTTATTACTATAGAAGCGTCAGTTGGCCAAAATGACTTCTGTGCCAGACAGTATCCTCTTTTCCCAGGGACCTGCCACATTGAAGTCCCTGCTGGGACCCCCATTAACACTCATCTTGTAGTATCTTACTGTTGCAGGTAATATTTGCATGTAGCCGTACAGTGGGCCACCAGAACGAATTTTACTGGTGGGCCCTAGGCACCCCAGTCCAACACTAATCTGCACCAAATTTATCCTCCAGCCCCTCCATTGGGTGCAGGTGTAGACAGCCTGTCCAAGCTTAAGCCGTTTATAGGATTCGAAAATCTGTCCTGTACTCTACAAAAGTTTTGACAATCACACGTGTACCCCCAAGTGTTAAGTTGTGCCTAAACATACTCACTCGTTCAGTTCCAGATGTGGGGAGGGGATAGGTGTGCTGGCTCCGTGGGGGCGCTGGTTTCCTTTTTGGTTGGAGGGAAACCCCCGAGTTATATTCTAGAGTTAGGTGCCAATACTAGACCCCCGGAACATTTTCCCAGTGTTTTTCTATTCCGGAAGGTGTGGGAGAAAATTAAAGATCTTACTAATTGTGCTGGGTGCACTTCTCTTACACCCTTATGGGGCAACCCGGGCCTACCGGAGATTGGTAAGCTACAGGGGTTTCAATATTGGGAATCAAAGGGCGTTAGATGGTTAGCGCAACTGTATGTGAATGCTGATTTCAAAAGCTTTACGCAATTGAGGGAAGAATGGGACCTTCCGCATTCTAGATTTTTTCAATATCTTCAGTTGCGGCATGCCCTTTCGGTGCAGGGGACGACAGTGGACCTTTCTATTCGGTGATCTTCTATTGCAGATCTTATTAGGAAGGGTGGTGACACGAAGGGGTCTATCTCTGCCTTTTATAAAATTTTGTTGTCTTTCTATCAGGATCGCTTCCCCCTAACTGTCAGAGATAAATGGAGTACTGATTTGGGATCTATTACTGATTCTCAATGGTCGGAGATCCTGGAGAGAGTCCCGGTATTGTCCCTGAGTGAACCTTATCGGTTGTCACAGCTCTATTTGTTACATAGGGTATATAGAACACTAAAGTTTCTGTATACAATTGGTCTCCGGGGTACTTCCCAATGCCCAAAGTGTGAAATGCCGGAAGCGCACTTATTGCATATGTTTTGGGAATGTGCTTCTCTGGGCCGTTTCTGGTCAGATGTTTTGTGTTATTAGGGTGTTTTTAGGGTGTTTTCTGTTACACAAATGAGGATAAAAAGAAAAACATTTTATTGCTGTACTTGACTGTATTGTGGACCGGCTACTGTATTCTTCTTGATGGTGCTGTGTAGTTTAATCTGCCTTATGTTGCCCGACCTGTATACCGGTTGATGTACTATGTCATACTGCTTTCTGAATATTGTTTAAAACAATAAAAAAGGTTTTATTTAAAAAAAAAAACATACTCACTCGTTATTGGAGTAATATTTACTGAAGCCTGCTGGAAGTAGTATTTCCCCTGCCGTTCCCTTCTCAATCCCATCATTGGTACTGCACTGCACTGTACGTATGATACGACAGAAATCTCTTGTAATCACGTGCGGTTCATGTTATTCAGGGAGGAGCGCAAGCAGATAGGATTTACCTTGATACGTTGGAAAATCAGGTTTGTCTAGTGAAAACAAAGGGATAAAGAAGATGCATGAGTCGAAGGAAAAATCATGTAGGGTTCGTCAGTCTTCACGTTGAATATATATCAGAAGAGGGTTGTACCGTTTTAGCCATCAGTGGAAATAATACATTGTACAGTTATAGGGACATTCCAGTCTAAAGCATTTATCACCTACCCATTGGACTGGTGTTAGATCATAGAATTTTTTATTTTTAAGAAAAAAAATAGGTACATGGTTTTCTGGGTATAATATTTTAAAGCCACTCCATGTATTCTACCTCCTGTACATCCCCTCGGTCTGGAATGTTAGCATGGCAGAGAGTCTCACTGAGCACCATCTTTCAGACCAGCAGTCAGACCAGGGAGGAGTGAGCAGCGGCAACTCGAATTAGAGCAGTAGATTTCCAGTGGCGTGGTTGGCCAATCAACACAATCATCCTCTTCTTTAGGTCCAGTGCCGACATTAAAAAAAAAAAAAAAAAAAAAAAAGAACCAGAAATTCTTTTTAAAATTCTATGAATATTGGCTTTAAAAATACTCCTTTCTGATGGAAGTTAAAGGTGCACACATGTTCTTTAAGACCCCTGAGGTCTTTTACCGTATGGCCAAACACAAACATCTAAGGGTACTGTAACACTTGCAGCAGAGGGATCCGGCAAGCAGTTCCGTCGCTGTTTACTGCCTGCCGGATCCGCCAATCTGTGTTCAAACGGACAGCATGCGGATCCGTCTCACAAATGCATTGCAAGAACGGATCCGTCTCTCCGGTTGTCATCCGGAGAAACGGATCCGTTATGTATTTTTTGCACATTTTTAAAGGTCTGCGCAGACCGGAAGAACGGATCCGTCAATGCGGTATTTTTAATTCCTATGGAAATTTAATGCCGGATCCAGCATTACGGGAAGTGTTCCGGCACTTTGGACGGAGATAAAACCGTAGCATGCTGCGGTATTTTCTCCGTCCAAAACACCGTACAATGACTGAACTGAAGACATCCTGATGCATCCTGTACGGATTTCTCTCCATTCAGAATGCATTAGGATAAAACTGAAGCGTTTTTTTTTCCGGTATTGAGCCCAAACGACAGAACTCAATGCCAGAAAAGAAAAACGCTAGTGTGAAAGTAGCCTAAGGTCTCTCATGGGAGGAGGCGACCGCAGGATCGACACATTTGTGGAGGGTATACCATTTTTTGCATCCCTCTTTAGCTTTATGT
Source organism: Bufotes viridis (assembly GCA_033119425.1). Classification (NCBI taxonomy): domain Eukaryota; kingdom Metazoa; phylum Chordata; class Amphibia; order Anura; family Bufonidae; genus Bufotes; species Bufotes viridis. The sequence goes on along the minus strand of CM065598.1, from coordinate 20,861,891 downwards.
TCTGCCTTCACAGAGGACCTTGTCCTTGGGCTAGTTCCCCTTTTTATAAGCTTTGGAGTGTTGGCTGCTTGTTATTATGCACTTTGTGTATGTACCCTTCATGTGTTGACCCTGCGGTCCTCTCCTGTTTTTCTTCCTTGTTTGTGTCTTAGTGGTGCTATTACTAGTCCTATGGTATATTTTACTATTTTTGTTTATTTTCTAATTGAATAAAGTTACATTTTTTGGTACTTTATGGTGTTGTGTGCTCAATGGTTCGGTGTTACTTAGGAGTAAATTATGGCCAACCCCTTGATAAAAATGGATAGCCGGTGTTAATTTGGTGTGTAGTGATCACAAACATCTGAAGTATCTTCTTCAGACAGCACATGAACATAGACATTTGAGGCGTCATCTTCATTCATTGCATAAACACAAACATTTAAGATCTCGTATTAATCCATAAATCACAAAGATTAAATCTATTTATGTAGCTGATGAAAAAAAAAACGTGCATAATCAAAATGTATAGAAATAGAGTACATAGAGTACTGGGGTAAGAGGGCCAACAATACCCTAGATCTGTGATGGCAAACCTCCGGCACTCCAGCTGTGGTAAACTACCACTCCCAGCATTCTCCATTCATTTCTATGGAGTTCAGTGAACAGCCAAGCAAGTGTACATCTTGGGAGTCGTAGTTTTACCACAGATGAAGTGCCGGAGGTTAGCCATCACAGCCCTAGATGCTTAACAGGGCAGCTATATATAGCTATATATATTATTTTTTTTTTTTTGTAATGTCATGAAAAGTAAAGTGAAAGCTTATGATAGTATGAGAAAACTGACCTTGATTGAGGTTTTCACTGAGCCAGTTGAGAAGCCTCTGAATATCCGTGAAAACACCTGGCGAACCTCTCCTTTCCTGAGGGTCCAGGATATTGTCTATCCATTTTCGTGCACATCCTAATCCCCAGGAGGTTACACCAACCAAAACCCACCTTCCTTGGCTCCTCTGGCAGAGCAAAGGACCTCCAGAGTCGCCCTAAAACAATACAAGCAAAAAAAAAAAAAAATACCCGGGAGACACAGGTATGGACATCATTAAAAATGTTTCTGTAGACAGATGCTCAATCTGACAGCCTATTTTATCATACCGACTCTAAATGAGCGAGGAATTCTACAAATGTTCCACTCCTAGATTTGCTATGGAAACTGTTCATGAACCAATTGGGCCAAATTCTAGGAGTTCTTGCTTTTCTGAGGAACCTAATGTTAGAGGCTATTCTACATCAGTAATTTACAAAATAAAGCTTTTTGGGTGGCCTAGTCAAAATGAAAAAGGCTGTACAGGGTTGATTTCTTCCAGAAACAGTGCCACACTTGTGCCTGGGATGCTCCCGGTATTGCAGTTTGGGTCCACTGAGGTGAACGGGGATGAGTTGCAATACCATACACAACCCACGGAGAATTTTGCCACTATTTTTGGAAGAAAGTAGTCAGGTGTTTCTAATCTGGTGCAACTCCTTTAACTCTCTTCTTTCCAAGTACCGTTGCAGTGTTTTGCTGGTTCTGTGCTCTTGCACAAGGTCTGGCTCCCAACTTCTACTCTCAATTTGCTTCTGACCTTGGCCATTATCTAAGGCTTTTTAAAGAACCCTTCCCCACCCTCTGCTTGCCTGAGTAATAAGGTCCACTTGTTTTCTGCTGTTTCCACATCCAATCCAGCTCATATCATATATTTGACCTTGTCAAAATGTCAGCTCTGACCTATGTCTGACTATTGATTACATTTGCACTTGTCTGCCTCGACCCGTCTACTCCTTGATTATGATTCCTGGTTGCCACCTTGGTACCATGTCCAGGTGTCTACTCTTTACCTATCCTCCAAAAACTGCTAAAATAAACTACTCCAGGGGCAGCAACCTTGGGATTGTCTGTTTGAAAGTCATTACCCTTTGCTGAGGTTAAGGCTACATGCACACGACCGTTGCCTGCCTCCGTGTCCGCTCCGTCCGCAAATTTTGCGTCCGTAAAAAAAAAAACGGATGACGGACCGCTTTTTTTGACGGATCTGTTTTTTGGAAGATCCATTGTAATAATGACTATCTTTGTCCGCAAACGTGAAAAAAATAGGACATGCTCTATTTTTTTGACGGAAGGTAAACACGGGCCACAGATGCGGAACAAAAACGGTTAACCATCCGTATTTTTTGACGGACCCATTGAAATGAATGGGGAAGCATCCTATCCGTGAAAAAAAATGGAACGGACGCCGAAACAAACAACGGTCGTGTGCATGGGGCCTGAGGGTGAAGAACACTATCTCTTTTAGACTCTGGTCCCTGGTTTAGCCCTAGCCAAAAAACATTTCTGAGCCAACTATAAATCCACAAGGCAAGAATAAATAGTGCTCAGGGGTTACATACAAGTCCATGGGTAGTGGATGCATCTGACTATCATTGCCTTGAAGAAGACTAGGGCGACACTGGTTGCAGGCAGGATCACAGAGTAGTGGTGATCCCATAGAAATGAATGGGATTACAACGCGAGTCGCAAAAAATCCAGGAGTTGGATCTCTTGACCAGTGTCGCTGTGTAGCCCTAGCCTAACTCAGGAACTCTTTCAAACGGTATATTGTAAAGAATGCCTCCATTAGTTAAGAAAGTTGCCTTCTGAGAAAGGGTGTATTATATCGAGGCAGACCTTCAAGTGAAGGAGCCGGGTCCTGGTTGCTCATATCACCTATTGCGATTAGGTGGTAAGAACCAAGACAGGTCATCCTATCCAAAGAAACAACACTATTAACAAAACAATGGGGTCAGAAATCATCCCAAGAATCATGGAAAGGGCATGGGGAGGGGGGCAAATGAAAGGCCCTTTTGTCCTGGGTGGCAAAACTCACACCACAATGGGGCCCAACATGATCTCTGCAATGGGTCCTCCTTTCTTCTTGGCACGTCATTGACCTTCACTAACCAGAACCACTAAGTGGAGATGACAAACCCATAGGGTATGATGAAGAATCATGCACCTGGCACGCGTCTTTTCCCCCTTCTGGAAATCCTGCACAAACCACCGTCTCAAATGCCAAACGCCGATCCACAGTCTCCATGATGCTCAAGCACTTTCTGTACTCAATGAGAGGTAAAACAACTTGTTGCAGGCTGCTAGGTAACCTTCCATCTGAAATACCAAATTTAGGATAAAGACTGGTTACAGTACGGAGGTCTTAAAGGACATCTGTCAGCAGATTTGTCCCCATGACACCGGCTGACCTGTTACATGTGCACTTGGCAGCTGAAGGCATCTGTGTAGGTCCCGTGTTCATATGTGTCCGCATTGCTGAGAACAATGATGTTTTATTATATGTAAATGAGCCTCTAGGAGCAACGGGGGCGTTACCATTACACCTAGAGGCTCTGCTCTCTCTGCAACTGCTGCGCCCTCTGCACTTGAATTGACAGGGCAAGGCAGTGAAAACGCGATAATGCCTGACCCTGTCAATCAACGTGGAGCGGGCGCAGCAGTTGCAGAGGGGGCAGCAGAGTCTCTAGGTCAGGGGTAGGCAACCTCCGGCACTCCAGCTGTTCTAAAACTACAACTCCCGACATGCATAATTGCTCTGCTCTTCTAAGAACTCCCATAGAAATGAATGAAGCATGTTGGGAGTTGTAGTTTCACATCTGGAGTGCCGACTCTAGGTGTAACAGCAATGCCCCCATTGCTACTAGAACAATTTGTAAGAGGGTGCAAGGTACCGTGGTCGATGGCAGGTACGTGTCACCGAGGTTCCTGGCCTCGGTGAGGTAAGAGCCGGGTTTTCGTGTGTCAGCAGCAGCTAGTGCTGTTTGACACCTTGTTTTTTAGTTTGGCTGCAAAGCCAATCCGGGCCGGCTCTTACTGGGAGTAGGCAAAGAGTTGGGTGGGTGCCTATTCCCCACGGTCCAGGCCGGACTTTATCCGGGCCTTTAAAAGGCAGCCTCCTCAGCAGCTGAGTGTGATTGTCCTGGAGCTGCTGTTAGGCTGTGGAATCACTTGAGTCTGGGAGTGCTGATCCATGCTGTGCTGTGTGGAGTTCTCTGGGCTGGAAGCAAGACCCCAAGCAAGGAGGAGTGCAGACGGCCTGGAAGCCGGAGGTCGATCGCCTTGCGGCTGGACTGACAGCCAGGTGCGAACCTGCACCTAAAGCCTCCCAGGTGACTGGAACCTGTTTTTGACTATTTCGTTTTGCTGCACGTTTTCTGATGGGTGTGAATTAACACCAAGTGACTGTTTGCTGTGTATTTGCTACAAGTGTGAATTAAACACTGTTTGCTACACTTTCTGGACTCCGTTTTGCCTCTATACTGCACCCGCACTGCTATCTACCAGAGCGACTCCCCACAAATTCTATAGTATTTTTTTTCAGCAATGCCAGCGCATATGAACATGGGACCAACACAGATGCCTTCAGCTGCCAAGCGCACATGTAACAGGTCAGCCCGTGTCATAGGGACAGATCTGCTGACAGATGGGCTTTAAGTTATTCCTGCATAATATGGCTGAGGTCTCTTACTTTCCTGCAGACGTCCCCAACCAAGTGCGATACACAGAGTTCCTGTTGGAAATACATCATCGGGGCTCGGTAGGCATGCCGGTTGGATATCTTTATCTTAAAAGTAAAAATACAAAAGATACACTCAGTGTAATGATTTAGTACAGACCATATAACCAAATTCGGAGGCATAATTTGAAGCTCCCCCAAAATGTGTAACGGGCCTGCCATCTACTATCTGCCATTTTTAATGCTGGTGTCTTCTGATGTGGCAGGGTGGTCTTTGTGCCCCGTCAGCTACTTCTGCATCCCCAATAGCTAGACCATCCCTCCACCGGCCTAAGGTCATTATTTACCAAATGTGATGCTTTCCTCCAGCTCCAGTATCGCGAGGTCATAGTTGAAGGGCCTGCTTGGGTTGAAGTTGGGGTGCTTGAAAACAGCTTTTATGGCGAAACGCTGTTCACTCCTTTCATATATAGTGAAATCGTGGTCTCCAATGGAAACGCTCACATGATATTCAATGTTTCTGCGAAGGCCAAAGCAAAAACGTAACAGAGATTCCAGTATTGAGTTTTGACAGTTTTTGAATTTTTTTGTAAGCTTAGAAGAGAACCAACAGAACAATCTGGTAAAAGGACCTTTTTTTCGGGACCTCTTCTTTTTAGGGGACATTTAAAGTATGAAAACAGGTTCTAAATTTCTGTGCGCAAATACGAGCATTTGAAATTACAGCCCAAAGTCTGAGGCTGCACTACTGAGAGCCGACATTTCTTACTCTGATTCCTGCCAGAAATGAGTAAAGCAACATCTACCAAAGTTGGAATATTGAATTTGATGATTCGGATCCCTTTCAAGATTTGGGGCTCACCGAGTGCAGGTGAAGAAATAGATGCTGCAATATATATTCGTAGCTTACTGAAAGGGGACAGCGATAAAACATAACTTTTAATAGTACTTCAAAAATGTTGTGTACAATAATAAGGTACAAGTGAGGGTACGTCACCCCTGGTAAGTATAATCAGGCGAGCATGTACTATAGGAGCAGTAATTCTGAAAGATTGTACTTGAAAACGTCTTGAGACGCCAGACATGATACCCCACTGTCATCAATCAGTCCAGAGACCACTGCTCCTATGACTACAAGTGTTCTGTGGGTGCGCCAAGTGCAGGCTGATTACAGGCATTCAAATGACTGGGGACGTGTACAGTCCGTCTAGAACACGTAGTGTGAATGAGGCTCTAAGGGGTTTTCCCATGTCAGACAATGGGTGCATATCGCTAGGATATGCCCCCATTCTCTGATAGGTGCAGGTCCCACTGCTGGGACCTGCACCTACAATGAGAATGGAGCAGGGAAATGAATGGAGTGCGCACTGCGCATGCACTGGCTCAGCTATTTCCGTCTGCCCCATAGAAATGAATGGGAGCATGGGCCACACATGAGCAGTGCGCTACCATTCACTTCTATGGGAGCAGCGAGGAACAGCGCTTGGTGGTGGAAAATCCGGGGTCCTCCAGCCACAGAGCTCTCCGCTTCAATCTCGGTGTAGGTGTGGGTCCCAGCGGGGACTTGCACCTATCAGACAAAGGGGGCATATCCTAGCGATATGCCCCGATTGTCTGAGATGGGAATACCCCTTTAAGTCTCGCCCTCTGGATAGGTCATCAATATCAGACTGGCGGGTGTCCCCGGACTATTGCTCCGGCCCCATTGACTATAATGGGGGCGGAGGCACGGCAGTCCACCGCGAGAGGCTGCTGGAATAAATGTCGGACATGTCGTAGTTTTATTCCTACAGCCTCTCGCCGTGCCTCTGCCCCGCCCCCATTATAGTCAATGGTGCCGGAGCGGTAGTCCAGGAGCACACGTTCACTAGTGGCAGGATGGATCCGACAGGCTGTTCCGTCGGATGAACAGCCTGTCGGATCCATCCTGCCGCTAGTGTAAAACTAGCCGGAGTCAGATGGTAGTCAGATCTGTAGTCTGCTGTTCAAAGCTGGCGCGCCTTCCTTCTTCTCGGCACGCTGCTCCTCTGACCTCCTCCTCTTCAGGCGAGGAGACTGTAGAACGGCAAGATGGAAAAGGTGGGGACTGCAGTGTAGAGCGGGCCTGAGCGGGTTATAGTCTAGCCAGGGATAGAAGATGCACGGCCGTGCAGCCATTCACTGGGTTCACTATTTTTCACTGGGTGCATTTGAGGCAGCGTTGGGCCCCACAGAGATGTAAGGGCTGGGGCTGTTGTCCCAAATTCCCCTCTTATAACCTGCCATTGCCTGCACCTAGAGAACGGGGCCCTTAAAAGGAATAGAGCACACAGCGCATGTGCTGCCCCCTCTCCATTCACTGCTATAGGACTGCTGCTGCCTAGCCAGCTCTCTGCTATTTTCGGAACTCTTATAGCGGTGAACAGAGGGTGGCCGCGCATTCACTGCTGTTCTCTGTTCACTTCTAGGGCCCTGTTCTGGAGATATGAGCGGGACCCACACCTGAAATTGATGGTATGACCTAATGATATACAATCAATTTCCCGGAAGGGAATACCCCTTTAAAAATGTGTTCAATCCGACTGTTTGAAGGAGGCCAAACTCTGCAGAATACAGTGGTCCCTCAAGATACATGGGCCTCAGGATAAAACATTTACAACATACAATGGTCTTTTCTGACCCATCGTAAGTTGAAACTAGACTCAACATACAATGTCTCAGCTTCATATCCAACCAATCCAGACCACGTCTCTGGCATAATAGCGGTGTTAGTTGTCAGTTATCAGCTAGTCCTGAATGTTAAATATAAGGACTTGTCTTATCAGTCTTAGTTATCTGCTTATTTTTCTTAAATCTTTATTTTCTCTTATCTTGAATGACATTTTGGGGCTTTTTTGGAACAGATTACTGAAGTTACAATGGTTTCAACATACAATGGTTGTCCTGGAACCAATTAATATTGGAAGTTGAGGGAGCACTGTAATCTCCTTAAGGTCCAATATAAGGGAAATGGTTTCTTACTTGTCTATGACGCAATGCGCAGCGGTAAGCACGTATTTATCGCTAATAATGGTTCCTCCACAGAAGTGCTTCCCATCTCTTTTTAACGACACCTAAAGAAGAAAATATCACAAGATTTATCTTAGTTTTATATACACTACTCATAAAACGTTAGGGATATTTGGCTTTCGGTGAATTTTATGGAAAACATAAAAAGTTCACGCTCCAGTGATATTATATCTTGAAAGTCGGGCATTTAAGTAGAAGCAGCAATTGTGATTTCCTCATCTCGAACAATTTATTGACACAAAAGCCAACCCCAGTGCTGGGTATACCGCCACAAAATGTCACTGTCTCCAGAACTTGTCATGTGGCCTTGATCATCGATTACAGCTGGACAACGACGTCTCCTGCTGTTCACAAGTTGACTTATTGTCTGCTGAGGCATGGCATCTAACTCTTCTTGAAGGGTGGTCATTGGGGTACAGAGTTAAGAGCCTCTACACGGCGACTCAGCTGATCCCATAGGTTTTCATTGGGATTCAGGTCTGGGGAAAGTGCAGGCCATTCTATTTGAGGTCTCCCAGTCTCCAGCAGCCATTCCCTAATGATGTGACCTTGATGAGCAGGAGCTTTGTCCTCCATGAAGATAGATTAATGATGTTATACAAGTAGTATGGACTTATCACTGTATCATTCACAAAGTGTAGGGCACGGGCGGTTCTGCATTGACTAGACACACCTGCCGACCTGTAACACCACCACCACCCACCAAAGACCTGTCTGGCAGGCCTAATTTCTGCTCAGCGTGAATCAACTTTCATCAGTGAACGGCACTGAGGCCCACTGGTCCCTCGTCCAGCGTAGATGCTCCCTGGCCCATGCAAGGCAATGACGCCTGGGCCTGGTGTGGTCAGGTACCCTTGCAGGTCATTTAGCACGCAGACCACGCTGATGTAAACGGTTCTGAATAGTCTGACCTGACACTTCGGTGCCTCTCACTTCCCATAAATGTGCCTGGAGTTGTGTGACATTTATCATGCGGTTCCACAGGGAATTTTTCACAATGAAGCGGTCATCAGTGTGGGATGTGGCCAAAGGACGTCCAATTCTATGCCTTTCTGTGAGTCTTCCAGTCTATCTCTGTTGCGACCTGCTGATGACACTCTGCGACACTCTAAGCTCAGTGGCCACTTTCATCTGAGAACATCCTGCTTGAAGCCTCACAATGCCGAGGTACTGTTGATCAATTGTTAGGCATCGTCTTGGTCTCATGATGTCAAAATGTGAACAGCATGATGAGGAGGACTGTTTAAATACCAATTGTAATTGAACCAGGAACTTTATTGGGAGATTCATGGATCAAACACCTGTTGTGAATTTTGCTGTTAAGCTCCTTGCTAAAGAGAACAGCAAGTTGTGCAAAAACTACTGAAATACTGAACAGTTGGACATGTGCATTCAAAAGTTTAGAGAAGGTCACATTAAGTTCACCTGCAAAGGTTAGAGTGCATTATAGGTTCATCCTAAAATTTCACCAATAAAGCCAAATATCCCTAACTTTTTGTGCGTAGTGTAGTGTATATGACATGCATCCAGCATCCAGTAACATTAGTGCTGGATTACTTAACTTTATATGGCCCTTAAAGAGGTTGTCCACAAAAGACATTTATCCCACATCCACAGGAGAGGTCATCAATGCCTGATTACAATGACCTCCACCAATTACTAGAACGGGGGTCCCGAACCTTCATTATTATAACCATAGCGAAGAGGAGAATGTATCTGCTTCTGTCGGTCCTACATTTCAGGGGTCAGTAATCACCGGATGTTGTGAAACTTACAGCTCCTCGGGTGTTCTATTACTTTCTGCAGGGGTTAGGAGAACAGCTCAGCAAGTGTGCATGCTGGGAGTAGTAGTTGCTGGGGTGCTGATCTCTTCTGCAGATATCAAATAGAGCGGCAGGGCTCACCCGAACCACTATTGGAACTTACCATCCATGGGCTTTCCCCTTTCACTGCAGATGTCCCTCCAACAATACGAGAGAGCAGACCGTAGCTGACAGATGCATTGGCGGTAGGACGTTCTCCACACCTAGAAACTAAGGCATAAGTTCACATATATTTTGCTGTACATTTAGGCTACACCAGCAGGACACATCTCATAGCAGATTACTACACTGTTGTCTGTGACCACCACAACTAGGTCTAGTGAACAGATGCAGTGGTCACTGACATAAGTAGACAGGTGGATATCAGTTGGAAGTGACATCGCACAGAACAATGATTGCAAGAAGCATGGCATGTTGTGTAGGACACGCAAGACTTGCTGATTACTAATTGTCAGTCATTAGTACTAAAAATAATGAAGTAAAAAAAAACCTGTAAGCCAGTTCCATTGGGCTTTATTACCATCTGTCTTACGGTCGAATCAAAGAAAACATGCAATAATGAAGATGTGAGTTAAGGACTCAGATAATGGGGTGGTTCACCTAGACCAGTTGTACAAAGGCCACATCTTTTACACTGGCACATAGAATGAGTATGGTTCCGTAATTCCAAACCACAAGCATTCATGTGCATATGAGGCTTCAGGAGCAAATAGATGTTCCTGGAAACCAATGCAAAAATCAATAACAGCCCCCCTGAGCTATTATACATCACTGTACATGGGCGTAGCTATAGGGGGTGCAGAGGTAGCAGTCGCTACCGGGCCCAGGAGCCTGAGGGGGCCCAAAGACCCTTGTGCCGCATAAGAAGACACACAAAGCACTGAGGGAAGGTGGGCCCAAGCTGAACTCTTGCACCAGGGCCCATGAGCCGTTAGCTACGCCCCTGACATCACATCACTTTTTATACTGGTCTCCACGCAAACCTTTTGGACCACTTCATGCTCTAGGTGCAACCATAACCTATGCAACCACTATGGCTATAACTTTGGCTTTGTACCTTTAATTTAATTTAATTCAATGTCTCCCATGAGCAGAAATTCTTCTGTTTTTGGAAACTCCTCCAAAAGGGAGAGCAAGCCCCCTGTAGACATCTGCTTGGGGGTCTTATCCCTCATCAGTACAGATCAGCATACTGGTTGGCTAGATGAGATGACTTAGATGCCACTTAGGGGTGTACTGGTTCTCACTGAAGAGACCTAGTTAGTGTATGGAGACTTATTTTCATGCAATGGAATAAAAGTAAGCAAGTAAGTTTGTTTCAGCCAAACTGGAGACTCATCCAAAAGGAAGAGCAACCCATCTTTAGACTGCCGTATCGGGTTCCTCGCCCCTTGTCAGTACAGAACAATGTACTGGTGATAACCACCATTTGCCAATGAGCTAAATCTAAGACACCCCCATCCAGCCGACTACACGCCGCTCCGGACTACTCCATACAAGTTGCAAGAAGCCCGAAACAGCTGTCTAGAGATGGAGAACAAGAGCGAATTGACATCTTTTTTTCCCCATGGAGCACTGCATAACAAAAATAAGTTTCCATGTACTTGCCGAGTCTCCTCAATGAGAGCAAGTAACCTACCTAAAACAGCATTTTTGGGATTTTTGAACAGGAACATTTTAGTAAGGTAATTAGCCTTACAGTAGGTCCTCTTGAAAAAGAGGGCACCAAATGGTGACCATAATAATAATGTTCCTACCAAGCCCGGAATCGCCTATACAGATATACATCAATGGTCTTCTAGTAACCTGCATAAGAGCTCATCCTAAAAGCCATGTCTGGAGACTGAACACATAAATCTATAGTATGAGGAGTCGTACTGACCTCTGCCAGGGCTGTCAGTTACCCCTCTTCCTACACCGGTCATCAATGTCAGCATCATAATGGAAAAAATAGATGTCTCAGCCATGTTGTCCTATCGAAATACCCAGGGAGAGGCTGGCAGACGTTTTATAGAAGGCTCTGGTCCACTGTGGGAGAGCTGGCATTGAATAACCAACAGCCTGGTTGATTATTGACTTTTCACTAGCACATCCTGCATGTCGGGTGTAGCCAACCATTGTCTTTTGCTGGCTGCAGAACTTTGCCTTCTCCCATCAATTACTTGTAATTTAGAAACGTGTCCAAGCATAAAGTGGAAAGGAAAATCAAAGAACAATTCCACATAATAATGCGAGCGGATAAGCAAGGCAGAAAACAAAGCACAGACTGATAAGAGGTCCAGTTCTTAAGTGGAAGTTAATTGTCCACTTTCAAGTGATGGATGTCCCAAGACTTTGGTAAAAGTTACTTCTCTCATTTAAGGAGGTTGAAGAATTTTTTTTCCTTAAAACTATACAGCTGCTACATGCAATATGCAAAACCCTGAGAACAGATTTAAGAAATAGGTCGTTTCCTAAAGCTCGAGATACTTTACTCTAATGTGATGGCAACACAGTAGGTAAATGCAAGCGAGTCTGTGGTCAGCATAAGTCTTCGCACACTTCAGTCAGTGTGCTATTCTTATTTTTTAGGCTAGGCAAATGAATAATTCATTCATTTCTATGGGGCCATGCACACATCTGTATTTTTTGCAGATCCGTGTGACCATTCCGAAAATTCTAGAACATGTCCTATTCTGGTCCATATCGTGGACGAGAATTATTATTTTATACACTTTTATGGCGCTACTATATACGGCATCGCTTTATAGACATTAGCATCACGATGTCCATAATAGGGCTCACAATCGAAGTTTCCTATCAGTTTCTCTTTGGAGTAAGGGAGGAAACTTGAGTACCCAGTGGAAATCCACACAAACACGGGGAGAACATACAAACTCCATGGCCAAATCTATTGATGGGGGTGAGAAAAATTCAGAAGGCACTTAGAAGGCATGCTAATTTTGCCCATCGGTGGTTTGTGGACCAAAATATGGATACAGTCATGTGCATGAAGCCTAAGTGGTCATACTTAAGGTGTTCTTATGCTCTGTAGCACATTCCTGTGAAGAGTTAAAGGGGTTATCCAAATCATATAATGCCCAGGCCCCTCATATAGGTTATACTTACCTTGCTCACAGGCATCCATTAGGCTTCTAATCCCCACACGGCCGCCACTGCATCTCCTATCGGTTGACGCTAAGGAGGATCGTCCACATGAAGGGACACAGGTGCCAAGGAGCAGTGTAAGTATAACCTATATGAGGGGCCCAGGTATTAGGGGTTGGATAACCCCTTTAAATAGAGGTACCTTCAGATGTCCTCATAGTCAGAAGTAGGCAGACGGCAGAGAAAGTGTGCTGAGAAACGTTGTAGCTGGAGAGAGAACCAGCCATGCTGTGTGTGGTAGTTAGCTAGCTAGTAGAGGTGTGTGACACTCGCCAATTGGAGGACTACGTTAGGGCCTAGAGAGGGTTGAAGCAGCTGTTCATCAACTTGCACTTCCTAGCACCAGCACCCTTAAGGGACATTAAACTTCTGAGTCACCAAAACAGAAGGACCAGAGCAACCAGCTTGCTGCAAGTAGAAACACCTGTGTGGGTTTTGACATAACAAACAACGCTTAATGTTTTAGGACAACTACAGTGCCTTGCAAAAGTATTCACCCCCTTTACTTTTTTCGTGTTTTGTTACATTACAGCCTTAAGTTCAACATTTTGTTAATCTGAATTTTATGTGATGGATCAGAACACAATAGTCTAAGTCTGGTGAAGTGAAATGAGAAAAATATATAAATAAAACTATTGTTTAGAAATAGAAAACAGAAAATTGGCATGTGCGTATGTTAGGAAGCCCATAAAAAGCTCTGGTACAATCAATTACCTTCAGAAGTCACATAATTAGTGAAATGATGTCCACCTGTGTGCAATCTAAGTGTCACATCATCTGTCATTACATATACACACCTTTTTTGAAAGGCCCCAGAGGCTGCAACACCTAAGCAAGAGGCATCACTAACCAAACACTGCCATGAAGACCAAGGAACTCTCCAAACAAGTAAGGGACAATGTTGTTGAGAAGTACAAGTCAGTTTTAGGTTATAAAAAAAATATCCAAATCTTTAATGATCCCCAGGAGCACCATCAAATCTATCATAACCAAATGGAAAGAACATGGCACAACAGCAAACCTGCCAAGAGACGGCCCCCCACCAAAACTTACAGACCAGGCAAGGAGGGCATTAATCAGAGAGGCAGCACAGAGACCTAAGGTAACCCTGGAGGAGCTGCAGAGTTCCACATCAGAGACTGGAGTATCTGTACATAGGACGACGATAAGCCGTACGCTCACATAGAGTTGGGCTTTATGGCAGAAAGGCACGTTGTGAGTTTGCAAAAAGGCATGTGGGAGACTCCCAAAATGTATGGAGGAAGGTGCTCTGGTCTGATGAGACTAAAATTGAACTTTTCGGCCATCAAAGAAAACACTATGTCTGGCGCAAACCCAACACATCCCATCACCCAAAGAACACCATCCCCACAGTGAAACATGGTGGTGGCAGCATCATGCTGGGGGTGGGACGGGTGGGACTGGGACACTGGTCAGAGTTGAGGGAAAGATGGATGGTGCTAAATACAGGGATATTCTTCAACAAAACCTGTAGCACTCTGTGCGTGATCTGAGGCTAGGACGGAGGTTCTACCTTCCAGCAGGACTGACCCCAAACACACGGCTAAAGCAACACTTGAGTGGTTTAAGGGGAAACATGTAAATGTGTTGGAATGGCCGAGTCACAGCCCAGATCTCAATCCAATAGAAAATCTGTGGTCAGACTTAAAGATCACGGTTCACAAGCGCAAACCATCCAACCTGAAGGAGCTGGAGCAGTTCTGCAAGGAGGAATGGGAAAAACTCCCAGTGGTAAGATGTGGCGAGCTCCTAGAGACTTATCCAAAGCGACTTGGAGCTGTGATTGCCGCAAAAGGTGGCTCTACAAAGTATTGACTTGTGGGGGTGAATAGTTATGCACATTGACTTTTTCTGTTATTTTGTCCTATTTGTTGTTTGCTTCACAATAAAAACAAAACAAAAAAACATCTTCACAGTTGTGGGCATGTTCTGTAAATTAAATGATGCAAATCCTCAAACAATCCATGTTAATTCTAGGCACCAAAACACGAAAAAAGTCGGGGGGGGGGGGGCGGGAATAGTTTAGCAAGGCACTATACATGATGATCTACCGGCCAAGGTGCATTAAATGTTTATTTGCCAGTTTTATGTCTTGCCACATATAAATACGCCGTAACTATGTTACAACATGGGTGTGCCTTCACACTGAGTGAGGAACTTCAGACAAGTAATACCCCCTTGTAATTTCTAATTTCGGAGGCTTGTACAGGCAGGGAGTGTTCACATGAGTCTCTGCTGTCCTGCTCGCTGCAATTTCCCATCGGCATAAATCCCACACTTCACTTAGTCCTGACGCTGCTGACATGCTTAGGTCTGGGCGACCTGGCAAAGAAGAAGCAGTGTATATGGAAGAAATCGGACTGCAAATGCACTTATTCTTATTAGTCAAAAATACTGAAAATTGGGTAAAGGAAGCCCTCTCTGTTTCCTAGAGAACTAATCGGTCTCCCTTTCACTAAACTCTCCCCCTCCAGTCCGTCCTAAATGCTGCAGCCAGGCTCATCTATCTATCCACCCTCTATACTGATGCCACAAGCCTGTGCCAGTCACTTCACTGGTTGCCCATCCACCACAGAATACACCCATAAAGCTCTTCACAGTGCTGCACCTCCATACATCCCCTCCTACCACCCTACTAGTGCTCTCTGTTCGGTTAGTGATCTAAGATTAAATCTAGGGCGACACCTGTCGTGGCCAGGATAGCTGAGCAGCGGTTATCCCATAGAAATGATGCCTGGAGTTCTTCCGACTGCCGCAGCAATCCCATTTATTTCCATGGGATCACCACTGCTCAGCGATCCTGGCCGCGACAGGTGTCCCTCCGCGACCAGTTTCGCCGTGTAGCCCTAGCCTAACATTCTCCATAATTAGTACCTCTCACTCCCGTCTTCAAGACTTTTCTCGAGCTGCACCCACTATCTGGAATGCTCTACCGTGGAATATCAGGTCAATTCCTAAATTCCCTACCTTCAAACGTGCCTTAAAAACACATCTTTTCGGGCAGGCTATCAAGCTTCCCAAACTGACTGTTCCCCGAGTAACCTCTCCCCCCCCCCAAACTCCTCGGACCTGAACTCGATCCTCTAACAGTCCCACACCCAAAGCAGATCGGCCTACATCACTGCTTTCAGTACAATAATGGCTTGACTACTACATCTCCAAATAAACTACCTTTTGTGTCACCCCTCCATTTCCTCATAGATTGTAAGCTCTTGTGAGCAGGGCCCTCACTACTAGTGTTTCAGTTGTACATTAGCCAGTTACGTTGATGTCTTTTGTTTTTGTACACGAGCCCTCCGAATTTGCAAAGTGCTGCGGAATACGGTGGCGCCAAAGAATATTATTATTATGGGGCTCACATGAGTAGAGGCAACCAAGTGGACCCATGTAGCATAATTTAAATGCAAATATTTCGGCCCACCATGCTCATAATCCAGTATAGCAGGTGTCGATGCACAACCCCCCCCCCCCGATAGCCGGTAAATGTCCCATCGATGCTTGTAGGTGGATGAAAACAGTTTTTCCAAACTAAAAAACTTTACCCAAAAACATAAAACAATGTGAATGGTTAGCTATGAATGGTTAGGTGTTTTAATCAAGGCTGTAATTACCGTAAAGGCAGAGCAGGCGGTCCTGCGATAGAGCAGCAGGGACCTGTGCAGGACTCCCCTCTCCAGACGATTGCCATTGCTAGCCAACATGGGGGTGCAGAATTGGCTGAAGGTCGTGGAATGGACTTGAAAAGAGAAATACACAAACACCAAGCCTGTTACACCAGCAGTCCTTATGTGCCACTATCTCCCTGTCCTTGCAGGTACAGCGCTACCCGGTGTCTATACCTACTGGGAAAGAGAGAGAAACTGGCGCGCATGAACTGCTGGGACAACTGAAGGAGGGGGATAGGGGAAAATCCATCTGCTTCTTCCCAGTGGGTACAGCCGCCAGGTGGCACAGTTTCATCCACCACAGACTGATGCCTGCTTCTTACCTCTCTCCAGCTTTTAAAGGGCCAGCATGTGCACATATAAATCTTATCAAGCCCATGGCTGGCCACCATGGTGTTTTTAAGGCACCTTCCCCTTTGGGAGGGCGCCTGTGCAACAGATTCTTGCAGTCTAGTTTCCTGCATGGGTGAGCCCTTTCTCTTGTTCCCTCTCCCATTTACTGACTTCTGCTTGTCTCTGGATCTCACTCTCTGCCACCTGTTCTCGATTTTGACCCTGACCTGGCTGCCCTTACCCTCTGACTGACTTTGGATTGCACATACTCTGCCTCCCCTGACCTTAGCTTGTCACCGACTATGATTTTGACAGATCCATCGTTTTGCACTGGTGTCTCCTGACCCTCGTGGATCAGCAGTCTACTGAACAGAGACCACTCTAAGGGCTCTTTCACACGAGCGGATGCCTTGCGTGGAATCCGCTGCATGAAAGAAAGCCAAGCAGCAGAAACGCCGAGCATTAACATGATTGATAATACTTCGTGCCTCTCTGATCTTTTTACGACAAAATCACAGTGAGATAAAGAGAGGCACCGAGCATTATCAATCATGTTAATGCTCCGTGTCTCTGCTGTCTGGAACGGGGCTTGGCACTCTTTCACGCAGCGGATTCCACGCACGGCATCTGCTTGTGTGAAAGAGCCCTAAGAGGTAGTGGCCTGGCAGCTTCCCTGCAGCAAAGTCCGGTTCCCTGTACAGGGATAAAAGGGTGAAGACCAGGGGACTATTTTGATAATGCCCTTAGGAGTAGCCCCAAGCCAAATCTATTAAAGTGGCACTGCAGATTCACATCTACTTTTTAACAAAGCCCTTCGGTTCAGGGTGCCAAATCCAACACAATAATAGGGTCCAATCTAATTTACGTTTTCAATACGCACTGCACACTTCCCATTAAAATAATTTTTCAGAGCCTGATACAGTAGAGTTCACAGTGTTGGTTCATAGTTTAACTGGTAAAAGCCAGAATAATTTTATAGCTAATTTAATGTCAGGTATGGATACACTTGTCTGATCATCCCTAAAATATCATCAGGTACTGAGCCTGGCAAATGAGCCGACCATGCAGAACTGAGTACGAACAGACCGCCAATAATTTCCATGTCACTAACTTTATTCTGAACTTCTCTCTATGCCAAAAATAACGTGTGACCAGTGGAGGGGTTGGCGGACAACTCATGGGATCGGGCAATTCTTTGGCTGCCTGGGTTCCAGGACTACACAGACTTCCATAATTCATTGCATTGACTGCTATCACTGCATTTTTCTATTCATCTAATCATCCCTGAGCCTGAAGCTCCAGTAGATAAGAGCAGGAACATGGAAGACGGCATCAGAGTATTTTTGGTTATGGGGACACTGTAGCTAGCTTTCGTAGGGTACTGAGGGGGGTATACTTACAGAGGTTATACCACAAACAGCGTTTATTAAGTTATTAAGGGATTTATTCCTAGACCGCTGGCCTAGAATAAGTGCTGCATGGGTCCCGGCTCTCACATGAGAGCTGGGCTGTTGCTCTAACAGCTGAGTCGGCGCTTACTCATTAGATGATGCAGCAAACTCCCTCTGTCTCCCATGAGCACTCCACGAATGAGATTGTGGGGTACTGATGTCTGTGCGTGGCAGGCAGGGAACTAATGAAGGTCGTAGCCCTGCCTGCAGTGTATCCTAGCAGGCCGCGCCTCTATGGCACAGACTGCCGTGACACTCAGTATAGCACTGACAGTATAAATCTCTGCAGTGCATAAGCAGTCCAGAGAATTATAGAAGCAATCAAAAGATCCCCTCGTGGAACTATTAAATGGTTTTAAAAAAGTAAAAAAAAAAAAAAAAAAGTTACTAAATAAATAAAGTTCCAAGTTAAAAAAAAGACACTTTTCCCCATTTAAAATACACTTTTCAATGGAGAGTTGCAAAAAAAAAAGAAAAAAGAAAAAAAAAGTGTTATGTACCCCAAAAGGATACCAATGAAAACTTGGGTCTTGGGATGCTGCAATACAAAAAATTATTTTTTTAAAAAAAGGTTTTTATTGTTGTGCAAAACTAGTAAAACTCCAAAAGAAAATAAAAATAAACATAGGTTTGGAATTGTTGTAATTCTACTGACCCAGAGTGTAAAGTTATTGTGTTAATTATGTTGAAAAATGAGCGCAGCTAAATTTATAGCATAAAAACGTCAATCTCATATGGCTGCATCAGCAGAAAAAAAAAAAAACAGTTATAGCTCTTGAAAGGCAATCAAAAATGCAAAAAAGAAACGCCAGTGAAAACACGCCAGAGCAAAAGACACCAGAAAGAATTTGGGTGTGAAGGGGCCCTCACCGAGACGGTGGTTTGGAACGTTGTGGGCTTTTTCCCCACCCCTGTATGGTAGTAGCACAACAGTGATGACCAGTGATGGGCAAACTACCAGTCAAAAAGTTTGCCCACCTCTGGTGTAGACACTAAGTTACACCATGTATTCCGTTGAATGCAAATTTCTCACCACTAGATGGCAGTATAGGCCCAGTTTAGGAAAATTTTCCAGATCAAGTCTTGTGGAAAAATTATGCACTGAGGACATCTGCGAAGTTTTACAAATTTTTGTGCAGATACCTGAGGGAAATCCAGGCCTATAGCCACCACACAGACACATTGATTTAAAACGCAGATATATTGCATTTTTTAACAGGCATCCGCAGAGTCAGAAAATTTGGCAGCCATTATTTCCAACTTTGATGTGGCTGAGCCGTAATACCAGACACAGCCTATGAGAGGCGCTTTCTGGGGAAATTACTGCAATTTATATAGTTGCAGAAGTTCTATGCCATCAGCGCCAGGTCACCCATGATGCATCATTTAGCAGGAATGGGCAACCACACAAGTTGCAACCCACAGAGGCCGAGCCACATCTTTGGGATCTCTATAACAGGGTGAGGATGGAGGACGAGAATGCAAGTCCACAGTTGCAGCATCCGAATGAGATTACTCATCATGACGAACGTGTGTGTGTGTCACAAAAATTCCTTTAATTCAGCATCAATGGGATATTCGGGTACTCTGTATTAATGGACATTCTTGTACAGCTCGTCTCATCAGCCCCCTGTCTACAGACAGTAGAAAAGGGGGGGCAGATAGAAAAGGGTAAAACATAACTGCAATACTACACTGAGCTTTTTGTTTTATAACCAGAAATGTATAGGAGCTTTGCAAAGTTGCTTAAAGGGGTATTCTCACCTGAGACAATGGGGCATATCGCTAGGATATGTCCCCATTGTCTAATAGGTGCGGGTCCCACCGCAGATAGAGAACGGAGCGGGGAAGGGTTGCCCGGAGGACTCTGGGTTTCCCCAGGCCCGGCCAACACCAAGCGCTCTCCCCATAGAAGTGAATGGCAGCGCACCGCGCTTGCGTGGCCACCGCTCCCATTCATTTCTATGAGGCCGACAGAAATAGCCAAGAGCCAGCGTTCGGCTATTTTCGGAGGCCCCTTAGAAATGAATGGAGAGCGGCTGCGCAGCGCACCGTCCACCTCTTTCAGGGCTCCGTTCTCAGGGTAGGCGCGGGTCCCAGAGGTGGGATCCGCACCTATCAGACAATAGGTGTATATCCTAGTGATATGATGGGAATACCCCTTTCATTTTCCGATTTTAAAAGCACTGGTTCAATGAAAATCATTTGTTGCAAAAGTGTACAATCCCTGTAACAGGTGTGAAAACTCATGGCTTCTAGCTATGGAAAGGCTGTTACAGGACATGGAGCAAATTGCTAAATGGGTACAGCGAGCATAGCAACAGCGGGCGGCCAAATGCCCTCGACAGGTGACGACAGCCTCAGTAAGCACATGTTCCCAATGACCTTCTCAGCCATTGGAGCCTCAAACCCTGCGACATTTACAGCATTCATAATGAACTCTCAGAAGCGTGTCCAGGAAATAACTTGCATATCGTCAGCTAAAAGATGGAACAATGAGCTTTTGAATGAGGCCTGACTGGAACGCAGAGGACAGTCCTTCCCTGTGCGCAGCATGAATGAAAGGAGTGGGCTGCGGTATTTAGGGAGGTTGCTGATGGAACCCCCTGCTGTATTCGGTGGATTGTGAGGGCGGTGATTTAGCTCTATTGCTGAATTTCTTCCGGGATCATTCATGAAGAATATAAATGAGGCGCTTGACGACTGGAGTAAACTGATGCTTAGGGCTCATGCATCCAGGCCTCCGTTCCTCACCGCACCTTCCAGTCAATGGGTCCGCATCCGTGATGCGGTGCAAAAACAGCCAGGGCCAAGCTGTCTGCACGAGATATGAAATAACGGGTGCAATATACTCTACTAAATCAAGCCTAAGGGTCTGCAACAGGGCAGGGGTATATTACTGCAGTTGGCAGGTGTGTAAGGTGAATACTGGGGTCTGCTCACTGTGGGAATGGGCCAGTAGGGCTGATGCATGACCTATACTCTATACACTGCCTATAGGACTGCGACGTACAGCCCTTGGATATTTAAGCCAGTCCCATAGAAGTGGATGGAGCGGTGCTAACGCATGCGTCCGCGATTCTGGGAACCCCTGTTCTAGTGATCAGCGGAGGTCCCAGTGATCATATTCATCACCTAACCCCTGTGATGTCTGAGGCCAAATCCCAATCTCACTGCCATTCGTCTGAACGGGTCGTGCAGAAATGCATGTGTGCTGCACAAACGGCCGCATTCAGAGCAACGAAACTGTTTTTCAGTCGTAGAATTTTCTGCAACTAACCTGCCCCTCTAGGGTATGTATTTCCTGGAATTTCGCAGCTACAATTCTTTTCTTGCGGAAGCGCAGCAGATTTGCCACAGATTTTTATCAGGACTTCGTTACGTGTAAAATGTATTATGCTGCAGATTTTCTGCACGTAGTTCTGCAGCTGCGATTTATTCGCCACATGTGGTAGTGTCCTTAGGCCTCATGCACACGAACGTATTTTCTTTCAGTGTCCGTTCCTGTTTTTTTGCAGACCAGACACTTAACCATTTATTTCAAAGGGTCTGCAAAAAAACAGAAAGTACTCAGTGTGCATTCCATTTCTGTATAAATGTCATCCGTATTTTTTACTGATCTGTTTTTTTCGGTCCGCAAAAATACATACGGTCGTGTGCATGAGGCCTTACTGTGAGATCCAGAGTGCCACCATAATATGCACTTCCGTCACAATAACCAAAAAAATCCTTCTGTCAGGAGATCTGTGGCCCACGTAGGGACACGTATCTACGCGCAATCATTGCCAAAAGTTTTGAGACCGACATACATTTTGGCTTTGTCGCTTCAGTTTTAATAATGGTAATTTGCATTAACTCTTGATTGTTATGAAGAGTGATCAGATGAATTGCAATTAATTGCAGTCATTCCTGGCCGGGAAAATCTATTTAAATCACAAAATTTCCATTTCTACTGCATTTTAGCCCTGCCACGAAATGTCCTGCTAACATCATGTTGATGATCTTCTCCTTAGCTCGGG
Source organism: Bufotes viridis (assembly GCA_033119425.1). NCBI lineage: Eukaryota > Metazoa > Chordata > Amphibia > Anura > Bufonidae > Bufotes > Bufotes viridis. The sequence goes on along the minus strand of CM065598.1, from coordinate 20,839,861 downwards.
AGAAAGCGCTCATTGAATTTGAAGAGCAGACTGGTTGTTTTAAAATGATGGGAGGGTGTGCTTGAAAAATTGTCTTCTTCTGTTAACCAAGGAAAGGTCCAGTCATCACTGCTTGGCATAAAAAAGGGCTTCTCAGGAATGGACATTGCTGCTTGAAAGATTGCACCTAAATTGACCATTCATTGGATCATCAAGAACTTCACGGAGAGAGGTTTAGTTGCTGTGAAGAAGGCTTTGGGGGGCCCCAAGAAAGTCCATCAAATGCCAAGACCGTCTCCTGAGAATTAAAGTACAGGATTGGGTCACCACCAGTACAGAGTTTGTACAAGGATGGCAGGCAAAGGCCTTTGGAGGATGGCCTAGTGTCAAGAGGGGCAGCAAAGAAGCCACTCCTCTCCAAGAAAAACATCAAGGACAGACTGACGTTCTGCAGGGAGGACTGCGGTCCAATTATTTTCTCTGATCAAGGCCAATTCAGGCCTATTTGGGAGATCAGGAAAAATAAGTGTCCGGAGAAGGAAAGGCGAGTCCTGTGTCATCTAAGGGAGTCGGGCTCTCTCTCAATTTTGTCTGTGAAAATTGCTATCGTTAAAGAATGGGATGAAAACCTCATCAAAGAGCAAAACCTAACTATCCAGGTGCAATTTGTGCAAGTGGTTTGGTGAACAAAACATTAAATTTGGGTCCATGGACTTCTAGTCAGTCCCCCACAAGCAGGTGAACAAACAAAAACAGACATGGTGATAAACTCCAAGCACTGATTAGGCAGGAACGGGCTGTCACGAGTCAGGAATAGGGCCCAGAAACAGGCCAGGTCGAACTGCAGAAGTCTTGTAATAGAAGGGTCAACACTGGAAATATTGCATCTTTACATAAACTTGATGGATTTGTCAAGAAAAGTTAAAACAACTTATGAAATGCTTATAATTGTACCATAGAAGCACCTGACAGATCTAAAATCACAAGCAAAAACAAAAGTTTGCATCAGTCTTATAACATTTGGCTCCACATATATATTATTTACCTACACATCAATGGGAAGGAAACATTGGGATGTATTAGACATACAATGGCCTCAGGTCACCACACCCATAACTTTATTGGGCCATCCATCTTTAGGCAATATCACTTGTACCTACCTTTAGGTTACACGGCTAGACAGATATATCATACGTGCACCCTATGCTGCAACACAGGGGCCCACTGATCAGACACCATCTATCCAGTTTCAATCTTGGGCCAACCATTTTAAGTCTTCTTGTCCTGGTTTAGTAAGATTTTACATGCTGTGCAGATGCCAAAATCTGTATTAGTGGATGCCAGACTAATGGGATTTGACAATATAAGGTTAGGCCTGTTTCACACTTGAATTGTGGCTTTCCAGTTGTGAGATCTGGCAGAGGAGCTCAAAACCGGCCCGAAACAGATGAGGTTTGTCCCCATTCATTGTCGATGGGGACAAAACCGATCAGGATGCTTTCCATTCCGTTTTGTTGCATTTTTTGACCAGGCACAAAACCACTGCAAGGTGTGATTTTATGTCCGGTCTGCAAAATGGAACAAACCAGATCCGGCTTGAAAATCAATGTAAGTCAATGGTGCCAGATCCTTTTTTTTTTTTTTTTAATAGCAAAAAAAACCAAAAAACCCAGATCCGGCACCCATTGACTTACAATGGTTTGTTCAGTTTAGATTTAATACAACCAGATCCGTCCGAAACAGATGCATCCAGAAGTATTGGGGTCCATTCACAAGTCCGCAACTTGGGTACAGACCCATTCATTTTCAATCCGCAATTCCGTTCCCGAAAAAAAAATAGAACATGTCCTATTCTTGTCCGCCAAGGCATTTTCTATTTTAGTGTGAAATATGGAACGCACATGGCCCGTGTCCGTGTTTGGCGGTTCCGCAACTTGCAGACCGCAAAACACCTACGGACGTGTGAATGGACCCTTACATGGCACAGATCCGTTTAAGGCCTCATGCACACGACCGGTTTTTTATGCTGTCCGCAAAAAGGGGTTCCGTTGTTCAGTGATCCGTGTCCGTTTTTGCCTTCCGTTGTGTTTCCGTGTGTCTTCCGTTTTTTTTAGCGGACATGACGCAAAAGATTTTACCAAAAGACAGGCTGACAATTTTTCCCAAGTGCCTGCCAAGGGATCCGCAAAAAAACGGACACGGAACGCGGATGACACGGATGGCCATCTGCATTTTTTCACGGACCCATTGACTTGAATGGGTCCGTGAACCGTTTTTCACGGACAAGAATAGGACAGGTTATATTTTTTTGACGGACTGGAATCACGGACCACGGACGCGGAGGACAAACGGTGCATTTGCCGAGGTTTCCACAGACCCATTGAAAACCAATGGGTCCGCACAAAATCACGAAAAACGGAGCAACGGACACGGTCGTGTGCATGAGGCCTAATTCCAGTTTTGAGATCCTCTGCCGGATCTCAAAACCAGAAAGCAACAACGCAAGGTCTCACACAGTTAACTCTATATTGGTGGAGCCAGTTTTTTTTTTTGCCCCAGAAAGAAGAGAGAACAGAAAAGACTCTCGCATTCACAGTCACCACTTTAAGGTCTACCCTGCCCGCTCTGGATTTTATGACTGCTTTAGCTTAAGTGCAGTTCCCTGCCATTAAAATTGCATAGGAATCCTCTTTAGTTAAATTAGGGTCAAAAGTGAAACGCTATAGGTTTCTCTTTCCAAATGAAATATTTACATGGATAAAGAAGGTTAAAAGGTACGTCTGTGAGAGGTACGGAGCCCATTTTACTCAATACTCGGTTATTTGGGACACGTTTATCAAGTCAGTGTGCTGGGTTCAAGAAGTCACATACTTGCACAAAACTTGGTGGCGGCATTATAGTCATCTGAACGTGGGCTCAGTGTGGAAATGGTTACACCGCCTACTTCCTGGCATATCTCTACCCTCAGTACGCCAATGATTTAAAGGAGAACTCCAGCCAATCATGAACGCTTGATCATTACGGAATCCTTGTGCGCAGTTTCTTTTTTGCAATCTCCATTTGGACTCCACATTACAACTTGAAAGGGGTTGTCCGGTTTCCGATATTGATGACCTATCAGATAGGTGGGGGTCTGACGTCAGCACCCCCGCCAATCAGTAGCTCGAAGAGCAAGTGCTGCGTTCTCTTCACGGTATATATGCGGTCGACATTGCAGCAGTGTTAGGACAGATCGTCTGCTCTATTCACGTGAATGAGAAGAAGCTGTAATCATACTGCTCGCCTCGGCAATGTCGACAGCAAGAAGATAAACCGTGAAGAGAACGCATCGATCGCTTCTCTTCATACAGCTGATCGGCGGGGATCCGGCCAGTTTCACACAAGCGTATTCAGTCTGCGAAACGTTTTCCGTGTGGCAGCTGTATTTCCCAATCTGAACACAGCTCCTCTAAGGTGAACTCACAGCATCATAATGATTTACAATACTGTGAATTCCCGTCTCACCGCAGGTCTGCTGAACTGAAGTCACAAAAGGCAGTGGCTTAAGTTCAGTATACCCGTGGCGAGACGAGAATTCACATCATCATAAGTCATTTTGATGCTGCAAGTTCGGTCGCGGAGGGGCAGTGTTCAGTCCGGAAAATACAGCTGCCACATGGAGCACGTTTCCCTAGGACTGAATATGGTCATGTGAAACTGGCATCACCAGGAGATTCACCGGGCACAATGCCTAGCTCAGCTGAATGCAATGATAGCTTTCATTTAGCGATCTGTTGCTTCATTATGGAGAAAAAGTACTTTTAATCGTTATGCAAATTAGCAGGTAAGTGCACAGAGGGCGGGCCCAAGCCACTCAGTGCACCATTGCTCCACCCAGCAGCAGACTTTTTTTTTTTTTAAAGAACCATATACCAGATTCAACACCTCCTGTGATTCTTCGGAACAAAATTAACAAGTCAAATCAACAGGCATTCAATTTGGAATACCGATAGTTAAACATGACTACAGTACATCCGCGTAATGCTGGTTGTACGCTTTTTAAAAAATAAAAATAAAATTTCCAGCAAAAACGCAGCGGCCAGATGTTAGATCTTAGCCTATAGAAAATTATAAAACACCTTAGAAACGGCATTTTAAGATCCTTTCCTTGCATTTATTTGGTTCATTGGCATTTATTGTTTGTGTTGTGTATTTTCATAGAACTCTTTATATGGTGTCTGAAAAAAAACATCTATAAAAAAAAAAAAAAATTTGCATGGATTTCATGGTGTGGACACATCCCAAGTCTGAGGCACAAGAACAGGTTTTCTATTTTTTTTTATTTTGTTCTTATTTGACCGACGATCCTCAAATCACTGAGTTGGTCGGTGCAAACCTGGCCTTACTTACATCAAGAAGCTAAAACCTGCGGCCATGGCTGCCCGGGATTTAGAGTTTGTCTGCCAGCGCTGAGCCTGCTGTGAGAGATCACTTTGGTTTCTCAGTAACGCATTTGTTATGTGACAGATAATTTCCATCTATTCAGCAAATCTGCAAGGAAGAGACTCCATTAGGAGAGGATTTAGCCGTCATGACCACTTACACCATATGGCCCAAGAGCTTTACCAAGTGATATAATCTAGCTCAACATCATTATACAGGCACGTTGCTGAGAAGGCGCTGTCCTTGTATGGCATCACCGTGTGCTACTCCTTATATACGACGACGCAGCTCCCCTCATCTCTATGGGACTGCCAGAGACCGGGCAACTCCCGGCTAGAGGCCTATGAGACCGGACAACTCCCGGCTATCGCCGGCAGTCCCATAGAGATGAATGGAGCGGGAGGGCATACCATCGGGGGACAGGGAACCTCTGCTCTCATGAACAGTGGGGGCCCCATTGGCTAAACCTCAATCAGTTATCTCCTATCTAGAATAACTATGTGACTGAAATGCTGTTTAGAACTATCTATATCAGGGATGCCCAACCTGTGGCCATCTCGCTGTTGCAAAACTACAACTTCCAGCATTTCCAGACAGCCTATAGCTATCAGTTGTAGTTTTGCAACAGCTGGAGGGCCGCAAGTGGAGCATCCCTGGTCTATACAATGTTAAATGCACCAACGGGGTTATTACGGATCTTAAAAGGGTTGGCCCATCTGGGACAGTGACGGAGTATCACTAGTATATGCCATCAATGACAGAGATGGGACCTGCACATATCTCCAGAACAGGGGCCCCCGAAATGAGAGTACACTCTGCATCCTCTCCAGTCATCTCTATGAGAGTCCCAAAAATAGCCGAGCGAGTGCATGGAGCTGTTTTTGGAAGACCTATAGCAGTGAGTGGAGAGCGCACCATGCATGCACAGCCACGACTCCATTCATTCCTATAGGACTGCTAGAAATGACCAAGATGGCACTCAGCCATTTTCAGCGCAGTGAATGGGGGGTGGCTGCACATGCACTGCTGCGCTCTGTTCGCTACAAGGGCCCCAGAAGTTGACATTGATCGCATATACTAGTAATATGCCATCAATAACCGCAACAGATCAAGCACTTTAAAAGGAACCTATCACCCCTATATCATCCTCCAACGGCCACAAGTATCTTATAGTTTTCTGGCTCAAGTGTCCATTCATGGTGATGGTAAATTTTTCCAGACGTTTTTACAGTATACACGCCACGCGCCATATGCTAATTGTGCCACGTTCCCAGACAGCCTCTTCATTGTTGGATTTCTGTAAACCAGAAGACGTCAGACGCAACGCCTCCAAGATCCCACACAAGCACTGGTAGCGATTCTTCTCATTCTAGGGCACACATGGTGTCGAGATGCAGCGCCTGTGCGGTAAGCCGCTGAAGCCAATGAGAATAATCGCCAACGACGCTTACGCTGGACCCCGGGTGTATCGCATCTGACGTATGCTAGATTACAGAACACTATCAGCAATGAAGAGAATGTCGGGGGTGCAGAAAGCTTGACTTGCTGCATCCGCGTTGACTTCAATGGAAAAATTTGCATACGGCACACAGGGTAAATAAAAGTCCTTCTACAAAATGAGAAAAAAAACTGAGAAATTTACCATTTACATGAATGGAAACTTAAGCAAAACTATAAGGTACTTGTGGGAGTTGGGGCTGATATGGTGGTGACCGTTGTCCTTAAAGGGAGTGTCAAGCACTGAACAAAAACATTGCTGAGCTGTAATACTACACACACATAAGCTGCAGACCGATGTGGCACTTTTTTTTTGGGGGGATGCTATGTTTTTCCTAAAATGTTTAAAGCACCCCCCAAGTTGAAGCAGGTCTATGTTAATCAATACCTAGAGGTGATGCTCCTGTGCCATTTGTTGTATTCGCTGTGATTTGTGTCAGGCATTCTCCATTCCCAGGGGCCTGGGCTACTGCTTTTCCCCATGCTTTGCACCACAGCACTGTTTTGTTCAGTTCGGCTGCTGTGTAAGCAGGGTGTCTGCTTGTGGAGGGATTACTCCATTAAAGCAAAGACAGAATGATTGGGACAGGGAGAAAGATGAGAGGGGAACTGTCACATCAGACATACTGTATCAAACAAGGCCTAGCAAGGGGTAATCCTCAATTACAATATTGCACGTGGGTAGAAATTAATAAAAAAGAAAAAAAGAAAATTACATTACAGCCCCTTCCGCTGGATGCACTTCTGGAGATGGAGGAGAAACAGCTGCCACGTAAGTGCTCTACTCCTATCAGACATTCTCGTGGGGCAGGCTCTTCGGAGTAATGATGTCGCTGGCAGAGGAGGCTTGCTAAAACGGCAATAAAGAACTACTCCGACTGCACCCTACAATCGATACTCAGGAAGCAAAGAAAAAAAAAGGCAAAGAGATTTCACAAAAGGTCATCATTTATTTCATTTTTTTTTTTTAGTAGCCGACCACTGTCTCTCACACCCGAGTGTGGTCCTGGACCGTGGCAGCTCGAGAAGAAAGAATGAAATGCTATACAACTCTGAAAAAAGGAGAAGAGCAATGACATTTCATGGATTACTGAAACCCACTGGGCTTTGACACAAAACATTTTCCAAATTAAACCCACACCTACAGAAAAGAAGGAGCCTCGTGGATTAGCATTGCACAACATGTAAGCACAGTTCGTGGCTTCTGGAGGACTCCTGGCGACAGCAGCCTTCTGTGGGTCATGTAAGAACATCAATTAAGGTAAGAGGTTCTGCACCAAGTGACTGGACTGACGGACCACGTGTCAGGGGCACTTCAAGTTACACACGCACAGTAAGTGGCTTTCTAATCCAGGGATGGCATGATCATACGATAATTAAAAGTGGGGGTTCACACTTTACAGCTCTGCTACATTCTCCATCCCCTATAGTAGCCAAAGGAGCAGCTAAGGCGAATTTCACATGACTGTATCCGAATCAAGGAAGCACGCTGCATGGCGGCACTTTCTGGACCGAACGCTGTTCCTTTAACCCAAACTCACAGCATTATAATATGTGTGCAAGTTCATGCCCGACCACAGGCCTACTTATGGTTTTCACAGATTGTTGTGAGTACAGTACAGTAGACAAGTGGTCCGGTGGTAAATTACAGTATCACAAGTCATTCTAATGCTGTGAGTTCCCGTCAGAGGAGCAGCGTTCGGTCTGGGAAACATAGCCATCACATGGAGAGAGTTTTCCAGTTTCCTACATTGATGACCTATCCTCAGGAAAGGTCATCAATAGCAGATCAGCAGGGGTCCGACTCCAGGCACCCCTGCCGATCAGCTCTTGTGAGCGCCGCTTTCTCTTCAAAACAGCTGATCAGCACTGGTGCCGGAAGTCAGACCCCCGCCAATCTGATATTGATGACCTCTCCTGAGGATATGTCTTTAATGTAGGAAACTGGAAAACACGCTCCATGAAACGGAACGCTGCTCCTCTGACTGGAACTCACAGTATTATAATGACTTATGTTGCTGTCAGTGTCCCACCCAACCACCGCTCTACTGTACTCAGCATTATGTAAGTCCAGTAGGTTCTTTCACACAGACTGATCATTGATCAGGTCAATTATCGGGGGATCACCATTTGTAGGAACACACGTTTCCTGTAACGCCCATGTATACGACTGTTTGCAGCTCAGGAAACACAGCCCCTGTGTAGGCCGCATCTCAAGGACTAAAGATAGCATATCTGAGCTGAACTCACTCTATGATAGGAACTCACTCCTTCCTAAGGCACCATCTGACTGCAGGTCTATTGTACTGTACTCAGATAATTATGTGAGTACAGTACAACAGACCCCCTGTCAGATAGGAACTCTCTGCATCAGAAAGCACTACAGTGCTGCAAGTTTGGGTCAGATGAGTAGCCACTGGTCCGGAAGATGTAGCAGACACACATGCAATGTCTCCCAGGTTGCGCATAGCCTTGTGCATGAGCCCTAAATGTCAAGGCAATCACCCAATGAACGAGCAAACCCTCTGGCACCAAAAAATCATTGTATCTAGGCAGAAGATTGTAATATTAACCAGCGATCCACCGCCCAGAAACAATGACAGATAAGACTGTAGCATGTAAATGCAGCTCTCACCCCCTCTGACGATCAGGCAATTATCAGGACTGTCTAGCTCACTGGTGACAAGTCGTTTTGTGTAAAAGAAGACCCTAGATGACCTGAAACACCAGACATAGCCTATGGACACAAAGCTATTTTTCCTACCCGGACAACTGCCTTGTAGGTCAGTTTGCAGTTAACCCTCAACTGGTCGTGGAACCGGTGGACCCCCAAATAACATACTGTACATATTCAGTTCAGCCAAAAAAAAAAAAAAAGCAGCAGCAGTTTCTCCTTAAGTGATAATGTTGAGAAGGCAACGGAATTAGTTATACATATTTTTGGCCTTTTCTGACCATATGGCTGAAGTAAAGCAACCAGTTGGTCCCCGTAGACATCTCATATCATTACTGGGTATATGGCAGTGCTCCCTGAATACGGATATGGACCTACCTTGCAAAGCATATTCGAGAGGCACCAGAATATGAGCTGTGAGGGCACCACTTTGGTCCTGTGCCACCCAAAGTCATTAAAGAGTAATCCCCATCTTATATGCTAGCGATATGCCATCAGTTTATGATCATGGGGCCCACTACTGATCTGGAGAATGACGAGGCCTTCCCTGCGCATTTTGCACTCCTGGCCAACTTGCCGACCACAATCACTTCGATGAGCGGAGTCGCAAATTCTGTGGCCATGATCGCCAATGTCCAGGAAAAGACCGATTCCACACGGCAAAACTTTAATTTTCAAGATCTATGGTGGATCCAGCAGTCAGAGCACCGCTAATCGTGACGTCACGGCTTATGACATCACTTTATGAGACAGGAACACCTCTTTAATGCTAACAGATCCTGAAACTTTCAGTGGCATCCATAGTTGGAGGGAGAATTGGCTATCTGTGTTGAAGGCAGTCAGCCACTCCACTTCATTCTTCCATATAAGTGGCAGGAAATAAGAAAGATGTCCTCTTTCTTCCAGAAACAGCACCACTCCTATCTATAGGCTGGGGGTGGTACTTCAGTCCCAATTTGTTTAATGGGACTAAACTACCAGACAGGGACATGCTCATGTACTGGAGTGATGCTATTCCGAGGGATGCGTTTCTAATGTCATATCACCGCCTTTACAGAGCATATTAGGCCAAACCAGACATTTAGTTGGCAGTTTATGCATATTTATGATCATTTTTATACATGGAATAATCTATAATGTGAGTTTAAAGGGGCAGTCCCATCATTAACAATCACCGTATAGATAGTAAAAAAACAGAAGGGGTTTCCCATGATCAGCACTTAAAGGGCATCTGTCAGCAGTTTTGTACCTATGAACCTGGCTGACCTGTTACATGTGCGCTTGGCAGCTGAAGGTTTGTATATATGTATATATATATATATATATGTAATATATATATATATATATATATATATATATATATATATATATATATATATATATATATATATATATATTTTACACATATACATACTCCATGTTCATATGTGCCCGCATTGCTGAGAAAAATTATGTTTTTATATATGCAAATGAGCATCTAGGAGCAACGGGGGCGTTACCATTACACCTAGAGGTTCTGCTCTCTCTGCAACTGCCTCCACTTTGATTGGCAGGGCCAGGGGTGATGATGTTTACACTGCCTGGTCCAGGTCAAAGAGCAGAGGATGTGGCAGTTGCAGAGAGAGCAGAGCCTCTAGGTGTAATGGTAACGCCCCCGTTGCTCCTAGAGGCTCATTTGCATATATTAACACTTCATTTTTCTCAGCAATGCGGGCACATATGTACATGGGACCAACACAGATGCCTTCAGCTGCCAAGTGCACATGTAACAGGTCAGCCGGGGTCATAGGGACAAAACTGCTGACAGATGCCCTTTACCAGCTATTCACAGGATGGGCTATTATTGTCAGATTGCTGGGGGCCCGACTGCTGGGAGTGAGAGCCCCTGCAGTAACATGGCAGCATAGCAGAGAAGACTCCTTCTGCAGGGGGGAGTCAGAAGGGGCTATATCATCAGCTGCCAGAGGGGGGAAGGAGACAGATTCAGCCCAGAGTCTGACCCCGGCAGCAGAAGAACCAAGAGGGGAAAAATGTAGGGCTATAAAAATATATGAAGCTTGTATTTTTAGGCTAGAAACACTAGTTCACTTCAAGATTTTTAGTATGAAAATTATTTATGGGATAACCCTTTTAAACTCTATACAGGAAAATATGGGAATAGAGGAGGGAATGCCATGCAGCACTATCACAAGCAGAGATGAGCGAATTTCATGCTTTCATTCGTTGACGCTTCATTTGGTGGTAAAAGCAGAATTGCGTTATGGATTCCGTTACCACGGACCATAACGCAATTCTATGACGGAATGCCTTTAGAGGCATTCCGTTATTAGAAGTCTATGGACTGCAAAACGGATCCGTCCCGTTTCCGTTATGCAGGAGAGGACTCAGGATCAGGAGAGGACTCCCCTGCATAAAGGAAACGGGATGGATCCGTTTTGCAGCCCATAGACTTCTATTATGACAGAATGAATAACGGAATGCCGATAAAGACATTCCGTTATGCATTCAGCCATAGAATTGCGTTATGGTCCATTGTAACGGAGTCCATAACGCAATTCTGCTTTTACCACTAGACGAAGAGTGAACGGATTTCAAAATATGAAATTCGCTCATCTCTAACCACAAGTATGGCAATGAAGACAGAATGATGTTGAAATGGTCTCTATCCAAAAACACAAGTGAAGGGAAGACCATTTCAGCCCCGTAAGAGGCGGAGGTGATAATGCAAGCACTTACAAAAAGAAAAACTTCCAGCCAACCAGTGACGTGAGTGTTCAGTGGTTACCACACTTTATGTAGCAAATACAGATCACACAGCATAATTCATAGACTTCCTTGTGCATATAAAACTACAAAATGTCCAGAACCGTTTTAATTGTTTGGTTAAATTGATGCAGTGCAAAGAATTCAGGTGCGGAAAAAGAAAAAAAAAAAAAAAAAAAAAAAAAAAGGAAACGTAAAGACATGGAAATGTGCGAAAAAAATAAGCGCTACAATAGCAAAAGTCTAAGAAAAAAAAAAAAAAACAGGATATAGAAAATTAGTAGAAAAGTGACAGAGGATGTAAGAGGAAGCCAAGTAACACAAGCTTATATCACAGACACGAGCCTTAGGGCAAACCGTAAACTAATGGTCGCCGACTTTTGGCTTTCCAGATGTTGTGACACTACAACTCCCAGTATACCCTGAAAGCATGTAGGCTACAACCCCCTAGGCAAACAGCACCTTACTGTGCTCCTGCCAGGTCTGCTTTATTAAAGGGGTTTTCTGGATATTCATAGATGGCCTAGCCTGAGGTTACATCATCAATATGAGATCAGCAGGGGTCCGACATCCGGCACCCCCACCAATCAGCTGTATGAAGATTCCGAGGCTGTGACGTCACAATTATCGGTCTGGTGGCCCAGGGATCGGGAACCTCCGGCACCATAGCCGTTCTAAAACGACAACTCCCAGAATCCTCCTTTTAGGTCTATGAGGGTTAGCCCTCTTGCACACAACCGTATGGCTTTTTCAGTATTCTGCGGTCCACAAAAAACTGATTCGCAAAAAATGCGGACGATGTTCGCATGCATTCTGTTTTTTTGCGGAACAGAACAGCTGTCCCCTGACAGAACAGTCCTAGCCTTGTCCGTTATGCGGACAATAATAACAACGGAAAAATGAAAATATGGAAACTGAAGGCATACGGAGTACTTTCCGTTTTTTTTGCGGATCCATTGAATTGAATGGTTCCATATACGTTACGCAAAAAAAAAAAAAAACGGAACGCAAGCGTGTGCAAGAGGCCTTATAGGAACAGCCGGGTAACAGTGCATGCTGGGAATTGTAGTTTCACAACAGCTAAGCAAGTTAATGGGTCTGGGCTGCAATACCAAGCACAGCCACTAGACAAAGTATAGCACTGTGCTTGGTGAGCTGTGCCTCAGCTGATTATCGGGGGTACTGGAAGTCAGACTCCCCAATCTCATATTGATTAACTATTCGGAGAATATGCCTAATATGAAAACCCCAGAAACCCCCTTTAAATGCTTGTATTCTTCAGAAAATCTGGGAAAATAGCTAGAATATAGCTTTGCATTGCAACGTGCCATTATTCCTTCTGGAAACGTGAATAAATTGGCAACTGGGTGTTACTATTCTTTGTCAATAAGGCTTGTCCCTACACGCTCTGAAACTGCTTAATCAGTGCTGACAGTGTCAGGGCACAACCTAGTGACAGGGGAAAATGACAACATCCAGGTATCCATTTATATAGACATTTCTCGGAGGAATCACAGAGGTGCAGCACAATGCAGAATTCCAAGAGATGCTCCAAAATGGCTGCATTGTGTGGTATAGAGGTATTCACTAAAACAGACTTGTCAGAAGGGCTTCGCAGTCCTCGTTCTCGACACTGGCCGGGCTATGCTGGGAGTTATAGTTGCACATCTCGGCTGTAAACCCACTTAGCACAGACATTTGACCATAGCGCACATCAGTGTCCAGTGCAGGATGCTCAGCATCAGGCACGGCACACGCCTGTGTATGACTATAGGGATGCATTGGGTACAGATGGCATAGGTGGAGACCTATCAATGATAGGGATTAGAGTTGAATTTCGGTAAACCGTTCTGCTTAATGCTGGCTTGATCTGACATGTGCAGTTTTTTACTAAGGTACACTTGAACAAAAAAATAATAAAAATAATTAAATGATATCATGTTGCCTGGAGCTAGGATGGCTGTACACGACATGAATAGTACACTGATCGGGTTATACAGAGTCTGTGCAGTTTGCCGCTGTGTGCATAGATGTCCAACACGACTGTGCGTCCAGAGTCTTCAATATCGCATGGTGCTGGATGCTCGGAAGTAAGACAGAAACTTGAAACACAGACTAACCACAAAGTACCAGATGTTTCTTGCCATTTGTGACCTTGCGATGAAGACGCGCCAGATGAGGACAACGAGGATGGTATTGAATCCATAGCGAATGTTTCTTAACCTGCAAGGTAATGAGATTCAAGAAACAAGAAGGAGATGCACTGAAAAATCTTATTCTGAAGGAGAAAAGTAGTCCTCAAACTAAAGTCCATCTGTCAGCAGTTTTGTCCCTATGACACTGGCTGACCTGTTACATGGGCGCTTGGCAGCTGAAGGCGTCTGTGTTGGTCCCATGTTCATATGTGTCCGCATTGCTGAGAAAAATGATGTTTTAATACATGCAAATGAGCCTCTAGGAGCAACGGGGGCGTTACCATTACACCTAGAGGCTCTGCTCTCTCTACAACTACGATACCCACTTTGAAACTGCTGCACACTCTCCATTTTGATTGAAAGAGCCAGGTATTATGAGGTTCTCACTGCCTGGCCCCGTCAATGAAAGCACATATATTGCAAATGAGCCTCTAGGAGCAACTGGGTCGTTGCAGTTATAACTAGAGGCTCAGCTCTCTCTACAACCGCTGCACTTTGACAGAGCCAGGCAGAGAGAGCAGAGCCTCTAGGTGTAATGGTAACGCCCCCGTTGCTCCTAGAGGCTCATTTGCATATATTAAAACATAATTTTTCTCAGCAATGCGGGCACTTCTGAACATGGGATCAACACGGATGCCTTCAGCTGCCAAGAACACATGTAACAGATTAGCAGGTTTCATAGGTACAAAACTATTGACAGATGCCCTTTAAACAGCTCAAAGTGGCCATACACATGAAAAGAACGTCAGCCAAACCCGAAGATTTCATTTCAGCAAGACTGGCCAACCATGTAATGTTTACGGGGGTGACCTGAATTTGTGCGATGTTGGGATAAAGAAGGGTCAGGCATCAAAAAAAAAATCCAGCGTCAGAAAATAAAAACAGATTAGTAAAAAAACATTTATCACCTTTAAAGGATTAGCTACATTGACGGCATACAATATGCCACAATAGAGGCATTGCAAGCCAACGCTTAGAAGCTGGATTTCTAATATGAAGGCTCCTCGTGGCTCTGATGAACGGCTATGGGACTCCTAGAAAGGAGGTTCCAAAAGCATATAACAGAGGTAAGCTATGGGGTTCCCTCGAGATAGTGGACCTGCCCTGCGTGGCTGTATCCCGTATATCTGAAATGCCCAGCGTGTCTGGATAGCCTACAGCGATTAGGGCATGCTGGGAGTTGCAGTTTTGCGACAGCTGGAGGGGCACAGGTTGAGCATCCCTGCTTTATATTAATAGGTGGTGAGAACCATCCCTGGGTTCCCGTTCTCAAGAGGTCCTAAAAACAAGGGTGCGGTGAACCAATCTATGGACTATGGAAAGAAGATGGAGGCAAACAGTAATCTTTACTATGGGGACCCCAAAACTCTATAGATGCCTCTGAGCAGTGCCCCAAGTAACTGTTTTGGCCTAAAATATTGCCAGATTTAAGGTGCCCTTCACTGCTATAAACATCCGAAATCAAAGACATCCTGCAAAATGGCCTAAAAAGGTTGCCCACCTGTGAAGCTCCACCGAGTGATAACCGAGTAGCTGACAACTTACTTGTTTAAGTGCTTCCTGGCCGCAGGGAGGCCGGACATTTCTTCATTGAGAACATACTTTTTAGTTCCCATACAATAGTTCTCCATGTATTCTGCCCAATGCAGCTGCCGAACGTCAAAGTTAAACACCTGCAAGCAAACACAAGCCAATGTGAACACCTACCAGCCACAGAATTTACCCTGCAAAAAAATATGGCTTGAAAAACATGTAGTGCAGTGGAAAAAGCATTTGAGATGCCCAGTGAACATCTAGGGCAGTGGTGGCGAACCTATGGCGTGCATGTGCCCTGCAAAAAGACTAGGGCGTAACAATACGGCTTTCTGCGATCCATCAGCGCAGGGCGCACAGCAATGCCGTCTGGAGCAACCAATAACAAAAGCTTCTTATAGAAAGGGGCTTTGTTTTTGGTCGCTTTTAGAGGACTGCTGCTTTCAAGATGTGGAGGGGGGAGGCTCCTGCAGTGGCGCACGATCCTCACCCACAGGCGCCAGGCAGGGTAAGCAGTCTTGCTGGGAAGTGGGATCCTTGATGTTGCAGTGATCTTTAGCGGGGGTTCCGAGACCCCCCAGCAGTCTGACACTCTCAGCAGAGCGGTCTTTCTTCTCACTGCTGGGCGCTGTAGTGAAGACAGTCAATATAGTTTATGGGATGTCTTCACCATCCTACTTAGGGTACTTTCACACTAGCGTTTTGGATTCCGTTTGTGAGATCCGTTTCAGGGCTCTCACAAACGGTCCAAAACGGATCAGTTAAGCCCCAATGCATTCTGAATGGATAAGGATCCGTTCAGAAGGCATCAGTTCGGCTCCGTTCCGCCTCTATTCCGTTTTGGAGGCAGACACCAAAACGCAGCATGCAGCATTTTGGTGTCTGTCTGAAGAGGCGGAGCCTAACGGATCAGTTTTTTTTTACAATGTAAGTCAATGGGGACGGATCCGTTGTCAGTGACACAATATGGTGCATTTGAAAACGGATCCGTTCCCCATTGACTTTCAATGTAATTCAAAACGGATCCGTTTTGGACTTTGTCATTTT
Source organism: Bufotes viridis (assembly GCA_033119425.1). NCBI lineage: Eukaryota > Metazoa > Chordata > Amphibia > Anura > Bufonidae > Bufotes > Bufotes viridis. The sequence goes on along the minus strand of CM065598.1, from coordinate 20,823,751 downwards.
TCTTTAACGCTAATGCAAACGGATCCGTTCTGAATGGATACAAACGTTTGCATTAGAGGTGCGGATCCGTCTGTGCAAATAAACAGATGGATCCGCACCAACGCAAGTGTGAAAGTACCCTTCGTGAGAAGAAGCAGCGCTCTGCTGAGTGTTTCAGACTGCTCATCATAGAGATCAGTGGGGGTCTCAGAGCTGGGACCCCCTCTATCAACACTTTGTAAGTGTATAATGTTGGACAGGGGGCCTGGAATGAGCGCCAGGCAGGCTATTGGACTGTAGCACTCAGGTTAAATTGCCGAGTTGGCACTTTGTGGTTGCAGTTTCGGCACTCGTTCTGTAAACGGTTCTCCGATCTAGGATAAGTTGTGGCTGTCTATACGATTCCCAGCAGCTCTCCCGCAGGGGAAATGTACCATTACATGCCAACCATTCACAGGTGAATGGCCAACATTTAGCTTCAGAAGTAGATGGCATCCAGCAGTCTACTTGGATTTTAAGCATTTTTTGTAAACCCAAAATTACATTTTGCGATTTTATTTCCGATCTGCTGGATGGTTTCCACTTTCGCAGCTGACATTGTACCCAGTGCACAGAGAATTTTTCCGTCCAAGGGCGCATTCACACAAGCGTGTGATGGCCGTGCCCGTTTTTGTGAAGTTCACCGCGCTGCAGAGCGCACACAGGTGGTGCTCATGTTTTGCAGCCCACAGAATGGACACAGCAGTCCCACGGTTGTGTGAATGCCCCCTAAGGAGGACTAGGTGGGCCGATCCACACTTTGCTTATGGTGGTACATTGCTAGGACGTGCCTTCAATGTCAGACAGGTGTGGGTCCCACCTTTTTTCAGCAGTCCCATAGCAGCAAATGCAGAGGTAGCTGTCCATGCGCTGTACACTCGCCATTCACCGCTACGGGATTTCTGCGAATAGCAATGAGTGGAGAGCCTGGGGGACCCAAAGGGCCGCACCTACATAACGGATCTGAAGCCAGTGTTTTACAGAGGTGATCCTCACCTTCTTGTCGTCCGGACTGAGCTGGTTCATTAACATGTTGGTATTTTCATTACTCCACACCCAGGAGTTACTCGTGAAATATTCCAGCAACATCATGGCTTTGTGTAGACGAGTGATAGTCTTCATCATCCTTAACCGAAAGGGGGGAGGAGGGGAAAGAGGCAAGAATGATTACTGCATCCCGAGTGAAGGTAATTAGTGGGAGAGTCCCAACTCCAAAGATATTCTGCGCTGAAAAATAGTGACCAACCCATAAAACCAAACAAATGAGGGGAGAAGAACAGTAATGAAAGCAGCATTGAGGGAAAAACACAATCGTGCAGGTAAAGAAAGTCATTGAGATTCCGCGCCGTGAAAATGAAAATTATTTAGAAGAAGGTTTCAATGTGCAAATGTAATGAGAGTTAAAGTAGGACAGACAGACAGGGAATGCGGAGCGCTCAGGATTAGGTCAGCTAAGCTTTGGACGCTGCGTACTATGCCGTGCAGCTGTTAGTGCAGGATTTTGCAGCTGTGTGTTCTGGGAATTGTGGTCCTGCAATAACGGGATTACTAAGGCTTGTACAGCGGGACGCCGGCTCTAATACCATTACAGATCTGTATTTATTTGCCGTGCTTCAGTTCTATTGGACTGAGGAGGGCGCTACAATCATATGGATTTGCGTAGGGGCTCCTTTCGTCTTCAAGGTTTTTTTGGGGGGGACCTAAATATCATTCCAGTGCTCAGCACTCACATTAATAAGATGCTGCTCAGGCGAGCACTGCTGCCTCCTCAATCGTATCCGTCGGTCACATGACGTTTGCCCAGCTCAGTCCCATGAAAGTGAGCCGCGATACCAAGCACAGACGATACACAAAGTACAGTGCTGTGCTGTGCTTGGTACATATGAAGGGGCAGTAACGCGCGAGGTGAGAGAAAACGCCTTTATTGTACAGTAAAAGGGGTTATGCAGAATTAGGAGAGAAAAACAGCGCCCCTCAAAGCTGTGTCTGGTATTACAGCACATAAACGTGCGTGAGCTAATAGACCAGACACAGGCACGCACAATTTCTTGGGGGGCACAGAAGCTTCTTTCTAATCCTGGGTAACTCCAGTCATCTCAAAAATGTGAGGTTCTCTTAATCTGTGACCAACAGAGTTCCCCTTTAGAGTAAGTCATTAGTGGGGGCCAGAAGAAGCAAGCGCCGCACATCTGACTACTAAGGAAAGTGTCCGGTGACAGGCCAGCACCCACAAAATGGTTTGTTTATGGTCCCCAATGGAAAAGCTGCAAAAAGCCCATCTACCCATCAAGTGGCATTTACAATAATGGTGTCTTATGTAGCAGAGGTGTCAGGGTTTAGGTATGACCGCTACCTCTCGAGTAGGGGAACCTATCAGAAATCACAAAACGGACGTAGAAAGTTCTGCCAAATGCCAGCTATGGGTAAACGATCGAGCTAACCAGGCTATGCCCAGTTCCATCATGAGAGTGGCCTTTGCTGGTTGGTGTGAGACCGATTAAGAGATAATTCCCCAGAAAACAAAATGTTTTGGGCTCTTGACACTCGCTGCCGTCCAGAGATTTAATGGCCTGTGCGGGAATTATCTCAGGCAAAGAGGAAAGTGGCTATTGATAATAAAGCACTTAACCTAAATGCTTTTCGGTTTGAGTAGATTACAAAGTAAAGTGTTACAGGATCTCTGTGCAGCTGATGCATCTGAAACCAGGAGGGAAAATTTATGGTATTTTGTTTTTCCAAGAACCAAATGCATACATTTCCCAGAAAGGGATTTTCCGGGAGTTTAAAATTGATGGCCCATCATCAGGATAAGTCAGCAATATCTGATCGGTGGAGGTCCTACTCCTGCAGATGCACTTGGATGAGCGCTGCAGCCTCCTCACATCCTACAGAGCACAGCGCTGTACATGGGCTGTGCTTAGAATTGCAGCCCAGATCCATTCATTTGAATGGGACAGGGCGGCAAATAGGCCACGTGACGTCACAGGATCAGAACCTTAGATCAGCAAAAGAAAGACTGAGTAATACTTTTTCTTAATATGCAAATTAGGCTTTTGGTGCAATTGTTAGGTTCGGCCTGGGTAAAAATACAGGTACCCAACATGAACGTTGTGGGGCATCACTTGAAGGCTGCTGTAGCTTAAGCCATGAAAATTCTGAAGCCTTAAAGCGACCCTCCGGTTCAAGGGCAAAAATTAACAAAGTGCTTGCACGGGTCTTCCTTTTCATCTTTCCAGCTGCAGCTCCCCAATTCCTGGTCTGCCATCGAAGAAGGCCGCACCGCTTCTCAGACCACCTGATGTATACCGTGCGTTTGGTAGTCCAAGTCCAGCCCTGCGCATGCGAGCGGTGCTGGCCAATCTGAAGGCAGCAGGAAGGGTCTTGGACTACCAAATGCGCAAGGGGAGAGGCAGCGCGGCCATCTTGGATGGCAAATGGGGAGCCCTAGAACTTGAAAGATAAAAAGGAGGGCACCGTGTAAGCGCTTTGTTCTTTCCCCCAGTTAACGTGAACTTACTTTCTTGAAATCGGAGGGTTGCTTTAAGAAACTTACGGAAGCCTACCTTATCCGAGCTTCCAGAACTGCCTCTAGGAGGCCGCTAGGTTAGGAAAGTTTGCAACTTGAAAAACAGCAGGGTGCTTATTAAGCTGGTGACCTGCGGCGTCGTGTTACCTCACGGCGACCCAAATACTGAAAGAGCCTCACTGCAATGAAAAGAGGAGAGAATGGAAGAAGAAGAAGAAAAACTGCTCAGTCAGCCTTGTGAGGCCAGTTCCAGGCAATGAATCAACTCCTATCTGGAGTGCTCAACTGTCTTAGTAGGGATCCTATTTAAAGCAATCTTGGAGGAGTCTAAAAGGAGCTGACCTAAAAAGGAGGATGCTATTCTGCAAGGAGGAGAAGAAAAAAACGAAGGGAAGGAAATGAATTATGCTTGTGTGGCTGCAAAAAGGGAAGGGCTGGGGGGGACAAGAGCGCGAGGACGTAATTAGGATGCAATACTGTGAGTGGATCTAGACCCTCGTCACCAGCAAGAAAATAGCACATTGCAAAAAGCTACCAAGTGTGGATAACTAATGCATATAAAATGACAGTATCGCAGCTTCGGGGGGGAAGCAGCAGTGATCCACACCTACAAATGGAAGAGACTTTCAGCCATATTATATTTACAGGATCACACATAAAGGAGTTCTCCGCTAAATAAATCGCTTTAGATGTGACCCCCAAAACATAGAAATGACTGAAACATTAAAAAAAGCATTCAAAAAGATTGCGCAAAATGCAGCATTTACTGCTAACTTTAATACCGTAATGCAGAGAACTGTGACAGGCTTGATGGCAACAGAAATACAGACAGTAAAATTGGTCGGTTAGGTAGAGAACTAGGGAACAAACGTTCATGGACTGCACCCCAGAATGGTTCCAATGCTTAAAAAAGAAAAAAGAAAAAAAAACAAGGACTGCAAGCAATAAAAATGAAGGAACGTAAAAGAAAAAAAAAAAAAAAGAAAATAAAACGTGATTGTTTTGGCTCTATAACTCACAATAGTGGGGTTTCCAATGCACCTTTTTTTTGGACAGTCCCTTCTCTAGCTGCTCTTCCAAGCACCGGCAGTAATTGTACCAAGTGTGTATACCAGGAGAGGAAGCCGAGGGGGTTTGGTGCCCTGCAATGCAGGACTACGACACATAAAACCCCCGAGGAGTTCGGTGCTTGGCTGTAGCCTGTACCATATGGAAGGTGTCCTTCATTCGCCATATCCTTAACACATTGCATTGCAGATACTTTTGCTCCAAACCATGAGTTCAACGTAAAATGAAGTTAAAACGGTAAAAAGATAATTGGGGACTTGGGACGTGGCTGAAGAAAGTGGCAAAAGAAAGGGGTGAACCAAAGTGCAAGAAGGCAAGAAAAGAGACCAGAGGCAGTCAGAAAAAAAAATTAAAAATAATAGTTCTATGGATGCATTTGGAGCCTTTTTAATTTATTTACTTGTATTTTGGACTGGTTAAAATTCCTGGTAATAGGTTTTATTATAAATTTTGCAGCATTCGCAGTACACTGGTAAATCCATCAGACTGGCCTTTGGATGGCTCATTTTCCAGCACCTCCTCTCCTGAACCATCAGCCAAGAGGATCCAAATGGATTCACATCCGAATCAATTGTGACCTTTTTGTGGTCCAAAAACACTGTTAGGCCTCATGCGCACAACTGTGCGTATTTTGCGGTCTGCGCATTGCGTACATTTTTGCAGCCCCTTTGACGTCAATGGTTCCGCATTTTGCAGTGAAGTATTTGACATGATCTACCTTTTGGCGGAGGGGACATAGGGATGCGGAAAGCATACGCATGATCCGTATGTCCGTTATGCAAAAAGATAGTATATGTAAGTAAAATGCGGACCAAGGACCCAAGGACAGCACATGGACCGCATCCACATACACTTGTGTGCCTTAGGAGATCACTCAGAGAAGGAGAGCGGGGAGGTGGAAAATGAGCAGTCAAAAGTCAGTCCAATGGATCTAGGCTAGTTTCACACGAGCAGATTCCGTGCGGGTAATCCGCTGCGTGAAAGAGTGCCAAGCCCTGTTCCGGACAGCAGAGACACGGAGCATTAACATGATTGATAATGCTCTTCGCCTCTTACCTTTTACTACAAAATCTCGGTGACAACTTTATCTCACTGTGACTTTGTAGTAAAAAGGTCACAGAGAGGCATAGAGTACTATTAGTCACGTTAATGCTCAGCGTCTCTGCTGTCCGGAACGGGGCTTGGCTCACTTTTACGCAGCGGATTACCCGCACGGGTTCCGCTCGTTTGAAAGAGCCCTAACTAAAATGATCTGGCAGGCTGTTCCTTTCCCTGCAGGGGCCCATTGACTATAATGGGACCCAGCAGGTTTTGGTCCGTTTCCGGCATTCGGCCAGACAAAAACCTCTGCTTGGTAGTGGTAATTATCTGGCCAGACCTCGGCACTGAGGCCTCATCGACACTTCAGTGTCAGTATGACATACGTGAATTACAACGTACTTATATAATCCGTGAAGGATCCGCTGTTGGTCCATCTGTCAGCATTTACTCTCCGTGTGTCATCAGTAATCTGTAAATTTCCTATCTGGCTTCTGTGAAAAACGGACGCACCACGGATGTGTTGTCTCCGTAATTTCCACAGACCCATAGACTTCAATGGACGTGTGCAGTCTGGGGCAGGATAAAAGTAGTGCTTGCATCCGTAGATTTTTTGCAGACACATGGACCGCAGAAAATCACAGAAATGTGGACCAAAAAGGGGACAGCATGCGCCCATGAAAAACAGAAGTGTGGATGAGGCCTAATCCTGGAAACAGGCCGGATCCCCGTCGTGTCCCATTATAGTGAATGGGCTTCAATGGAGAAAGGTAACAATGCTGGATATGATCAACTCCGGCAGATTGCTCCTGTCAGATCAATTTGGCACTGGCGGCAGCAGGAGCCAAAAGGTGCATAATTTTTTAATAAAATCCCATTACAAAAAACATAATAAAAATGGCTCCAAAAGCATCCATAGCCTTTAAACCAGGGGTGGACAATGAAAATGAAACTGTCCTTAAGCTGATAATACATAAAAAAATTTAAAAAAAAAAAAAAAGTATATAAATCATAAAAGTATTTTTAAGAAAAAGAAAAAAAAAAAAAAAAACCTTCGAGGCCAGCATTATTGGCTGGATACAAAAAATGTCACATTCTTGCCATTAAGCCTGCGTCTTCTCAGCATGCCTTCACCAGGTTAATAGCACCTGCCATTTCTTTTGTAATGCAACCTCCTTACCAGGGTTTCTGACCTGTCAACCTGAGAATAGCATCATACAACACTGCAGGTACTATATGACTGACAGCCGTCCAGTAATGATGCAAAAGGGGGTTGTTTCGAAGATTAACATTGGGGCGCCTGAGGGCCTGTTCTAAAGGATTCATCTTGAAGGAAACATTTACATAATATTCTGTAGGAGAAATAAGGATCAGATGCAGTGAGAACACGTAGACAGTCTGGGACTAAACACAGCAGTCAAACATTGCAAGGATACCTTCAAGAGGGGGAATGAGCGGCCTGAAAATGAAAGTCTCCTTCAATTCCAGTGCACTTACTTTCGCCGTCTCATGGGAAAATTTCAATTTCGAGCAATAGAATTGCAGATGTGAATTTCTACCACGGTGCTGGAAATTTAGGTCACTACTACATGGGTCAAAAGCAGAGCAGAAAGCCAGGAGCATCTAAGCATCATCCGGCCTAGATTATATACCGCGCATAGCAAGGGGCGACAACCTATGCTAAACTGCTCATAAGGACTATGGATCTTAAAGGGGTGGTCTCATCTGAAACACTGGTGGCATATCCTAGCAATACGCCAATGTCTCAGATAACACAACCCCTTTAAGAGCTAGCAAATTCACCAAACTCAAGTCGTGCTACATAGATTTGCTCACCTCTGCTACATGTGCACCCGCCTACACTATAGAAAAGACTTCTCGGTTTTCCCGACATGTCTGTTCTAGGGTACTTTCACACTTGCAGCAGTGTTCTGGCAAGCAGTTCAGTTGTGCGGCAAACTGGATCTAAACTGAAAGCATTCGGAGACTGATCCGGATCCGGATCAGTCTCACAAATGCATTGCAAGAACGGATCCGTCTCTCCGCTTGTCATGCAGATAGACGGATCCGTCTTGTATTATTTTTTAAGTTTTAAGGGTCTGTGCATGCACATAATGGAAGAATGGATCTGTCCTTCAGGTATTTCCTAATGCCGGATCCGGCACCAATACATTACTATGGAAATTAATGCTGGATTCGGCATTCCGGCATTTTTGGACGGCGATAAAACAGCAGCATGCTGCGGTATTTTCTCCGTCCAAAACGACTGACAGTGACTGAACGGATTTCTCTCCATTCAGAATGCATTGGGATAAAGCTGATCAGTTCTTTTCCGGTATTGAGCCCCGAGGACGGAACTCAACGCCGGAAAAGTTTGCCACAAGTGTGAAAGTATCCTTAGTAAACACTTGTATTCTCCATGATAAAACCATTCTGCAGAATTACATTGTGCTGTTCCTCAGTCATTCCTCTTGGAAACGCACTGACGTCTGGGTGTTACCATTCCGCTTGTCAATGGAACCGCTCTTTATGCAGTCTGATGGTGACAGCACTGAAGCATACATCTCTTTGACAAGTGCAATGATAACAGCAATTTAGCCGTGCATTTCCAGGAGAAATAGCAGAGGAACTCACAATGCGAGTTTTTTTTTTTTTTTTTTAAGTTGCTCCAGAAATTATGTGGAATACAAGTATTTGTCAGCCACCGGATTAGGCAGCATTTACATTACCGTGCGACATCCATGCCCGTTTTGCATACTGGCACTGACTTCAATGGGTCTGTGAACCGCAAGATGCAGCCAGAGAGAGGACATGTCCCATCTTTTGCGACACGGATGCACTGACCTGGAAGCACACTGAAGGGAGTCCACGTGTTTCCAAGTCCATGCCTCCGTGTCGTGAAAGGTAGCACATGTTCTATCTTTGGCTGCATTTTGAAAGTCAAAGG